>OY740767.1:117018910-118295734 GCA_963513935.1 Aphrophora alni | reverse complement strand
GGCAGTACTTCGGGATTCACACACCCAAACAAAAACAAATTTCGCAAGAAACTTACTTTCCTCCCATAAATAGACGAGAAAAAAACTAGGAAAATGAACAAAATTAAATATTTTTGTTATTCATATAAAAAAATACTTGCTTCACCCTAAGACTATTGACAAAATAAAGAAATATTATGATATTTTCAATTCAGAAATTTCGTAGCATGAATTCTTTAACACCTCTGTATTGAATAGAAATATATACAGAATAAATTTGTTTATGGAAAATGTAATTATTCTTTTAAATGTATTTCGTATTAAAAATATAATATTTGAAATACTATTTTCCTAAAGTTATTTAGTGTTTTCCCGAAACATATAAAATATCAAGTTAGAAGACCAAATAAAATTTGTAAAATTTATTCATGTACAATGTTGTCTTTTGCAAAAGCGTAAAAATAAAACGGATTTTGTTTTAATTTTGGCATCTTTCAATTTCGCTGAGTAATGCCGACTGATTGAAATTTCCACGAGAAATAATTTGGCTATTTATACAATAACTAGCTTTTTCTTCACGTAAGAATTTCTAGTTTTAAACTAATTAATAAATAGTTCTTCTTTTTTCGTTAATTTTTGTAAATTCTTAATTCCTTTTAGTGATTATTCCATTGTTTGTTTGCAGATGTATGGGCGCTATACGAAGGAGCTGGGAGAATTTGCCAGAGAGGAAGCAATCAAATTAGACAAAAAAAGAAAGAAAGAAGAAAGGTTACGCAGCGAAGAGCTACACAAATACAGAGGGAAATGTGCGTCAAAGTTAGCGTCAGCCATAGGCTTTGTATGGAAACACACTTTTGCAAAGTTAGGAGAAGATTGGGTGTTCTTGGCGCTGTTGGGTCTTATCATGGCGTTCCTCAGCTTCGTCATGGACCATGGAATTACAATGTGCAACAAAGGTAGGAGTGTTGACGTCACATTATGTGAGAAATGTACTGTCCACATTACACAAACTTTCTCAAACACCCATCCATAAAACCAAACAAAACAATTAGTCACTCAATAATGTGTTCGGTAGTCTTCGTGAAAATAAAGTTCGGACTTATGTAACAAAATTATATAAACTTAAATTGAGTTCGTTTCGTTTGTGCCTTAACTCATTCTGAACATAAATCGTATTTGATTGACATAGAGCTTTTAATGACTGACATTTTCAGGGTTTTCTCGATTATTCCTGAACCTTTTTAATTTGTAATATTCTAATTTCATCAAAATTTTAACGAATCGGTATCGCCTATTTTGTTTTACATTGATTACGGTTGTCGGGAAATTCACCACTAAAACCAGTTATACGCCTTAACCAAAGTTAGGCTTATCTAAGGAAAAACGTGGTTGCTCTTTACTCATTAAGGTCGTTTCCCCGTCTTACCAACCCCCACTACCTACTCTTAATGAGTTAATTATACTTAATTAATTTAGAGAAGATAAATTAATTATTAAACTATCTGTGCATAGAACAAACCGCAATATAGGTTATCAAGGCCAACTTAATGACCAACCACCCATTTAAATATATATATATATATATATATATATATATATATATATATATATATATATATATAATTATTCCTATCCGATGAGTCTATGGGTCCTCCCGAGAATCTGGGAACGCCATTTCCCGAAAATTTTCCTTTGGGATAAAACTCACTAAAACGAATTAACTAATATATCGACTACTAGTCCTATGACCCAGCTGAACACTACATTACTTTGCCTAGCTGATCAACCCATTGCTACACGCTGCGTTGTGTAGGACTCTCTAACAAGGATATTATTCATATTAAAAACCCTTGTTACACAGTGCGGGATTTATATTCCCGTAACTCTGAAAACATCATAGTTTTGAGAAATTGACTCAAACACCTGTAACACCTACAACATATTGAAATCAAGTGTTGTAACTGAAATCTCCTGTAACAACTCCAACGCCGATTTTTTGTTTTCACCTATAACTCACTGTAATACATCTTATTTAGGTTTTTAGAGACTAAATTTAATTCGAAGCGATTTTGAGAAATTCGCAATTTCGTATTTTTCTTTTACCCCCAAATTTTTAGTTATAAAAACAATTGTCTCGGCCAAATTCCGCTCACTCGTTTGTGCTGCAGAGAACTGGGCAGACTGTAGACAGAAGACTTAATTCCAAAAAACTACTTTGTAGACCATAAAACTGATATATCCATAAAAACTCTGCAACTGATTTTGTTACATACTTCGTATTTGTTTTCGCACTACGTAGCTCATACGTGAGAAAGTAATACTTAAGTGTGATATGAGTCTAAACTACTAGACTACGTTTGTTTCAAAGTTAGTTTTTAATATTTCAACAGACAATTATAATTTATCAATCTCCCTTTCAAAATGGAGGATTAAAAAATTTACAAAAAACATTTCTTAACATTTTTAATTACGTAAATTTTAAACGATTTGATGCAACGTTAAGGTAGTCCGAGTAAAACTTAACCTTGTCGGTTAAAAGGACGAATTAAATAGTTCCCTTTATAAAGCAATTATTTATTTAGGAATTTTGAAAAAAGACTGGGTGATAAAAATAAAACCTATTTTGAGATATACGATACAAAGGTATGATATATAATATCAAGGTTATAATCTTGTAATACAATATGTTTTATATTTGTCTTTCCTAATGTATGATTCACCAGGTCTTAGTATACTGGTGAATAAATTGCAATAAATTCCTTCTCGTTTTAATTTCAGCTTTTAACCTTTTTTAAAAACACCCATAGAAAGCTTCATCTATTCATACAATTAATTAAATTAAACCTTATAAGACGGACTTAATTGGGAAGTAAACGTTTAAAACGTGAACACAGACTTCTCAGTCACATTGTTGGAGCTGAGATAATTCTTTAATACCTATGACTCATTGTAAAGTGACTCACCCTCGTTCAATGACACAGGAGAAGGATGCCCGTTCAGTTCGCCTGTCCGAAGATTATTTTGATTTTAATGTTCAGGTCACCAGTTTGAACAGACTAATTTTACACTTGCTTCCTCAGTTAAAATTTTAACCAAAAATTACAAATAGTTAGTTTTTGTTAGTGTTGGATTTTAAGTTTTTTACAGGGCACCGATTGGGGATGATAACTACAGGCTTGCCTGATCATTTTAAATTTGCATATTCGAAAGAACAAATCGTTAATTTTGTTTTTAGGTTTTTTTTATTAAATTGATGTTAGTTTTCAATTTTAAACTTTTACACTTTATTTAAACTTTTTTTATTTAGTTTTAGAAAGTACAGAACTGTATGAAATTACCCTACCCAAATCGTGTTCTATTTATTCCGTTAAGCTAATTTTTATATGTGGCATTTGTTAATAAAAAAGATATCATTTTACGTTCTTGCTGTTCAGAGTTTGCAGATTTAAAATTTCGTAAAAAAGAAAAACTCTAAATCGGAAATCTCAGGACGCCCAAAAACTACTGGACCGATTTTCATTCTGTTTCTCTACCCACTCCCTTCACTGGAATAATTGTGATATATAACTATCAGAAGGGGGGAGGGGAGTAACCCCAGGTTTAAAATTATAGATTTAAACCTCAAACATTTAGTTTAAAACTGAAATTAAAAAAATATGTTTTTAGGTTATTTTGCTCGGTATTTCTTTGTCTAAGGAATAAAAAATAGGTATGTGGGAAACAAAATACTTGTTTTTTCTCAGTTTTTAATTGTTACTGGACAATATATACAAATCGGTAATTATTGAATTATACCCTGTTTTCTTTCATATGTGTATTGGAAATGTCTAGCTCTGAAATTGATGATCGGGAAAATTTTAATGAACAATAAATCTGTCAAAAAATTTAGTTTATTTAAAAGTTTTTAACTTGCAACTTACTTTCTGCTTATTTTACAACTAAAACTATAGTAAAATAAAATTAGACTGCTTTAATGAGATAAATAATCTCAGAATGACTTTGAGTAAATAGTTTTTTTGATATAATCTGAAAAATTACCCAAAATTTATAACATAGTTTATTTTAGTCTTTAACCCACACATAGACTAATATTAGATTGTTTAATGAGGACAAAAATTTAGATTAACCTTAGCAGTTCCTAAGAAATAACTATAATAAATAAATTGTATTTTATTCATTAAAAATTCAAATAGAATGATATTATTTATTTTTTGTTCTGTAGCCTATACTCCAATTTAATTATGTCAGTCTATATTCCAAGAAAAAACAAATATCAGGCCATAAAATGATCGCTTTGTGTTTTATCTCTTTCCTTTCAATCATTACATATAAAATTCTTTTGTTTTTGTATACAAAAACAAACAAATTATAATTATCTTCCCTAAAATCTTTACCAATCGCTACCAACCTAGAGAGTTTCAATCAATGAGATTGTCAGGAAAGACACCTCCCAATATCTTGATGACCCATTACTTTTAGAAAAAATTTTATACTACTTCAACTTATAATTTTCTAGGGTTATTTTCAAAAAACAAACCTCTGTTAAAACGATTATTTTTGGCTTCGAATCTAAACTTTCAATTTCTGCTACAAAACAAATCAAAAGTAGTCATACCACATCTTACATTTGGAATTAACACAGGAATTGTTAATATTGTTGTATGGTGGCAGTAGCACTAACAATATTATTTTCATAACTTCATTATACAATACTATCAGAAAATATAAACACTAAAAAACTCATTTTTTGGTAAACTTAAAATTCATAGCAATTTTGATGAAAATAGGACAATAAATGCGGCCAAAAGAACGGAAATTTGGCCACAAAATATGGTGTAACAAACAAGTAAAAATCTTAATGTTTACATTTTAAAATCTTGTAACTGGTATTCGCCAACGGGTTGTCGCAAAAATTCGTTTCTGTAGTGGTATTTGAGAACTGCCAAAAAAACATCACTTTATAAGTGTTTTTCTTTCTCTTTTGAACAGTGCCTTCCAAATTATCATCACTCTCATAGTTAGTGAGTTACTACATTTTAAAAATGTCATTACCAAAATGATTAGCGCTAGTGCCATTTGCGACTATCCCACTCTATGTCAAATATCAATTAATAATAGTTCTATATTTTTGACAGATTTGTATATCATTGAAAAGAGGAAGATTATAGCTTTCGTTTAGTATATTAAAAATCTCTGTGGTGCCAATATTTTGGTTGTACTCTACCTTCAGAATCGAGTTTCCCAGACGGAATCATGTTTGTTTTATTTATTGACGGAGAGCCATTTTGCATGTTGAACTTGTTAGCGCTAAACCAAGTTCAGTCCATATTAAGTTATTGTTTTGTGAGTTTAATATATTTTAATTTATTCGTTATGTTTTGTTGATACAGATTTATCTTCACAACTATATACTACAACTAGTGTAAATGGTTGAATAGTCTAAAAATTGTTGGTGTTGTTATTATTTCTATTTAGTGGTGACTTTTTGTTCAAATTTTAGTGACGTAATTTATCTCATTATTTATCACACGATTCTAGAAAATTTATACATTCACAATTCGATTCTATGTACCTTTCTCTAAATAATGGTATGTAATAAGTTGAGTTTTTGATAAAAATAAATATTTTTGGTGAATTTTTCAAAATAGGCCTAATTTTTTAGCTTTTGTGTACTTTTGTCATAAAAATTTATATTTTCTAATAACAGTTTTTGGAAATGATATATATATATATATATATATATATATATATATATATATATATATATATATATTACACACTTTTATTCATAACTATATTACAAAACTTTTGTATATCTTAAAAAAATTGGAAACATTTTGTGGCGATTTGGCTTCAATTATTAATTCTCTTACTCATTCTCTTGATGATTCCCCCCTTTTGAAAATAATGATATATAACAAGTCTAATATTATTATTTTATGGTATTTTTTTTTAAAGCCAAACTTTTTACCTATTTTTCACTTTTTTTATAAAAATTGATTTTTTCAAAAATGACATTTTTTTATCAACTTTTATTCACAAATGAATTCCAAAACTTTTGTATATCTTGAAAAAAAACTTGTATTGTATAAATAGGCACTTTTTCACATTTTGGCTTTGTTTACTGAATTTTTTTTCAATCCTGACATAATAATTCAAAAATTTTTATTTGCGAAATTTTTGTTCATATAGATAAATTCTATGGGCCTATTCTGAGAAAAATAATATAACAAGTTGGGTTTTGCATAATATTACTATTTTTGGTAAATAAAAAAAAACTTAAATAGGAATAAAATGGCGTGCCATCCTGGGAATTTCTAATTGCCATTTTTAGGGTTTTAAAAGGCCACAAAATTTTTTTTTTTAATATTTGATATAATAAATGGTGTTTGTGATATCCAGTATCAAAAAGTTACAGTTATTGCCATTTTTAAACGGTTTTGTATAAAGTTATAATTTTGTGTAAGCATATCTAAATTCAGCACCTATAAATTTATAAGCTCAAATAGTTAGATGCCCAACAAAATGTTTCTACAAAATGATCTTTGGAACTATTTCTTTAATATTTACTGCCTGTACTTGTCTTCAAATTATTGTCATTTTCCTACTCACTCATCTAATTTATATTTTATAGAACATCTACTTAAATCCTATTACTGGTTATTGTTAAGCTTTATAATAAATTAAATGTTATATATTGTGTTGTTATATTCAGGAGGGACAATCATGCAATATATTATGCACAGTGTTAATTATATTAAAAATATTTTCAATTATTGATAATGAACAGAGATGTTCAGTTATTGAAATTACCACGAGATGTTATTAATTCATGTAATTGACCCTTAACTCCAACCATGATAATTGATTTCAATATTACTGAGCTTCAAACCAATGATGAGGTGGTTATTTTCTAAAATCATCATAATCAGTTTTAAAGAAGAATCTCTTATTTAATCTGACATCATGTAGCCAAATTTTTGTATTACTTGCTCACAATAGTATAGAGAAAGTTGTGTGATAAGTCAGTTAGAACTTTTTTTTCTTCTTTTTTGATAAATCAAAATTTGGGGAATGCCTGCCCTACAAAAAACACAAAATATTGTTTCTCTCAACGAATTTGAACATATTTTGCTAAAAGGAGGACTTTGAGGACACATTCAAATATATTGGTGAACATCTCCCCAGAAAATGGCAATTTTTGAGTTATTAGCAAAAATTAAAAAATGTTTGGTGTTGTTATAAAAGACGTCATTTTTCAAAATTGAATATTCCGATGACTTTATATTTTGTTTAAGAATAATGACTCAAACCAGTAAGTAAAATTGTAACTAAAAAATAATTAATTAATAAATACAGTTAGTTGAGAGGGGATTGATAAAAACTCAAATGAATCTTGTTTACTGTCATTAAAAGCATGATACTTACTATGTTGTTGCCTTACTATTGAGAGGGATTTGGACTCAAGGCCCCTGCACATCAACTAATGCTTACAGTTAGTTTATCACAAGTGAAATAAATTTTGGTTTTATTTAAATAAATATTTTGTATAAGTTTATAATAGGATCATTTTCTCTTTTTAACTAACTGCCGAGACTTTTTTTATGACTTATAGTTTTGTTTGGTTTGTATTTGTTTTTTGGATAGATGTGTGAGAAATTTATTAAATGTGTTTATTTATTAAAATTCAGATAAATTAAAAATCCCCCTCCAAATATATCTTACATATCTAACATAACCAATGCATGAATGGAAAATTTTAATCTATAAATTAAATTACATATTATATAATCAAACTCACTTTTCCCATTATTATTTGACACCGTTAAACAATTCTAACAATTGAAGTGGCAGCAGTATATTATTACGCTGTATATAATAAAATAATTTGTTCACAGGAAGAATTTGGCTGTATCGAGATTTAACAACTCATCCATTTGCACAGTACATGGCTTGGGTATCACTACCAGTTTGTTTGATCTTATTTTCCGCAGGCTTTGTACACATTGTAGCGCCACAATCTATAGGCAAGTATTGTATAATAAATTGTTTACAGTTTATGTTTTTTTTTATAATACTCCACCATTACTAGTACTTCCTAACAGTTGAGAAAAATACTGATTCTACAGTTCAACAAGTTATTGATACTAGCTAAAATTCTGAAACAGTTGTTCTGTTTCGAAAACCCTATTCTTACAGAAAATCCATGCATGTGTACAACACGTTTTCAATAAAACCTGTATGAAAATATCCTTGTCTTATATAAGTAATATTCTAGGGTCTGGGATCCCGGAGATGAAGACTATACTTCGAGGAGTTTCGCTAAAAGAGTACCTGACATTTCGTACCTTAGTTGCCAAAGTGATAGGTCTTACTGCCACATTAGGAAGTGGATTACCATTGGGTAAAGAGGTATTAATTCTTAGCACTATAGTCACCTTAAATTATACACTGTATTTGAAAATATAGCCTAGGTCTTATTTATAGCATTACTTTATTTCTATGTGAGTCTTTCGTTGCTTCCTTTGTTCCTTGATTGATAAATTAGTGGTTCAATATGTCAGTTTTTGGTGAATTTCGTATTTACTTTTGAAGAAAGATTAATTTATTTTTGTTCTATTTTATCATCTTTGAAATACAGCAAACCATTTATACACTGTAAGTCTTTGTACATCTTTTAAAATATAAGATTTTTTTTTAAAAGCCAATTCTTACAATCCATTAAATTTGTATGAAAATATTATGTCTTGGCTTGGCCAGAAATGATTATCTGTGAGGTGTATTCGTCCATTTGTTGTTCTTTGTAAGCCTAAAGATTTCCCCAGTAGTTTAAATAAGTTAAGAACTCGAGGAATTACACTAACTTTGAATATAAATTTGTATATTTTGTGCAAGAAGTTTTGTATTTTTATCACTGGTGAGCCATAATTGGTTTAAAAAGTAAATATTTACATTTCACAATGTAAGGTTTTGTAATTGTTTATTTTATTGACATAGAAAAGATACTCGATATTGTAATACATTTGAACCATTAGATTATTCTTTCCGGCTCTTGGATTGGTGGTATTATTGACCATTTTTCAAAAGCAGTACTAACTACAATGTCTTTGGTACTAAAATACTAACCACTGTGTCACTGTTGTTTTTTACATTCTCTCATTGATATTTAATATGAGAAAATTATTTAGTGGGATACATTTGTTATGAGGTCCCTGATTATGAAATATTAGTTTTTGGAATGATGATTTTCTATTATCTATCTATTATCTAACTTAAGCTGATTTGAAATTAGAGGTCACACTCATAAGGAAAAAAAACATAATACAATTTTCTTAAAATTAACGATTGTAATCAAATTTTGCTCAAATGTAACCTTTAAGGTAACTGTCATAAGAAACAAAATCACAAAATTACAATTTTCTCAAAATCATATCTTAATAATTGTAACACAATTTTACTCAAATGTGACCTTTAAGGACCCAAAATGAAACATATGTGCATCATCCCTCCAAAATGCTGTCTTGAGTTATCTTTTATAAATAAAAGAACATTAGAACTGTTATAAAAACCGTAATTTCTCAAAATCAAAACTACCGATTTCATTTAAATTTTAGTGAAATGTGAACAGTAATGACCTAAACCAATGGGCAAAATAATAAGGAATGAAATATTACAATTCAGAAATAATTAGTAAAAAACAAAACCGGACCTTGATCATCATAATAAAAACCTGAACAAGCGAAATAAGTTTCAGTCTTATTTAATTTTTTTTTCTTTCAAAAACTGCATTATTTTCACTTTTTGACTAATAACTTCCGAACTGACATTTTTTCGTGATGTTGATTTTATTTTGTTTGGGATTGGCGAATGACAAAGTTTATGGGACTGTTTATTTAATGTTTTTTTTTTAATGTCACTACTATATACTGTATCATGTGACAGATTAAAAACTTGTTTTACTGGTTTTAATGCATGTATATTTTTTTTTTAACAAAGTAGTTCAAAAATTATCTGTTTTAAGAAATGTTTTTTGTAATTATCAATTTATAATAATAAATATTTTAAAAATAAAGTCATAATCATAATTTTCAATATATTACCACTATTGAATAAAATTGATTAAATTTACAAATCAAAATTGCATTTTCCCATTTAAAAAAATGAATAATATAACTTTGTTTAAAAATTAGCCATCTTTGAAATTATTGAGAAAAAGGTATTTGCAAAATATTTAATAACATATGTATATATAGGATATATTCCTGTCATGTCCTGTCCCATGATGACACTGGGTGGCCCTTGTCTTCTTCCAGGAGCTACTTCCATTCCTTTCTATCTTGGGCAACCCTTCTCTATCCTTTCCACTCAATCACTCTTAGGCCTCCTTGGTATAGACATAATCTTCAGGGATACAGCTTGATTTAATTGTTTAAGGCTCATATCTACAACATAGTCTCATTGCAATTCAGACTTTTAAACCAACAAATATTACACAGATTTGAGCCTGATTACTAGTATTAGATTTTTCCATCAATTACAGTACTTCTCCATCGTCATTAATCGAACAGTCAGTGTTAAGCAACAACAAAAAATGTATACATAATATCTTTTTTTTTTTCCAAATGGTTTTCCATCCATACAAATATGGAGCAAATACAGTATACGAGAACAATTATTAATACACTGTTTATATACAAATAGTCCAGCTTATATTTCACTTTTACAGGGAAATAGAATGTAATAAGACATATGTTATCATTTAACTTAATTTTCTAAAATTAATTTATAAAATTGAATTGCTTATTATATATATATTTTCTTTAAGAAAAAATATCCCAACATGTTACAGGGTCCATTTGTACATATAGCTAGCATAGTAGCAACATTACTTTCAAAGCTAGTGACTTCGTTTCAAGGCATTTATGAAAACGAGTCTCGCAACACTGAGATGCTTGCTGCTGCATGTGCAGTAGGAGTTGCAAGCTGTTTTGGAGCTCCCATTGGAGGTAAGATATTGCCAAACATAGTTGTATTGTTTTCACAGAAACTGTTTATTAATAGAAAAACAAATAATTTTATATCATATAATTTTGTTTACATTTTAAGATTATTTTATTGTTTATACAGTGGAATGTGAGTCATCAGTTAGTGAAGTTGTGTTCTCTGTTGTTTGCATAATATAATGTGTAGTCTAAGAGTTGACGAATGTTACAATTTGAAATTTGTAGTAAGTTTTTAAATGTTTATGAAGCTTACGGAGTAGACTGCATGTCTTGTGCACATGTGTTTGAATGGCATAAAATATTCAATGAAAGACATCAGAACTTGGAAAACATTAAACGTCCTGAATGACCTTCCACTTCAATACCTAAAGAAAATGTAGACAAAATTAACCAGGTTGTAAGGGAAGACTACTGAACCTGTGAACAAGATCTTGATGTGAAACAAGTTTGGCTGAGATGGTGGAGGACTATAGATAGAGTCCTCACACCAGAACAAAAAAATCATCCTGACTGAAATGACCCTTTTTTTAGAGGGTGTAATTTTGGAAGAATGGTTTCCAGAAAGCATGACAGTGAACCAGCATTATTATAAGGAAATTTTGACAAAACTGAGTGAGACAGTCAGAAGAAAATGACCAGAACTGTGTGAAAATGGCTTTATTATTCATCAGGACAATATCCCTGCTCACACAGAACTTTCTGTGAAGCATTTTTTTGCCAACAAACAAACACATTACAGTAGCCTCAGACTAGGATTGTGTATGGTGTAAGGGGCGTGTCCTCCCTTCTACTTGCTTCTCTAGCCTGACTTGACGGTACAACCCATTACAAGAAAACTAGGGACACAAATTACGGCTTAGCTACATTTAATTCCTAAAGTTACAACTTCGTGACAGACTTTTGTAAACGTTTTATTCTTATATATACCGATAAAAAAATGAAAGTAGGGTACACGTTTACACAGAAGCATTTAAGCCTCTGTAATTAATTTTATTAATGTAATAATTACAATTAATTTTATGACAGCCATATGGCCAATTTATTGTATTTGACTAATAACTCACAAACTGGCATAGAGAGATGGGGACAAATATGTTTTGTTTAAATCTTTAGATCCTACACTTGAGCACATTTTGATTGAAATCATTACAGTTGATTTCACTATGTACCATATTTTATCAAACAACTACTGATACTCATTTGCCACACAAAGTTCACAATTAATACTGTACATATTTTTAAACTCTGATCTTCTTAAATTTTGTTCTAATCGGTTTTCTAGAAGTTTTTTAATGACATTTTACAAAGTCATATTTCATTATTTTAATTTTTAATATTACTTCATTTTTTTTATTTACAAAGTTTAAACATTTTAGCATAATACATTATTAGTACAAACTTGTTTTTTGTGTTTTAAAATAGAATTTCACTTGTATGATTTACATTTTCAAGTATTAAGTAAATCTCTAGGCTAATTTTAATTTTATATTTTCAAAAATTTGTGGACTTTAAGAGTGACAAATGTATTGGTATCATAATGTGTTTACATTTTGACATTTTTACCAAATATCCCTTCATTTCAGTAAACTTCTAAAACAATACGACTGATTTACAGTAAGACTTTCAGAAATATCTCTAGAAAAATACTATTCAGACACAAAACAGAACTGTTATTTAATTTCTATATAATAACAGAATATGTAGAACAGTTTTTACATAAAATAATTTGTCATTTTTCTTAATTATCAACCGAAAAAATAATAGTAATAGTTATTGTACATAATTTAGATTACAGTTCAATTTTATTTTCAAAGTTAATTGTTTCAGGTGTGCTCTTCAGTATAGAAGTAACAACAGTATATTTTGCTATAAGAAATTACTGGCGAGGTTTCTTCACAGCGGTCTGTGGAGCCACAGTCTTCAGGCTACTTGCAGTATGGTTTCAGAAAGCAGGTGAATTTTAATTGTTTTCATTGATTTTCTCTGCTCATAATTATAATATTTTCATATTATTAGCAACACCCGTCCAGATTTGAGAATGGCAGAGTGAATTAAAAGCCCAATAAAACTCTTAATTTCTATTGAATCAGTATTAAGTACAAAAGAATATGGTTGTTGATAATTACAAGTAAAAGAATTTATTTTGTGAATAGTCACTGCATAACAATATCAATCATGTCATTAGAATAAAAGCAATTCCCAAATGGCTTGTACGTTTGGGTTATCCCCTAAATTACGAGCTTTACTTTTTAAACCAGGTAATTGTGTAGTAATATGTTCTTGTCTTGTCCGAACAGCTTGGTTGGAGTGATTATTTTTCCATTTAAATGCTGGTATATTTTAAAAATCATATCATTTGTATGTCGTCCATAATAATAGGTCACCGCCCCCTTCTGCGTCGACTCTCAGAAGAACCACCACTATCATCATTATTATTTGAAGCATCCATGCTCTTCTTGTACTTACTTCTTCAATTTCATCATTATCTGAATTACACTGTTTGGAGTCTGAATCATGCATGATCACTATGAAGTTAAAAATCCGGATCAATGTCACTGTCTGTCATCATCATCGTCAAATTCGTCATATAGAGTATGTTTTACCAAATCCTATAGTTTTGTATCACCATTTGATTTACTACTAAGTAAAGCGCATAAAACACCCTTCCTTTTATTTCTAGATGGCCCGGCTTCTTGGTCCATTATTTATAGTCTTTATGTTTACTTCATGTTACAAAATCAAGATGGTTCAAGTAATGTTACAAAAATAATACAGTTCGTCTGTATGACTGCAAAATAATGTCTGTAAACAATACAAACAGTCTGTTGGGTAATGCGATATACGTAACTAATATAGGAGGTCTGATAGACCGCAATGCACTACCGGTAATGACCTTAGTACTTAATACGTGATCTGCGGAAAAGTAGGTAAAGGGTATGGGTAAGAAAATTAAATCTTACCTTTAGCCTTGTAAAGCACGTCATGGGCCTACTAGAAGAAAAAGGTTGTTCCACCATCTTGAAATAGACACGGCCCGGTCCGTACTCCACTAACATATTTAAGTTATTGAAGATGAAACCGTCTATGCAATTAGCTGTAATAATCGGTACATACTGTTTATGGGTTCTGTAATGTTTCACGTTTTTTGTGTATTTGGATCGGGTTAGTACTTTATTCGGAAAGTGAAGTGTAGCTAAATATGACTTATGTCATACAGGTGTCACTATCGCGTATCAGATGAAGTATGGTCAGACATACGAGATTTAAATATTGGTTAATGTTGCAGAACAACAAGTGTTGTATGGTTAAAAAAATATCTTAGATAATAATTATAATATTAAAATATTACATGTATATTTTTTTTATATAAAAATTTAAGCTTAAAATTGTAGTAATTATTATGTCCCAAAAATGGGTTAAAAGCAGTGCAGTGTTAGTGTGCGACAAGTTTGCTCATCGGTAGAAGGAGTGCATCTAACATTAATTTGTAACCAATAGGAATCCTTTAATTACAGAGGGGATTAGTTGAATTTTTGGTAGCAATAAAAGCTCTACTATCACCAACGAGGGAAGTCATATTTGACTTTTTTTTCTGTCAATACAAACTTCTCATTAGGCTGATCACTTCAGACTTTACTTCACTTCGAGAGAGTGATGCCTTGATCAAAGAGCTGTTACAGTTAATATAGTTGTTTAGCATGAACTATAATTAAGCCAATGCTAGCGTTTATTGGTATCAAACACATACAATGTACTTTTTTAAAAATATAATAAACTGATCAATACAAAAAACCTTATTACGTAAAACATTTTAATTTAAGGAAGTCATAAACATTTATATTTGAGAAATCTGTATTATTATAAATCATTCAACTTTAACTATCAACCACGATCGTTGGAAATAAAAAGAGACAATAAATTTTGTGTGTGAATAAAAAAAATTTGGCCAGTTTTATAATAATTATTAAGAAATAAGTAAAGAGACAGAAAAGAAGTTTTAAATAATTGTTAGATTATAGAATGATATATTGAATAATGTTATATGTATAAATGTGTTTTCTTTTCAGAAGATTGACATAAACTTTTGAACTATTAAATGTATGTATTTCAGATAACCTGTGGTTTCTTTCATAGTGTAAGTTCATTTTCCTGTCAGAATTCATGATCTCAGTGTTTTTATAGTTTTTAATAAAGTGTCTATAATTTCTTACTGACTGGCGCCTAACATATTAGATCAAATTCAATCAAAATATTAAAATCTTCTTTTTTTAAAAAAACAGTAGTAAAGATTAAATTATTACAATATTGGTTGCTACAAATAGATATACGTAAACTTAATTTTAATGTTTACCAAACAAGGAGAAAAACTTTCATAGTAATTTTAAACAACACATATTTTGTGGATATTGATAAATATTAGAAGTTAACTATTAGTAGATTTTGAATTTATTACTAATGAGTAGTGAACTAAATAAAATGTTGTATGGTTCTTATAAACTAATTTTTTACGTATATACTCTTACAAAGACATTTAATATCTACTGACTTATTACTGATGTTTTTTAATTTTAATGTCATAACTTGTTTGATTTCAGACACTGTTAAGGCATTGTTTCAAACAAATTTTACTATGGATTACCCATTTGACAGTCAAGAACTTTTGGTGTATTCTCTTATGGGGTAAATGTTTTGTTTATAGTATGGTGGAGTCGTGATTATCCGGATTCAATTTAGTCCTCACTTTCAGAAAACCTTTATCTAATTTTCCGTAAATTTAAACACTTATCAACAAAAATGTACATTGTTTTCTTCAAGCAGAGAATTACACTAATGCTAGTATCTTGTTGTTGTTTTTCTGTCTGGTCTAGTGTTAAGGAGAAACATGACACCTAATGACACTTCTAGTATGTTTGTCATTTTATGCCTTCTGTCCAAAAAAAAAACAAAAAAAAAACACTACTATAAATATTATGGAATGAAGACATATTTCTACGATTCGACCATATGTTTCTAATCCTTATCTTAATCCCACTAATAATTCATTTAATATTTGACTTTTTATAAAATGAGACATTAATTGTATTACAATAAATCAATTAAATTTCTAAAAAATGTTAACATTCATTTCCCTTTTTCAGATATCTAAAATTTTGTAATATTCCGTTTGGCTGATACCTAAATTAATCTGGATAATCAATGCCCCACTGTGTGTTTAAGAATCAATTATATAGTAATATTTATTTTATAAATTTAAGATTGGTTTATTGTTATTATTATTTTATTTTTTATAAATCAATTTTATTACTTTATTATGCAATGAAAACAAATTTAATAAATGTATTTATGTTTGATTTATAATTAATTTAGAAATGTAAGGTCTTAAAATATAGCTATATTCCTTTAGATGATAACAAATCATATTCAAAACTTTACATTCTAAATGGTTAGTGAAGAATATTAGAATAAATCCTACAAAAACTCTCAACAACCATTATGAACCATATTTTTCACTTAAAATGGATTGAAGAGAATTAAAAAAAAAAAATCATAATAGATTATTTCTTTTATATTGACTACTTGTTTCAATTTTATTTTAAATTTTTAACAAAATACATAAGCTGGGAACAGTTTCAAAACATAAGCAATTTCATCAGATTCTTCATTTGATAAAAGTCAATTTGTATTTTAATTCACATCTGGATTTTCATTAAATTTGGACCCAATAATTAAATTAAAGGTTAAAATAAAAAAACAAATGTACCTTAATGTTCTGAATGTGATGGTATTGTTTTTATAATCCAAATGTGAAGTAATTGAAACAATAATTAGGTAGGCCAAATTACCAATCTTTTATTATTTTTTTAATATATAATTATAGTGAATTAAGTTATGTTTAATAGTTTAAAAGGAAATTCAATAATTGTTATGATATATATTTTTCCATAAACAAAATATCTGGCTCAGTTTTATATCAAACTGTTTTTTTCTAACCACAGGGTTGTCTGTGGTCTGGGTGGAGCTGGCTATGTCTGGTCACATCGTCAGTATGTTTTATTTATGAGGAGAAACAAAAAAATGAACACATTTTTGCAGAAGAAGTAAGTGAGTATTTTAATAAATCTCTGATTTATTAAATTTATATTTAAAATCATTATTTAACGCATATTAATTTTTAAAGAGAGAATTTATATTTTTGATACTGTGAAATAATCAGTGGTACATTCAAATCTGAGTCAAGTAATCCTACTTTTGCTAATCTGATTACAAATGCTACAGTATTTATCACTACAAACTATAACAAAGTGTTATGTTAATATATATCCTATTATATTGATATTGTGTAAATAACTCTGACAAACTTATGAAGTCCAACCAGAACAAAATATGAATCAACACCCTTAGTGCTTGTTGTTATTTATACTTTGCACTGTTAAAAAATATTTCTGCTAAAAGAGAAAGACAGATACAGTAACATGAAGAAAGCCTAAACTATAAATCAAATCACGGGCTATATGGGTCATTTTCTTTACATTTTAGTTCGTCAATCCTCATTTTTAATACTAGAAAGTAAGGAAACATGATACAATCAATCTATGTATTCTGATAGTTTAAGCTATATGTGGCTACTTTTTAAATTAATAGTTGTTTTGAAAATAAAATTATCAATTTTTTTAGATCAGTTTACTACAAGGAACTAAGATCACTTTTCTGTGTTCTTATTCACTTATTTACCAACTAAACCAAACTTTCACCTGGCATTCCTGTCTATCGATAATAGTAACTGTTTAAACAAGTTTAGAAGAATTTAAAATATTTTAAGATATTTAACCAAATTTTTGGTGATTTTAGAAAACTAGTTGTTCTGTAGGGTAACAAAAAAAAAATCATTTTTACATGCAATGAAAAATAGATACAACAATTCAATGGTTTTTACCCATTTTCACAATACTGTATAATATATTAGAAGGTTTGTGTACATCTAACAATGTAGGATGTTGACTAAATCATTGAATCATCGCCTTGAATGAAAAAAAGTGTTTATTATTAACAATAATAAAGTGTTGAAACAAATAGTGTCATACAGGGTGTTTCTAAAATAAGAAGCCAAACTTCTGGATTAAGTTCCTTACATAAAATAATAAAAAAGTTCCTATAAACATGTGTTCTAAACCGCTTTGTTTTCAAGTAATTCGCCATTTTGTAATTTATGAAAAAACATTTTAGCTTTGGAAGTAAATAAGATATTGAGTTCAGATTTGGCATACACATTTTTTATGTAATGTTTTAAAATTGTACAAAACATAAAGACAGTATTTGTTTTGTTTTCAAAATGGCAGCCATTTCAAATTTTTATTGTTGAATACCTCTAAAAACCATTAATTTTACTAAATAATTACAAGAGACAAAACATTTCTTCTTTTAACTACAAATAAAATGATTTTTTATTTTGTCTGTAAGTCAAAGGATAATCAAGTTATTGACAAAAAATTGAAAACATAATTTTTTAGTAGTTGTCTTGGTTATTTACTATCAAGTGTTCTTACTTGCCTTTGTTTTCCACAGTCCTCTGTTTGGATGTGTAGGAAGCCTATCTCAGAAAGTTTTCAATAAATTGAAGCTAACATGGTTGTCAGTTAGGAAATGTTTCCAAACAAAACAATGCTGCACACGACCACTACCATTTGCTCGACCGTACATAAAAATCATGTCCACCTTCTCACGGTACTTTGTAAAAATGGAAAAAAAGTAAAAAGTGATCAAACATACAACGTGGGTGCTATAATTTACTTAAAATTTACCTAAATGTAAATACAGTTAAACGTTCTGAATAACAAAAACTAAAAGATGAGCTGACTAAGAAAATGAATGCATTGTTGCCTAAACCACTGCCTAATTGATACAACAATTAATATTTTTGACATTAGACCTCAAAAATGTCAGTCAATTGCTATTTTGAAATGGTTAAGGGGTTACATATCCATATTTGATGAAATCTGGAAAAGTTCCTTCTAACCTAATCTTAGGTGTTGTAGACAACTATCAAGGAATTATATTTTCAGTTTTTTGTCAATAACTCGATTATCCTTTGACTTACAGACAAAATTTAAAAAATCATTTTATTTGTAGTTAAATGAAGAAACTTTTTTATCTCTTGTAATTATTTAGTAAAATTACTGGTTTTTGAGATATTCAACAATCCAATTTTAAATGTCCACCATTTTGAAAATAATACAAATACACCATTTATGTTTTGTATACTTTTAAAACATTACATAAAAAATGTGTATGCCAAATCTGAACTCAATATCTTATTTACTTCCAAAGCTAAAATGTTTTAAGACAAAATACAAAATGGCAGATTGTTTGAAAACAGCAGTTTGGGACACATGTTTATAGGAACTTTTTTTTTTAATTTTTATGTAAGGAACTCACTCCAGAAGTTTGGTGTCTTATTTCACAAACACACTTTACATATATTCTTGAAAAGACTTAATTTTTGAGAAATGTTATAAAAAATAAATGTTAAATACTTGAACAGTATTTTAACATGTTTTTATTAGGTCGCTTTCTTGTCTGTCTGATACAAATTTTGTTAGAGACTTGAAACTTGAAACACAGCTCAAAACTGGATGACAATGCAATATGAACTCACTTTCTCATCTGTCCGTCAATTGCTGCTATGGTAAGAAAGCAGTTAAGTTGATGTAGTGGCACAACTTGGTGGAACAATGGTGCACACATTATTCAAATTACCATTTGAGAAGGATGGAAAAAGAAATGGTAGGAAATTTGGAACCACTCACTGGTAACTATTTGAAGGTCTTGCGAAATTAGTGGAAGGATATTGAATTCATGTTCATCGATGAGATTTCTATGGTTCTTTACGAAATGTTTTGCATGATTGATTCTAGATTACGACAACTGAAAAAAAATAAGGAAAATGAACCATTCGGTGGCATCAACATTATGGTTTTTGGAGATTTGTTAATCTTATCAAGATGTTTAAAAATAGCTATTAAAAATTCACAATCACAAATTTTCAAGACAATTTGTATGAGTCTATGAGAAAATATTTTTAACTTTTTAGTCCATTTAAAAAAAAATTATTATTATTATATTTTGACTCACAAATGTTTTTTTCTGTATGCTGTGTTCATTCGTATTTTATGTTGTTGTATATATAAGTGTGATAAGAATAGATGAGAGAAAGGGTAGAGAGATGGTACTAAACTTCATTCACTTATATTAATATTTAACTTTAGTAACTATTAAAGGATAACGTAAATTGTAAATTATAATGTTTTTTGATGTCTCCATTGCACTCAGTTCCATTGGCTCCTGCTCATTGATCAGGTAGGGTTAGCTATGTACCTATCTTACATAATAAATGTTTTACTTAAACAAATATTTATATTAAATGTATTAGTTATTTATGTATCTTATTTATATAACATCTATACTATGTATCTTGTACACCAAGTATGCAAATACTAACAGTTCTAAAATTAATGTTTTTTGTAAAATACCTTTCAAAGTTGGATCTAGAAATTATTTTTCTAAACTTTAGTTATTCATATCTGTAGAATCTTTAAAAAAAAGTTTTTGTATGTCCCCTACATCACAATATTACATTTTATTTTATTTTCATAAACAGAATCTTCTTTATTGTGCATTTGTGAACCTATAATTATGTGAGTCCTAACAGAAATATAGAAGAATATTAGATAAACTTTCATTTTAGTAAGATGGATTGAAACTTGAAATTATTATGTATATATTGTGTTTTAAATCTATTATTGGTGGTTTAAAATATTAAGTTGGTTTATATATAGTATATTACTTATAGGAATTTATTTTTGCTTGATTGTTTCTTTACTATGTGTAAATACATTCATCGGCTAATGTAAGTTTACTTCAAAATTATATTGTCTACAAGTCAACAATGATTTTTAGGACAATACAACTTGTTGGATTTAATTGAATTTATCGTTATAATGAAGTGTAGAAGATTTTGTATTAATTTGTGACATCTTGCTCAACACACTCTCTTCAAGCAGTGCCCATTCCACTCCTACATAGATTTGGAATATATTCACACAGATCATTTATATTCTTTCAATATTTATGTTACCTTCTTCCAAAAACAACAAAATACAATTTAAAAGACAACATGATAGAAACAACATTCAATATTCAAGACTTTTTTCTCCTTGCAGTTCCATGAATTCATCAATTTAAGTTAAATATAATATTTTACTTTCTCAAAAGTTATATAACGTCAAAAAATCATGTATATTTTTGCCTGTCCGATTTTGTATACATTTTTTTTATATCTCCGATTTGAAGTTTCTGAGGCAAAAAAAAATGGTTTTTGGAGCCAAATCTCTGGACTTATTTTATTTTTCCAATAACTTAAAGTGGAGCTGCCATAAGAAAACTATTTAATATAATGATTTTCTTATAATCGGCTCTAATGATTTCGATTAAATTTTGCTCAAGTATAGCCTCTAATGTCCCAACCAAAAGGTATTGGGCACCGAAAATAATAAGCTATGAATAAAAAAAAAAAAACAGAAAATACATTGAGCTGTAATAAATAAATGATATAATTTCTCAAAATCAGTTTAAACCCATATGTAAAATTACAAGTAAACAAATATTATGGTTCAAAGATAATTGCTCAAAAACAAAAATTAAAAACCGTCATCATTAAAAGCTGGGTTTTAATCAAATATTATTTACGATTAGGACTTATTCATGGCATAAGTAAAGCAAGTTTAGGTCCTATTTAAATTATATAGTTTTTCACTGAGTTAAATTTATATGTCATATATCTGAAGTTATTTAAATGAGGAAACATTTAGGTAATCTACAATAAATATTGATTTTGAATTTAGCAGACATATTCAATTTTAAATTTAATAAAACACTTGTAATTGTTACAGTCGTTTTCTCTACCCTGGCATTGTAGCACTGGTAGCCTCGACACTGTCCTTTCCTCTAGGCTTAGGCCAGTATATGGCAGGAGATCTCAATACGCATGACCAGGTAATACAGTTCTTGTTTAATAAATATTGAATGCTTTTATTTTCCATTTCTATAACCATTCCTGATTCTTAGTTCCTCTTGACACAATATCCTTTCACTGTGCATTTTCTTTTTAGAACTGTTAACATAACTTCTTCGTACCTACCATATATAATAAGCGAGGAAAACGTTAATAATTCATGTACCACCTGAATTTCCACCTTAGAAGTGAAGATTTAGTGAAGTTAAATGTATTTTTTAGAGTTGAATGGCTGACATAACTGTATTGTTTAACAATGAAAAATGTTTGTTCATTGTGTTAGGCTTTACTGATTCAGGTTATTCTACAAATTTATTGTTATCTCTTACATATTTAAAAATAAAATTAATTGTAGCTTAGAATCTTCAAAAGAAGTGAAAATTAAATTTATAATAATTGTAACAATTTTTTAGATAAATTTACAAATCCTAAAATAATTTTTTTAATGAAAATAGAAGTGCAATTTTTATATTATAAACCTGATAGTTAGAGAAGATAATGTAGGTCTTTATATATGTTTGTAGAAGCTAAAAAAGCTTCTTCTTAGTGTGATAACTCATATGTTGATAATGGAAACATAAACCAAGTGCATTTTTTTTTACAATCCATGTACTCTGAATAAATGAGATGACAACTAGCTTTTGCTCTTTTAAGATATAGGTACCTTCTTAAAACACATAGAAAAAATTATTTTAAATTTGTTTCAGACAGTAGTGGTGAATTTAAATTGTATGTTGCTTAACACAGTAGTTGTGGTGGATATACTACTATTTAGAGTATACAGTATATCGTTTTGAAGAAGTGTTTTTGTCAAATTTGGGGATTCCAAGTTACTTCAAAGAATATTTAATAATATGCACGCCATTTTTTGAGTTTGAATGTCATATTATATTACATGTCCAGGGCCACTGTGGTGACATTCACAATAAGGAATATTTATTATATAATGAACATATTTGGATTTATTACAATCTTAGTTTTGTTTCCTGTTTCTGTGGTTCGCGTAATCCATATTTTACTTATTGATATATTTTATTTAAAAGTTAAAGTCTCTAAAATATGTACAAGAATTATTTTATTTGTATTTTTGATTTTTGTCACTATGACATGAATTTTATAAAAAGTTGACCTAATTTAGTTTCCCACGTGAAAATTACTGAAGAGACCACCCATTGTAAACCATAATATATATTTGAAGTATGGTCGAATTTTTCACCTAGACCATTTGCAGAGGGAAGGAGAATATGCAGGCGACAATGCATTTGTGAATTTTAGGTCATTGTGCCTACGTTTGAACTTAAATGTAACTGATTAATCAACTGTAATGAGCTATATTTGTGGAAACTTCAATCACTAAATAAATGAAAACACAATATTCCACAAAACCCATTTTATTTATACAAAACAAGATAACAAGTCATTGTCCTCATGCATACATGTACACAAACCCTACTGACACTGGACTGTGACTATTTGTATGTTTGTTTTCAACAAATAAAGTGTTTTTAGTGATATATCATATTTTCATTCAATTGGTAATAACTGATTGCAACAACATTTTTTCTTTTTTTTTTTAATGAGTTTAATAAATTCTATTCCTCCACACAGTTGGTAAAATTAGATCTCGCTATACATACATTGTATTTATTTATTTTTACCAAATACTCTCCCTCTCCTTCTTCTAAATATTTCAAGGAGCACTGGAGACAATTTTTTTTATTTTTGAGAAAAACAAATTAACTTATTACTTCTCTGCTAAATTGTTTGCCTCCATTGCATAAATATACTTATTACTAAATGGCATCATTATGATTTGCATAATAATAAAGAATATCTAGACTACTGATTAATAAGTCAAATTAAGTTTTCTTAACCACTATATATCTTTCACCAGTAATTCTTATTTGACTATGCATCATTCATTTCCTTCTGGCGATGACACTGAACAGTTTCATCTAGAAGTTTTTCAAGTAAATTCAATATAATTTGTATTTTTTGTGTATATGTATAATGTGGACAGGAAAATTAAATATACTAAACACATTTTTCATTTAATAAATCTTGGAACAGTTCAAAGATTTTAATTTAAAAAATGTAAAAAGCAAAAATAGTGTTAATTATAAAATATACTTTAAAAGATGGTACATTGTAGGTTACAGGGCTATTCAGTAACTTTACATGGACAAAAGAGTATATCACGGTAGAAGAACAGGATATTCTTCGACACTGGAAAACAAAAAACACAGATGTCATTGTGAGCCTGTGTGGATTCATGTTGTACACAGTAAGTATATGCGATTGTAGAAGGATAGCTACTCATTTAGATTTTCTGAATTAGTTAGTTAGTATATATATTTGATAATCTTTTACATGTAATAAAATTAGCGGGTTTTGTAAATATTTTGTTTGTTTATAATTTATGCAACAACTAGATTATCTATCAAACAGAAACTACTACACATGTGTTCATTGTATTGATTTAGAAGTGCAGTTCACACATACTTGAATATTTGAAAAAACATAACTCAACTTGGGTTCTGTATCTCCATTATTTCTTGTGTCTGGAGGTTTATAGCAAAGAGGATTCTCACTCCTTTTGGAGTAACTGTGACTTCAAAAAAATACTGTGTGAAAGAAATGCACCATATACTGTGTGTCTTTTACCATATTTCAAGCACCTTTGAATAAATTCAACTTCATCTCTACCAACGCAAACTAAAAATTTAGTTTTTTATCTCAAAAGGTCTAGAGAACCATTAAATGAAAAAAAACCTTTGTTATACTTTGTGTATCCTTAGTGTGACAGATCCTGGAGTAGTTATTATGCTGTAGTTTGTAGCTCTCTCTTTGGTTCAAACTCTTATACCTTAAAGAGGATTAAAACCAGTTTTGTTCCTTAACTCTCCAACCACATTAAGTAAATTCTGGCCGTTTTCAATAATTTTTTTTAAAAAATTCATAAAAAATAGTAATTTTATTCAAAACCCACTTATAAGACATCAATTTTTTTTTCAAAAATGGGCATAAAATTTAGCTGTGTAAAGAAAAAATGTTAGATGTTATGGTTTTGAATAAAGTATGTCAGGAATCAAAAAATGTGCAAAAAATAAGTGAAAATTCCACAGAAAACCCTCCATATACCATAAAACAAAAGTTTTTAAAGATATACCAAAGTTTTGCTATATAATTGTGAATGGATGTTGGTAAAAATAAAAATCATTTTTCATTAGTAAAAATAATTTATACGTAACAAGTCAAAAATTGCTAAAAGTTAGGCCTATTTTAAAAAATTCACTAATAATAGTGATATTATTCAAAACACAATTTCTTATTATAATTTAACTTAAAAAGGTACATAGTTTTTATGTATGTTATGCCAAAAAATTTTGATGTAAAAATTTTAAAGTTATTATGTGAGGAATCAAAAAACCGTCCAATAATCAAAGCAAAGATTTCACAGAAAATCAATTTATACAATTTTTATTGAACCCAGAGTAGAAATTTCTGAAGAAAGTAAGGCCCACCCAATTTGACATAACCTAAAACTTTGTACTAGGTAGACCTGAAACAAAATCACTGAAATACTTAAATAAACTCAAATAAATAAATTCCAGAAACAAACACACATATTATAATGTGTATAAACAAATCACTCTACATAATAAATAAGTTCACAATAACAGAATAAATCGGCCCACGCTTAAAAGACTACAAATGGTCTATCCTTACTATGGTATTTGCCATTTGGCACCCAGACATAAAATTTTGCCAAAGCAACAAGATTTCCAGTTACGAATACTTGTCTAAAAATAGACCTATAACATATTGCTTTGTACGATTAGATAGAAATGAATGTCATCTTTTCAATGGTATAAAACAGCTGTTCAAAATTTGAAACTATCTACCTTATTCGCTAAAGACAGATTATCATAAACTCTTCCGGTTAATTTTGGTCAGGACTCCGTAGAATGTATATTTGTTCAAAACTAGAAACTATAAATTTATAAGATATTGTCAATTTGTATACTAGGCCAAGTATTAACATTTCCAAATATATATATATATATATATATAAGTTCATTTTTTGTCATATAATAACTTACCATAGCATGCTTCTTTTTTAAGGGGAAAACAAAGCAACTTCGTCAATTTTTTAT
The DNA here is from genome assembly GCA_963513935.1 of Aphrophora alni. Classification (NCBI taxonomy): domain Eukaryota; kingdom Metazoa; phylum Arthropoda; class Insecta; order Hemiptera; family Aphrophoridae; genus Aphrophora; species Aphrophora alni. Next base: position 118,269,524 of record OY740767.1, on the reverse strand, counting down.
AATTTCTAGTTTCGTTTTTGGCACTATCTGTTGAATGAATATGAAAGCTTGAAAGGGAAGGATTTTAACAGTATATTGTTTATTGAAATAGGGTTTGTTTTACTAGGCTAAAGGGTAAATATTAAAAAAGTGATATTTCAGATGAATAAACTTTACACAATTCTTAGTTTGGTTTTATTTTTATAGAATAAAAACTATAACAGTTAGAATAATTTGGAAACCACAGGTAAAAGAAGAAGAAAAATACTCTAAAGTTGTGAACAGATATATTGTTGCTTAAGAAACAATACCGCCTAACTTACATTTTTAGCGAAATTGAGTTATTGATACCAGGGCATTCTGCCGGATCTACCGCATCAACTAGCAGACGTAGTTTGGCTGAAAAAAATCAGATAGCAGAAAAATCGTGCTGAAAAGAAACGGCCAATCTACACAAAGCAGAATGCTTAGAAACTACACTGCCTAACTTCAGTAGGCTCCATGCTTTAGTATAGATAAAAGTGATGCAGTGTCGTTTGCTTGAGTGTTGCTTCAATTTGGTAGTTTTAATAGTTTATACATTTTTTATTTTGTTAATGTTGGCATCTCTTGTGATAACAGAAACCAATTTCTTACTAGCAATTAATTTTCGTGTTCAATTTTTGGAAAAATAAGAGTGCAAAACTGTTATTGTAGTTAGGCGGTATTGTCTTCAGAGACCTTTAGTAGTTCGGCAGTGACAGTGAAACTAATAATAAGAACAAAAGAAAGGAGTGTAGAAAATAAAATACTGAGTAAAAGACTGTTTAATGGCTTACTTTGTCGTTATCAAAGACAATTTTTATTTGTAAATAATGTATTTTTGTCTGCATTATTAAAATGTTCTAGATAGTCAAAAGTAAAATGAAGTTTTTATTTTAATGCCACCCAAATAACAAAAGACAACCAACCAATACCGCCTAACTACAATTATTTACTAACCAATAACGCCTATCTACAACCCAATAAGAACCAATACTAACAAAGTAAATTTATTAAATTAGATTTATCTTTTTCAAAGACAGAAAAGTAATTCAAACCATCTTTTTCGAATTAAAATAGCATTATATTAAATATCCGTGAAATATACTTGAAAATAAACAGTTTTTTGTCCCTCCTGTAAAGTTGATGAAATTTTAGTTAGGCTGTATTGTTTCTTAAGCGATGATATGGAGCTTGTGAAAATTAGACGAATGGATGACATAATTTGTCTTTTAGTTTGCTGTGAAACTCGTTTACGGAAAATACACAAACTTTACCAATGAATTAAATATAATTGTTAACATTTTATGAACTTTTGGTTGTATGATTTTGAATCCATAAAACATTAGCTTTAAAATAGTATTAAAATTATTGCAATCAGATGATTTTTACTAAGGCAAATATTGAATTGAATAAAAGTGACTTACCACAAGTTCATGAGCAGGTTACTGGTTAGAGTGAGAAAAGGTTAACAATTCTAAGATAGTACTCCAGGAACTGGCATTTAGTGAGGAGACTCGACTACTGTCATAAAATACTACATCTAGTGCAATTTAATCACACCATCCAAACTAGATTGACTCTCTACGTTGCAATATGCAACTTAGCATTTTCAGCCCTCTGTTAAGATGTTTAGACTGTAGAGACTTGGAAACAACGCTTGATTTATTTAAATGACATCCTACCACTTTTAAATGAAAATATCATAACAAACACATTTATTTGCAAACTTTTTCATCAGATATCATACCCGTTTATGGTACACTTGTTATTGTAGTAGTTTTAGATAAGAGTTATCATACAAATTTATTTCAGAATAATTATCATTTATTGCAGTTATTATCTATACCATTTATTGTTATTCTCATTTACTATTGTTTACATTTTGTTATATTGTATCATAGTCTCTTATTATTTTTATTTTAGATAAGTTTTGTCTTCGTTTCTTTTCTTATTATACATATTTATATGACTTTATTTGTGTAAAACTGAGGTAGGTATTAAAAAAAATGTTTACCTTGTTCATAATAAAGTTTGAGAAATAGTCTTTGATTTTGTAAAAATTAACTCTTATAACAGCTGATTATCAAATTTAGCAATAAACAGTGTTGCTAACATAACAATTATAATATTTGTACAGACAGCGTTGCAATAGAAAATAAGAATGTTTACAAACATATAAACTCACAAACTTTTTCTCTTTATAAGATTGATGTAAGTAAAATTCTGTTCAATCTGTTTGTTACTTTGATATATGATGGAATTTTGAGATAATTTCTGCTGTCTAGTAGTACGAACAGAATATCTTTGATCTTGTGTGTGACTTTAGAGAGAGAATAAATTATTGTTTATATTATTTCCATATGCACTTTATTTAAAATCCATTATCGATGAACAAATAAATTAGTGAATAAAACATGAATATTTCATTACAACAAAAAACTTAGAAAATAAAACCAACAATAATCTCAATGATTTAATTTTAAAAAGTTATAAATATGTGTTATATAAAGGTTAAATTTGTGGGTTATATTATGAAATGGAGGTCAAGAAATAAAATACAAAATATACACAATAACATGTTGCTATGAGTTTCTAATTTTAAAATAATATATCATACAATGATTAGCTTTTCTTTAACCTTCATCTTTATATTGAAAGTATCTTAAAATGCTATTTGTATTTTTTGTTTTGGTTTACAGTTTATTTTCTCAATAGTGAGCTCAACAATCCCAGTGCCATCTGGTAGTTTCATTCCTGTGTTTAAGATAGGAGCTGCTTTTGGGAGGTTAGTTGGAGAACTTTTACACTTATCCTTCCCTCAGGGTGTTCGTTATGGCAAAGTTAATACTCCAATTATACCAGGTATGTGTATTTTCAATTTTTGTTTAAATTATTGGAAAATACAAGTTTCTACTTGAACCTTTAGTAACTTTTTATTGATTAGTTACGATATGTCAAACACAGTAATGTTTACTACATTTATTGATTTCATGTGTTCAGTGTATTTATTTTGTAGATTGCCAGAGCAAATTAAAGAATGAAGAATTTCCTTCAATACAGTACATTTTAAATGTTGGCAATATTTCTCTATAATTACATAACTAGATCCATTTATGGAACATATATCTATAAGATACATATACTGTATATACATTATTAAAATTAAAATGAACAACAATAAATTTCTCACAGTAATATGTTAAATAACTCAAACAAGTTTCAATGACAATGTCGCCATCTTCAGTGACGCATGAGTTACAATAATCAAACTATAACTTTGAGTTACTAAACCCTTATTATTTGTGAGAAATTGTGTTCCAAGTTTTATTTTAGTTTGATATCAGTTACAAGATTGAACTGGGAAATGAATACCTTGCTTTACAATCTCTTCAGCATCCACACGATTTCTAATTTTTGCCAATTAACCTAATACTGTATAATGAAATATAAACATATTTCAACATTTTATACGAGTAATAAATGATTTATTACACACCATACAAGTTTTATTTTGATAAAAAACCTTCCTTATAATTTGTATATAGGATTGTTATTAGGTATCTGGTATATCTATGCCGGATTATAAACAAAAATAAATTTCTGTTAATTAGTATGATGTGTTTTTTTAGGCTTTTTCATACAAAATTGTACCTGTACTCATCTTTTTGTAACTTTGACTCCAGTTTTTCTGTTTTAAGAAATTTAATGATTGAATTTCTTCTGTGTAAGGTGGTTATGCAACAGTAGGAGCTGCAGCATTTTCAGGATCCGTAACACACACAATTTCTGTGTCTGTTATTGTGTTTGAAATGACAGGGCAAATAACACACATCATCCCAATCATGGTAAGCTGTTTCTTACAATCTATGAATAATGATAAATTACTCTCATTACTGGTGTATTAACCCCAGGATTTCTTTAATATGCCTATCCTATTATGTTTTATTTATTTTAAACAATTGCATTAAGACATACAATCATTTTTTGTTTTATCTATAGCTTTTTAATTTTGTAATATAAAACAATACTTTCATATCAGAATTTACAGAAAATGATAATGTATCATATATGTAATTATCTTTAAATTAAAAGATTTTTGAAAGTTTTTTTAAAAGTCTTGTAATGTTTTAAATATATAACCCTACATTACAGTCACTACACTGATAATATGATGATTTTTTTACTTTATGGAATAACCCATCTTGTTAAATTACATTTACTTGGACTTGTAGAAAGGAACTTTAACAGGGAAATTTTGGTGGGTGAGTTTTATAGGATTTTCTTCTGTGGAAGGTCTTCCTTTCTAAAGATAGTTCTCTTCTTTCATATGCTGTTTGGCTAATTCTTCAACTAGGGCTTCTTATAACTCCATATTTCTCATTGAATTGATATTACTACAATTTTTGTTCAAATATGAACCATATTCATTAAAAATACATATATTGACAAAATGCTTAAATTGTATTTATACTACACTATTTCATACTATCTTTATTCTTTTTCTTTCCAGATGTTAGACAGACAACATCTGATCACATTTTTGTCAACTCCTTGCAATCATTCACAATATGTGAAATTAGTACATACTTTATTTGTTTCTTAACTTTTGCAAAATCTAATTTATTAATTGTATTATATAACAGAGAGTTGTTTCGCCCTCCCACTTCAAAAGCATCATTTTTCCACTGGACTCATAAACTTAAAAAACTCATCATTTAGTTTAAAAAAATTGTTCTTACAAAAATTATTTCTTAAAGACCATTTTTCTATTTTTTTCTTACAATTTCATTCAATTATAGTAGGACAAAGTTAACGTTGAGCAACATTGAGATGTGCAGTTGATGATTTTGTGTATACTTGACATGACTGTTGGGAGTGAGGTAAGTCTAATGGAAATGGAATAGCTTGGAAAGAAAGGGAGAGAAAGCATGACTGACTCGTAAATCACTACAGTAGTTGCATCAGATCTTTGTATCATAGAGTAAAAATAGTTTGTGGTCTTTTGTTATATTCTGTTTGTTTATAATGCCTCAATCTAGATCAATTAATCGACTAGGCCAGGGAGTATCATTACGAAGTCAAAATAAGTGTATTATTGTAAATGTCTTTAAAAATATTGTGGAAGAAAATTCGGAAATATCAAAGAATAATGTTAAACACAGAGTTGCTGACTAATGTGGAATATTATTAAGTACGGTAAAAAAAGTAAAAACAGAATTCAATAAATGTGGACCAAATGAGACTTTTTCAACACCTTCTCCTTGAGACATAAATTCTCCTTCGTATAGTGACGTATCTCCCAACAGCCTATTTATCTCCACTACATTCCCCTTATTTCCCCAACCTGTGCGATACTTGCTTGAAGTTAACTTTGTTGTACTATAAGGTTTATAACAAAGATCTATAGAATATCATTTCACTATTGTACTGATAGAAAGCATCACAAGTCAATAACTAATCAGCAATCAACAGAAATTTCCGCAACAACAACTGTAGAGGACAATACAACTTTTGAAGCTCTTTGCCACCCCATCAGCAAAAGTTGACAAAAACCATAAAATATGATATTTCGTGTAATAAAAATCTAATGTGTATTAATCCAATCCAAAATTGTTCTATACAGTTTATTATTTCTCTGTACAGTTCATAGACATGTTAATTGGCTACTATTATGTTTTGGCCAAATTGTTATCAGAGACACTTCTTTAATTATCGTTTATCTTAAATGTATGAGTAATGATATTTTTGAAGAAATTTCAGAAGTGTAGAATATATGGAATGCAGTTTATTACAATAGTGACCAATAATTTTATCATATGTAAAAATATTGATATGTGACATAGTATTAGTAAAAGCAAATTATAGAGAAAGAGGATTATTAGCTAGATATGATATGTTCAATCTATGTTTTCAGATTGCAGTCCTCATAGCAAATGCAATAGCAGCATTGCTCCAACCTTCTCTTTATGACAGTATCATATTAATCAAGAAGTTGCCATACTTACCTGATCTCTTACCTTCCAGTTCAGGTAGTTTTTGTTTCACCTTTTATAAAATATAATAAAGTTTTTTATGGATTTTTTTAAATAGTAGAGTAAGAGTATAAATTAAAATGTCTGATTCAAAATCAGGGTGATAAACAGGTTAAGAATAGTAAGTCATTAAATTTAACCAGCTATGTTGGCTTAAGTAAACATTAAATTTCAATTAAAAAGACTTTAAATTGAGTCATCAAAGATATCTTGTGTGTTGAAGATATATGCAATTTTATAAAAAGAACTAACATAATTTAATTAAGTTGTTACTGAAACTGAATGTTTTAGAGTTTAACTTTATACCAGTGGTTCCCAAACTTTCTCTGTTGATGCTACACCGTACTGTATCAGGATTTTTCACTGACACCCCAAAATCACAAAATAGGCTTTTCTAGTGTGGAATTTGTGTGGTTAGGTTAGTTACGTTTTAAAAATGTTTATCACAAGAGTAAATGACAGAGTTTAGTCTAGCAACATGTTTTATCCCTAGCTATTACAAAAGTTTATAATTCGCACACCTGTAGAAAAGTTGATTTAGGGATAAGGAAGGTTTTATTAAGGATAAACTAAGTGCATAGAAGTGGGTGATTATGTTGAACATAAACATATTTCATTCGTGTAAGTCCAAGTAAAAACAATGTTTATTAAATTTCCATTAGTTTTTAACTTACTCTCGTACATACGTTTTAAGATAACAGGGTTTGTGTAGATCATTGAGTTAGTCGAGTTGTTTAAAATGAAGAAGATAACAATTTTTTTCTTATATAAATCAAAAATCTAAATCAATGCAATTGTTTCAGAAAAGGACATGTAGTCTTGATTATTGGCACATCAAACTCAAAACTAAGCTCTAAATTCACGTACATATAATAATATATTATTTATTTATTTGTATTCCCATGAATACACACCCCTTTATGCACATGGAGTGTCCATTAAGGGAGGAGTGTATCAATTATGAAGTGCATCCTGTACCTTTTAAGTCTTAGAATATTAGGATTATGTATAGGTATTGCTCGCCAAGGTTGAAAAAAAAAATCTTCCTTCCCACCCTGACCTCATGCTTGATATTTTGGCTTTCAAAAATTTAAGGTTGACCATTCTCTTTTGATTTGATGACTTGAGTAATTCTATTAGTTTCTTTCTATCTTGGTTGTTGTTGTTGAAATTGCATTTGAGAACGATGTATTCAACTGTTTCCATTTCACTGTTGCATCTCGTGCAGAATGGGGAGTCGGTAAAGTGAAAACTCTATAGATACTGCTCAGTAATTATGTGGCCTTTTCTGATTCTGGGAATGAATGTTTGTGTACTTTTTGGTATATCATTGTACATTATAAGTTCATTTGGTTCCTTCAAAATGTCATGAAAATTTTTTACAATTAAGGCTTCTATCCAAATCTCCTTGAAAATCTTTTAGCTTTCGTTTAAACAAGTTAAAAAATAAGGGGAACTGTCTACAAATAATCAGATACTTATATATACGAGCACAACCATTGTTTACTAATTTGTTTGTTAGATTTATTTCTCTAAAGCAAATATTACATATTTATTTAAACACCTATTAATTTCATATTTTACAATCATGTTTCAAAAGGTTTTGAAAGTTCTGGTTCAAACTATTTTTTGTTTATTTCAGGTATGTACAATGTATATGTTGAAGACTTCATGGTGAGAGATATAAAGTACATTTGGAACAATATGAGTTACCATGACCTGAAGAAGGTTCTCAAGGAAAATAGAAGGTTACGTGTCTTCCCTCTGGTAGAAAATCCAGGTAGAGTATATTTGATTATTATAACCAAATTTAATGCAGTCAATTTTTTTCTAAAATAAAGTTTAGTTTTTTGCATAAGCAGTTCAACTTTTCTATTAATATATTATGTAAAATATTTTTAACCTTAAATTGTCTTTAGTAGTTTGTAAAAAAAGCACATCCAACAAACCAATATTACAGGTAACTTTTTAACTTGTTAACAATGTTTAACTACAGAAGAACATTGATTATCCGACATCGGTCATTCAAAACATTGTTTATCTGAGAAATGCATATAATTTTAATTTTTGTGAACTATGACTGCACTTGTTTTAAATAAGTGTTTAAAAAATTAAATAACTGTATTATTTTTTGTTTTGTTAATAAAATATTGATGTGTTTTAACACAGTGTTAATTATTTGATTTCCAAGAAATCATCTAAAACTCATGCAAATATACACATATTATACTTACATAAGCCTGGTAAATTTCACTACACTCTAATACTTATGAATCAACTATCTGAAAAATCCATTTTACAATCATTCATATAACCAATTGAGTGCTCTACGGTATATATTTATCTTATAAATAATGTTATTAAAAATATTCTGATAAATTGTGAGAATTTAATTTTGCACCAAATCTAACTATAACTAACTTTAAACTTGTTTTCAAAATCTTATTTATTTTTTATGATACATATTTTATAATAATTAATTGTACAACTTAATAAATTATACATTTTATGTTTTCCAGCAAAACTCTTTTTTTTATTACATAGCCTTAATTTCCATATACTTTCATAAATTTATGTTTAATTTCCTTTTCTTTTTGATAACTCAAATCATTCTATGAGTCAGTTATTCGAAGAAAATATCCTTAAACATCCATCTTTCACAAAACTTTCACAATCAGAAATTTTTAAAATCTATTAAATAAATGGGGCATTATTTGCAAATAAATTAAAATAAAACTGGAACACAATTTCTCATAAATATGTTTATTAAATCAAACACATCTCAATGACAATGTTAACCTCCTTATTGATCCATGAGCTACAATAATCAAACTATAACTAATCATAGTTTGATTATTGTAGCTCATGCTCATTGAAAATGTCTACATTGTCATTGAAACGTGTTTGATTTAATAAACATATTTGTGAGAAATTTATTTTATTTTATTTTATTTTAAAACATCTCACAAGTCAAGCTAAATATTTATTTATATTATTTCAAAGCTTGCACTTTCCAGAAATGCTTTTATGATTGTGAAAAACTAAAACATTTAATACTATGTATATATTTTTTAATTAAATAAGTATTATTGACTGAATTATGAAATTTATTAAAATTTTTCAGATAACATGATATTACTCGGTTCAATTCAAAGGTTAGAATTGATCAAAGTTATTGAGAGGCATATTGGGCGAGAACGAAGACTTCAAGTGGTTGCCAGGTGGCAGAAGGAAGCACAAGAGAGGTATGTATACACATTTAAGTCCAATGAGTAATTTAGTTTATTAGAGTGTATTGTACTGCATTCTTTAGAAGTTTTTTTATGTGATATAATTTATTGGTATACTCAAGTGTACACTAATTAGACTTGGCCTTGGGCAGCAAGTTTAGGGGTGGATAAATTTCTAATATTGGAGTATTTGCCTGCAATTTCAAGCTAATTGTTTCTATATAAGTGCTCAATAATATTGTGTATTAGATAAACTTAGATGAACTTATCAAATTAGCATTTTAGATGTAGCATGCAAGACCGTAAACACATTTATTTAATAACAGCTATGACAGCCCCATCCTATCCTATAAAACAAAACCATAACAAGGTGTTTGAATATTCTAACTAGAAGAGGTCCGCTGTAACAGGATTTTTCTGTATCTGATATCATATGATAATGTCCTAGCCAATTTTGCTTACACAATTATATGATACTGTAGTTTTATTATCAGATGGTACACCCGAAAAAATAACAGAAATATTCAACCTTATCACGCTGACACTAAAGCTCTAAGTTGACAAGTTGACTCTCATATCTATAGTTGAAGTGTTACAGAGTGTACCGTTCACTTTGACTACATTGTTAGGAATAAGGATTATAAGTTAGAATTATTGTAAAAATCAAGTTAGCAAAAGTAATACAAAGTTGTTTAGAACTCAGAATGGAAACAGTTATTATAAAGAAGTGAAAAGGTGTTGAAATGCTTACCTCCCAAAGGCAATGGGATGTCACAAGGTGTACAATAATATAAAAAGGCCTAACCGAAAGGAGTGAGGGGCTGATATATTTGGAGAGGACTGGCTGAGGCCCGACAGAGAAAGCAGATGGCCGGATCATTGTTGGTGTGTGGGAAAACTATTGTACGAGAAATCAAAGCAGCGAAACCATAGAAAACTGTAATAAAAAAAAAGGTGGGGAAATCTTGATGTATTAAGGAACTTGTGATAATTAAATAGTAGTACACTTCAAGTAATAATAGTTGGAACCATTCTGAGTTTATTCTTTCGCTAAAATTCTCTGCAAATAAATAATGATATATATGTATTAATTGTATAAGTATACAAAAATATATAATAAAAATGAACCTAAGTGTATTGAGAATACTGAATTGTCATAATCCGTTTAATATATAGATAATAATAAATAAATAAAGAGATTATGTTAGAACTGAGATATTGATGATTTTTTATTATAAACAAAGAACCCAGGCCTTAAACCAAATTTCCTAACAACGTACCAATTTAAATTATAAGCTATAGTTATGTAGATTGATACAAATTATCAAGTTGATACTTGAGGAATCATCTAATTCGAGCCAAATATTCATTGTGTAGACAATTCATATTCAACATGGAGGAAAAGTGATTAATTGTTTTTGTACTTGTTATACTTAAAATACCAGTATCTTGATACAATTCCGGTATTTGAAAAAAAAAATAATTAAATTTTCATCAAACATTTCTCTATTTTTTAGTCGAACAGTTTAACATTAGCCACTTGATAAACTAACAATAACTAAACTTACAACAATTCTGAATATGCTGTTTCTGAAAAAATTTATTTATTTTTATACTAGTAAAGAGTGTTTTAAAATTTATATTGTATTATGTTTTTCTCCAAAAAGTAAATGAATGGATTAATTTGTTTATCCAGTTAGGGATTCGTTTGTATTTTAATTTGTTATCTGTTTGGGTGAACAAATGCTCTTTAATTTAATTTTAAGTTATAAAGATTATGATCAAACTTATGTAAATTAAATTAACATTTACAACAATTTTTATCATTTTCTTGTATTACTTTTTTATCGTGTTATATTTATGTGAGTAGAGTGGGAGGGGGAGAACTGCAAACACTTTCAGTACCACAGGATACAATGCATAAACTTTAAAAAATGTTTCCGAAAATCCCTTTTTGCGGGCATTTTTTTCTTCATTACCTGTTAGGAACAAACTGTAATAATTATTACATTAATTTTTCCAACTTAGATATCTTTACTTCCTAGAGACAAATACTTAGATCACTGTTTTTTTTATTTAGCACTCAAATGTTTTGCTAGAGCTCATTTAGGTTAACCTCTGATTCATTCAGAAAAAAAAGTTGATATTCAATTAATTTATTTGTTCTATTTTGAATACTAATAAAAAGTATTATTCTGAATTCATAACTACTGTATTAAGATATTTTTACCGACTTAATATTTTAAACTCCATAACTATTACCATTTTTACTTTATTTCAATTATTGTTTATTTATTTGGTTTTTTTTAAGTAATGATTAAGATATTTAATTTAATAAAATTACGGCAATGATGACCGAGAGGTTGTATGCCATTAAACAAGAAATAAATATATAATTGTTTTAAACGACTGGCATATACGAGTTGTTTATATGAGTAAATTGGTTGTAAGAGTTGGGTATAGCTGAAATAATTAGTTACATGAAATATAAAAAGAACTTAACTAAAACTCCATTAGCTCTAACTTAACGTAACCTAGCCCTGCTAGACAGGTATTTAATGAACTAAAGTGTGGTTAGCATATCGAAATTTTCATCACCTTTGTTGTACCCTTTTCAACCAGAGTTTATTACTAATTGTAGCTTCCCAATTTTTCTCATGAAGTTGGGTCAATTATGTAAACCTTAACCCCGAAACCTCTCACTCGTGCTAACCATTAGACCAGCTGAGAGCTCATAAAAAGAATTCGGTAGATTAATATTACATAAGCAAATATTTAAAAATGTTGTGAAATATAAAAAATAAATTCTTATATTGTTGATTTCAGAGCTAAAGAAGAAGAAAGAAAAAGAAAAGAAACTGAGTTACAGCTTCAACGGCAAAGAAGGCCATCTCGATTTGAAGTGGTTCCAGCGCCTGATATTCTTAAACTTAAACAACTTTCAAATAATGATTTGCTGTCCGTTCCAACGAGAGATGATTCAAATGAGGTTGGAAATAGATTTGTTTATTAATTACATTTTTCCAGTACATCATTTTAACATTTTTAATTACCATTGCCTGAATTAATAAGTTCTTGAAAATTATATGGCAAAAATAATTTTATCGATTACAAAACAAAAAAATGTTATAATTAGTCAACTAAAATAATATAGTTTATTAATTTATACACTCTTAATATTTTTCCATTAAAAATGCAACATGTCAGATGTTTACAAACCACATTTGTTTTGTTTTCAGCCTCACTTTCACCCTGTTTTTGGATGTCAACCAAAAAAATCAATTTTGAAGAAAACTAATTCATTTAATCTAAGAAACTTCAGTCCACTGCTGACTCCGACGGTTACACCTTACACGACTGTCACTGGAGCAGAAAGCAGGTGAGTTTACTAGCATATTATTTGTTAGTGATAAATACTAATCATATAACAATGTATCTTTCATAATACAGGTTCATAGTATAATAAGATATCTTATAAATTAATTATAAAGTAGAGCTTTGATACTTTGTAGTAGTATTTTAATCATATTTTTCAGCAACTTCATAGATTATAAACGATGTAAGGTTCATTTTTCCCAATTACTCAAAGTATCAATTTCTTTTTGATGCAGTTTAGATCAATGATGGGGCATAAATCTTCACAATTCACCAAAATGTTATTGAAATCATTTGGTGTTAGATCCACCTTATAGATAATCAAAGTTTTGAGTTATGATACTATGATAGCTATCTTTTTCAACCTTAATTGGTAATTAATTTTATATTTGAGTAAGTAACAAAGTTTATACAATGTGTGTACACCATTGGTTATAAACTAAAAAAATTTAAGTACATATGCTGTTATAAAATAAATAAAGTAATGTTAGTACTTGATTTATGCAGAATTCGATTGGCTTTCGAAGCAATTTTTCATAAGTCAGCAACATTACAAGATGTAGACCCTGATCCGGAGGGTGGGCTTGAGTTGCCTCTGAGGGATACTTTGCAACAACCCACAATGATTATGACTCCTGCTAGTCCAGGACCCTACAAGAAAGTACAACTCGTAAGTGCAAATATAGTTTAATATTGGTTTTATTCCTTTAATTTTTCTCTGTAATTTTTACAATATATGTATATCAAAAAATCATTTTATTACATAAGTTTACAAGTATAAGGCTAGAAATTTGTAATGTTAAGAATATTTATGGTTAAAGGTAATTAACTTTTTGCTTAGAAAGCAACGAGTCTCACTCATACTAAGCTAGTGGTCCTCTAGGGAGGTGAAGTATGAGGTATGAGGTATTTTTTTTTAAAAATCATTTTAAAAAAATATTTTAAAAATCAAAATTAAAGACTATCACAAAAAACGCATTGGCAAAACTTGATTTTAATAATTGATTCAAATCCAAGATTTTTTAAAACTATGATTATTATCTTATCAACTTCAATAAAAGCTCAATTAAAAAATATTATAAACGAAGAATTTTTTTTCATGACTAGAAAATGAGATCTTAATATGTCTTGATTGAGATCTTAATGTGATATTTTTTGTGTTTAATTAAAAAATGGTTATTACTAAAATAGAATAACTCAATACAGTAAAATGGCGAATATCTGATCTAATGTGATGATTTGGACTGATGAGGGTATATAACTTCCTGTGCAATCAACACCCTAATTTATAATAACTAAACGTCAGTAGCATTTAAAAAATATTTCAACTAAATAGATGTGTTATATAAATCTTGTGTTAGTAGATGTGTTTATAAAGATGTTGATTGAAGAATTAACATTAAATATAGCTAATTATAGAAGAAAAGTTAACTAAAATGGTAAAACAATTATATAACATTTTAACATTATTTATTTAAAGACTTTAATAAATATTACATATATCAACAATATATTTCTTATATTTATCACTTATATTTAATGAACAGTTATTAAATTACCCAATTGATCATAAATCCAAATAAGAACACACCAATAAAAACTGAACAGAGTGAAATAATTGATCTTGTTAGATTTCTTCTGATGAGTATTGTAAAGTAATACAGCTGTAATTTTTCTAGTACTAACATGAACAAAATTGTGTGCCTTGCTTATGCAGCTCTTTGTCAATAAAGGAATTAATAATAATAATTTGTCAATAAAGCAAGTCCCCTGTAATTAATTGGGATATACAAATTACATAGAAACGTATACTATAAGTGCTTATGATTCAAAAGTATTGTAGATACTCCGAGCTGAATATAATACAATACATTTATTTGCTTCATAATATTTCACTAAAATACATAGGCATGTCAAATTATAAGAATTTGAAACAAAGACAATTTAAAAATCTTTATAGATAAGGGTCGGATAGTTGTGAGTCTACTGTATGTAACAATATGAAAAGTGTGTGATTTAAACTTTAGTCAGTAAGATTTTATGTTACAAAGGTCAGGTGAGCTATAGTCTTTAGAAATTATTTTATGAAAAAAATATAATCAAAATATTAAATATTGTCAGTTTTATCATTTTGATAGAGTGACTGACTCGTCCATAGTGAAAAGAAACTGATTTTAAAGATGATCCGCATGTATTTATAAGAAATTTTTCAGTGCTGTTGTACAATTTGTTATGAATAGAAACTGAGGTACTCAATTTCACACATAATAAAGCAATTATATAACTTAGGCGTGCTGTTATAAATAATATAAAATCACAATTAATGGTCCTGGCACTGGGTTGCACAACCCAAATCTCTCTAATATAGTTTTTTGTATGTTTTTTCTAATTAATTAAGATTAACTAATATTAAATATTCTTTTGCCTTACACAATCCTTTATCTTCATTTGAAACTAGCGTAGGCCTACATTACCAACCATTGTGTTTTCTTTTTTATTATTAGATAATATACAGTAGGGCGCTATTTAAAAGTTTAACACATAGAGTTCAGCTAGGTCGCCGGCGCCATATTGCCAAGCGCTGGTGACGTGTATGGCGCCGGTGGGGCAATACACTTCACTCTGATATCAGTCTAACTGTGGCTCCCCAATTCCGGGGTAGGTATGATTGGCGGCATAGCGTATTCAATGTGTTTAAATGTGTATCATATTTTAAATGGTATATTTATTGACTAACATAACCTAAGAAGGCAATGTTGAGAGATGTTACTAACATTATGGTGGTCAAAATTGTTAAACAAGTGGAATAAGAGTATATATATATATAATTGAATTGAGGGAAAAAATGTTTTTGTTTTTTGTAATAGATGTTTTTGTTGTTTTTTTTTAGCCAAAAGAAAGAGTAATTGATATGTCACCTGAAGATCAGAAACAATGGGAAGAAGAAGAAATGAACCAAAGTGTGAGTTTTGAACAGTGCCATATAGATCCTGCTCCATTCCAACTTGTAGAGCGAACTTCTTTGCTGAAAGTACATTCTATTTTCTCCTTAGTAGGGGTGAACCATGCATATGTCACAGCCATTGGACGTTTAGTTGGAGTCGTAGCACTTAAAGAGGTAAATATTCTACTGTATGTATAGTTAATTACAAGAGGTGGGAAAATATTTATCTCTTATCTCTCTTGAAGCTACACTAAAGCAAAATTTGATTTAAAAATTTATAGCTGTTTATGAAAACAATTAATTTGGTGTTTTTTCCTTATGGCAGCTAGCCCCAAATTTTGCAAATTGAAAAAAAAATAATTCAAGATATGACCAAAATATACTCACATATGATATTTTATCAAAATCAGTTCACACATTTCCACTGAGAAACACTACACACAGACAGATAGACATCATTCCAAAACCCACTTTTTTCGAACTCGGAGGACATAAAACTGGATATCATTTAACTTTCCCTATAAGAATTTTTTTAAAGTACATTCTGTATACTATTTTGTAATATGCAAGAATCTATATAATTGTTATTTCTGCAGAAAACTGTAGAAAGAAAGTCCTCATAGATGAGTGAAAAGTTCAGACTCTTAAGATTTTCAGGAAAATGGGCCTTGTCGATAGCAGTCCTGTATGGAAATTGGACTTCATGGCTGTTTGTATTATGACTATAAGCTGTTTGTATTATTTAGTTTTTAAGCTCTGGACAGTGTACTATAGAAAACTTTACTTGATGCTCAGGTACTTCTACTAAAATGTATCTTATTTCTCAACACTTTAAGTTGTTTTTTGTTTAGTGTAGTACATTCCGTAAGGCCACACTATTTCCTCTTTTACATTTGTATCTAAAAGAGAGCAGTACGTCAGGTAAAGATATCTAACAAATCAAACCAAGTATCTCCCCACCAATCCAATAGATTCAGTACCTAAGCATATCTTAGTTGTGCTCAGAGTATACCTCATGTAGTGCCCTCACACAAGTTGCATCAGATGGCAGCAAAAACCCCTTATAACTCTGAAACTTGTGAAACATTTGTATTAATTCTTTTAATTCCAAATAACATTATTTAAACTTTATATCAATTTTGTTATTGATAAAAATGTATATTGTCATTGAAATGTCAAAAATATACTAGAGAATATGAATTGCCTAATAATTACTGCAAATAATTGTTAAAACTTGGGAAATACTGTACAAATCTAAAAAAATAGTTTTCAATTCTAATTACCTTTTAAATCGTCTACCAATGCTGTCACTGACAAAATATATTTTTTTGTTGAAAGTTAAAATTGTGCAAAATATGTCAAAAAGATTGGATTTCCTATTGTCAGTTCACATCATGTATTAACTTTGTTCCTGACAAATTATATGATATCCTTAAACATGTTTTTAAAACTAGTAAAAATCTGTTGAAAATTCTGGTTTTTATATTACCCATAAAGACAAATACTGTTATTATAATTTTGGAATTATTGAATCAATTTGAATTTAAAAAATACTAAAACCTGACCAGATATCTCATCTAAGGAGGAAAGTAAACCGCTTGAAAACCGGATCTGTTCGAGTTATAAGCTACAGGTTGACATTTAAATGTTGTGTTTTATACAAGTAATGTGTATTTTATATATATTACAGTTGCTCCTTTCTTATAGTAAATCTTTCTAACAAAAAATTTCAAATATGTTTTATGATTTTAAATTTAAAAGTATAATTTTTTGTTTTGTGTCCTCAGCTTCGTAAAGCAATTGAAGACTCCAATTGTGGGAACCTACCTGCACCTACACCTCAACAACTTCCAGTAATCCAGCCTGCAGCTGAACACCTCTTGAGCGGTGACAACAAAGTGAATAATTCTTCAGTGAATAGCACAATATCAGCTAGCAGTACAAGTTGAAGTGATATGCGTTTGAGTGTATTTAAGTGTATGAAGATTGAAAAACTCAAAAATAGGTTAAGTACTATTAGTCACAGTTTTACTAACTGACATTATTACAACGAAAAAGTAAACAGTAAAAGTTTAAAACTTGAAACTAGAACTGTTGTTGAATAAACTAAAGTAACTTGGTTGTTTTTAAGGAAAATAAATATGAAATTATTCATATTTTTACAAGTTCTCCATGTTGCCATTATATATGTGATCTTAAACAAAAGATTGTTGTGAACAATACTGAGTATTGAGTATGATCATAAGTGTGTGTTCTTAGAACTCTAACAATTGTATTTGTATTGATACAAACTGAGATTAAATATTTATTATATAGCAGCAGTAAAATAAAACCCGAAAATAATTAATTATTAAGTTGTAATTACTTTAAAATAGTTAATTATTGACGTTTCATAACTAGCCAAACCAATCTATACAAATAATATGATTATTATTTTATAATATCACTTTTAAAACTGTGATTTGATTTCATCTGTACAAAAACAAATTCACAACTTGTTAACCCCCCCCCCCCCCACCCTACGTTTTTTATTGCAATGAACATTTGAATATTTGTAGTCTAGCCCAATGAGGTAAATATGCAGTTTAACCTATTTATTAGTTCTTCTTATTATTATTTTTCCTTCAACTTCACCAACGGCTATTGAGTCAAATCAACATTCCCTTCATTATAAACCTACAAATTAAGAAGATATTAGTATAAGAAAAGAAACCCTTAGCCCTCGAATACTCCAATAGCATCAGAATTAGAAGAAAACAAGGGTTGGTCAAGAGAGACCTGATAGGAAAGATGAAAGAGAAGAATCTAATCTGAAACTAGAAAGGTTTAATCCAGCCAAGAACCTCAGAATTGAAACTTGTACTCACAAAGGTTGCTTAACAAGCAGAAATCCTAACTAAGCATGGAAGAAAATAAAAATGACAACATAATAACTGATACCCAGAAGATGATAAAGTACATCTAACAAATGTGTTTTATAAAGGTGAAAAACCTTAACAACACCTTAACAACATAAAACTGAGCATAAAATATTCCTTAGCTCAGGACTGTAAGTGAGTCCCTGAAAGCATTAGTTATTATGTATTTTAAACTCTTTACAATTATTTAACAAAGTTTTAAAACTTACAAATATATATATACAGAATATACAAAACATTGGTTTGAATATTATACTGCTTACATTCTAAAGTAATTTTTAGTTAACATTTGAAACTAATTATTAAAGAGAGGGAAAGTATTCTAGCCTATAGACTGTTCTTAAACTGCATAGTTACCAAAACCATTTTCATTTATCTCCTTCAAAATTAAATTAAATCACTCAATAAACTTAAATCCAAAAGACTTTAATGGAAATATATATTTTGTTTATTTTCTAGTCATTTTTTTTACAATAAATATATTCTTTAATGTTAACTTTTACCATAATATATTAGTTCTTAATTTTTTTAAAGTTGATTAACTCTTTTAGAATGGAATACTATTATATCGGATGTTATGAAGAAGAAAAAATATTTAATTTTCGGTTAGTTGATGGCAAATTTTTTATTTTTTCACAATGAATATTATACTTGTATGTATGGAGTTTTTTCTAAAAATTGTTTCAAAACTTCAGAAGCTTATTCCTCACATCAAAACGAATGAAAATGTTGATATAAACATATTTCCTAAAATACTTCAATTTTTCTATCTATTTAATCATTTTGGATATTTAACAGAAAATCATATCTTTTTAACTGTAAATGATATGGAGTTGGAATTTTGTACTAAGTGTTATAAGGATCCAATTTAAGAAAAATATTCAACCGATTTCCTTAACTCATTTGAAAATGGCACCTATTGAAACTTTTTAACGTAGAATATTTGAAAACGTATAATTCATTTTTTTTAATATTTAAAAGCGACCAAATAATATTTTAATTTTTTAATAACAAACATTTTAAGTATATCTGTAACAAACACAAAATGAGTCATCGGGAACCCCTAGCAGATGTGAAACATCAAAATTCATTTTTATGAAAAGTATGCAAAAGAAAAGATGGTATTTGAAGGAAATAATAATGAAAATAAATAAATGGTTAAATTTTTGTAAATAAAAACATTATTATATTTTTACAAAGCTACAAATATATATATTTTAAATATTCTCAGGTGTAACGTCAGTAATAGTAAGTGTTGATGCTGTGTCTGATGGTATTAAAATGACAATTGGCGATCTGTGTGTTTCTAAAATTATAATAGAAGATAAAAGAGAAGTTCTTATAGTTTTTGTGTATATTTCACCTGATCAAAAAATCAATAATATCATTTCATTTACACAAGAGGATAATTTCCACATAGTCTCAGAGGTTGAATGATTTTGAAAAACAATTTACACGAACTACCATTAATTTTAGCAAGAGACATTAATATGAATTTTGCAAAAGATGAATCAATGCTATTGATTTCATTCCTTAAAGAAGAATTTCAGTTGCACTTTTATAACAACCCAAGAGAATCAACAACCAGATATGGAACAATAATAGATCTAATATTCATTAGATATTTCAGTTATCATTAACCAAATGTCACTTTAATAGCATCAGACATAGCTTCAACAGTTACTGACGTTACACTTGACAATATTTTTTTTTTTAATTTTAATGTATCCTTTCTATAAAAATGAATTTTGATGTTTCACATCTGCCAGGTGTCTTGCAACGGCTCATTTTTGTTTGTTGTTAACTCAATTATCCTTTAGGCTACAGAAAGACTAAACATGTTTGTTGTTAAAAAATTAAAATATATGGTATCTTTTAAATATTTTGCAAAATTAATCTAAATTAATTTTTTTTTTTCAAATATTTGATTGTAAAAAGTTTAAATAGCTGCCATTTTGAAATGAGTTTAAAATGAGTTCATTAATTTTCGCCAAATTGGGTGTTTATAGCACTAAATAGCATACTAAATTTCAACTGCATATACTACCATTAAAGAGGCATGAATTTTTTTGTTAAAAACATGAAATTGCAGCTAGGTAGAAAACTAGACATTTTATGAAATATTTTTATATAAACTTCTTCATTGGTTTTGATATGAGGAATAACCTCCTGAAGTTTTGAAATGATTTTTGGAAACACCCTATATATATATATATATATATATATATATATATATATAATGGTTTTCAATTTTTTGTAAGGTTAAAAATATCTTATAACTATGTCATTATTTACTATTTATATGTCTAGTTAATATGCCCAATGTCAAACTTTTATTATGATATTACTACGTGGAAATAAAAACATCTCAATTTTATAATTATTGCTTTATTTTTCTAGTAAAAAAAATATATAAATTTATTAAAATTTGCTTTAATTGAAACTTTGAGACAGACTTGTTGTAGAAAATAATGACATTAGAAGGAATATAAAAAACCCTTAGAACATTGTTACACAAATATAATATAACGATAATACATCATCCTAAAAGGGTTAAAATCTTTTGATAATAGTCAACATTTTGAACATTATTTGGTTTTGTTTGGTATAAACTGCCATACTGGAATTTCATAATGTTTAATTATTTTGAATTTCTGTATCTTTTAGTAATTGCTAATAAATAAGTTAATTTAATTGATCATAGTCACTATGAAATAATTTAATATATAATTCAAAAAATTAGTTCTCAAGTAAATACTCATATTTAATGTTTATAAAAGTTGGAAAAGATTATCTCTTACATTGAGACCCCAATAATTTTGAGCAATAAGGGAACTTACATTAATCCCTTATAATTATTCTTATCTACAGTACTTGCTAGTTTAATCAATTAAATATTAAATTGTTCATACGGATTTAATATTTTATTTAATTGGCAATTAAATATTATTCCATTCCATACTTGCATTGCTGTTCATATAGCTGTTTTTTTATCATTTTGTTGTGTTTTAACAAATCATGTTTATGTGCAAATCTTCTTTTCCTTTTGACTCTTCATATTTCAGAATTTTTGTATGTCCATTTCTTTGTAGGACATGAAGGATGTGGAGCTTTAAAGACATTAATCAACTACCTGAACCTAACTTACTTAAATTAATAATTCATCCAAACGGAATGGGAAAACCCAATTTTTTTCATAAATCTTTAAGAACAAAAGTTAACATTGCAGCTTATGTTAACCCACTTTGCAATCTCATAGCCAAGACTTTTACCCCAATATTTAAATAGAAATTATTATAGCCTCCCAACTCTACTGTTTTTAATCCTATGGATTACTTTGTTATAGCATGAACTAAATACTTTGCTGTATGAAGGTATGCAAGATCTCTTCACAAACCTTTAAAGTATACTTTTGGTGATAGTAGAAAACAGTGAACCAGTAATGCATTTTTCTTCACTCAATGAAAAAATTAATACTCACGTATCCCATGGTTTTCAACCAATTGTCGGATTCCATTTAATTTAATATAAACAAATATAATAAATGAGTTTTTTCAAACACAAATATAACCTGATTCATATGTAATTTTTCAAAAACCAAAATACAAAGTGCTCTCTTATTCATTTACTAACTTAAATTTAATACCGTAAATCATTTTTGTTTAAAAATTTTGAAAATATAGTTGAATCTAAACTTCCATTTAAAATCTTTGATTTCAAAACTCTCTGGTCCCTAGGGTCAGGAATAATATCTTAATTTGTTGAATGGCAGAATTTCTATGATGTTCTAAAGCTATGAAAATCTCATTTAAAATATTGAAATTACATTTTGTAATTATTAACCTATATTACCTATTTTATATATATCCAGGAAAAGCAGAATAGTGGATAAGTTATAAAAACAAATAATGGAGGTTATATATTACAACTAAATTAATTCAACTAAAACAAATGAATCTTTAAATAACATTTAACAATCGCTTGCAAATTTTGAAATATTTTAAAATTGGACATTTATTGTAATTGAGAAATGTAAAGTTTACCATGGCTACTATAAATTTAAGATCCACGATAAATGACCATGCTTTATGTTATGTCTATAATATATTATTTTATTGTGTACTTTTTTTAAATGTCACATTGTACATTATTATTTCTCATGATTATATACAGATCATTCAATGTCATTGAAAATGGAATTTAAACATAATTATAGACATGATGCAAGACATTTAATTATAGAATATTTCATAAAGTAATGTTATTTTTAGTATTTAAGGAAGAATTTATTTATGTAGTCTCTTTACGCAGGTCCGTAAAAGAGACATTTAAGAAAGGCTAAATTCCCTCATTTTGTCTTAAAGATTATGTTTAAGGGCTAGAAAATAAGGTTGTGAGTGTTTAACTAGTTTTTACTTGTAAGTATTAGTGTGATTGCATTAATCTCTTTTGTAAATTAGATTTATTTTAGTGTTTATTTTTAAATATTCTGAACTTTGTAAATATCGATACGCTCTACTCAAACATTGTGCTGACTTTGTGATATATGTTTGTTGGCATTGTTATTTATTTATTATAGATTAATCAATTTACATTAAAAAGCTGTGAAAACAAAGTGTTATTTTTTTAATGAATTTCGTATTCATAGTTCCTGGGGAAATTTCAAATCTGAACTATATTTAAATTAAGTAAGTAGTTGTATAAAATAAACAGATGAATTTGTTGTATAAAGTTTAATAGTTCTGCAATAGAACTGAGTATAACCTCTTTGCCAAGTATCATAATCTATTATTTGGTTTCTTGTAGACATATTTAAACATATTTTATTTAAACTGAGGCATTCATACAGAACTTGGGTTCTCAAACTCCATTCCTGTTTCTAACATGATTTGTTATATGTTGCTATAGAACTTCTAGCTCTTTAAATAAAAGTAGAGCCAATTATGTTTGTAAAAACTTGTTCAATTTTTGTAACTCGCTCCACTCATTGCTTACCTCAGCCTTTGGCTTCCATTGTTAAAGATCTATAATAAATAAGTAATAAATTCATTTCACCCATTACAGTCTTATTTTGTCTTATTATCTTACAGGCTCAAAATTTGTGAATTTATTTCAAACATTTTAGAATTTTGAGAATATAACCAGAAAGTTGATAGAGTAGTATGGGAAATTGAATTTGGAGATAAATATAAAAAAGACAGAATAAATGTGTATAGGCTGACAACAACAAGACCTGAAATTATAAGATTGACATACTCTAAACATATGCAATGGATACAAATAATACTTGGGATCTGAATATATCACTGATTGGAATGTTGGGCGAAGCCATTAGGATTAAGGAAAGAAATATTAATTGAAAAAGCACAATAAATGCAGTAATGCTATTTTATGAGATAAGCAAGAGTCTAAAGAGAACAAAAACCATTGTTATTTATGGCTCAGAGGTGTGGTGAAGTAGATGACGATGTGAGACATACAAATGGTTGGTAGTGACACTCTGTAGATGTTTCTAAAACAGAAAAAGTCACCATCCAGAGAATACAAGAAATAAAATAATGGAGTCTTCATATTTTTATGGATGATATTAAAACCAAATAGCTGGTTTGGTGTGGCCATGTGTAACAATTGAGTGAAGATAGACTGCCAAAACAAGTATTAAATTGAATGGCAGTTGGAAGGAGACTGCAGCAGAAGCTGAGGAGATAGAAGATGGAGGAAAGTAATTATAGAGCAGCGGAAAAATGAGGATTGAAGTAGGATCAATATGAGGGGAGGGACAGTGATTCAATTGAGACTAGGTATTGGCCATACTGATTGATTTTTAAAAAAAATTTCAACATCTAATGTTAAAAATAAGAAGATAGATATTTCAATTATGTTTACAAGAAAAAAAGAAATTAATTGGAGAAAACATCCAATTTTCAAACTTTGCAAAATCAAAAGCAAAAATGATTTTGCAAAGTTTGAAAATTGGCTGTTTTCTCGAATTATTTACTCAGAAACTACTCGAGATATTTTCGATTTTAAAAAACCACAGAAAAATTTGAACTTTCTTCTTTCCTCATGTAAAAGTTCATATCATAACAAGGAATAGTTAGGGAGCTAGAGGCGTTTTAAAAAGGGATTGCAAGTGGCGAAACGTGAAATGTTAAAACCTAGTATTTTTATTCACATATAAACTGCAATTTCTCATAAACCGTTTTTCAGGGTTTAGGTACTCTATTTTAATTACACATCTATTAATACCCATATCATTGGATAAGAAATTTTTTTGTTCTTTTTTGAAAAAATGTAAATTGAATTTTCTTGTATCAACCCATTGAGATTTCAAAGTAATTTTTTCAGGGATTACACTCTATTCAATTCTGCATCTTTTGATGTGCATATCATGGTATTGTTAAATATTGAAAGTTTTATTAAAAATTTGGATAAAAGTGAACAAATATTAAAAATATACTAATTTTAATAGCTCGTCTTGACTCCAAATTTAATTCTGCTTCTAATAAGTTATAGAAACATTCAAAAATAAAAAACTCACTTTTTCGCTTAAAAAAACTGCAAGGGGGGTGGGTACCTTAGCATTTTGCAAAGTTGGAAAATTGGCTGTTTTCACGAGATAATTACTCAGAAACTATAAGAGATATTTTCGAATTGAAAACACCACAGTAAAATTTCAACTTTCTTCTTTCCTCGTGCAAATTTTGATATCATTAGGATGTATAGTTATGGAGCTACAGGCGATTTAAAAAGGTATTGCAAGTGGCGAAACGGGAAATGTTAAAATCTGGTATTTTTATTAACGTATAAATTGCAATAACTCTTAAACCATTTGAGATGTCAAAGTGATATTTTCAGGGTTTATTCTCCTTTCAATTCTGCATCTTTTGATACCCATATCATTGGTTTAAAACAATTTTAATCTTTTTTGAAAAACTTTTAAACTGCAATTACTCGTAAAACCTTCAAGTTTTTAAAGTTTCTTTTTTAGGGTTTACTCTCCTTTTAATTCTGCATCTATTGATGTGTATATCATTGGTATTGTTAAATGTTTAAATTTTTACAAAAAAATAGATAGAAATGAAAAAAATATTTAAAATTTTGAAATTTCATTAGCACCCCTCGACTCCAAATTTAATTCTGCTTCTATTAAGCTATAGAAACATTCAAAAATCAAAAACTCCCTTTTTCGCTTAAAAAAACTGCAAGGGCCACCTTAGCATTTTGCAAAGTTGGAAAATTGGCAGTTTTCACGAGATAATTACTCAGAAACTATAAGAGATATTTTCGAATTGAAAACACCACAGTAAAATTTCAACTTTCTTCTTTCCTCGTGCAAATTTTGATATCATTAGGATGTATAGTTATGGAGCTACAGGCGATTTAAAAAGGTATTGCAAGTGGCGAAACGGGAAATGTTAAAATCTGGTATTTTTATTTACGTATAAATTGCAATAACTCTTAAACCATTTGAGATGTCAAAGTGATATTTTCAGGGTTTATTCTCCTTTCAATTCTGCATCTTTTGATACCCATATCATTGGTTTAAAACAATTTTAATCTTTTTTGAAAAACTTTTAAACTGCAATTACTCGTAAAACCTTCAAGTTTTTTAAGTTTCTTTTTTAGGGTTTACTCTCCTTTTAATTCTGCATCTATTGATGTGTATATCATTGGTATTGTTAAATGTTTAAATTTTTACAAAAAATAGATAAAAATGAAAAAAATATTTAAAATTTTGAAATTTCATTAGCACCCCTCGACTTCCACTTTAATTCTGCTTCTATTAAGCTATAGAAACATACAAAAATCAAAAACTCACTTTTTCGCTTAAAAAAACTGCAAGGGCCACCTTAGCATTTTGCAAAGTTGGAAAATTGGCTGTTTTCACGAGATAATTACTCAGAAACTATAAGAGATATTTTCGAATTGAAAACACCACAGTAAAATTTCAACTTTCTTCTTTCCTCGTGCAAATTTTGATATCATTAGGATGTATAGTTATGGAGCTACAGGCGATTTAAAAAGGTATTGCAAGTGGCGAAACGGGAAATGTTAAAATCTGGTATTTTTATTAACGTATAAATTGCAATACCTCTTAAACCATTTGAGATGTCAAAGTGATATTTTCAGGGTTTATTCTCCTTTCAATTCTGCATCTTTTGATACCCATATCATTGGTTTAAAACAATTTTGATCTTTTTTGAAAAACTTTTAAACTGCAATTACTCGTAAACCCTTCAAGTTTTTAAAGTTTCTTTTTTAGGGTTTACTCTCCTTTTAATTCTGCATCTATTGATGTGTATATCATTGGTATTGTTAAATGTTTAAATTTTTACAAAAAAATAGATAGAAATGAAAAAAATATTTAAAATTTTGAAATTTCATTAGCACCCCTCGACTCCAAATTTAATTCTGCTTCTATTAAGCTATAGAAACATTCAAAAATCAAAAACTCCCTTTTTCGCTTAAAAAAACTGCAAGGGCCACCTTAGCATTTTGCAAAGTTGGAAAATTGGCTGTTTTCACGAGATAATTACTCAGAAACTATAAGAGATATTTTCGAATTGAAAACACCACAGTAAAATTTCAACTTTCTTCTTTCCTCGTGCAAATTTTGATATCATTAGGATGTATAGTTATGGAGCTACAGGCGATTTAAAAAGGTATTGCAAGTGGCGAAACGGGAAATGTTAAAATCTGGTATTTTTATTAACGTATAAATTGCAATAACTCTTAAACCATTTGAGATGTCAAAGTGATATTTTCAGGGTTTATTCTCCTTTCAATTCTGCATCTTTTGATACCAATAGCATTGGTTTAAAACAATTTTGATCTTTTTTGAAAAACTTTTAAACTGCAATTACTCGTAAAACCTTCAAGTTTTTAAAGTTTCTTTTTTAGGGTTTACTCTCCTTTTAATTCTGCATCTATTGATGTGTATATCATTGGTATTGTTAAATGTTTAAATTTTTACAAAAAATAGATAAAAATAAAAAAAATATTTAAAATTTTGAAATTTCATTAGCACCCCTCGACTCCCACTTTAATTCTGCTTCTATTAAGCTATAGAAACATTCAAAAATCAAAAACTCACTTTTTCGCTTAAAAAAACTGCAAGGGGGTACCTTAGCATTTTGCAAAGTTGGAAAATTGGCTGTTTTCACGAGATAATTACTCAGAAACTATAAGAGATATTTTCGAATTGAAAACACCACAGTAAAATGTCAACTTTCTTCTTTCCTCGTGCAAATTTTGATATCATTAGGATGTATAGTTATGGAGCTACAGGCGATTTAAAAAGGTATTGCAAGTGGCGAAACGGGAAATGTTAAAATCTGGTATTTTTATTAACGTATAAATTGCAATAACTCTTAAACCATTTGAGATGTCAAAGTGATATTTGTAGGGTTTATTCTCCTTTCAATTCTGCATCTTTTGATACCCATATCATTGGTTTAAAACAATTTTGATCTTTTTTGAAAAACTTTTAAACTGCAATTACTCGTAAACCCTTCAAGTTTTTAAAGTTTCTTTTTTAGGGTTTACTCTCCTTTTAATTCTGCATCTATTGATGTGTATATCATTGGTATTGTTAAATGTTTAAATTTTTACAAAAAAATAGATAGAAATGAAAAAAATATTTAAAATTTTGAAATTTCATTAGCACCCCTCGACTCCAAATTTAATTCTGCTTCTATTAAGCTATAGAAACATTCAAAAATCAAAAACTCACTTTTTCGCTTAAAAAAACTGCAAGGGGGGTACCTTAGCATTTTGCAAAGTTGGAAAATTGGCTGTTTTCACGAGATAATTACTCAGAAACTATAAGAGATATTTTCGAATTGAAAACACCACAGTAAAATTTCAACTTTCTTCTTTCCTCGTGCAAATTTTGAATCATTAGGGTGTATAGTTATGGAGCTACAGGCGATTTAAAAAGGTATTGCAAGTGGCGAAACGGGAAATGTTAAAATCTGGTATTTTTATTAACGTATAAATTGCAATAACTCTTAAACCATTTGAGATGTCAAAGTGATATTTGTAGGGTTTATTCTCCTTTCAATTCTGCATCTTTTGATACCCATATCATTGGTTTAAAACAATTTTAATCTTTTTTGAAAAACTTTTAAACTGCAATTACTCGTAAAACCTTCAAGTTTTTTAAGTTTCTTTTTTAGGGTTTACTCTCCTTTTAATTCTGCATCTATTGATGTGTATATCATTGGTATTGTTAAATGTTTAAATTTTTACAAAAAATAGATAAAAATAAAAAAAATATTTAAAATTTTGAAATTTCATTAGCACCCCTCGACTCCCACTTTAATTCTGCTTCTATTAAGCAGAAACATTCAAAAATCAAAAACTCACTTTTTCGCTTAAAAAAACTGCAAGGGGGTACCTTAGCATTTTGCAAAGTTGGAAAATTGGCTGTTTTCACGAGATAATTACTCAGAAACTATAAGAGATATTTTCGAATTGAAAACACCACAGTAAAATTTCAACTTTCTTCTTTCCTCGTGCAAATTTTGATATCATTAGGATGTATAGTTATGGAGCTACAGGCGATTTAAAAAGGTATTGCAAGTGGCGAAACGGGAAATGTTAAAATCTGGTATTTTTATTAACGTATAAATTGCAATAACTCTTAAACCATTTGAGATGTCAAAGTGATATTTTCAGGGTTTATTCTCCTTTCAATTCTGCATCTTTTGATACCCATATCATTGGTTTAAAACAATTTTGATCTTTTTTGAAAAACTTTTAAACTGCAATTACTCGTAAACCCTTCAAGTTTTTAAAGTTTCTTTTTTAGGGTTTACTCTCCTTTTAATTCTGCATCTATTGATGTGTATATCATTAGTATTGTTAAATGTTTAAATTTTTACAAAAAAATAGATAGAAATGAAAAAAATATTTAAAATTTTGAAATTTCATTAGCACCCCTCGACTCCAAATTTAATTCTGCTTCTATTAAGCTATAGAAACATTCAAAAATCAAAAACTCCCTTTTTCGCTTAAAAAAACTGCAAGGGGCCCACCTTAGCATTTTGCAAAGTTGGAAAATTGGCTGTTTTCACGAGATAATTACTCAGAAACTATAAGAGATATTTTCGAATTGAAAACACCACAGTAAAATTTCAACTTTCTTCTTTCCTCGTGCAAATTTTGATATCATTAGGATGTATAGTTATGGAGCTACAGGCGATTTAAAAAGGTAT
Organism: Aphrophora alni; assembly: GCA_963513935.1. Classification (NCBI taxonomy): domain Eukaryota; kingdom Metazoa; phylum Arthropoda; class Insecta; order Hemiptera; family Aphrophoridae; genus Aphrophora; species Aphrophora alni. The sequence goes on along the minus strand of OY740767.1, from coordinate 118,239,800 downwards.
TGCAAGTGGCGAAACGGGAAATGTTAAAATCTGGTATTTTTATTAACGTATAAATTGCAATACCTCTTAAACCATTTGAGATGTCAAAGTGATATTTTCAGGGTTTATTCTCCTTTCAATTTTGCATCTTTTGATACCCATATCATTGGTTTAAAACAATTTTGATCTTTTTTGAAAAACTTTTAAACTGCAATTACTCGTAAACCCTTCAAGTTTTTAAAGTTTCTTTTTTAGGGTTTACTCTCCTTTTAATTCTGCATCTATTGATGTGTATATCATTGGTATTGTTAAATGTTTAAATTTTTACAAAAAAATAGATAGAAATGAAAAAAATATTTAAAATTTTGAAATTTCATTAGCACCCCTCGACTCCAAATTTAATTCTGCTTCTATTAAGCTATAGAAACATTCAAAAATTTGCAAAGTTGGAAAATTGGCTGTTTTCACGAGATAATTACTCAGAAACTATAAGAGATATTTTCGAATTGAAAACACCACAGTAAAATTTCAACTTTCTTCTTTCCTCGTGCAAATTTTGATATCATTAGGATGTATAGTTATGGAGCTACAGGCGATTTAAAAAGGTATTGCAAGTGGCGAAACGGGAAATGTTAAAATCTGGTATTTTTATTAACGTATAAATTGCAATAACTCTTAAACCATTTGAGATGTCAAAGTGATATTTGTAGGGTTTATTCTCCTTTCAATTCTGCATCTTTTGATACCCATATCATTGGTTTAAAACAATTTTAATCTTTTTTGAAAAACTTTTAAACTGCAATTACTCGTAAAACCTTCAAGTTTTTTAAGTTTCTTTTTTAGGGTTTACTCTCCTTTTAATTCTGCATCTATTGATGTGTATATCATTGGTATTGTTAAATGTTTAAATTTTTACAAAAAATAGATAAAAATGAAAAAAATATTTAAAATTTTGAAATTTCATTAGCACCCCTCGACTTCCACTTTAATTCTGCTTCTATTAAGCTATAGAAACATTCAAAAATCAAAAACTCACTTTTTCGCTTAAAAAAACTGCAAGGGGGTACCTTAGCATTTTGCAAAGTTGGAAAATTGGCTGTTTTCACGAGATAATTACTCAGAAACTATAAGAGATATTTTCGAATTGAAAACACCACAGTAAAATTTCAACTTTCTTCTTTCCTCGTGCAAATTTTGATATCATTAGGATGTATAGTTATGGAGCTACAGGCGATTTAAAAAGGTATTGCAAGTGGCGAAACGGGAAATGTTAAAATCTGGTATTTTTATTAACGTATAAATTGCAATACCTCTTAAACCATTTGAGATGTCAAAGTGATATTTTCAGGGTTTATTCTCCTTTCAATTCTGCATCTTTTGATACCCATATCATTGGTTTAAAACAATTTTGATCTTTTTTGAAAAACTTTTAAACTGCAATTACTCGTAAACCCTTCAAGTTTTTAAAGTTTCTTTTTTAGGGTTTACTCTCCTTTTAATTCTGCATCTATTGATGTGTATATCATTGGTATTGTTAAATGTTTAAATTTTTACAAAAAATAGATAAAAATGAAAAAAATATTTAAAATTTTGAAATTTCATTAGCACCCCTCGACTTCCACTTTAATTCTGCTTCTATTAAGCTATAGAAACATTCAAAAATCAAAAACTCACTTTTTCGCTTAAAAAAACTGCAAGGGGGTACCTTAGCATTTTGCAAAGTTGGAAAATTGGCTGTTTTCACGAGATAATTACTCAGAAACTATAAGAGATATTTTCGAATTGAAAACACCACAGTAAAATTTCAACTTTCTTCTTTCCTCGTGCAAATTTTGATATCATTAGGATGTATAGTTATGGAGCTACAGGCGATTTAAAAAGGTATTGCAAGTGGCGAAACGGGAAATGTTAAAATCTGGTATTTTTATTAACGTATAAATTGCAATAACTCTTAAACCATTTGAGATGTCAAAGTGATATTTTCAGGGTTTATTCTCCTTTCAATTTTGCATCTTTTGATACCCATATCATTGGTTTAAAACAATTTTGATCTTTTTTGAAAAACTTTTAAACTGCAATTACTCGTAAACCCTTCAAGTTTTTAAAGTTTCTTTTTTAGGGTTTACTCTCCTTTTAATTCTGCATCTATTGATGTGTATATCATTGGTATTGTTAAATGTTTAAATTTTTACAAAAAAATAGATAGAAATGAAAAAAATATTTAAAATTTTGAAATTTCATTAGCACCCCTCGACTCCAAATTTAATTCTGCTTCTATTAAGCTATAGAAACATTCAAAAATTTGCAAAGTTGGAAAATTGGCTGTTTTCACGAGATAATTACTCAGAAACTATAAGAGATATTTTCGAATTGAAAACACCACAGTAAAATTTCAACTTTCTTCTTTCCTCGTGCAAATTTTGATATCATTAGGATGTATAGTTATGGAGCTACAGGCGATTTAAAAAGGTATTGCAAGTGGCGAAACGGGAAATGTTAAAATCTGGTATTTTTATTAACGTATAAATTGCAATAACTCTTAAACCATTTGAGATGTCAAAGTGATATTTGTAGGGTTTATTCTCCTTTCAATTCTGCATCTTTTGATACCCATATCATTGGTTTAAAACAATTTTAATCTTTTTTGAAAAACTTTTAAACTGCAATTACTCGTAAAACCTTCAAGTTTTTTAAGTTTCTTTTTTAGGGTTTACTCTCCTTTTAATTCTGCATCTATTGATGTGTATATCATTGGTATTGTTAAATGTTTAAATTTTTACAAAAAATAGATAAAAATGAAAAAAATATTTAAAATTTTGAAATTTCATTAGCACCCCTCGACTTCCACTTTAATTCTGCTTCTATTAAGCTATAGAAACATTCAAAAATCAAAAACTCACTTTTTCGCTTAAAAAAACTGCAAGGGGGTACCTTAGCATTTTGCAAAGTTGGAAAATTGGCTGTTTTCACGAGATAATTACTCAGAAACTATAAGAGATATTTTCGAATTGAAAACACCACAGTAAAATTTCAACTTTCTTCTTTCCTCGTGCAAATTTTGATATCATTAGGATGTATAGTTATGGAGCTACAGGCGATTTAAAAAGGTATTGCAAGTGGCGAAACGGGAAATGTTAAAATCTGGTATTTTTATTAACGTATAAATTGCAATACCTCTTAAACCATTTGAGATGTCAAAGTGATATTTTCAGGGTTTATTCTCCTTTCAATTCTGCATCTTTTGATACCCATATCATTGGTTTAAAACAATTTTGATCTTTTTTGAAAAACTTTTAAACTGCAATTACTCGTAAACCCTTCAAGTTTTTAAAGTTTCTTTTTTAGGGTTTACTCTCCTTTTAATTCTGCATCTATTGATGTGTATATCATTGGTATTGTTAAATGTTTAAATTTTTACAAAAAATAGATAAAAATGAAAAAAATATTTAAAATTTTGAAATTTCATTAGCACCCCTCGACTTCCACTTTAATTCTGCTTCTATTAAGCTATAGAAACATTCAAAAATCAAAAACTCACTTTTTCGCTTAAAAAAACTGCAAGGGGGTACCTTAGCATTTTGCAAAGTTGGAAAATTGGCTGTTTTCACGAGATAATTACTCAGAAACTATAAGAGATATTTTCGAATTGAAAACACCACAGTAAAATTTCAACTTTCTTCTTTCCTCGTGCAAATTTTGATATCATTAGGATGTATAGTTATGGAGCTACAGGCAATTTAAAAAGGTATTGCAAGTGGCGAAACGGGAAATGTTAAAATCTGGTATTTTTATTAACGTATAAATTGCAATAACTCTTAAACCATTTGAGATGTCAAAGTGATATTTTCAGGGTTTATTCTCCTTTCAATTCTGCATCTTTTGATACCCATATCATTGGTTTAAAACAATTTTGATCTTTTTTGAAAAACTTTTAAACTGCAATTACTCGTAAACCCTTCAAGTTTTTTAAAGTTTCCTGTTTTATGGTTTACTCTCCTTTTAATTCTGCATCTATTGATGTGTATATCATTGGTATTGTTAAATGTTTAAATTTTTACAAAAAAATAGATAGAAATGAAAAAAATATTTAAAATTTTGAAATTTCATTAGCACCCCTCGACTCCAAATTTAATTCTGCTTCTATTAGGCTATAGAAACATTCAAAAATCAAAAACTCACTTTTTCGCTTAAAAAAACTGCCAGGGGGGTACCTTAGCATTTTGCAAAGTTGGAAAATTGGCTGTTTTCACGAGATAATTACTCAGAAACTATAAGAGATATTTTCGAATTGAAAACACCACAGTAAAATTTCAACTTTCTTCTTTCCTCGTGCAAATTTTGATATCATTAGGATGTATAGTTATGGAGCTACAGGCGATTTAAAAAGGTATTGCAAGTGGCGAAACGGGAAATGTTAAAATCTGGTATTTTTATTAACGTATAAATTGCAATAACTCTTAAACCATTTGAGATGTCAAAGTGATATTTGTAGGGTTTATTCTCCTTTCAATTCTGCATCTTTTGATACCCATATCATTGGTTTAAAACAATTTTAATCTTTTTTGAAAAACTTTTAAACTGCAATTACTCGTAAAACCTTCAAGTTTTTTAAGTTTCTTTTTTAGGGTTTACTCTCCTTTTAATTCTGCATCTATTGATGTGTATATCATTGGTATTGTTAAATGTTTAAATTTTTACAAAAAATAGATAAAAATGAAAAAAATATTTAAAATTTTGAAATTTCATTAGCACCCCTCGACTTCCACTTTAATTCTGCTTCTATTAAGCTATAGAAACATTCAAAAATCAAAAACTCACTTTTTCGCTTAAAAAAACTGCAAGGGGGTACCTTAGCATTTTGCAAAGTTGGAAAATTGGCTGTTTTCACGAGATAATTACTCAGAAACTATAAGAGATATTTTCGAATTCAAAACACCACAGTAAAATTTCAACTTTCTTCTTTCCTCGTGCAAATTTTGATATCATTAGGATGTATAGTTATGTAGCTACAGGCGATTTAAAAAGGTATTGCAAGTGGCGAAACGGGAAATGTTAAAATCTGGTATTTTTATTAACGTATAAATTGCAATAACTCTTAAACCATTTGAGATGTCAAAGTGATATTTGTAGGGTTTATTCTCCTTTCAATTCTGCATCTTTTGATACCCATATCATTGGTTTAAAACAATTTTAATCTTTTTTGAAAAACTTTTAAACTGCAATTACTCGTAAAACCTTCAAGTTTTTAAAGTTTCTTTTTTAGGGTTTACTCTCCTTTTATTTCTGCATCTATTGATGTGTATATCATTGGTATTGTTAAATGTTTAAATTTTTACAAAAAATAGATAAAAATGAAAAAAATATTTAAAATTTTGAAATTTCATTAGCACCCCTCGACTCCCACTTTAATTCTGCTTCTATTAAGCTATAGAAACATTCAAAAATCAAAAACTCACTTTTTCGCTTAAAAAAACTGCAACGGGGGGGTACCTTAGCATTTTGCAAAGTTGGAAAATTGGCTGTTTTCACGAGATAATTACTCAGAAACTATAAGAGATATTTTCGAATTGAAAACACCACAGTAAAATTTCAACTTTCTTCTTTCCTCGTGCAAATTTTGATATCATTAGGATGTATAGTTATGGAGCTACAGGCGATTTAAAAAGGTATTGCAAGTGGCGAAACGGGAAATGTTAAAATCTGGTATTTTTATTTACGTATAAATTGCAATAACTCTTAAACCATTTGAGATGTCAAAGTGATATTTTCAGGGTTTATTCTCCTTTCAATTCTGCATATTTTGATACCAATATCATTGGTTTAAAACAATTTTGATCTTTTTTGAAAAACTTTTAAACTGCAATTACTCGTAAACCCTTCAAGTTTTTAAAGTTTCTTTTTTAGGGTTTACTCTCCTTTTAATTCTGCATCTATTGATGTGTATATCATTGGTATTGTTAAATGTTTAAATTTTTACAAAAAAATAGATAGAAATGAAAAAAATATTTAAAATTTTGAAATTTCATTAGCACCCCTCGACTCCAAATTTAATTCTGCTTCTATTAAGCTATAGAAACATTCAAAAATCAAAAACTCCCTTTTTCGCTTAAAAAAACTGCAAGGGCCCACCTTAGCATTTTGCAAAGTTGGAAAATTGGCTGTTTTCACGAGATAATTACTCAGAAACTATAAGAGATATTTTCGAATTGAAAACACCACAGTAAAATTTCAACTTTCTTCTTTCCTCGTGCAAATTTTGATATCATTAGGATGTATAGTTATGGAGCTACAGGCGATTTAAAAAGGTATTGCAAGTGGCGAAACGGGAAATGTTAAAATCTGGTATTTTTATTTACGTATAAATTGCAATACCTCTTAAACCATTTGAGATGTCAAAGTGATATTTTCAGGGTTTATTCTCCTTTCAATTCTGCATCTTTTGATACCCATATCATTGGTTTAAAACAATTTTGATCTTTTTTGAAAAACTTTTAAACTGCAATTACTCGTAAACCCTTCAAGTTTTTAAAGTTTCTTTTTTAGGGTTTACTCTCCTTTTAATTCTGCATCTATTGATGTGTATATCATTGGTATTGTTAAATGTTTAAATTTTTACAAAAAAATAGATAGAAATGAAAAAAATATTTAAAATTTTGAAATTTCATTAGCACCCCTCGACTCCAAATTTAATTCTGCTTCTATTAAGCTATAGAAACATTCAAAAATCAAAAACTCACTTTTTCGCTTAAAAAAACTGCAAGGGGGTACCTTAGCATTTTGCAAAGTTGGAAAATTGGCTGTTTTCACGAGATAATTACTCAGAAACTATAAGAGATATTTTCGAATTCAAAACACCACAGTAAAATTTCAACTTTCTTCTTTCCTCGTGCAAATTTTGATATCATTAGGATGTATAGTTATGTAGCTACAGGCGATTTAAAAAGGTATTGCAAGTGGCGAAACGGGAAATGTTAAAATCTGGTATTTTTATTAACGTATAAATTGCAATAACTCTTAAACCATTTGAGATGTCAAAGTGATATTTGTAGGGTTTATTCTCCTTTCAATTCTGCATCTTTTGATACCCATATCATTGGTTTAAAACAATTTTAATCTTTTTTGAAAAACTTTTAAACTGCAATTACTCGTAAAACCTTCAAGTTTTTAAAGTTTCTTTTTTAGGGTTTACTCTCCTTTTATTTCTGCATCTATTGATGTGTATATCATTGGTATTGTTAAATGTTTAAATTTTTACAAAAAATAGATAAAAATGAAAAAAATATTTAAAATTTTGAAATTTCATTAGCACCCCTCGACTCCCACTTTAATTCTGCTTCTATTAAGCTATAGAAACATTCAAAAATCAAAAACTCACTTTTTCGCTTAAAAAAACTGCAAGGGGGGGGTACCTTAGCATTTTGCAAAGTTGGAAAATTGGCTGTTTTCACGAGATAATTACTCAGAAACTATAAGAGATATTTTCGAATTGAAAACACCACAGTAAAATTTCAACTTTCTTCTTTCCTCGTGCAAATTTTGATATCATTAGGATGTATAGTTATGGAGCTACAGGCGATTTAAAAAGGTATTGCAAGTGGCGAAACGGGAAATGTTAAAATCTGGTATTTTTATTAACGTATAAATTGCAATAACTCTTAAACCATTTGAGATGTCAAAGTGATATTTTCAGGGTTTATTCTCCTTTCAATTCTGCATCTTTTGATACCCATATCATTGGTTTAAAACAATTTTGATCTTTTTTGAAAAACTTTTAAACTGCAATTACTCGTAAACCCTTCAAGTTTTTAAAGTTTCTTTTTTAGGGTTTACTCTCCTTTTAATTCTGCATCTATTGATGTGTATATCATTGGTATTGTTAAATGTTTAAATTTTTACAAAAAAATAGATAGAAATGAAAAAAATATTTAAAATTTTGAAATTTCATTAGCACCCCTCGACTCCAAATTTAATTCTGCTTCTATTAAGCTATAGAAACATTCAAAAATCAAAAACTCCCTTTTTCGCTTAAAAAAACTGCAAGGGCCCACCTTAGCATTTTGCAAAGTTGGAAAATTGGCTGTTTTCACGAGATAATTACTCAGAAACTATAAGAGATATTTTCGAATTGAAAACACCACAGTAAAATTTCAACTTTCTTCTTTCCTCGTGCAAATTTTGATATCATTAGGATGTATAGTTATGGAGCTACAGGCGATTTAAAAAGGTATTGCAAGTGGCGAAACGGGAAATGTTAAAATCTGGTATTTTTATTTACGTATAAATTGCAATAACTCTTAAACCATTTGAGATGTCAAAGTGATATTTTCAGGGTTTATTCTCCTTTCAATTCTGCATATTTTGATACCAATATCATTGGTTTAAAACAATTTTGATCTTTTTTGAAAAACTTTTAAACTGCAATTACTCGTAAACCCTTCAAGTTTTTAAAGTTTCTTTTTTAGGGTTTACTCTTCTTTTAATTCTGCATCTATTGATGTGTATATCATTGGTATTGTTAAATGTTTAAATTTTTACAAAAAAATAGATAGAAATGAAAAAAATATTTAAAATTTTGAAATTTCATTAGCACCCCTCGACTCCAAATTTAATTCTGCTTCTATTAAGCTATAGAAACATTCAAAAATCAAAAACTCACTTTTTCGCTTAAAAAAACTGCAAGGGGTACCTTAGCCATTTTGCAAAGTTGGAAAATTGGCTGTTTTCACGAGATAATTACTCAGAAACTATAAGAGATATTTTCGAATTGAAAACACCACAGTAAAATTTCAACTTTCTTCTTTCCTCGTGCAAATTTTGATATCATTAGGATGTATAGTTATGGAGCTACAGGCGATTTAAAAAGGTATTGCAAGTGGCGAAACGGGAAATGTTAAAATCTGGTATTTTTATTAACGTATAAATTGCAATACCTCTTAAACCATTTGAGATGTCAAAGTGATATTTTCAGGGTTTATTCTCCTTTCAATTCTGCATCTTTTGATACCCATATCATTGGTTTAAAACAATTTTGATCTTTTTTGAAAAACTTTTAAACTGCAATTACTCGTAAACCCTTCAAGTTTTTAAAGTTTCTTTTTTAGGGTTTACTCTCCTTTTAATTCTGCATCTATTGATGTGTATATCATTGGTATTGTTAAATGTTTAAATTTTTACAAAAAAATAGATAGAAATGAAAAAAATATTTAAAATTTTGAAATTTCATTAGCACCCCTCGACTCCAAATTTAATTCTGCTTCTATTAAGCTATAGAAACATTCAAAAATCAAAAACTCCCTTTTTCGCTTAAAAAAACTGCAAGGGCCACCTTAGCATTTTGCAAAGTTGGAAAATTGGCAGTTTTCACGAGATAATTACTCAGAAACTATAAGAGATATTTTCGAATTGAAAACACCACAGTAAAATTTCAACTTTCTTCTTTCCTCGTGCAAATTTTGATATCATTAGGATGTATAGTTATGGAGCTACAGGCGATTTAAAAAGGTATTGCAAGTGGCGAAACGGGAAATGTTAAAATCTGGTATTTTTATTAACGTATAAATTGCAATAACTCTTAAACCATTTGAGATGTCAAAGTGATATTTTCAGGGTTTATTCTCCTTTCAATTCTGCATCTTTTGATACCCATATCATTGGTTTAAAACAATTTTGATCTTTTTTGAAAAACTTTTAAACTGCAATTACTCGTAAACCCTTCAAGTTTTTAAAGTTTCTTTTTTAGGGTTTACTCTCCTTTTAATTCTGCATCTATTGATGTGTATATCATTGGTATTGTTAAATGTTTAAATTTTTACAAAAAATAGATAAAAATGAAAAAAATATTTAAAATTTTGAAATTTCATTAGCACCCTCGACTCCAAATTTAATTCTGCTTCTATTAGGCTATAGAAACATTCAAAAATCAAAAACTCACTTTTTCGCTTAAAAAAACTGCAAGGGGTACCTTAGCCATTTTGCAAAGTTGGAAAATTGGCTGTTTTCACGAGATAATTACTCAGAAACTATAAGAGATATTTTCGAATTGAAAACACCACAGTAAAATTTCAACTTTCTTCTTTCCTCGTGCAAATTTTGATATCATTAGGATGTATAGTTATGGAGCTACAGGCGATTTAAAAAGGTATTGCAAGTGGCGAAACGGGAAATGTTAAAATCTGGTATTTTTATTAACGTATAAATTGCAATAACTCTTAAACCATTTGAGATGTCAAAGTGATATTTTCAGGGTTTATTCTCCTTTCAATTCTGCATATTTTGATACCAATATCATTGGTTTAAAACAATTTTGATCTTTTTTGAAAAACTTTTAAACTGCAATTACTCGTAAACCCTTCAAGTTTTTAAAGTTTCTTTTTTAGGGTTTACTCTTCTTTTAATTCTGCATCTATTGATGTGTATATCATTGGTATTGTTAAATGTTTAAATTTTTACAAAAAAATAGATAGAAATGAAAAAAATATTTAAAATTTTGAAATTTCATTAGCACCCCTCGACTCCAAATTTAATTCTGCTTCTATTAAGCTATAGAAACATTCAAAAATCAAAAACTCACTTTTTCGCTTAAAAAAACTGCAAGGGGTACCTTAGCCATTTTGCAAAGTTGGAAAATTGGCTGTTTTCACGAGATAATTACTCAGAAACTATAAGAGATATTTTCGAATTGAAAACACCACAGTAAAATTTCAACTTTCTTCTTTCCTCGTGCAAATTTTGATATCATTAGGATGTATAGTTATGGAGCTACAGGCGATTTAAAAAGGTATTGCAAGTGGCGAAACGGGAAATGTTAAAATCTGGTATTTTTATTAACGTATAAATTGCAATACCTCTTAAACCATTTGAGATGTCAAAGTGATATTTTCAGGGTTTATTCTCCTTTCAATTCTGCATCTTTTGATACCCATATCATTGGTTTAAAACAATTTTGATCTTTTTTGAAAAACTTTTAAACTGCAATTACTCGTAAACCCTTCAAGTTTTTAAAGTTTCTTTTTTAGGGTTTACTCTCCTTTTAATTCTGCATCTATTGATGTGTATATCATTGGTATTGTTAAATGTTTAAATTTTTACAAAAAAATAGATAGAAATGAAAAAAATATTTAAAATTTTGAAATTTCATTAGCACCCCTCGACTCCAAATTTAATTCTGCTTCTATTAAGCTATAGAAACATTCAAAAATCAAAAACTCCCTTTTTCGCTTAAAAAAACTGCAAGGGCCACCTTAGCATTTTGCAAAGTTGGAAAATTGGCAGTTTTCACGAGATAATTACTCAGAAACTATAAGAGATATTTTCGAATTGAAAACACCACAGTAAAATTTCAACTTTCTTCTTTCCTCGTGCAAATTTTGATATCATTAGGATGTATAGTTATGGAGCTACAGGCGATTTAAAAAGGTATTGCAAGTGGCGAAACGGGAAATGTTAAAATCTGGTATTTTTATTAACGTATAAATTGCAATAACTCTTAAACCATTTGAGATGTCAAAGTGATATTTTCAGGGTTTATTCTCCTTTCAATTCTGCATCTTTTGATACCCATATCATTGGTTTAAAACAATTTTGATCTTTTTTGAAAAACTTTTAAACTGCAATTACTCGTAAACCCTTCAAGTTTTTAAAGTTTCTTTTTTAGGGTTTACTCTCCTTTTAATTCTGCATCTATTGATGTGTATATCATTGGTATTGTTAAATGTTTAAATTTTTACAAAAAATAGATAAAAATGAAAAAAATATTTAAAATTTTGAAATTTCATTAGCACCCTCGACTCCAAATTTAATTCTGCTTCTATTAGGCTATAGAAACATTCAAAAATCAAAAACTCACTTTTTCGCTTAAAAAAACTGCAAGGGGTACCTTAGCCATTTTGCAAAGTTGGAAAATTGGCTGTTTTCACGAGATAATTACTCAGAAACTATAAGAGATATTTTCGAATTGAAAACACCACAGTAAAATTTCAACTTTCTTCTTTCCTCGTGCAAATTTTGATATCATTAGGATGTATAGTTATGGAGCTACAGGCGATTTAAAAAGGTATTGCAAGTGGCGAAACGGGAAATGTTAAAATCTGGTATTTTTATTAACGTATAAATTGCAATAACTCTTAAACCATTTGAGATGTCAAAGTGATATTTTCAGGGTTTATTCTCCTTTCAATTCTGCATATTTTGATACCAATATCATTGGTTTAAAACAATTTTGATCTTTTTTGAAAAACTTTTAAACTGCAATTACTCGTAAACCCTTCAAGTTTTTAAAGTTTCTTTTTTAGGGTTTACTCTTCTTTTAATTCTGCATCTATTGATGTGTATATCATTGGTATTGTTAAATGTTTAAATTTTTACAAAAAATAGATAGAAATGAAAAAAATATTTAAAATTTTGAAATTTCATTAGCACCCCTCGACTCCAAATTTAATTCTGCTTCTATTAAGCTATAGAAACATTCAAAAATCAAAAACTCACTTTTTCGCTTAAAAAAACTGCAAGGGGTACCTTAGCCATTTTGCAAAGTTGGAAAATTGGCTGTTTTCACGAGATAATTACTCAGAAACTATAAGAGATATTTTCGAATTGAAAACACCACAGTAAAATTTCAACTTTCTTCTTTCCTCGTGCAAATTTTGATATCATTAGGATGTATAGTTATGGAGCTACAGGCGATTTAAAAAGGTATTGCAAGTGGCGAAACGGGAAATGTTAAAATCTGGTATTTTTATTTACGTATAAATTGCAATAACTCTTAAACCATTTGAGATGTCAAAGTGATATTTTCAGGGTTTATTCTCCTTTCAATTCTGCATATTTTGATACCAATATCATTGGTTTAAAACAATTTTGATCTTTTTTGAAAAACTTTTAAACTGCAATTACTCGTAAACCCTTCAAGTTTTTAAAGTTTCTTTTTTAGGGTTTACTCTCCTTTTAATTCTGCATCTATTGATGTGTATATCATTGGTATTGTTAAATGTTTAAATTTTTACAAAAAAATAGATAGAAATGAAAAAAATATTTAAAATTTTGAAATTTCATTAGCACCCCTCGACTCCAAATTTAATTCTGCTTCTATTAAGCTATAGAAACATTCAAAAATCAAAAACTCCCTTTTTCGCTTAAAAAAACTGCAAGGGCCCACCTTAGCATTTTGCAAAGTTGGAAAATTGGCTGTTTTCACGAGATAATTACTCAGAAACTATAAGAGATATTTTCGAATTGAAAACACCACAGTAAAATTTCAACTTTCTTCTTTCCTCGTGCAAATTTTGATATCATTAGGATGTATAGTTATGGAGCTACAGGCGATTTAAAAAGGTATTGCAAGTGGCGAAACGGGAAATGTTAAAATCTGGTATTTTTATTAACGTATAAATTGCAATAACTCTTAAACCATTTGAGATGTCAAAGTGATATTTTCAGGGTTTATTCTCCTTTCAATTCTGCATCTTTTGATACCCATATCATTGGTTTAAAACAATTTTGATCTTTTTTGAAAAACTTTTAAACTGCAATTACTCGTAAACCCTTCAAGTTTTTAAAGTTTCTTTTTTAGGGTTTACTCTCCTTTTAATTCTGCATCTATTGATGTGTATATCATTGGTATTGTTAAATGTTTAAATTTTTACAAAAAATAGATAAAAATGAAAAAAATATTTAAAATTTTGAAATTTCATTAGCACCCTCGACTCCAAATTTAATTCTGCTTCTATTAGGCTATAGAAACATTCAAAAATCAAAAACTCACTTTTTCGCTTAAAAAAACTGCAAGGGGTACCTTAGCCATTTTGCAAAGTTGGAAAATTGGCTGTTTTCACGAGATAATTACTCAGAAACTATAAGAGATATTTTCGAATTGAAAACACCACAGTAAAATTTCAACTTTCTTCTTTCCTCGTGCAAATTTTGATATCATTAGGATGTATAGTTATGGAGCTACAGGCGATTTAAAAAGGTATTGCAAGTGGCGAAACGGGAAATGTTAAAATCTGGTATTTTTATTAACGTATAAATTGCAATAACTCTTAAACCATTTGAGATGTCAAAGTGATATTTTCAGGGTTTATTCTCCTTTCAATTCTGCATATTTTGATACCAATATCATTGGTTTAAAACAATTTTGATCTTTTTTGAAAAACTTTTAAACTGCAATTACTCGTAAACCCTTCAAGTTTTTAAAGTTTCTTTTTTAGGGTTTACTCTTCTTTTAATTCTGCATCTATTGATGTGTATATCATTGGTATTGTTAAATGTTTAAATTTTTACAAAAAATAGATAGAAATGAAAAAAATATTTAAAATTTTGAAATTTCATTAGCACCCCTCGACTCCAAATTTAATTCTGCTTCTATTAAGCTATAGAAACATTCAAAAATCAAAAACTCACTTTTTCGCTTAAAAAAACTGCAAGGGGTACCTTAGCCATTTTGCAAAGTTGGAAAATTGGCTGTTTTCACGAGATAATTACTCAGAAACTATAAGAGATATTTTCGAATTCAAAACACCACAGTAAAATTTCAACTTTCTTCTTTCCTCGTGCAAATTTTGATATCATTAGGATGTATAGTTATGTAGCTACAGGCGATTTAAAAAGGTATTGCAAGTGGCGAAACGGGAAATGTTAAAATCTGGTATTTTTATTAACGTATAAATTGCAATAACTCTTAAACCATTTGAGATGTCAAAGTGATATTTGTAGGGTTTATTCTCCTTTCAATTCTGCATCTTTTGATACCCATATCATTGGTTTAAAACAATTTTAATCTTTTTTGAAAAACTTTTAAACTGCAATTACTCGTAAAACCTTCAAGTTTTTAAAGTTTCTTTTTTAGGGTTTACTCTCCTTTTATTTCTGCATCTATTGATGTGTATATCATTGGTATTGTTAAATGTTTAAATTTTTACAAAAAATAGATAAAAATGAAAAAAATATTTAAAATTTTGAAATTTCATTAGCACCCCTCGACTCCCACTTTAATTCTGCTTCTATTAAGCTATAGAAACATTCAAAAATCAAAAACTCACTTTTTCGCTTAAAAAAACTGCAACGGGGGGGTACCTTAGCATTTTGCAAAGTTGGAAAATTGGCTGTTTTCACGAGATAATTACTCAGAAACTATAAGAGATATTTTCGAATTGAAAACACCACAGTAAAATTTCAACTTTCTTCTTTCCTCGTGCAAATTTTGATATCATTAGGATGTATAGTTATGGAGCTACAGGCGATTTAAAAAGGTATTGCAAGTGGCGAAACGGGAAATGTTAAAATCTGGTATTTTTATTTACGTATAAATTGCAATAACTCTTAAACCATTTGAGATGTCAAAGTGATATTTTCAGGGTTTATTCTCCTTTCAATTCTGCATATTTTGATACCAATATCATTGGTTTAAAACAATTTTGATCTTTTTTGAAAAACTTTTAAACTGCAATTACTCGTAAACCCTTCAAGTTTTTAAAGTTTCTTTTTTAGGGTTTACTCTCCTTTTAATTCTGCATCTATTGATGTGTATATCATTGGTATTGTTAAATGTTTAAATTTTTACAAAAAAATAGATAGAAATGAAAAAAATATTTAAAATTTTGAAATTTCATTAGCACCCCTCGACTCCAAATTTAATTCTGCTTCTATTAAGCTATAGAAACATTCAAAAATCAAAAACTCCCTTTTTCGCTTAAAAAAACTGCAAGGGCCCACCTTAGCATTTTGCAAAGTTGGAAAATTGGCTGTTTTCACGAGATAATTACTCAGAAACTATAAGAGATATTTTCGAATTGAAAACACCACAGTAAAATTTCAACTTTCTTCTTTCCTCGTGCAAATTTTGATATCATTAGGATGTATAGTTATGGAGCTACAGGCGATTTAAAAAGGTATTGCAAGTGGCGAAACGGGAAATGTTAAAATCTGGTATTTTTATTTACGTATAAATTGCAATACCTCTTAAACCATTTGAGATGTCAAAGTGATATTTTCAGGGTTTATTCTCCTTTCAATTCTGCATCTTTTGATACCCATATCATTGGTTTAAAACAATTTTGATCTTTTTTGAAAAACTTTTAAACTGCAATTACTCGTAAACCCTTCAAGTTTTTAAAGTTTCTTTTTTAGGGTTTACTCTCCTTTTAATTCTGCATCTATTGATGTGTATATCATTGGTATTGTTAAATGTTTAAATTTTTACAAAAAAATAGATAGAAATGAAAAAAATATTTAAAATTTTGAAATTTCATTAGCACCCCTCGACTCCAAATTTAATTCTGCTTCTATTAAGCTATAGAAACATTCAAAAATCAAAAACTCACTTTTTCGCTTAAAAAAACTGCAAGGGGGTACCTTAGCATTTTGCAAAGTTGGAAAATTGGCTGTTTTCACGAGATAATTACTCAGAAACTATAAGAGATATTTTCGAATTGAAAACACCACAGTAAAATTTCAACTTTCTTCTTTCCTCGTGCAAATTTTGATATCATTAGGATGTATAGTTATGTAGCTACAGGCGATTTAAAAAGGTATTGCAAGTGGCGAAACGGGAAATGTTAAAATCTGGTATTTTTATTAACGTATAAATTGCAATAACTCTTAAACCATTTGAGATGTCAAAGTGATATTTGTAGGGTTTATTCTCCTTTCAATTCTGCATCTTTTGATACCCATATCATTGGTTTAAAACAATTTTAATCTTTTTTGAAAAACTTTTAAACTGCAATTACTCGTAAAACCTTCAAGTTTTTAAAGTTTCTTTTTTAGGGTTTACTCTCCTTTTATTTCTGCATCTATTGATGTGTATATCATTGGTATTGTTAAATGTTTAAATTTTTACAAAAAATAGATAAAAATGAAAAAAATATTTAAAATTTTGAAATTTCATTAGCACCCCTCGACTCCCACTTTAATTCTGCTTCTATTAAGCTATAGAAACATTCAAAAATCAAAAACTCACTTTTTCGCTTAAAAAAACTGCAAGGGGGGGGTACCTTAGCATTTTGCAAAGTTGGAAAATTGGCTGTTTTCACGAGATAATTACTCAGAAACTATAAGAGATATTTTCGAATTGAAAACACCACAGTAAAATTTCAACTTTCTTCTTTCCTCGTGCAAATTTTGATATCATTAGGATGTATAGTTATGGAGCTACAGGCGATTTAAAAAGGTATTGCAAGTGGCGAAACGGGAAATGTTAAAATCTGGTATTTTTATTAACGTATAAATTGCAATAACTCTTAAACCATTTGAGATGTCAAAGTGATATTTTCAGGGTTTATTCTCCTTTCAATTCTGCATCTTTTGATACCCATATCATTGGTTTAAAACAATTTTGATCTTTTTTGAAAAACTTTTAAACTGCAATTACTCGTAAACCCTTCAAGTTTTTAAAGTTTCTTTTTTAGGGTTTACTCTCCTTTTAATTCTGCATCTATTGATGTGTATATCATTGGTATTGTTAAATGTTTAAATTTTTACAAAAAAATAGATAGAAATGAAAAAAATATTTAAAATTTTGAAATTTCATTAGCACCCCTCGACTCCAAATTTAATTCTGCTTCTATTAAGCTATAGAAACATTCAAAAATCAAAAACTCCCTTTTTCGCTTAAAAAAACTGCAAGGGCCCACCTTAGCATTTTGCAAAGTTGGAAAATTGGCTGTTTTCACGAGATAATTACTCAGAAACTATAAGAGATATTTTCGAATTGAAAACACCACAGTAAAATTTCAACTTTCTTCTTTCCTCGTGCAAATTTTGATATCATTAGGATGTATAGTTATGGAGCTACAGGCGATTTAAAAAGGTATTGCAAGTGGCGAAACGGGAAATGTTAAAATCTGGTATTTTTATTTACGTATAAATTGCAATAACTCTTAAACCATTTGAGATGTCAAAGTGATATTTTCAGGGTTTATTCTCCTTTCAATTCTGCATATTTTGATACCAATATCATTGGTTTAAAACAATTTTGATCTTTTTTGAAAAACTTTTAAACTGCAATTACTCGTAAACCCTTCAAGTTTTTAAAGTTTCTTTTTTAGGGTTTACTCTTCTTTTAATTCTGCATCTATTGATGTGTATATCATTGGTATTGTTAAATGTTTAAATTTTTACAAAAAAATAGATAGAAATGAAAAAAATATTTAAAATTTTGAAATTTCATTAGCACCCCTCGACTCCAAATTTAATTCTGCTTCTATTAAGCTATAGAAACATTCAAAAATCAAAAACTCACTTTTTCGCTTAAAAAAACTGCAAGGGGTACCTTAGCCATTTTGCAAAGTTGGAAAATTGGCTGTTTTCACGAGATAATTACTCAGAAACTATAAGAGATATTTTCGAATTGAAAACACCACAGTAAAATTTCAACTTTCTTCTTTCCTCGTGCAAATTTTGATATCATTAGGATGTATAGTTATGGAGCTACAGGCGATTTAAAAAGGTATTGCAAGTGGCGAAACGGGAAATGTTAAAATCTGGTATTTTTATTAACGTATAAATTGCAATACCTCTTAAACCATTTGAGATGTCAAAGTGATATTTTCAGGGTTTATTCTCCTTTCAATTCTGCATCTTTTGATACCCATATCATTGGTTTAAAACAATTTTGATCTTTTTTTAAAAACTTTTAAACTGCAATTACTCGTAAACCCTTCAAGTTTTTAAAGTTTCTTTTTTAGGGTTTACTCTCCTTTTAATTCTGCATCTATTGATGTGTATATCATTGGTATTGTTAAATGTTTAAATTTTTACAAAAAAATAGATAGAAATGAAAAAAATATTTAAAATTTTGAAATTTCATTAGCACCCCTCGACTCCAAATTTAATTCTGCTTCTATTAAGCTATAGAAACATTCAAAAATCAAAAACTCCCTTTTTCGCTTAAAAAAACTGCAAGGGCCACCTTAGCATTTTGCAAAGTTGGAAAATTGGCAGTTTTCACGAGATAATTACTCAGAAACTATAAGAGATATTTTCGAATTGAAAACACCACAGTAAAATTTCAACTTTCTTCTTTCCTCGTGCAAATTTTGATATCATTAGGATGTATAGTTATGGAGCTACAGGCGATTTAAAAAGGTATTGCAAGTGGCGAAACGGGAAATGTTAAAATCTGGTATTTTTATTAACGTATAAATTGCAATAACTCTTAAACCATTTGAGATGTCAAAGTGATATTTTCAGGGTTTATTCTCCTTTCAATTCTGCATCTTTTGATACCCATATCATTGGTTTAAAACAATTTTGATCTTTTTTGAAAAACTTTTAAACTGCAATTACTCGTAAACCCTTCAAGTTTTTAAAGTTTCTTTTTTAGGGTTTACTCTCCTTTTAATTCTGCATCTATTGATGTGTATATCATTGGTATTGTTAAATGTTTAAATTTTTACAAAAAATAGATAAAAATGAAAAAAATATTTAAAATTTTGAAATTTCATTAGCACCCTCGACTCCAAATTTAATTCTGCTTCTATTAGGCTATAGAAACATTCAAAAATCAAAAACTCACTTTTTCGCTTAAAAAAACTGCAAGGGGTACCTTAGCCATTTTGCAAAGTTGGAAAATTGGCTGTTTTCACGAGATAATTACTCAGAAACTATAAGAGATATTTTCGAATTGAAAACACCACAGTAAAATTTCAACTTTCTTCTTTCCTCGTGCAAATTTTGATATCATTAGGATGTATAGTTATGGAGCTACAGGCGATTTAAAAAGGTATTGCAAGTGGCGAAACGGGAAATGTTAAAATCTGGTATTTTTATTAACGTATAAATTGCAATAACTCTTAAACCATTTGAGATGTCAAAGTGATATTTTCAGGGTTTATTCTCCTTTCAATTCTGCATATTTTGATACCAATATCATTGGTTTAAAACAATTTTGATCTTTTTTGAAAAACTTTTAAACTGCAATTACTCGTAAACCCTTCAAGTTTTTAAAGTTTCTTTTTTAGGGTTTACTCTTCTTTTAATTCTGCATCTATTGATGTGTATATCATTGGTATTGTTAAATGTTTAAATTTTTACAAAAAAATAGATAGAAATGAAAAAAATATTTAAAATTTTGAAATTTCATTAGCACCCCTCGACTCCAAATTTAATTCTGCTTCTATTAAGCTATAGAAACATTCAAAAATCAAAAACTCACTTTTTCGCTTAAAAAAACTGCAAGGGGTACCTTAGCCATTTTGCAAAGTTGGAAAATTGGCTGTTTTCACGAGATAATTACTCAGAAACTATAAGAGATATTTTCGAATTGAAAACACCACAGTAAAATTTCAACTTTCTTCTTTCCTCGTGCAAATTTTGATATCATTAGGATGTATAGTTATGGAGCTACAGGCGATTTAAAAAGGTATTGCAAGTGGCGAAACGGGAAATGTTAAAATCTGGTATTTTTATTAACGTATAAATTGCAATACCTCTTAAACCATTTGAGATGTCAAAGTGATATTTTCAGGGTTTATTCTCCTTTCAATTCTGCATCTTTTGATACCCATATCATTGGTTTAAAACAATTTTGATCTTTTTTGAAAAACTTTTAAACTGCAATTACTCGTAAACCCTTCAAGTTTTTAAAGTTTCTTTTTTAGGGTTTACTCTCCTTTTAATTCTGCATCTATTGATGTGTATATCATTGGTATTGTTAAATGTTTAAATTTTTACAAAAAAATAGATAGA
The DNA here is from genome assembly GCA_963513935.1 of Aphrophora alni. NCBI lineage: Eukaryota > Metazoa > Arthropoda > Insecta > Hemiptera > Aphrophoridae > Aphrophora > Aphrophora alni. The sequence continues at coordinate 118,219,139 of OY740767.1, read as the reverse complement.
AATGAAAAAAATATTTAAAATTTTGAAATTTCATTAGCACCCCTCGACTCCAAATTTAATTCTGCTTCTATTAAGCTATAGAAACATTCAAAAATCAAAAACTCCCTTTTTCGCTTAAAAAAACTGCAAGGGCCACCTTAGCATTTTGCAAAGTTGGAAAATTGGCAGTTTTCACGAGATAATTACTCAGAAACTATAAGAGATATTTTCGAATTGAAAACACCACAGTAAAATTTCAACTTTCTTCTTTCCTCGTGCAAATTTTGATATCATTAGGATGTATAGTTATGGAGCTACAGGCGATTTAAAAAGGTATTGCAAGTGGCGAAACGGGAAATGTTAAAATCTGGTATTTTTATTAACGTATAAATTGCAATAACTCTTAAACCATTTGAGATGTCAAAGTGATATTTTCAGGGTTTATTCTCCTTTCAATTCTGCATCTTTTGATACCCATATCATTGGTTTAAAACAATTTTGATCTTTTTTGAAAAACTTTTAAACTGCAATTACTCGTAAACCCTTCAAGTTTTTAAAGTTTCTTTTTTAGGGTTTACTCTCCTTTTAATTCTGCATCTATTGATGTGTATATCATTGGTATTGTTAAATGTTTAAATTTTTACAAAAAATAGATAAAAATGAAAAAAATATTTAAAATTTTGAAATTTCATTAGCACCCTCGACTCCAAATTTAATTCTGCTTCTATTAGGCTATAGAAACATTCAAAAATCAAAAACTCACTTTTTCGCTTAAAAAAACTGCAAGGGGTACCTTAGCCATTTTGCAAAGTTGGAAAATTGGCTGTTTTCACGAGATAATTACTCAGAAACTATAAGAGATATTTTCGAATTGAAAACACCACAGTAAAATTTCAACTTTCTTCTTTCCTCGTGCAAATTTTGATATCATTAGGATGTATAGTTATGGAGCTACAGGCGATTTAAAAAGGTATTGCAAGTGGCGAAACGGGAAATGTTAAAATCTGGTATTTTTATTAACGTATAAATTGCAATAACTCTTAAACCATTTGAGATGTCAAAGTGATATTTTCAGGGTTTATTCTCCTTTCAATTCTGCATATTTTGATACCAATATCATTGGTTTAAAACAATTTTGATCTTTTTTGAAAAACTTAAACTGCAATTACTCGTAAACCCTTCAAGTTTTTAAAGTTTCTTTTTTAGGGTTTACTCTTCTTTTAATTCTGCATCTATTGATGTGTATATCATTGGTATTGTTAAATGTTTAAATTTTTACAAAAAATAGATAGAAATGAAAAAAATATTTAAAATTTTGAAATTTCATTAGCACCCCTCGACTCCAAATTTAATTCTGCTTCTATTAAGCTATAGAAACATTCAAAAATCAAAAACTCACTTTTTCGCTTAAAAAAACTGCAAGGGGTACCTTAGCCATTTTGCAAAGTTGGAAAATTGGCTGTTTTCACGAGATAATTACTCAGAAACTATAAGAGATATTTTCGAATTGAAAACACCACAGTAAAATTTCAACTTTCTTCTTTCCTCGTGCAAATTTTGATATCATTAGGATGTATAGTTATGGAGCTACAGGCGATTTAAAAAGGTATTGCAAGTGGCGAAACGGGAAATGTTAAAATCTGGTATTTTTATTTACGTATAAATTGCAATAACTCTTAAACCATTTGAGATGTCAAAGTGATATTTTCAGGGTTTATTCTCCTTTCAATTCTGCATATTTTGATACCAATATCATTGGTTTAAAACAATTTTGATCTTTTTTGAAAAACTTTTAAACTGCAATTACTCGTAAACCCTTCAAGTTTTTAAAGTTTCTTTTTTAGGGTTTACTCTCCTTTTAATTCTGCATCTATTGATGTGTATATCATTGGTATTGTTAAATGTTTAAATTTTTACAAAAAAATAGATAGAAATGAAAAAAATATTTAAAATTTTGAAATTTCATTAGCACCCCTCGACTCCAAATTTAATTCTGCTTCTATTAAGCTATAGAAACATTCAAAAATCAAAAACTCCCTTTTTCGCTTAAAAAAACTGCAAGGGCCCACCTTAGCATTTTGCAAAGTTGGAAAATTGGCTGTTTTCACGAGATAATTACTCAGAAACTATAAGAGATATTTTCGAATTGAAAACACCACAGTAAAATTTCAACTTTCTTCTTTCCTCGTGCAAATTTTGATATCATTAGGATGTATAGTTATGGAGCTACAGGCGATTTAAAAAGGTATTGCAAGTGGCGAAACGGGAAATGTTAAAATCTGGTATTTTTATTTACGTATAAATTGCAATACCTCTTAAACCATTTGAGATGTCAAAGTGATATTTTCAGGGTTTATTCTCCTTTCAATTCTGCATCTTTTGATACCCATATCATTGGTTTAAAACAATTTTGATCTTTTTTGAAAAACTTTTAAACTGCAATTACTCGTAAACCCTTCAAGTTTTTAAAGTTTCTTTTTTAGGGTTTACTCTCCTTTTAATTCTGCATCTATTGATGTGTATATCATTGGTATTGTTAAATGTTTAAATTTTTACAAAAAAATAGATAGAAATGAAAAAAATATTTAAAATTTTGAAATTTCATTAGCACCCCTCGACTCCAAATTTAATTCTGCTTCTATTAAGCTATAGAAACATTCAAAAATCAAAAACTCACTTTTTCGCTTAAAAAAACTGCAAGGGGGTACCTTAGCATTTTGCAAAGTTGGAAAATTGGCTGTTTTCACGAGATAATTACTCAGAAACTATAAGAGATATTTTCGAATTCAAAACACCACAGTAAAATTTCAACTTTCTTCTTTCCTCGTGCAAATTTTGATATCATTAGGATGTATAGTTATGTAGCTACAGGCGATTTAAAAAGGTATTGCAAGTGGCGAAACGGGAAATGTTAAAATCTGGTATTTTTATTAACGTATAAATTGCAATAACTCTTAAACCATTTGAGATGTCAAAGTGATATTTGTAGGGTTTATTCTCCTTTCAATTCTGCATCTTTTGATACCCATATCATTGGTTTAAAACAATTTTAATCTTTTTTGAAAAACTTTTAAACTGCAATTACTCGTAAAACCTTCAAGTTTTTAAAGTTTCTTTTTTAGGGTTTACTCTCCTTTTATTTCTGCATCTATTGATGTGTATATCATTGGTATTGTTAAATGTTTAAATTTTTACAAAAAATAGATAAAAATGAAAAAAATATTTAAAATTTTGAAATTTCATTAGCACCCCTCGACTCCCACTTTAATTCTGCTTCTATTAAGCTATAGAAACATTCAAAAATCAAAAACTCACTTTTTCGCTTAAAAAATCTGCAAGGGGGGGGTACCTTAGCATTTTGCAAAGTTGGAAAATTGGCTGTTTTCACGAGATAATTACTCAGAAACTATAAGAGATATTTTCGAATTGAAAACACCACAGTAAAATTTCAACTTTCTTCTTTCCTCGTGCAAATTTTGATATCATTAGGATGTATAGTTATGGAGCTACAGGCGATTTAAAAAGGTATTGCAAGTGGCGAAACGGGAAATGTTAAAATCTGGTATTTTTATTAACGTATAAATTGCAATAACTCTTAAACCATTTGAGATGTCAAAGTGATATTTTCAGGGTTTATTCTCCTTTCAATTCTGCATCTTTTGATACCCATATCATTGGTTTAAAACAATTTTGATCTTTTTTGAAAAACTTTTAAACTGCAATTACTCGTAAACCCTTCAAGTTTTTAAAGTTTCTTTTTTAGGGTTTACTCTCCTTTTAATTCTGCATCTATTGATGTGTATATCATTGGTATTGTTAAATGTTTAAATTTTTACAAAAAAATAGATAGAAATGAAAAAAATATTTAAAATTTTGAAATTTCATTAGCACCCCTCGACTCCAAATTTAATTCTGCTTCTATTAAGCTATAGAAACATTCAAAAATCAAAAACTCCCTTTTTCGCTTAAAAAAACTGCAAGGGCCCACCTTAGCATTTTGCAAAGTTGGAAAATTGGCTGTTTTCACGAGATAATTACTCAGAAACTATAAGAGATATTTTCGAATTGAAAACACCACAGTAAAATTTCAACTTTCTTCTTTCCTCGTGCAAATTTTGATATCATTAGGATGTATAGTTATGGAGCTACAGGCGATTTAAAAAGGTATTGCAAGTGGCGAAACGGGAAATGTTAAAATCTGGTATTTTTATTTACGTATAAATTGCAATAACTCTTAAACCATTTGAGATGTCAAAGTGATATTTTCAGGGTTTATTCTCCTTTCAATTCTGCATATTTTGATACCAATATCATTGGTTTAAAACAATTTTGATCTTTTTTGAAAAACTTTTAAACTGCAATTACTCGTAAACCCTTCAAGTTTTTAAAGTTTCTTTTTTAGGGTTTACTCTTCTTTTAATTCTGCATCTATTGATGTGTATATCATTGGTATTGTTAAATGTTTAAATTTTTACAAAAAAATAGATAGAAATGAAAAAAATATTTAAAATTTTGAAATTTCATTAGCACCCCTCGACTCCAAATTTAATTCTGCTTCTATTAAGCTATAGAAACATTCAAAAATCAAAAACTCACTTTTTCGCTTAAAAAAACTGCAAGGGGTACCTTAGCCATTTTGCAAAGTTGGAAAATTGGCTGTTTTCACGAGATAATTACTCAGAAACTATAAGAGATATTTTCGAATTGAAAACACCACAGTAAAATTTCAACTTTCTTCTTTCCTCGTGCAAATTTTGATATCATTAGGATGTATAGTTATGGAGCTACAGGCGATTTAAAAAGGTATTGCAAGTGGCGAAACGGGAAATGTTAAAATCTGGTATTTTTATTAACGTATAAATTGCAATACCTCTTAAACCATTTGAGATGTCAAAGTGATATTTTCAGGGTTTATTCTCCTTTCAATTCTGCATCTTTTGATACCCATATCATTGGTTTAAAACAATTTTGATCTTTTTTGAAAAACTTTTAAACTGCAATTACTCGTAAACCCTTCAAGTTTTTAAAGTTTCTTTTTTAGGGTTTACTCTCCTTTTAATTCTGCATCTATTGATGTGTATATCATTGGTATTGTTAAATGTTTAAATTTTTACAAAAAAATAGATAGAAATGAAAAAAATATTTAAAATTTTGAAATTTCATTAGCACCCCTCGACTCCAAATTTAATTCTGCTTCTATTAAGCTATAGAAACATTCAAAAATCAAAAACTCCCTTTTTCGCTTAAAAAAACTGCAAGGGCCACCTTAGCATTTTGCAAAGTTGGAAAATTGGCAGTTTTCACGAGATAATTACTCAGAAACTATAAGAGATATTTTCGAATTGAAAACACCACAGTAAAATTTCAACTTTCTTCTTTCCTCGTGCAAATTTTGATATCATTAGGATGTATAGTTATGGAGCTACAGGCGATTTAAAAAGGTATTGCAAGTGGCGAAACGGGAAATGTTAAAATCTGGTATTTTTATTAACGTATAAATTGCAATAACTCTTAAACCATTTGAGATGTCAAAGTGATATTTTCAGGGTTTATTCTCCTTTCAATTCTGCATCTTTTGATACCCATATCATTGGTTTAAAACAATTTTGATCTTTTTTGAAAAACTTTTAAACTGCAATTACTCGTAAACCCTTCAAGTTTTTAAAGTTTCTTTTTTAGGGTTTACTCTCCTTTTAATTCTGCATCTATTGATGTGTATATCATTGGTATTGTTAAATGTTTAAATTTTTACAAAAAATAGATAAAAATGAAAAAAATATTTAAAATTTTGAAATTTCATTAGCACCCTCGACTCCAAATTTAATTCTGCTTCTATTAGGCTATAGAAACATTCAAAAATCAAAAACTCACTTTTTCGCTTAAAAAAACTGCAAGGGGTACCTTAGCCATTTTGCAAAGTTGGAAAATTGGCTGTTTTCACGAGATAATTACTCAGAAACTATAAGAGATATTTTCGAATTGAAAACACCACAGTAAAATTTCAACTTTCTTCTTTCCTCGTGCAAATTTTGATATCATTAGGATGTATAGTTATGGAGCTACAGGCGATTTAAAAAGGTATTGCAAGTGGCGAAACGGGAAATGTTAAAATCTGGTATTTTTATTAACGTATAAATTGCAATAACTCTTAAACCATTTGAGATGTCAAAGTGATATTTTCAGGGTTTATTCTCCTTTCAATTCTGCATATTTTGATACCAATATCATTGGTTTAAAACAATTTTGATCTTTTTTGAAAAACTTTTAAACTGCAATTACTCGTAAACCCTTCAAGTTTTTAAAGTTTCTTTTTTAGGGTTTACTCTTCTTTTAATTCTGCATCTATTGATGTGTATATCATTGGTATTGTTAAATGTTTAAATTTTTACAAAAAAATAGATAGAAATGAAAAAAATATTTAAAATTTTGAAATTTCATTAGCACCCCTCGACTCCAAATTTAATTCTGCTTCTATTAAGCTATAGAAACATTCAAAAATCAAAAACTCACTTTTTCGCTTAAAAAAACTGCAAGGGGTACCTTAGCCATTTTGCAAAGTTGGAAAATTGGCTGTTTTCACGAGATAATTACTCAGAAACTATAAGAGATATTTTCGAATTGAAAACACCACAGTAAAATTTCAACTTTCTTCTTTCCTCGTGCAAATTTTGATATCATTAGGATGTATAGTTATGGAGCTACAGGCGATTTAAAAAGGTATTGCAAGTGGCGAAACGGGAAATGTTAAAATCTGGTATTTTTATTAACGTATAAATTGCAATACCTCTTAAACCATTTGAGATGTCAAAGTGATATTTTCAGGGTTTATTCTCCTTTCAATTCTGCATCTTTTGATACCCATATCATTGGTTTAAAACAATTTTGATCTTTTTTGAAAAACTTTTAAACTGCAATTACTCGTAAACCCTTCAAGTTTTTAAAGTTTCTTTTTTAGGGTTTACTCTCCTTTTAATTCTGCATCTATTGATGTGTATATCATTGGTATTGTTAAATGTTTAAATTTTTACAAAAAAATAGATAGAAATGAAAAAAATATTTAAAATTTTGAAATTTCATTAGCACCCCTCGACTCCAAATTTAATTCTGCTTCTATTAAGCTATAGAAACATTCAAAAATCAAAAACTCCCTTTTTCGCTTAAAAAAACTGCAAGGGCCACCTTAGCATTTTGCAAAGTTGGAAAATTGGCAGTTTTCACGAGATAATTACTCAGAAACTATAAGAGATATTTTCGAATTGAAAACACCACAGTAAAATTTCAACTTTCTTCTTTCCTCGTGCAAATTTTGATATCATTAGGATGTATAGTTATGGAGCTACAGGCGATTTAAAAAGGTATTGCAAGTGGCGAAACGGGAAATGTTAAAATCTGGTATTTTTATTAACGTATAAATTGCAATAACTCTTAAACCATTTGAGATGTCAAAGTGATATTTTCAGGGTTTATTCTCCTTTCAATTCTGCATCTTTTGATACCCATATCATTGGTTTAAAACAATTTTGATCTTTTTTGAAAAACTTTTAAACTGCAATTACTCGTAAACCCTTCAAGTTTTTAAAGTTTCTTTTTTAGGGTTTACTCTCCTTTTAATTCTGCATCTATTGATGTGTATATCATTGGTATTGTTAAATGTTTAAATTTTTACAAAAAATAGATAAAAATGAAAAAAATATTTAAAATTTTGAAATTTCATTAGCACCCTCGACTCCAAATTTAATTCTGCTTCTATTAGGCTATAGAAACATTCAAAAATCAAAAACTCACTTTTTCGCTTAAAAAAACTGCAAGGGGTACCTTAGCCATTTTGCAAAGTTGGAAAATTGGCTGTTTTCACGAGATAATTACTCAGAAACTATAAGAGATATTTTCGAATTGAAAACACCACAGTAAAATTTCAACTTTCTTCTTTCCTCGTGCAAATTTTGATATCATTAGGATGTATAGTTATGGAGCTACAGGCGATTTAAAAAGGTATTGCAAGTGGCGAAACGGGAAATGTTAAAATCTGGTATTTTTATTAACGTATAAATTGCAATAACTCTTAAACCATTTGAGATGTCAAAGTGATATTTTCAGGGTTTATTCTCCTTTCAATTCTGCATATTTTGATACCAATATCATTGGTTTAAAACAATTTTGATCTTTTTTGAAAAACTTTTAAACTGCAATTACTCGTAAACCCTTCAAGTTTTTAAAGTTTCTTTTTTAGGGTTTACTCTTCTTTTAATTCTGCATCTATTGATGTGTATATCATTGGTATTGTTAAATGTTTAAATTTTTACAAAAAATAGATAGAAATTAAAAAAATATTTAAAATTTTGAAATTTCATTAGCACCCCTCGACTCCAAATTTAATTCTGCTTCTATTAAGCTATAGAAACATTCAAAAATCAAAAACTCACTTTTTCGCTTAAAAAAACTGCAAGGGGTACCTTAGCCATTTTGCAAAGTTGGAAAATTGGCTGTTTTCACGAGATAATTACTCAGAAACTATAAGAGATATTTTCGAATTGAAAACACCACAGTAAAATTTCAACTTTCTTCTTTCCTCGTGCAAATTTTGATATCATTAGGATGTATAGTTATGGAGCTACAGGCGATTTAAAAAGGTATTGCAAGTGGCGAAACGGGAAATGTTAAAATCTGGTATTTTTATTAACGTATAAATTGCAATAACTCTTAAACCATTTGAGATGTCAAAGTGATATTTTCAGGGTTTATTCTCCTTTCAATTCTGCATCTTTTGATACCCATATCATTGGTTTAAAACAATTTTGATCTTTTTTGAAAAACTTTTAAACTGCAATTACTCGTAAACCCTTCAAGTTTTTAAAGTTTCTTTTTTAGGGTTTACTCTCCTTTTAATTCTGCATCTATTGATGTGTATATCATTGGTATTGTTAAATGTTTAAATTTTTACAAAAAAATAGATAGAAATGAAAAAAATATTTAAAATTTTGAAATTTCATTAGCACCCCTCGACTCCAAATTTAATTCTGCTTCTATTAAGCTATAGAAACATTCAAAAATCAAAAACTCCCTTTTTCGCTTAAAAAAACTCCAAGGGCCACCTTAGCATTTTGCAAAGTTGGAAAATTGGCAGTTTTCACGAGATAATTACTCAGAAACTATAAGAGATATTTTCGAATTGAAAACACCACAGTAAAATTTCAACTTTCTTCTTTCCTCGTGCAAATTTTGATATCATTAGGATGTATAGTTATGGAGCTACAGGCGATTTAAAAAGGTATTGCAAGTGGCGAAACGGGAAATGTTAAAATCTGGTATTTTTATTAACGTATAAATTGCAATAACTCTTAAACCATTTGAGATGTCAAAGTGATATTTTCAGGGTTTATTCTCCTTTCAATTCTGCATCTTTTGATACCCATATCATTGGTTTAAAACAATTTTGATCTTTTTTGAAAAACTTTTAAACTGCAATTACTCGTAAACCCTTCAAGTTTTTAAAGTTTCTTTTTTAGGGTTTACTCTCCTTTTAATTCTGCATCTATTGATGTGTATATCATTGGTATTGTTAAATGTTTAAATTTTTACAAAAAAATAGATAGAAATGAAAAAAATATTTAAAATTTTGAAATTTCATTAGCACCCCTCGACTCCAAATTTAATTCTGCTTCTATTAAGCTATAGAAACATTCAAAAATCAAAAACTCACTTTTTCGCTTAAAAAAACTGCAAGGGGTACCTTAGCCATTTTGCAAAGTTGGAAAATTGGCTGTTTTCACGAGATAATTACTCAGAAACTATAAGAGATATTTTCGAATTGAAAACACCACAGTAAAATTTCAACTTTCTTCTTTCCTCGTGCAAATTTTGATATCATTAGGATGTATAGTTATGGAGCTACAGGCGATTTAAAAAGGTATTGCAAGTGGCGAAACGGGAAATGTTAAAATCTGGTATTTTTATTTACGTATAAATTGCAATAACTCTTAAACCATTTGAGATGTCAAAGTGATATTTTCAGGGTTTATTCTCCTTTCAATTCTGCATATTTTGATACCAATATCATTGGTTTAAAACAATTTTGATCTTTTTTGAAAAACTTTTAAACTGCAATTACTCGTAAACCCTTCAAGTTTTTAAAGTTTCTTTTTTAGGGTTTACTCTTCTTTTAATTCTGCATCTATTGATGTGTATATCATTGGTATTGTTAAATGTTTAAATTTTTACAAAAAAATAGATAGAAATGAAAAAAATATTTAAAATTTTGAAATTTCATTAGCACCCCTCGACTCCAAATTTAATTCTGCTTCTATTAAGCTATAGAAACATTCAAAAATCAAAAACTCACTTTTTCGCTTAAAAAAACTGCAAGGGGTACCTTAGCCATTTTGCAAAGTTGGAAAATTGGCTGTTTTCACGAGATAATTACTCAGAAACTATAAGAGATATTTTCGAATTGAAAACACCACAGTAAAATTTCAACTTTCTTCTTTCCTCGTGCAAATTTTGATATCATTAGGATGTATAGTTATGGAGCTACAGGCGATTTAAAAAGGTATTGCAAGTGGCGAAACGGGAAATGTTAAAATCTGGTATTTTTATTAACGTATAAATTGCAATACCTCTTAAACCATTTGAGATGTCAAAGTGATATTTTCAGGGTTTATTCTCCTTTCAATTCTGCATCTTTTGATACCCATATCATTGGTTTAAAACAATTTTGATCTTTTTTGAAAAACTTTTAAACTGCAATTACTCGTAAACCCTTCAAGTTTTTAAAGTTTCTTTTTTAGGGTTTACTCTCCTTTTAATTCTGCATCTATTGATGTGTATATCATTGGTATTGTTAAATGTTTAAATTTTTACAAAAAAATAGATAGAAATGAAAAAAATATTTAAAATTTTGAAATTTCATTAGCACCCCTCGACTCCAAATTTAATTCTGCTTCTATTAAGCTATAGAAACATTCAAAAATCAAAAACTCCCTTTTTCGCTTAAAAAAACTGCAAGGGCCACCTTAGCATTTTGCAAAGTTGGAAAATTGGCAGTTTTCACGAGATAATTACTCAGAAACTATAAGAGATATTTTCGAATTGAAAACACCACAGTAAAATTTCAACTTTCTTCTTTCCTCGTGCAAATTTTGATATCATTAGGATGTATAGTTATGGAGCTACAGGCGATTTAAAAAGGTATTGCAAGTGGCGAAACGGGAAATGTTAAAATCTGGTATTTTTATTAACGTATAAATTGCAATAACTCTTAAACCATTTGAGATGTCAAAGTGATATTTTCAGGGTTTATTCTCCTTTCAATTCTGCATCTTTTGATACCCATATCATTGGTTTAAAACAATTTTGATCTTTTTTGAAAAACTTTTAAACTGCAATTACTCGTAAACCCTTCAAGTTTTTAAAGTTTCTTTTTTAGGGTTTACTCTCCTTTTAATTCTGCATCTATTGATGTGTATATCATTGGTATTGTTAAATGTTTAAATTTTTACAAAAAATAGATAAAAATGAAAAAAATATTTAAAATTTTGAAATTTCATTAGCACCCTCGACTCCAAATTTAATTCTGCTTCTATTAGGCTATAGAAACATTCAAAAATCAAAAACTCCCTTTTTCGCTTAAAAAAACTGCAAGGGCCCACCTTAGCATTTTGCAAAGTTGGAAAATTGGCTGTTTTCACGAGATAATTACTCAGAAACTATAAGAGATATTTTCGAATTGAAAACACCACAGTAAAATTTCAACTTTCTTCTTTCCTCGTGCAAATTTTGATATCATTAGGATGTATAGTTATGGAGCTACAGGCGATTTAAAAAGGTATTGCAAGTGGCGAAACGGGAAATGTTAAAATCTGGTATTTTTATTAACGTATAAATTGCAATAACTCTTAAACCATTTGAGATGTCAAAGTGATATTTTCAGGGTTTATTCTCCTTTCAATTCTGCATATTTTGATACCAATATCATTGGTTTAAAACAATTTTGATCTTTTTTGAAAAACTTTTAAACTGCAATTACTCGTAAACCCTTCAAGTTTTTAAAGTTTCTTTTTTAGGGTTTACTCTTCTTTTAATTCTGCATCTATTGATGTGTATATCATTGGTATTGTTAAATGTTTAAATTTTTACAAAAAATAGATAGAAATGAAAAAAATATTTAAAATTTTGAAATTTCATTAGCACCCCTCGACTCCAAATTTAATTCTGCTTCTATTAAGCTATAGAAACATTCAAAAATCAAAAACTCACTTTTTCGCTTAAAAAAACTGCAAGGGGTACCTTAGCCATTTTGCAAAGTTGGAAAATTGGCTGTTTTCACGAGATAATTACTCAGAAACTATAAGAGATATTTTCGAATTGAAAACACCACAGTAAAATTTCAACTTTCTTCTTTCCTCGTGCAAATTTTGATATCATTAGGATGTATAGTTATGGAGCTACAGGCGATTTAAAAAGGTATTGCAAGTGGCGAAACGGGAAATGTTAAAATCTGGTATTTTTATTAACGTATAAATTGCAATACCTCTTAAACCATTTGAGATGTCAAAGTGATATTTTCAGGGTTTATTCTCCTTTCAATTCTGCATCTTTTGATACCCATATCATTGGTTTAAAACAATTTTGATCTTTTTTGAAAAACTTTTAAACTGCAATTACTCGTAAACCCTTCAAGTTTTTAAAGTTTCTTTTTTAGGGTTTACTCTCCTTTTAATTCTGCATCTATTGATGTGTATATCATTGGTATTGTTAAATGTTTAAATTTTTACAAAAAAATAGATAGAAATGAAAAAAATATTTAAAATTTTGAAATTTCATTAGCACCCCTCGACTCCAAATTTAATTCTGCTTCTATTAAGCTATAGAAACATTCAAAAATCAAAAACTCCCTTTTTCGCTTAAAAAAACTGCAAGGGCCCACCTTAGCATTTTGCAAAGTTGGAAAATTGGCTGTTTTCACGAGATAATTACTCAGAAACTATAAGAGATATTTTCGAATTGAAAACACCACAGTAAAATTTCAACTTTCTTCTTTCCTCGTGCAAATTTTGATATCATTAGGATGTATAGTTATGGAGCTACAGGCGATTTAAAAAGGTATTGCAAGTGGCGAAACGGGAAATGTTAAAATCTGGTATTTTTATTTACGTATAAATTGCAATACCTCTTAAACCATTTGAGATGTCAAAGTGATATTTGTAGGGTTTATTCTCCTTTCAATTCTGCATCTTTTGATACCCATATCATTGGTTTAAAACAATTTTAATCTTTTTTGAAAAACTTTTAAACTGCAATTACTCGTAAAACCTTCAAGTTTTTAAAGTTTCTTTTTTAGGGTTTACTCTCCTTTTATTTCTGCATCTATTGATGTGTATATCATTGGTATTGTTAAATGTTTAAATTTTTACAAAAAATAGATAAAAATGAAAAAAATATTTAAAATTTTGAAATTTCATTAGCACCCCTCGACTCCCACTTTAATTCTGCTTCTATTAAGCTATAGAAACATTCAAAAATCAAAAACTCACTTTTTCGCTTAAAAAAACTGCAAGGGGAGGGTACCTTAGCATTTTGCAAAGTTGGAAAATTGGCTGTTTTCACGAGATAATTACTCAGAAACTATAAGAGATATTTTCGAATTGAAAACACCACAGTAAAATTTCAACTTTCTTCTTTCCTCGTGCAAATTTTGATATCATTAGGATGTATAGTTATGGAGCTACAGGCGATTTAAAAAGGTATTGCAAGTGGCGAAACGGGAAATGTTAAAATCTGGTATTTTTATTTACGTATAAATTGCAATAACTCTTAAACCATTTGAGATGTCAAAGTGATATTTTCAGGGTTTATTCTCCTTTCAATTCTGCATATTTTGATACCAATATCATTGGTTTAAAACAATTTTGATCTTTTTTGAAAAACTTTTAAACTGCAATTACTCGTAAACCCTTCAAGTTTTTAAAGTTTCTTTTTTAGGGTTTACTCTTCTTTTAATTCTGCATCTATTGATGTGTATATCATTGGTATTGTTAAATGTTTAAATTTTTACAAAAAAATAGATAGAAATGAAAAAAATATTTAAAATTTTGAAATTTCATTAGCACCCCTCGACTCCAAATTTAATTCTGCTTCTATTAAGCTATAGAAACATTCAAAAATCAAAAACTCACTTTTTCGCTTAAAAAAACTGCAAGGGGTACCTTAGCCATTTTGCAAAGTTGGAAAATTGGCTGTTTTCACGAGATAATTACTCAGAAACTATAAGAGATATTTTCGAATTGAAAACACCACAGTAAAATTTCAACTTTCTTCTTTCCTCGTGCAAATTTTGATATCATTAGGATGTATAGTTATGGAGCTACAGGCGATTTAAAAAGGTATTGCAAGTGGCGAAACGGGAAATGTTAAAATCTGGTATTTTTATTAACGTATAAATTGCAATACCTCTTAAACCATTTGAGATGTCAAAGTGATATTTTCAGGGTTTATTCTCCTTTCAATTCTGCATCTTTTGATACCCATATCATTGGTTTAAAACAATTTTGATCTTTTTTGAAAAACTTTTAAACTGCAATTACTCGTAAACCCTTCAAGTTTTTAAAGTTTCTTTTTTAGGGTTTACTCTCCTTTTAATTCTGCATCTATTGATGTGTATATCATTGGTATTGTTAAATGTTTAAATTTTTACAAAAAAATAGATAGAAATGAAAAAAATATTTAAAATTTTGAAATTTCATTAGCACCCCTCGACTCCAAATTTAATTCTGCTTCTATTAGGCTATAGAAACATTCAAAAATCAAAAACTCCCTTTTTCGCTTAAAAAAACTGCAAGGGCCCACCTTAGCATTTTGCAAAGTTGGAAAATTGGCTGTTTTCACGAGATAATTACTCAGAAACTATAAGAGATATTTTCGAATTGAAAACACCACAGTAAAATTTCAACTTTCTTCTTTCCTCGTGCAAATTTTGATATCATTAGGATGTATAGTTATGGAGCTACAGGCGATTTAAAAAGGTATTGCAAGTGGCGAAACGGGAAATGTTAAAATCTGGTATTTTTATTAACGTATAAATTGCAATAACTCTTAAACCATTTGAGATGTCAAAGTGATATTTTCAGGGTTTATTCTCCTTTCAATTCTGCATATTTTGATACCAATATCATTGGTTTAAAACAATTTTGATCTTTTTTGAAAAACTTTTAAACTGCAATTACTCGTAAACCCTTCAAGTTTTTAAAGTTTCTTTTTTAGGGTTTACTCTTCTTTTAATTCTGCATCTATTGATGTGTATATCATTGGTATTGTTAAATGTTTAAATTTTTACAAAAAATAGATAGAAATGAAAAAAATATTTAAAATTTTGAAATTTCATTAGCACCCCTCGACTCCAAATTTAATTCTGCTTCTATTAAGCTATAGAAACATTCAAAAATCAAAAACTCACTTTTTCGCTTAAAAAAACTGCAAGGGGTACCTTAGCCATTTTGCAAAGTTGGAAAATTGGCTGTTTTCACGAGATAATTACTCAGAAACTATAAGAGATATTTTCGAATTGAAAACACCACAGTAAAATTTCAACTTTCTTCTTTCCTCGTGCAAATTTTGATATCATTAGGATGTATAGTTATGGAGCTACAGGCGATTTAAAAAGGTATTGCAAGTGGCGAAACGGGAAATGTTAAAATCTGGTATTTTTATTAACGTATAAATTGCAATACCTCTTAAACCATTTGAGATGTCAAAGTGATATTTTCAGGGTTTATTCTCCTTTCAATTCTGCATCTTTTGATACCCATATCATTGGTTTAAAACAATTTTGATCTTTTTTGAAAAACTTTTAAACTGCAATTACTCGTAAACCCTTCAAGTTTTTAAAGTTTCTTTTTTAGGGTTTACTCTCCTTTTAATTCTGCATCTATTGATGTGTATATCATTGGTATTGTTAAATGTTTAAATTTTTACAAAAAAATAGATAGAAATGAAAAAAATATTTAAAATTTTGAAATTTCATTAGCACCCCTCGACTCCAAATTTAATTCTGCTTCTATTAAGCTATAGAAACATTCAAAAATCAAAAACTCCCTTTTTCGCTTAAAAAAACTGCAAGGGCCCACCTTAGCATTTTGCAAAGTTGGAAAATTGGCTGTTTTCACGAGATAATTACTCAGAAACTATAAGAGATATTTTCGAATTGAAAACACCACAGTAAAATTTCAACTTTCTTCTTTCCTCGTGCAAATTTTGATATCATTAGGATGTATAGTTATGGAGCTACAGGCGATTTAAAAAGGTATTGCAAGTGGCGAAACGGGAAATGTTAAAATCTGGTATTTTTATTTACGTATAAATTGCAATACCTCTTAAACCATTTGAGATGTCAAAGTGATATTTGTAGGGTTTATTCTCCTTTCAATTCTGCATCTTTTGATACCCATATCATTGGTTTAAAACAATTTTAATCTTTTTTGAAAAACTTTTAAACTGCAATTACTCGTAAAACCTTCAAGTTTTTAAAGTTTCTTTTTTAGGGTTTACTCTCCTTTTATTTCTGCATCTATTGATGTGTATATCATTGGTATTGTTAAATGTTTAAATTTTTACAAAAAATAGATAAAAATGAAAAAAATATTTAAAATTTTGAAATTTCATTAGCACCCCTCGACTCCCACTTTAATTCTGCTTCTATTAAGCTATAGAAACATTCAAAAATCAAAAACTCACTTTTTCGCTTAAAAAAACTGCAAGGGGAGGGTACCTTAGCATTTTGCAAAGTTGGAAAATTGGCTGTTTTCACGAGATAATTACTCAGAAACTATAAGAGATATTTTCGAATTGAAAACACCACAGTAAAATTTCAACTTTCTTCTTTCCTCGTGCAAATTTTGATATCATTAGGATGTATAGTTATGGAGCTACAGGCGATTTAAAAAGGTATTGCAAGTGGCGAAACGGGAAATGTTAAAATCTGGTATTTTTATTTACGTATAAATTGCAATAACTCTTAAACCATTTGAGATGTCAAAGTGATATTTTCAGGGTTTATTCTCCTTTCAATTCTGCATATTTTGATACCAATATCATTGGTTTAAAACAATTTTGATCTTTTTTGAAAAACTTTTAAACTGCAATTACTCGTAAACCCTTCAAGTTTTTAAAGTTTCTTTTTTAGGGTTTACTCTTCTTTTAATTCTGCATCTATTGATGTGTATATCATTGGTATTGTTAAATGTTTAAATTTTTACAAAAAAATAGATAGAAATGAAAAAAATATTTAAAATTTTGAAATTTCATTAGCACCCCTCGACTCCAAATTTAATTCTGCTTCTATTAAGCTATAGAAACATTCAAAAATCAAAAACTCACTTTTTCGCTTAAAAAAACTGCAAGGGGTACCTTAGCCATTTTGCAAAGTTGGAAAATTGGCTGTTTTCACGAGATAATTACTCAGAAACTATAAGAGATATTTTCGAATTGAAAACACCACAGTAAAATTTCAACTTTCTTCTTTCCTCGTGCAAATTTTGATATCATTAGGATGTATAGTTATGGAGCTACAGGCGATTTAAAAAGGTATTGCAAGTGGCGAAACGGGAAATGTTAAAATCTGGTATTTTTATTAACGTATAAATTGCAATACCTCTTAAACCATTTGAGATGTCAAAGTGATATTTTCAGGGTTTATTCTCCTTTCAATTCTGCATCTTTTGATACCCATATCATTGGTTTAAAACAATTTTGATCTTTTTTGAAAAACTTTTAAACTGCAATTACTCGTAAACCCTTCAAGTTTTTAAAGTTTCTTTTTTAGGGTTTACTCTCCTTTTAATTCTGCATCTATTGATGTGTATATCATTGGTATTGTTAAATGTTTAAATTTTTACAAAAAAATAGATAGAAATGAAAAAAATATTTAAAATTTTGAAATTTCATTAGCACCCCTCGACTCCAAATTTAATTCTGCTTCTATTAAGCTATAGAAACATTCAAAAATCAAAAACTCCCTTTTTCGCTTAAAAAAACTGCAAGGGGCCACCTTAGCATTTTGCAAAGTTGGAAAATTGGCAGTTTTCACGAGATAATTACTCAGAAACTATAAGAGATATTTTCGAATTGAAAACACCACAGTAAAATTTCAACTTTCTTCTTTCCTCGTGCAAATTTTGATATCATTAGGATGTATAGTTATGGAGCTACAGGCGATTTAAAAAGGTATTGCAAGTGGCGAAACGGGAAATGTTAAAATCTGGTATTTTTATTTACGTATAAATTGCAATAACTCTTAAACCATTTGAGATGTCAAAGTGATATTTTCAGGGTTTATTCTCCTTTCAATTCTGCATCTTTTGATACCCATATCATTGGTTTAAAACAATTTTGATCTTTTTTGAAAAACTTTTAAACTGCAATTACTCGTAAACCCTTCAAGTTTTTAAAGTTTCTTTTTTAGGGTTTACTCTCCTTTTAATTCTGCATCTATTGATGTGTATATCATTGGTATTGTTAAATGTTTAAATTTTTACAAAAAAATAGATAGAAATGAAAAAAATATTTAAAATTTTGAAATTTCATTAGCACCCCTCGACTCCAAATTTAATTCTGCTTCTATTAAGCTATAGAAACATTCAAAAATCAAAAACTCCCTTTTTCGCTTAAAAAAACTGCAAGGGCCCACCTTAGCATTTTGCAAAGTTGGAAAATTGGCTGTTTTCACGAGATAATTACTCAGAAACTATAAGAGATATTTTCGAATTGAAAACACCACAGTAAAATTTCAACTTTCTTCTTTCCTCGTGCAAATTTTGATATCATTAGGATGTATAGTTATGGAGCTACAGGCGATTTAAAAAGGTATTGCAAGTGGCGAAACGGGAAATGTTAAAATCTGGTATTTTTAATTACGTATAAATTGCAATACCTCTTAAACCATTTGAGATGTCAAAGTGATATTTGTAGGGTTTATTCTCCTTTCAATTCTGCATCTTTTGATACCCATATCATTGGTTTAAAACAATTTTAATCTTTTTTGAAAAACTTTTAAACTGCAATTACTCGTAAAACCTTCAAGTTTTTAAAGTTTCTTTTTTAGGGTTTACTCTCCTTTTATTTCTGCATCTATTGATGTGTATATCATTGGTATTGTTAAATGTTTAAATTTTTACAAAAAATAGATAAAAATGAAAAAAATATTTAAAATTTTGAAATTTCATTAGCACCCCTCGACTCCCACTTTAATTCTGCTTCTATTAAGCTATAGAAACATTCAAAAATCAAAAACTCACTTTTTCGCTTAAAAAAACTGCAAGGGGAGGGTACCTTAGCATTTTGCAAAGTTGGAAAATTGGCTGTTTTCACGAGATAATTACTCAGAAACTATAAGAGATATTTTCGAATTGAAAACACCACAGTAAAATTTCAACTTTCTTCTTTCCTCGTGCAAATTTTGATATCATTAGGATGTATAGTTATGGAGCTACAGGCGATTTAAAAAGGTATTGCAAGTGGCGAAACGGGAAATGTTAAAATCTGGTATTTTTATTTACGTATAAATTGCAATAACTCTTAAACCATTTGAGATGTCAAAGTGATATTTTCAGGGTTTATTCTCCTTTCAATTCTGCATATTTTGATACCAATATCATTGGTTTAAAACAATTTTGATCTTTTTTGAAAAACTTTTAAACTGCAATTACTCGTAAACCCTTCAAGTTTTTAAAGTTTCTTTTTTAGGGTTTACTCTTCTTTTAATTCTGCATCTATTGATGTGTATATCATTGGTATTGTTAAATGTTTAAATTTTTACAAAAAAATAGATAGAAATGAAAAAAATATTTAAAATTTTGAAATTTCATTAGCACCCCTCGACTCCAAATTTAATTCTGCTTCTATTAAGCTATAGAAACATTCAAAAATCAAAAACTCACTTTTTCGCTTAAAAAAACTGCAAGGGGTACCTTAGCCATTTTGCAAAGTTGGAAAATTGGCTGTTTTCACGAGATAATTACTCAGAAACTATAAGAGATATTTTCGAATTGAAAACACCACAGTAAAATTTCAACTTTCTTCTTTCCTCGTGCAAATTTTGATATCATTAGGATGTATAGTTATGGAGCTACAGGCGATTTAAAAAGGTATTGCAAGTGGCGAAACGGGAAATGTTAAAATCTGGTATTTTTATTAACGTATAAATTGCAATACCTCTTAAACCATTTGAGATGTCAAAGTGATATTTTCAGGGTTTATTCTCCTTTCAATTCTGCATCTTTTGATACCCATATCATTGGTTTAAAACAATTTTGATCTTTTTTGAAAAACTTTTAAACTGCAATTACTCGTAAACCCTTCAAGTTTTTAAAGTTTCTTTTTTAGGGTTTACTCTCCTTTTAATTCTGCATCTATTGATGTGTATATCATTGGTATTGTTAAATGTTTAAATTTTTACAAAAAAATAGATAGAAATGAAAAAAATATTTAAAATTTTGAAATTTCATTAGCACCCCTCGACTCCAAATTTAATTCTGCTTCTATTAAGCTATAGAAACATTCAAAAATCAAAAACTCCCTTTTTCGCTTAAAAAAACTGCAAGGGCCACCTTAGCATTTTGCAAAGTTGGAAAATTGGCAGTTTTCACGAGATAATTACTCAGAAACTATAAGAGATATTTTCGAATTGAAAACACCACAGTAAAATTTCAACTTTCTTCTTTCCTCGTGCAAATTTTGATATCATTAGGATGTATAGTTATGGAGCTACAGGCGATTTAAAAAGGTATTGCAAGTGGCGAAACGGGAAATGTTAAAATCTGGTATTTTTATTAACGTATAAATTGCAATAACTCTTAAACCATTTGAGATGTCAAAGTGATATTTTCAGGGTTTATTCTCCTTTCAATTCTGCATCTTTTGATACCCATATCATTGGTTTAAAACAATTTTGATCTTTTTTGAAAAACTTTTAAACTGCAATTACTCGTAAACCCTTCAAGTTTTTAAAGTTTCTTTTTTAGGGTTTACTCTCCTTTTAATTCTGCATCTATTGATGTGTATATCATTGGTATTGTTAAATGTTTAAATTTTTACAAAAAAATAGATAGAAATGAAAAAAATATTTAAAATTTTGAAATTTCATTAGCACCCCTCGACTCCAAATTTAATTCTGCTTCTATTAAGCTATAGAAACATTCAAAAATCAAAAACTCACTTTTTCGCTTAAAAAAACTGCAAGGGGGGTGGGTACCTTAGCATTTTGCAAAGTTGGAAAATTGGCTGTTTTCACGAGATAATTACTCAGAAACTATAAGAGATATTTTCGAATTGAAAACACCACAGTAAAATGTCAACTTTCTTCTTTCCTCGTGCAAATTTTGATATCATTAGGATGTATAGTTATGGAGCTACAGGCGATTTAAAAAGGTATTGCAAGTGGCGAAACGGGAAATGTTAAAATCTGGTATTTTTATTTACGTATAAATTGCAATAACTCTTAAACCATTTGAGATGTCAAAGTGATATTTTCAGGGTTTATTCTCCTTTCAATTCTGCATCTTTTGATACCAATATCATTGGTTTAAAACAATTTTGATCTTTTTTGAAAAACTTTTAAACTGCAATTACTCGTAAACCCTTCAAGTTTTTTAAGTTTCTTTTTTAGGGTTTACTCTTCTTTTAATTCTGCATCTATTGATGTGTATATCATTGGTATTGTTAAATGTTTAAATTTTTACAAAAAAATAGATAGAAATGAAAAAAATATTTAAAATTTTGAAATTTCATTAGCACCCCTCGACTCCAAATTTAATTCTGCTTCTATTAAGCTATAGAAACATTCAAAAATCAAAAACTCACTTTTTCGCTTAAAAAAACTGCAAGGGGGGTACCTTAGCATTTTGCAAAGTTGGAAAATTGGCTGTTTTCATGAGATAATTACTCAGAAACTATAAGAGATATTTTCGAATTGAAAACACCACAGTAAAATTTCAACTTTCTTCTTTCCTCGTGCAAATTTTGATATCATTAGGATGTATAGTTATGGAGCTACAGGCGATTTAAAAAGGTATTGCAAGTGGCGAAACGGGAAATGTTAAAATCTGGTATTTTTATTTACGTATAAATTGCAATAACTCTTAAACCATTTGAGATGTCAAAGTGATATTTTCAGGGTTTATTCTCCTTTCAATTCTGCATATTTTGATACCAATATCATTGGTTTAAAACAATTTTGATCTTTTTTGAAAAACTTTTAAACTGCAATTACTCGTAAACCCTTCAAGTTTTTAAAGTTTCTTTTTTAGGGTTTACTCTCCTTTTAATTCTGCATCTATTGATGTGTATATCATTGGTATTGTTAAATGTTTAAATTTTTACAAAAAATAGATAAAAATGAAAAAAAATATTTAAAATTTTGAAATTTCATTAGCACCCCTCGACTCCAAATTTAATTCTGCTTCTATTAAGCTATAGAAACATTCAAAAATCAAAAACTCACTTTTTCGCTTAAAAAAACTGCAAGGGAAACCTTAGCATTTTGCAAAGTTGGAAAATTGGCTCTTTTCACGAGATAATTACTCAGAAACTATAAGAGATATTTTCGAATTGAAAACACCACAGTAAAATTTCAACTTTCTTCTTTCCTCGTGCAAATTTTGATATCATTAGGATGTATAGTTATGGAGCTACAGGCGATTTAAAAAGGTATTGCAAGTGGCGAAACGGGAAATGTTAAAATCTGGTATTTTTATTTACGTATAAATTGCAATAACTCTTAAACCATTTGAGATGTCAAAGTGATATTTTCAGGGTTTATTCTCCTTTCAATTCTGCATCTTTTGATACCAATATCATTGGTTTAAAACAATTTTGATCTTTTTTGAAAAACTTTAAAACTGCAATTACTCGTAAACCCTTCAAGTTTTTAAAGTTTCTTTTTTAGGGTTTACTCTTCTTTTAATTCTGCATCTATTGATGTGTATATCATTGGTATTGTTAAATGTTTAAATTTTTACAAAAAAATAGATAGAAATGAAAAAAATATTTAAAATTTTGAAATTTCATTAGCACCCCTCGACTCCAAATTTAATTCTGCTTCTATTAAGCTATAGAAACATTCAAAAATCAAAAACTCACTTTTTCGCTTAAAAAACTGCAAGGGACCTTAGCATTTTGCAAAGTTGGAAAATTGGCTGTTTTCACGAGATAATTACTCAGAAACTATAAGAGATATTTTCGAATTGAAAACACCACAGTAAAATTTCAACTTTCTTCTTTCCTCGTGCAAATTTTGATATCATTAGGATGTATAGTTATGGAGCTACAGGCGATTTAAAAAGGTATTGCAAGTGGCGAAACGGGAAATGTTAAAATCTGGTATTTTTATTTACGTATAAATTGCAATACCTCTTAAACCATTTGAGATGTCAAAGTGATATTTTCAGGGTTTATTCTCCTTTCAATTCTGCATCTTTTGATACCCATATCATTGGTTTAAAACAATTTTGATCTTTTTTGAAAAACTTTTAAACTGCAATTACTCGTAAACCCTTCAAGTTTTTAAAGTTTCTTTTTTAGGGTTTACTCTCCTTTTAATTCTGCATCTATTGATGTGTATATCATTGGTATTGTTAAATGTTTAAATTTTTACAAAAAAATAGATAGAAATGAAAAAAATATTTAAAATTTTGAAATTTCATTAGCACCCCTCGACTCCAAATTTAATTCTGCTTCTATTAAGCTATAGAAACATTCAAAAATCAAAAACTCACTTTTTCGCTTAAAAAAACTGCAAGGGGGTACCTTAGCATTTTGCAAAGTTGGAAAATTGGCTGTTTTCACGAGATAATTACTCAGAAACTATAAGAGATATTTTCGAATTCAAAACACCACAGTAAAATTTCAACTTTCTTCTTTCCTCGTGCAAATTTTGATATCATTAGGATGTATAGTTATGTAGCTACAGGCGATTTAAAAAGGTATTGCAAGTGGCGAAACGGGAAATGTTAAAATCTGGTATTTTTATTAACGTATAAATTGCAATAACTCTTAAACCATTTGAGATGTCAAAGTGATATTTGTAGGGTTTATTCTCCTTTCAATTCTGCATCTTTTGATACCCATATCATTGGTTTAAAACAATTTTAATCTTTTTTGAAAAACTTTTAAACTGCAATTACTCGTAAAACCTTCAAGTTTTTAAAGTTTCTTTTTTAGGGTTTACTCTCCTTTTATTTCTGCATCTATTGATGTGTATATCATTGGTATTGTTAAATGTTTAAATTTTTACAAAAAATAGATAAAAATGAAAAAAATATTTAAAATTTTGAAATTTCATTAGCACCCCTCGACTCCCACTTTAATTCTGCTTCTATTAAGCTATAGAAACATTCAAAAATCAAAAACTCACTTTTTCGCTTAAAAAAACTGCAAGGGGGGGGTACCTTAGCATTTTGCAAAGTTGGAAAATTGGCTGTTTTCACGAGATAATTACTCAGAAACTATAAGAGATATTTTCGAATTGAAAACACCACAGTAAAATTTCAACTTTCTTCTTTCCTCGTGCAAATTTTGATATCATTAGGATGTATAGTTATGGAGCTACAGGCGATTTAAAAAGGTATTGCAAGTGGCGAAACGGGAAATGTTAAAATCTGGTATTTTTATTAACGTATAAATTGCAATAACTCTTAAACCATTTGAGATGTCAAAGTGATATTTTCAGGGTTTATTCTCCTTTCAATTCTGCATCTTTTGATACCCATATCATTGGTTTAAAACAATTTTGATCTTTTTTGAAAAACTTTTAAACTGCAATTACTCGTAAACCCTTCAAGTTTTTAAAGTTTCTTTTTTAGGGTTTACTCTCCTTTTAATTCTGCATCTATTGATGTGTATATCATTGGTATTGTTAAATGTTTAAATTTTTACAAAAAATAGATAAAAATGAAAAAAATATTTAAAATTTTGAAATTTCATTAGCACCCTCGACTCCAAATTTAATTCTGCTTCTATTAGGCTATAGAAACATTCAAAAATCAAAAACTCACTTTTTCGCTTAAAAAAACTGCAAGGGGTACCTTAGCCATTTTGCAAAGTTGGAAAATTGGCTGTTTTCACGAGATAATTACTCAGAAACTATAAGAGATATTTTCGAATTGAAAACACCACAGTAAAATTTCAACTTTCTTCTTTCCTCGTGCAAATTTTGATATCATTAGGATGTATAGTTATGGAGCTACAGGCGATTTAAAAAGGTATTGCAAGTGGCGAAACGGGAAATGTTAAAATCTGGTATTTTTATTTACGTATAAATTGCAATAACTCTTAAACCATTTGAGATGTCAAAGTGATATTTTCAGGGTTTATTCTCCTTTCAATTCTGCATATTTTGATACCAATATCATTGGTTTAAAACAATTTTGATCTTTTTTGAAAAACTTTTAAACTGCAATTACTCGTAAACCCTTCAAGTTTTTAAAGTTTCTTTTTTAGGGTTTACTCTTCTTTTAATTCTGCATCTATTGATGTGTATATCATTGGTATTGTTAAATGTTTAAATTTTTACAAAAAATAGATAGAAATGAAAAAAATATTTAAAATTTTGAAATTTCATTAGCACCCCTCGACTCCAAATTTAATTCTGCTTCTATTAAGCTATAGAAACATTCAAAAATCAAAAACTCACTTTTTCGCTTAAAAAAACTGCAAGGGGTACCTTAGCCATTTTGCAAAGTTGGAAAATTGGCTGTTTTCACGAGATAATTACTCAGAAACTATAAGAGATATTTTCGAATTGAAAACACCACAGTAAAATTTCAACTTTCTTCTTTCCTCGTGCAAATTTTGATATCATTAGGATGTATAGTTATGGAGCTACAGGCGATTTAAAAAGGTATTGCAAGTGGCGAAACGGGAAATGTTAAAATCTGGTATTTTTATTAACGTATAAATTGCAATACCTCTTAAACCATTTGAGATGTCAAAGTGATATTTTCAGGGTTTATTCTCCTTTCAATTCTGCATCTTTTGATACCCATATCATTGGTTTAAAACAATTTTGATCTTTTTTGAAAAACTTTTAAACTGCAATTACTCGTAAACCCTTCAAGTTTTTAAAGTTTCTTTTTTAGGGTTTACTCTCCTTTTAATTCTGCATCTATTGATGTGTATATCATTGGTATTGTTAAATGTTTAAATTTTTACAAAAAAATAGATAGAAATGAAAAAAATATTTAAAATTTTGAAATTTCATTAGCACCCCTCGACTCCAAATTTAATTCTGCTTCTATTAAGCTATAGAAACATTCAAAAATCAAAAACTCCCTTTTTCGCTTAAAAAAACTCCAAGGGCCACCTTAGCATTTTGCAAAGTTGGAAAATTGGCAGTTTTCACGAGATAATTACTCAGAAACTATAAGAGATATTTTCGAATTGAAAACACCACAGTAAAATTTCAACTTTCTTCTTTCTTCGTGCAAATTTTGATATCATTAGGATGTATAGTTATGGAGCTACAGGCGATTTAAAAAGGTATTGCAAGTGGCGAAACGGGAAATGTTAAAATCTGGTATTTTTATTAACGTATAAATTGCAATAACTCTTAAACCATTTGAGATGTCAAAGTGATATTTTCAGGGTTTATTCTCCTTTCAATTCTGCATCTTTTGATACCCATATCATTGGTTTAAAACAATTTTGATCTTTTTTGAAAAACTTTTAAACTGCAATTACTCGTAAACCCTTCAAGTTTTTAAAGTTTCTTTTTTAGGGTTTACTCTCCTTTTAATTCTGCATCTATTGATGTGTATATCATTGGTATTGTTAAATGTTTAAATTTTTACAAAAAATAGATAAAAATGAAAAAAATATTTAAAATTTTGAAATTTCATTAGCACCCTCGACTCCAAATTTAATTCTGCTTCTATTAGGCTATAGAAACATTCAAAAATCAAAAACTCACTTTTTCGCTTAAAAAAACTGCAAGGGGGGGTACCTTAGCCATTTTGCAAAGTTGGAAAATTGGCTCTTTTCACGAGATAATTACTCAGAAACTATAAGAGATATTTTCGAATTGAAAACACCACAGTAAAATTTCAACTTTCTTCTTTCCTCGTGCAAATTTTGATATCATTAGGATGTATAGTTATGGAGCTACAGGCGATTTAAAAAGGTATTGCAAGTGGCGAAACGGGAAATGTTAAAATCTGGTATTTTTATTTACGTATAAATTGCAATAACTCTTAAACCATTTGAGATGTCAAAGTGATATTTTCAGGGTTTATTCTCCTTTCAATTCTGCATCTTTTGATACCCATATCATTGGTTTAAAACAATTTTGATCTTTTTTGAAAAACTTTTAAACTGCAATTACTCGTAAACCCTTCAAGTTTTTAAAGTTTCTTTTTTAGGGTTTACTCTTCTTTTAATTCTGCATCTATTGATGTGTATATCATTGGTATTGTTAAATGTTTAAATTTTTACAAAAAAATAGATAGAAATGAAAAAAATATTTAAAATTTTGAAATTTCATTAGCACCCCTCGCCTCCAAATTTAATTCTGTTTCTATTAAGCTATAGAAACATTCAAAAATCAAAAACTCCCTTTTTCGCTTAAAAAAACTGCAAGGGCCACCTTAGCATTTTGCAAAGTTGGAAAATTGGCAGTTTTCACGAGATAATTACTCAGAAACTATAAGAGATATTTTCGAATTGAAAACACCACAGTAAAATTTCAACTTTCTTCTTTCCTCGTGCAAATTTTGATATCATTAGGATGTATAGTTATGGAGCTACAGGCGATTTAAAAAGGTATTGCAAGTGGCGAAACGGGAAATGTTAAAATCTGGTATTTTTATTAACGTATAAATTGCAATAACTCTTAAACCATTTGAGATGTCAAAGTGATATTTTCAGGGTTTATTCTCCTTTCAATTCTGCATCTTTTGATACCCATATCATTGGTTTAAAACAATTTTGATCTTTTTTGAAAAACTTTTAAACTGCAATTACTCGTAAACCCTTCAAGTTTTTAAAGTTTCTTTTTTAGGGTTTACTCTCCTTTTAATTCTGCATCTATTGATGTGTATATCATTGGTATTGTTAAATGTTTAAATTTTTACAAAAAAATAGATAGAAATGAAAAAAATATTTAAAATTTTGAAATTTCATTAGCACCCCTCGACTCCAAATTTAATTCTGCTTCTATTAAG
The DNA here is from genome assembly GCA_963513935.1 of Aphrophora alni. NCBI lineage: Eukaryota > Metazoa > Arthropoda > Insecta > Hemiptera > Aphrophoridae > Aphrophora > Aphrophora alni. The sequence goes on along the minus strand of OY740767.1, from coordinate 118,190,961 downwards.
CTATAGAAACATTCAAAAATCAAAAATTCACTTTTTCGCTTAAAAAAACTGCAAGGGGGGTGGGTACCTTAGCATTTTGCAAAGTTGGAAAATTGGCTGTTTTCACGAGATAATTACTCAGAAACTATAAGAGATATTTTCGAATTGAAAACACCACAGTAAAATTTCAACTTTCTTCTTTCCTCGTGCAAATTTTCATATCATTAGGATGTATAGTTATGGAGCTACAGGCGATTTAAAAAGGTATTGCCAGTGGCGAAACGGGAAATGTTAAAATCTGGTATTTTTATTAACGTATAAATTGCAATAACTCTTAAACCATTTGAGATGTCAAAGTGATATTTTCAGGGTTTATTCTCCTTTCAATTCTGCATCTTTTGATACCCATATCATTGGTTTAAAACAATTTTGATCTTTTTTGAAAAACTTTTAAACTGCAATTACTCGTAAACCCTTCAAGTTTTTAAAGTTTCTTTTTTAGGGTTTACTCTCCTTTTAATTCTGCATCTATTGATTGTATATCATTGGTATTGTTAAATGTTTAAATTTTTACAAAAAAATAGATAGAAATGAAAAAAATATTTAAAATTTTGAAATTTCATTAGCACCCCTCGACTCCAAATTTAATTCTGCTTCTATTAAGCTATAGAAACATTCAAAAATCAAAAACTCACTTTTTCGCTTAAAAAAACTGCAAGGGGGGTACCTTAGCATTTTGCAAAGTTGGAAAATTGGCTCTTTTCACGAGATAATTACTCAGAAACTATAAGAGATATTTTCGAATTGAAAACACCACAGTAAAATTTCAACTTTCTTCTTTCCTCGTGCAAATTTTGATATCATTAGGATGTATAGTTATGGAGCTACAGGCGATTTAAAAAGGTATTGCAAGTGGCGAAACGGGAAATGTTAAAATCTGGTATTTTTATTTACGTATAAATTGCAATAACTCTTAAACCATTTGAGATGTCAAAGTGATATTTTCAGGGTTTATTCTCCTTTCAATTCTGCATCTTTTGATACCAATATCATTGGTTTAAAACAATTTTGATCTTTTTTGAAAAACTTTTAAACTGCAATTACTCGTAAACCCTTCAAGTTTTTTAAGTTTCTTTTTTAGGGTTTACTCTTCTTTTAATTCTGCATCTATTGATGTGTATATCATTGGTATTGTTAAATGTTTAAATTTTTACAAAAAAATAGATAGAAATGAAAAAAATATTTAAAATTTTGAAATTTCATTAGCACCCCTCGACTCCAAATTTAATTCTGCTTCTATTAAGCTATAGAAACATTCAAAAATCAAAAACTCACTTTTTCGCTTAAAAAAACTGCAAGGGGGGTACCTTAGCATTTTGCAAAGTTGGAAAATTGGCTGTTTTCATGAGATAATTACTCAGAAACTATAAGAGATATTTTCGAATTGAAAACACCACAGTAAAATTTCAACTTTCTTCTTTCCTCGTGCAAATTTTGATATCATTAGGATGTATAGTTATGGAGCTACAGGCGATTTAAAAAGGTATTGCAAGTGGCGAAACGGGAAATGTTAAAATCTGGTATTTTTATTAACGTATAAATTGCAATAACTCTTAAACCATTTGAGATGTCAAAGTGATATTTGTAGGGTTTATTCTCCTTTCAATTCTGCATCTTTTGATACCCATATCATTGGTTTAAAACAATTTTAATCTTTTTTGAAAAACTTTCAAACTGCAATTACTCGTAAAACCTTCAAGTTTTTAAAGTTTCTTTTTTAGGGTTTACTCTCCTTTTAATTCTGCATCTATTGATGTGTATATCATTGGTATTGTTAAATGTTTAAATTTTTACAAAAAAATAGATAGAAATGAAAAAAAATATTTAAAATTTTGAAATTTCATTAGCACCCCTCGACTCCAAATTTAATTCTGCTTCTATTAGGCTATAGAAACATTCAAAAATCAAAAACTCACTTTTTCGCTTAAAAAACTGCAAGGGACCTTAGCATTTTGCAAAGTTGGAAAATTGGCTCTTTTCACGAGATAATTACTCAGAAACTATAAGAGATATTTTCGAATTGAAAACACCACAGTAAAATTTCAACTTTCTTCTTTCCTCGTGCAAATTTTGATATCATTAGGATGTATAGTTATGGAGCTACAGGCGATTTAAAAAGGTATTGCAAGTGGCGAAACGGGAAATGTTAAAATCTGGTATTTTTATTAACGTATAAATTGCAATAACTCTTAAACCATTTGAGATGTCAAAGTGATATTTTCAGGGTTTATTCTCCTTTCAATTCTGCATCTTTTGATACCCATATCATTGGTTTAAAACAATTTTGATCTTTTTTGAAAAACTTTTAAACTGCAATTACTCGTAAACCCTTCAAGTTTTTAAAGTTTCTTTTTAAGGGTTTACTCTCCTTTTAATTCTGCATCTATTGATGTGTATATCATTGGTATTGTTAAATGTTTAAATTTTTACAAAAAAATAGATAGAAATGAAAAAAATATTTAAAATTTTGAAATTTCATTAGCACCCCTCGACTCCAAATTTAATTCTGCTTCTATTAAGCTATAGAAACATTCAAAAATCAAAAACTCACTTTTTCGCTTAAAAAAACTGCAAGGGCCCACCTTAGCATTTTGCAAAGTTGGAAAATTGGCTGTTTTCACGAGATAATTACTCAGAAACTATAAGAGATATTTTCGAATTGAAAACACCACAGTAAAATTTCAACTTTCTTCTTTCCTCGTGCAAATTTTGATATCATTAGGATGTATAGTTATGGAGCTACAGGCGATTTAAAAAGGTATTGCAAGTGGCGAAACGGGAAATGTTAAAATCTGGTATTTTTATTAACGTATAAATTGCAATAACTCTTAAACCATTTGAGATGTCAAAGTGATATTTGTAGGGTTTATTCTCCTTTCAATTCTGCATCTTTTGATACCCATATCATAGGTTTAAAACAATTTTAATCTTTTTTGAAAAACTTTTAAACTGCAATTACTCGTAAAACCTTCAAGTTTTTTAAGTTTCTTTTTTAGGGTTTACTCTCCTTTTAATTCTGCATCTATTGATGTGTATATCATTGGTATTGTTAAATGTTTAAATTTTTACAAAAAAATAGATAGAAATGAAAAAAATATTTAAAATTTTGAAATTTCATTAGCACCCCTCGACTCCAAATTTAATTCTGCTTCTATTAAGCTATAGAAACATTCAAAAATCAAAAACTCATTTTTTCGCTTAAAAAACTGCAAGGGACCTTAGCATTTTGCAAAGTTGGAAAATTGGCTCTTTTCACGAGATAATTACTCAGAAACTATAAGAGATATTTTCGAATTGAAAACACCACAGTAAAATTTCAACTTTCTTCTTTCCTCGTGCAAATTTTGATATCATTAGGATGTATAGTTATGGAGCTACAGGCGATTTAAAAAGGTATTGCAAGTGGCGAAACGGGAAATGTTAAAATCTGGTATTTTTATTAACGTATAAATTGCAATAACTCTTAAACCATTTGAGATGTCAAAGTGATATTTTCAGGGTTTATTCTCCTTTCAATTCTGCATCTTTTGATACCCATATCATTGGTTTAAAACAATTTTGATCTTTTTTGAAAAACTTTTAAACTGCAATTACTCGTAAACCCTTCAAGTTTTTAAAGTTTCTTTTTTAGGGTTTACTCTCCTTTTAATTCTGCATCTATTGATGTGTATATCATTGGTATTGTTAAATGTTTAAATTTTTACAAAAAATAGATAAAAATGAAAAAAAATATTTAAAATTTTGAAATTTCATTAGCACCCCTCGACTCCAAATTTAATTCTGCTTCTATTAAGCTATAGAAACATTCAAAAATCAAAAACTCATTTTTTCGCTTAAAAAACTGCAAGGGACCTTAGCATTTTGCAAAGTTGGAAAATTGGCTCTTTTCACGAGATAATTACTCAGAAACTATAAGAGATATTTTCGAATTGAAAACACCACAGTAAAATTTCAACTTTCTTCTTTCCTCGTGCAAATTTTGATATCATTAGGATGTATAGTTATGGAGCTACAGGCGATTTAAAAAGGTATTGCAAGTGGCGAAACGGGAAATGTTAAAATCTGGTATTTTTATTAACGTATAAATTGCAATAACTCTTAAACCATTTGAGATGTCAAAGTGATATTTTCAGGGTTTATTCTCCTTTCAATTCTGCATCTTTTGATACCCATATCATTGGTTTAAAACAATTTTGATCTTTTTTGAAAAACTTTTAAACTGCAATTACTCGTAAACCCTTCAAGTTTTTAAAGTTTCTTTTTTAGGGTTTACTCTCCTTTTAATTCTGCATCTATTGATGTGTATATCATTGGTATTGTTAAATGTTTAAATTTTTACAAAAAATAGATAAAAATGAAAAAAAATATTTAAAATTTTGAAATTTCATTAGCACCCCTCGACTCCAAATTTAATTCTGCTTCTATTAAGCTATAGAAACATTCAAAAATCAAAAACTCACTTTTTCGCTTAAAAAAACTGCAAGGGGTACCTTAGCATTTTGCAAAGTTGGAAAATTGGCTCTTTTCACGAGATAATTACTCAGAAACTATAAGAGATATTTTCGAATTGAAAACACCACAGTAAAATTTCAACTTTCTTCTTTCCTCGTGCAAATTTTGATATCATTAGGATGTATAGTTATGGAGCTACAGGCGATTTAAAAAGGTATTGCAAGTGGCGAAACGGGAAATGTTAAAATCTGGTATTTTTATTTACGTATAAATTGCAATAACTCTTAAACCATTTGAGATGTCAAAGTGATATTTTCAGGGTTTATTCTCCTTTCAATTCTGCATCTTTTGATACCAATATCATTGGTTTAAAACAATTTTGATCTTTTTTGAAAAACTTTAAAACTGCAATTACTCGTAAACCCTTCAAGTTTTTAAAGTTTCTTTTTTAGGGTTTACTCTTCTTTTAATTCTGCATCTATTGATGTGTATATCATTGGTATTGTTAAATGTTTAAATTTTTACAAAAAAATAGATAGAAATGAAAAAAATATTTAAAATTTTGAAATTTCATTAGCACCCCTCGACTCCAAATTTAATTCTGCTTCTATTAAGCTATAGAAACATTCAAAAATCAAAAACTCACTTTTTCGCTTAAAAAACTGCAAGGGACCTTAGCATTTTGCAAAGTTGGAAAATTGGCTGTTTTCACGAGATAATTACTCAGAAACTATAAGAGATATTTTCGAATTGAAAACACCACAGTAAAATTTCAACTTTCTTCTTTCCTCGTGCAAATTTTGATATCATTAGGATGTATAGTTATGGAGCTACAGGCGATTTAAAAAGGTATTGCAAGTGGCGAAACGGGAAATGTTAAAATCTGGTATTTTTATTTACGTATAAATTGCAATAACTCTTAAACCATTTGAGATGTCAAAGTGATATTTTCAGGGTTTATTCTCCTTTCAATTCTGCATCTTTTGATACCAATATCATTGGTTTAAAACAATTTTGATCTTTTTTGAAAAACTTTAAAACTGCAATTACTCGTAAACCCTTCAAGTTTTTAAAGTTTCTTTTTTAGGGTTTACTCTCCTTTTAATTCTGCATCTATTGATGTGTATATCATTGGTATTGTTAAATGTTTAAATTTTTACAAAAAAATAGATAGAAATGAAAAAAAATATTTAAAATTTTGAAATTTCATTAGCACCCCTCGACTCCGAATTTAATTCTGCTTCTATTAGGCTATAGAAACATTCAAAAATCAAAAACTCACTTTTTCGCTTAAAAAAACTGCAAGGGGGGTACCTTAGCATTTTGCAAAGTTGGAAAATTGGCTGTTTTCACGAGATAATTACTCAGAAACTATAAGAGATATTTTCGAATTGAAAACACCACAGTAAAATTTCAACTTTCTTCTTTCCTCGTGCAAATTTTGATATCATTAGGATGTATAGTTATGGAGCTACAGGCGATTTAAAAAGGTATTGCAAGTGGCGAAACGGGAAATGTTAAAATCTGGTATTTTTATTAACGTATAAATTGCAATAACTCTTAAACCATTTGAGATGTCAAAGTGATATTTGTAGGGTTCATTCTCCTTTCAATTCTGCATCTTTTGATACCCATATCATAGGTTTAAAACAATTTTAATCTTTTTTGAAAAACTTTTAAACTGCAATTACTCGTAAAACCTTCAAGTTTTTTAAGTTTCTTTTTTAGGGTTTACTCTCCTTTTAATTCTGCATCTATTGATGTGTATATCATTGGTATTGTTAAATGTTTAAATTTTTACAAAAAAATAGATAGAAATGAAAAAAATATTTAAAATTTTGAAATTTCATTAGCACCCCTCGACTCCAAATTTAATTCTGCTTCTATTAAGCTATAGAAACATTCAAAAATCAAAAACTCATTTTTTCGCTTAAAAAACTGCAAGGGACCTTAGCAATTTGCAAAGTTGGAAAATTGGCTCTTTTCACGAGATAATTACTCAGAAACTATAAGAGATATTTTCGAATTGAAAACACCACAGTAAAATTTCAACTTTCTTCTTTCCTCGTGCAAATTTTGATATCATTAGGATGTATAGTTATGGAGCTACAGGCGATTTAAAAAGGTATTGCAAGTGGCGAAACGGGAAATGTTAAAATCTGGTATTTTTATTAACGTATAAATTGCAATAACTCTTAAACCATTTGAGATGTCAAAGTGATATTTTCAGGGTTTATTCTCCTTTCAATTCTGCATCTTTTGATACCCATATCATTGGTTTAAAACAATTTTGATCTTTTTTGAAAAACTTTTAAACTGCAATTACTCGTAAACCCTTCAAGTTTTTAAAGTTTCTTTTTTAGGGTTTACTCTCCTTTTAATTCTGCATCTATTGATGTGTATATCATTGGTATTGTTAAATGTTTAAATTTTTACAAAAAATAGATAAAAATGAAAAAAATATTTAAAATTTTGAAATTTCATTAGCACCCTCGACTCCAAATTTAATTCTGCTTCTATTAGGCTATAGAAACATTCAAAAATCAAAAACTCCCTTTTTCGCTTAAAAAAACTGCAAGGGCCCACCTTAGCATTTTGCAAAGTTGGAAAATTGGCTGTTTTCACGAGATAATTACTCAGAAACTATAAGAGATATTTTCGAATTGAAAACACCACAGTAAAATTTCAACTTTCTTCTTTCCTCGTGCAAATTTTGATATCATTAGGATGTATAGTTATGGAGCTACAGGCGATTTAAAAAGGTATTGCAAGTGGCGAAACGGGAAATGTTAAAATCTGGTATTTTTATTAACGTATAAATTGCAATAACTCTTAAACCATTTGAGATGTCAAAGTGATATTTTCAGGGTTTATTCTCCTTTCAATTCTGCATCTTTTGATACTCATATCATTGGTTTAAAACAATTTTGATCTTTTTTGAAAAACTTTCAAACTGCAATTACTCGTAAACCCTTCAAGTTTTTAAAGTTTCTTTTTTAGGGTTTACTCTCCTTTTAATTCTGCATCTATTGATGTGTATATCATTGGTATTGTTAAATGTTTAAATTTTTACAAAAAAATAGATAGAAATGAAAAAAAATATTTAAAATTTTGAAATTTCATTAGCACCCCTCGACTCCGAATTTAATTCTGCTTCTATTAGGCTATAGAAACATTCAAAAATCAAAAACTCACTTTTTCGCTTAAAAAAACTGCAAGGGGGGTACCTTAGCATTTTGCAAAGTTGGAAAATTGGCTGTTTTCACGAGATAATTACTCAGAAACTATAAGAGATATTTTCGAATTGAAAACACCACAGTAAAATTTCAACTTTCTTCTTTCCTCGTGCAAATTTTGATATCATTAGGATGTATAGTTATGGAGCTACAGGCGATTTAAAAAGGTATTGCAAGTGGCGAAACGGGAAATGTTAAAATCTGGTATTTTTATTAACGTATAAATTGCAATAACTCTTAAACCATTTGAGATGTCAAAGTGATATTTGTAGGGTTCATTCTCCTTTCAATTCTGCATCTTTTGATACCCATATCATAGGTTTAAAACAATTTTAATCTTTTTTGAAAAACTTTTAAACTGCAATTACTCGTAAAACCTTCAAGTTTTTTAAGTTTCTTTTTTAGGGTTTACTCTCCTTTTAATTCTGCATCTATTGATGTGTATATCATTGGTATTGTTAAATGTTTAAATTTTTACAAAAAAATAGATAGAAATGAAAAAAATATTTAAAATTTTGAAATTTCATTAGCACCCCTCGACTCCAAATTTAATTCTGCTTCTATTAAGCTATAGAAACATTCAAAAATCAAAAACTCATTTTTTCGCTTAAAAAACTGCAAGGGACCTTAGCAATTTGCAAAGTTGGAAAATTGGCTCTTTTCACGAGATAATTACTCAGAAACTATAAGAGATATTTTCGAATTGAAAACACCACAGTAAAATTTCAACTTTCTTCTTTCCTCGTGCAAATTTTGATATCATTAGGATGTATAGTTATGGAGCTACAGGCGATTTAAAAAGGTATTGCAAGTGGCGAAACGGGAAATGTTAAAATCTGGTATTTTTATTAACGTATAAATTGCAATAACTCTTAAACCATTTGAGATGTCAAAGTGATATTTTCAGGGTTTATTCTCCTTTCAATTCTGCATCTTTTGATACCCATATCATTGGTTTAAAACAATTTTGATCTTTTTTGAAAAACTTTTAAACTGCAATTACTCGTAAACCCTTCAAGTTTTTAAAGTTTCTTTTTTAGGGTTTACTCTCCTTTTAATTCTGCATCTATTGATGTGTATATCATTGGTATTGTTAAATGTTTAAATTTTTACAAAAAATAGATAAAAATGAAAAAAAATATTTAAAATTTTGAAATTTCATTAGCACCCCTCGACTCCAAATTTAATTCTGCTTCTATTAAGCTATAGAAACATTCAAAAATCAAAAACTCACTTTTTCGCTTAAAAAAACTGCAAGGGAAACCTTAGCATTTTGCAAAGTTGGAAAATTGGCTCTTTTCACGAGATAATTACTCAGAAACTATAAGAGATATTTTCGAATTGAAAACACCACAGTAAAATTTCAACTTTCTTCTTTCCTCGTGCAAATTTTGATATCATTAGGATGTATAGTTATGGAGCTACAGGCGATTTAAAAAGGTATTGCAAGTGGCGAAACGGGAAATGTTAAAATCTGGTATTTTTATTTACGTATAAATTGCAATAACTCTTAAACCATTTGAGATGTCAAAGTGATATTTTCAGGGTTTATTCTCCTTTCAATTCTGCATCTTTTGATACCAATATCATTGGTTTAAAACAATTTTGATCTTTTTTGAAAAACTTTAAAACTGCAATTACTCGTAAACCCTTCAAGTTTTTAAAGTTTCTTTTTTAGGGTTTACTCTTCTTTTAATTCTGCATCTATTGATGTGTATATCATTGGTATTGTTAAATGTTTAAATTTTTACAAAAAAATAGATAGAAATGAAAAAAATATTTAAAATTTTGAAATTTCATTAGCACCCCTCGACTCCAAATTTAATTCTGCTTCTATTAAGCTATAGAAACATTCAAAAATCAAAAACTCACTTTTTCGCTTAAAAAACTGCAAGGGACCTTAGCATTTTGCAAAGTTGGAAAATTGGCTGTTTTCACGAGATAATTACTCAGAAACTATAAGAGATATTTTCGAATTCAAAACACCACAGTAAAATTTCAACTTTCTTCTTTCCTCGTGCAAATTTTGATATCATTAGGATGTATAGTTATGGAGCTACAGGCGATTTAAAAAGGTATTGCAAGTAGCGAAACGGGAAATGTTAAAATCTGGTATTTTTATTAACGTATAAATTGCAATAACTCTTAAACCATTTGAGATGTCAAAGTGATATTTTCAGGGTTTATTCTCCTTTCAATTCTGCATCTTTTGATACCCATATCATTGGTTTAAAACAATTTTGATCTTTTTTGAAAAACTTTTAAACTGCAATTACTCGTAAACCCTTCAAGTTTTTAAAGTTTCTTTTTTAGGGTTTACTCTCCTTTTAATTCTGCATCTATTGATGTGTATATCATTGGTATTGTTAAATGTTTAAATTTTTACAAAAAAATAGATAGAAATGAAAAAAATATTTAAAATTTTGAAATTTCATTAGCACCCCTCGACTCCAAATTTAATTCTGCTTCTATTAAGCTATAGAAACATTCAAAAATCAAAAACTCATTTTTTCGCTTAAAAAACTGCAAGGGACCTTAGCATTTTGCAAAGTTGGAAAATTGGCTCTTTTCACGAGATAATTACTCAGAAACTATAAGAGATATTTTCGAATTGAAAACACCACAGTAAAATTTCAACTTTCTTCTTTCCTCGTGCAAATTTTGATATCATTAGGATGTATAGTTATGGAGCTACAGGCGATTTAAAAAGGTATTGCAAGTGGCGAAACGGGAAATGTTAAAATCTGGTATTTTTATTTACGTATAAATTGCAATAACTCTTAAACCATTTGAGATGTCAAAGTGATATTTTCAGGGTTTATTCTCCTTTCAATTCTGCATCTTTTGATACCCATATCATTGGTTTAAAACAATTTTGATCTTTTTTGAAAAACTTTTAAACTGCAATTACTCGTAAACCCTTCAAGTTTTTAAAGTTTCTTTTTTAGGGTTTACTCTTCTTTTAATTCTGCATCTATTGATGTGTATATCATTGGTATTGTTAAATGTTTAAATTTTTACAAAAAAATAGATAGAAATGAAAAAAATATTTAAAATTTTGAAATTTCATTAGCACCCCTCGACTCCAAATTTAATTCTGCTTCTATTAAGCTATAGAAACATTCAAAAATCAAAAACTCCCTTTTTCGCTTAAAAAAACTGCAAGGGCCACCTTAGCATTTTGCAAAGTTGGAAAATTGGCAGTTTTCACGAGATAATTACTCAGAAACTATAAGAGATATTTTCGAATTGAAAACACCACAGTAAAATTTCAACTTTCTTCTTTCCTCGTGCAAATTTTGATATCATTAGGATGTATAGTTATGGAGCTACAGGCGATTTAAAAAGGTATTGCAAGTGGCGAAACGGGAAATGTTAAAATCTGGTATTTTTATTAACGTATAAATTGCAATAACTCTTAAACCATTTGAGATGTCAAAGTGATATTTTCAGGGTTTATTCTCCTTTCAATTCTGCATCTTTTGATACCCATATCATTGGTTTAAAACAATTTTGATCTTTTTTGAAAAACTTTTAAACTGCAATTACTCGTAAACCCTTCAAGTTTTTAAAGTTTCTTTTTTAGGGTTTACTCTCCTTTTAATTCTGCATCTATTGATGTGTATATCATTGGTATTGTTAAATGTTTAAATTTTTACAAAAAAATAGATAGAAATGAAAAAAATATTTAAAATTTTGAAATTTCATTAGCACCCCTCGACTCCAAATTTAATTCTGCTTCTATTAGGCTATAGAAACATTCAAAAATCAAAAACTCACTTTTTCGCTTAAAAAAACTGCAAGGGAGTACCTTAGCATTTTGCAAAGTTGGAAAATTGGCTGTTTTCACGAGATAATTACTCAGAAACTATAAGAGATATTTTCGAATTGAAAACACCACAGTAAAATTTCAACTTTCTTCTTTCCTCGTGCAAATTTTGATATCATTAGGATGTATAGTTATGGAGCTACAGGCGATTTAAAAAGGTATTGCAAGTGGCGAAACGGGAAATGTTAAAATCTGGTATTTTTATTAACGTATAAATTGCAATAACTCTTAAACCATTTGAGATGTCAAAGTGATATTTGTAGGGTTTATTCTCCTTTCAATTCTGCATCTTTTGATACCCATATCATTGGTTTAAAACAATTTTAATCTTTTTTGAAAAACTTTAAATATGCAATTACTCGTAAACCCTTCAAGTTTTTAAAGTTTCTTTTTTAGGGTTTACTCTTCTTTTAATTCTGCATCTATTGATGTGTATATCATTGGTATTGTTAAATGTTTAAATTTTTACAAAAAATAGATAAAAATGAAAAAAATATTTAAAATTTTGAAATTTCATTAGCACCCCTCGACTCCCACTTTAATTCTGCTTCTATTAAGCTATAGAAACATTCAAAAATCAAAAACTCACTTTTTCGCTTAAAAAAAACTGCAAGGGTACCTTAGCATTTTGCAAAGTTGGAAAATTGGCTGTTTTCACGAGATAATTACTCAGAAACTATAAGAGATATTTTCGAATTGAAAACACCACAGTAAAATGTCAACTTTCTTCTTTCCTCGTGCAAATTTTGATATCATTAGGATGTATAGTTATGGAGCTACAGGCGATTTAAAAAGGTATTGCAAGTGGCGAAACGGGAAATGTTAAAATCTGGTATTTTTATTAACGTATAAATTGCAATAACTCTTAAACCATTTGAGATGTTAAAGTGATATTTTCAGGGTTTATTCTCCTTTCAATTCTGCATCTTTTGATACCCATATCATTGGTTTAAAACAATTTTGATCTTTTTTGAAAAACTTTTAAACTGCAATTACTCGTAAACCCTTCAAGTTTTTAAAGTTTCTTTTTTAGGGTTTACTCTCCTTTTAATTCTGCATCTATTGATGTGTATATCATTGGTATTGTTAAATGTTTAAATTTTTACAAAAAAATAGATAGAAATGAAAAAAATATTTAAAATTTTGAAATTTCATTAGCACCCCTCGACTCCAAATTTAATTCTGCTTCTATTAAGCTATAGAAACATTCAAAAATCAAAAACTCACTTTTTCGCTTAAAAAAAACTGCAAGGGGGGGTACCTTAGCATTTTGCAAAGTTGGAAAATTGGCTGTTTTCACGAGATAATTGCTCAGAAACTATAAGAGATATTTTCGAATTGAAAACACCACAGTAAAATTTCAACTTTCTTCTTTCCTCGTGCAAATTTTGATATCATTAGGATGTATAGTTATGGAGCTACAGGCGATTTAAAAAGGTATTGCAAGTGGCGAAACGGGAAATGTTAAAATCTGGTATTTTTATTAACGTATAAATTGCAATAACTCTTAAACCATTTGAGATGTCAAAGTGATATTTTCAGGGTTTATTCTCCTTTCAATTCTGCATCTTTTGATACCCATATCATTGGTTTAAAACAATTTTAATCTTTTTTGAAAAACTTTTAAACTGCAATTACTCGTAAAACCTTCAAGTTTTTAAAGTTTCTTTTTTAGGGTTTACTCTCCTTTTAATTCTGCATCTATTGATGTGTATATCATTGGTATTGTTAAATGTTTAAATTTTTACAAAAAATAGATAAAAATGAAAAAAATATTTAAAATTTTGAAATTTCATTAGCACCCCTCGACTCCCACTTTAATTCTGCTTCTATTAAGCTATAGAAACATTCAAAAATCAAAAACTCACTTTTTCGCTTAAAAAAAACTGCAAGGGTACCTTAGCATTTTGCAAAGTTGGAAAATTGGCTGTTTTCACGAGATAATTACTCAGAAACTATAAGAGATATTTTCGAATTGAAAACACCACAGTAAAATGTCAACTTTCTTCTTTCCTCGTGCAAATTTTGATATCATTAGGATGTATAGTTATGGAGCTACAGGCGATTTAAAAAGGTATTGCAAGTGGCGAAACGGGAAATGTTAAAATCTGGTATTTTTATTAACGTATAAATTGCAATAACTCTTAAACCATTTGAGATGTCAAAGTGATATTTTCAGGGTTTATTCTCCTTTCAATTCTGCATCTTTTGATACCAATATCATTGGTTTAAAACAATTTTGATCTTTTTTGAAAAACTTTAAAACTGCAATTACTCGTAAACCCTTCAAGTTTTTAAAGTTTCTTTTTTAGGGTTTACTCTTCTTTTAATTCTGCATCTATTGATGTGTATATCATTGGTATTGTTAAATGTTTAAATTTTTACAAAAAAATAGATAGAAATGAAAAAAATATTTAAAATTTTGAAATTTCATTAGCACCCCTCGACTCCAAATTTAATTCTGCTTCTATTAAGCTATAGAAACATTCAAAAATCAAAAACTCACTTTTTCGCTTAAAAAACTGCAAGGGACCTTAGCATTTTGCAAAGTTGGAAAATTGGCTGTTTTCACGAGATAATTACTCAGAAACTATAAGAGATATTTTCGAATTCAAAACACCACAGTAAAATTTCAACTTTCTTCTTTCCTCGTGCAAATTTTGATATCATTAGGATGTATAGTTATGGAGCTACAGGCGATTTAAAAAGGTATTGCAAGTAGCGAAACGGGAAATGTTAAAATCTGGTATTTTTATTAACGTATAAATTGCAATAACTCTTAAACCATTTGAGATGTCAAAGTGATATTTTCAGGGTTTATTCTCCTTTCAATTCTGCATCTTTTGATACCCATATCATTGGTTTAAAACAATTTTGATCTTTTTTGAAAAACTTTTAAACTGCAATTACTCGTAAACCCTTCAAGTTTTTAAAGTTTCTTTTTTAGGGTTTACTCTCCTTTTAATTCTGCATCTATTGATGTGTATATCATTGGTATTGTTAAATGTTTAAATTTTTACAAAAAATAGATAAAAATGAAAAAAATATTTAAAATTTTGAAATTTCATTAGCACCCCTCGACTCCCACTTTAATTCTGCTTCTATTAAGCTATAGAAACATTCAAAAATCAAAAACTCACTTTTTCGCTTAAAAAAAACTGCAAGGGTACCTTAGCATTTTGCAAAGTTGGAAAATTGGCTGTTTTCACGAGATAATTACTCAGAAACTATAAGAGATATTTTCGAATTGAAAACACCACAGTAAAATGTCAACTTTCTTCTTTCCTCGTGCAAATTTTGATATCATTAGGATGTATAGTTATGGAGCTACAGGCGATTTAAAAAGGTATTGCAAGTAGCGAAACGGGAAATGTTAAAATCTGGTATTTTTATTAACGTATAAATTGCAATAACTCTTAAACCATTTGAGATGTCAAAGTGATATTTTCAGGGTTTATTCTCCTTTCAATTCTGCATCTTTTGATACCCATATCATTGGTTTAAAACAATTTTGATCTTTTTTGAAAAACTTTTAAACTGCAATTACTCGTAAACCCTTCAAGTTTTTAAAGTTTCTTTTTTAGGGTTTACTCTCCTTTTAATTCTGCATCTATTGATGTGTATATCATTGGTATTGTTAAATGTTAAAATTTTTACAAAAAAATAGATAGAAATGAAAAAAATATTTAAAATTTTGAAATTTCATTAGCACCCCTCGACTCCAAATTTAATTCTGCTTCTATTAAGCTATAGAAACATTCAAAAATCAAAAACTCACTTTTTCGCTTAAAAAAAACTGCAAGGGGGGTACCTTAGCATTTTGCAAAGTTGGAAAATTGGCTGTTTTCACGAGATAATTACTCAGAAACTATAAGAGATATTTTCGAATTGAAAACACCACAGTAAAATTTCAACTTTCTTCTTTCCTCGTGCAAATTTTGATATCATTAGGATGTATAGTTATGGAGCTACAGGCGATTTAAAAAGGTATTGCAAGTGGCGAAACGGGAAATGTTAAAATCTGGTATTTTTATTAACGTATAAATTGCAATAACTCTTAAACCATTTGAGATGTCAAAGTGATATTTTCAGGGTTTATTCTCCTTTCAATTCTGCATCTTTTGATACCCATATCATTGGTTTAAAACAATTTTAATCTTTTTTGAAAAACTTTTAAACTGCAATTACTCGTAAAACCTTCAAGTTTTTAAAGTTTCTTTTTTAGGGTTTACTCTCCTTTTAATTCTGCATCTATTGATGTGTATATCATTGGTATTGTTAAATGTTTAAATTTTTACAAAAAATAGATAAAAATGAAAAAAATATTTAAAATTTTGAAATTTCATTAGCACCCCTCGACTCCCACTTTAATTCTGCTTCTATTAAGCTATAGAAACATTCAAAAATCAAAAACTCACTTTTTCGCTTAAAAAAAACTGCAAGGGTACCTTAGCATTTTGCAAAGTTGGAAAATTGGCTGTTTTCACGAGATAATTACTCAGAAACTATAAGAGATATTTTCGAATTGAAAACACCACAGTAAAATGTCAACTTTCTTCTTTCCTCGTGCAAATTTTGATATCATTAGGATGTATAGTTATGGAGCTACAGGCGATTTAAAAAGGTATTGCAAGTGGCGAAACGGGAAATGTTAAAATCTGGTATTTTTATTAACGTATAAATTGCAATAACTCTTAAACCATTTGAGATGTTAAAGTGATATTTTCAGGGTTTATTCTCCTTTCAATTCTGCATCTTTTGATACCCATATCATTGGTTTAAAACAATTTTGATCTTTTTTGAAAAACTTTTAAACTGCAATTACTCGTAAACCCTTCAAGTTTTTAAAGTTTCTTTTTTAGGGTTTACTCTCCTTTTAATTCTGCATCTATTGATGTGTATATCATTGGTATTGTTAAATGTTTAAATTTTTACAAAAAAATAGATAGAAATGAAAAAAATATTTAAAATTTTGTAATTTCATTAGCACCCCTCGACTCCAAATTTAATTCTGCTTCTATTAAGCTATAGAAACATTCAAAAATCAAAAACTCACTTTTTCGCTTAAAAAAACTGCAAGGGGGGTACCTTAGCATTTTGCAAAGTTGGAAAATTGGCTGTTTTCACGAGATAATTACTCAGAAACTATAAGAGATATTTTCGAATTGAAAACACCACAGTAAAATTTCAACTTTCTTCTTTCCTCGTGCAAATTTTGATATCATTAGGATGTATAGTTATGGAGCTACAGGCGATTTAAAAAGGTATTGCAAGTGGCGAAACGGGAAATGTTAAAATCTGGTATTTTTATTAACGTATAAATTGCAATAACTCTTAAACCATTTGAGATGTCAAAGTGATATTTTCAGGGTTTATTTTCCTTTCAATTCTGCATCTTTTGATACCAATATCAATGGTTTAAAACAATTTTGATCTTTTTTGAAAAACTTTTAAACTGCAATTACTCGTAAACCCTTCAAGTTTTTAAAGTTTCTTTTTTAGGGTTTACTCTCCTTTTAATTCTGCATCTATTGATGTGTATATCATTGGTATTGTTAAATGTTAAAATTTTTACAAAAAAATAGATAGAAATGAAAAAAATATTTAAAATTTTGAAATTTCATTAGCACCCCTCGACTCCAAATTTAATTCTGCTTCTATTAAGCTATAGAAACATTCAAAAATCAAAAACTCACTTTTTCGCTTAAAAAAAACTGCAAGGGGGGTACCTTAGCATTTTGCAAAGTTGGAAAATTGGCTGTTTTCACGAGATAATTACTCAGAAACTATAAGAGATATTTTCGAATTCAAAACACCACAGTAAAATTTCAACTTTCTTCTTTCCTCGTGCAAATTTTGATATCATTAGGATGTATAGTTATGGAGCTACAGGCGATTTAAAAAGGTATTGCAAGTGGCGAAACGGGAAATGTTAAAATCTGGTATTTTTATTAACGTATAAATTGCAATAACTCTTAAACCATTTGAGATGTCAAAGTGATATTTTCAGGGTTTATTCTCCTTTCAATTCTGCATCTTTTGATACCCATATCATTGGTTTAAAACAATTTTAATCTTTTTTGAAAAACTTTTAAACTGCAATTACTCGTAAAACCTTCAAGTTTTTAAAGTTTCTTTTTTAGGGTTTACTCTCCTTTTAATTCTGCATCTATTGATGTGTATATCATTGGTATTGTTAAATGTTTAAATTTTTACAAAAAATAGATAAAAATGAAAAAAATATTTAAAATTTTGAAATTTCATTAGCACCCCTCGACTCCCACTTTAATTCTGCTTCTATTAAGCTATAGAAACATTCAAAAATCAAAAACTCACTTTTTCGCTTAAAAAAAACTGCAAGGGTACCTTAGCATTTTGCAAAGTTGGAAAATTGGCTGTTTTCACGAGATAATTACTCAGAAACTATAAGAGATATTTTCGAATTGAAAACACCACAGTAAAATTTCAACTTTCTTCTTTCCTCGTGCAAATTTTGATATCATTAGGATGTATAGTTATGGAGCTACAGGCGATTTAAAAAGGTATTGCAAGTGGCGAAACGGGAAATGTTAAAATCTGGTATTTTTATTAACGTATAAATTGCAATAACTCTTAAACCATTTGAGATGTCAAAGTGATATTTTCAGGGTTTATTCTCCTTTCAATTCTGCATCTTTTGATACCCATATCATTGGTTTAAAACAATTTTGATCTTTTTTGAAAAACTTTTAAACTGCAATTACTCGTAAACCCTTCAAGTTTTTAAAGTTTCTTTTTTAGGGTTTACTCTCCTTTTAATTCTGCATCTATTGATGTGTATATCATTGGTATTGTTAAATGTTAAAATTTTTACAAAAAATAGATAGAAATGAAAAAAATATTAAAAATTTTGTAATTTCATTAGCACCCCTCGACTCCAAATTTAATTCTGCTTCTATTAAGCTATAGAAACATTCAAAAATCAAAAACTCACTTTTTCGCTTAAAAAAACTGCAAGGGAGTACCTTAGCATTTTGCAAAGTTGGAAAATTGGCTCTTTTCACGAGATAATTACTCAGAAACTATAAGAGATATTTTCGAATTGAAAACACCACAGTAACATATCAACTTTCTTCTTTCCTCGTGCAAATTTTGATATCATTAGGATGTATAGTTATGGAGCTACAGGCGATTTAAAAAGGTATTGCAAGTGGCGAAACGGGAAATGTTAAAATCTGGTATTTTTATTAACGTATAAATTGCAATAACTCTTAAACCATTTGAGATGTCAAAGTGATATTTTCAGGGTTTATTTTCCTTTCAATTCTGCATCTTTTGATACCAATATCAATGGTTTAAAACAATTTTGATCTTTTTTGAAAAACTTTTAAACTGCAATTACTCGTAAAACCTTCAAGTTTTTAAAGTTTCTTTTTTAGGGTTTACTCTCCTTTTAATTCTGCATCTATTGATGTGTATATCATTGGTATTGTTAAATGTTTAAATTTTTACAAAAAATAGATAAAAATAAAACAAAATATTTAAAATTTTGAAATTTCATTAGCACCCCTCGACTCCCACTTTAATTCTGCTTCTATTAAGCTATAGAAACATTCAAAAATCAAAAACTCATTTTTTCGCTTAAAAAAACTGCAAGGGAGTACCTTAGCATTTTGCAAAGTTGGAAAATTGGCTCTTTTCACGAGATAATTACTCAGAAACTATAAGAGATATTTTCGAATTGAAAACACCACAGTAAAATTTCAACTTTCTTCTTTCCTCGTGCAAATTTTGATATCATTAGGATGTATAGTTATGGAGCTACAGGCGATTTAAAAAGGTATTGCAAGTGGCGAAACGGGAAATGTTAAAATCTGGTATTTTTATTAACGTATAAATTGCAATAACTCTTAAACCATTTGAGATGTCAAAGTGATATTTTCAGGGTTTATTCTCCTTTCAATTCTGCATCTTTTGATACCAATAGCATTGGTTTAAAACAATTTTGATCTTTTTTGAAAAACTTTTAAACTGCAATTACTCGTAAAACCTTCAAGTTTTTAAAGTTTCTTTTTTAGGGTTTACTCTCCTTTTAATTCTGCATCTATTGATGTGTATATCATTGGTATTGTTAAATGTTTAAATTTTTACAAAAAATAGATAAAAATAAAAAAAATATTTAAAATTTTGAAATTTCATTAGCACCCCTCGACTCCCACTTTAATTCTGCTTCTATTAAGCTATAGAAACATTCAAAAATCAAAAACTCACTTTTTCGCTTAAAAAAACTGCAAGGGGGGTACCTTAGCATTTTGCAAAGTTGGAAAATTGGCTGTTTTCACGAGATAATTACTCAGAAACTATAAGAGATATTTTCGAATTGAAAACACCACAGTAAAATTTCAACTTTCTTCTTTCCTCGTGCAAATTTTGATATCATTAGGATGTATAGTTATGGAGCTACAGGCGATTTAAAAAGGTATTGCAAGTGGCGAAACGGGAAATGTTAAAATCTGGTATTTTTATTAACGTATAAATTGCAATAACTCTTAAACCATTTGAGATGTCAAAGTGATATTTTCAGGGTTTATTCTCCTTTCAATTCTGCATCTTTTGATACCCATATCATTGGTTTAAAACAATTTTGATCTTTTTTGAAAAACTTTTAAACTGCAATTACTCGTAAACCCTTCAAGTTTTTAAAGTTTCTTTTTTAGGGTTTACTCTCCTTTTAATTCTGCATCTATTGATGTGTATATCATTGGTATTGTTAAATGTTTAAATTTTTACAAAAAAATAGATAGAAATGAAAAAAATATTTAAAATTTTGTAATTTCATTAGCACCCCTCGACTCCAAATTTAATTCTGCTTCTATTAAGCTATAGAAACATTCAAAAATCAAAAACTCACTTTTTCGCTTAAAAAAACTGCAAGGGAGTACCTTAGCATTTTGCAAAGTTGGAAAATTGGCTCTTTTCACGAGATAATTACTCAGAAACTATAAGAGATATTTTCGAATTGAAAACACCACAGTAACATATCAAATTTCTTCTTTCCTCGTGCAAATTTTGATATCATTAGGATGTATAGTTATGGAGCTACAGGCGATTTAAAAAGGTATTGCAAGTGGCGAAACGGGAAATGTTAAAATCTGGTATTTTTATTAACGTATAAATTGCAATAACTCTTAAACCATTTGAGATGTCAAAGTGATATTTTCAGGGTTTATTTTCCTTTCAATTCTGCATCTTTTGATACCAATATCAATGGTTTAAAACAATTTTGATCTTTTTTGAAAAACTTTTAAACTGCAATTACTCGTAAAACCTTCAAGTTTTTAAAGTTTCTTTTTTAGGGTTTACTCTCCTTTTAATTCTGCATCTATTGATGTGTATATCATTGGTATTGTTAAATGTTAAAATTTTTACAAAAAAATAGATAGAAATGAAAAAAATATTAAAAATTTTGTAATTTCATTAGCACCCCTCGACTCCAAATTTAATTCTGCTTCTATTAAGCTATAGAAACATTCAAAAATCAAAAACTCACTTTTTCGCTTAAAAAAACTGCAAGGGAGTACCTTAGCATTTTGCAAAGTTGGAAAATTGGCTCTTTTCACGAGATAATTACTCAGAAACTATAAGAGATATTTTCGAATTGAAAACACCACAGTAACATATCAACTTTCTTCTTTCCTCGTGCAAATTTTGATATCATTAGGATGTATAGTTATGGAGCTACAGGCGATTTAAAAAGGTATTGCAAGTGGCGAAACGGGAAATGTTAAAATCTGGTATTTTTATTAACGTATAAATTGCAATAACTCTTAAACCATTTGAGATGTCAAAGTGATATTTTCAGGGTTTATTTTCCTTTCAATTCTGCATCTTTTGATACCAATATCAATGGTTTAAAACAATTTTGATCTTTTTTGAAAAACTTTTAAACTGCAATTACTCGTAAAACCTTCAAGTTTTTAAAGTTTCTTTTTTAGGGTTTACTCTCCTTTTAATTCTGCATCTATTGATGTGTATATCATTGGTATTGTTAAATGTTTAAATTTTTACAAAAAATAGATAAAAATAAAACAAAATATTTAAAATTTTGAAATTTCATTAGCACCCCTCGACTCCCACTTTAATTCTGCTTCTATTAAGCTATAGAAACATTCAAAAATCAAAAACTCACTTTTTCGCTTAAAAAAACTGCAAGGGGGGTACCTTAGCATTTTGCAAAGTTGGAAAATTGGCTGTTTTCACGAGATAATTACTCAGAAACTATAAGAGATATTTTCGAATTGAAAACACCACAGTAAAATTTCAACTTTCTTCTTTCCTCGTGCAAATTTTGATATCATTAGGATGTATAGTTATGGAGCTACAGGCGATTTAAAAAGGTATTGCAAGTGGCGAAACGGGAAATGTTAAAATCTGGTATTTTTATTAACGTATAAATTGCAATAACTCTTAAACCATTTGAGATGTCAAAGTGATATTTTCAGGGTTTATTCTCCTTTCAATTCTGCATCTTTTGATACCCATATCATTGGTTTAAAACAATTTTAATCTTTTTTGAAAAACTTTTAAACTGCAATTACTCGTAAAACCTTCAAGTTTTTAAAGTTTCTTTTTTAGGGTTTACTCTCCTTTTAATTCTGCATCTATTGATGTGTATATCATTGGTATTGTTAAATGTTTAAATTTTTACAAAAAATAGATAAAAATGAAAAAAATATTTAAAATTTTGAAATTTCATTAGCACCCCTCGACTCCCACTTTAATTCTGCTTCTATTAAGCTATAGAAACATTCAAAAATCAAAAACTCACTTTTTCGCTTAAAAAAAACTGCAAGGGTACCTTAGCATTTTGCAAAGTTGGAAAATTGGCTGTTTTCACGAGATAATTACTCAGAAACTATAAGAGATATTTTCGAATTGAAAACACCACAGTAAAATGTCAACTTTCTTCTTTCCTCGTGCAAATTTTGATATCATTAGGATGTATAGTTATGGAGCTACAGGCGATTTAAAAAGGTATTGCAAGTGGCGAAACGGGAAATGTTAAAATCTGGTATTTTTATTAACGTATAAATTGCAATAACTCTTAAACCATTTGAGATGTTAAAGTGATATTTTCAGGGTTTATTCTCCTTTCAATTCTGCATCTTTTGATACCCATATCATTGGTTTAAAACAATTTTGATCTTTTTTGAAAAACTTTTAAACTGCAATTACTCGTAAACCCTTCAAGTTTTTAAAGTTTCTTTTTTAGGGTTTACTCTCCTTTTAATTCTGCATCTATTGATGTGTATATCATTGGTATTGTTAAATGTTTAAATTTTTACAAAAAAATAGATAGAAATGAAAAAAATATTTAAAATTTTGTAATTTCATTAGCACCCCTCGACTCCAAATTTAATTCTGCTTCTATTAAGCTATAGAAACATTCAAAAATCAAAAACTCACTTTTTCGCTTAAAAAAACTGCAAGGGGGGTACCTTAGCATTTTGCAAAGTTGGAAAATTGGCTGTTTTCACGAGATAATTACTCAGAAACTATAAGAGATATTTTCGAATTGAAAACACCACAGTAAAATTTCAACTTTCTTCTTTCCTCGTGCAAATTTTGATATCATTAGGATGTATAGTTATGGAGCTACAGGCGATTTAAAAAGGTATTGCAAGTGGCGAAACGGGAAATGTTAAAATCTGGTATTTTTATTAACGTATAAATTGCAATAACTCTTAAACCATTTGAGATGTCAAAGTGATATTTTCAGGGTTTATTTTCCTTTCAATTCTGCATCTTTTGATACCAATATCAATGGTTTAAAACAATTTTGATCTTTTTTGAAAAACTTTTAAACTGCAATTACTCGTAAACCCTTCAAGTTTTTAAAGTTTCTTTTTTAGGGTTTACTCTCCTTTTAATTCTGCATCTATTGATGTGTATATCATTGGTATTGTTAAATGTTAAAATTTTTACAAAAAAATAGATAGAAATGAAAAAAATATTTAAAATTTTGAAATTTCATTAGCACCCCTCGACTCCAAATTTAATTCTGCTTCTATTAGGCTATAGAAACATTCAAAAATCAAAAACTCACTTTTTCGCTTAAAAAACTGCAAGGGACCTTAGCATTTTGCAAAGTTGGAAAATTGGCTCTTTTCACGAGATAATTACTCAGAAACTATAAGAGATATTTTCGAATTGAAAACACCACAGTAAAATTTCAACTTTCTTCTTTCCTCGTGCAAATTTTGATATCATTAGGATGTATAGTTATGGAGCTACAGGCGATTTAAAAAGGTATTGCAAGTGGCGAAACGGGAAATGTTAAAATCTGGTATTTTTATTTACGTATAAATTGCAATAACTCTTAAACCATTTGAGATGTCAAAGTGATATTTTCAGGGTTTATTCTCCTTTCAATTCTGCATCTTTTGATACCAATATCATTGGTTTAAAACAATTTTGATCTTTTTTGAAAAACTTTAAAACTGCAATTACTCGTAAACCCTTCAAGTTTTTAAAGTTTCTTTTTTAGGGTTTACTCTTCTTTTAATTCTGCATCTATTGATGTGTATATCATTGGTATTGTTAAATGTTTAAATTTTTACAAAAAAATAGATAGAAATGAAAAAAATATTTAAAATTTTGAAATTTCATTAGCACCCCTCGACTCCAAATTTAATTCTGCTTCTATTAAGCTATAGAAACATTCAAAAATCAAAAACTCACTTTTTCGCTTAAAAAAACTGCAAGGGGGGTACCTTAGCATTTTGCAAAGTTGGAAAATTGGCTGTTTTCACGAGATAATTACTCAGAAACTATAAGAGATATTTTCGAATTGAAAACACCACAGTAAAATTTCAACTTTCTTCTTTCCTCGTGCAAATTTTGATATCATTAGGATGTATAGTTATGGAGCTACAGGCGATTTAAAAAGGTATTGCAAGTGGCGAAACGGGAAATGTTAAAATCTGGTATTTTTATTAACGTATAAATTGCAATAACTCTTAAACCATTTGAGATGTCAAAGTGATATTTTCAGGGTTTATTCTCCTTTCAATTCTGCATCTTTTGATACTCATATCATTGGTTTAAAACAATTTTGATCTTTTTTGAAAAACTTTCAAACTGCAATTACTCGTAAACCCTTCAAGTTTTTAAAGTTTCTTTTTTAGGGTTTACTCTCCTTTTAATTCTGCATCTATTGATGTGTATATCATTGGTATTGTTAAATGTTTAAATTTTTACAAAAAAATAGATAGAAATGAAAAAAAATATTTAAAATTTTGAAATTTCATTAGCACCCCTCGACTCCGAATTTAATTCTGCTTCTATTAGGCTATAGAAACATTCAAAAATCAAAAACTCACTTTTTCGCTTAAAAAAACTGCAAGGGGGGTACCTTAGCATTTTGCAAAGTTGGAAAATTGGCTGTTTTCACGAGATAATTACTCAGAAACTATAAGAGATATTTTCGAATTGAAAACACCACAGTAAAATTTCAACTTTCTTCTTTCCTCGTGCAAATTTTGATATCATTAGGATGTATAGTTATGGAGCTACAGGCGATTTAAAAAGGTATTGCAAGTGGCGAAACGGGAAATGTTAAAATCTGGTATTTTTATTAACGTATAAATTGCAATAACTCTTAAACCATTTGAGATGTCAAAGTGATATTTTCAGGGTTTATTCTCCTTTCAATTCTGCATCTTTTGATACCAATAGCATTGGTTTAAAACAATTTTGATCTTTTTTGAAAAACTTTTAAACTGCAATTACTCGTAAAACCTTCAAGTTTTTAAAGTTTCTTTTTTAGGGTTTACTCTCCTTTTAATTCTGCATCTATTGATGTGTATATCATTGGTATTGTTAAATGTTTAAATTTTTACAAAAAATAGATAAAAATAAAAAAAATATTTAAAATTTTGAAATTTCATTAGCACCCCTCGACTCCCACTTTAATTCTGCTTCTATTAAGCTATAGAAACATTCAAAAATCAAAAACTCACTTTTTCGCTTAAAAAAACTGCAGGGTACCTTAGCATTTTGCAAAGTTGGAAAATTGGCTGTTTTCACGAGATAATTACTCAGAAACTATAAGAGATATTTTCGAATTGAAAACACCACAGTAAAATTTCAACTTTCTTCTTTCCTCGTGCAAATTTTGATATCATTAGGATGTATAGTTATGGAGCTACAGGCGATTTAAAAAGGTATTGCAAGTGGCGAAACGGGAAATGTTAAAATCTGGTATTTTTATTAACGTATAAATTGCAATAACTCTTAAACCATTTGAGATGTCAAAGTGATATTTTCAGGGTTTATTCTCCTTTCAATTCTGCATCTTTTGATACCAATAGCATTGGTTTAAAACAATTTTGATCTTTTTTGAAAAACTTTTAAACTGCAATTACTCGTAAAACCTTCAAGTTTTTAAAGTTTCTTTTTTAGGGTTTACTCTCCTTTTAATTCTGCATCTATTGATGTGTATATCATTGGTATTGTTAAATGTTTAAATTTTTACAAAAAATAGATAAAAATAAAAAAAATATTTAAAATTTTGAAATTTCATTAGCACCCCTCGACTCCCACTTTAATTCTGCTTCTATTAAGCTATAGAAACATTCAAAAATCAAAAACTCACTTTTTCGCTTAAAAAAACTGCAAGGGGGTACCTTAGCATTTTGCAAAGTTGGAAAATTGGCTGTTTTCACGAGATAATTACTCAGAAACTATAAGAGATATTTTCGAATTGAAAACACCACAGTAAAATTTCAACTTTCTTCTTTCCTCGTGCAAATTTTGATATCATTAGGATGTATAGTTATGGAGCTACAGGCGATTTAAAAAGGTATTGCAAGTGGCGAAACGGGAAATGTTAAAATCTGGTATTTTTATTAACGTATAAATTGCAATAACTCTTAAACCATTTGAGATGTCAAAGTGATATTTTCAGGGTTTATTTTCCTTTCAATTCTGCATCTTTTGATACCAATATCAATGGTTTAAAACAATTTTGATCTTTTTTGAAAAACTTTTAAACTGCAATTACTCGTAAACCCTTCAAGTTTTTAAAGTTTCTTTTTTAGGGTTTACTCTCCTTTTAATTCTGCATCTATTGATGTGTATATCATTGGTATTGTTAAATGTTAAAATTTTTACAAAAAAATAGATAGAAATGAAAAAAATATTTAAAATTTTGAAATTTCATTAGCACCCCTCGACTCCAAATTTAATTCTGCTTCTATTAGGCTATAGAAACATTCAAAAATCAAAAACTCACTTTTTCGCTTAAAAAACTGCAAGGGACCTTAGCATTTTGCAATGTTGGAAAATTGGCTCTTTTCACGAGATAATTACTCAGAAACTATAAGAGATATTTTCGAATTGAAAACACCACAGTAAAATTTCAACTTTCTTCTTTCCTCGTGCAAATTTTGATATCATTAGGATGTATAGTTATGGAGCTACAGGCGATTTAAAAAGGTATTGCAAGTGGCGAAACGGGAAATGTTAAAATCTGGTATTTTTATTTACGTATAAATTGCAATAACTCTTAAACCATTTGAGATGTCAAAGTGATATTTTCAGGGTTTATTCTCCTTTCAATTCTGCATCTTTTGATACCAATATCATTGGTTTAAAACAATTTTGATCTTTTTTGAAAAACTTTAAAACTGCAATTACTCGTAAACCCTTCAAGTTTTTAAAGTTTCTTTTTTAGGGTTTACTCTTCTTTTAATTCTGCATCTATTGATGTGTATATCATTGGTATTGTTAAATGTTTAAATTTTTACAAAAAAATAGATAGAAATGAAAAAAATATTTAAAATTTTGAAATTTCATTAGCACCCCTCGACTCCAAATTTAATTCTGCTTCTATTAAGCTATAGAAACATTCAAAAATCAAAAACTCACTTTTTCGCTTAAAAAACTGCAAGGGACCTTAGCATTTTGCAAAGTTGGAAAATTGGCTGTTTTCACGAGATAATTACTCAGAAACTATAAGAGATATTTTCGAATTCAAAACACCACAGTAAAATTTCAACTTTCTTCTTTCCTCGTGCAAATTTTGATATCATTAGGATGTATAGTTATGGAGCTACAGGCGATTTAAAAAGGTATTGCAAGTGGCGAAACGGGA
Organism: Aphrophora alni; assembly: GCA_963513935.1. Taxonomy (NCBI): domain Eukaryota; kingdom Metazoa; phylum Arthropoda; class Insecta; order Hemiptera; family Aphrophoridae; genus Aphrophora; species Aphrophora alni. The sequence continues at coordinate 118,163,270 of OY740767.1, read as the reverse complement.
AATGTTAAAATCTGGTATTTTTATTAACGTATAAATTGCAATAACTCTTAAACCATTTGAGATGTCAAAGTGATATTTTCAGGGTTTATTCTCCTTTCAATTCTGCATCTTTTGATACTCATATCATTGGTTTAAAACAATTTTGATCTTTTTTGAAAAACTTTCAAACTGCAATTACTCGTAAACCCTTCAAGTTTTTAAAGTTTCTTTTTTAGGGTTTACTCTCCTTTTAATTCTGCATCTATTGATGTGTATATCATTGGTATTGTTAAATGTTTAAATTTTTACAAAAAAATAGATAGAAATGAAAAAAAATATTTAAAATTTTGAAATTTCATTAGCACCCCTCGACTCCGAATTTAATTCTGCTTCTATTAGGCTATAGAAACATTCAAAAATCAAAAACTCACTTTTTCGCTTAAAAAAACTGCAAGGGGGGTACCTTAGCATTTTGCAAAGTTGGAAAATTGGCTGTTTTCACGAGATAATTACTCAGAAACTATAAGAGATATTTTCGAATTGAAAACACCACAGTAAAATTTCAACTTTCTTCTTTCCTCGTGCAAATTTTGATATCATTAGGATGTATAGTTATGGAGCTACAGGCGATTTAAAAAGGTATTGCAAGTGGCGAAACGGGAAATGTTAAAATCTGGTATTTTTATTAACGTATAAATTGCAATAACTCTTAAACCATTTGAGATGTCAAAGTGATATTTTCAGGGTTTATTCTCCTTTCAATTCTGCATCTTTTGATACCAATAGCATTGGTTTAAAACAATTTTGATCTTTTTTGAAAAACTTTTAAACTGCAATTACTCGTAAAACCTTCAAGTTTTTAAAGTTTCTTTTTTAGGGTTTACTCTCCTTTTAATTCTGCATATATTGATGTGTATATCATTGGTATTGTTAAATGTTTAAATTTTTACAAAAAATAGATAAAAATAAAAAAAATATTTAAAATTTTGAAATTTCATTAGCACCCCTCGACTCCCACTTTAATTCTGCTTCTATTAAGCTATAGAAACATTCAAAAATCAAAAACTCACTTTTTCGCTTAAAAAAACTGCAGGGTACCTTAGCATTTTGCAAAGTTGGAAAATTGGCTGTTTTCACGAGATAATTACTCAGAAACTATAAGAGATATTTTCGAATTGAAAACACCACAGTAAAATTTCAACTTTCTTCTTTCCTCGTGCAAATTTTGATATCATTAGGATGTATAGTTATGGAGCTACAGGCGATTTAAAAAGGTATTGCAAGTGGCGAAACGGGAAATGTTAAAATCTGGTATTTTTATTAACGTATAAATTGCAATAACTCTTAAACCATTTGAGATGTCAAAGTGATATTTTCAGGGTTTATTCTCCTTTCAATTCTGCATCTTTTGATACCAATAGCATTGGTTTAAAACAATTTTGATCTTTTTTGAAAAACTTTTAAACTGCAATTACTCGTAAAACCTTCAAGTTTTTAAAGTTTCTTTTTTAGGGTTTACTCTCCTTTTAATTCTGCATCTATTGATGTGTATATCATTGGTATTGTTAAATGTTTAAATTTTTACAAAAAATAGATAAAAATAAAAAAAATATTTAAAATTTTGAAATTTCATTAGCACCCCTCGACTCCCACTTTAATTCTGCTTCTATTAAGCTATAGAAACATTCAAAAATCAAAAACTCACTTTTTCGCTTAAAAAAACTGCAAGGGGGTACCTTAGCATTTTGCAAAGTTGGAAAATTGGCTGTTTTCACGAGATAATTACTCAGAAACTATAAGAGATATTTTCGAATTGAAAACACCACAGTAAAATTTCAACTTTCTTCTTTCCTCGTGCAAATTTTGATATCATTAGGATGTATAGTTATGGAGCTACAGGCGATTTAAAAAGGTATTGCAAGTGGCGAAACGGGAAATGTTAAAATCTGGTATTTTTATTAACGTATAAATTGCAATAACTCTTAAACCATTTGAGATGTCAAAGTGATATTTGTAGGGTTTATTCTCCTTTCAATTCTGCATCTTTTGATACCCATATCATAGGTTTAAAACAATTTTAATCTTTTTTAAAAAACTTTTAAACTGCAATTACTCGTAAAACCTTCAAGTTTTTTAAGTTTCTTTTTTAGGGTTTACTCTCCTTTTAATTCTGCATCTATTGATGTGTATATCATTGGTATTGTTAAATGTTTAAATTTTTACAAAAAAATAGATAGAAATGAAAAAAATATTAAAAATTTTGTAATTTCATTAGCACCCCTCGACTCCAAATTTAATTCTGCTTCTATTAAGCTATAGAAACATTCAAAAATCAAAAACTCACTTTTTCGCTTAAAAAAACTGCAAGGGGGGTACCTTAGCATTTTGCAAAGTTGGAAAATTGGCTGTTTTCACGAGATAATTACTCAGAAACTATAAGAGATATTTTCGAATTGAAAACACCACAGTAAAATTTCAACTTTCTTCTTTCCTCGTGCAAATTTTGATATCATTAGGATGTATAGTTATGGAGCTACAGGCGATTTAAAAAGGTATTGCAAGTGGCGAAACGGGAAATGTTAAAATCTGGTATTTTTATTTACGTATAAATTGCAATAACTCTTAAACCATTTGAGATGTCAAAGTGATATTTTCAGGGTTTATTCTCCTTTCAATTCTGCATCTTTTGATACCCATATCATTGGTTTAAAACAATTTTGATCTTTTTTGAAAAACTTTTAAACTGCAATTACTCGTAAACCCTTCAAGTTTTTAAAGTTTCTTTTTTAGGGTTTACTCTTCTTTTAATTCTGCATCTATTGATGTGTATATCATTGGTATTGTTAAATGTTTAAATTTTTACAAAAAAATAGATAGAAATGAAAAAAATATTTAAAATTTTGAAATTTCATTAGCACCCCTCGACTCCAAATTTAATTCTGCTTCTATTAAGCTATAGAAACATTCAAAAATCAAAAACTCACTTTTTCGCTTAAAAAAACTGCAAGGGGGGTGGGTACCTTAGCATTTTGCAAAGTTGGAAAATTGGCTGTTTTCACGAGATAATTACTCAGAAACTATAAGAGATATTTTCGAATTGAAAACACCACAGTAAAATTTCAACTTTCTTCTTTCCTCGTGCAAATTTTGATATCATTAGGATGTATAGTTATGGAGCTACAGGCGATTTAAAAAGGTATTGCAAGTGGCGAAACGGGAAATGTTAAAATCTGGTATTTTTATTAACGTATAAATTGCAATAACTCTTAAACCATTTGAGATGTCAAAGTGATATTTTCAGGGTTTATTTTCCTTTCAATTCTGCATCTTTTGATACCAATATCATTGGTTTAAAACAATTTTGATCTTTTTTGAAAAACTTTTAAACTGCAATTACTCGTAAAACCTTCAAGTTTTTAAAGTTTCTTTTTTAGGGTTTACTCTCCTTTTAATTCTGCATCTATTGATGTGTATATCATTGGTATTGTTAAATGTTTAAATTTTTACAAAAAATAGATAAAAATGAAAAAAATATTAAAAATTTTGAAATTTCATTAGCACCCCTTGACTCCCACTTTAATTCTGCTTCTATTAAGCTATAGAAACATTCAAAAATCAAAAACTCACTTTTTCGCTTAAAAAAACTGCAAGGGGGCATTTTGCAAAGTTGGAAAATTGGCTGTTTTCACGAGATAATTACTCAGAAACTATAAGAGATATTTTCGAATTGAAAACACCACAGTAAAATTTCAACTTTCTTCTTTCCTCGTGCAAATTTTGATATCATTAGGATGTATAGTTATGGAGCTACAGGCGATTTAAAAAGGTATTGCAAGTGGCGAAACGGGAAATGTTAAAATCTGGTATTTTTATTAACGTATAAATTGCAATAACTCTTAAACCATTTGAGATGTCAAAGTGATATTTTCAGGGTTTATTCTCCTTTCAATTCTGCATCTTTTGATACCAATATCATTGGTTTAAAACAATTTTGATCTTTTTTGAAAAACTTTTAAACTGCAATTACTCGTAAAACCTTCAAGTTTTTAAAGTTTCTTTTTTAGGGTTTACTCTCCTTTTAATTCTGCATCTATTGATGTGTATATCATTGGTATTGTTAAATGTTTAAATTTTTACAAAAAATAGATAAAAATGAAAAAAATATTAAAAATTTTGAAATTTCATTAGCACCCCTCGACTCCCACTTTAATTCTGCTTCTATTAAGCTATAGAAACATTCAAAAATCAAAAACTCACTTTTTCGCTTAAAAAAACTGCAAGGGGGGTACCTTAGCATTTTGCAAAGTTGGAAAATTGGCTCTTTTCACGAGATAATTACTCAGAAACTATAAGAGATATTTTCGAATTCAAAACACCACAGTAAAATTTCAACTTTCTTCTTTCCTCGTGCAAATTTTGATATCATTAGGATGTATAGTTATGGAGCTACAGGCGATTTAAAAAGGTATTGCAAGTGGCGAAACGGGAAATGTTAAAATCTGGTATTTTTATTAACGTATAAATTGCAATAACTCTTAAACCATTTGAGATGTCAAAGTGATATTTGTAGGGTTTATTCTCCTTTCAATTCTGCATCTTTTGATACCCATATCCTTAGCATTTTGCAAAGTTGGAAAATTGGCTCTTTTCACGAGATAATTACTCAGAAACTATAAGAGATATTTTCGAATTGAAAACACCACAGTAAAATTTCAACTTTCTTCTTTCCTCATGCAAATTTTGATATCATTAGGATGTATAGTTATGGAGCTACAGGCGATTTAAAAAAGGTATTGCAAGTGACATAGAAACCAATGAGGATTTAAAAAATCGACTCGAAGAAGAAATGCTTAACATTCCTAGGGAAATCTTCAGGAATGCCTTTGAGGCTTTTGTTTATCGATGCTACCAGTAGGCAGGTTTCAATTTGAATGATTTTTTGTTTGTTTGTTAAGAAACAGGTTTTATAAAAAAATGAAATTTATTATTTGTTATATTGTGGTAATTAAATTAAAAAGTTATTAAACTGTGGTTCAACACACACCACAAATGTATCTTAGATTACAACAATTCAGTCTTCTTATACTATCTACCAATTGAGAAACTGAACAGTGTTTACGAAATATTTCAGAACTTAAATAATTCTCCCCCCACCCCTCTTCCTTATTTGTAATATCAAGGACCATTTGTAAGTCTGTGCTTCCTATCCTTACAAAATCTAAACTAATAGGTTATGTGCTTTATTAAACTATAATCTTATATATGTATTGTGTATACACAGCATAATAAAATAGAAAATTAAAATATTTGAAATTCTAATAAATCTGATTCATCTTTATTGGTCTGTAAATTTACAAATTCAACTATAGTAGTCAGATAAGTTTCATTCAGTTTCACCCTCATTATACTAGAGGGCAGATTTGCAGATCTGCTACACATGTGCACAAAAGCAGTTATACAATCTGTGCACCCCTTATACAACTTCTTTTATATGCTTATCTGTACATAGCTATATACAATTTTTGATCATTTGTACCTCACAAAATTTCTATTTTGGTCCCAAATCTTGCAACCTTTAACAGCTGAATTTCAGAAAATTTACTAAAAAGAAAATCAATCTTCTAATTTTAAATAATTTAATATACTTGTTAAACAAGGTATGAATATAATCAAACACAAAATAAAATGTACGAATCAAATAACTTTAATTACAAGTCAATAGTCATATTCACAGAATACAGTACGAGTACAAGTATAAATGTGAACATAATAAAAACATTAATTTAATCATTATCTTCTTCGTCTTCATCATCTTGACTGTTAATCTGAAACAAACAAAACAAGCAAAATTTGGTAAATAAATTCCATTGATTACACATTAGAAACAAATATAATTCCAGTGATTATTAACAATTAAAAACCAAAATCATGTTACTTTTTCAAAAATATCTGTTTTCAAGCGCCAGAGCCTAAAAAAATGTTTTGTAGAATTTGGTTAATTGATGGAAATTTTTTTTTAAACCTATTACATTAGCCCTGGAAGAGGGAACTGACTAAAACCCACTACAATTTTCTAAAGGAAAATTGTTCATACGAGGGACCCAAAAAAACGGGAATTTGGTCATAACTCCTTAATTTTTCAATATTTATACACCAAATTTTGGTCACCTTCAAAGTAATTACCATTGACTGCAATGCATTTCTCCAATCGTTTCTTCCATTGTTGATATTCACTTAATGGAATGGTCTTTAGTTCATTCAGCGATTTTTGTTTAACCTCTTCCACAGTCTCAAAACATTTACTTTTCATATCCCTTTTGAGTCGGGGGAACAAAAAAGTCGCTAGGAGCGAGATCCGGTGAATAGTCGTCTGTGAGAAGGCGTGGAACAAGTTTGGTTTACATCTCTTCTCATGCACAAATCCTCTGGATTGAACTCCAGTCAACCCAGACATCGCAACGAATTGATCAATGGTTCGACGACGGTCTTCACGAACCAGTGTTGCTTTTCTCAATGTTGTCGTCACTTTTTGACGTTGAAGGGCGCCCAGAACGAGGCTGGTCTTCAGTTGACATTTCTTCCATTTTTAAAACGCTGAAACCACTCGTATACACGTATTTTACTTAAAGTAGCTTCCTCATAAGCTGTTTTAAGCATTACAAGAGTTTCCGCGGGCGTTTTCCCCAACAGGAAACAAAATTTCACAGCCACACATTGCTCCTGGCAGTCGGCCATTTTATGTTTTCGCCGAAATAGAAAAATGTCTTTCACAAAAAAAGTTCTCACGGATGAACTGATCCACTCACAGCAAACAAACGTCGCACACTGACTTGTAGCAATGTGACTCGAGACCCCCTCTCCTCACCAGCCCAATTCCCATTATTTTTGAGTCCCCCTCGTACATCGCCATTTATTGTTTCAAAGTTAAGTGTTGGTTCTGAGTTTATTCGGTACTGTTTTGTGAATTTATTTATAGATATTTACTAATTTATTAGTAAATGTATAAATTTTGTGTTATTTATTTGATACATAATATGTAATGTTGTATTTCATATGATTATTATCAGTGTCTTTTTTTTTTCATTCCTAACATAATAACTCCAAAGTGTTTACATCTAACTTCTTTTTTATTAAATAGGTAAATTCTACAGACCTTATTCTAAAAAATGGTATTATTACAAGTTGGGTTTTGCATTATATAACCACATTTTGTAAATTTTGAAAAATCAGTATTACTTTATAGATGTTTTGTAGTTTTTTCAGATATACTGGTTGAACCATTATGGACGCTGAGAGATTAGTGATTCCTTACTACTACACACACATGCCACGGCCTGCCTACCTGACTCTTCCGGCCCGAGACACCTACTGGGCATGCTATTTGTTAAAATACATTTTTTAATTCCATTTTATAAGTTAAATAAATAATAATTATTGTTATCTTCGTAAAATAATAAGAACAAAGAGTCCAAACATGACTCGACTTATACAAATAAAAGGCTATAAATAAACACAAACAGCACTCATTTATCAAAGTAATGTTATTTTAAACTGTTTACACAATATTTACATTTTGTTAAAATCAAGATTGCTGTATGACAATATATATGTAATTATAAAATAAAATATAAACAGTTTAAGAGTACAATATAAGTTGTCAAACACATTAATATAAACTTTCCTAATTGATTGCATTAAAAATAACAAATTAACTCTAATCAAGACATATTAAACGAAATAATAAACAAGCATAATAAATAAAACATGAACACATACTAGCACATAATAAAATGTTGAACTTAAGGTAATTTCCATAGAAAAAATAATATATATATATATATTACAGTGGAACCTCTGTTAACCGGCCTATATCGTAGTGTACTGGTTGGATGAGTTTCCGAAAATAAATTGTAATTGAAACACCAAAGCGGCGGCGAGTCAAATGACTTTGTCGATAGCGGTATCCTATTGTCGGCAAACACTGCGGCATTGGCACCCGTCGGTATAGCAGACATACACCGACAAAAACGTTTGATGGGCCGCTTTTTTTTCCACGAATCAATTTAGTATACACTATGCAAAATATAACATTTCTTTTTAGTTTTCTTCTTGTCTTTGACAGTAAATAAAAATGAGCGAGTTACGAAAACGGAAGCGTGTGTTGGTTTCGTTTGAGACGCGGTTAAAATGTGTCAAAAGACTTGACAGAGGGGAATCTGTAAAAAAGCTTTGTAGTAAGGCAAAACAAAAATGATAAAGCACTTATAATTTCACAAAAAACAATTTATTGCTACAGCTGTTTCGCCGTTAGGCATCGTCAGACAACTAAGAACTAAAAACTAAAATACAGGTCAACTTAACACTAACATCTTAGTGCTACCTGATTAAATAAGCTTTCTTTGAACAAAAACCGATTTTACACAGGAACTTCAGATTAATCGGCCAAACAGGCAACAGGTAATACTATTAGGTACTATTGTAATACCAAGGACCACTTTCCAAGGTAATTCTGTCTCCTGTCCATACAAAATCTAATCTAATCTAATAGGCCCTATTAAATTCTAACACACACACACACACACATATATATATATATATATATTTGTTCTCGCTCTTGCAGTCTCAATTATCATCAGATTTTCTTAAAATTTGGCATAAGTATTGTTTTAAGGCCGAAGTGTACAAACAGCTGTGTTGTTTATTAATCTGAATAACCATTTATTTCTCTACTATAATCAAATCAACTTAGAATATTTTGATTACTAAGGAATTTGTATCATATAAAATATAAAAACTTTAATTTGAAATAGTGGAATTATGGAAATTAGCATCCATTTTACGTCAGTGTGTTAGCTGCGTGTGTTGAATTATTTTTCATTGCACCTTAACTCTTTTTTTTTTTTTTTTTTTTTTTTTTTTTTTTTTTTTTTTTTTTTTTTTTTTTTTTTAATCTGTAAAAATGAAATAAAAATCCAATACATAAAGACTAATGTCTGAAAAAATAGTTCTAGTAAACTACCTTACAGAATAGGTTGGCAGCCAATGTCATCTGATTCACTCTGGTCACTGTCAAAATTACCAGGACACAAGTTGATGATGAACTCCTTGTCACTGGCATTGTTTAGACCTTTGCTTGCACAGTCAGCAACCATCAATTTTCAGGCATGGCTGACGCAATTACTCCAAAAGCTCTGGTGTGATGCTATAAACTGCCTCTGAAAAGAGTTCCTCAAAGTCCTTCATTTTGAATGTTTTGTTTCCTTTTTTAACATAAGCCTTCATGTGTGACCAACAATTTCAATAGGGTTGTGATAACTCTGAATCCTATTTCCTCGCACTTTGCACCTACTACATATGTGGTTTGTTGAGTTTGACTACCTTGTATAGCTCTATTCTTACTAAATGAGCAGAAATAGGAATCCCTCTATCTTCGAGCCATTTTGTCGTTTCTCCTATTCTTGAACCAGATATCGGAGTTAATCCTTCACCCTTGAGTGTTATGGGGCATTGTCCATGATGATTGTACTTTTTGAAGGAATTGCAGATAATAGGATTTGAAAGAACCAGTCTTCGAAAACTTGAGAATTCATCTCTTCATGATAATCATTTGTTAGACTGGAAAACAAGAGGAGGCACACCAATCCACCCATTTTGACTAGCACGTGGTAAACTATGAGTAGTTTTCCTTTTCCGATTGGTGTTTTGAGCATGCCCTTGACAGCCATCAGTCCACCCCCTCGTCATTAACCTTATTTTGATTAAGCCAAGTTTCATCCAAGAAAACAGTATTTTTCATATCAATTTTATGTGCTTTCTCCAAAAACTGGCATCTCAGTAAAGCTATGAAAGGTTTTTACTTTTTTACTATTCAATTTCTTGAGCTTTTTTACGAAATATCTCAACGACAAAATTCTACCTTTGACAGCTCTGCTTCTTTAAGGGGTACAAGCAGCTTCGTTAGAGTAGGCACATCTTGTCTTTCATAATGCCCTAGTATATGACGTTGTATAGCACTTTTGTTGAACTCATCAATGCCGGTTACTGGTCGACTGACAGCAGTTTTTTTAAGCTTTCTTCTAGGTGTTCGTATTACTACATGTTTTCTTGAAGAAGAGGTATTCGAGGAAAGTCTAACATCTTGTTCTTGATTCGTAGTCAGTCTCAGCTTCAATGTTGTCACTCTCATATGTAGGTACTTCCTGCGGTTGCTCGACCTCTTTAAGTTCTCCTTTAATCCTACTCACAGAAAGTATTCTGGACAGTGTCCGCATCAGCCATTCGCTCTAATACATTTCTCACATCTTTTACTGGTCCCATGTTATCCTTCTCTAAATAAAAATATTGAATAACAAATGCCACAATAGATCTAGCTTGTGAATGTAAAACCTCATGTGATTTTGCTATTGCTATTTGTTACAGGTTTATACAATGATTTATCACTTTACCAAAAAAACAAATAAAAAATACGATCGATTTTCATAACACGACCTCAAAAATTATAAACACCATTTATTTGCAAACTCTGTTTGATACTGACTGAATTACCCCAGTCGGGAAAAGCTGAAGACTTGGTTGGTCATGAAAGTACAGTTTGTGACCCCATGAGTCATACTTCAAAGTGGTGATATAAACAACCTTAGGGTATATAGCTGTACACTTTGTATATGAATCATCGTAAGTCAAGTCATTTGCTACACACACCCTAGTTGAGAATAGCTTGGACTGGTTTGTTAGCCAGATATCTAAATATCGTAAGACATTTATAGCAGCCAATTATTGCAATTTTTTTAATTTCCCCCCTTTTTTTCTTCTTCTTTCTCCCCCTTTCATAATCACGAAAGGGGGATTCCCGAAAATCATCTTCCCTTACATGACCGTATATTTTTATTGGTTCATTGGATATTGAAGGAAATTGGTAGAAAAATGTGTTAAAAAATTTAATTTGGAAATTTTCTTCCTTACGTCAATGCCTAAGTATTTAAAAAAAAATGTTATTGGAATTGACAAATATATATTCAAATTATTTGTTCCCTATTATAATTGCATGTATACCGTCACAAGGCAAAGTACATTTTAACCCTTCCCACGCGGCAAACGAGTATAGCCGCAACGGTAGACTTTGACCCAAACGCGAATGACGATTAGTCGCAAAAATATATTTTAGCCTATGGTTAGTTAATTAGTTCACCTAGTTAGTTAATTAGTTCACCAAAGTTCCGGTAGAATGCAGAGGGATGTCCGCTGTCTATCCAGGAATAGAAAAACGTTTTGTTGAAAGTTCTACGCCTCGAGGCAGTGGAGGGGGACGCTATTTTGTCTGGAATTGCAGGGCGGCGCACGCACTCTATAGCTTCTACAGAGCGGATAACGGCTATACTCGCAGTCTCATTAGTCCGATAGGCGACGACCTCAGTGTTTGCATTTGAGCATTGTTTTGAAGAAGTATTGTTTTTTGTTTTTTTAACATTACCTCGTATTTTTTATATATTTCACAATATAACTGTTCCAATTTACAAAAATTAAGAAAAACTTATTATTTTTTTTTTTTTTTGCAATTTTTTACTATTTTGTTGTATGTAATAAAAAAATGTTAAATGTAGCCGAAAACCAATGATGACATTTTTTTTTTTTAATTAACCTTTCACATACAAAACGAAAACAAAAATTAACTTTGAAAAAAAATAAATTTTTTAAAATTATTTCTACGTTGAGGTGAAATAAGGCAAATTTTATTCAGCGTGCGAAGGGTTAACAGAATGGAAACATTGTGTAAAAAGTTATAAATATATATATTACAATACTTTTATGAATAATTGTAACTTGTGGCAATTTATAGCCATTTATCTGTAAAACCTGATCAAATAAAGCCATGTTTGGATTTGTTGTCCTTGTTATTTTACGTACATGCCAATGGTGATAATTTATTTAACATATAAATTCAAATTAAACATATTTATTCAATCTAGTACAAAGTTCAGTAAGTATGCTTGCCTCAGGCAAGATGAGTTAGAATAGTGTGCATATGCGAGTGAGCAAGGGTCAGCTTTAATCCTTTAACGTCCATGTTGCTTCAAACATAGTTTAATTTTATTTAATGAAAATTATGTAAATTTATATAGTATTTTTGTATTTAGCTGTTTATCTGTAATTTTGCACTATAGCTACAGCGTTTTTCCTGGCATACTAAGCTCCAAAGTGTTTACATCTAACTTTTTTATTATATATTACTATTTGGGGTTTTCATTGTTTTCCTATTTTTTGTGAATTTTGAAAAATAAGCCCGTAACCTTTCATTAGCTTTGCAGTTTTTCATATATATATATATATATATATATATATATATATATATTTCCCCCCTCTTTTTTTCCTTCTTTCTCAAATGAAAATATTTTAAATTGATATATATATATGTCCCTGGAACTGCCCTGTATATTACTCTTAAGGATATACTATACTCTTGTGTATAGTACTCTCAAGAAGTGGCAGGTCTTTTTAGTGTATTTTGTAAAAAATACACAAAAAATAGTAGTTACATACACGAGGTAATACATTACAAACCCAAGACTTGTAATATCATTTTTTAGAGGAAGGTCCATAAAATTTACCTATCTAATTAAAGAAATGTTAGATGTTTACACTTCAGAGTTAGTATGTCAGGAATAAAATAATTGCTTTAACAGAAGAGAAAATTCCACATAAATAGCTAAATATACAATACAAACAAATTTTTATAATTTCTTTTAATTATACAAAAGTTTGGTTGTTTATTTATAAATACAACTGTAAAATATATTTAAGTGCAAATAGCCTATTAGTTAAAATTTTGTATGGATAGGAGGCACAGATTTAACTTGGAAAGTGGTCCATAGGTCCTTACACAAATAGGAAAACACACAATAAAAGATTAAAGTTCTGAAGTATTTTATAAACACTATTCACTTTCTCAATCAATAGAGATTATAAGAAAAAAGACTAAATTAGTTTTCTTTTTATACTCTCTACTGACTGAAAAAGTGAATATTGTTACAAAATATTTCAGAACTTAGTCTTTTCCTATTTGTGTACTACTAAAGATATACGTTTATTTTGATAAGAACTCATCATTAATACCAAAGTATAACTGTTTAAATATAATAAGTATACTTATTTAATATAATTTCCTGCATGGTAAGTGTTGGATACCAGTTTGAAAATATTTAAACAAAGTATATAATTAATTTAGTTATAATGTACAGTGTCATTGCTTGTTATTATTATAATAATCTTGTTGCCTCTTACCTGGAAATATCTTAGTTCGTACGTATCTTTACTGCTTGCAACTACCCTTAACCAATCACGAAGGTTATTTTTCTTAAGATATTTCTTTGTAAGGTATTTTAAATACCTGCAACAGATCATAAATTCCACATGTTAACAATATTATAAAATAATAATAAACAAGCGAAGAATAGAAATGTTAACAATTATTTTTATATCTTAAGTTACGAAAATAGTCCAACTTGAATTCATTCAAGTTTAGCTAAGTTTATGATAGCCTGTTATCACAACTATTTATTAATGGCTTCCTAATTTATAAGGAAATTATGTTGTCAAAAATGCAACAATTGCAGATATACAAACAATACTTTGAATATAAAGAAATATAAATGTTATTAAAAAAGTACAAAATTCCATTTAATACCCTAAAAACCAATATAACAAAACATTACACAACACAAAATCAGATAAAAATGAATACTAAATATCAAGGAGATTAGATCATGTAATAAATAATCCCACACCAATGGTGCAATATAACAGGGTGGGAGGGGCATAAGTCTGCTAACTCGCCTCAAGAAAGACTATTTTCATTATTTATAATTTAATATAATTTAAAAATAGTAACAATATAAAAGATGACAATTTGAACTAAACAAAGAATATAAATTTAAACGAAATAAATCCTAACATTACATTAACTTTACATTAACTGCAAAAGTGTGCCAGTTACTAGGGGGGAAAAAACTTTATATTTCTAGTCTAGTTTGCCACAATACAGTAGTTTCACATGCTTTATGTTACCAGTAATTTAGCTAACATAAATTGTTGTTTATGTGAATTTAAATTTCGAAATAAACTGATACTGATATACAATTTATAGCTATAAATTTAAAATGGTTGTTTATTGGTCAACTAGATTACCAAAGGAAGAAATCAGTGAAAACGGCATTTTGTAAATACATTAGGACAATAATCAATTTTGTATACAGATTTGTTTTTAAGTATATCTGAAATGAAGAAATAGCATGTTATGTTAAACAATTTCAAGAGTGCCACCCCCATTTCCCAAATTGGTAACAATTGCATTTTGTCCATATCCAGAAATTAAGTTGTCTATCCTTTCTTATCCTACTTTGTCAGACCTCAAAATACATCATGTGTTATTTGATTTTAAAATCTCTAACTATCCTGTTTAATGAACACTCAATTATTATGTGTTATTTAATTTTAAAATCATTAACTTCCCAGTTTAATGAAGACTCATACACATCATACCACATTTCATACAACATTAACAAAGATTGTAATTCTAGAAATACTGTTATGGTTGTTCTTCAAGTATAATTAAAGTACCCGTACTATTAGACATAAATTAAAAAAACAATAGTGTGCCCTAAAAATTTTAGATTGAGGTTATTAAAAATAAAGCATTAAAGTTAAAATGTTTTTGTTGACATTTTGAAATTTGTACATAAAGCTTATAACAAAACCTATAATCAAATTAGTGTTTATTATAACAAATCAATGGGAAACCAAATTTTATCAAAATTAGCAAATAATTTAAACATTTAAAATCAACTGTTGCTACTTTTTAAAAGTATTTAAAATTTGTAGTTGGTGACAATTTAAAATTGTGTAATATTTTACTATAGCAATCATCATCTTCATTTTTTAATCATACACAACTATGGAAAATGTATAACTCTCATTTAACTTTAATATCAGTTTGTAAAATTAATAAAAAATATTATTTTTATACAAAACCTAACTTATAATACATCATTTTTCTCAGAAAGATGCGTAGAATTTATCTATATATAAAAAAAATTTAACGGTTTTGGAGTAAGTATGTTAGATGTCAAAAAATGAAGTTAACATTTTTCAGAAAAACCTGTATAATCCAAAATCAATAGCTTACCACTTTTTTTCAAGATATACAAAAGTTTTGTATAATATTTGTGAATATATTTAGAAGGAAAAAAAAATTAATTTGTTACATTTTCAAAAATTCACCAAAAAATAGTAATATTTATGGAAAACACCACTTCTGTATATCATTATATTCAGAAAGGTGCATAGAATTTAGCAGTGTAGTGAAAAAAAATGTTAGATGTAAAAAATTTGGAGTTATTATGTTAAATAGCAAAAAATCGGAAAGTAACTAAGGCAAGAATTTCACAGAAATGGTAATGTACACCATACACATTTTTTTTTTGGAATTTTTTTCAAGTATTACTACAGATTTGTAATACATTTGTGGATAAAAGTTGCTAAATCAATTTATAAAATTTGCATTAGACATGGTTCATTTTTACGTAAAAAGTGAAAATTTGCTCAAAAGATAGGCATTTTTTCAAAAATTCATCAAAAACATAATTATTATTCAAAACCCAAGTTTTTATTACCTATGTTCTCAGAAAGGTACATAGATTTTATGTGTGTAATGTAAAAAATTTGCATACATTTTGGTAAAAACAATCAATTTATAAAATTTTCATTAGACAAAATTATTTTTATATAAACACACAGAAATTTGCTAAAAGGTAGACCAGATTATAACATAACCTATCTCTAGACAGCTGACAATAACATTCACTTAAAACAATAAATTCTACAAACAATAATACAGATATTATAATTTGAATACACAAATTATAAAAAATAAATAAAACATACCTTCAAAATAATAGAAATAATCCCAAGTCACGCACAACGCCTATCACAATCCGTCATTTTACTATACAAACAATCCTGAGTAAAACGGTAACTTGCAAGTCAGAAATAATAACCTAAAACTAACTCTAAGACGTAAAGAGTGGTACCAACTGAAAGATCTAAACTTCATCTTCCTAATAGTGTAAAGATCGGTTACAAAATATCAATGTAAGTAATCGATATTTCATATACAGTAAACTGCACCGAAAGAAAAATGAGTCTGGTTCGGTTTGGTTACTACTTTGGTAAAATAGATATATCTCGCGATCTATGACAGATAGAAAGATTTGGAAAGCACAGATCGAAAGAGAAAGATGTGATCTATAGAACAGTGTTATAGTCAACCTGTTTGACAGAAAAATAGATTTGTGAACATCTGAGAAAAAATGGCGTCATTTCTATTTACAACTGCGCAGTCCAAATCTTTGATTTTACGCATAAAATATACAAACTTTAAACTCTGCGTCTTACGTAAAATCGTAAATTTAAACTGCGCCTTTTCTCGATTTGATTACAACTCTATATTTCTGTCAAACGGGTTGACCAAAGCACTGTTCTATAGGTCACATCTTTCTCTTTCAAACCGTAGATTACAAATTTTTCTGCGTCTCACAGATCCAGAACTATATATAGAACCATAGAAGAAACTTGACAGGACGAAATTAATTTGGCATTCGGTGCAGTTTAGGAATAGAAGTAATCCCTTTTCTGTTTTTCAAGACTAAACATAGCAATCTTACGCGATGCGGTAAAATAAAATGCACGCAAAAGGGCATGGCATTTGTGTAATATTTTTATTATTTCTTTTATTTTGAAGGTTTGTGTATAAAAATTGTATATAAATTGTGTATACAAGTTACAATATATGTTTTTATATCTAAAGTTTATGTTTTTGAGTGATAGTTTAGTTTGTGAACGGTTCTTATTTGGGATAACCTAGGACAAATTGTAAGTCTAGCCTTTATGCAAATTTTCTTATATTTAGTGTTTTATAAGATTATACAAGTGAATATGTGTGTTATTCTTTGTAAAGTATAACGACTTTGTCGATAGCGGTATCCCATTGTTGGCGGCGTAAAAACTCCGCGGCACCAAAGCAGCAGCGAGTCAAACGACTTTGTCGATAGCGGTATCCCATTGTCGGCATAAAAACACCACGGCATTGGCACCCGTCGGTATAGCAGACATACAAAGGCAAAAACGTTTGATGGGCCGCTTTTTTTCCACGAATCAATTTAGTATACATTATGGAAAATATAACATTTCTTTTCAGTTTTCTTCTTGTCTTTGACGGGTTATGATCTACGTACAGTATATACAGTAAATAAAAATGAACGAGTTACGAAAACGGGAATACGGAAGCGTGTGTTGGTTTCGTTTCAGACGCGGTTAAATGTGTCAAAAGACTTGACAGAAGGGAATCTGTAAAAAAGCTTTGTAGTGTTTAATTTTTCACGAGAGATGACACAGCACTGAAGCGGGAAAGCGATAACAAACCGGAAAGAATGGCGCCAGACGGTCCGTGAGTCATCGACAAGTCGGCACAATATCGCGAGCTCGAGCACGGTCGGATTAACCGGAGTAACGGACCACCCGAGGGCGGATAAGAGGGGTTCTACTGTATATGGTTTTGTGGTATTTTTTTTTTTTTTGCATGATTATGTATCTACGGAATATTAGCTTTCCAACAGTATTTTATTTATTGCGATAGGACGATTCTAAGTGGGCCAAATGATGAATTGAAAAATACGTGTTTTCGGGTCGTTAGACTAAACCATGCGTTGAAAATCGACCCGCTAGCGGGTCGAGCGACACTCAGAGGGAATATAAAAAAAGTTGCACATTAATATCAACACAAAATTTTTAAATTATGAATTTTAGTTCAAAGCTAAACTGAAAGAGAATATTAACAATGAATTGTATGACAACTAAACTTTGCAATTGTCCCAGTTATCCAATTGTCGAAACCATCAAATTATTTAACAAACTAATAAAAAACAAAGTTATTCCCCAAATTTGCCCTTCTCGAACCATCCTACAAAACCGACTTTACACTGCATCTTGAAAGAAATTGATCTAACATCACAGTTGCAATATTTAGAGAATGGAGTAGACCAAAAAATTGGAACAAACATACTTATAAATGTGTGGATTTGTTCGGTCAGTAAAAATGAAACATTTTTAAGCTGTGGTCAACTGCCATCTAACATGGATGGTCAGATAAAAAAATTTTTTACCAGTTAATTTCGTTTTGCTTTTTAAAATAAGTTATAGTCAAACTACACATTTGATTATTTTCATTATAATGATGAGAAAGTTAAATGCATTATTGTCAAGATCTATTCAAAATATAATATCCAGAAAACACATTTTCAATCTGAGCACTCCATTTAAGATGACCATTGACCAATGTATCTAATTTGTAGACTGACCTCCATCTTGGATAGGGAAAACAGATTAAAAATCTGTATGCACCGATAATTTTGTCTTAAACAAATCTTAAACCATATGTTTTACTTCACCTTCCTTATCAAAAGTTGCCCAATTCTTCAATTATGAAGGTTGGTTTCCATTCTTAATTTGGGATAATTTTTCTGGTCATAGTAGAAACAAACTGCTATGTCAGAATCTTCAAAATAAATTCAGGCTCCATTTTAATCGATTATAATATATATGTAAATAATGTAGGGCTTGAGTAAATTGTGTGGTTATTTTAACAAATAACTTATAGGTATGAATTTAAATGTATGATAAACATAATTTTATTACTTACACAGTTGAGATTATTGCACTTGATTCTCAGATGATTATGAGATCTTGATTTACATTTAGTGAATAATTAATACATCTGTATAGATTAAGTCGTAAAAATTTGTAGCATACCTTTTAGAAAAGGGAATATCTGAATTAACAGCTAGCTTCATCTTATTCCTCTCCAAACTGACAGCATTGCCGAAATTATTTGTTTTGCCATTAACCTTTATCCGTTCTTGCAAGTATTTTTCCTAAACAAAAATTATAATAGAAATATAGGAAAATAATTTACTACAACTTAAATTAGGAACAGTATGATTTTCAGTATATTAATGTTAATATAAAAAAATTATGAAGTCACTATCCATATTTAGTATTACCTTACTATAAATTGTGTTTCATTCAGTAACAATATAGAATAAACATAATAATCACATAAAAGCTACATGTCAGTTTGTTGTATACCGCCTTCACATCATGACTTAAGGAATCAAAAATAAAAAATTATGACATATCGTTAATCTGCATTTCAGCAATACATCTAAGAGTTTGAAACTTAGAAGAATTTATATTTATAATTGTGGCCATTTGAATTCAGAAAAATCCAAGAACAAATTCAAAATAGAGTGACTTCCAATAAAGAAACCTTAATTATTATGTTTATTGAAAATAATAAGGAAAATTGAAGTTACATTTATTATAGAACATATAAAATATGAATCATTTAATTCTACACTACTTGGCAAGCATTGAAGTGCGCCACTCCATTAACTTTTTTACAGTCATAAAACTCTACATCCTCCACTAAACCTCAAGCCACGAAAGGAGAAGTTTAAGTCATTCAATACAGTAACATTTAATAAGACAAATACTGTGCTTGTAAAACAGTATTAACCCTTCAACGCAGTTTGCCGTACACCGTAAGCAAGCAAAAAGCGCATCTGACAGCGGTTTGCTGTACAATGTACGTCATACAATTAAAACAAAAATAAAAATAATTTAAAAAAAAAATATACTTCATATCAAAGAGGGTTGAACCAACCACAGTATGTGTTGTTTATAAATAATGTTTATTATTATTTTAAGATTATTTTGTAAAAACATCATAAACTTATTGAAAAATTTACTCACAAAATTTGCAACATCCATAATTTTGTCTTCGAATGGATGAGTACAATCAATTGTAAACTTTAACGAAACTTTTTTCTTTTTCTGCCCTTTACCACGAACATGCTGTTTCTTCATGCCTTGGGGAGGTTTCTTTACGGCATGAAGTGCAGGTTTTTTCGGACCTGTTGCTGGTTTCTTAGCTGTGGAAGCTGGAGCTGCAGCTTTCTTTGCCGGAGCTGCAGGAGCAGTAGCTGGAGGAGCAGCTGGCTTTTTGGCAGCAGTTGGCTTTTTGGCAGCAGCTGGTGCAGTTGCTGCTTTTTTCGTAGTTGTTGCTGCTGCTGCTGCAGGTGCAGCTCTTTTAGCCGCTACTGCTGGTTGTGCTGCAGGAGCTTTCTTTGGTGCTGCAGCTGCTGGTGCTTTTTTAGGAGCTGCTGCTGCTGCAGGTTTATTTGCTGCTGCTGGAGCTTTTCCTGCTGCTGCTGCTTGAGCTTTAGGTGCTGCTTTTGCTGAAGGTGCTGCAGCCTTAGCACTTGTAGTTGTAGCCGAAGATGACTTTTTTGCTGTCCCTGCTGCTGCAGGCGTGGCAGCAGCTTTTTTACCACCCGCAGGTGTCGTAGCCTTTTTCCCTGCAACCTATAAAGTTTAAAAAAATACTGTAATTAAAACATTATATGATATAATAATGCAAATTCTAAAAATACAAATTCAAACAGAGTTATTAATAAAATGTATAAAAACTTTAATCAGCCCCTTGCTCGAGATTGGTATTTCATTTATGAATTTTATTTGCTATAAAACATCCAATTTTAGTTAAGCAGAATTTGTTTGTCATTTTTGGTAGTTTGAACTAAATTTCTTATACATTCATAACTTATTTGATTAACTAATGAGTGCATAAATTTCAGAGTAGCATAATTAGACAACAGACCAATATATTTGGAAGGTTTGGGTAAGGGAAACTAAAATATTTAGGAATATTTTTCTTGTTGGAATGTTTGATGGTATCAATAATTAGGTGTATATAGGGAGAACTCGGTAATTCTGTGCAATTACTTGGTCAACCCCAAACTTTTTCATATTTTACTACGGTCATAAGGATGTTCTCAGAAAGCAAGAAACATATAATTCAAGGCCCGCAAGGCCATCGTACAGGTTGCCGAGCGATATGAAGGTTCAAAGTCCACGCGATAACAGTGGCTTGCGGGAGACGCGTGGAAGGCCTATAATGACAAGTTTGGCCAGGTAGCTATATATATAGCTACCTGGCCAAACCTGTCATTATATATAATTATATAACGGTACTGTCACAACTGGCCTTCCGCGCGTCTCCCGCAAGCCACTGTTATCGCGTGAACTTTGAACCTTCTTATCGCTCTGTACGATGGCCTTGCGGGCCTTGAATTATATGTTTCTTGCTTTCTGAGAACATCCTTATGACCGTAGTAAAATATGAAAAAGTTTGGGGTTGACCAAGTAATTGCACAGAATTACCGAGAACTCGACTAATGTGGAATTGGCTGAATGATATTGTTATAACCTTTAGAGTCTACACAATAAATATTTTATCTTTACAGTTACGAGTTAAAGTAAGATTAAGCCTATTATTACAATAATTTATAGGTTAAGATTAGAAATTCTGAATTTTATGAATTTACCAGTGTGTTACGACACCATAAATAATTTTTACAATGTGACTGAGGTTATCTACCACTGGCAATGTTTTTTTATCATTATATGGCGGATGAATATATTATGCATTTTTGTCATATGTACTGTGCCATACCGCTTTCTTCCGAGTTATGGTTCAAATTATTGTAAACGTTCAGTTTGATCGTATAGTTACATTTTATTGTGTAAAGTTACGAAATATTATGTAAAATGGTGAAGCACCTTATAACATTGTTCTACTATTTGGAAAAAAAGATGGCTGCGATCTATCACTTTAATTTTCATCACATCAATAATGTATTTTTTTATTGTACACTGATATAAAATACAAATAAAAAAGTGTACAACTTATTTTACTTTAGAAGTCCAATAATTTCACATATTACTGCGTCCATGCACAATAAATTGAACCACTTTTTTTGTAATAATACTGCAAACAACATATATTCGGCTTAGGCCATGACAGATATTAAAATTGACTGATTATTTGATCAGCCCATTTAAATGTAAAATCTTATGACATAACCTATAAATTGTTGCAACCAGTTTAGCCTATATTCAGTTTTATAACTCTGTTTCAAATGTCATCAAGAAACCTAGACATCTGGCAATTGCAATAAATAAGCTAATAGAGAACTTTAATTTTATTCTCATTAAATCCAATATACAAATGTCATCAAGAAACCTAGACATCTGGCAATTGCAATAAATAAGCTAATAGAGAACTTTAATTTTATTCTCATTAAATCCAATATACCATGACAACTCGATTTTTCAATAAAATTATTTTATAAATTTTAACAATAAGTTGTAGATAAATGCAACAATAATAGATTTAAAGCAATATTCCATAATGTACTGGTAGTATCGCCTACAACCCAAAATAACTCAATCGAAGTTAATAAATATAAAACTATAGCAAAACTATAGCTAGAAGTTAGCTATAAAGGTAGCCAAGCCAGAAGGCCATCAAATAAAGTTCAAATTTACTTTGGGGTCTCACGGGCTCAGTCTTAGGGATCGGTTTTATTGTTTTATATTAAATGATTATGTTCATCTATCTATTGATAATTTATTCAGTTTGTGGATGACACAACTATTAGCACAGGACCAAGAAATACTCAAACCCTTGAACAAAAAACTTTTATTGAAGTCAATGCTGAAAGTCAGCAGTTTACAGAAAATAATAACTGTCAATCTAGACAAAACAAATTATTTATAGTTTAATTTAAATCAAAGAAATGCTGAACTCAGACCAATTGTTATGTTAGGGTGATATTTGTTAGAAGAGGTGAATTCCATTTTTGGTAATTGACAACAGACAAATAATTAAAAAACACAAGTATTTTAATACAAACCAATTTTATATTTGAACCTTGCGACCATGGTTTTGCTAGCTACAGCATTGTCAAGGCAGCTTAACAGAATGAACCATGGTAAGCAAGCTGCAAAAACAGTGGTTTGTACTAAAATAATTATTGCTTTTTATTTATAAACATGAAATTTCACCAAGTACCATAAATAGTATAACAGACTAACTTGGGAATGTCATGTGACAGTATTTACAAAAAAAAAACTATCCTCTGGGAGTTTTATACCATAAGAAAACTTAGAAATTACTGTCACCTTTTCACAATATTCAGCTTACAGCCTATTATGGACTTATCATCTCACTTGGACTACAGTATATCATCCTAGGAATCATATTATAGGATGATTCATCAGTTCAGCAAGTGAAAAAGTTCTTTAAATAATGTAGGGGTTTGCAAAAAATGCTTTTCAGGAGCTAGCAGTATTGACACTTCCTACTATGTACATTTTGTAAGTAATATTGCACATAACATATTAAGTGTCGTTCTACTCTGAATAAAGACGTACATGGTTATAGTAGCCGATTTAGAAGATATCAAATTAAACTTATATATTTTATATTGTAAATTATTGACTACCTTATCTAACTTGTGTCATAAGTAATATAGGCCTACTTTTGAGTAGATTGTAAATATGTGAATGATATATACCATAGAAATGACAATACGGTAATTATCAGTTGTCCTTGGATTTTCTATAAAAAATTAAGAAAACGTAAAGTATTTAGGCCTACCTTGTAATCAAAGGATCAGATCATATTTATTTGTCAGAAGAAATATTTCAAGTCCCAAAATACATTTCTTCATTGTTAAATATTTCATAGGTCTAATAACGAAAGCCTATTATATAGGCTATGTATGACTATGTTGGACAAATTAGTGTTTGTGTTATCGCTACCTTATTTTCAATCAATCAGATCATTCTTAACTTCGTAAGAAAGTCACAAAATAAATTTATTTATTAGAAATTGATATATATATAAAATTAGAAATTTGTTTATTAGAAATTGGCTGTATTAAAGTATGAAATCGACCTAATAAAGAAATTATTATTTAATATTAAAATTATGAATTTGGTGTCTATTTGTGTGTGTGTCTATTTGTCTATTATTCACGTGTCTATTTGTGAAAATAGACACGATTCTTTTATAATATAATTTCATAATAATTAAACTATAATATGCATGCCTAATATATTAACCTAGCCAGACTTAATAAACATTTAGTAATTTGATGAATGTAGTCATTAGTATTAACGTTGGCATTTCTAACCTGCGTAGCTAGATTTTGTACTTTTATAAATCTTATTTTCTACTAAACTAACCCATTTCGGGATTTAAAACATTTCTTCTAACAAAAAATATGATCTGATCCTTTGATTACAAGGTAAATACTTTACATTTTCATAATTTTTTATAAAAAATCCAAGGACGAGGTACAACCAATATTTACCGACAATAGCCTACTATTATTGTACTTAAAATGGTAAATATATGTTTAAATATATGTTTCTATATATATATATATATAGGCTATATATAAATTGTAAATATATGTAAATAGGCTATAAAGTCCCAAAATCCATTAGTTTAGTAAAAAATAAGATTTATAAAAGTACAAAATCCAGTTACGTAGTTTATGAATGCCAATGTTAATACTTATGATTACGTTCATCAAGTGACTGAATGTATGATCGATTGTTTTATTAAGTCTGGCGAGGTGACTATAGGTTAGGTCTGATCAAGTGGCTAGCATATATGTCATTTACGTCCCGCTGTGTAACTTACACAACTTAGACGCTACTCACTGTGGTAGACTATCTTAATTGTCGTAAAATTGTAATTATCTTTGATTGCCGTATTTTTGTTACTATGTGTGATTCATGTTTGTATATTATATTTATTAAAACAGTATAATCTGTATGTATACTCTTATGCCATTTTTTCAAAAGTCGATTTCATACTTTATAATTGCTTATTTTCTAATAAACAAATGCATTTTATGACTTTAAAAGTAGGTCTGGTTAGGTGACTATATATATACCTGATCAGACCTTGACTTAACTAATGTAGTCATATATATTAACGTAGTCTTTCGTTATTAGACCTTAACCTAACAACAGCTATATTCCCTTGTTTTCTGTGTTATTCAACAATGAAGAAATGCATTTTGGGAATTGAAATGTTTCTTCCGACAAATATTATGATCTGATCCTTTGATTACAAGGTAAATACTTTACATAGGCCTAATTCATAATAGAATAGGCCTACTTCATAATTCTTTATAGAAAAATCTGAGGACGAGGTGCAATAAATAATTACCGTATTGTCAATTCTATGATATATCATGTCACCTATTTACAATCTAATAAAAAATATATTACATATAACACAAGTTAGGTGAAATAGAGTCAATTATTTACAATTTAAAATATATAAGTGTGTATTTTATATGACTTAGCTGAATATATGTTTTAGGAACTTTAAGCAGTTTTATAATGTAGTTACTGTTATCTAGTGAAGTAACTTTTTGTGTTGTTGTTAGTTTCGCAAATAAATACTAAATACTAACGTGTTGAACTTCTCTTTTTCGATAATTTAAATTATGCCTTGAAACAGTTGATAACATAACTAACCTTACATAAGAGTGAAGTTACATAGTGATAAGTCAAGTTGGGAAATATTATTAAAACTCTTTTACTTCTATTTCTAGAATTATTTTAATTTACTTGACTTATAGTTAACGCTGTTAAAATTTGGAAAAAATATTGACATTTATTTTATTGATATGTAGAAGGCAAAATAAAATTGTCTGTCTACAAGCTAAAATTTTAAACAATAATTGTTTACTATAGCGCCCCAATTTTATTATTATTATTTTTTTTTTTTTGTACTACATTTTTGTACTTTCAAATATAAGAATAGTAACTTTTTTGGTGAGCAAAAATGTTTTTCACTTTGAAATTTACATATTTCAATGACATATTTGTAGGTTAAGTTTAGGGATGACAAACATAATGTCCCAATTTTAATGTTTTTTCGTTATTTTTGTACTACATAGTTTTTTTTACAGTAATTCTGTGCAATTACTTGGTCAACCCCAAACTTTTTCATATTTTACTACGGTCATAAGGATGTTCTCAGAAAGCAAGAAACATATAATTCAAGGCCCGCAAGGCCATCGTACAGAGCGATAAGAAGGTTCAAACTTCACGCGATAACAGTGGCTTGCGGGAGACGCGCGGAAGGCCAGTTGTGACAGTACCGTTATATAATTATATATAATAACAGGTTTGGCCAGGTAGCTATATATATAGGCATATATATATATAGCTACCTGGCCAAACCTGTCATTATAGGCCTTCCGTGTGTCTCCCGCACGCCACTGTTATCGCGTGGACTTTGAACCTTCTTATCGCTCGGCAACCTGTACGATGGCCTTGAATTATGTTTCTTGCTTTCTGAGAACATCCTTATGACCGTAGTAAAATATGAAAAAGTTTGGGGTTGACCAAGTAATTGCACAGAATTACCTTTTTTACTTCGAAATTGACTTATTTGTAGTTTAAGTTAACATTGCAAATAGAATGAGCAACATTGAGCGTGATTATTACTTGAATGGGTGATAGTTTCTCTACCACATATGCATGGGATTAGTGTTATTCAAGCATTTCAATCCATTGAATAGTCAACATGATGTGTGAAATACATTTGTTCAAAGTTGGTAATTTCAATGATTTACAAATTCTAGACTTTTATGTACGTCACAATATTATAAAAATAAAACAAGTGCTACGGATTTAATGCTTAGGGTTGACCTTATAAGGTAAAAAAAAACCCGATCACTGAAGTCGAGCAACAAGCAACATTGAATGTGGTTAGTACAGTACTTGGATATGAGACCACTCGGGAACACATAAAAAATTTCAATTGGGATTAATGTTGTCAAATCATAATATGTAAATTTATTTACATGTAGGTCAAGTAAGGTGGTTATATATACACAGCTACATAACATGTAAGTCACTTAATGAATCTTAACCTAGAAAACTTGAAATTATGTTTATTTTCTGTAAAAAACATTTCTACTCACAAAAAAAGTTGCTATTCTTATGGAGACAGGTAGTACAAAAATAACGGGGGAAAACATTAAAATTGGGGTGTTACAGTAAACGATTACCTTGTAAACTTCTATAAACAATTTGGAGCTAACTTTCAAAAAATAGTAGGCTAAGTTTGCAACATTGAAAAGTAGGCCTATACATTCAAAAACAATTAGAGGTTTTACCTATATGGAGCTAATACGAAATTTAGACAAATCAGTTAGCTATGATGCACGGGGGTTATCATTGTGAAATTGGGCATAAACTTAGTTTTTGAATGTATATGTTGAGGGAAAATGTTCAATTTTCATCCATCTAAATCCTGCTAATCCTAGACCAAAATTCGCTTCCTGTGGGATATTTGTAATTAAAAGCACTTTAAATTTCAATTTAGCAAGTACTACTGTAAGAATTGAATGAATATTTTAATAAAATATAATGAAAAAGTAAGCCTAAACACATGTTGGATGTAGTTTTCTCCTATCTACTTGCCCCTACAAAAAATTCATTAAATAACCAAATACAAGTTAGAAATTAAAACAATGTGTGGGAAAATGGGAAACGTTAAGTATTCTTAATTTTGAGAGTTAAGAAAAGTTCCAGCGACAATTTTAAACAAAAATATAAGAAAATTTTAGCCTAACAACTCACCGGAGACATTTTAATCCAAAGAGAACAATAACTTTAAAAGCACTACTACCACAATAACGTGGCAAGCAGGCATGCAACTGTAATTTGTAGAAGATATAGTACGTTTTATATTTTATTCCTACAATTAAAAAAATGTTGTATGACCTCAATCATGTCAGAAACCAATATTTGTGTATATAATATAATATAATTATATATGAAAGGATAATTTAATACAATAAATAATGGCATAAATAGAAAATCTGTTTGAAGTAGTTTTGACAATTTATTTCTGCTTTTCGAGCATACTATTGTTCGTATTATACATAAGTAAAAACAATATATTCCACAACTTCAAATCTATATTTAATTAATCAGAATGGGAAGATACCGTTTTATGGCTCAAAACAATATGTTTAATTAATTTATATCCAAACATGCTTATGATGTTAGGATCTCTGTTATACATGTTAAAAGATTTAAATAAATTTTAATGGTCGGCCCAGTTAGTTGTATTTTACATGACATACCGTATATTTTGCTAATTTTACACGAGGTGACCTCTAATTTTACTTGTAATGTGTTGAGCGCACTTTACAAGAAAATCTGGAGAACCAAAGTTTTACATTTAAATGCTTTTAAAAGGTCCAAAAAAATACTCATACATAGCTTTACTTTTTTTTTTATTCAGACCTTCCACTAAAACGTCCAATAAAGTAGTTGTGTTAGATATAGTTTTTAGAAAACTTTACTAAACACAGGTAATATAGAAATAGGCCTGTAGTTAGTTATATCTTCATTATCTCCCTTTTTAAAGAGTGGAAGGACTCTAGCATTTATTTTAATTTGTTGAGAAATATACCACTTGAAAATGAAGAATTTACCGAGATCTGAATAGATAACTTCATCAGAGCAATGTTTGATGAGTCATGTGGAAACTTCATCAGTATTTGCAACATTTTTATTTTTCAAACTGGTAAACATCCTGGAAACCTCCTCCACACAATTTAAATTTACCTTGATTGTTTCTTCATTTAGGTTTTTGATAATTATTAAAGTAGAACATCTCTATTACCATACTAATTGGTATTGATGATAGGCCATAATGTAAAATCTTGAATATTTTCCACAACTTACTACCAGATTTGGCTGGTCTTCATGTAGCTCGGAATCCAATGGGAATGTATGGTCGGATCTTCACCTGTGTCAGTTCCATAACCCTCGGGGCAGGTAGGCCTGCCTTAACTTAGCATGAGATGGGCTTCATACTTGAATTAAATCCCTTTCTTCAGTCTTTCCTATCAGGTCTCTCTTGATTAATTTTTATTTACTTCAATCTCATCCGACAATGATGCTATTAGAACATTCAAGAATTAAAAGTTTTTATTTCAAGATTTTTTTTTTTTATATATATGACAACGACCAAAAGTTGTTTTGCCTTTAAACAATAAAGAAAAAGAAAATTTGTTAACACCTTCACTCGGATGACGCGCATGTGCGTCACTTGTTTCCAAAGCTATATGCATATGACGCACTTGTGCGTTGTTATCAGTATACTGGTTCCGGCTAAATCCTACTCTTATTAGTTAACCAATGGTGTTCTTTCACATTGTGTGTATCTAAAAACAGTGTGTGCTACCTTCCTGTCTGTTTAGTTTTTAATTTCCAATAATATTTGTTCTTGTACGAGTAGTAAACATGGCTGATCCAACACCTGGACCTTCTCGTGATAGTACATTTTTATCAATAAGTGAAATAGATAGGTTTAACCAATCTGACTCAGAATCTAAAGCTTATAGTTGTGGGGACAGTTAAAGACAAAGTTAGAGTGATTTATCTACTGATGCCGAAATTGAGTTCGAGAGTGAAGAGGATTCATCTTTCCAACTGAATCTCGGTATGGATTGATAACCCTGATTCGATGAAAACATATGTATTCCCACAACCTCGTGGAATACGTGTTCATTACCTGGTAGTAATCAGAAAAGGAAATCCAAAAGCTGTCACAGAAGAAAGCTCAAGAAAGGAGAATCAATTGCACAGTACAGTGAAGGAGTAATGGTTGGGAAATGGAGAGATAAGATGTATGTGTCAAGTCAATATGAAAATGAAATGTCAGTAACTGTAAACAAGAGGGGTGTACAAAGAGAGAAGCCTTTGCCGGTGATAAAATATAACGAATTCATGAAAGGTGTTGATCAACAAGATCAATTACTTAACTACTATCCATGTGAAAGGAAGACAATTTGCTGGTATGAAAAATTGTTTATACATATATTACAAATGTCTCTTCAGAATTCTTTTTTCTTGTACAACCAAAATACAGTCGGTCCTAAGATGTCACTATTTGACTACCGTTTGATAATAATTCGTTGTCTTCTAACACCATTGAAGGAACAGAATGCATTACCCATGGATATATCAACAGAATACCGTCTTACTAAATCTCTTGTTGGCAGAAATAACAAAACACTAAGAAGACGATGCATCGTATGTTATAGCAATGGAAAACGCAAAGATACAATTTATTAATGTGAGGCATGTGAAGACAAACTGGCATTGTGTCTTGGGAAATGTTTTGAGGCATTCCATAATATGTAATAACCAACAAACCATAAAAAGTGTACATTTTGGAAATAGAAGTGTTTTGTGTACAATGTTTAAAATATCAATTTACTATTTAGTATATTATAAAGTGCTGTCATGAAACTGGATATGCTCCTAACAAAAACGTAAGTAAATGTAGTTTTAGTACCATTTCCAAAGTTATTTCCTCTCTAAATCACACGAACGTGTATGTGTGTAATTCACATATAACAGAAAATTGGATGTTATATGCTAATGACGAACAAGTATGTCAATTTTTTCCCCCATGAATCATGTTTCAAAATTATATTTTCTAGCTTTGTTTAATTATATTAAAGTACCTAGTTATGTACTAAATGTAATGACTTTTTCATTTTTACAAATCAGCACCTGTGGAAAGATCGTTTTTCGCATCAGCTGTGAAACGTGTTAATGGAATATTGCAGCTTACTGGTTATATCACCTATATTTTCGAATTACTATTACACTGCATTATATATATATATATATATATATATATATATATATATATATATAGTGTTAGTATAGTATTGATCCTAGAACGTTCCCTTACATCATTCCACCATATATTTGTTTAGGTTCAGAGTAGACTTACTCATATTCAAGTTTAACCCTGATTTATCACTTTGAACTCCAAGAATAACTAACTTTAATTTACTAATATTTCTCTATAAATATTTGTTAAATCAAACAAATGCTAGTTTTGTTTAATGCTACACTTTATTAAATTCATTGGCATTGCTAAACATCTTGAGCATTTAAAAATTTCATTTATGTGAAAAAAAGGTAAGGGCGTTCTGATTGCCATGCCCATATTCACTATTGTGAGAGTCTTTAATTAATAAGATTAACTAGTGGACAAACAAATATAGGAGAAAGCTGAAAGAAAACAAATCTGTATACATCAATTTTAGGAATCATAAAATTGTACCAGTTGCAGTTAATGCCAACTCAGCAATATATCTTAGTATTGATGCTGGGTACAAAATTCAGGTGGAAGGAATATATGAAAAAGGAAAAAAGTTCAAGAAGATCCAATGGTTTAATGGGGTAATACTTCTAGCTTTTATTGCGCAAGTTGTTACTCTTCAAGCAAATCCTGAAGTCTGTGTAGACATTTATATGGTATTGTACAAAGAGGACAAACATCAAGATGATACAAACCTAAAATAGTACTGTGTAGCATCATTAAAGCTTTATGGTACATAAGGAAAGGCAATATTCATCATGTCTTTGGAATTCATAGTATTTGAAACAATAAATGTAGAAATATTACCATAGGTTGAAGAGGACAAAACCTCTTTATTGATTTAGTGTCTAAGGCTAAGCGACTAATGTATATGAAAAATGGTACAAAGCTATAAAAATTACATTAAAAATACAAGTTACTTTGTTAAATATAAGCAGGTTTGATAGTTTTATAACTTATTTGTAGAATACAATAGATATTTCTTGCAACAATAATATTTTATCATATTTAAATACTTACTAGCCTATCTGAAATGGTACACAATTGTTACATCAGATCATAAAAACAATGTAATAATAACAATAATTAAAAAAAAAAATTAATTAGACATTGTATTAGGAAAAAAACCTTAGTAAGTTTGTTAATTTGATTATTAAAAAAAATTGTTTGTCAAGTCTAAGATTATATGTCCTACAACGTATATGTGTTTTAACAAGATTATTGATTTAATATTATTATTTTAGAATTAGTCGATTACAAAATGTGTACCATACTCTTAATCTCAGGGTTCAAAGTTCAATAACCTGTAACTCTTGTCTTGGATATTTTTAGAACACTTTTGACCACACAACATAAATTAAAATTATAAAAACTTAAACTAAACAATTAGGATATATGATATTTATTTTAAAAACTAAAGTAAAGTGTGTGATGGAAGTGGATAAGTTATGGATGAATATGATACAAAGTTAATGGTGGATTGTGTTAAAAAAAAAAAGTATATTGCTTATGTTAATAAAAGTTCTTTCGTTCACAGTTTCGAGTTTGTTATTATGCCCTTTAATGGATTTCAAGGGAGTTGAAACTTTCTAAGCTTAAATATTATATTTTAGTTACTTACTGTTTTTTTTTTATCACTAGACAAACACTTAAATCTTCCTGGATGTTTAACAAAAATGATGCTGCCTGTTGAATACTTTGCATAGAATGTCCCAAAAACTTTTTTCTTCTTAACCATAGAGACTTCCTTTTTCTCCATCTTCTTTCTCCTCCCCCCCCCCACTCAATGTGAATTCTATTACTATCCATCTTGCACAAATTATATTATATGGAGATACAAATATGAACAATATTTAGGCTATTTCCATGTGGTATGGGTTGTTTTTGGTTGGTGATAAAGAATCTTTAATTGGGTGATTTTTACGTCATGCTGTATGATCTTGTAACTTTGGAATTCAGGTATTGTTACACAAGATTAATGGAATACTTTACCCTGATTCATTAAAGAAAAATCTCAGATATTTTTGTCATTATATTCAGTTGATGTTTCTTCATTAATATTTTCTTTTGATAAGCACAATTTTTCTTTGTGTAGATTTTTTCTTTCCATTTTCCGCTTTGACTTCATCATCATGAATTTTTTTTGACATTTTTGGAACTAACAGACTTTCATTGAAAATGACATCATTGGATCTAATTACTCTTCTTCATTTACCGTAACCAGCAACATCATATTTCACTCAAATTCCTTTTATAGATAACTTATCCATTTTGGAGGATATGTTTTAGAATTATTCTTAGGTATTTAATATGGGGTATCTTTATAAATAACAATTCGAATGAAGAGTTATCTGCAATAGTTTTTGTCCTGACCTGTTCAGGTCATAGACAGTATTGGTAAATTCTGCTTACAATGATTGAGGTAAATTACCATGAGCATGGAACATCGCCTTTGGTGTCACAACAGTTCTATTTTTCTTCTCGATATATCCACTCTTTTCACTGCAATATTGCATGGTTAAACGTTGTTGAATACCAAGTTTATCTAGGACATTTAAAATTGTTATATTATCAAACTCACCCACATATCAGTAGAAGGGGGGAGGGGGGAGGTGATATACTTAATATTTATATCATTTTTACTGCAACAAAGCACAACTTAAGTGCAATAATAATAGAACAGCCGTTGAAAATGTTAGCAAGATTATTAATAACTAAACAGTCTTTCAATGTAAATTATAATACAGTTATTTCAACAACAGAAAGTTCTAAATGTGTCACTTTGATATGACTCTATTGTTAACAAGTTTTTCCAAATGAATCTACAGCTATAAATATAGTCAAAAATCCTACGATAGACTTTTTGACAAATGAAATTAATAGTGCCTTACTTCAATTTGTTATTCAAAGTAAAATTGAAAATATTTAGACAAAATAGATTAAATTGCTGTACAAGTTTTATCTGTCTGACAGGTTTTAATTGCTCTACAGGTTTTTTATCTGTCTGACACTCTGATGAAATATCTTAATTTCCTTTTAATTATGTCACTGATTACCCAAAAATACTCCAATTAACATGAGATACTGTAGAGTTGAATGATTGATATTGTTAAAATGAAATAAAACAAAATTCAGTTCAAAACTATTATTTTCTTTCTTATTCATTAGCCTAAATTACATAAAAATATATGATACAATTAATTATTCAATAGTATAACATAGTATAAATAAAACAATATTTTTTTACAAGTTTATCTTTAAAATGTTATGAAAATATTTTAATACAGTATATACATACAATAAGCAGTTCATATATTAAATCGTAAAATTTTCAAATAGATAAGATTAAAGAATCACTTCTGAATATTAAGTATAAGAGATAATTACATATCGTCAATTACACATAAATTAGACATTGGATTCATTATATTTTCTTCTTATTATGGTTATAGTTCTTTAAAGGACACAAAAAGTTAATAAAAATAAAATATATGTTATTTATTATCAATTGAATACTTTTAACATTGCTGTTTTCTACAATTAAATTTTGTAACAAGATAATTACCTTATATATAATTTTCTATACAACAAAATGTATTAACATATGTACACTTTACCTCATAACTAACCACGACTAAACTTAAACAAGAAATTTTTTCTCCTATTGGTATATGAGCTTCAAACTGAAATATCTAAAACGTTATAAATTAATAAAACAAATTCTTTGATTAAAATGAAACGTAAATTTATGTAAATTTCAACTGAAAAATTAGAGAGCAATATTTAAAAGCAAACAGAGAATCAAACAATTTTCCATCTGAATAATTTATAAGTATAAAAACATTAAAAAATATATGAATTATTGTTAGATTTTCACTCTTAAAATTTTTAAACAGATTTAGCATAACATAACTTTAAAAAAATTAATGTTCAGACATTATCCAACTTGCAGTTACAAAACAACAAGAATGAAAATCAAAATTTATTTGGTTGATCCAGTAATTAAAAATACTCTGTAAGAAAACAACTGGTAATTTATTTATAACAGTTTTTAATGATATATAAGTGCAAAAGCTACGACAACTAATGTCATTAATAAATCTTTGAATCAATGATATAAAAGTTTGATGATATTCTATTTAAATTGTGACTTTATGAATAAACTAGTATTGTTCTAAACAGAACAGTATTTTGAAGATAATCTTTAAATAAAATATACTTTTAAAATAAAGAAATACAATCATTTTAGGAAGAACATAATAAATGTAAAAACAACACTAAGATGCCAATAATGATTTTAATGTAATTAAAACTATAAAATATATACTCTCTAAAGTTTAAAGCATATTATAAGTGAGCAAATCCTAGACCTCAGTAGACCGAGTTAAGTCCTTATATATTTATAAGATCTAACAATTCTGTTTAACCCACTTCAGTGGTTTAGCATAAATAGGTAAGCCTATGTTATAATGCAGAATGTTTAAAGTTATTTATAATAATTGCTATAAATAATTAATCTTGATTATATACAAACAAAAAATCCATTAAAATACTGAAGAGCCTATCTACGAGCAGGTACAGATTATACTATGTGGGAAGACGATGAACATAACTCATCTGAATATTTGGTCAAATTCTGCCAAGAAATATCCTATCACTAAATTTTGTTGCATCAGATCAAACGCCATATTCAGTGACTCTTGTTCTGACCACATTAATGTAGGTCCAAATACTATTGCTAAGTTAGGTATCTCCATGCGATTGAATTCTTCATATTCTGTCACCCTAAAACAATCATCATAAAATATTAAGTATTGTTATTAAGAACATACTTAAGATTAAGATTAACTTTTATAATATATATGTTTAGATTTTGTATAGATAAGAGACACAAGCTTACCAATTATAAAATACAATGGGAAAACTACTTTATCAACTAATTGTCACACGTTGGTGCGGCAATTGTAAATATAAAATAAAATGGGGTTTTGTTGATTTTAATTGAACTTTGAACATAAAGAATTAAGAATTTGCTCAGCTAAGGACGCCAGGAAGCTTAAAGCTTACCAAATTTGAAAAAGTAAAAAAAAAAAAAAAAAAAAAAATATATATATATATATAAATGTTCTCAGGGTTGTGATTCTTTTTTAAGTGTACAAGTTTCAATTTTTTCATTAAAAAAATCACTTTAAGAACTGGGGAAAATAGCTATAATATACTTTATAATTTTAATAAATATGATGAACATATTTTAGAAAATTAAAATTTGGTATTTTTAATTGGAAATTCCATTTCTACATGTAGAGAGTTATTATAATATTAGTACAGATATTTACCTGAGTAAATGTTGAAGTAAAAATTTAAGAGTATCATGATTTGGCATTGGAAGTGCCTTTACAATTTCCCTGAAGTCTTTTAGCTTTTCTTTCTGATTATGATTAGCTGCAAATACACAAATGAAATATTAGAACTTCAAATTGTTAAATATTAAGATGAATTATTTGTATTAACTATTTATTATTTTGACATACTGCAAGTATTACAAATTACAAATGCGAGTGTTCCATAACTGTGCAATCCTCAGTACCTCAAGAACCCACTCTAAAACTTAAAATCACAGTTGCCTAAAATTACAGTTTTACAATATTTTAAAACTCATCAACACCATGATCTATAGTTTTATAAACCAAAAATTTATTTAAAATGAATGGGAATTAAATGTACATCTAAAAGAATCTAAAAGGAAACATACAATATGGATCCTTTATGAACTGATTCATTGATTGAATGATTTTACCCCTATTAAAAATGCAAGAAAATACAGTATCACAAAGATACTACTTCAAATAATATAAAGTTTATATTTACAGAGAAAAATTAATATATCTGTGATTTTGTACACTGAATGTATAACATGTCAAATAATGTAAATCACATTTAATTTCTAGTTTAATGATATAATAGAATGAGGACAGAAATAAGGAGGTTGAAACATATTCAGGCAAACGAACTGGACATTAATAAAAACATACTTACTACTTGCTTTCAATGCTTTGTTAAAAAAGTGGAAAGGCAAAAGAGGCTGTTTAAGTTCCCGGAAGAAAAGTTTGAGGGCACCGGTTAAAACGTGGACGTCTTCCTCTTGCTCCAGGATGGCATAATTGTTTTGATCAACCTGAAAAGTTTTGGTGTTATATTAAAACAATAAAAATCATGTACAGGGGAAAATCACAAAACAAAGAAAAAAAGAGAGAAACTATAAATATTTATTATTAGACAGCCCTTTAAACAAATTTACGAACAGGTGTTGTAATATCAATTATTATAATGAGATTATAAACAATATAAAGAAATAAAAAATTACAAAAATATGTTAATTTTGATTTGGTTTAATAATATTCATATAACGTATCTACATAGGAAAGTATACCACATAAAAATTGGATCAGTGGTTCTCGATTTTAAAACTGACTGTCAGTCAGACAGACAGACAGACAGTGAGTGAGTGAGTGTGTGTGTGTGTGTGTGTGTGTGTGTGTGTGTGTGTGTGTGTGAGAGAGAGAGAGAGAGAGAGAGAGAGAAACAGAGCTCATTTTATTAATGATAATTTTCAGACGTTCTTAATTTATGTAATGTGACCTATGAACTGCTTTTGAGGGGAAGTACTGCAAATTCTATTCCCACTGCTCCAAGAAATATGAACATTGAGTGTTGAATTTAATAAACAAATATGTCGAATTAAATATAGAAAAATGACAATAATAAACCATTATAATAAGTAGCAACATTCTTATTGAAGTATGTTTTCATTCAAACCTAAAAACTTGGGAATTGCTGCATCGATTTAAAATAAGTGTTCAGTTCAAATTACCTTTTAAATCATATAGCAATTCTGTCACTGGCAAAATATAAGTTGTTGCTGAAAATTTTAAGAAAATGAGCAATTTATGTTGAAAAATCTGAAATTCTTGTTTACAGCAGCAAAATTTTGTTATAACTCTGGAACTATTGTACCGATTTAAAATAAAAATTCAATTAACATTCAAATTGTATACCAACTTTACCATTGATAAAATGTAAGTTGTTATTGAAAAATGTAAGAAAATATATAATTATGTTAAAACTTCCAGGTTTGGACTATGTAAAGTTTCGCAATTGTCTTTAAATTAATAAATCTGAACCATCGTTTGTTAGTACAAGCATCCGAGCGCTCCAAGCGGCGGACATCGTAGACTCAAATGTAAACAATAGCGAACTACGCGAGTCAATGAATTTACCGCTAGTAATTTACATAAATAGTTTAAAACAACCAACGACAAAAACTGATTGTTCAATTACGTGATAAATCAATACCTATCCATAATAAGTCTTCAACATCATATATCTGGATCGAGTAGGAGATATTGTATGTTAATACGATGTAAATTCAAGTCAAATGGACAACTAAAATACGCAAGGACAACGTTGATTAATAATTGTATTTTATAATTTCGCAAACGGAGAATAAAGGAGTGATGTTAGAAAAATTCATAAATATCATTAATACGCGAAATCTCATGAGACACCCATGGGAACTTATATTAAATTATGTACTTGCATACCTTTTATTAAACATAATTTCTGTCAGCCATTGATAAACCCCGCCCATCGGCACACGGACGTCACTGAGCGGCAACGTATTGAAAGTATGAACCCAGCTATTTCATGTTAATTAAAAAGTTTTATTTCGAACAAACACAATTATTTAAAGAGTTTGTTTCTCCCAAATAATTTATAAAAATCTAGAAATTAAGGGAATTTTGTAAAATAGTATATAAGTTCATTCCATTCATACTACTTCATTTAATTAAAAATGTGAATAAGTGAGAGGTACTTAAATCCATGTTAAATCTTCAGCTTAAAAATTTTGGGTTCGAGATTTTTTTAACACCAAAAAGGACGCTATTTTAAACCGGCGTGAGTCGACATCCAGCTTCCAGATAGAACAGTCTCAATGTGAAGAGAACCCATTTGAAACATATCTACAATCATCCAGGACTCTAGAATTGGCCAAAATTCATCATCATAACCTGGACACGATATCTAAATACTGGTGAGACCCATCCAGGGTATATTTTACAAATTTTAAAGGCTAAAATTGGATTACCAAAATTAACTTTGCCAACTTTTGATTTTGAACCTAAACATAATTAACTCTGCTAAAACCATTCAAAGTGTTCATAAACTATTGTTATCATTTATAATTAAGTAATATTATCTATGTATAAATCTAAATATAAGATAATTACCAACATTCTAACCAAAAAGTGGTGAGGTCAGCGAACAACCCATTCCCGAGATTAAATCAAAATTTAACAAAGTATCAAACTTATTTCATAATATTAGAATTAATTACTAATTGTGACTAGAATTAATAACTATCTTGTATATATAATTAATAATTTGTTACTAATTGAATTGTCCATTTATATGTAAATCCCAATATACTTAGTGAACAATCAGTGAAAGGGATAGACTTTTATCAATGGATTTACAAAACATTGCATAAACCTATGTATTGAATAGAACTTATAATTTATCACAATTTGTTTTATCTTAATAATTGAGTTTGATAGAAAAAAAAAATAAATAAATAAATGTGTTATAAATTGTTAACTTGAACTCTATTGTTTTATTTATAACAATTAAATTGGCTCAGTACAAAGTCATTATCAGCCAAATATTTAATTGAGACTATTGTAGTTCAAATTCATTGGTTATTTATCAAAGTTAACTTAGTTTTTTTTTTTATTTCTATTTATTGTAACTTAACACTTAAGGTTACCCATAAATTGTATGATTTGAAGTATCATATATATATTTTAAATTGAATCAATATCATTTTCCAAATTACTTCATATGTTGATTGTATTTGATAAGCATTAATTTTCAATTTATCACAATATTTTGACAAAATTTATTTTAATTGTTTTAACCTCAAATTTATCTATTACCTCTTTATAAACATTTTATGTTGTCACTACAAAGTGAAGCAATTACAATTTAAGATTCAATAATAAAATTTACTATTATAGGTTATCTTTTATTGCATTGGCACCTCAACGTAGGGTTTTTTGCAAGATAACTACCTCAGTGTGAATTGGTATCTAAATATATAAATATTTTACATAATAATATAGAGGTATTGGGTAGGTTTTATTACATTGGCGCCCCACGTTGGGCGCCAATGTAATAAAACCTACCCAATACCTCTATATTATTATGTAAAATATTTATATATTTAGATACCAATTCACACTGAGGTAGTTATCTTGCAAAAAACCCTACGTTGAGGTGCCAATGCAATAAAAGATAACCTATAATAGTAAATTTTATTATTGAATCTTAAATTGTAATTGCTTCACTTTGTAGTGACAACATAAAATGTTTATAAAGAGGTAATAGATAAATTTGAGGTTAAAACAATTAAAATAAATTTTGTCAAAATATTGTGATAAATTGAAAATTAATGCTTATCAAATACAATCAACATATGAAGTAATTTGGAAAATGATATTGATTCAATTTAAAATATATATATGATACTTCAAATCATACAATTTATGGGTAACCTTAACCCTCCAAGTGGCAATGTTAATTGTCTTGAAAATTCTTCGTTTGTTAAAAAATTAATTAAATATATTATTTCTATCCAAAACCTAACTTATAAGATATCATTTTTCTCAGAAAGATGCATAGAATCCATCTATGCAATAAAAAAAAATTTTTTTGAAACGGTTTTGGAGTAAGTATGTTACATGTCAAAAACGAAGTTACCAATTTTCAGGAAAAACCTGTATATTCCAAAATCAATAGCTTACTACCTTTTTCTAAGATATACAAAAGTTTTGTGTAATATTTTTGAACATATTTAGGGGGAAAAAAAATAAAATTTGTTATATTATCAAAAAAACAAAAAATAGTTTACGAAAAAATGTAAAATGATCATTTTCTTTTCAAAAAATCACTAAAAATAGTATTATTTATCTTATACAAAAGTTCTATATCTCATTATGTTCAGAAAGGTGCATAGAATGTAGGTGTGTAGTGCAAAAAAATGTTACATGTATCACATTTGGATTTTTTTAGTCAAATATCAAAAAATCGAAGAGTAACGAAGCAGAAATTTCACAAAAATGGTAATGAATAACATACTAATAGATTTTTAGGATTTTTTTCAACCATTTCTTGAGATTTGTCATATATTTGTGAATATATTTAGGGGGAAAAAATAATAATATGTTACATTTTCTAAATAAAAATACCGATTTTCCCTAAAAAGGTAACTTTTACAAGTGAGGTTAGGTTTGTAACCTCCACAATTTAGACTCACTAGTACCAATTTGAAGATAGATCAAAGACAAAACTTATAGATTTAACTAAGAAAATATATACTTTACAAAGAATAACACACATATTCACTTTTATAATCATATAAAACACTATATATAAGACAATTTGCATATAGCCTAAACTTACGTTTACCGGCCTAGGTTATCGCAAATAAGAACGTTCAAAAACCAAACTATCACTCAAAAACATAAGCTTTAGATATAAAAACACATATATTGTAACTTGTATACACAATTTATATACAATTTGTATACACAAACCTTCAAAATAACAAAAATCTAATCCCAAAACCAATATGTGCTACGCCTAATATTATAGTATTTACGTCACAGATTTGCTACATTTCGAGATAATAAACAAGCCTCTTAGTAAGTTTTTGCCCTATGTCGAGTGGTACCAACTTATAGAATGGAATTTCCCCTACAACTTAGTGCAAAGAAATATAAGAAATATATAATTAGAAACCAAAGAGAAATGCAAACCTAATGCCAACCAAATTTCGTCTCGTCAAGTTTGTTCTACGTTCAAGTAGGAATATCTCTGGATCTATGAGACGCAGAAAAATTTGTAATCTATGGTTGGAAAGAGAAACATATGATCTATAGAACAGTGTTTTAGTTGACTACAATGACAGATAAATAGGAGTTGGAATTACATCGGGAAAAATGGCGTCGCGCTAACGATTAGGCGCAGAGTTCAAATCTACGATTTTACGCATCAAAAATATGCGAACTTCACCAATTTTTGGAATATTATTTATAACGTTTTGTGGTATTGTTTTTGCATGATTATGCATCTACGGAACATTAGCTTTCCAACGGTATTTTATTTATTGCGATCGGATAATTTTAAGTGGGCGTAACGTTGAATGGCAAAATACGTGATTAAAAGTTAGTGAAATCACTTCGGAGCACGTTGGCGACCTACTGTAGGTCGCCGTGCCACTTGGAGGGTTAAGTGTTAAGTTACAATAAATAGAAATAAAAAAAAAACTAAGTTAACTTTGATAAATAACCAATGAATTTGAACTACAATAGTCTCAATTAAATATTTGGCTGATAATGACTTTGTACTGAGCCAATTTAATTGTTATAAATAAAACAATAGAGTTCAAGTTAACAATTTATAACACATTTATTTATTTATTTTTTTTTTCTATCAAACTCAATTATTAAGATAAAACAAATTGTGATAAATTATAAGTTCTATTCAATACATAGGTTTATGCAATGTTTTGTAAATCCATTGATAAAAGTCTATCCCTTTCACTGATTGTTCACTAAGTATATTGGGATTTACATATAAATGGACAATTCAATTAGTAACAAATTATTAATTATATATACAAGATAGTTATTAATTCTAGTCACAATTAGTAATTAATTCTAATATTATGAAATAAGTTTGATACTTTGTTAAATTTTGATTTAATCTCGGGAATGGGTTGTTCGCTGACCTCACCACTTTTTGGTTAGAATGTTGGTAATTATCTTATATTTAGATTTATACATAGATAATATTACTTAATTATAAATGATAACAATAGTTTATGAACACTTTGAATGGTTTTAGCAGAGTTAATTATGTTTAGGTTCAAAATCAAAAGTTGGCAAAGTTAATTTTGGTAATCCAATTTTAGCCTTTAAAATTTGTAAAATATACCCTGGATGGGTCTCACCAGTATTTAGATATCGTGTCCAGGTTATGATGATGAATTTTGGCCAATTCTAGAGTCCTGGATGATTGTAGATATGTTTCAAATGGGTTCTCTTCACATTGAGACTGTTCTATCTGGAAGCTGGATGTCGACTCACGCCGGTTTAAAATAGCGTCCTTTTTGGTGTTAAAAAAATCTCGAACCCAAAATTTTTAAGCTGAAGATTTAACATGGATTTAAGTACCTCTCACTTATTCACATTTTTAATTAAATGAAGTAGTATGAATGGAATGAACTTATATACTATTTTACAAAATTCCCTTAATTTCTAGATTTTTATAAATTATTTGGGAGAAACAAACTCTTTAAATAATTGTGTTTGTTCGAAATAAAACTTTTTAATTAACATGAAATAGCTGGGTTCATACTTTCAATACGTTGCCGCTCAGTGACGTCCGTGTGCCGATGGGCGGGGTTTATCAATGGCTGACAGAAATTATGTTTAATAAAAGGTATGCAAGTACATAATTTAATATAAGTTCCCATGGGTGTCTCATGAGATTTCGCGTATTAATGATATTTATGAATTTTTCTAACATCACTCCTTTATTCTCCGTTTGCGAAATTATAAAATACAATTATTAATCAACGTTGTCCTTGCGTATTTTAGTTGTCCATTTGACTTGAATTTACATCGTATTAACATACAATATCTCCTACTCGATCCAGATATATGATGTTGAAGACTTATTATGGATAGGTATTGATTTATCACGTAATTGAACAATCAGTTTTTGTCGTTGGTTGTTTTAAACTATTTATGTAAATTACTAGCGGTAAATTCATTGACTCGCGTAGTTCGCTATTGTTTACATTTGAGTCTACGATGTCCGCCGCTTGGAGCGCTCGGATGCTTGTACTAACAAACGATGGTTCAGATTTATTAATTTAAAGACAATTGCGAAACTTTACAACTACTATCCATCTAAGTAAATTTTGTTATAACTGATTCAATCTGAAGGAAAGAAAACTGCATGAATATCGGATTGGGGATTCTTGAGTTATATGCTTGCAGACAGAGTTATATATATATAAATTAACTTGTAAATATTACAAGATTTATTTAGTAATAAAAATATCAATAAATAACAAAATAATACTATTAGAGGTTATGAATAATTATTTAGCAAAATACGATCTAGAAAAATATAAGAATGTTCATGTGACATAATGATCATGGTATATTATATGTTAGGCCGTGTAAAATATATGTTGATTAGAATTCAATAATACAATCCAAAATATAAATTATTAGATGTATAAATATATAAGTACAATAGAGTCCCGCAAACTCAGCGTAATGTGGACCGGAAGTGTGCCGAGTTTGTGAAATGCCGGGTTATCGGGAATAAGGGCAAAAAATAAATTGC
The DNA here is from genome assembly GCA_963513935.1 of Aphrophora alni. Taxonomy (NCBI): domain Eukaryota; kingdom Metazoa; phylum Arthropoda; class Insecta; order Hemiptera; family Aphrophoridae; genus Aphrophora; species Aphrophora alni. Next base: position 118,119,127 of record OY740767.1, on the reverse strand, counting down.
AATTGAAACACACGGCAGCGATATCAAACGACTATGTCGATAGCGGTATCCCATTGTCGGCGGTGTAAAAACACCGCGGCACCAAAGCGGCGAGTCAAACAACTTTGTCGTTAGCGGTATCCCATTGTCGGTGGCGTAAAAACACCGCGGCATTGGCACCCGTCGGTATAGCAGACATACACCCACAAAAACGTTTGATGGGCCGCTTTTTTTCCACGAATCAATTTAGTATACATTATGGAAAATATAACATTTCTTTTCAGTTTTATTTGACTGGTTATGATCTACGCACAGTATATACAGTAAATAAAAATGAGCAAGTTACGAAAACGGAAGCGTGTGTTGGTTTCGATTGAGACACGGTTAAATGTGTTAAAAAGACTTGACAGAGGGGACTGTAAAAAAGCTTTGTGACGAGTTTAACGTGGGAAAAGTACTATCAACGATTCGAGCGATCGAAGTTAATGCCCGCTTTGAGATCTGCCGCCGAACTTTTACGAAAATCGCTGTTTTTAGCAATGTATTTTTTCCCATCGGGGTCGCCGAGTAATCCGGACTGCCGGGTTATCTGTACTACAATTAAGAATAAATATGTTGGAACAACAGTCAGTCAATTTATAGGAACACTTAGCAGCAGGATATTCTGAATGATAAAAATAGCACCAAAGAAACATGTTCTCATTTGGGTTTAAGGAGTCGCAACTAATATCTGCTGTAGCATAGAAAATATTTCAAGTAACAATTACACAATAATATGTTTTTCTGTCAATATTTTGTTATTATTTACAATTTTAAATTTTATATAGTATACATATGAAATGTAAATATTGTATAGAACACTTTTTTGTAATAATAGAAATGTTAGATGTAGTTTAGTCCTTATGAGATGTTGATGTAATCTAACCGAAATATGTCAAGTCTACGAACATATGACTAGCCTACGAAAGCCAGATACATAAACTCACATCTTTCAACATGTTTTCTTGCTTTGGGGATTTTTCACGACCCATATTCGTATAGTCAAAAGTTGACTGTACTAGTAGTATCTACAAGATAAAAAAAAAAAAAAAAAAAAAAAAAAAAAAAAAAAAAAAAATACCGAATTTGAAATATTAATCTTGACCTTTATATTAAAAAAGGGAGGAGGGAAGACGAGTAGTCAAAATAAATAGTTTCAAGGTAAATGTTTATTGGAAAATTTGTTTAAATTGAACTTTCGAACAAATCTACACATTATTGCCATAACCTCTTGAACGGATATAAATAAACAGTGGAAAAACATTGTACAAAATTTTTCACACACATTCACAATCAAAAAACTAATGAAACAACACTATTCATATCCAAAAATGTCAGTTCATGGACACTGTCTTAGATTATTTTATACTATATTTAAAAATAAAGTGTATACTTGCTTTACTTAAATTTATATTAAGCATAAATATCATTAGACGAGATCAATTTTAAATTATGATAGCCCATGATGGTTTTCTGGAAATTATTTCGTAACAGTATTATGAATTATTGTGATTTTTCTGAATAGTCGAGTTCATTAATCTTCACATTTCACCAAAATTTAAATGAAATTGGTAGAGCTAATTTTCAGAAATTTATATTACAAATTAATATAAATCAATCTATTATTATAACTCGCATTATATTACAATAAATCTATTATTATAACTCACATTATATAATACATATAATATATAATTATAACAACTCCATAGCCAATTCTTCGTCTTTTATTCATAACTCAAACCAACAATTTTTGAGAGATGAAAGTTTTGTTTGGGTACTTGAAGGTTACGTTTGATCAAATCTGATTAAAACCCTTGGAGTGATTTTCTGTATTTGTCTTTTGACAGATACCCCAAATTTCTAGCTAAAGATTATTTTACAATGCCACGAGATATGACCCAAATATCTACAACTACCAAATTTGATTAAAATCAGTCCATTTTTTTGGGCCGTATTGTCACTGCCAAGACAATAGACAGACATCCCACAATCCATTTTTAGGATTCAGAAAACTTCAAATGGACATTTCCGTAAAAACTCGACACCAGTTTTTTGGCTTTCTCATAATCTGTATACAGGGTTATAAAAGAATGGTGGGGGTTTCATTAATTCATACAAAGACAGTAGAGAAATTTTATGGTGTTGTATTGGTATCACTGATAGCCTATAGCCCAAAAGTTTGTTTAACAGCTGTTGTAACCGCAAAATTAGTTCCTGCATTGTTGTGGTAGTGTGTTTTGTGTTTTCTGCGAGGAGTGTGTTATTATGTTCTCTAATAAAGAAAAAGCAAAGTGTGTTTTGTTGCTGGCTGAATTCAAGATCCACCACATGAAAATAACATACGAAGTTGGTTCAAATAGTTCGAAGAAACTGGATCTGTTCAAAAGCAGAAATCATCTGGCATGCCAAGTATATCAGACGAAAAAGTTGAACTTATTAGACAGCCTGCAATTAGAAGTCCTAAGAAATCAATACCTCGATGTAGTCTAGAGTTAGGTATTCCAAAAACAACAATCCACAAAGTTTTATACGAAAGACTGAAATTACACGCATATAAAATCCAGCTATTTCAGGAATTGAAACCTGATGATGGTGCAAAACGTTTTAATTTCCCTGTTGAAATGTAGAACAAGATTGATGAAAACCAATCATTTTTAGATGATATAAATTTTTCAGATAAAGCAACATTCCATATCATTGGGTCTGTTAATAGACATAATTCACGCATATGGGGATCTGAAAAACCACATACAATTTTTGAGAAAATACGTGACTCGCCTAAAGTTAATGTTTGGTGTGGTGTGATGAAAAATCATCAGATAGGGTCTTTCTTCTTTGCTGAAAAGACAATTAATGGAATTGTGTATCTCGATATGTTAATTAATTATTTTTTTACTCAGCTGGACGAACTAGAAAACATTCAACAAATTTATTTCCAACAAGATGGTGCACCCCGCAATTTAGTGCATTTGTCACAGACACTTTGAATGAAAAGTTTGGACATCGATGGATAGCCGACAAGGACCTATACGCTGGCCTCCAAGAAGTTTAGACCTGACATCTTGCGATTTCTTCTTGTGGGGGTACATAAAAAACATTGTGTATTGAGAAAAAATATGTGACCTAAATCACTTAATAGAACAGGATTAAAGAAGCAATGACAACAGTTAACAAAGACATGTTACCTAACGTTTGGGCAGAACTTGATTATCGATTGGACATTTGCTGAGCAACTAATGGTGCACATATAGAAATTTATTAGTTATGTAAAAAAACTGTTTTTGACGACGATTTAGATAAATAAACAACATCAGCTGTAAGTAATGTAGCGTTTATTTAGGTCAGCTACGCATTTTTATTCATACACAACGATTCAAACCAAACCTAAATTTAAAACGGCAGCGTACACAGGTAAGTTCTAGACATGTACATTGGAACACGCCCTAAGGCATTAGCAAGATACAGAGCAACAGCTGATGCGCCTTGGGCACTGCGAGGCATGATTTTTTTCTTATCTGTTCACTACTATGTCTTGGAACATGAGTCCGCCACACACATGATCGTGATCAATTAAAAAATTTAAAGAAAAGGGCTAAAATGTGAAGCTTTCAAAAAAAGATGTTCAAGGCCGTGTGTATAAAAACCTAAATCTTTAAATGTGTGTATTTAAGTATTTAAAAAGTAAACCTAACGTGTGTGCAAGTGCTAAATGTCTTTTTTAAATTTAATAAAATGTCTTAAAGTTTCAAAATGCCGCCAGGGCCCATCACACTCGCAGGAATCACCTTACTCTGCTCCAGTTATAAACTGGTCCAAGAAAGAGCTAACATTACCTTAACAACAACTTAAGTGAAATCTCATCTTGGTAAAAAAGAAAAAACTAACTGTTCTGTGTGGAAATGTTCAAAAATATATAGTAAGGCAAATCAGACTCAAATTTTTAAAATTTAAATAGGATGGGGCATGCTAGCAACTTTCGGCTTTCACGACCCCAAAGGCGTTAGTTTCCAAAATTTACAAAATTGACGTCAAAAAATCTTTTTTTTGCATAATTTGGTGTTAAATATATAAATTAGTTTTTTTTTAAAGTTGGCCATCAAAATAATAAAATACATGTAATTATATATATTTTTCTATTTGTATTTCTTGTATTTGCTGTATTTAATGTAATTTTGTTCAGTATCATTTGTTAATTACCCAATTAAAAAAAAAGAAGATATTTTGTAATTTTAAATAAAAGGGAGGGTTCATTAAATTTTCTTTTCATTTGGGGTGGGATTTTTCATTGTTGTTAAAAATTTTTTTAAGGGTTTTATTAATTAAAATTTTTTATTTAAGGGTGCATTAACTTTTTTATAAACACACACACACACACACACACACACACACACACACACACACACACACACACACACACACACACATATATATATTCTGATTCTTTTTAAGAAAAATAAATTGGCTTGTTATTTGTTAATCTGCTTTGTTATTTTTGTAAATAGTGAACTCAAGTACAAAGGAAGGTAAGCTCAAAAACCGACCTAACTTAGAAGTTCCATCACTTGACATGACCATTAATTTTTTTGTTTTTGGAGTTCAGTACGTCTTTCAATCTTTTTAAAAATTTCTTTTCCCGAATGGTACAGTAATTCTTTTTTTCATTTAAATCATGTTAAAAACCCCACCATTCTTTTATGATAACCCTGTATATTAGAAAGTAAAAATACTGAATGTTTCAACGATGAGAAGATTTTGTTGTTATTTCAATGAAGAAAGACAAATTCTACTTCATATGAGATAAACAAACAAGACGTTCTATAAAGTTTTTGTATCAATTACAACTGCACTATCAATAAGCTGGAAGGAAGTATATCATCAAGAAGATAACCCATTTTGACACTGACATGTTGCACTCAGTACATAGAGCAAGCTGTAACTTATAGAGTTTAAATTAAGGTCAATATAAAAGGTTGGAGAATTATTTTTAATCTTCTGAAATATTTCCAAACAGTTTAGAAATTTTCAATGGTTTTGAAAGTTTGTCATGTTCAGCCAAATTTGATGAGTATTTTACAGTTTATAGGCTCTTGTTATTACCCTTTTTGCACCTGTTACTTGTGCAAGACAAGAGTAACATTGGACATATATGCCTTAATTTGAAGAAATTATAAAGAATGGTACATAAACATACCACTAACTTTCTCAGATGTCTCTCTACAAAACTAAAAATAATATTCGTTGCCATCTCCTTCAAAAATGTCTCTATGTGACAAAAATAAAATTAATTTTCTTTATTAATTTTTTTTTCTATATCCATGCATTGGGAGATAAGTTGGCATAAAAGGATCCTTCTTTATAAACTTTATACAAATTTTATATACAAAATATTTACATATTTAAAATGGAACCTTCATTGTACCATAACCATGTCTTAAGTCTAATTCATATGTGATCATATTCAAGTTTTTAACAATGGCTAAAGGTTTATTTTCAGTTTTTGCTAATGATCCCTGAATCATAATTTTCTTTGAATTACTTGGGATACTTATTTGAGTCATTAATGTTCACATTTCATCATAATTTTAATGAAATTGGCAAAGTCAATTTTGAGAAATGACATCTCTTATAACAGCTCCATGGCCGATTTTTTGATTTTTACTTGTTTCATAACAAGGTTATTTTAGTTTAGTCTCTGTAGACCTAACCACTATCTTGGATTCAATATCCAAAGAACAATGTTAAATGCGTGAACAGAACATTAAGCGTGACCTGGTAGTTTCAAGCTCAGATAGGATACCATCAGTTTTATCTTGGAATTGATAACCATAGTTTCTACAAAGACTAAAAAATGTTTTTTGTGTTTCAACTGATTTCTTTTATGTAGTATTGGCAGCAGTAATGAAAATCAATTCAAAGGTGAGCCTTTTTTCTCCCTACCTAATGAAAAATAAATAAATTTTGTTTTCAAGATTAGAGCAATACAAATGTGGTATAGTGTTCAATTTAAAAACGAAATAGTTCATGAAAATTTGTATGAAACCAGTAGAGTTGGTAATTTTGAGAAATTACATCTTTTATAACAAACAGCTATGGCTGTTTTTTTTTTTTTTTTTTGTTTTTACTGATAACTCATGAACCAGCATTTTTGGAGATATGGCAGTCAATAGATTTGTTTGGGTACACGAAGGCTACATTTTATTAAAATTGATAGAGCCGATTTTAAGAAAATAAAAAAAGTTTCAAGATATAGTCAAAATATATGCCCACATAACAAATTTCATTAAAATCAGTTTACTAGTTTAGACTGTAGAACAGATGATAGATCACAGAGACCAATAGAGACAACAAACATCATTCCCAAAATTCCTTTTTTAACTAAAAGTACCCTAAAACGGATATTTCTACAAAAAAGTTGACACCAGTTTTTTGACCCATTACATAACTTTATACTATGTGTATGTTGAGAAAGTAAAAACTTAAAGGAACCAACCTGTAACCGTATTTTCTGCACTTGAGACAGATTTCCTGAAGCTCTATACAACCCATCAGTCTTCAAATTCTCTTCACTCTGCTCTATACAATGAATACATCTTTGTACAAACAGAGGTACACGTGGAAATTCTGCTCCACAAACTTGCTCTAAATAGCATCCAAACACGGGTTCATCTGTCAGATTTGAATAAATACATTTATATTATTAAGACAATATTATTAAGGTGCAAAAATGTAAAATTTATATATTTATTTTGTGTTCTATTTTTGTTAACAATAAAAATACACTCAGTTTAATTGAAAACAAATTGTATATATTAACCATTATTGCCAAACTTTTGGCACTACATTACCTATATGTTATAGTAATAACCCATATTAAACCAATACTTAAACTTAAAAATAATTCAAAGTGAATTATTAAATTAACTTAAAAGTTATAAAAAATAAATATTTGGTTTATTAGAAAATATAACTTTATTTGTTTCTCACTGATATCATATTTTTTTTAGAGATGTACTGTATTATTAAAGAATACAATACAGGATTGGTACGATGAATGAGTTACCCAGATAAGACAGACATGGTGTTCTTTTAAAATGAAAGGAAGCTGGATGGTCTAAAACTTCAGAAGTAATATGGTAGTCGGTTGGGATTGACACTGCAGGTTAAGTACTTCGGCATTTAATTGATAGTAAACTAAGGTGGAAGCCTCATGTGGAGAATTACAGTGCCAAAGCAACTAGGATGTTACGGCAGTACGAAGGACCATGGGTAGGACATGGGGAATGTTAACGAAGATTGACACATGAATATATCAGGTACTGGTAGGTCTAAAGATTGTGCATCTTTGGTGTGGTGGACCAGGGTATGAGTAGGTACTTTTAGTTCTAGGTTGAAGAGACTCCAAGAGATGGCTTTCCTTAATATAAAGTGTGGCATGAGGACCACTCCAACCGTGTTTCAAGGCAGAAGGAATCCTAATTTACAGATTACGAGATGATGGTTTTCCATATAGATGGATCCTAGATGGGAGACACTGACTTTTCAGGCTCTAAAGCCTTTCTTTGATAGTATTGGATCTTTGTGGATCATGCTCTCTGGCCAAGTATGTATCAGTGTTCCAAAGACAAATCTGCAGCCTGGAGGAAGGAATCTGCTCTTCTTAGATATGAGTTAAGATATATTAAAATAGTGAGGCAGTATTGCGGGCTCTGAGGCCACCTAAGGTGACATGATTGTTAATAAGAGAGTACACAGGTTGAAGAGGTCAAGCTGACCTGGATGTAGGGATAATGAGAAATTGTGAGTAATGAGAAGGCGGATGAGTTGGCCAGGGCGAGATCATCTACTATTGTTGTAGATCCTGAACCCACATTGGCAGTTTCAAGGTAAACCAGTAGAACTTAGGAATATGGTCCAGACAGAAGCACTTAGGTTAATAGGAAGAGAAAGGAGGCGAGAGAGAGAAAGAGGGGAGAGGGGGGATAGGGACGGTGAGAGAGAAAGAGGGGAGAGAGGGGGTAGGGAGGGAGAGAGAGAGTGTGAGAGGTGTAGAGTGTGTGTGAGGAAGAGAGAGAGAGAGTGTGTGTGTGTGTGTTAGAGGGACAGTGTGTGAGAGGAAGAGATTGGAAGGGAGAAAAAGGGAGTGTGTGTGAGAGGGAGAAAAAGGAAGGGAATGTGAGGGAGAAGCAGAAGGAAAAAGAGTCTCAGAAGGATAAACAGGTTTGATGAAAGAAGGGGTTTGATAAGGATGAAGGGACTGGAGAGTGATCATTGATTTTTAGGAAAGCACTAAGCTTTGAATAAATATCTTTTGATTATGGGAAAGAGAGAATTATCTGACTGATCAATGTAGAAGAAAGAGCTGAGAATTTATGTCTCCTATGAAGGTTATAATAGAATAAAATATTAAGTGTTAGATGAGGACACTTTGAATGTGGGTCGTAATGATCACTCCATTATAGAATAGAAGCTCAATTCTTAGAGTAGGATGAAAAGATTGTCATGCTTCAACTCGTTAAATTTAGTATGAGGTAAGTATCCTACACAGATGTGTCTAGAAAGAGGATATGACGACGAACATATCACAATCAGATCTGACAGTCAGGCCGCTTTAAAGGCTATTTGTTCACACGAATTCAACTCCAAATTAGTGTGGGATTGTAATCAAGCTCTAGTCCAACTCTCGACCCGAAACCAGGTAAGCCTATTCTGGATACCTGGACACAGAGGTTATGAGGGAAATGAGAAAGCTGATGAACTGGCTAAGTTGGGAGCACAGACTCCATTCATCGGACCAGAACCTGATTGTGGTATCAGTAAATCTGTCGCAAGAACCACTCTGAGACGATGGGTCAAACAGGAAACTCTCAACCGCTGGAGATAGGGCTCTAGAGGAAAACTCTACGGGTCGCTGTACAATCCGAATCAGAAACTCTCTAGGTATGTAATATCATTGAATAGAAACAACCTAAGGAAAGTCTTAAGCTTCATGACTGGTCATGGAGCTTTCAGGGAACACTTAAACACCATGGGTCTAACTCAAGGCAGGACAACCTGTAGACTGTGTAACCAATATAAAGACACAGCAGAACACATACTTTTGTATTGTGAAGCTCTGGAGAGGAGAAGACTACAGATTTTCGGCCTCACAGGCATACCTACAAAGGAAGACGACCTAGCTGCACAAGTTCTAAGACTCACGAAGGATTTAGAACTAAAGTGGATTGCCTAAGATAAGGAAGCGCACAAAAAGTCTTAAATGGCTGAAGTGCCTAGTGACTTCCAACATAATAAAAAAAAAAAAAAAAAAAAAATCCTACACAGAGATTAGATCAAGTCAAGGTTTAGCCATGGCGGGATTGAAATAAAATTTCTGAGCTGACATAGCATTAGGGCAGCTTTGAACATTGATCATTATTTGGTTGTAAACATTATTTCTGCAACATTTATTAAGTTAAGCAGTTAAAAATAAATCCTTTTAAAAGATAATAAAGGAAGCGTTTTCCTTATTTATCGTACACTTCTAAGTGTACACATTTATATAAAAGTAATTACCAAAACTGAATGGTTATTTTTACAATCAAACAAATAATATATGAAGTATACATGATAAAGTTCAAATAATAAATAACACCACCCCATGGTTTTTATGGGTGTTGATTTAATATTGCAGCAGGACCATTAAAATAGTTTGGCCTTCATATAACTTTCAAATTAATTTATTTTAAAACTTCACAAATTTTATAGATTAATATTTAATCTATGTATTTAGTCTTGTAAGAGCCTCGTCAATGCCGTAACTGGCGAAACCATGGTCGGCTAGACCAAATAAATTATAGAATTTACAAAAGAAAAATTGTGTTTTATTTGTTAAAATGGAATTCTATCAAGTACCGTCGGTCATCAGTTTAAATGTTGCAAAATATTGCACAAACTTTATCAATCCCCAAAACCAAATAAAAAAAAAGAACAAAAACTAATCATTACCAAAAATGTCAGTTCATTAGTTAAAAAAATATATGTATATATTTAAATAAAGAGCTAAACTTGCTTAATTTGTGTCGCAAATATGTCCTCAGTGTAAATCATGTTCAATTAAAACAGAACATTTAATGATGGCGATCAAGATTAGTTTTTCTTTTGTACCAATTATTCTTGAACTGCAATATTTTTATACTAGCATTTTTGTACATGAGTTTGTGTAATTAATTTTCACATTTGACTAAAATCTGAATGAAATCAGTAGAGCCAATTGTGAGAATTTGATTTTTACAACAGCCCCATGTTGGTTTTATTGATAACTCAAAATCTGACATTTTTTTTTTTTTTTTTTTTTTTTTTTTTTTTTTTTTTTTTTTTTTTTTGTGAATTGACAACCAATACATTTTCTTTTGATTCTTAGAGAGTACACTTGTGCTAAATTTTGATAAAAATTATTAGAACTGATTTTGACAAAATTGTAATTTCATGTTTTTCTCTTATAGCAGTTATTCCCAAATTTTGATTTTCCAAAAAAAGTCGCAAGCACTGCATATATGACAGTCGGCAGACAAATATTTCAAAAACCATTTTTCAGAATTCAAGGGATCTCAAAACCGATATACCAAAAAAAACCTGAGATCTGTTGACTCATTCATAATTTTCTTTATACCACGTATATGTGTGAAAGTAAAAACCAACAAAGTTACACGCACGCAAATACAAAGATACAATGTATCCAGATCCACACTGAGTTACCATTTTCTAAATTACTATTTTCGTATTTAATTACAGACACGTTGCAATTTATATTTATAGATAAGTTTAAAATAAAATTATGACTGAAGAAAAAGTCCAACAATCGTTAGCTTATCTTACATTTTTAGTTTGTGTTCAATTAAAATTAAAATTATGGATAGTAATAATTTTCTATTCCTACCCAATTTTAACTTCCACCTTTAAAGTTGACTTTGAGAAAAAAATTATCTTTTCTAGATAGAATATTTAGATATTGAATAAAAGAATGTCTTATGAAGGTTATTAGAGTTACCAAATAAAACAATATTTTGATAGAATTAAACAAACATTAAACAGAGCATTCAACATCAAACAAACTTCTACTCACAACAGAACTTATAAAAACACAGACAAATTTGTTGTATACTTATTTGCTTAAATACAAAATAAAATATTCAACTTTAAAACAAGTCTTTTAAAATTTGTAAATCTCAAAATGGAAAAGAAAAATTGAAGTTTAACTATTGAAGGAATAACAAAAGAGCAACTAGAATAATTGAAGTACTATTGTAATACAGTAGAACCCCTCAAACTCGACCCCCTCAAACTCGACATTCCGTCAAACTCGACAGGGCCAGTGACAAGGAGCATGGGATTTCCAAGGTCATTCACTGCATTGTTTTACGCCACATGCGCCTGCCAGATGCCCGGAGGTTGAGGCTTGTTACTTTTGTTTATACAGCTGTGAGGGATGCTCCTTTGTCTAGCCACTTTCTAATCCTACTGTATAGTAGAAGCCAAAGTTAAAGATAAAGGGTCCAGGTAGACCAGGACAGCCCTAAACATTTGTTGTCAAAACATTCATATTGTTGTGAACCCAAGCGCCTAACCACCCGGATGCTACCGGTCATTAGCACCGATGCCATTAAAGTAAGCGGCAAGTCTTTTCTCATAACAATTCAACGGAGCGTCGTAGAACTATGATTCAAGTTTTGTAATAAAGGTCTTAACCATGTGAGAAAAATGATCCGATTCTTAATTATATGCGATCAGCACTTCAATTTATATCATTTGTATTGGACTGTGTTTGGTATGGACATTCTTTTTCTTCGGCGACTTCGAGATGAAGCTGCCAGACGTCCAGTCGAAAATGAAAAACAAAGATCAATCAAAAGTTTTTTCAAACAATGCTAACTTTGCTCTAATGTTTTTTTTTGTTTTTTTTTATATAAAATTGTTTTAATCTTTAAAAATATTTAATGGACTGTCTGTTTTTTACTGTAAATTTTATTACAGCATATTAGGATAGGTCTTTTTAGTTTACTAAACCTATTGTACAAGGCCAACACTTTTTAAATCTCATTTGACCGATCGATAAATTTAATTTTAATGTGTGATTGAACACACAATTTTTTTGTTGTCAGGCAGGGACTTTTTTGCAATAAACGTTTAATCATTGATAATCAATAAATGTACAGTTATTTAAAATAATTTTGAGTATTTGTTGCAAACTTAACCATTAAATACCAAAGTTCCCTAAAACTCGACAACCCCCAAACTCGACAACCTTAAAGTCCACATTGTGTCGAGTTTGAGGGGTTCTACTGTACCTAAAAAGAGTTAACTTTATTTGAAATAAAGTAACCGGGAAACGTTTAGAGTTAAATTGGGAGGGGGAAATATAAGTCAAAAGCATGACTCGTTGCACATATTAAAATAAGGGAATATTAAATTAAAATATAGATTTCCAAAATTGAATAAATAAATAATGTATAAAATATTAGTCATAATTAGTAATAATAAATTAGGTAATGTTTTTATTAAAAATATAGACAAAAGACTTGTTGTCAAGAGAAAATATTTGAATAGTGTACGTAACGAGATGTGTCGCAATTAACGCAAACACAGCGAGATTAGATATAGCAGGACAGGAAATGAACTTTTCACCATGCGGTCAGTCAGTCTTTGTCGAGAGGTTGAAGACAACAGTCTTGGTTTGAATCTTGAGGTGGTGTGATGTATTAAAGTCAGTCTTTGTTAGCAGTCTGATGAAGGAGCTTGGAGAGAGAGGGTGTTTTCAAATGAGTCTTGGAGAGGGTTGGCAGAGTGAGATATACTAATTTTTGTATACAGAACTGTTAAAAATGTAAAGTATATAAAAATCAGTCTTTATTAAGAGTCTCAGTTAGGATTTTGGAAAGGAGAGTTGTATTTCAAAGTGTTAAAGAGTTTTAGTAAGAAGCCGGTATGAATCGCGTGTTAAAAAATAAAGACAATTAATAATTATTGTATTTCACATAATAGACAATTACGCGTATGAATCTAAATGGTGAACAATTTCGAAGTGTTTAATGAACTATAAAACTAATAAACATTCTAAACGTAAACTTTAAACGAAATTAGTGAACGCTTGCGAAATACGGTTGAGATGATTCCTACGGGTGAATTAGCACGTACAAAGAATGGCAGATTTCTCATCAAAGTCGACGATACATGGACCATAAGTGAACATTAACTCGCTAAAGGACTGGTAAAAAACGTGTTATTTAACACACAGAATGTAATATGTTTAATGTACAAAATTTAATATGTTTGATGCTTTAGTTTTTATAATTTAATATTTCTAAGTAATCCTATTTTTTCATATAACTGAACAATAAATGTCTACTGACATATTTCTCTTTTTAAAATAACGTAATTGAATAATAGAAAAACAGATATTTTCAATCTGTTTAGTCTTATAAATAATTTTCCAGTTGCAAATTAAAAAGTAAATTCAAGATTTTAAAATTTAAACCTTCTTAAAAGGAAATAATAATATTTGAGATTAGGATGTGTAATATAGGTGATCTCTATGATTTATTTTAATAAGGATGTCAATGTACTGATATTTTACTGTTTAATAAATACATGCCAAGTTTCAGGATAAATAAGAGTTCTTCATTTCACCAGATAAGTCACTGTAGTACACTTTCAAAAGAACTTACACCCTGAGATTTAAATAATTAACTTAACTTTTTCTAAATTGATGGTAACACATCTGGCGCCCTAATTGTCGAGCAATTGTTAACTTAAATAAATAATAACTTCATTCTTTTAAAAAATAAATAATTTAAAATTAAAACCCCTTTTCATTTTACTATTACACTGTACACTCATTCATTGCAACTATCTCAGGTGAATAAATCGTCCCAAATAGAGGCTCCTCTAGGGGGTGTAAATCAACATTGGACTTCATAAAAACAAACACTTTTTTTCTTCTCTTTTCTTTAAATACAAACATTTATAACATGATGGGTTTCAAAGTTATTGAAAATATAGGATTTTCAGCTCTAGAACTGAGCCTCTAATAATAATAAAAAAGAGGAAAAAAATCAAAGATGAAATAGAATAAATTAAATTGAAAATTTTATAAATGATTTTTGAGGGTTAAAAATCTGATAAACTAAATTATCGTTTTACAAATTTATAGTTCAATTGATTGAATATTAGTACTATTTATATGGGTTTACATTTGAAAATTTTGACTTACCCCTCCTGGAGGGGCCTCTTTTTGAGTGGAAGTGGAGAATTGAAATGTGTACAAAAAAGTGTGCATTTGAACAATAGATTGTATCAATATCGAAATTCCAAAGTTATAAGATTATACATACATAACATGAAAATCACCCAATTAAACATATTCATATCACCAACTAAAAACATACCCCATTTCATCAACCCTCTTACAACAGTAGATATAAATACCATTAATATTTTGTATCTCCATAAAATATAATTTGTGAAACATAAACAGTGGCAGAATTCTTATCTGTAACCACTTAAAATAGGGGGGGGGGGACATTAAATAAAACAGAGAGAAGGAATTATTTAGACGGAAAATGAAGTCTCTATGGTGAAGAAATAAATGAAGGTTTTGGTAAAAGCATCCAAACAGGCAGAATTACATTTTAGATCTAGGAAGAAAATAAGAAGTGTTTTGATTAAAAGTACAGTGATCAAAAACAGCTAAATAACTAATATATAATATTCTAGTTCAGAACCATTGATGAGTGGACAATTATACTGATCTTTTGATCACTTCAGGAATTGATTTTATCATTGTGAATTCATCTTTCTGGCCTAATATACCCAGATTACATCCAGCCAACATTACAACTCTCAAAATTCATTAAAGACCAAATGTAATTAAAATTCATAACAAACTCAAAAACTTATAATTATATAACCAATATAAATATCTTTTTTTTTAGGCACACAATCCATCATCAATTTTGTATCATACTCACCCATCATTTATCCATTTCCATCACACACCTTTCATATTAAATATCCCAATTGTTTAGTTCTAGTTTTTATAGTTTTAAGCCCTATTTATTTTGTGCACCCCAAAAATGTTGTAAAAATAGCCATGAAAAAAGTTACAACATGAACTCCGAGATTAAAAGTACTCATTTTATATATTTTGTAATTAAATAATTTAAAACAAAAACAAATCATTAAATAATCTTGTTAAAACATATAAAAATTTTATGATAATTTTATAAGATGTATTCCATATTTTGTATCTTGACTATTATTCATTAAAGTTATCAAATTATTATCATATTTTTTTAGTACAATGTATGTTTTCATAACTTTTATTATTTGCTAAAATATTTTCCTGTTATATCTGGACATACACAAAATAAATTTCTATCAAAGCCTACCAGGTTAATTTATATGAGAAATTCCAAAAGATATAATAGACCTATTTAGGTTTTCCTCAATCGAAGATCCACACTGAACCTACACCCGTAAAATTTGTGATTAATGATTGGACTAGTACTACAAATATAATTATATAAACCACAAAGTCAATATAAGCCTTACAAAAGTCTAACTGGACTTTCATAAACTTCATTTTATATAGAGTTTTACTAAATCAATTTGTAGAAAATTCTGTAATTTACTGCAAATTCCATGGCCTATACAGTGAAATATAAGCAACAAATCCTAAACTTTACAAAAAGGCCTAAGATATATAAAAAAATCTTATATATACTATTATCATGAGCTTTAAAGTAGCTACATACTACAAAATATTAGGCAAACATGTATTGACCCCGAACAATGTCTGGTATACACAAATTAGTTATAATTCGTAACATATACACTTGGCAAAGTCTTAAAAAAACACATGTTTATAAATATAATATATAAATTTTAAAAGGTAAATAATGTACTGTACTTAACCTAACTTGTCCTAGATGTCAAGTATATTATGGTACGTCATATTTTATGAATTTGACAATACCATACAACCAATTTCACACTCTCATAATTTATCTACTGTATAGGTATCTATACAACACTATTTTTGTTCAAGAGTAATAAGGTATCGTTCCCATGTTATAGAACATGGAGATATCTCCCCCCACCAAAAACTCCGCATTCCTACATATTATGTCATATTGATACTAACAACAACCTATCAGCTATATAATAAAACATAAACGATTGGTAATACCCAAATTTCTTAATAATAACCAGTTTAAATAACAAGAGACATTCAAAAAGGGCAACATATCAAAGTTAAACCTACAAGTAACTAGACCTAACCTAGAATACACACACTATTAGTAAGAATTTATCAAAAAACATTCAATAAATCAAAATAAAATATCTTCAGAGTCTTTCCACACACAACTATTAGACAATGGAATAGCAATAGTCAAAAACAATTCCATAATAAATTTAAATGATCACGGAAACATGAAAACTTTGATAAACGTTAAAATCTTGGTTAGAAAGTATGTAAACACAACCTCTGTATTTGTAACCATGTAAATTCAATTTTTAATTGTATTATGAGAACATAACATTTTGCTTGGAATAGCTGATAATTCCAAAAGTAGCAACAATCTTATTTAGGAGAAATAGAGCTGTACAAAGGGACGGTCCCGCGAATGAATACTAAAAAGAGCATTTTTGAAATTTCAAAATATAAATATAATTTCATATTCCACATAAAAAAACTAAATAACTGAAAAATTAATATTATACATAATACTAATCAAATTATTAAGTGAGTTTTCAAGGTTGTGTTATCTGAGAAATAGTGACACTGACCCCAATGGTCAACACCAACATTCATCAAAAATCCCACCAACCAATGAGAAGACAGTTACATTTTAAAAAACGCTTTCACACATATTATGAAGAAGCGAGATCTTTCAAATGACACTATTAGGGGTTGAAAAACAGACGCAATGGACAAAAGACCAAAAGTGAATTAGTGCATCTTAATGTGTATTAAAAGACTCTAAATTGGTAAGGTTAACCCATTTTTACAACAATACATTCTGAAGTGACCAAACAACAAATCATAACATTCAATTTAAACTAGACTTAAACTTAACTATACACTTTCATAATCTTCAAAACAACTCAAACTATAAATAATTCTGTAAATTTTAACTATAAAGTGATTCATTTACAAAACACAGAGCCTACAGCCATATAAATTCGATTAATATATCTGATTACAAAACAAATTAAAGCCACCATGAGTGCGCCTCCTCGAGAATATAGAGTAAAATCGTAAATTCATATGAATTTCAAACCTATATGTACTTAAGACTTTTGAAGTTAGTCAAAGAATATTTAACTTCCAGATATTATATTCTGATTAAATTAAAATAGAATATCAAAGACTATAAAGAGAAATGAAACATTACTAATAAAATCAAAGAACTATTACTGTAATTGTATGTATATCCAAAATACATTAATTAAAACTAATAATTTTGCAATTTTGTAATTTGTATGAAATCTTATTTCTATCCGTGTGTAATTTGAATAATTTATTATTTTGATATACTATGCTATGTATGAAATCACATTTTATATCTGTCACAACCCATTTTTATTCAACCTTTAATGAACAAATAAAGTATAAAGGTTTATTAATCAATAATTTATTTAAATAAAATAAAAGTAAGAAGAGAAGGGTAAATTGTATACTATAAAGCAAGAAATACATGTCAAAATAATATTTTTTAGTTCTTCTCCTGTAAATTCAAATTCTCATGTGTATTTCCTAAATTGTAGTGTTTAACTGTATTGGAATTTTAGCATTCTATGGTTTTGACAATATCATTTAGTCAGTTTGAAATTACCTGAGTTCCGCACTCCCATAATTAAACTACTGTAGAAATGTATGGTTTTTTTACTAGACTGTTGGTTTGTCTTTGTTAATTAGATTAAATTATGAAAGATGACAGAAAATTTTGTACTCCACAGATAAAAAAAAGGCTCCGAGCGAAAATCTATTTTTTTCTTGTAATTAATTGAAAGCCCAAAAATTGTTTTGTATAATATCAATGAAGGTTCATTAGATAATAAAAACAACATGAAAAGGTGAAGTTAATAGCTAATATTACTTCATCGTATGAACCAGAAAGAGGTTTACTTTGCCTAAAATATAACAACAAAAACAGTGGTTTATAAAACAGAGGTATCCTAACAAAATGACATACTTTAGTACACATAAACAACATGCAGTTGTTAGTGCCCATCTCTGGCAAGTGCTGGCACAAATAAAATTGAACATAAAATATATAACTATATTAGATTACAGTAATTACATCATTTGCTATTGTTAATAACTTAATTTAGTCAGTCAGACATATTATATTATTGTAAATATTAAAAGTGCCAATAAAAACAACTCTAGTGATATTTATAGAATTAATTGAAGCATTAGTCAAGTGTTTATTTGGAATATTTAAGATTAATACAAAAGTGTGAGTGCTAAGCAACAAAGTTAAAACTTAACCTAATGTATATGCTATGAACAAATTATAATTTAAAAAAGTTTACATGAAATATCCACCACAGTAACATGAGTCCAAATTTTTAATGTTAAAAACATATTAATTTATTATAAATACGAAAAGGTCTTTATTACCAACAAAAGAATACTAAAAATAAAGGGGAATAAGTACATTAAGGGGATAAATGAGATGTGGGGAAATTAATTACCTTTCCAGATGCCTTTCTTCACAAGAGACTCCATCGTGGGTCTCCGATGAAAGAATTTTTTTAACCTTTCCCTAATCTTAATCTGTCTGTCTGCAGGACTCACGGATAAATCCTCCATGCTCTCATCTTTATGTTTCACTGTAAACAAATACGATTGTCCTGAATAGTATTCATCAGGACTTTTCTTTAATGGAAAAATACAGTTAATTCCTTCTTTTTTTTAAAACTCGGTAAAGGTATTATTGTACAGTATGTAGTAACATTATAAATATCTCAGCCAAGTTTATTTTAATAACAATAAGATATGAAATCTACCAATATTTTACACCAGGCGTTGGATATATATATTCCACAAATTTTTTCTGACCCCCTGCAGATTTTTCCTTTCCTTTCATTGCTTAGTAACTTGTTTTTTGTACTTTTAAATTAGTGAAATTTGATTAGAGGATGCCACCAAATAACAAAGTAAGAGTGATAGGCAGTCAGAAAATCTAAAAGATATGTATTGAAACACTTAACTTGAAGTATTTGGGATTTCATAACTCTTTTTGTTAAAATAAACTCAGCGGGATATTTTTGAAAATAAGCGGTTTTAGGTGAGATTTAAAATCTTATTGTAGTGAGTACATATAAAAATAATTTTCTATGTAGTATCTGAGTATGTAGACATTTAATTTTTAGCATTAACCTTATCTAACTTTTAAATACGTTTTAATTTAAAGTTTTAATTACATTTCCTTTAACTTTTTATCAATACAGTTATAATGGTTAATGTCAATTTTGTTTTTGAAATTTTTGTCTTGTACACATTTTCTTCAATTGCTTCAAAAGGCTTATAGATCACCTTAACAAATAAAATGAGCAATTGGGAATTAAAATCTGTGGGGAGGAAAAGACGAATTTAGGTTCATTCAATGTCGTAGAAAGAGGAGAATTAGAAATACTATATTTTGTTATCTTCAGTCAGTTTTCTCCAGTATTTCTGAATGGATTTTGTTTCTAAAAGTAGCTCCTTTTTTGAGTTATCGATAGTTTTAGCATAAAATATCCTGGATGGCTGATGAAGATGTGAAACAGCACTCATCAAAGTGACAGAAATTGCTTTAAATTGGTGGGAAGGGAAATCTGCTGTTTAAGTAAATGGTATTTGTGAGGGTATTTTAAATGGAATGTTTCAAAAATATCAACCAGAAGTATTGTTTATATAATTTTTGTAGTTAAATAATATATTTAAAAAATAGAAAAAAGAGATTTAGAATATGAAGATTACATATTTACCGTCTCAAACAAAGCTTTATCTATTAGGCATACTGATTTTTTCCAAATTTTATGACCATCATAATAACAACAGTTTTCTTATATCCTAGTTTACTGATTCATTCACTGAGGCAAAACTATTAAAAAGGAAATTCATTTTTTAATGCAGAAGATATGCTTCTTAGCATACATTTACAAATGAAAACAAACTAATCAACAGGTGTTTATCACATATATTGTAGGAAACACTGTTTACCCCTAGTCAAAAAATATGAAAATGATCTATAATTTTACATGTTATTACGTTATTTACATTCTTATTACAAAATTGAAAACTCCTTACATTTATATATTTAAAAAATAATAATAATGAGTTACAATTGAAAATCAATTAAATTGTTAAATATATCTAATCCTACCACATCCAACATTTCCATTAATCCAATAAATGTCAGACTGTTTTCGTAAAAGTTTAATATGAGCAGTCATGATATAGCCCAAGTAACAACACACTTGCTTTACTCATTCAATTAGATACTTCCCACAGCTTATCACAGGATGTACTCCCCCCTCCCTCATCCTACTGACTGATTATCTCATTACACATCACCACAGTTGAAGCAAACTAATTTCATCTTTTTACATGTTATTACAAAGAAGCTTAACTAATAAATTGTTAGTTTTAAAATAGTGAATGTTGAAAATGTATTGTGAATTTTGTGAAATTTAATTGCATATAAAATATCAAAAATTAATAATATTACTAAACAAATGAAAATTAAAAAAATTAATTTTTTAAATTTATTAAACTAATCACATTCATAATTCATTGATGCATTATTTTGCAGGTAAATTGGTATGTTAAATAATAACCAAAATATATAGATTTAAAAAGTGCTAAGTTTATTATACACAATATATTTTAAGTAACAGTTTTTCATAAATTAAAAAAAAAAAAGTTTAAAAGACAATAGCAACACATTGCTTAAAATGACCATCGCAAAGAATTATTTTGTATTGGTATTGAAAAGATGGACAAATAAAATAAAATCATTTATATAAAAATAAATTCTAATTACACAGGGTGAGTTTATTTCACCTTGTCCATATCACCTTTTCTTGTTACATTAATTCAAATGACAAATCTAAAATATGCTTAATGTAAACACGTTGCCATATTTTTTTATGTAATCTTCTCCCTACGACTGCAATTTCGATCCTTCAAGATCATTGTCAAGTCATCCTACTTCATGAACACAAAACACAAGTCACTTTTTACAATAAAAAATACACATAATGGCATAATTGTTTTAGTATGTGTATCAGTGTCATTTTTTGTTATTGTAAAAAAAAGTGACTACATGTTTATTACATAGTACAATTTGAAAATAATCTTGTATCATCAAATTCCATTAATTCTTTGATATTATAAAAAATTATGGTAATATATTTACATTTATAATATATAAAATTGTGATCAACAAAGTGGAATTTGTAAAGAAATTTTCACTTTGGGTAAAAATATGTACATTTAAAGGTTTTAACATGTTCTATCTTGAAAATGAAATAAAAAAAAAATTCAAATATGAAGACAGTTTTGTACTACATTAAATTAAATTGTCATTTCATGAAGTGAGCAACAGTCCGAACCATTTGTGATTTTATTATTTTTATTTAAACGGGAAAAACCCTGCGGTCATCAACACTTAAAAAACAATAAAAGAGCACACAATAGAAAACCTTTATCTTTGAATATTAGAATAGCGGTAACGACAGAAAAGAACAAAACTTGGTCAATAGAGACTTGAGAAAAAAGATAAAGAAATAACCTGAGATAAGATGAAGAACTAAGATTGAATGAATGAAATTCTCATTTATATTGTTACATTTGAGGTGGTTCATAATTGTTGGTCATCATCCTTGGAACTAAATAAACACCTTTAAGACTCTTTTCTATTAAAATTTTAATGATAGTGGTGAAAAATGTGTAACATCTTAAAATATGTATTTAGAGCATGGCAATCACTCACTCTATATACATTCTATTTATATTTATAAAAATGTACGTATTTATATTAAAATTGGATGTCAAGGCTGTATTCTGCATTATTTTTTCGACGATAATTGTCACCATATTGTAATGGTCTTTCTTATGGGGTTTGATACGATCACTGCAAGATTGTTTTCATGTTTCAGTCTTCACAGTGAACATATTGGATTCCTCAAAAAAGTCTTGAGAAAGACAATCAAAATATGGTTGAAATGTCGAGAATTAATGTTGAAAAATGATGAAGCGAACACCCCAGATATCCAATTTTAATATTGGTGAAAAAAGCCTGAGAAGTCTGTATATATTTAAATACTAAAGTATATTAGGGAAAATATAGAACATTCTTACTTAGGAAAGTAAAAATATATTACTAACATTTAATTCAAATCATCCTGGAAAATTAGTATTTTATTTTCATCACACAAATTTCTACACACCACCAGCTATGAATAACTTGACCATTTAATAAGCTTTTAGAACCCTAAGATTAATTTGCATTTTCTCAAATACACTGTAAGCTTACTATTTAATTTTTTTCTCTATGTAGCACTATTAAACTACAAATTTTAGTTGAAAGATATAGTCTTTTCATCATTTAAATTTAATATTACACAGTTAATGTCAACTTTGGAATGACTTACGAGGCTAATTTCTTCTTCTTGTCTTAAAACATTTAAAGAACATTATAAAATATCTATTCAACCTATCACTCTTTAAGTTACACTTAACAGAGGTAAAAATAAACTGTATAATAATTTTAAATTAATTATGCTTATGTGCAAAGTTTGGTTGGTAATTATTATATACAGTAAATTGTGTTAAATTAAGAATAATTTCTTATAAATTACAACCAAATAGATGTTGTTAACAAGCAGCAAGACAACTCATGTTACAAATAAACATGCTTAATTTCAATCGGATGCAAACACATGGTGCGACATAAACATTATCAATATAGTGGTACTTACGTTTCACGGATTTTGATCTTCCAATTCTAGATCCCTTCTTTGGTTCATCCAAAGTATTTGATTCTGATCGAGACAGATCTCTCCCTCCTTTTAATCCTCGGTTGCTATTGTCAAAACCTAAAGGCTAAAAGTAAAATATATAATAAAGAAAATGAATACTCTAAAATCGTTAAGGGTATTTTAATATATAAATAAATGTTATCAACACTTGATAAGAACAAATACATAAATAATTTGTTTTCAATATATGTTGTTTAATAACAGTAGCTCTTTTATTATGCTATTTTTAAATTAATCCAACACAATTTATATATCATGAAATTATTGTGAAAGATTTCGACTTAAAATTAATTTTGTAAATAAAATAAAGTTGAATATTATTAACGTATAATATAATTTTTACAGTGGAATTTGTTTAACTCGAAGCTTAAGTGTTTAAAAAAAATTGTAAATTAGAAAAGTTAGGTGCTCAGGTAAAAAAAAAAAACTTAACAAAATATGACATTATAAATTTATTTTCTAGTATAACACATGAATTCATCATTTTAAAAATAGTCTATAGTACAATACTTATATTTATTAAAAAAGGTAGATATTTTCAAATATGCAGTCTTTGATAAAAGTGAATTCCTGAAGGAGATTGATGGCTTGAAAAGTGAATTACTTACATTGGAGTGGCCCTCAACATACTGTCGTAGTTCCTGCAGGGGATTCAGTGTGCTTCAGCCAATGTTGGAATAGGCTCTAGAAGTTCTGGTCCCTCATCTCCTTCATCAGATGAGTTGTTTATCTTTGTTGTTATAACACCAGTCAACATTTTTGGACCTGTTAGTTCTCTACAAACTGCCACATTTTCATTCACATTTACGAATGAAATTTCCTTGCCTACCTCTTCCCAGGTGTCTGGTGTAAAAACAATATTTTCCTAGACATCTTTGTTTTTGTTCAATTTTTTTGTTGAATAGTCTTCTTTACATAAACAGTTAGCCAAGGTTTTGTTTGTCACTTTACTTCATCCACTGTGTTGCTTGTAACACTTTCATTGTGATGTTGGTGTGTGTATTTATATATGCAGTATATTGTATATTTTAATTGTTATATTAATGCCAGTTGAATATCATTATTATTTAGTGTATAATTTTTGCATATTTAGTTTTTCATGTGGTAAAATATTTGATAAACTTTTGTTTATAATTATGTTTTTACTTACCTTGTAAAAGTTAATAAAAATAATATCTGTCAGTCCAAATGCCAAAACATTTTTTCTATTACAATTTAGCACTAGTTGAAAAAAATCAAAGTTTTCTGCCCCTAACAATTTGCCCAATGGGGAGAAATATGTGTTATTGTGTTATATATATATATATTTTAAATTTATTTTTTCATAAACTTTTGACATATCTTTATTATAAATTTGTTTGTAACATTTTAAAATTTGTATCACTAGAATATTTTATTTAGATGGTTAAATAATTTGATCACATGCCTTGAAATCATTATCTGAACCATGTGTTCCATATGACTCAATACCATACATTCCCAAAAATTTCCAATGGAATCACTTTCATCTCATTTATTATCTTTTTTTGTTGAGAAAATTTGTTGTATAACAAATATCACTATTTATGTTTAGCAAAACATTAAATATTTCAATGGCTCATTATATATTTTGCAAATTAAATAAATATTAAGATAAAATTTTATGAAAATTATCATGAAAATACCTCATTATACTCTTCTTCTTCTTCCTCTGGAATAAGCAAAAGAGAATCTTGCAGTAAATGTTCTCTTAATGCGTTCCACATTTTTACTAACAATCTTAATTTTAACTTATTATAAGGAAATTGAGGTTTGGATAAAAACCTAACCACTTCCTGTTAGACTATACATGAAGGAGGATACTACTCATTATTGTCATATGCAAAACTATTTGTACACTAACAAACATAATTTAAAATGACTTCACTGTGTATGTGGTAAAATTTATAAGAAACTGGTTTCAGTATTTTAGATTTGTTGGAATACAATTTTGATCACTTTTATCTTTTTTTTTTTTTAAAAGCAGAATTTCATAAACATTTTTAAAATGATTCAAATTTTTTATATAATTACAGATTTTTTGGGTGAAAAGTAGTGGTAACATCTTGAAATGGATAATAAAATTTCCCCGAGTAGCACACTTTCTCCTCTTCCTTTTATTTTAGACCTTTTAATAAAATTTGATAGTGATAAGGTACTTAATTATGGAAATTAATTTCCAGGCAATAAAAATTATCAAGAAAATTCTAACACTTTATATTTTGTTTATATTTTTATTAGATTTTGATTGAACTTAGTATCAGGTCTTTATGATACTTGTAATTATTGTCACTAATAGTAATATAAAAAAATTGAGCTTAAAAGAAAGAAATTAAAACTTTTTAACAATGACAAGTTTTCTCGAGTAATCAAGAAAGCGTAATAGACATATGTAATAAATTGGAGCACACTAATTTTAAAATGGATTTTATGGGAAAACTTGTAATTAATAAACATTGTATAAGCTTTCTTACATACTCATTCCAAAACCAAATAAAAATTAAACAAAACCATTCATCACCAAAAATGTTAGTTCAGCAGTAGTCAGTTAAAAAGTGAAAATAAATCATAGGTACCATATTTGAAAAAAAAAAAAAAAAAAAAAAAAAAAATAGGACCTAAGCTTATTTCACTTGTGCCTTAATATAGATCTCACACTTGATTAACATCGGGTGTTTAGTGATACTAGTGATTGAGGTTCATTTTTTTGGGTCAAATTAAACATGAATAGTAAATTGTTTAATACACAGATTTAGGTAATTAATCTTCATATTTCACAAAAATTTGAACAAAATAAGTGTAGAAATTTTGTGAAATTGGGTCTTTTATGACGTCATGACAGGTCGTTGTTGATTTACTGATTATTCATGAACCGGTATTTTTAGAGAGTTGAAAACCAATCCGTTTTGTTTGGGTCTTTAGCCGCTACACTTTAGAAAATTTTGATTAAAATCTTTAGAGCCAATTTTGAGAAAATTTTATTATTATTTTTTTTTGAGTTATTTGAATTTTGAGTTATTGAAAAACCGAAAAAGGTACCAAGATATAGCCAAATTATGCCCACACCCCAAATTTGATTAAATACAGTCTATGTATTTGAACTGTAGAGTACTGCACAGACGATAGGCAGATATATTTCTAGAAACCACTTTTTGTACTCACGGATCTCAAAATGAGTATCCGCAAAAAACTTGTCATTGTTTTTTTGAACCATCACATAACTTTCTCTAAAATATGTATATCTTAGAAAATAAACAAAGCAAAAATAAACAGTGTTACATAACTTTTGGCAATTCATTTTAGAATTAATAATAATTATACTTTGTGTATATAAGTTATCAATCTTTATTTAATTGAAATTCTTGTTAAATTAACTTTTATAAACATTTGATACAAGACTTATTATATATATTATATATATATATATATATATTCTAACCTTACAACGGGTTACTATAAAATCGAGCCATTTTGCTCCTTTTTTTAATAGTTTTATTTTAATTCATTTTGGGTGTAAGGTAAAATGTGTAAAACTAAAATGCACAAAATATAGACTCTCCCATACAAATGTAAACCTTTACTTCATGAAATATTAGTAAAACAGAGGAATGGAATAAAACATTCCACAGATCTGAAATTCTTTTTTTCCCAAAGATAAAAAGATTTTCAAAAAAAAAAAAATCAATGTAAAAGATCAACTCTTCAAAGTTGAAATCAACTCTTCACAGGCTTGAAATCACAAACGGGAGCAACTCATCTTTGTAACACTTTGTAGAATGTATATATCTTATAACCTATAAGAGCTATGATAATTTTGAATGGTTCGAAAGAGGAAGAAAAATATTATAAAATATCGTCAACTTATGGTAGGTATTTGGACAAGTATTAACATTTATAAAAAATATATGAAATATGAGGTCATATTTTCTTGTATTGCAACATTCTATCACATGCTACTCTTTAGCATCAAAACACACCAATTTTACCGAATTCTTAAATTTTTTCGTTTTGTCATATAATTACAAAGCTTTTAAAATGGTATATAAATTACTGTGGAACAATAATTTTACTAGGGTAAATGTTGAATTGAAAAAAGTGATTACCGCTCCACAGGTCAGGAGTAAAACCAGTTAGAGGGTTAAAAGGTAAAATTTAGTATCCTTAATCATAAAATAAAATCTCACTAGAAGAATGTTCACTCTCTAAAATTCCCTTTCTATATAATCATTAATTAATGGAATGAAGTATAAAATAGACTATAGTATTTAAATTTCAACTCGCACAAGGTCAGATGGAGTAAACTTTTGTAAGACTGAAGAAATTGAGGAGAATGGGAGGAGCTAAGTCACAATGTGGATTGTTGATTGAACATCTACAGACCTAAGATGGATTCATATTCTACAAGAAAAAATATTTGTGTTTTTTTTGTAAAATATGATAATTGTTATCCTTTTATTTGGCCCAGTAACTAATCTGATCCACCATTTATTTAATACATATTATAATGATATGTACAAAAACAAGATACTTGTTACAAGATGTGTCTATTAAATAATGAGACTCTGTTTCTGCCTCTTAGAAAAGGTAGTGAGAACTGATTGTGATCTCTTAGGAAGAAAAGATAAACAAGTCTGAACTTGCATGACAAAACATTACTCTCAGCCATTCAGTTGGTTGTGAGTTTATGTTTAGTGCAATTGTGTTTTTTGTTTTGTGCTGAAATAATGCTAAAATTAAAACATGTCAATTTGAAATTTGTAGTAAAATTTAACAAAACACCAACAAAATGTTTTGAAATGCTTACTGAGGCATAAGAGAAGACTGCATCTCATGTATGTGTGTTGTATGGCACAAAAGATTTAAAGAGGAACATGGAAGATGACAAAACCACTGTGTAGAAAATTCTGCGTAAAGTGTTCAACATGGAAAAATGTTTCCTAGGGTTCTTACACAAAATAAAAATAACACTGCAAAGAAATTTGTGCTGTGTTGTTGAAGGACCTCGATGCTGACTGCAAACTTTAAAAAAAAAAAATCATTTGTGACGAAATTTAGATCATCCACATTAATCACAAGACAAAATGACTGTAAATGCATTGACAAATTAGTCGTCACCAAAAATAAAAAAAATAAAAAAGGCTGTCAAAATTTAGCCATGCTCATTTTGTTTCTTACATGAAGATCGCAAGTTTGGAAGAATGGGTTCCAGATAGCACAAAAGAGAATAAACATTATTGTAAGGAAGTTTTGACAAAGCTGAGAATTAGTAAAAAAAAACTAACAGAAATGTCGAAGATGGTTTCATTTTTCTTCAGGACAATACGCCTGACCAGACACCATTTTTTTAAAGTAATTTTTGGCTGACAAACACATTATTACACTAGAACATCTTCCACATTCGTCAGATTTGCTACCAGATTACTTTTTCCTTTTCTCTAAAATTAAATATATATTTAAAGAACTATGTTTTGTGACAGTTGGTCTAGTAAAATAAAACAGCAGAAATGTTAAAGCAGAAACTGATGTGCTCTATGCCTTTGACCAGTAGTGGAAAAAACTGGACCGGTGTATAAACATGAACGAACAAGGACTCTATTGAAGGGGAGAAGCATTAGAATTGTAATAAATATAAATAAAGATGAGTTATTGTATCAGTCACATTATTTAATAGACACACTTTGTATATTTTCATCTGAAAAAAAAAAAAATAATAATAAAAACCTTGTACTTTAAAAATTTAATTGAAACAATAATTTGCATTATCATTCGTGTATATAAGTGATGGTAAATGTCTAAATAACTTAACTATACTAATAAAATCAACAATCCATCAATAACAACAAAAAGAGAATAATTATACCACAACTAAGTAGTTCTAGGTGACACTACTTTGTTGTATTTTAGTTATATAAAAGTATAACAACAGCTTATTAACCAATATACAAATGGAGAGAGGAAATGTGTAAGAACATCTATCATTAAAGCTTAAAAAAACATAATTATATAGAAAAATAATTTGAAATTTAAAAAAATTCTTTGTATTTTTTACCTCGGCATAAAAAGAATTAACCATATTGAATTTCGTATGGATATTCTGAGGTTAAAGTAATGATAGATAACTTACCAAATTTTTGATAGCCAAATGAATAGCTGCAAACCACTGTTCAGCAATGTTATGATTATCACATTGAATTAACACCTGAAGACCCAATACTGTATTTAACATATATACATTCTTCCTACTAGACACTTTGTCCTCTCTATCAATGAAAGCTCCATTCAGGTCCACACAAAGCTCTGGTCTTGCTCCACTTGACTTCTGCAAAATTAATAGCACATAACAATTTATTATCTACTACTTGTTACCAAGTTTACTTACACTAGCAAAATTGACAACACTTTGTAAAAGTTAAGCTGAATATTATGATAGCATTACTGAAAATTATATTTATGGTAATGAAAATTTGGAATAATTGAAAAGGAACATAGTAGAAGATAAAGTGAGGCAGAGCATAAGAAAACTATGAATTTTTGTTAGGTATAAAGACACCAAGCTTCCTTCTTTTCTGCCATAAACTCACACTAAGTTTAAATCTTATTTCAATGAAATATAAATTTAAACTATGGTGGTCAAGGTTTATTTTCAAGTTTTGTCTATTATTCTTGAAGGATAATTATTTTATTTTACTTGCGATTTTGTTACACTCATTTTGGTAATTAATCTTTATATTTTACGAGAACTTGAACAAAATAAGTAGATCATATTATGAGAGATTGTGTCTTTTATAACAGCTCCATTATTTTGTTGTTTTTACTAAATAACACACCAACTAGTATTTTTAGGGAGAAGTTGACTAATGTTTTATTTGGTACCTTAGAGGCATAATTCTAGTAAAATTTAATGAAAATAGATATGGGACTAATCTTGAGATAGGCAAAATGACACTAACACAGAAAATTTTATCGTCAGTCATTTGGGCATTATGACACTGCATAGTTGACAGACTACATCATTCATAAAACTAATTTTTTGATTCCCTCAAAATTGATTTATCTGCACCTAATTACTATTATTAAATATTAGTTTGTCATTTTAAGGTTTGACTTTTTTAGAGCAACTTTATAAAGCAAAAGTATAAATACCTTATGCATCCTATTTTCAAAGTTTTTCTACCAAAAACAACAACACAATTAAAAAAAAAAAGGTGGTGTTACTATTTTACAATTTTAATTTTGGATTAAATTTGATATAAGGAAAGTGACAAAATCACGTTCAGATTCCCAAAAACAAAAAAAACTCATTATAATTTTGGCTTAACAAAACTAAGAGACAAGGTTGTATGTTGTGTTTTAAACATATGTTTAAACTGAGTTTAATAAAGTCTGCAATAAAAGTTGGCCTTTTTATACTATTTAAATTTGTTAAAGTTTGCAAATTTATTGAAACGATAAAAGTTTAACGAATGTTGAAAACATTGGTAAAAATCAATGTTAATTTATGCAAAATTGCATTTAGAAAAATATTAATTACACAATATTAATATTAAACACAAAAAAAATATCTAATTATGTTGTAGTAGTGTACAGCTAGATTGTTTAAGGAAAAGAATATGACTGTGGAGATGAGTACGTGTTAAGCAAAAACATATTAAAAAACAAAAACTTTTTGGGCAAAATCTAGCAGTGTAGTGTACATCTTGACCACAAAGAAAGTAATGAATTAAAATAAGTTAGCTATTTTGAGTTTTAGAAACTATCACAGATTTATAACATATTATATACTAATGTCCATAAACACATCGAGTTTTTTACAATTTTTCTTTTAGGATTGTTAAAAAAAGAAAATATAATATTTTATTTTAAAATATTAAATGTTCACCATAAGCTTTACAAAAATGAAAAGGTGCTGATATAATATCACATGCTTATTAGCTGAACTTAACTGTTTGATAAATTTTTCTTTTCAACATTAAATACCAAATATAAAAAAAAAAAAAAAAAAAATTGTCCAAATAAATTGTCATCATACCAGTAATTACTAAAATAGTTTCCAGACTTGTTTATATATTGAAAAAAACTTTATAAAGAAATAGCAAACAGATAGAAAAATAATTTTCCTGTTTAAATTATTATAATAGTTTTTCCTTTTTCAAAATAAGTTTTGGAACTAACACCAGTATTTAAAACCATGCCTATGGTTATTTTTTTAAAAAAAGTACCAATTATAATAAAAAAAGATACATTATCTTACCATAGCTGCAAACGCTTTGCTGTCTTTAAAAAATAGAAGGAAAAGTTCAGTAAGAACAACATGTGTAGTAGCCCAGTTCTTCCTCAGTCTCTTTCCATTTTCTGTAATTTTAGTCCTGTTCAATGGCCCTTCTTTTAGTACACACTGAAACATTTCAAAATGTATTACCTAACAAAGAGCACATTGTTTAGTTTTTTATCTATTTGAAAACTCCAAATAGTTCTACCAGGTGTTCATAAAGGATGCAACAAGGTTGGGAATTTTGTTAAATGTATATAACCTTTAAAAAAGATAACAACAATTGCTTTAGCTTTACAATGGATGCTGAAAGTGATTTCCATTCACCTGGATACAGGCAGGCTCCTATAAGTTTTATGACATTTGCAGCTACTTGGCATAATATTTTTCACTTATTTTTAAAATTTCCCTTTCCACATTAGCTTTCAGGTTTTCAAATGTTTGTGATTGTTTTTTAACACCACACTTTTCAAATATCTTCAATGTTAAAAATAAGTAGGAGTAAGATCCAGGGATCTCAGAGGATGCAGATTTTTTGAAACGAAACAAACATCAAAAATTCCTGCAACATGGTCATAGTTTCATTCTTTGTATAAGAGGTTGCTCCATCTTGGTGTAAACAAATCTTGTCTCTCATTAATATCCAACAAAGCAATGAATTGTTAGATTAATCATGAAAACTATACTAGCGACAATTGTATCAAAAAATAAAGGACCTATCACACGACTAAGGAAAACAACCACCCAACAATTTTACCTTCACGTAATGCTCTTTCTGCAAAAGTGTGGGGATTTTCACTGTTTCATATTCCAATGGTTTTGGCTGTTTACATATAACCCATCTAAATGAAATTAACCCTTGTCACTAAAATAAACACAATCCAATATCTCAATTCCATAACCAGAAATAAATCTACGGAACCAACAACAAAACAGTTTTACACATTTGGGTTGTAACAGTTCATGAACAACATCGTTATAGTTGGCATGGAGTTTTAATTTTCTTATAGTCCTGAAAACACTAATTTTTAACAGTCCCACATGTGAAAATAACTTAATCAGTGATGTTCTTGGTGAAAGAGTTAAATGCAGACATGTCAGTAGATAACAATGATTGAGGGCTTAGGCTCTTAAAATTGTGTATGGAATCTGTGTCACAAAATGAAACTCATAACTATACGTTCATATTTGGAATGTGACATTATTGACACAAGACAAAAGAATAAAAACTTACATGAGATTAGTGTATAAGGTCATCTCAATGGTTAGACACTACAGTGTAACTACCACACAAAAAATTATGGTATAAAATATACCTCTCTATGAATTTAATTTCTTATATGCAAGCTTACATCCTTATTGAAACACCCGGTACTTCAAATTTGTTAGTAAGTTTTATTTTATATATTAAATAATTAGTATTCATAAAATATATAAGAGACTTCAAGCCTACTTTGTTCAATTTTCTTAATGTTAGTTATAGTTGGTTATATTTGTTGTTTTATATATACATATATATTTCATTAAAAAACAGACTTAAACATAAATAAACAGTCATAAATAGACATTGTGTAAAGATTTCTCACACACCCACAAAACCAAATACAAAATGGCCTAAAGTTTTTATTATCAAAAATCCCAGGTGGGTAGTTGTCAGTCAAAAAGTGAAAATGAACCATAGACACCAACAGATTTATAAATAAATATTTCCATTAAATGTATATATTTAAATAGAGCCTAAAGTTGTCTTTATTATATCAATAATAAGTCTTAAGAGTAAATCGTATTGGATTGAAATCAAGTTTTTAATGATTGCGGTAATATTAGTTTTTTGATACTTATTTTTTAATTGTAATTTTTTCAATTCTATACAATTATTTGGGTAATTATTTTTCATATACAGTAGAACCTCTGTTAACCGGCCTCGGATTAACCGGTCCACGGATTAACCGGCCTATATCGTAGTGTACTGGTTGGATGAGAGTTTCCAAAAATAAATTGTAATTGAAACACCAAAGCGGCGGCGATATCAAACGACTTTGTTTATAGCGGTATCCCATTGTCGGCGGCGTAAAAACACCGTGGCACCAAAGCGGCAGCATAAAAACACCGCGGCACCAAAATCAAACGACTTTGTCGATAGCGGTATCCCATTGTCGGCGACATAAAAACATCGCGGCACCAAAGCAGTGGCGAGTCAAACGATTTTGTCGATAGCGGTATCCTATTGTCGGCGGCATAAAAACACCGCGGCATTGGCAACCGTCGGTATAGCAGACATACACCCACAAAAACGTTTGATGGGCCGCTTTTTTTCCACGAATCATTTTAGTATACATTATGGAAAATATAACATTTCTTTTCAGTTTTCAGAAGCGTGTGTTGGTTTCGTTTGAGACGCGGTTAAATGTGTCAAAAGACTTGACAGAGGGGAATCTGTAAAAAAGCTTTGTAGTGTTTATTTTTTTCATGATGGATGTACAGTATAATATACATAACATAATATATACGATACATTTATGTACAATAAAATGAGTTGCAATTACATATTAATTGCATAATTCTTAGTGCTACCTGATTAAATAAGCTTTCTTTGAACGAAAACCGATTTTTCACGGGAACCTCGGATTAACCGGCCAAGGCACCCGGCCAGGGTGTCAGTCCCGACTAGACCGATTAAGAGGGGTTCTACTGTATCATCAAAATTTTAAGGAAATTTACAGAGTTAATTTTCAGAAATTATATGTTTTACAACAGCTCCAAGTCAGATTTTATTTTATTTTTACCAGTTACTAATGAACCAGCATTTTTGGAGTGATATGACTTGTTTGGGTACTTAAGGGGCTAAACTCTAGCAAAATGTGATCGAAAACGTTAAGAGTTGATATTGAGGAAATCAGAATTTTCGTCTCTTGGCAGGGTCCAACAAATTTTGAATTATCAAGAGAAAAAATCCCACATTCCAAATTTCATTAAAATCGGTCCAATAATTTGGGAAGTAGAACATTGCACAGATGACAGAGAAACAAACATTATTCTCAAAACCACTTTTTTGGACTCTGCAGATCTCAAAATACTTATAAGAAAAACTCACTATTGGATTTTTTTGACCTATCACATAACTTTCTCTTTATTAAATATATGTACTAAAGTTTTAAAAAATGGTAAGAATGATGTATCAAAAATTTGAAGTCTTAAAAAAACTAATGATATAATGTAAATTTTGGTCTTAACATACTATCAACATGATTTATTATTTTATAAACTGACCTACATTACTGTACTGTAAGAAAAACAAGGATTCCCAGAACAACATAAATCATTATCATCAGAGGTTTATAGCTAAAGTCACTTGAGTTTTAAACCTCTAATATGTCATCAAAATGTATATATATAAACATGCTGGATTTATTACAGTCTTAGTTTTGTTTCTTGTTTCTGTGGTTCGGGAAATCCTTGTTTAAATTATTGTGAATACCACCACAGTGCTCCTTGGACATTTTATTACTTTGCTGTACAGATTTTTAGATAAAGTGAAAATATTTTATTTACTTTTTTCATTAACAATCAATTAAATTTCTGTGGTTCGTTCAATTATCTTATATAAAAATTATGGAGAACATATAAAACAATGTTAATTTGTCATTGAAAACAATGTTAATTTTGATACAAACTATAAATTAAAAAGTTAATTTTTGAAAAATAGAATATATGATACTGTTGTAAACAGATCATGTGGCATGTGAAAATGAGAGCAGAGCTCATGGTAAATCCCACTGAAATGAATTTCTGGCAAGAATCCGCATGTATTTCTCAAAGAGATAAGATGGAGAGTTTTCTTGCATCACAGACAATGTTACACCTAAACAGGTGGTGTCCTCAGAGGTTCATTTATAGTGAGTACGGGTGTGGCGATCCTGAAAGGCCTAGCTTGTCCTCCTGAGGGGGTCTTTATATTATGTGTTTTCATTTTTTTTATAAAGAGATGATGACCGAGAAGTTTTGTGCCTTTAAACAACAAGGAAAAAGTAAATAGCTTGTTTGGTATGGCCATATGCAGCAAATGAGTAAAGATTGAACCAAACCATAAAGAGCATTGGACGCCTGTTAGAAGGAGACGAGGAGATGTTGGAGTGAAAAAACTGATATGATAGAAGAGAGAGGACTGGAGAATGATCAATGAGCGGATAGGGATGAATGTAGAGTGGATATCAGAATTGAAGATCGCTATAGACAGATTTATATATATATATATATATATATATATATATATATATATATATATATATATATGTATACATTTATAATTTTTAATAACAGAACATGCATAAAATTGGCTCATCTATTTAGGCTTTAAGAGTATTGTAAAATAACTGAATGTTTGGATGTCCAGTAAACTTTAGTTTTTTTAAGGACTTGTTTTTAGAAAAGTTTAAATTGACTAAAAAAAAAATAGCAAATATATTTCAAAATTTTAAGTGTACATCAGAAACATCCAGAATGCTTATTTATAAGATGATGAACCATTTACCTGCACATAAAAAAAATATTATAATTATTAATAATCTAAATTTTTCATAATTTTCTCAAATTTGCAATATTACAATACTGAAGTCAATGAATTTGCTTGCTTGTGAATTAGGACCATCCATTGATTTTTATAAGTGTAGCCGAGCCCAAAATTTGTCGCTTGGACAACTTTCTATTTAGTCCAATAAGCAAATACACACCTTGGTAAAGAAGGAATAATAATTTATCATGCATATTTTATATACATAACTAAACAAATACAGATCTTTGTAAAGAAGGAATAATAATAATTTATAATGCTTTATGTTATTATGTTAAATACAGTAGAGTCTTGCAAACTCGGCACTTGATAACCCAGCAGTCCGGATTACTCGGTGACCCCGACGGGAAAAAATACATTGCTAAAAATAGCGATGTTCGTAAAAGTTAGGCAGATCCCAAAGCGGACATTAATTTCGATCGCTCGAATCGTTGATGGTACTTTTCCCACGTTAAACTCGTCACAAAGCTTTTTTGCAGATTCCCCTCTGTCAAGTCTTTTTAACACATTTAACGGCGTCTCAATCGAAACCAACACACGCTTCCGTTTTCGTAACTCGCTCATTTTTATTTACTGTATATACTGTGCGTAGATCATATCCAGTCAAAGAAAAATGAAAAGAAAAATGTTATATTTTCCATAATGTATACTAAATTGATACGTGGATAAAAGCGGCCCATCAAATGTTTTTGCAGGTGTATGTCTGCTGTACCGACGGGTGCCAATGCCGCGGTGTTTAGCTGACAATGGGATACCGCTATCGACAAAGTCGTTGTGCCGTGGTGTTTTTACACTGCCGACAATGGGATACCGCTATCAACATAGTCGTTTGATATTGCCGCCGCTTTGGTGTTTCAATTACAATTTATTTTTTGCCCTTATTCCCGATAACCCGGCATTTCACAAACTCGGCACACTTCCGGTCCACATTACACTGAGTTTGCGGGACTCTACTGTATATACAATTAAATAATTATGTTATGAATAAAAAAAATAAAAATCTTATGTAATTATGTTTTTATATACCTATGTAGTAAGAACTACATCATATGATAAAGCAACATACCATATGTCCATCCCATAGCTGAGGCCAGTTACGAGGAACTGAATGAGGGAGAGCAGAGTTATCCTCAGATCTAAACAAAATTCACTTGATTAATACTTTTTTATCATTAAATATACTGCTTCTTTTATTTATGTAGAGGCAATGACATCATGAAGTTGATTTTAAGAAGTAGCTGATCTTTGTTGTTCAAATTAATATCTATACACAATATGTATATGCAAAACTTTAACTATCTTTTGCTTCTTTGAAGCACTACATTGCTTCTTTTTATCAATTGAGTAAATATTCATTTTGCAATTTCAATTATATAAATCAATATTTAATTGTAAAATCAATATTTAGAATAAGATAATTAATAAGAATATATATTTTAAATTTAGGCGTATACAATTCACAACCCAGCATCCTATATACAGTAATAAAAATTTATTGCATAAGTAAATTCTAGAATAATTCAAGTAAACAGAATATATTTTTAATTTAGCTACATTAAAATATTAATATGGTAAGCTTGCGACTATCCAGCTTAATGTGGTGGTCGGTCGGCCAGATAGCAAAAAGGGGTGATAAATCAGGTGTAGAGGGTAAATGACTTTCTGTGCATTCACTACCAAAATTTGTGATAACTGAACATCAGTAACTTTTCATAGTATATTTATTTTAAAAACTTGTGTTTATTGACTTTTATCAAAGAATTAATGTTAACTTAACCTAATTATTAAAATTAAGGTAAATAAAATGACAAAAATATTTATAAAATTTTAACATTTATTTAAATAATATAACAAAGGTATTTCATATACTGTATCTGTATTTATTATTATTTATCACTCATATTAAATTTAAGGAATAGTTATAAAATTGATAAGGTGCATACAAAACTGATTGAATTAGATATCTTCTGCACCAGGCACTGAAAATAATAGAACCTCAATATTCATGACAATATATGAAAAAAGTAGCATGCATCATTCACGCAAATAGAGTGATTTCTTTGTTAATAAGACAATTCTAAAGTCATACATCTATAACTATTTGGGATATAAAAACTACACAAAAAACATCTACTCTAGTTTATATTTCATAAGGCCTTACGACTGAAAAGTATTGTAAATTACCTGTTTTATAAACTATTTTTTGTGGATAAATATTGAGATAATATTTAATATTTAACCCCTGAACACAAGATCTCACAAAAATTATGTTTACTTAATCAAACGTGTTTCAACGACAAAGTTCCTACCTTCAGTGATACATGACCTACAACTGTAGTTATAGTTTAGTTACTGTAGCACTGAAGATTGTGACTTTGTCGCTGTAACTTGTTTCATTAAATAAACATAATTTTTGTGAGATCTTGTGTTCGAGTTTAATTCTATCTAATTTTTGTGGGCCAAAATAATAATAATTTACACCACAGTCTAAGCTGGATAATATTGGAGAGCCGGATATTTACGAGTCTAACATACTTTCTTCCCTGTTAGTAAATAAACGATGAATCAACAATCTACAATTTTCACACACGCACATACATACAAAAAATCAAATAATAATCAACCTCAAATCATAAACTATGATGACAACCATAGTTCATTTTCCCTTTTCAACCATTAACTCAAGAACCAAAATGTTTGGGGAAATAGTGACCAATCCGTTTTGTTTGTATCTTTAGAAGCTATATTTTAGCAAAATAAGCAATTTTGTCTTGTAAACAATGCTCAAAACTTGAGTTATTTATCAAGTTTGATTAAAATATGTTTACTCGTATTGATGTTGTTACCCATAGAATAATTTTCTCTGTACATATTTCATATATGTGAGAGAAGTAAAAATAGAAGATGAAATTCAATGGCTGAATACTTATTTCATAATACAGTTAGAGTAATGTACATATTATATATAATAAAATTCACTCAAACGTATAAAAAAAGTTAATTAAATTGCTTCTGTGAAAAGACAGTACAGTAGCCTCTCTCTAATCTGACACACCTGTTTATGCACTTGACTCGGCAATAAGTCATAGTTTTAATGACAAAAACGAACTATTTCACTCCCACACAGTTTTGATTTTGTCATTGTTATACTTCATATGTTACTGCTCAATACCTAACCTTGTTTAGTGTTTAACATGTGTTATTGACTGTGTTTAACAAGTGTAGAGAGTTTGTTGACTCTGTGTGGGTGTTGTGTGTATTGTGAGCCTCATTGTTGAATAAAGAAGAAATATTATGTCAGGCTCAAACCACAAAGATAATCATACAACTTTATCCTAACAGATTAGTGGGATAATATATATATATATATATATATATATATATATATATATATATATATAATAATGGGAAATCTGCAACTGCTCTATGTAAAGCTTATCATACTGGTAGATTAACAATTTGACATTTCAATTAACCATAAACAAATTGAAAATTTCATGAAGTCTGAAATTAATAAACCTGGCAAACTGTAAAACTTTGAAAAATTCCGTGTTTCCTCTAGTTGAAGAAGAGGAATTTATGTCTTGTTCTAGAAAATGACAATGCAATTCAAGAGGGACCGTGAAATTTTACTATCAGCTGTGACAAAGATATATAAATTGCTAACATTCTGCTATGGGGGGGGGGGGGGCTAAAGAAGAGATGTTGATTTTGAGAAACTTCTACTGCTCAAAGATATTTAAGACAAAGTAATGACTTATGGTTTTAAAACAAAAAAAAAAAAAAATCACTGATTATTTCAAATGTTCAATTAATACAGTAGAAGTGTTTTAGCATTTCAATTTTAATATAGTTACAGTATTCCCTATTTTCTAGTAGGTACTGTACTGTACTGCAAAATGTTTCGTAACCTTAAGGTAGTTTTCTATTAAAGTAGACCTACTACTATACTATAAAATATGTCTTTCCCTCTTAACCCTCTGTAGTCCAACAGAGCTTTAGTTGCTTAGGCATCGGATTAGAGAGAGTCTACTGTTATTATATTAATAGAAATGTTTATTTATTCAAGTACTCTCTCCTGAATACCATTTACTTAAATATAATTCAAACATTATTTGTCAAAGAAAAGAATGTAATCCCACAAACGAATTTGTGAACAATGTCTAAAACTCTAATCCCCTAAAACTGTAAAGGTTTTACCTATCTAAAAAGGACTTACCACACCATAATGATATTGTATAATATACATATTGATATTCCTAACTTTTTTAAAAGTATAATATAAATTTCAATAACAATGTTTGGTAAATAGGACACCTAATGTCACGAACCGATTGATACTTCAAATCCACAAACTTTGACAATAATTGTTCTTACAGTCTAGTCTGGTTACATGACTCTGTTAACAGATTCTAATACTCATGTAACTAACTATTGAAAACAATATTAAAACCAACAATACATCAAATAGATATTATTTAAGTTAGAATCAGAACCTCAATCCATGGTTATTTCGAAGACAGAGAGAGTGAGAGGTAAGTGCATAAAAGACTAACAATGTTAATAAACACCACAACATTAAATACAAATGAATATAAGCACTAAGCATAATATACTGAGTGGAACAGAATTAATTTATGAATTTAATGTGTGACATTACTTGGTTGCTATAGACATAAATAATAAACTATGCCATAACCTCACTTATTCTATGCTATTTAAAGTAAACATGGCTCAGTCGTCAGTTGAGTGCCGTGCATTTGTTATAGAAACGTTTTTAAAAGCAATAATTCTTTAATAAGCGATCCGACAAGAAGACACTTTAATATTGCAAGATACGGAAGAGTTGCTTTATTACGATTTGCACTATCATATATACAATAAACAGGTTGTGCAGAAGCTATCTGAATTTTGTGGCAAGAAGAGCCTTTTGTAAGTATTTTATGCATTTAAGTAATCATCACGCCAATTTCTCACGACTACTGATTATATCAGATGAAGCTCATTTTCATCTTTTTAGTTCAGTAAATGAACAAAATATGTGATGCTGAAGTGAGCATAACACCCAAGACCTGCATGACAAACCGCTAGTAAACATGTAACGGTATGATGCCGGATTCTGCCTTTCAAATCTTATATGTTTGAAGATGAGAATAATGCTGCAGTTGCAGTAAATTCTGAACATTTTGTCAATATGATACAGGAATTTTCCCTTCCACAGCTAAGTCATCAGAGTATTGATATCAATACCTACTGGTTTCAACAGGATGGAGCTACAGATCATAATCTAGACCATTTGACGGACACTAAAAGGTCTGTTTTTGGCGGCCATTTGGTTTAAAGATTTTGAGTCATAGCCCGGTCAATGTCGCATAATCTAAAGATAAGTGATTTTTTTTTCTCTCTGGCAATACTTAAAATGTACAATTTTTCAAACTCATCAAGTTACTATGGTTAATTTAAAGCACAGGATTGATGAAGAAATCAGACCAGTATTTTAGGACATGTTGCGCTGAGTTACCAATAGCCTAATGATACGGGTACATGAATGTTAACGTGTGAATGGGCAGTGTTTAAGTGGGGTTATTTTCCAGTATTAACTTAAAAATCATTAATAAAAAAATGACATTTCTTTGTTTCATTACTGTTTGAAGGTCGTGAGTTAACTCTGTCCCACTCAGTATTACTATAGTTTAACAAAGGTTTTTAAGTTTTTATTATATAAAAAAATTCTAAAAAGATTTTTTTTTTTTTAGGCTAAGGATGATTCATATTTGACAAAAAGGAATTATGAATTTGAGTTCATAATCTCTAAAACCAAGTGCTATATATATTACCTTAAATGAACGGAGCAAAAACATTGCATAAACTTTCTCACACACCCATTCATAATCGAAATACTAACCAAACAAAACTATTTCATCATCATAAATTAAGTCGGTAATTGTCAGTAAAGAAGTGAAAATCAAACATCTCATCTTAGATTGTGTAGATTATTTTAAATAATACATACAGTAGAACCTCTACGTAAAGAACTTCTATATAACGAATTTTCTCTGTAACGAATTAAAAAAAAAAGACAAATGAAATTCCATTTAACAATGTTTCCATATAACGAATTAGAATGTCTGAAAAAAAAACCCAAAAAGTAATTTTTATTATTAAAATTTATGTAATGATGACAAGGAGAGGCGCCATAGAAGAACCCGCATCTGTCAGCGAGTTAGTATGAGTCACAGATAGAGGGCGGCTCCGGACTCCCCTTCTCTCCCCCCAACTTGGCGGTACTGGCGGCGCTCGGCTGTATATCTGATCTCTCAGTATAGACTGAGTTGTCATTGAGAACAGAGCATTCGCGATGTCTAAACGGAAGGCTTTAAGTGTAGCAGATAAAATTAACATTTTAAAGGATGTCGAGCACGGCATACAGAAGAAACTTATAGCACAGAAGTATGAAATTCTTCCAAGCACTCTCTCAACAGTAATAAAAAATAGGGATGAAATTTTGAAGTGTCAGGAAGCTGGAGGAGAAGAAAGAAAAAAATACAGTTTAATATTTTTCAACAGTTTCCTTGTTATTGATCTGATTACTATTATATTAAAGACGTCTGATTATTACAATATAAAATACACATGTGATAAAAGACCCGTTTTATTTATTTTCTAGTTTTTACCGGTTAGAGTTGTCACAAATGTACCGTGTTTCAGTAATTAGAGTAAAAATTAGGTAAAGTTAAAATCTAGAAAAATTTGATTTTGTAGCACAAG
Source organism: Aphrophora alni (assembly GCA_963513935.1). Lineage (NCBI taxonomy): Eukaryota > Metazoa > Arthropoda > Insecta > Hemiptera > Aphrophoridae > Aphrophora > Aphrophora alni. The sequence continues at coordinate 118,076,408 of OY740767.1, read as the reverse complement.
GGCTAGTTGGTGATTCATAGAAGAACCATTAGCAGCAGGTAGGCCGAGACGAACGTGTGAATGTGTCTGCGTGTCGGGAACGAGGGTTGCCCAAATCCTTCAGAGCGCACGGCTGTTTGGACACACTGTAGATTAAAATCTGTGACTTGGATACGATTAATCAAAAATGAGTTTTAATAATTTTTAAAATGTTTATTAATTTAATGTAATAATAATAATGTAATAGTTTTTGGAATAAGTACGGTATTTCATAATAAACTATTCAAATAACTTTTAATTGTTGAACTTGATTAATATTAACACTGTCGGCACTCTTCAATAGAAAACAAAAAAGTAAGCTCGTTAGCCGAAGTTCCGAGAATTGCAGAAAGTACATTTCCGGAGAATAGGTTTTGTTTACTAGTTCCCACGATCCCCTCCCTAATATTAGTCGACAAACTTTACAAAGAAATAATCAGCTGCTTCTAAGATAGACGACTATTTTTACAATTAATACAAAAAATAACACAAGTTAAATACTACAGTATTTCTGTTTGTTTTTTTTAAACTGTAAATAAAAAAAAAATTTTTTTTTAAATTAAAAAAATTAAATGTTTTTATAACGAAATTTCTATGTAACGAACTTTTTCTTTGGAACCTTCAATTTTGTTATATGGAGGTCCTACTGTACATGTTTCAATAAGCTCTTAATTTACTTCATTTTTTTTACATTTACTTGCAATTTTGGATACTAGTTTACATAATTAATTTTGACAATTCATCAAAATTTGAAAGAAATTTATAGAGCTGATTTTGAGAAATTTCATCTTTTATAACACCTTCATGACCGATTTTTTGCATTTTACCAAAAACTTATAAAACAGCATTTTGTTTTACATGTTGTTTGAGTACTTATGTGTTACATTTTAGCAAAATCTGATCGTAATCATTAAATGTGATTTTGCAAAATCCAGAATTTAGGGTTTCTGTCTTGTGGTAGGTACCATCAAATTTTTAGTTTTGAAAAAATGTAAAAATGTCTCAAGATATGTTAAAAATATATCTACATACCAAATTTGATTAAAACCAGTCCACTCTTTAGGGTTGTAGAACACTGCAGATGACAGGCAATATTTCCAACATTTTTGGACTTAGAGGACCTCAAAACAAATATTTCGTTGAAAATTTAAAACCAGTATTTTGACCCGCCGCAACCTTCTCTATGATTTGTGAGAAAGTAAGAAATTACTGAACATTTCTATGTTCTATGAATTATTACCTCTGTAGAACTGTAGAAATTGTTATTTACAAGATAGCTCAGGCAAGATTTTAGCTATCATTAACAAATTTGGAGTGAAGATAAGGAATGGATACCAGTTTATTGATAGAAGAAATAAATATGATTTTTCTTTTCCAGTTGACATTACTATATAAGCGGGAAATAAAGCCAATTTTATTCTTTTTTTTTATAGATATTTTGTAAGAACTAGATTTCTATAAAGAGTATTATAGAGAAATTTTTTGATATCAAAAAGTTAAAATTGAAAAAAAAAAATTATTTTCAAAGGAGAAAAATATCTATTATTTAATTAGCAGCATTAATTCCAAATTAAAATAAACTCGAATACTCGAAGCATGACACAATAAATTTAATTATTTGCAAAAATTATAGCATGTCTTGTCACTCAATGATATTACAAAAAAAAAATTAAAAAAAAAATATATATATATATGGCTTAAAAAAAATATGGCTTAATATAAGGAGAATAAAAAAATAAGAAAGAAATAAACCTGAAAATAATAACAATATTTATAAAATTTGACTTTGTTTACAGAATTATTAAAACACCTCTAATTGGCCCTAATACAATTAATTTGAATATATTCTTCTGCCACTTACTCTTATCACCTTAAGTGTTTCAGATGAAAATGTAATAATCATAATAATAATCTCTAATGGTTATTTATAATTTAATATACAATCTAACCATCATTCATAAATTAAACAATGTTTTTACCCTTTGTTATCTGTTAACAAATATTTCACAAAAATTATTCATATATAGAACTTTGTCTTGAAAACCTGTGTGTTGAACTTAGCTTATGGTATATGCAAATGCATCACTTGTTTGTTAAAGTTGTCAGGCCAGCAAGACTGTTAAAATGTTAAGATATCCTTTATCACACACAACTCAGGAAGACAAATGCAGACTGAGCATCAACTCCAACTATTCTAGTCTAGCTTTATGTAAATAGAAGCCAGACAAAAAAATAACCAAAGCACAATACACTGTGGACATCACAAAGTCGTAAGAAAAGGCACAACATCCATGTTAAAATACCTGCACCTTGCAGCCACCGTGTGTCCCGTAGACAATACTACACGCCACATCTTGTTAAGCTTCGATTTTCCGCTCAATCTTAATGTCGTCTTCCACACATTCACCAACCTACAATTCCAATACCAGCTATTTATCCAATTTTGAATCAGATATTATTTCTTACTTTGAAAACTTTGAGACCTTTGAATTGTTTGAAGTAATTAAATAATTAGTATGCGTCTTCTGTTCACTATCATGTTTATCATAAAAATATAAGTTTACTTAAATTATAGTTATATAGAGGAATAAATAAATATTCCTTCCACTTACAAGTTTTTAATAATATTCACCTTTCATAACATTATTTCAGTATATTTTAATTATATTTTATAAAATGTATAATACATTATATATATATATATATATATATATATATATATATATATATATATATATATAGAATTAAATAAGAATCAAATAAAACACGAAGGCAGTAGAAATAGCAAGAGTATTATAATAAATCAATTCAAAAATAAAATAAAAATTTACAAAATGGATTTTACTACTCAGTTGCACTGTTATACAGTACTGTACCTCAGTTACACTGTATATAAGGTAGTTAATCTCAACTGTACTTGATAGACCCCTTGGTTAGAACTAATACAGTGCTGCAGCCATGAAGGAATGTCAGAAACTTTGTAAATGTCAGGAATTTTGAGACCAATAGGTTCAAGTCATACTTAGTGTTTTCCAATCTGTATTATAGGAAGTGGGCCTACCTTACATTAGTTACTACTATAGATATACTTCCCTATTTGTGATAGTTTCTTGAAATGGTATGAATTATAAGATCCCTCTATATATGTAGTCATATCTCATAGTCAGTATAGGATCATAACCCCTACTATGGACTCGTTTACCCACATTTGAACTATGGAGTTTTATTGTGGGGGAACTCTTCAGTTCAAAATGTGCAAAAGTTATTAAAAATATAAAACATTGTTGTAAGTCTTGAGAGGATAAAAAAATGGAATCTACTAAAGGTGCTTTCAAGGAGTTGAGTTAACTCACACTTTCCTCTATGCACATCTTTCAAACAATTTGTTATCTTAAATTTAAAATGTAGATGATAAATAAAGATATTCATAATTATGAAACCAGGGATGGAAGTGACCTATAGCTTAGATAAAACTAACCTGATAAGTCTTAAAATTTGCCCTTACAAGCAGGAGTTGTTGATTAACAAACTTCCACTACAACTTAAAAGGCCTTCACAAGAGATGTCTTTGACAACTCTTGGTGTCGGGAACCTATTACTCAGTGTATGGTTACGTTTTTCTTGGAGCGGCAATAATGGTATACTCTCACTTTATTCATATGCTTATCTTTTAAATTTGCACAGAGTGTTATCCTACTGTTATTCTAGTAATTAAAAGTCTTATTGAAAAGGAGTAAAAATGCATAAAATAGACCCCTAGCCATTGAATACTCTAATAATTGTGTCATAGTCAGAATAAAACAAGACTTGGTCAAGAGAGACCTGAAAGGCAAGATGAAAGAGAAGGATCTAACCCAAGACTACGTGAAAAAAAAGTATAGATCCAACTAAGTTCTCTAGAGATTGCCAAGTCTGTACTCACTGCTTGATGGTGTGAAGAAATATCTATGTCTTACAAAAGATAAAGAGATAAGCTGGCTGAAATAAAACATGGAAGTTCATAAAAAGTTTTTTAATCTGAGGTCTCCAAAGGGGTACAACCTACTTTCTAAATAATAAAATGATATTTAACTTGGGTTGAAGTTGAGGGGTTTGGTTGAAACTTACAAATTAAAAAATCATATATTTTTCAAAAGTTACTTTTTTTTAAAAATATTTGATAATTTATTATTTTAAAACCTATAACCATTTCAGTAAAGTTCTTCGTGCTTAAAGAATTAGTAACATGGATAGTAAGAATTAGCAAACATGGAAATAGATAAAAAATGATCAGAACAGGCAAACAAACAGCCTCTCAAGTACTTCATGTTATAAAAACAACAAAAATGAAAAATTTAAAAATAATCTGGTCACCTGATTTTTGACTGAAGATATGATGCACACAAGTCTGAACACTCTTCAATTTTGTTGTAGATTTGTTCAATTTGAAAATATTAATCCCAAGTATTTTTAGTGATTAAGAATATTTGATAAAAAAAAGGCCTTTTTATTACACAATCAAAAATTATGTCTGAAAGTTAAAACAGCCAAAATGTCTGCAAAATCAGCTTGAAGCATCTGACTAGTACCTCCCTTCAAACCCCACCATGAATAAATACCTTATTCAGACTCAACAAGAGAGGAATGTAATTTAAGAATTAATGATGTGACTGTGGCGAAAAAGTACAAAATATTTGTTTATGATCTCAATAATTTAAAAAAAAGTTGTAACATAATAATAATAATAAAAAAAAACTATGAAAGAAATATGCTAATGCAGCTGCCATCATGTTAAAATCTAGACTTGATACAAAATTCTATCTTTTGAACACTTCTTACTTAAACGTTTTTATAAAAAATTACATCATTATTCATTACATATACATGCAATTTTAATTCTAGTGTTAAGTTAAAATCATTACAACTTTTAATATACAAACAAGCAAAACCACACAAATGGATGCACACAAAAACCACAAATAATTTTATGAAGACATTAAATAAGTAAATTTAATAATTATTGTTACTGAGTGAATAATTCAAAAATAATATAATTCCACATATTACTATATATTTATGTATGAAATACAGAATTAAAAATTCTATTACAATTCCTTCAAATCTATTTTTTTTTAACAATGTCTAAGTTTAGTTTTAAATAGTTCTAAAATATATGACCTGTTCCTTCTATTTCAGTTATTGCATTACAGTATACATTTAAATAAGTTGTAAAACATTTTTTAAATGTTGCATTAGAACATTAACAAAAGCAATATGAATGATATTGACATACAGCCTGATGCATGATGTTGAATTGTTTTGTGCATTGACAGAACTTTTATAAATCCTCACAGTTATAAAGTAATCACAGCCTCATAACCATATCACCTTTAAGCACAACTCATATTTCACTTTTTTTTCCTGGTTGTGACCATTCTTTCCACTGATGTTTAAACACCATCACAAAATTCACAAATATCTCTAGGCCACATTGTCCTCTCACACATAGAAACAATCAAATGAAATTCATTGCACTCGCTAGTAGGCTTTCCACATAATCTTCTAAATCAAATGAGAGCAATTATTCTACAACAATTGTACTAATTCTCTAATAAACAATTTATTGGAAATGTATCATGTAATATTATTTGAATAAATATCTCATTTATAAAAGAAATATTCAATTTAAGATGTCCATTTGTTAAGTATTTAAAGTTTACGACAATCATACCATAAAAATATAATTAGTTTAAACCACAAAATAGCAATATGGATTGAACTTTAAAAATAGAATTATATAAACCCAGATAACCTAAATATGATTATCACAGACAATAAACAATCCAAACATCTTAGGGTTGCTGTCTAAGTTGCTGTTGTATATTATAAAACATAGAGTGAGTGTAGTGGTAGTGACCAACATCCTATCACATTTCCCTTACAACCCCCTCTCTTGCTTCCTTAGTCTTCCTACTCTACAGTTATTAGATAACTGGTTTTTGTTGTTAGTAGCTTACAAAGCCATACAAACTAGAATTTGTAACTTTCTATTAAAATAACCCCTTGGTACAAGATGCACATTTAAATTTTTAAGTTTAGTCATTTAATATTTAAGTTGTTTCTAAATGTTAATCGTTACTGTACATTCTTATAAAATTTAGTAGTTTATTGTTGTACAGGTTATTGTAGCTTAGTATTTATTATTACAATTCATGTTAAAATTTTTACTATGATTACATATTAATTAATTAATTTGTAGTAATATTATTACATAGTAATTAATTTTAAATATTTGAATAATATTATTGGATTAATATGTTGGAAAATGAAATAATACATTTCCTCTTAGACATAAACTATAACCAGGCCATGAAATGTGCATAGATCAAGCTTTCTATAACATATTTGAATGGTAAATTTATGCTGAGAACTCTAATAAAAATTTGTTTGATACTTAAAGAAACTGATCTGTCAATTTTTTTATAATTAAAAATGTATTTTCTACAGATTTAAACTGTTTTGTAAAACTCAAATGTTACTAATGTGATAATATTAATGTTTTAAACATTTTGTTTCACTGTCATATTTTTGGTTAAAATGCAGGTAATTTTAAATGTATATATACATTTTTTAAATAATATTGAAAATAAAAAAAAAATTTAAATCAACACACTCTGAATTTAGTTATCTTTAAACTTATATTAGTTTGTTTAAAGTAAGAAGAAGAAAATATAGTTAAAAAGTTGAAACATATCTGCACGGATTTTTTTTGCACCGGTACTGTTATTAAATGGGAACGATTGTTCTATCTGAAAGTGCATATCAACACACCCAAATTTGTGTTCAGTCTTGTAGAATTTTTGTTTATATGATAACTGATAAAGTAGAAGGATGGATAGAGCAGGAAGATCTGACTAGCAACTCCTCTGTTCTCTAATTTATTATAAATGACAAACATAACAACCAACTTTGCACCATGGTCAATTTGATAACTAAACAAGACTTGTCAGCCCACAATCAACTGTTGTATCCCATGATCCATCTGTATTGTTTATTGTCTTGTGTTATTAAACATTGCAAGGCTCTCAGCAATTTGTCTCCTGGTACCTAATTTAATTTATACAGTAATATCATTTTTGATATGAGGGAATAAACACTATTTCACTTTTATACCACTAAAAACCAAGTACTGAAATCTATTATGATAGGTTTATAGCACCTCCCACCAACTCGTAAATGATTTAATAGAAAAAGATTATTATAATCACATAAAAAATAACAATGAAGATGATGTTGCAAGCATCTACCAAGCATGATTTTTTTTAAATGGAAAAATACAGTATTGTGTAACCCCAGGAAGTTAATAAAATCAATCATTGGAATATATGGATAAAAATTACCTGTCTGTAAGCACCATGGACCTAGATTTGGCTGTTCTATTTAAATTACGCACTGCTAAGGGTACAGCAATGGGTAGTGATGGCTGTTGTGATGATGTGGTCCCCCTTTGCTCCTCCACCGAGCTCTAGAATATACAATGTAATAATTGTCACTGATAAATAACCATATTAAAAATGAAAACTCAGTTTATTTAGATTAGGCTATGCGTATTACTCTGACAATATACCCCTAAAACAGGACCCAGTAAAAATTATTACAATTTTCAAAGCTGTAAATAGATGTTTCACCAGGTAAACTGGGCAGTCTATTTTACTAGTAATGTAATGTGAAACTCCTTTGTACATCCTGTGAACATTATATACAGTGGGTGGGGACGGTCCCATACAGCCCACTTCACTGGTACAGGGTGGGCAACATATCGTTGCAGTAGAATGACAACAGGATGCTCTAGTAATGCAGCAAAAGGGTAGGATGTTAATATAGGTGGGACTCCATATGCCTCTGGCTGCGTAGCTAAGGGATTAGTCTTTAAATATGTGAACTCTAGATACTGGGCGACCTCCTGTTTTAATGTAGCCGCCTTACTTGGATATGTGGGGTTCTAATCAGTTTGATAACATATTTCTCTAGCTATTCATGAGAACATAATGAAGAACTAAGGAATGAAATAAACATAAATGTGGAGGGATGATGGGGCTAATCATATCCTTACTGGATCTACTCCTCAATCTCAAGAAGTTACAAGGATATCAACTTGAGATAGGACATCAACATCAAGATAAAGCCTCTCAACATCAGAAAAAATAAATAAAGACTTTCAGCGGCACAAAAGTAGAAACTGTAAAAAGCAAAAGTAATTGGCAAAAGTACGCTTGGGCATTTCCGACATCCATCTGCGAGTTGTTTAACCTAAAAAGAAGTGGATGCAATAGGGGTAAACCACCTCCAGAAGCACTGTCCATAATGAATATGGTTTAAATGATCTTTGATTATACAGTTTTTAAGGGTAGAGACCTAGGGTACTAACGAAGGGCACAAGCACCAGGCTTTGATTAATGGAAGAGAGTGTCTGGATATATAGAGTGTCTCCAAGTCAAAGAGAGTATATCCAATATAGTGTCCTGGGATAGAATATGGCCCAGACCTCTGTAAAGAGTATACTAAACAAAAGGGAATCGTCTCCTCAGTATGTTGAAATGACCAAACAGAAAATAGTTGCCTCTACTTAGGTTTTGTTTTACCTTGGGACATCTTTTCTTCCTATCTATCTTGGAGTTGAGAGTAGAAAAAGGTCAAAAAGGAGTTATGATCGAGGTGAAACAAAAAATCAAACCTCCATCATAATGGATAATCATATTTGGACAAAGTATGAATTTACAAATCTAACATGTTTTCTTGTTCAAACTAAAATTCTGCTTGAATTATAGTGAACTATTGGTTCTTATAATTGTGGGTATTAATTATAAATGCTGTCCTAAAAAGATCTGATTCCCTTGTGTTCTTTTTGAGAGCTCACATGTGCACCTTGGGAATGTTCTCATAGTTTGCGGTGGGTATGCTAGTGTACTCTGTGCAACGTGACATTTCATGGGAAACTGTAGTGCTTTGTCATTTAGTACTAAGTTGAGGTTATATGTTTATTATACTATTTTACCTTATGGATGTCAAATATAAATTTATCTTGTTGTGTAACTACAGCTGTTTTGTCAACCCCATTGATCTCGCCTGGCTGACACGCTTAACATTTAATATCGGGGACAAACTACACATCACAATCTAACACAACACAAAACACATACAATACATGTACACAGATAAACATTAACATTAAAAAGGTTATGTACATTCTACTGTATGAGTAGGGCATTTTAAAAATGAGGATAGACATTCCACATCTGAGTGGCTTGGTAGAGGAGTAGTCTGCAGGTAGATATTATTAATTGGGATGTTTGTTTAGTTTGGTAATTGTGTCATATATACAATTGAAGGCAAAGTTTCATTTATCATTCAATAATCTGGCTGGATTATCTGCATAATTAGAGTAGATGGTGTATTCTTCTATTGCATCAAGTGTTTTACTCTATTACTTCTGTATTTACTTCCATGTTGTTTGCTATGCTGCAGTTTGTGCGATTGTTGGATACTAAATGTTCACCATAGGCAGATGTGGTTACAATATTATTTTTATGAGGGAGATGTTCTTTGAAACATATTTTAAAATTCTTGCCAGTTTGTCCAATGTAATATTTGTCATAATCATTACATGATAAGTTAAATACTCTGTTGTTTGAGTATGTCCTTAATTATGATGATCTTGTTCAACAGATAAGAGACTATTTGATGTGATGTGTGGTATTTTACAACCTTTTTTTAAAGAAGTTATAATATATTGGGTGTTCTACAACTGGGTTATATGGGATGCTAAGATATTTGAATTTATTGGGTAGCTTGGAATATGGAAGTACTATTAAGTTGTTTATTTTCCTTCTATATTTGAGGAGACTGTCAATAATAGAAGATGCCCCCACAAGGTAAAATAGTATAAAATTAATTAAGTTGTTAGTAGTGTACTGCATTCGGTTCATTTGTGGTTTCTGTTAAGAGAATGTGTAATTATGGATGACAATATTACTGGACCTATACAACAAAAAAGAAGTTTACTGGGTCGTAAATATATCGATATAGAGAAATTGACAGTGAGTGAATTAGATAAAGGTGATATTTCCAGTGATGATGTGGTTTTTGGTGAGGATTATAACCAATATGTCATAGTCTTAGTTCGAGAAAAAGACATACAAGATGACATGAATTTTTGACAAATGACCCAATATTGTAGGTGATGTAAGTATAACTAATAATAGCAATAATTTTAACAGTGACAATAAGAGCAATTTCAATAACAGTGAAATTGAAAATGATAAGGAAAATATAGATTTAACTATAGCTCTAAATGAAATTGAAACTGAGCTATTAGGTCTAGTATAAATTTGAATGCAGATCAGCATATTCCTGAAGTTATTTGGGGAGATGACCCAGACAAAATTTAAACAATTAATTTTATTAAACTAATGAGCTACTAGTTTCTTTCCCTGGTGACAAAAATTCAGTTCTCTTTTTCATCCTAATTATAGATGAAGAGTTTTTGAACAAAATTTGTAAAACGACAAATTATTGTGTCCAAGAAATGTACGCTTCCATTCAGAAAAAGAAAACCTCATGAATAAATAACTGTTAAGAAGTTAATGAATTTAAAGTATGTTTAGGCCTAATTTTACATATGGACTTTATAATTTTATTCCAATTACAAGGTTAATAGAAAACGGATGCACTTTTCAAAATGTTATTTTCTGAATATATGAGCAGAGACGGATTCATAATTATTTCAAAAAGTTTGTGTTTTTGCAAAAAAAATATGAAGGCTAATGAATCTCAAATTGAGGGACAGACTATTAAAAATACAGTATGTTTGATTATTAGATTATTTTAATAATAGGATGAATGAAATTTTTACTATCCAGGACAAGAGCTTGATGAATCCATGGTGTTATAGTTTCCATCCATTAGTGGTCGTTTAGTTTTACATTAATACATTAAGAATAAAAAACACAAATACCGTATAAAAATATACACGCTTTGTGAGCCAAAATGGTTAGTCCTAAAAACAATAGTCTATTCTGGAAAACTTGAAACTTAGGTGGACATATCTCCAAAGTAATACATAGCCTTATGAATAAGAAACTCTATGTTGGACATTCTGTACATGGATAATTTTACAATTCATAACAACTTTCAAACAAACTTCAAAGTGAAACAACTACAGGGACCCTCAATACTGCAAGAGAACATTCACCAAACTGTATCAGGAAAGCAAAATTGGAAAAAAAGTAAAACTATTTGTACATATTCTGAGAAATCAAAAATGTGTAAAATCTTAGGAAGAAACAGAGACACAATCTACTATTGTGTGGTCTGCCCAGAACATCCTGGTCTTTACTTAGACCCATGTTTTACAATGTATCATGAACAACAAACATAAAACAAAAAACTCTCAACTCAAATAAATTATTACTATCTTAAAAAATAATAAAAACAGTATCTTCTTTTTTGTGTAAAATATATTTAGAAATCATTTGATGTGGATATAAAGATACACAAAATGAGATATTGTGTTCATAAAAGGAAAAAAAAAAACTCATAACTCAAATATATGATTACTATCTTAAAACATAATAACAACGGTATCTTTTTTTTGTGTAAAATATATTTAGAAATCATTTCATGTGGATATAAAGCTACACGAAATGAGATACTGTGTGACATTTCGAAAATTATTTATGAAAAACTATTTTTCTATATTTTAGAGTCGCTTGTTATTTTTAAATTTACTATCCAATTGTTGAGATTAACAAACTTGTCTAATGATTCATAATTCTGAGCATATATTCCAAATTTGAACCAAATGGGACAAAAATTTAGACTATGACATAATCACACAAGAAATTCATTACATATATTAGAAAATCGTTATTGACAATAACATAATTTAATGAACAAATAGTTCATTAAAACTGATAATAATTGATTACCTTATTATTGTTGAGAGGAGATGCTTCAGGAAGTGTCCATGAAGATTCATTGCTGTTTTCTTCAAAAAAATATACTCTACCTTCATTATCACTCGAGGAAAACCACTGCAAATGAAAAGTTTAAATTAATTACATTTTCAACATCATGTTTTAATTTTAATAATAGCTACAATCATATATGAGATAAACACATTTTGCAAGAAATTTCTCTTGTACATTTGGATTACCAGTATTAAAATTTCATGAATAATTGTTAAGAATTACATATTTGTAGCATAATTTACATAATTGTTACAAGTTATTTTTGACATAACAGCATTAATGAAAGTAAATATAGTAAAAAAATCACTTTTACTCATTACTTCTGAATTCTTAGAGGAATGTGGCTTATAGTATCTAAATTGAAGATGATAAGGCTACAATAAGCCAATTAAAATGATAAAATTTGCTATATGGTTGAGTAAAAAAATTATTAATTATTATTTTGTTAGGATTAAAGAGTTACCAATGTGACTGAATTACAACTATCATTTTACACTTGCATAAAAAATCCGGAGCCAAAAATCACTTGATTTGAAGGTAGAAGTAAATCAAATTAACATTTTCTGAGAATGAGCTGGGACAGCCAAACTTTGTCAAAACTATACGGAAAACTCAATTATGTACAAAATGGAAATTTTTCCAAAAATGTAACAATTGGTTTATTCCTTACAATATGTTTTCCAAAAGATTATTATGTATACTAGAAAAGTTAAGAAAAAATAGACTATCCATTAAAATGATTAACAAATTTTAGGTGTATTTATTAAATAATAATTCTATGTTTCATAAGGAAAGGAAATGACATCTGATTGCAAGCTCTTTTCCAAAGATCTTAAACATGTCTGAACCTGGATGATAAAAATATCAACATTCTCAGCTATTCAATTGATTACTCTCGTTTAATGCAGTTGTGTTTTCTCTTGTATATCAGAATAATGATTAGTTTGTTGACCAACATGTCCATTTGAAATTTTTAGTAAAGTGGAATAAAACACAAACAGAGAAATGTTTTTAAGTGTTTACTGCGGCCAACAGGGAAGGCTGTAAGTCTAGTGCACGTATGTTTAATTAATACAAAAGATTCAGTAAAGGATGTCAAAATGTGGAAGACAATGAACGCCCTAGATGATCTTCCATTTTAGGAACAGAAGAAAATGTAGAAAAAATTAGCCAGATTGAGAAGACTGCCAAGGTGTGAACAAATGATAATTGAAACCAAGACTATAGACAAAACCACTGTTTAGAAAATTTTGCTTGAGGATCTCAATGTAAAAAAGAGTTAAGGTGTGCTAAGATGGATCAATAGGGTTCTGACATCAGAGCAAAAAGAACCCCACAAAAAAATTTGCAGTAACAAGGAATCTGAAAATTTTTCAAGTATGATCCTGAGAAAGGACGGAAATGCACCAGATAACGTAGTTATCATCAAGAATTAAAAAAAACTAATCAAAGATAACACCATTATCACAAAGAATTAAAAAGTTTGTCAAAACAAGCCCAAATTCAAAGTTATGCTCACTTGTTTTTTAATTTCAAGTGCATATTCCACATTGTAAGAATTGCTTCCAGAATGAACAATAGTGATCCAGGATTTATTATAAGGGAGTTTTGACAAAACTGAGAGGAAGAGTTGAACTGTGGGAAAATGGTTTCGTTCTTCATAAGGACGTGCCTGCTCACACACCACTTTCTATGAAGTAGTTACATACTACTTGGAACCAGGGGTGTGCTGGCCAACACAAATTAAATATCCTGGTTGTAACATTACACTTACTCCATTCTTACATTTTCTTCTAAAATTTCACAGAAGATTCGAAATGTTCACCACTGCATTCCATGCAATAAATCTCTTCTTCACCGGTAATATGAATGGTAGAAGTGTGTGTGTGAATTATATATATATATATATATATATATATATATATATATATGTGTGTGTGTGTGTGTGTGTGTGTGTTTATAGTTTTATTATTGTATTTGTATTTTTTTAGTGTTTTATGTTGATTTGAATTGGTTTGTCATAGAAGCCAAATCCTAGTTTTTAAATGTAATTTGTGTGTGTATATGTAAGTTGGACTTGTTGGTCACATTGTTTTCTCTCCCATCGAGCTATATTGTTAGAAATGTATAGAGTATTTCATCCCAAACAGGTTTTAACCTCGGGATGAAGTGACCCTTTGCTATTTTCTTATAATACAGCAGGAAGTATTTTTTGTTATTATTATTATTGTTTATTAGGTTATGATGAATTTTATTTTATATGTATTACATTTTGTAATGTGAATAGTTGTTTATTTTATTATTTAGCGTATGAGATTGTCCTTTTTTCCCTTTTTTGCTGTTTGATGTATAAAAGAGGGTCAAATAAATTTTCAAATTTTCTTTCCATATTTAAACCTGTTTTACGATGGATAAATTTAGAATAAATAATGTTACCTAAGAAAAATTTTGACTTGCTCATCTGGGGGATTTTAAGCAGATAAATTACAGGACTAAGTAAAAAATTCTGACTGTGCTGTGAAAATAAGTTTAACATATATTAAATGTTGAGCTTGACTTATGAGAAAAATTATACAGTATAACAAACACACAGAACACAATTCTCACAAAAAAGTGATACACGAGCTACACCAATCAAACTATAACCAATAGTTATAGTTAAATAAACTATAGTTATAGTTTGATTGGTGTAGCTCGTATCACTGAAGAGGACAACCAAGTCGTTGAAACGCGTCTGATACTTTGGCGTATTTTTTGTGAGAATTGTGTTCTGTGTGTTTGTTGTACTGTATAAGTTTAACATGTTAGGGTTAAATTCAAATGAGGTATACATACCCCTTTTTTTAAATTTAAATATCCTCATTGTGTAATCTAGATTTTTCAATCATATTTTTAATTAAAAGTTTTCTAAAACTATATGATGGATAGCCTAAAATTGTGATTTAGGCAACTTTTAATTCAAAGTTGTTCAGAAAAGTAGTCAGAGCCCTATACCAGTTTATCCACCACCCTCCATTATCCAGCATGCCCCAGCATGAAACAACCTCCATATTTGCCAGATAGATTTAGCACTACATGATTATTTTCTTTTATTTAAAATGACATCAGTGTTTAAGGGAACATGTTTTGAGTCTTTTAAGTCACTTGATGCAGTAAAAACGGCAAATGTGTTACTGATCCCCTCTATGACTTTGACTAATCAAAAAAAAAAAAAAGACTGCATCATTGTCTAAGTGCGAATGGGGACTATATTGTAAGGGACAAGTATCAAAATTGAGATTCATAATATATAAAGGTGAATTATTTATACCTGGTATAATCATCATTTTTGCCTATTACTACCAAATCCCACTTTGGTGAGATTTGGTTTACACCACCTGAAAATGACCAGACTACAATTAAGCTAATAAAATTGTTATATATTTTTTACAGGATTGATTAAATTTTGTTAGGGGTTTTTAAGGCACAGAACCATCATAGTCATCACCGCCTTCATAAAAATGAGCATACAATACTTATTAACTTAAAACAAACAAATAAAACTAAAACCTAAAATTCAAAATAAACACAAAATCAACAACAACACTAGAACTAGTTAACAGTCGTAGAATTTGGATAAAATTGAATAAATAAGAACATATTATAAAGGCCATAAATGGGCCCTGCAACAAGTTAACAATGATATAAACTAAGAAAACAATAAAAATATTACAAGGCTGTAAAATGGGCCATGCACGTGTAACAATCAAATCTAAATATTTAAAAAATTTCCAACATTCAGACAACACAAAAAGGACAATACTTGATCAAGAATCTCAACAATGTCCCCCAACATCACCTGAATAGAATGAGGCAGAAGAAATGTCTTATGCAAACTCCTCAGTATGATATAATTTGTCAAATGTGTCTAACCTTTAGAACATTGCAACAGAATAAGCATTGTAATGGATTACCCTATTCCATCAGAAATCGAAGAGTAGAAGATGGGTAACCACCACTTCTTTTTGATAACTGGCATGAATGGAGGTAATATAAAGATAAACGGTATCTTTTACTTCCCTCAGCTTATTGGACGGTATATTTGTTCATTCTTCCATCAATTGCCTATGCAATATGAATTTAACAGTTGATACAAAATGAGATGTCATAACATGCTACGTGACTGACATCTGACATCTTCCTTTGCTGCTTCATTAGCTTTTGTTTCCTGTAATTCCACAATGCTCAGGTATCCAGCAAAATGATATGACAATGTCTCATACCTAAATTCTGTGTATAGAACACAGAATATCCTTAACCAAGGGATTCTTAAAGTACATATCCTGGATAGCCTGTAAAGGTCTTTTGGAATTGAACACATAAGATAGTGACGGAAACAAACTCCGGAATCTAAAAACATATGGCTCAAAGGTAGACCAAACCAAAATAGGACTATCACATTTTGAGAATGAGTTTGGATAGCCGAATATTTGTCAAACCTGAATGCTTGATTTAAATATAGATATTTGCAGAAAAATATAACAATTGGTTACCTTCTTGTAATAAATTTTCCACGTGCTTAATGGAAAAGTTAGGAAAAAATTTAAAAAGAAGAAAAACAAATTAACTTAAAATGACTTAATAAACAAATCTTGACAGGATGTAGAATGAACATAATTACAAAATATATTTCTATGTTTATAAGATTGACTCATTTGACCTTATGCTTTATGTTTTATGACTGATATGATAATTTAACTGTTATAAATTATTTTCTTCTGTCTAATCGAGTGGCAGAAATAACTTATCACATGTCAGTTGAAGCATTAAAAAGAAAATCATAATAACTTAAAAATAATATCAAGATATACTGTTACACATGATTACTCAGCACAGATTAATTGCTCAATGTAGGTACACCATGATTAAAATGACTCATAAATCTAACTTTATTATTTATTTGTGTTAAAACTAAAGAAATTTGCTAATTGTTGTTGATGTTAATTATAAATAATAATCAAATCTTGGCAATGTATCCTAATAACGACGTCACTGGCTGTACAATAGTTGGTTGGGTATGTTAGTCAGTCTGTTAGGAGTCCCATGGAAATTAGAGGATAACATTGCTTAAATCTTATATTGTGGAAAAATCATGTAGCTAATAATTGCATACAGTAAATGTTATTAAAAAAAAAAGTTTTAACTGATATTCCTATTCCAATTTAAAAAAGAGTGTATGATCTCGTAAAAGATTTTCATGATGCTGCTGTCAACCCATCTATATTAATGTTTGAGTATGTTAAACAGAACCTGTAGCGCTTTCCCAGTAGGTCACTTCTCAGCAGATTTTAATATCTTATTTGGCCTGCCAAAAAACTAAAGCTGTATCAAGTTTGAATAATGCAAGATCCACGTCCACCAAATTTATATAAGCATGTCATCTTCTGAGAATGGTTTAAGATATTTACTCCCAAAAATGTTATTAACCAACTTAATTTGACTTTTTTCAGTGATAAGGCTTGGTTTAAACCAATATCCTATCCTCTGTTTGACTATCCGAATGTCTAACATGTGGGATGTGGAGAGGACAGCCAGACACAGAGGAGATGGAATTAGGTGCTTGTTCTTCGGTCATCTCGTACACGCTCCCAACTGTATACATGAAATTATACTTGATTACAAAAAATAGAAAGATAAAGAATACCCATGTTTAACCCAGTGAGTTGCATGTTTACAGATTACATCCCTCACACACACACACACACACACACACACACACACACACACACACACACACACACACATATATATATATATATCCCTTCCGATATACCTTCCTACACATGGCTAACTAATTTCATTACCCATTTAACTACAATTTTAAAACAATCTGCATACTTATTAATCTATTTTTATAATCAGCCACTGTGAAGATTGGCACGTTTTGACCAGATTACAGAAGTATATAAATAGTTGGCGACTCTAATACCAAGTTTTGAAATTTCAGAAAATATTTTAATATATCCCTAGAAAGTCATCTTTTCAGTTTTTAAAAAAATAATGGAGCTAGTACAGTAACCAAAGGCGAAACATATATAATACCCTACATTCATTCATTGACATGGGGAAAAACCTATTTTTTTTTTTTTTATATAGAAAGAGAATGTATCATGATAATAAATACGTTCCATAGTGCATATGTTAAATCCGTAACTATCAAAATTTTAATATGGGTGTTACTTCAACATTAAATCCAATAATCTACAGTTTCCTTTAAATTAATATCAAGTAACCATTTTATGGGTGTGTTTTGAAGGACATGGTCCTGTTAATTTACACAAATATCATGTCACAAGTATTGTACGGTTCAAATCTGAGTCAGTTAAGTGCATCTAGTTCGGTAAAAGCTGTTCCAATAGCAAGTATCAGTATTGTTTCTGTAACGAAAATGGTTTGTAATCAAGTTATTTATAAAAATATTACAAGTAGGAAAATAGTGGTTCAGTAAATAACTATGAATTGACAATCTTCTTGCTCTTTTAATAAAAATAGCCACTTTAAGAGTGAATGCAAGCACAGGTATAGGTCTGTTGTACCGACTAAATACAAACCAAAAGAAGGTGTGATTCATAATAAGTCGTGTGTATTCCATAATGCTGCTGTTATTCAACATAAACCATATGAAGTGATAACATCCATTCATCAAACATAGGGGCAATTAGTAATATAAATTACATAACAGATACATAAGAAAACAATAAACCTATTATTAAATATGATTATGCAACAATTAATAATATATTTTTTAGATCTCTGCAAGGAACAATGCCATTACGTTTCATTAACGGTTTAGGGGTAGGTTTGCTTCCAAAATGAACAAAGAATGACAAATTAGTAAATGTTACAGCAGAACTATATGCAACTAAAGAAATCAACATAAGATCAGATGCAAATGGTGGTAGTGATACAAATGGGCCTCAAAATAACTCAAATAAAATTAATTTTATTCATAAGAATAAGAAATTCGGAAATGCATATACTTCAGATGGAATGCCCACACTTGATAATGTTAAATAAACTTTATGTAAAGAAACAATGATTTTTTTCATGTCATGTATTTAATCCTGATACAAGTAGTGTCTAGAAAAAAATTGTCAAAAACGGCATGTATAATAGTATAATATGGTTCAATATAAAATAACACTGTAATAGATAGGCTAAACAAATTTTACAAATGTAATCAGAAAGTGACCAAGGAAATTTCAGGGACCTCAGGGATGTATAAGGACCCTCAATGACCAAATTTATTAGGAACGTCTCCTCTCTGTCTAGCTGTCTCTTCCACATGTTCAACACTCATACAGCCACACTGAGAATACTGTCAATCCTTATGCACTGCACAAGATCTCATTTTACCCAGTGAAAGTTGGTGTAAGATTAACAACTGTTAATTCATCTGTGTATGGATGTTATTCATAAATTTTTAGTCATGCTTTTAAAGTCAATAGTTGTGTCACACCACCAATAAAATAGTGAAAGTGCATTATGAATCTATAATGATCCATTAATCTCGATAAGAAACATTGGTCCACTGAATTTGTCTAATTTACATTTTTATTGTAGTAGTATCTGTAGGTCCCGATATCACAAGAATCGTAGAATATCAAGCCATTTGTACTCCTTAATATCAAGAGAATAACTTAATTTGCAAGCATTAAACTGTTAAACAAAAAGTAAAAATGTTACATTATTATTAATTAAAATACTATTGGGTACAGATAAAGCATAAAACTCTTTGGAAAGATCAATTTAGTATCATTGTAAAAACTAATGTATAATTATTCTAAATATCAACAGTGCAAACACATTTGCACAAACTTTATATACACCTATTCACAATTGAAATACTAACTAAACAAAACTATTCATTATAAAAGAATCTCAGTTCGATAGTTGTTAAAAAAAAAAATTAAAATCAACCATGGACGTAGTCTTAGATTTCATGTAAATTATTTTAAACAATATTTAAATACTTGTGTGTTAACATTTATGTTATGAAATGACATAAAGTTTAAATGACGGTGGTGAAGATTTATTTTAAATTTTAGAAAATTTTTTCTTCATGGTAATTTTTTATTATTTGTAATTTTTCACACTAGGTTGGGTCAATAATCACTCAAATTTAACAAAAATTGGTAGAATAGATTTTGAGAAATTATGTCTCTATAACTACTCGTCGGTTGATTCTTTGGTTTTTAGTGATAACTCAAACAAAAACCTGAGATTTTAGAGATACTCCATGAGTTTGGGTAAATAAAGTACTGTACAGATGGCATACATCTTTCCCAAAACCAATTTTTTGGACTCAGGGGACCTCTATCGGCTATTATGTTCATACGAGAAAAAAAGGAGAGAAGTGCATGTAATACTTCTGTATTATATTCGACATTGTTAATTAATTATGCACAATTAAGACTTAAGTTCAAACCGTTGAAGTTTTCAAGGCTCGTTGATGTTACAAAACATTTAAAGATTTGTCATTTATTTTATTTAGTATTTGTTATGTGTAATTTGATTGAAGACCATTTAATAATATCAAGATGGGAACTTAATAGACAAAGATTAAACTGTAAAACTAAATCGAAAAATAGAAGTCATTATTAATTCCAAAAAAATTGATAATTATGCTAGAAATAACTTTTCATTTGCACAATTAAACTGTTAGGAATAGTAATTGTATGACTTCATTAACTTTAGTTTTAACTGAGCGAATGAAAGATTGTTGTGGTGAAATTCATTATAAAATTATTCTACCGAATTTTAAATAGTAGCTTACCATAATATACAAAAAAATTAATTGTTTAAGAATACTTGAATCAGAACGGCATTTATAAAATATATGTAGATGAGTCAGTTTCATCAAAATGTTTTCTTGAAAATTTTTACATTTGGAATAAAATTATAATTGTAAAAACATTTCTATCACATGAGTCATTGAATATGAAGTGAATCATGCATATATAAATAGGCTATTGAAAGTAATGAATAAACAAATGAAATCATAAATAAATATCTAAAACTAGATACGGATTAGTTTAATTTAATTGGTAATAAAATTGTAAAAGTAGTAATTACAATATATATACAATTTTGTTTCCCCAGCTGATAATCTGATGTGATAAGATGTAAATTTTTTTTTTAATATCACTGATAATATTGGCCTTGGTAACAATATGTGCAGCTCCACATGGTGCACAAAATGAGCTATTATAATATATAAGCTCTTGTAGGATCTCCTGATAAGTAAAAACAGTCATCATTTTAAATCTTTTTTGCAAAATATGACTGAAATCTGATTAAATTTTTAGTTCCTACATAGATGTTACATTTTGCTATATTTTGAAAGTAAATTCCCTAATATAATAAAATGAACTATCATTAATAAAAAACAAAACAGAACAATAGAGTTATGAAACTTAAACTTGTGTGTACGATATTTTCATTTTATTAATTATTATTATTATTAACGTAACGTTCACATTTCGTGCCAGAAGAATGCATAAGAAGTGATTAAATACGAAATAATCATTAGGAGTCAATAGGAGAGAATATTACCAATTCACATTTCATATAAAATGTGTTCATATTTCATATGTTTTGGTTATAAGGTTTGTTACATCTTCACCTCCATTTGCACACTGTTATCTGGACATTGTACATCTTTTTAAAACTTTTGTGTGCACCCATCTTAGCTCACTATAAATGCAAGAAAAAAATATGATGACTGACTGTGATTACTCTATACCATATTAAAAACAAAAGCAAGATTCAATATCACATGACCATGCAATCTTATGGGGGAAGGTGGCTAAAATACAAACTCTATTCCTCCTATCTTTAAATATGATCATAGAATCTTATTGTGTGTGTATATATATATATATAATATATATATATATATATATATATATATATATATATATATATATATATATTATTGTACAATCTCATTATATGTGGTAATTTTGTACCAAACATGCTTAATATATTCTAATTCCCAACACAACAACAATATGGCAACCCATTCTATAATATGGAATATGGCAAAAAATAGAGAGGGTCATTTTTATCTTATTGGAAAAAATTATTTACTTGTCATAGATTTTCACACACAATTTGATGTTTAAAACAAATCGTAATGAAACTACACTGCATTTAATTTTGATTACTTTAAAATATACCTACCATACCAGCATGTTAATTGTCATTACAAAAATTATTAATGAATAATTAATAATGTTTCATTATTAAAATATTACTTCAAATCAACATTGTTTATATTCTTATTTATTTGCATTTGTGAATAGGCAGTTTTATAGTTCTTTAAAATTTATTCAGGATATGTTAGCCAATTTATCCAGACAATGTTTATTATGTCTAAGGAGCACTGTGGCGATATTCACAATAAGGAGAACAAGGATTGCCTGAACCACAAAAACAAGAAACAAAACTAAGATTATAATAAAACTAGTATGTTTATTATAATACCCTAATAGATTATTATATTATAAAGGATATTACAATAAACATACTAGATTTATTATAATCTTAGTTTTGTTTCTTGTTTGTTGGTTCGGGGAATCCTAGTTCTCCTTATTCACACAATTTTGTTTGGACTAAAAAAATAAGAAAATACAACATTTTTGTAATAAAAAATTTCACGATATATTATAGGTATACACAGTATTATTAAAATCCAATATTTAGTTAGATTTGTAATGAGGAAATTAGAGGATAGATGAAAGTCGAAGAGTTGTAATATATTTTGGAGATTAAGAAAATAAGACATTTTAAAATAATGAAATAGGAAAATTTAATCTAGATATGTTGGGCAAAATCATGAAGTATATAACACTTTTTAAAACCAATTCAAGAATATGCATAAGAAATATCATATACACATTTCTCCTGAGAGATAAGAAGAGAATTGAGATGGAAGAGATGAGAAATATTCTACAGAAAACCAGGATGAAGAAAAGGATTCGGAATGTGGAAATTACAAAAAGAGTGAAGGTCAAAAAGTTACAAAATAATTTGGTTATTTTAAAAATCATCTGGTATGGGTATGTCAAAAGAATGAAAGAGTAAATGCTACTGAACCAAGTTTTTATAATGAGGCCAGAAAGAACCAGTGGGAAGACTAAAGACAAACATGAAATTTGCAGTTACATGCAAAGATGTGAAATGTCATGGGAGGAGTTTACTAATTTGGAAGTGTGAAAAATAAGGCAGTTGAATACTAATATCCCAGACTTGACACTTATTGATTTTGATCTACAGACTATTGAAGTCAAGATAGTTTTACAACACAATAATTAATAATAATAATAAAATAACATAATAATTCATTAATGATCTTATTATTTAATATTGGATTCTATGATCTGATCTCACATAGTCCTGTGCTTTACTAAATGAAAAAAACAAAATTAATAAATTAAATTAGGCTATAATTACAAGTATAGTTATTCTATTGCAGTAGTCTGTATTTTAGAGAACCTTTGCTTTATTTATTCAACAGAAAATAACTGTAAATTTTATCAGAACATATCAGTCATTGTATTTACGCCTCTCCTAAAGCTGTTAGACAAACTGTACCATTGACCTCTGATAAATAAACAAAATTATAATGACAAGACTATAATTTAAGACTTACTGATACAGTTATATATTCCAAAGAACATTATAAAACTAGGAAAATAGTGTCAAATGTTTGTTCAGGGTTGCAATATTCACAGAAATACTGATTTTCATCAAACAAGCAAATTAGTTTTGGAGACTTGGAGACAAATATGTATTGTTTGAACTCTAAAGGAATTATTTGAACAAAATTGTTACAGTTTTTTTTTTGAGAATAGAATTTCTGAATCTCTTACAGCAGGAACTAAATTTTGGTTACAATGATTATATTTGAGGTGCATATTTAAATGTCAAAAAACTATAAAACCAATTTTGAAAAAAGAAAACTTTAAAAACTCAGTGCGGACAGACATTTTGTATTGAAATAAATTGTGGTTTAGAGGGAGCCAAATAGGAAATATCGACTAAAAGCTAGCTCCATATCACTTTTGCACATTAAAATATTTTTAAAAAATATGGAATGACAAAATAAAAATATGTAGTTATCAATGAAATGGACATAGTATGTCTGTTTACAAGGTCATTTGAATTAAATCGGACTACAGTGGTGACTAATATAAATTTATTTTTTATAAGAGTGGTATCACTGGATACATCTTAGTAAGATTTTTTTAAGATTTATGGGTAAAAAGTTATTTTCAAGAATCTAATATAAAATGTGTCCGTTATGAAATTGACCATTGAAATATGTGCCAAGTTTCATTAAAATTGTTTCAGGTTAGTTCGGAAATAATGAATCATAGACAGAGAAACACCTGGAGAATCTAGAAAATGTGATGCTTAAATCATAAAATTTCTTACAAGTAAAATCATGGGATATGTCATAAAATATCTAGGCTACAAAAATTTGTAATTTCAAAAATGGGCATTTAAATAAAAATTATTCAAAATTCATTACTCTAGGCACCATGGGCTTTAATTTGTCATAAAACATAATATTAAAAAAAGAGCCCTGAGGTAAAAAATTGTGAAACTACCCTTTTCTATCATAAAATAAAAGGACACAAAATTTTGTGTTCACTACATGGACTTTGATATTTTGTGGGTTACTTATATATAATGGCCATTTCAGAATTTACAATATTATCACACCCCTCCCAATACTTTGAAAATATTTAATTATTATATAATACTATTAATTAGTAATATTTAGAGTAATGTTAAATAAATTACTCTAAATATGACTTTCTAAAGTTTCAATTTTAACATTATTACCTCCAACCACTGCCCCCAAAAAGCACTATGAAATAAAAAAAAGTTAATGAGAACACAGTTAAAAGTTATTATATTGACAGAAAATTAACTCAATAACCTTTGTTTATCCTTTGAAACTAGGCTAAATACTTTTGTTACATCATATCTAGATATTTTTATGAAGTATGAGAGGGGATTTTACGTAATACAACTCTATGATAATAGTTCAGGTTTTGGATTTTAGTAATAAATTGTATGAAGTAAATACAGTATTGTTAAATTTCAAGGTTACAGTATGTCTAGACTTGGAACAGTTGTTTTTCATTCACAATTTGTTATATTAGCTAATAAATTAGCCTCTAACTTGCTTTGTTTTGATCACATGTTTCACTGAGGAATTTGAAATTTAATATGAGATGCAGTTTATAGCAGAAACAAAAGAAATACTGAATGTCCAAAACTATTTCTATTGAACTAGGCTTATTAATTTATTTTTTACATGCAATTTTAAGACAAAATAAATAACCTTACCCCATCTTTATTTGGCCCCATAGCGATGTAATAATCCTCATCAGAGTCATCAAGTGCACTAAAGAAAATATCCCGTTTCCACGCAACGATATCACTAGATACACTACTCTTTCTGTCTCTTTGCAACACTTCACTTGCACCTTCTACTTCTGTTATAACACCAATTAAAGGTGGTTTTAACTCAGGACAACCTTCCGAGTCTGGTTGTGAACTACTAGCTCCATCGCCAGAATCTAATACAGTACCACTGAGACCAACAGATACAGAATCTGAAGGAAATTCCTCCTCATTAACTGTAGCAAAAGTAACGTCTGAACTCGCCAAATCAGATTCTGACCCATAACGGTGACTTTCAAATGTTACATACATTTCATCTGCAGGAGATTCCCAACGAATTGAACCATCTGAAGAAGAAAAACTTTCCAGATTTTGAGCTAATGAAACTGAACACTCAGATTCATTGTCAATCAAACTAGTAGAATCACCAATTAAATGGTTATTACAGGAATCAACTAAGTTTAATGATTTATTTTTAGTCAATGTTTTCTTTTTTCGAACTGGTGGTTTCGGTCGCCCACTGTACCCATCATCAAATATATTTATTCGGTGGATGGGTTTATTTCCTAAATCTTCCAAATTAGAATACAAAATTTCTGAACTATTTTCATTAGCTAAAACGTCTAATTCTTCGATTAAAGTACAAAATTCCAATTGAAATAATTGTTTCTCTTCACTGTGATCATCATCAGATAAGAGTATCAACAATTCTTGCATAGAATCCCCTATATCATTCAATGGTATTTGATTATCACTTGTAGAATATTGAGGTTTTGCACATTCTGAAGATAAAAAAGAACCATGACATAAACATTTACACAAATTCTGTGTATTCACTTCAAGTTCACTAGAATACACTACATCGAAATTAAATTTTGAGGAAACAATTTTCCCAACATTTAAACACTGTTCATCACTTCCATAAATACAATCACTATCAAACACAATTCCTTTTCTTTTATTTCTAAATGTTGATGATTTTTCTCGAGGAAGGAGACTTTCAATACACATAGCTGCAGCAGAATTCAATGCTTCTTCACACATCATTTTGAATATGGATTTATTAGTACAAGAACCACCTAAAGTTGAGGAATACAAAGGGTTGGATTTCCAAGTAACATTGTCCAAACTATACAGAAAGCTATTTTGAAGTGCAGAATTCATATTTACACAAGTCCGTGTAGATATACTATGTTTTAAATAACTATCATGTATTACTACTGGTTTAATACCTTCAGCTTTTATTGGTTTTACACTAATCACATCAATTCCAATATCCTTCGAATAAACGCTATCAGTAAACTCTTCACACAAACTTTTTTTACAATTTTTATCACTAACACGGTCTTTTGAAATATTGCTGTCGAAATTTAAATCCTTTATATACCGCTTAACACTGTTGTAATAATTCTTAACATCAGATTTGTTTTCAAGAAACATTAAACTATCACTTTCGGATTCACTAGATTCGAATCTAAAGCGGCCATAAAAGTCATATAAATGCCGCAGTTCCGAGAGCCACACGCGTAAATCAGCTGATAACTGGAACTGGGTGTTGTTCGGTAGGACTAGAGTCTGTGGCAGCCAGAAGTGTCGCGGCGAACTAACTAATGACTCACGGGCCATTGCAAACACTACTTTGTGCCTATTTCCTTCCTAGTTGTGGTCAACACTTTATCCCCACTCCGTAACAATTAGAAGAAATGCTTTGCCACAGATAACGTCCAATTAATTTTGTTGTGAATACATAAATGAGACGTTATAAACATGTACATCTTTATATCTATCTACATTCAAGGTTATCAGAATCGATAAGCTAGAATGTTCGTAAACCTTCAGGCACGATTTTCTTAACGTAATGAAATGACATGTAACAAGCAAGATCGGATTGTTACTGAGATAGCGCCGGTCTCTGTGCCCAACCCTTCTTCAAACAGTATTTCTTAATTAATAGATCAAATATGACGTCACGGCCTGAACAATAATTATTCTTTATTAGACATGAAACTCGACCTCTCTTTATAAAGAACATTACTACATTACACTTATAAAACCACAAACCCGCATATTTTAATTAGTAGAGGAATATTAATATTCCAACTTGAAATCAAGCCTTTGAACGAAATAGAGTTTTTTATTTTCACCAATAATTCACAAACCGTACATGTTTTCGATCATAGGCCTACTGTTATAAAAATTGAATAAACGATACTGAAATTTAATTTGACACATGATATGGTAGGCCTAGGCCTATAAGACTCTATAATACCGTGCTTCATTTTGGGTCAATAAATATCGACTCAAGTTTTGAGGGAGTTAATAACAACATGGTTTTTTGAAACCATTATAGTCAATTTTAAACAAGATTTAATATAATTTTACGTTATGACAAAATACGATTTTTGTGTTTACTTTTAAATAGGTGTGCATTACTCCCCTCCCCCAATAAAAAGGTATGTTTAAATTTTAGGTAATGTAAAGATTTGTTAGAGAAAGGCCTGAATAGATGCAACATAACTTATGGCGAATAACTAGTGTACGAATTTATTGGGAAAGACACATAAACAATTTATGGCAAATAACTAGCTTACGAATTTGTTGGGAAAGACACAAACAACTTTTGGCAAATAACTAGCTTACGAATCTGTTGGGAAAGACACATAAACAATTTATGGCAAATAACTAGCTTACGAATTTGTTGGGAAAGACACAAACAACTTTTGGCAAATAACTAGCTTACGAATTTGTTGGGAAAGACACATAAACAATTTATGGCAAATAACCAGCTTACGAATTTGTTGGGAATGACACAAATAACTTTTGGCAAATAACTAGCTTACGAATTTGTTGGGAAAGACACATAAACAATTTATGGCAAATAACTAGCTTACGAATTTGTTGGGAAAGACACAAACAACTAGCTTACGAATTTGTTGGGAAAGACACATAAACAATTTATGGCAAATAACTAGCTTACGAATTTGTTGGGAAAGACACATAAACAATTTATGGCAAATAACTAGCTTACGAATTTGTTGGGAAAGACACATAAACAATTTATGGCAAATAACTAGCTTACGAATTTGTTGGGAAAGACACATAAACAATTTATGGCAAATAACTAGCTTACGAATTTGTTGGGAAAGACACATAAACAATTTATGGTAAATAACTAGCTTACGAATTTGTTAGGAAAGACACAAACAACAGCTTACGAATTTGTTGGGAAAGGCAGATAAATAACTTATACCGTACGAATTTGTTGGGAAAGACACATAAACAATTTATGGCAAATAACTAGCTTACGAATTTGTTGGGAAAGACACATAAACAATTTATGG
This sequence comes from Aphrophora alni, assembly GCA_963513935.1. NCBI lineage: Eukaryota > Metazoa > Arthropoda > Insecta > Hemiptera > Aphrophoridae > Aphrophora > Aphrophora alni. The sequence goes on along the minus strand of OY740767.1, from coordinate 118,047,580 downwards.
CAAATAACTAGCTTACGAATTTGTTAGGAAAGACACAAACAACAGCTTACGAATTTGTTGGGAAAGGCAGATAAATAACTTATACCGTACGAATTTGTTGGGAAAGATACATAAACAATTTATGGCAAATAACTAGCTTACCAATTTGTTGGGAAAGACACAAACAACTTTTGGCAAATTACTTACTTACGAATTTGTTGGGAAAGGCGCAAACAATTTATTGCGAATAACTAGCGTCCGAATTTGTTGGGAAAGACACACAAAGAACTTATGGCGAATAACTAGCGTACAAATGTTGGGAAAAGACACATTAAAGAACAACGAAAACGTTATTGAAGAAAGGGGGGGGGGGAACTTATTTGGATTCAAGCAATGTCAAAATAGAAATATTCTTGGCATTCACTATAAAAATACTTTCTTGATATACGTTTGTAAAAAAAATGTAGTTATTATGATTAATTCACGGAATTAAATAAAAGTATCAAACGACACTACTAAAACACAAATTAAAAGTAAGGCCTAATATTAATTATATTACTCGTCAGGTAAATTTTTCTTCTTATGTACAAAAGACAGTTGTGTAATTCAAGAAGATTTGCTGATGTGGTTATATTTTCCAGTAAAAAAAACTCGTTCTAAGTTTAAATCGTATTAAATTTATTCTCATTTTCTTTTACTTGCGATCTGGCACACTGGATTGGATGATTAATCTTTAGGCCTACATTTCATACACATTTAAACGAAATCGGTAGCACCAATTTTGAGAAATTGCGCCTTCTGTAACAATGTCAAGGCAGATTTTTTAATTTAACGATAAACTTTTTTTGTAAAAATGGTGACCACGTTTTGTTTTGGTATATTTGATCAAAATCGTTGTTTATTTGGAGAAAATCGGAATTTTGTTATTTACGATTTTTTTTTTTGGTGCTGCCAAATTCTGGATATTACAAAAGTTGGACATAAAGTCCTGAGATATGGAACATATTCCCACTACTAAATTTGATTAAAAACGATAAATTCGTTTTGGCTGTTGAGACGACAGAGAGACAGACATTATTTCCAACATACATTTTTATGGATACAGAGGACCTGAAAATGGATACTCCTGCGAAAAACATAACTTTCTCTATTCTAGGTATAAGCGAGAAAGTAAAACTACAGCAAGTTGGTGCTAAAAATTTGTTCAGAGCATTAATAGTCATCGAAAAAACAACATAATTTTTCCATTTCTGATTTCTTAAAAAAAAAAAAAAAAAAAAAATCATACATGAAAGAATCTCCTATTATCAACATTTTGGAAAAACAATAATGGAGGATATTAAATTTTTTTAGGGGCATAAATATTCTCGGCATCATCCTGTTTTTGTTTTGATTTGGCCTAAGATCTGAAACAAAATATGACTGTGCCTTTTTTAGAATGTTTAATGTAGTCTATAAAATTTTAAAAGTTGAAGGAGTATAATACGCTAGCAATTTAATATGCAAATGACGCATTTAAAACCACAGGAGCCAGCTGCATACGATTTGTTCCGGCATATGCAACAATCAAAATCAAATCGGCTACGATTATCAAATTACGCAGCTGGAAATAATCTTGAACAGCCTATACCATATCTACTAAATAATAGAACGATATGAGCTAGGAATGGATTGCTATTGTATAAAGTAAAACCTTGAATACTAATTTAATCAATTAAAGAATACTAATTAATACGTTAGAAGAATAAGCAATGAACTTTCAGCAACGGCAAAATATATCGATCGTGTGTAACCGTAAATGGCGAAAAGAAATTCTTTAATGGTTGCCCTACGCGCATTTATAGACAATAATGGGAGAGGTGTAGGTGGCTCATTACATTTATGATTTTTGAAATTGGTGTTTATATAGACATTTTGAATTTTAAACACAAGAGTATCAAAAGCAGGCTTGAGAAAAATATTGTTTACACACGCTTAATAATTGAGAATTTTATTATTAGACTAAGGCTAAATTAATCTGACCCTATAAAATAAAACCGGAATGCATTTTTTCTCTCTTTTTCTTGTTGTTAAAAGGCGAATAACTTGTTGATCATCATCACCTTATAAAAAAAAAGAAATAAAAAAAACATAAAAGACTCCTAGCCTTCGAATACTCCAACAGCGTCAGGATCGAAAGAGAACAAGAGTTGGTCAAGAAAGACTTGATAGAACGAGAGGGATCTGACTCAAGAAAGACTACATGAAAAATATGTATATCCGGTAGTTGTTGAGTTTGAAAATGTCATATTTGTGTTTGGATTTTTAATTTTTGGCCACATTATCTGTTATATAAAAAAAAACTATTTCTGCAGGTCTTTTTTGTCACTTTTTGGTTTGAAAAATAAACATAAATCATTTTATTGTATATAGGAATGATAAACATGGGGGAAGGGAGAGGGCTATCTAGACGTTATTAAAAAGTGACTCACAGGATTAGATGTTTAATTAAATTATTCTTGGAAATTTCAGAAGTTATTTTCTATTTAAACTGGACTACCAGTTACAGGTCAATGTAGGATCTACAGGGATTTTTTTATATAACAAGTAGGGTAAGGATTCCAGTCCTCTTTTGCTTCACAGCCATGAAACTTATTGTGTACCCTCATTCACAGGTCATTCCTTTTCAATCCATTTTCAAGGTTTTGAAAAACCTATATATCCTGAGATATTTCGGAAGCTGTAGTCCTGTCCTCCACTGCACAGAGCTGTGCTGAGTTGTTTCCTCAGCTTCACCAGAAGGTGTCCAATTAAACCTCCTTCTGTGTAGATCCAGTAACCAGTCAAAAATTCAACCAACTTTGCGTAGGTCTTTCAACCTCATCTACAGAGACGAAAAAAGTTCCTACAAACTGTTTCAAAGGCCACCAATTTGAAATTTTAATTTTCTCATTCTTAAGTTAGTATAATAGTATATTTCATCACTAGGACCAAAAGTGAAGCTTTTCAATATAAACTAAAATGTTATAACCTATTTACCTTCAAATTGATGGTAACAGCTGTTTTAACGGTTATTTACAATCGAGAGTATCGCTTGTTTTTATAAATGCTTTACAATAGTTAATTAATTCGTGTAAACGAAGTAACAGCTGATGACCTCGACCTCAGCTGATGTTTTTATGTCTTAGGACTAAAAAGAACAACTTTAGTATTCGAATATAACAACTCAATTCATGTATTAAAAACAGCTGTTTTTGAAGCAGTATGATGACAACAAATTTTAATCGACCTCGCTTATCTGACAAATTGTTAAAATATTGTCCTTTTTATTTATTATATTTATTGAGTTATTTAGTTGTTAGTCATTGATATAATGTTTACTGTATTTATTATTATTGATATCGGTTGTATCTTGTTATATTAGTTAATGATATTTATGTTACGTTACTGACGATGTACAATATTACAGAGCCACAGCAATAAATTTGATTTAAACTCCAGCTAATATACTCAGTTTTACGTTTAGTTGATACGCTACGAAATGACACTGTGTAAATCAAATAGGGTTTGCAGAACTTCTATCCACAATGAAAACGTACGGTTCCCGAACAACTTGACGTTTAAAGTGGAAGGTTTGTTTTCCTTTATTCGTTTTATGTGGGTCCTAGAAATAAGAACGATCAAAAACCGTTTCAATCGGCAGTTATTTTGAAATTTATCGAATGGTGTTTTAAAGTAACAGTAAAAAGCTAGCGCAAGTGTAAAATTTGACCAAACTCCAACTAAAGTTGTAATAAAATTTATGTTTATTATTTAGTTTAACAACAGCGTCTTTAATTTTTGATTTTAGGTAGATCGGAGCCAAGCATTGTTAAACCGATGTCAAATTAAACTCGTAGCTCAAAACACCTAAAACTATAAAATTGACGATTAAAACCTTTCAAAATATGGGGCATCTCTTTTTTATCTTGACACTCGAAAGTAATTTTGTTCAAAATCTAATCATCCCGTTAGACACTTACGCTCGTATCAAAAATAAAAAATGAATCAATCGGACCTCACGTTTTCCCCAAATATGTTCTTAGGGGGCAAAAAATCAAGAATCATCAAAAACTTGATACTGATATTTTCCCACCATTAAAATACTTTTTTGGACATACTGTACATGATAATATATAAATATACCTACAGCAAATTGTATTAATGCTAAAAACATTTCCTAAAAATTTCTGGGGATTAAAAACACCAGGTCTTATAAAAACATAAATATTTTTCAATCTCGAGCTTTAAAATTTATTATACAGGATGAGATTTAAGTCCCTTCCCTCCTACCTTTTTCGTATACTATGCTTTAAGTTCGAAAATTGAAACTCCGCATATCCTAAAATACCTTTATGCAAAACCTTTATACCTAAAAGTTCGAACCTTGAAACTCCGCATATCCGTACGTAACCTAGAATACCTTGGTTTTGATGAGCTCATTGACTGTCTAATTCTAATGGGAGAGGGCCCACAAGAACTCAGAAGAAAATCTTAAATGAGAGTATAGATCAATATGTACATCAAATTAAAGGTCTTTGTTAGTAGACCACAGTGCCGCAAACCGGATCTCAAAAGGTTTATCCTATTGAAAATGACGGGATTTTAAAGTTTACAAAAGAATACTTGCTAGAACCGCTTTTTACCGCCCTACTTCTTTAAAACATTACCCCAGAATGTTTTCCTACAAACTGTTACACACCTAAAAGAACTATCGTTTGTGGTGTTAAAAAAAATAGGAGATCACAGGAAGTCCAAGATCTAGAAATCAACTAAACATTTTAATAAGAAGAGGCTCGTGTAAAATGTCGTTTAACACCGCATTTTTACGCTAAAAAATATAGTGCAATTGTAATTTTAAAAAAATATGAGTTATTAATTTGATATTTATTTTCTACAATATTTGTGGTTTCATTCTTTTCATTTGAACAACATTTCCGATTTAGATGTTTTAAACGTTTTCTTGTTTTAAGAAAATGGGGGGGGGGGGGGTGGAAATTAGAACCTTTACTTGCGATATTAGGCATTTAGAGATAGTCGAATAAATTTAAAAACTAAATAAACGTTGATTGTTATGTTACAGTTTATTAAAGTAGATGTGGTGGTAAAAAGGGGTTTTAGCACTTACTTTTTGTAAACTTTAAAATCCCGTCATTTCCGATAGGAAGAACCTTTTGAGATCTAGTTTGCGGCACTGTGGTCTACTAACAAAGACCTTTAATATCGAGATTACCACACCGTACTCACTCTGAGTGGTTCTCAATTGTCTAATTGTAAACAATTATAAGAGGCACATATTAAATATTTTTTAAGGAACTAGACTGCATTAGTATAAATACCAATTCGATAACTCTGAGCATTTATTGAACCAATTTTTTTTTTGTCATACTTATTCAAATGTTATTCAAAACACAAATATGAAAATATAAAATCCCTAATTTAATTAAATCGTTAAACAAAAATTCTACTATACAGAACCAAGACACCTAACCTGTTCCAAACTTCAAACATTCTTCAATCTTACATTTTGTATTTTTTATAAACAATGTTATTTACGTGAGTCGTGCAACTTTAGTAACGTAATGATTCTATTTATATCACGTGACTAACGTAATGAGTAAGACAGGTGAAGTAAAGTTAGCTTGGCTTTATTTACATATTAAAACTATTATTATACACAACTATGAAAACTTTACGATTTTTTTACCAACTAATTTATAACTTGCATTATACAAAGTACAGTAACTTATATAAAAATTACACAAATATTATGACGATAAAATAGTTGCTCAGAATTAAAACAAATTTAAATATAATTATCACCTTTCTTTCGACACTTGAACACAGATATAAATCATAAAAAATACATTACTTCTGTATGATAAAGTTGTATCGCTTTTCTGTAGGCTATCAAAGACCACCTTCTCACTAGCTTTCTACCTGGTACTTTGCGTAATAAAGCTGTAACAGGGGCTTCCATAACATTCATTCTATTATCCTGCACATACTGAATTGCACACAAATCACGATTTACTTATCATATCTTTACTTCGTCTTCAAAGATAACTCATTGTGATATGCAAACATTGTTTTAAAACTACTCGGCCGAGGTAACCATATGCTACCTTTTTTTAGTCACTCTCTGAAATCTATTGGAATCTGCCACATTGAAACGATACAAACTATGAAATTACCACAGATTTTACCCATTAAACTAAACTTAACAGTTAGGAAACACTGTAAAGGTGTCAACTTTAGTCTGATTTTGTTTTTATTACAAATCCGTTAACCAAAATATCTTATAGGAAATTTCAAAATAAAGGCCGAGTTAAAAAATGTTTAAATCGTTTAACTTTGTACTTGTAGGTAACGTCACACAATAGCTCATTTTGTAAAGCTTTAAAATATCTAAATACATAATATATAAATGCGTACATGTTTTCTGCGTTAAAAATAAGAGTTATAATTAATAAATTGTGAAACAAACACTGTACAAACTTTCTGAAACCCCTATCACATATTAATCGAACAAATCCATTTGTAATCACAAATATCAGTTTCCTTAGTTGTCAGTAAAAAATCAACCATGGATGCCGTTTAGATTTTGTAGAAAACTTTAAACAATATTTATATATTTAAATAAAATATATTTAATTTGCTTCAATTTAATCATAAACTCGCCTTAAAAATTATTACAAGATATAATCAAGTTTTAAATACGGCGGAACTTTTTTCTATTAGTATTTGCAATTTTTCACATCGGTTTGCCTCATTAATCTTCACATTTCACCAAAATTTTAATGAAATCGGTAAAGCCGATTCTGAGAAATTACGTCTCTTAGGCTATATACGGCTTTGAGCAATTTTAGAATTTTTACCGATAACTCAGGAACCAATAATTTGAAGCGGTGGCGACCAATACTTTTTAGGGACTAGATAGCCTATTTACCAAAATTTGTCAAAATTAGTTGTGCCGATTTTGAGGTAATCGCAATTTTGTTTTTTTTTATTATGACAAGTAACCCCAAGTTCAAGTTAGCGAAAAAATGAAAATAATAATAATAATAGTCAAAATATGCCCACATACCAAATAAAACTCAAATCCGTCAACTCGTTTTGGTTGGAGAAAAAGCAGCTCCAGGCAGACAGAATCTTTAAAACCACTTTTTGAACTCTAAGGAATGTCTAAAAAAATACATTTTCGCGAAAAACGTATCACAGATTTTTGACCCATTGCATAACTTTCTCTATACTACGCATAGACCTATGTGAGAGAGTAAAAACAAAATTGTTAACTTCAAAACTACGTTATAAAAATACCTACGAGAAAAGTAAACTAAAATCAGCACATATTTTGTAAAAATTTCGAATGTTAGAAATAGAACTTAAACATCTTCAAAGTTATACCATAAATACGTAGAAAACTTCTTTTTGATGGACAACTAGCGAACTCACAATTTGGAGCCGATCTGGTTTAGGTTAGTTTTAATTTGGTTTGATCTAAAAAGCCGAATCTGGTACACATAGCAAAAACCTTAGTACCTATGATATTCAAAAAAATTGAACATTGTAAAGAAAGCTGCGGTTAGAAGTTTTAAAATTGTAATTTATTAAAATCAAATCATAACCCCTGAGCAAGTATTGTGTACCAAGATGTCAAAACGGGTCATCTCCGAGATTAAATATCTACTTGTTATTTATTATTATTATTAGTGCATTATAATTATTGATTGACCTTTTATAACAGACCAAGATTAGCATGAACTATGACATTCGTAATCGAGGAACGGAGGGAGGGGGGGTTGCAACTCTGGCAGGAAAACGACTTAAATATTACTGTAACTAAAAACATCCTATACAATTAGTCTTGTAAACGACCTCTATTTTTCCGAAATATTTTGATCGATTTTACTAAAAATTGAACTGGGGGTATTTTGGCTCTTAATTATGCTCGTATAATATAACCGCCGAAACATAAAATTTGGTGGTACCTGCGTACAAAATTCATAAATCTATGTTTATTGAAAATCGGCTATAACCAAGATATTAAGTAAAAAGTATTTAACAAAAAAAAAAAAAAAAAAAAAAATGATAATGGAAGTTAATGTTAAAATTCCTAAAATACACCTTTGGAACTATTATAAAAAGGTATTACTGTATTATTATTTTTAGATGTTTTTTTTATAAATAAGCTTACAGTTCGCGAACAAGTGATAAAAAACCCGTTAAACAGTGATAAAAAGCTTTAAAATTGTCATTAGAATAAGGATTTCCATTAAGAAGTACTTTTATGAAGAGTTTTTGACACCATTGGAGGTTCTATTTATGGCAAACAACTACTGGGTTTAATACGGTGTAATTGCCCAAACGAAGGAAGAATTTAACACGGACCGCGACAGCGTTCCACCGTACAAGAATAGTACACAAATAACGACTTAGCGATGACCGCAAGGTTAACTGGCCGACACGAGCTAGACGAATGGTTCAATTAGGAGACGTGACAGCGGAACGCTGTCTTAACAAAGTTTACAAAAAAATATTGTTTATTTTTACGAATAAAATAGTTTATGAACCATTTGCATTTGGGTTTCCATTCGATGTAGTATTTCAATTAATATGACATTTATTTGTTGCTGATTTGCTGATATATGCGGCCTTTGCTTGTATCAGTGACATTTTCACTTCACCAACACAAACTCGTAAATTAAAGAAGTATCTAAGCAAACATAAATACCGTATTTGTTCGCGTACGACGCGCATCTTTTTTTTTTTTTTTTTTTTTTTTTTTACGCGAAATTCGGATTGTGCGCGTCATACGCGGAGATTTCCAAACGGAGATAAAGTACGGTATGTGGTTGGATTGTGTTATAGTAAAAATCGCTAAATACTATCCGGTGGTAAGCTATTTCTGTTTGAGTCATTTCCGGTAGCCGTAATGTTTGTTTAAACAAACCTGAATCACATACGGTGTTGGGCTTCTCCAGAAAGTAGTCTGTTCATTTCGTAATTCATCGATTATTTCTGTATGTACGGACATCGTTAGTGTACACTGTACATACCAGTTTTGTACTCCAGTCAAGATCGTGGGTGTGTTCTGTTTAGACAGTTTGGTGAATGAATGAGTTCTGTAAAGCGTTTGGTTCATTTATTGCTGGTGAAAAATTAAATGTTATTTTTGAAGCAGAAGAGATTGGTACTTTTGCAGCGGGCCGTAAGTATGGCGTTACGGAATCCTATGTAAGAGATTGGAGGAAGAAAAAAAGAGAAGCTTAAAGATTCCAATAAAAATAGAAGAGCATTTCGCGGACGAAAACCAAAGTTTCTACAAGTAGAAGAACAGCTATTTTCCTACATCCAAGATAGGTGTCAAGAAAGGTGGCTATACCAACAGAGATGGCAACTTTAAAGGCGAAACAAATAGCAAAAGATTTTCAAATTTCGGATGCAGATTTAAAAGTAAGCAGAGGCTGGTTACGTCTTTTTATGAAAAGGAATGGGTTATCCAGCACAAAATTAACGTCTATTTGTCAACGTTTGACGGACGTCTACGAAGAAAAATTAGTGACATTTCGAGACATGTAATTCGATTACAACAGGAAAACAATTTTCTGTTGGGGCAAATTGGGAATGCTGATCAAACCCCAGTTTACTTGGACATGCAGGTAGACTCCACAATTAATGCAGTAGGAGATAAAACTGTTTGCGTTCGCACTTGTGGTTATGAAAAACAGCGATATACTGTCATGTTGACAGTACTGGCAAATGGCAAAAAACTTCCGCCATATGTTATATTTAAAAGAAAAATATTACTTCTCTAATATTACCTACCTACATTTTATTTTTTTTAAATAAAAACCTACTCTCGTTTTTGGGGTGCGCGACTTACGCGGGGCGCGTCGTACGCGAGCAAATACGGTATAATACCCTCACATTTAACACCCCCCCAGAGGGATGAAAATAAAATTTACAAGTTGATTCTAGCGCCAAGACGTGACAGATCAGTGAACTCATTACGAGTAATTGTTGCATAACATAGTCCACGTTTCATAAAGGGTGGGAAAACGGTAAGCATAGAAGACACATTAGACACGATTTCATTAATCTTTATGGGAATAAACCCACTCTGTAATTCATATACGTTGCCACTCTTTCTTGGCTCTGACCTTTAACTTACGTTTACACAGACACGAAATATCCAAATGTTTATAACTGCATTGGAACAACACTATTTGTTGTGTAATAGGCTTAGTTAGCGTTTTGTTTTACTTAAACAGCACGTCTTCTTAGCTTAATCTGCGAGATTAGAGTTGTATAGCCTTACGCCTGAAGAATACAACGAAACAATTAATTTTGACATGTCCGTCTCTACCTTGTTTTAACGCCCATATAAATTAAAGATAGGCATAATTTCCTAAGTCCTTTTGGCCCTGTAATAGACCTCCACGAAATGCCGCCATCGCCATCTGACTATAATATTTAATACTGTATCTAACTTAAACAACGGTTTAAAGAAGATTTGCAGTTTCTTTACGACCTCTATGACTTTCCAGGTTTTACAACCATACATACTGTTATTCAGTTACTGTGGAGAATTTTCCATTTCTACACAGAAAATCTACAGAAATTCAAACAAACTCGTAATGGTGAAAATTTTAAACGAGTTTCCGTCCTTACCTTTTGAATAATTCAAACTTTAATTGGGCTAAAATTTACGGATTTTAATTGTGAATGTAATTTACTAAGTTAAGCTCTCTACGATGTTGTATAATGACGTTATTACAAAAATTGCTATAATAAATTAGACTATTTAGTTTTGGTATACATAATAAAGAGATGTGTTAGAGGACCTCTTAGCGAGTTGTGGTTTGTTTCACATATCTACAGTTCTGAAGTCAAAGTCACCGACATGATTAGAGAATATGATGCACATGCAGCTGAGGCGTAGCAGAACTGGGTAAGTACAATGATGACTCCAACAACTTGTTTAACAGGTAAATATATTGAAACTCAAAGTCATTAAAATTACTCTACCAATTGCACGATAGAAAAAAAACTCGAACACAAGATCTCACACAAATTACGATTACTTAATGAAACGCGTTTCAACAACAAAGTCACCATCCTCAGTAATAGATGAGCTACAGTAACTAAACTATCATCAGTTTACTTACAGTTTAGTTATTGTAGCTCATGTATCACTGAGGAAGGCGAGTTTGTCGTTGAAACGCGTTTGATTAAGTAAACGTAACTTCTGTGAGATCTAAAAGTTTTTTTTTTTCTCCATCGACTATTATCTCACAAGTCAAGCTCAATATTTATTTACCAATTGCATGCTTAATTATAATTGTTTGTTTTAAACATTTTGCAACAACCCGAACAAATTACAGCCTTCGAATATCCCAAATAAAAACTACACAATTCCGAAAATATGTCAAATGGTGTTCAAAATTGTAGCCTATTCTTCAAAATTACATCCCGGGGATTCAAGACTTTTGCAAATGGGTCCATTTGTTTATTTTTAGGTAAGAAAAATAACAACATTTACAAAACTGATAAGAACAACGCCAATCATTTAATATTATCTTAAATAAACATAGTATAGAGAAAATTTAACATACTCTAAAACTAAATACTGTATGTTTAAATGTTCAATTCCAAATCCAAATAATGAAAATCAATAAGTAAACACACAAACAAATAAACATTTTGTGTACAGTAAATATAAACAATTACAGTACAGTATTTGCAAACTGATTCACCAAGATTCTTTATTTGTGAGCATTCAATTGAACATTGTAGATATTCCAACGTCCGACACTACTACAAAGTTTTTAATTAAATGATACAATGTGCTAACTATTACAATGTGACATTGGCTGACGGCTTACGTCATCCATTAATAAAGAATTAATTCTTAGAAATGTTTCATCAAATGTTGAATTTTATAACGGATGTAGATTGCTACTTGTTGACCACAAATAGAATCACTTCCTATTCATGACCTTCGAGCTTTCTGTTACAACCTTGTGGCGTCATTATAGTTTTATCGCTAGCCTAAATTAATTCGGTAGGCCTAATGATAAGATAGTCATAAAATTGATTATCTATCAAATGATAGCTTATTTTGAAAGCATAGCAGCTACACATAAGGAATTAATATTACAGGATGAGTTATATGAAGAACATAATAAAGGTGTTCTCCAGTGAGGCACTTTCTGCGTCACGTACAACGCAAAATGGCGCTGCACAGTCAAACACAAGAGAAGATATAGGAACCTTTATGTTCCAACAAAGACTAGATACTGTACTACCACAAAAAAGACATTCTGATCGTATAGAATCGATCATTTGTTTTTCAGAGGAGAAAGTCCTTTAATCCCGACGTTCTGATCGCACAGAGTCAATATTTCGTCTTTTAGGTGGTAAAGTCCTTGAATTCCAACGTTCTAATAGTATAGAGTCAACATTTCGTCTTTAGAAGGGTAAGTCCTTGAATCCCGACGTTCCCTTATTTCAGAGGATAAAGTCCTTAAATACAGAATTTCTGATCGTATAGAGTCAACATTACGTCTTTAGAAAGGTAAGTCCTTGAATACAGACTTTCTGATCGTATAGAGTCAAAATTTCGTCTTTAGGAGGGTAAAGTCCTGTCCTTAAATACAGACGTATAGAGTCAACATTTCGTCTTTAGAAGGGTAAGTCCTTGAATACAGACTTTCTGATCGTATAGTCAAAATTTCGTCTTTAGGAGGGTAAAGTCCTGTCCTTAAATACAGACGTATAAAGACAACATTTCGTCTTTAGAAGGGTAAGTCCTTGAATACAGACTTTCTGATCGTATAGAGTCAAAATTTCGTCTTTAGGAGGGTAAAGTCCTGTCCTTAAATACAGACGTATAAAGACAACATTTCGTCTTTAGAAGGGTAAGTCCTTGAATACAGACTTTCTGATCGTATAGAGTCAAAATTTCGTCTTTAGGTAAAGTCCTGTCCTTAAATACAGACGTATAGAGTCAAAATTTCGTCTTTAGGAGGGGAAAGACCTGTCCTTAAATACAGACGTATAGAGTCAAAATTTCGTCTTTAGGAGGGTAAAGACCTGTCCTTAAATACAGACGTATAGAGTCAACATTTCGTCTTTAGGAGGGTAAAGTCCTGTCCTTAAATACAGACGTATAGGGTCAACATTTCGTCTTTAGGAGGGTAAGTCCTTGAATACAGACGTTCTGATCGTATAGAGTCAAAATTTCGTCTTTAGGAGGGGAAAGACCTGTCCTTAAATACAGACGTATAGAGTCAAAATTTCGTCTTTAGGAGGGGAAAGACCTGTCCTTAAATACAGACGTATAGAGTCAAAATTTCGTCTTTAGGAGGCTAAAGTCCTGTCCTTAAATACAGACGTATAGAGTCAACATTTCGTCTTTAGGAGGGTAAGTCCTTGAATACAGACGTTCTGATCGTATAGAGTCAAAATTTCGTCTTTAGGAGGGGAAAGACCTGTCCTTAAATACAGACGTATAGAGTCAAAATTACGTCTTTAGGAGGGTAAAGACCTGTCCTTAAATACAGACGTATAGAGTCAAAATTTCGTCTTTAGGAGGGTAAAGTCCTGTCCTTAAATACAGACGTATAGAGTCAACATTTCGTCTTTAGGAGGGTAAGTCCTTGAATACAGACGTTCTGATCGTATAGAGTCAAAATTTCGTCTTTAGGAGGGGAAAGACCTGTACTTAAATACAGACGTATAGAGTCAAAATTTCGTCTTTAGGAGGGGAGAGACCTGTCCTTAAATACAGACGTATAGAGTCAAAATTTCGTCTTTAAAGTCCTGTCCTTAAATACAGACGTATAGAGTCAACATTTCGTCTTTAGGAGGGTAAGTCCTTGAATACAGACGTTCTGATCGTATAGAGTCAAAATTTCGTCTTTAGGAGGGTAAAGTCCTGTCTTGAAATACAGACGTATAGTCAACATTTCGTCTTTAGGAGGGTAAAGTCCTGTCTTGAAATACAGACGTATAGTCAACATTTCGTCTTTAGGAGGGTAAAGTGCTGTCCTTAAATACAGACGTATAGAGTCAACATTTCGTCTTTAGGAGGGTAAAGTCCTGTCTTGAAATACAGACGTATAGTCAACATTTCGTCTTTAGGAGGGTAAAGTGCTGTCCTTAAATACAGACGTATAGAGTCAACATTTCGTCTTTAGGAGGGTAAAGTCCTGTCCTTAAATACAGACGTATAGAGTCAACATTTCGTCTTTAGAAGGGTAAAGTCCTGTCCTTAAATACAGACGTATAGAGTCAACATTTCGTCTTTAGGAGGGTAAAGTCCTGTCCTTAAATACAGACGTATAAAGTCAACATTTCGTCTTTAGGAGGGTAAAGTCCTGTCCTTAAATACAGACGTATAGAGTCAACATTTACTTACTGAGAAAATTAAATTAATCATTTAGAGTCTTCTTACTGGGAATAAAGTCCTTGAATACAGACGTTCTGATCGTACAGAATCAATATTTCTTCTTACGGTGGATAAAGTCCTTGAATCCCGACGATTTGCAGCCAGATTAGTTTTAGTTGCTTTTCAAAGTCTTAGACGATTGTTCATTTATTTTCATTTACATATAATTATAATTTGTATTATAATCTTTGTTTTGTTATATTTTCTTTCTTTATTTTTTGGACTCCTATATTTGCTGTAAACCTTCAGTTTCAGGGAACTCCATTGAGATCTGTGTGTAAAGTTAATGGAATATGATTGACTGTTCATATTATAGATAAATAACTTAATCTGTCATCTTAATTGTAAATAAAAAAAAACTAATATACGACTTTTATGAATCAACTCCCTGTTACCGTGTAATAAACCTAGAACCTTGAACTATGCTGGAAAACTACATGCTAAGAAAGGAACCCAGGCCTAGCTTTCTTTCTGGTTCTGAGTTCCTTTCTTAGTACGTATTTTTAGTTTTCCAACATGACCCAAGGCTATATACATTTATCATATTCTAAGTTTAACACTTGACAACGAAAATTGATACATACTATCGAAAACTCTGTATTAGTTTTGTTGGCAAATGTCCGATTAAGCTGTGTTGTTAGAGGTCTTAAGCTACGCGCCCACTGGGTCGGTGCGGTCGTCACGGCATTTTTTAGAGGGGGTACGCGCACCGGATCGGGCGTTCCGCTGTTTAGGCGTTCCGCACTGTCCTCCACCCGCCTTCCGCCAAAACTTAAGTTAGTTTGGGAGCGGATCTGTTGAAAGATGGATGTGGAGGAGGAAATTGCGGTAGTGAGTGCATTTTTGATAGAAGAAGAGGAGAATGTTAAAATAAGAAAAAGGAGGTTTTGGATTCATAACATTGACAGAAAAAGATTGATTTGTGGTGAATTTCACACTTTGTTCACGGACCTTGTGGAAGATGGCCTTAAGTTTTTTGAGTACTTCAGGATGACTCGCGACAAGTTTGAAACACTATTACTGATGCTGGAAGCAGAATTATATAGAGAAGAAACTAATTTTCGTCATCCAGTGCAACCAAAGGAAAGACTTGCAATTACTTTAAGACTGCGTAGAACGCTGAAAATGCCGTACCGACCGTCCCGAACGCCCGAAGTGCGCGCGCACTGGATCGGTCGGGCGGATCCGCCGTCACGGAAATGTCCTACAGTTCGTAGTTCCAGACTTTCTATCGGACATGCCGAAGGTGCGGAACGCCGTTGACGACCGTGACAACGCAGTGGGCGCATGCTCATTTAATTCAATGTTTTGAACTTTTGAAAACTCCCGTACCGACCGTACTGACCGTCCGTGACGACCCAGTGGGTGCGCAGCTTTATAGGGCACCCGCTCAACATGGCGATAGGCGCTTGCGCCACTGCTCTACATACACGTCTTCTAAGAATACAGTCTATTAACTGTAATAAATCATTCTCATTCTCTAATAATAAACTTATTTTG
The DNA here is from genome assembly GCA_963513935.1 of Aphrophora alni. NCBI lineage: Eukaryota > Metazoa > Arthropoda > Insecta > Hemiptera > Aphrophoridae > Aphrophora > Aphrophora alni. The sequence continues at coordinate 118,031,628 of OY740767.1, read as the reverse complement.
GTATTTTTACCCCGTCCACAAATGGTGAACTGCGCTGTCAAACGTCGTATTTCACTGTAGGAAAACACAAAACGCAACGCATGAAAGTTTGCGTTGTAAGTCAGGGTTGAAAGAAAGTTCGACGCACTTAACATTAAACATTGCACAAACTTACACACACACACACACTTGGACACAAAATCAGAGCTCTGTATAAATTTGTTTACAAATAATTTGCATAAATGTAATACTGTACGTCATCCATGATCGTTTTAACTGACAAATTTGGTAACGGTATGCTATGCAAGTTTGCGATCGGTAAAAAACAAAACATTGATCATGGTGTTTTGTTTTAAGATGCAATTTCTCAAAATCGGCTCTACTGATTTCGTTAAAATTTAGTCAAATATGACAATTAATGACCCAAACCCGTGTGCAAAATCGCGAGTAAAAAATATTACAGTTTAGGTATAATTGGTAAAAAACAAAAGTGAACGTCGGCCAATGTCATTAAAAGCTCGATTTACTTACATGGCACTAACGACGCAGGTTTAGGCCCTATTATATATAAGTAATTATTTCTGAAACCACAAAAGTGACATTTCAAGTGACTAAGAGTTTTGGATAGTTTATATTTGGTTTCCGAGACGGGTGTGTGAGAAAGTTTGTGCATTGTTTTTTCACAGTTTATTAGAAAATAGAATCCGTAGATGCAATTTGGTGTTAAGAAATGAACCCGGACGATAGAGACCAAACATATCTATTTATTTATTTTATTTGATCACCATGACGATACTTTCTCCTCACAGTTAAGCAACACGTGTAAGCTATATCAGTTGCGATTTAGTTCACATTCACGTCTCACACTTGCCTTCGGTTCTGCAGGCGTTAGAACGTGACCGGAAGTTGCGTGTCGATGATATATTACAATATCACAGATATCATCCTTTTGAACGGCTTTTATTGTTAAATTTAAATGTCTTGCTCTTTTAAAAGTTTGTCGAAGTTATTTTCCAGACAGTTTATAACAAATGTGCAAAACTAGACCTACGTACGTCTAAGAATTTTATACAGTGCAATCGCTCTGTAAGTGATACAGCTTTGGAAAACCTCTATTCGGAGTAAAACAAATATGCATTACCCGGAAATATCACAGGATAACATCATACAGATCCCTTTCTTTCATTGTAGTTCGAAATAATACAACATTCACAAAGTATCTTAAAGAATAAATCATAAAGGGTCACTACATATCGGAAGACCTATAGTATTGACAACATTAGCAGTTTTTGTTTTGTTTAAAAGGCAAAAAAAACACGGTCCTTATCGCATTAAAAAAAATGAAAACAAAATAGCATAAAATAGAGACTCCTAAAAATAAAATCTATAATAAATGTAAGAAAACCTAATGTAACCTAAAACAAGAACAATGAGCGTTAATAGAAGAATAAACCCCCCCCCCCTTCACTTTAGTGAGTACGGGATTGGCAATCATGAGCGATCCTGGATCTCCACGTAGTTTTGGGTTTCATATTTTCTGTCATCTCTCTTAACCAACTCTTGTTCTTTTCCTACCCTAAAGTTATTATGTAGATTAAAGTATTCGGGTAAATACCGAACAAAACGGCTATGGGGCTGAAATTAAATAAAAGACGCAATTTCTAAACAGATTTCATTCAATTTTGAGGGAAATATAGAAATTAATGATGTAAACCCGGATGCAAAAGCGCAATTAAGAAGTATAACTTGGTTTTATTTTACTTTTCCTTTCATTCTAAGTGATCCCTAAATTATTTCATTATTAGTTTAGGTTTTTATCGAGATGAATGCACAGTCAGTTGTCATTATTTTAAGTTTATGCTATGTATACATTTTTTAACTGTTTTTTTTTCTTTTGAATTGTCCATAATTAATTTCTATATAAATATATTTACACAAAAACTACGGTTCAGCAATAACTGGCATAAATTGAAAATGAACAATGACTTGTTTAAGGTGAGAGCACAAGCGAAGCAAGTTTCGTTCCTACAACAACGGATTCTAAAACAGCTGATTACTATACACGTCGCCCGCTCACTGTACAACAGACTCAGCTAACCTCAAATGCATTTTGAAATGGTTGAGGAAGATTTTGAATGGGCAGAGTCCACAGGATGTAACTGTTAGTTTAAAAAAAAAAAAATCTTGTTATTTAGAAAATCAAGAGATGTACTGGAAATGGTGTAAAAATAAGTGTCGGAGAACGTATTACTTCGCATACCTTTCTCAAAAAGTCATAGTACTGAAACCACCTTCTCTTATATTCTATATTAAAGTTTACTCTAAAAGTTTAAAATGATACTGATAATAAAATTTATCATTAATAGAGAGGGTTTTTGAAACTCCAAACAGTTACAAACGGAAGAAGTAGCTAAATTCTTACTTGAAGCTCCTGATAATGAGTTTTAATTGGAAAAAGTGGCTCTGATTTTTTGTATCGGTGGAGCTTGCCGTAGGGATGATGTGGTAATACTGATAACTGCAAATATTAAGAGTAAGGATTCCATTATGATTGTGAAAATACCAGACTTTAAAACTAATAAAAGCCGAGGTTTTCCGATTACCAGTAAATCAAAGTTGTGTAGATTATTTGTCTATAAGCAGGGAATATTTTAATTAAAGCCTCAAAAAACCTGACCGACTCTTTTATTTTTGAAATAAAGCAAAGGAATTTGTACAAACTAGGTTGTTGGCACAAACACTATAGGTAAAATCCTCTAAGACAGCTTAATATTAGGCCTATCACAACCTACATGCCATTGCTTTCGCCGAACATCGAATACCGTTATTATTGATAAACGAGGAGGCATCACAGAACTTAACCGTCATGGAGGTTGGAAGAGCATCACAGCTGAGAGCTACATTGATGATTTCATATAAGACGCAATAACTCAAAGATTCTAGGAAGTCAGAATGTGTCCAAAGTAATGTATGAATCCCGGCATTTAGGCCTAAAGCAAAAGTCTGACGAACGTGTCATACTGTATTATGGCTGTGGACTTGTTATTCAAAACTGCAAAAACAATGCATTTAACATAAATAATATAACTAACAGTAAATACAATGTCAACTATTTGTTCTGTATACAATATTATTATAATACTATTGTTCTGTAACATGCCAACCTAATATTGTGTAGCTCTCACATAACCTAACAATATTATAAATTAATAGGAAATATGATGGTGTACTATACTGCAGTTGTAGGAAAAGCGATGTATGTATTTCGAGTATAAAGTGTTTTTATTGCTCAAGAGAAATTACCGCTACTGCGTATAGCGTGCGATAAAGACATTATTTTACACTCCTGAAATTACCGCTACCGCGTATAGCGTGCGATGAAGACATTACTTTACACTCCTGAAATTACCGCTAATGCGTATAGCGTGCGATGAAGACATTACTTTACGCACCTAAAATTACCGCTACTGCGTATGGCGTGCGATGAAGACATTACTTTCATCTCCTGAAATTACCGCTACCGCGTATAGCGTGCGATGAAGACATTACTTTACACTCCTGAAATTACCGCTACTGCGTATGGCGTGCGATGAAGACATTACTTTCATCTCCTGAAATTACCGCTACTGCGTATGGCGTGCGATGAAGACATTACTTTCATCTCCTGAAAATACCGCTACTGCGTATGGCATGCGATGAAGACATTACTTTCCGCTCCTGAAATTACCGCTACTGCGTATGGCGTGCGATGAAGACATTACTTTCCGCTCCTGAAAATACCGCTACTGCGTATGGCATGCGATGAAGACATTACTTTCCGCTCCTGAAAATACCGCTACTGCGTATGGCATGCGATGAAGACATTACTTTCATCTCCTGAAAATACCGCTACTGCGTATGGCATGCGATGAAGACATTACTTTCCGCTCCTGAAATTACCGCTACTGCGTATGGCGTGCGATGAAGACATTACTTTCCGCTCCTGAAAATACCGCTACTGCGTATGGCATGCGATGAAGACATTACTTTCCGCTCCTGAAATTACCGCTACTGCGTATGGCATGCGATGAAGACATTACTTTCCGCTCCTGAAAATACCGCTACTGCGTATGGCGTGCGATGAAGACATTACTTTCATCTCCTGAAATTACCGCTACTGCGTATGGCGTGCGATGAAGACATTACTTTCATCTCCTGAAATTACCGCTACTGCGTATGGCGTGCGATGAAGACATTACTTTCATCTCCTGAAATTACCGCTACTGCGTATGGCGTGCGATGAAGACATTACTTTCATCTCCTGAAATTACCGCTACTGCGTATGGCGTGCGATGAAGACATTACTTTACGCTCCTGAAATTACAGCTACTGCGTATGGCGTGCGATGAAGACATACTTTACGCTCCTTAATACGTACGTCATCTATTTTCAAAGATGACGTCTATGGTTCATTTTCATTTTTTGTTGGATTTTATTTGTTTTGGGGGGTATTTGGGGGGGGGGGGGGAGGTGAGAGAAAATTTATTTAATGTTTTTGAACAGTTTATCATATAGTTGAGTCTTTATTCAATTCTTTATGTTTATAAATTTTAAACAGTTTGTATATTTTCCGACTTTGCAAAATATTTAGAAAGTAGAAAAAAGGGAAGAAAAAAGCAACCGTTTACTCAGTAGTAGTAACTGATTTGCTAGATACAAAGGAGGTGTTTATGTCAAATATACAGGTGATTGCTATCTTTAAAACCGCCCGCATATGCAATGGATTCGCTTCCAGTTGAATCAACAAGTAATGCATTTCTATGTTCTGTTTTTTACCATCTACGAAACTGGTATACTTTAAAGTATTTTTGTTGTGTGTAATGTATAACAAATATTGACTGAATTTGTATAGGTAAAAACAGTTTTAGAAACGCAAAAACTGTTTATGCAAGATTATGAAAAAGGGGGGGGATAAAAATCAAATCAGGTTTAGGCCCTACTTAAATCATAAATATTCTTTCAAAGACAGCATAATTTTTTAACTGACAAAAAACCGATCTTTTTGGTGACAAATAGTTTTGGGGATGGCTGAGTGAAATCGTTTGTACAAAATGTTTCGTCCATTTAGCCTATTAACTTTGTAGAAATGTTTTGGCAGTAAATTTATTAAACAATTACTTAGATGGATACTTTTTTTCAATAATAACCAACTTTTCTGAATTCACAATTTTTTTGTTAACTTTATATTTAAACCTAGATACATATCAATGTTTTTACCACAATGTAAGAAATGGCTAGAGTCAATAATTGACTAACCAACCAACTTCTGTTAACTCGGTATGGTTATTTATAAATGTATATAATTTGGATATAACCAAACATTAAATATGATTGAATACAATCTATAAATATATAAGAAAAATAATGTGTTCTAGGGAGCATGAATAGTGCTATGCAGAAGGTTACAGTTATAAAATAATCTAAAAAATATGAAACTGTTCCTATTGTTAGTTCTAAAGGATAATGAGAGAGTGACAACCTGTCAAAACTAAAACACACCCTTATATTTGTGTTCTTCAAACTCTCTTATATGAGTCAACCTTTTAAATAAAACAAGTAGGTTACAATTTGAAAGAAAGGTGAATAGCATAGGCCATACACACTATTAACTGATTGATGAAGAGTCACTGTACAATGTCAAGCACTTAACCTTTGTAAGTTACGCCCACACTCATTGATAGGACAATTAACCCCAGACAACTCCCTATCTGTCACTGTTCCTAAAATTGTACAATGCCACTTTTGCTAATGTGTTCATGAAAACACTCAATCTGGTTGTAGCAACAGGTGGAAAATTCATGTATTAAAATCACCATACAAAACATTTGCTATATTATTATTTTTTTTGCTACTATAAGAAAAACACAAAATTAAAATTTATAAAAATTGGCTCTATGATTTTGATAAAATTGTGCTCAGGTATGGTCTCTAAAGACTCAAACAAAACAGATCACCATTTCTCTAAGAATTCCGGTTTAGGAGTTATTAGTAAAAAAAAGAGGGGGAATTGGCTATGGAGCTGTTAATCATAATTAACTCTCCTGATTATGTTCAAATTATAGTGAAATATGAAAATTAATGACCCAAAACTGTGTGCAAAACCACAAGTGAAACAAATATTACGGTTCAGGAATAATTGACAAAAATCAAAAATGAACCTTGACCCCAATCATTTACACACAATTTTAATCAAATATAAACACTGAGAGCTTGTTTATGAAACAAGGGAAGCAAAATAGGTCCTATTTAAATATATAAATATTCTTTAAAAAACAGCATCCATGGTTCATTTACACTTTTGACTGATACTACTGCACTGACATTTTTGATAACAAATAATTTTGATTAGTTTTAGGGTGGGGTGAGAAAAAGTTTGTGCAATTTTGTTAGTATTGTTTATTTTTATCACCACAATGATACATTCTTTTCACCATTAAGAAATCTTTGTGATGTCCCTAACATGAAATTTACTACCAAGCTAATGTATTTATATAAAAATTCAACTTGTTTTTAGGAACAGCTAAGAAATTACCAAATTTCATTGATACTTAATTTTGGTAATTTATTAGTATTTCAATGAGGGTTATTTTTGCTATAAATATTATGAATTCACAAATATATAAGATAACATATGTTTTAGAGCTTGACAAATGAGCTAACCTACACTGAATCATTTTTAACATTAAGCCTATATAGTTTTTCAGTTATTAGTTAATAAATACAAGCAACTGCTGTGCCAGTCACAGGAAAATAAAATCGTAAATTTTTCTACTTTACAAATAATCTCAGCACCCAATTATAATACACATTTATATATAAACGTGTATTGTATATAACTGTCTATTTAGATTCAAAAGTATATATGCAGAAACACTTGTAAAATATATTATATAGTTAATAATTTGTAAATATAACAATCATTGTGTTTCAACTAAAATTGAAACGATCGTAAAAAAAAAAATCAAAATTTCTATTTTTGACATTTGGAAAATACATAACATTTCAAAAATAAACATAAAATTATATAAATTTACTATAGATATTTTTCTCTTCATTTGGATCCTTTCTAATTATTTTTTGTATATATAAAAAAACAGTGTTGTGTTAATGATTTAATATCTACCCCTTTTGAAAATAATGGAGTGAAAATTGCCAAATTTTTTTTTTGTTTACATTCTTTGTTTTTCTATCTTATATTTTTAATTTTTCCAAAAGACATCACACAAACAATAATGTTTTTGTATTTAATATTTTAATATCAAAATTACAACTTTTTTTTTTTATCCTAGTCAATTGGGCTAAAAAAAATATAAAAAAAAGAACAAATTTTTGTTTTTTGATTTTTAGTTTTAAAACTATAGTATTGTTTCCTTGACTTTTTGAGAAAAAAATAATGTGTAGCATGATATGAGTTAAGTTATATACCAGTGTTAATAAAGTCCCCCCTTCCACTTTAACTTTTGTTTGATCTTAGTGACATACTTTTGGGATTGTAAACTACATTTCTTTTATAATTGTTTGAATTTAGCCCCTCTTCTTAAAATGGGGAACTTTTGGGGAAAATTTACAAATGGGAACCCGCAACTTTGGACATGTCAAAAAGATAATGTTGATGGTGCTCAAGAAATATTTTTTGGATGACCCTAACTAAAATGGTGGCACAAATCTAGCCTATTTGAGATTTTTATTAGTATAAAATATCAAAAATATTTTAATAAGTTTTGACAAAATCATAATGATTAATTCTGATCAATGATGAGATTCCATGTAGAAGTGAAGTAAAAAATGGAATTTGTTGGTGTCATTAGTTTTGTCTTTCGAAGTCCTTTAATTTGATGTCACATGATGTTGTTTTCTATTTTTGAATATGCCCAAAAGTAGAAAACTTATGAGAGACAGGTAAAATTCAGTTTAACGTAGAATGCTTCTTTCAGATTAGTCTAACGAACATTTTAAAAACAGTTTACCATTCTAATTTCACAATTTTAGGGATTTTAAATTTTCAAAATACATTTTGGATAGAGTGAACCAACAAATATTTAATGACCGCCATTAATTTTACTTTTTATGCCCTTTACTTTAAAATGTCATAAGATGTGGATTCCCATTTAAAATTTTTGAGTACCCCCATAATCCCCATTTTTAGAGAGGAGGGGCAAAATCTAAACTATCATAAAAGAAACTTCAGACACTTAGTTAACAATCCCAAAAGGATTTGATTCTATCAAATGAACAATATATATTATAAATAGTCTATTTGTAAAGCTTATTCTTTGAGTGTTCTTTAACATAATTATTCCATTAAGTTTTAGTCTATGTTTGATTAAAATTGTTTTAGTATCAGTTTGTATGTTATTAACAATATCTGTCTGCAAAATCAATGAGAAAACCAGAATTTGCAATACATTTGAGTTATTTGCTAAAACACTAATTGGAACTGAAAAATGTTTTGAAATCAGTGCATAAGTTCCCCTGAGTTATAATATATTTTTGCAGTTGAAAAGTAGGAAATCAAGGATTACTGAGATATTTAAATATTTTTAATGTTAACATATATTTTGTTGATGACAAAGATAGTGCCTGATTTAAATGCTAATTGGAACTGAACATTTTTTTTAAAGCGGTGTTGAAATTCCTAAGTAACAATGTTTTACTGTTGATTAAGAAGAATATATACTCTCACATATAGGATAGTCAATAGAGTAGAAAAAACAGCAAAATCTCTTCATATTCATCTTTATCAAGTAATTTTACAATTTCATTTGTAATGTGTTCAAGAAAGGATATAGATACAATTTTTGAAACAAAAAAACCCCCAAGAGTAAAAAAATAGTAAAATTGTATAAAATCATTTGTTTTTCCAAAACTCATAAAATATTTTAGAAACATATTTTAGTTAGATCAAAGCCACCCCAAAAATATTTTCAATTCGTATACAAATAATAAGATTATTTATCATCATTAAACTATATTTTTTTCTATTTTGTAAAATATCAAACATTTCTTTGTACTTCACTTCAGTAAAAAGACTATTATTAATAAAAAATGACAATTACAAGATTCTCGGATCACTATACAGAAACAACAAATACGCAGCTAAAAACAGTATGATATATTTTCTATTGTATATAATATAATAACTTAGTATAATTAATAATAATAAAAATGTAATATTTATATAACAATATATTTCAATTCACGTGTTTTATAGTAAAAATATAGTGATTTGTGTTGATAACATCAAATATTATGATCAAAACTAATAACGACTTTATACACGTGGTCAAAAGAAAATATACTGATTTGTTGTAATATGCCCAGCGAGCGGTTTTCAGGTCCCAACTCTTTTTTTCAAGTACAATGTCATTGACACCTTTTTCAAAAGACACAATATACAGAATAAGTGTATATCATTATTATTGAGGGTGGTAGTAACCATAAGATATAAGTGCAGCCTCAATGAAATTCATTTTACCTTATACAGGTAAATTGATTAAATTCATATTTAAAAAACTCAAATCCGCTGCAGGAACTCTGGTCATTGCTCTGTTATTTTTTGATAATTTTCTTTTTCAGGTAAACATATATCAAACAGAAATGACACACTGCGAAAAAAAAAAAAATAATAATAATAATAAGCATATTCAGAACAATATATACAAGTTATCTCCTTCTATTATTAATTTTAGTATCAATATCCCGGTAATTTTTCAAATATTCATAAAAAAATAAAAGAACTAAAACTTTTAGTATCTGTAATTTTTTGCCTTGTTTAAGAAACTATTTAAGTGCTTCAATTTAGATTCCATTAACCCGTTTTACCTCAGTTACCGATTTCGTGATATATCACTTATAAGTTCATTACTTCATTTACAAAATACATAAGTGCCGTGTTGAAATTGTAATATCTCAAGAACCATTAATAATAGAAAACTGGGTCACTGCAAATTATTCTTTTTTTTAATAATCCATAGAATGTTGAGAATTGTGAACATAAATGCTCTCTTGACTATACATCCTCATTGAGATTTGTTTAACTAAATATTAAATTTGTGCAATTCTTCTAAACATTATTCAAATATTCATTAAAAAATTTAAAACACAGTGAAACTGTTAGTCTTAACACGAACTTTTAGTCATTTTCTTAACGAGAAAAAAATGTTTAAAACATTTTTAATGAAATTTTAAGAGCTTCAATTTAGGTCCTATATATTTTTTTACCAAAAAGTGACCAAAGTCGACATGTTTCACTTATAAATGTATTATTTAATTTACAAAATGAGCAAGTCCTGTATTAAAATTTTAAATCTCAAAAACCATTCATCATATAAAACCGGGTCCAATACAAATTGTTCCTTTTTCATGACCTTCTTTTTTTGTCTCTATGACTTTCTTAATAAATTTGATTCTGAAATATTCAATAAAAGTCCTTTTTCTTTTGTTTCTTTGGTTTTATGGCAAAAAACTATCACCTTGGCAAATGAGAAGCATAAAATGCTCGTCAATGTAAAATTAACATATATAACAAAAAGTAAACCATAAAATTGGAACAAAATTAACAGCACTAAAACTAGTTACTATTGTAAAGTTTAAATAGAACAACAACAACAACATAACATGTTACAAGGCTGTAAAGAAGCACTGCAACGATATAAACTTTGATAAAATACAACAATTAAAAAAAATTACAGCACTGTAAAAGAGCCCTGAAATGATATAAGATTTTTATAAACTTAATAAACAACAAAAAATAATATTACTGGGCTGTAACAATAAGGAGCCAAGCAAGAATCAAATTGAAATATTTGAAATTTTATCAAAAATTTTCATGTGATGCAAAAAAGGACAATACCTAATGAAAGATATAAGCATTATCATCCCAACATCGCCTGAATGGAATTGGGTAGGACAAAAGTCCTACACATGCCTCTCAGAACAAACTCAAGTGAATTTAATTTGGTTAAGGACACAGTCTATTAGGATGTGCATAATCGTTAGAACACCCTGAGAAAATAGGCATTGTGGCAAATTCCTATGTTCCATCAGAAATATATGAGTGATCATGGTATGACTGATATGAACACAGGTAATCATCATTTCCCCTTTATGCAGGCACAAATAGATGAACACCAAGGGCGGACGGTATCTTTGACTTCCCTCTGTTTATTGGACACAATTGTTGCCCATTCTACCTCCATTCTACAAGTATTGAGCATGCAATACATGTTTATCACTAAAAGGTCAGATGCCATAACTATCTGTGTGACTGTATCTGACTTGTAGCTTCCAAGACGTTTCCTGTAATTCTGCAGTGCCTAGATACCCAGTAAAATGATAACATGCTCTATACCTAAAGTCTATCTATCCAACACAGAATATCCTCAATATATGTTTTTAGCATACATATCCTTGAGAGCCTATAAAACACTTTTGGGATCGAACACAAAAGATAATGATGAAAATCAAATTGTATGGTATTAAAACCTTTCAAAATAACAAAATGTTCAGCGGTAAAAACACTAGAAATTCATATATTCACATCTACTCAGATGAGTAATATGCACAACTGATATTATTGTTCACTTTAGAACCATCAGCGAAATAAATAAACTCACTAGTTTCTAGGGTACTAAGCTATTCATTAGTTATATATCTGAACTCCTGATGATACACTAGATCAGGAGTGTTGTACTTAATGAATCTGGACAGTGAAAAATCAAAGTGTGGCATTTTAATAAGCCATGGAGGAATAAAACATAGAGTATACTTGTACAACTCCTTGCAAACTTTCATATAATTGATAGGCGTTACTGTATGCAGCTGTTGAAGAAAAGTTTGCAAATGATGAGCCCAAAACATTAACGATTTCACAATTATTTGTAGTCGAAACTTCATCCCACTGCATACGTCCTAATAAGGGAGCAGAAGGTGGAGGACCCAAACATGTAAGTAGCTTTTTCCACATCATTGACCTGAATGTGGTTCTCGATATTGTGACAATATAGTAGGCCCAAGATTCTTTCCTACTCTACCTAAACACTCAAAGTTCTTACACCTATCAAAATTTTTCACTAGCAGGTCTTTGATTAAATTTCCTTAGAACTTTACGACATAAACTGAGAGTAACATTACATTTTACGTTCCACCATGAAACTGGTGGATGTAGTGGTCTCGTCAATGTTTTCGGAATGTTGTTGTCTGTTGTAGTTAGGATTGCTAATGTAAAATATACTGCTACATTGATAGGCAGATTATTATAGGGTGACAAAACTCTTCGGCAAAATCTTCCCATTTTGCTTCGCGTAAAATCCATCTGAGAAGGCGATCATTACAACAAAATAAGTGAGAAAAGGTGAGCTTCACAGGATCATGATCATTACTGTAAATGTCAGTAAGAACAGATAACTCAAATTTAGTGGTAAAACATGGGCTACAAAATCATAAGTTAATGGATGACTAAACACCTGTAGAAGCCGCTAAATGACTTGGTGAACCATCATTAGGCAGGATCAACTTCAAATTGGATCAAATTCTTTCAATATTGATGAAAAATATTCATCTTTCTCAATATTCTCTCAAAAAAATGGTGAAGGCTGATAATGTCAATCAGTTCCATTTTAACAAACTTGTAAATAGGTAACAAGTACACAAAGAAAATTGTCATTTGTACATGGTCATTGCTACTGCTTGCAATTAAGTCCTAAGGTACACAATCGTATCACAAATAGAGTTGTGGGCGAATATTGCCACTCCACCCTTAGCTCTGCCTACAGTGACATAGTCATTTTGAAAAACTGAAAATCTTCTCAAACTAAATGATGGGGTTGATGGAGTGAGTCTCTTGCAGTGGGATATATCACAGACTAGATCCTCTAGATCTCCAATGTGACTTCTTACGCCGATAATGTTCCCACTGTATCACGCTCCTCAAATTGAAATTTTTGGACATATTTATGATTAAGTAATAATAATAAAAATAACAATGGATTTGTTAGCAATTAAAATTTTATTGATAACAAAGTCGGAACAAAAATAAAACATTATTTTAGATGATTAAAATAATCACTTTATGTTATAGGTTTTCCTAATTTGTAAGCGGCCAAATTTTAATTTGAGAACAAGACTCACATCAAACCATCAAGGTAACTGTCGGTGATCTGTGGAGTCCATACTTCTCACATGGACACATGGAATGTTTGTGTGCAACAATATCTACCCGCTGGCACCTAATGGTACAACTAAAAATATTGTTTACAAAGAAGACCTCAGATAAAAGGACTTTCTACTATGTCTTCTCATTTTAACCTCTAGGCTCTACCTATTGTGTTTTATGTAAAGGGTAACAAATAGTAGAAACTTAAAAAAATATTACTAGATTAATTCACTAAAATGTTACTGTACTTATTAATATAGCTATACAATTTAAAAGAAACATCGACTCTATTAAAACTATCTTGAGTTTCACACACTAAATAATATGAATCATGTATTTCATTGGAGGCAAGCCGAAGGCAAATTATTGATATTCACAAAGTAAGATTTCCACGTGAACTAAGTTAGTAAATTCTACAAAATTTAAACTTATGGCAATTGGAGGCAGGCCAGCACTGTGAAATAAATATCCAATAATGTCTAGTGATGACTTTTAGCCCTAATAGAGTGGTTAAGGTCATTTCTTAGTGTATAACCAATAAACATTTGATCTTAGTAAGACATTTGATTTAAATTAACAAATCATAATTGTCTGTGAATTTTTTTAAAATATGTAACATGATGTAAATAGTAAGAGTTTAATAGGCCACATAGCCAATTATGTTTAGATTTTGTATGGATAGGAGACACAGGCTTACCTTGGAAAGTAAGTCATTGGTATTACTTAGTAGTATACAAATAGAAAAACACAATAAAACACTAAATTTTTGAAATATTTCGTAAACACTGATTGAGTAAGTGAACAGTGCTTACAAAATATTTCAGAACTTTAGTGTTTTATTGTGTTTTTCTATTTGTATACTACTAGGTAATACCCAAGGACCACTTTCCAACGTAATCCTGTGTCTCCTAACCAAACAAAATCTAAACACAATAAAAATAGTAAGTATGTAACAATATAGATTATAATAAATTATGACGATGTTTAATTAATGAAAGTTTATGAGCATCCCAATATATAAATGGTGTTTGATGAATTTAGCAAATTTGTAGATTCAGATATTTCAAATTAATAACTTGATTTTTTTTAGAAAATGAACCCAATAAATATTAAAACTTAAATTCATAGATTGTGTGGTGAGAAATGTTTTGAAAAAAATTTACTTTTCAAAAATTAATAAAGCAACTATATAAAAGATTTGTAGTTATTATTTAACTTGAATGTTAAAAGATACAGGAAATCAAAAAGAATTGTATAATGAATAACATAATTGAGTTACCATTGAATTCTTATATTTAGAGTTGTTTCTGAAACAAAATAGGGTCAATTATTGAGTAAACAATTTGATATAGTGAGTTAAATAAAGATGTATTTTATAAATGTAATAGTAAAAGTAAAAGAAGATATTAAGAGAAGAATCACAGCTGGTAACAATGTTACTTTGCTTGTATGAAGCTGTTTTATAGAAGATTAAAGCTAAACGTTTAGAACACAATAGTGAGGCCTGTGGTACCTTTGGCAGTGAAGCATGGACTATAACAAAAGCTGAAGAGGATAAAATAAGATGTCTTTGAAAGAAAGTCTTATTTTGCAGTACTGAAAGAATTGTTTCATGTTTCCAGAGTGTTTTGAAAAAAGATCGTACTTGGAGAATTAGAAGCAATCATGACATTATGTGTTGATTGGAAAGGCAGATATTGTGATATTTGTTTCACAGGTTAGGTTGATTAGGACATCTCCGAAAATTGGCTTCTGAAAGTGATGTCAAAGAAATATGTACAAATGGAAATCAAAAAATAGGATGTGAGAAAAACTATAGAATAAGTATAGTGATGATATTAAAAAAGGCCTGTGTATAGTAAAAGTGAACAACAGAAGAATAGTAGCTGCCGCAAGGTGTGAATCTAGAAAAACTGTTAAGGAAGTCAAAACCTACTAAGAGCTATAGCATTGATGAAAGAAGAAGAATATGAATTAAATACTTTTGTGCCTAAACCTAATTTGACTGTATTTATGAAATTCTTCACATACCTAGCACCAAAGTTTTTTAATTGTTTACCACTTAACATTCAAAACTGTAAAAATAATAATAAATTTTCCCGGTTATTAAGAAAACATTTAACCCAAATAGAAAACATTGAACTGTATTTTAAAGTGTTAATTTGATTATGTGTGTGTTCGTAAATGTTGAAAAAAGATTTGTGTGCGTGGGTATAGACTTTATATGTGAAGTTGTGTGAGTGAGTGTTTGGAGGTGGGGGGGGTGGGAGGTGTTAGTGTGTGTATTTAGTGTATAAATAAATATTTAAGAATTAAGTTTTTGAATAAATTAAATTTAGTAAGTTCTGTTGTTTTAAATATCCTGGAGTAGTTCTAATAGGAAGCTACTTATTCTTTTGTTGTACTTTGTAACCTTATGTAAGTTTATTGTTTATTTTGCTGGGTTCGGTCGGCTGCGGTTTTGTCATTTTCTAGCCAATGAATATTAATTGTATAATGTTATTTTTCTTTTTTATGTGTATTTCATGTTTAATCTAGATTTAGTATACATTTATTAATAAGTTTTACACGTAATAAAGCCCCTAATAGGTTTATAACCTCGGGCAGTTTTTTAATTTATTTGTAGTTGTAGTTTGTATATATATATATATATATTTCTTTTCAATAAATTTCAATTTCAATTTCAATATTAAAAGTAAGCAATGCTCCTGATGTGAAATTTAAGTGATATAATAATGCTTCAGGTAAAGTTTTCCTTAAATTGTGAAAATCAGCTCAAAATTTGTTTGGCAAACTACAGAAATTGAAATGTCTAATATAATAGAACAGTTTAAGGATAAAAAACCAACACGAAGGGATGATATTAATGTTAAGTTAATTATAGTAATAAATAAGTACATTACAAGTGATTTAGCATACATAACAAAATTTAGTATGGAAAGTGGAGTTTTCATTAATTTGATATTCAGCTATTGTTATACCAATATTTAAGAAGAGAAATACCAGTACTATTTGTAATTACAGAGCAATTAAAATGTTTGAAAAAAGTACAAACTGGGACACAAAATTGTTATAAAATAGTATTTAAAATGTTGATTTGTATAAAATATGAAAACTTTAATACAGTACACCACGCTTATATGTCTTAAGACATCTTAAGTTTTAAAATATCAAAAATCTTCACAAGAATGGAATCTGTGATAGAAATTGAAAAATGGTTTCAAATGTTTTGGACTATGCATCTGTACATATCTCAGCATAGATCAAATTAGTGAACTCTCATTTGTTACACAGTTTTGAGCTCGGTCAATGGCTTTTACCATAATTCATGAATCAGAATTTTTGGATAGTTGTGACCAATATGTTTTGTTTAGGTACTTGGAGGCTATATTTTAACAAAATTTTAATTCAAAATCATTGGAGCCGAATTTGAGAATAAATATTTTGTTTTGTTTTTGTCTTATGGCAAAGAGACCCAAATTTTGAATTATTGAAAAAAATAATAAAAATTGCCCATACACAGTAGCAAATTTGATTCTTATTGAGCCACTTGTTTGGACTATAGAGCACTGTACAGAAGATGGAATTTCTAAAAAGATTTTTTTTTAACTCAGGAGATCTCAGAACAAATATTTCTGTGAGAAACTTGACAGCAGATTTTTGATCCATCACATTACTTTTTCTATAACTACATATACTATTATCAAACTGGGAATGCGGCTGAACGAAGAGACATTTCACTCACACAAAGGCAGAGGATTAGGGTGTCGGGTGACTTACTGTCAGATGAGTTGTCTGAGGCTTCACTTTATAACATTAATTTATTTTATTTCATATTTCAAAATAAAATCTATAATATATTTTTATTCTACACATAATTACAAGAAAAATGAGACCAAACAACGTATAATTTACTGAATTATAACCCAAAATAGACAATGTTTTTATTTACAATATTTAAATAGTACTAAATGTTTATTTAATGCATACCTTATCACAATGTTAATAAATAGAAATATATATTTATGAAATTTTTTTACAATATTTTTCACATTTTCAATATTAGTATGGAATTTTTTACTGTTTTCAACATTATTCTCTGTATTAGTGTTGCTTTGATGAGCAAATGTTAAATTTACAAAAATAAATTGTGTAATGCTAATATTACTGTTTTAATATATTACTCGTATTTATTCATACACAGCTTATCACAATGTAAATAAATAAAGTACAAAATATGCTTTAAAATACTATTATAATATTGTGCTACTTTGTTTTATTAAAATAGAAAAGTACACATTTTTCGATAAAGATAAACGATAGTGTTGTTTATTCACAGTAAATAGGACACATACTGTCATTCTTAATTTAGCAAACATTCTTGATTTTAGACTCTATTAAAGTAAATTATACATGGTTTGGTCTCATTTATCTTGTAATGAAGTTTCGAATAAAAAATATATTACAGATTTTATTTTAAAATATCAAATTAAATAAATGACAGTTTGATCAAGTGCAGCACAGTAGGTAACTTATGCGGGTGGCCCACAGCAGGAACCGGCCAGTCCTAATACTCTGCGCGCCTGTGTGTGATGGTGTGCGCGTTAGAGTGAGCCAACCCTTCGTTCAGCCGCCTTCTCTGTTTGATAATAGTATAAATGTGAAAAATTAAAATAAAGGAAACATAGTAAGCTTGGTGACATTTGTATAATAATTATTTAAACATTTCAAGTTGAAAATTGAAATATTCCTGGTATTCAGTTTTACATAAACTGCAATTAATCAGATTATTATATGATCATTGTTTTCACGGTTAATATTAGATCCATCATTTTGGTTGTTGTTTCTGTGAGTAATTAAATAAAGCCCTAAAATTGTTTAGGCTAACAAAATTGAAACAAGTAACAAAACCATGTAATTTATATATAGGTGTTTATTCAATCAACAAACATTTCAACTCACTAATTTACACTTTAAGTATTTGAGTATTGTTCACTTTAAATGTTATAAATTTAGATTCAAAACAGAACTAAGAGCATTTAAGTTTTATTATATTATATTTTAATGTATTTGTTAACTTCAACAAAATGTCAAAACATTCGAGAAAAGGACATTTATTTAAAATGAAATACAATATATTTTTGACATAAAATATTTGTTAAATATTTTAGGATGATAGGCAATAAGTTTGAATAAAAATATAATGTTTCTGTAGACTGAAGTGGTTTTTGAATTAGTTTTTTGTACTTTTTATAAAATTGAAAGTTAACTGCACTTAGGCAAATAACTGTTTTTTTAACAAATAGTGTTAATACCCTTCTACACAATCTAATTTTAAAATAGCTGGTTGTGGTATAATTTTATACTAAAATGAGTGAAATTAATTTTATATTTAAAAAAAAAACTGTGACCGTCTCCACTTCTTTTGACCAGCTGGAAGCTCTGGCTTGCTGGAGACACTTTAGCGGGCCAAGGAGTCGGGTTAGGACGCTAATGAACGCACGCAACGCAAGTTAAATTAAATGTTCTCTTTTATTTTAGCGCCGAATTAGAATATTACAGAAATAATTATAATTTAGAAAAAAGACATAACGGCTAGATAAAGCCTTAATAGTGGCCGAAAAACATACTGTTTAATTTAGCTAGCACGTGGCCGAAAATGGACAGACCTCATCCCGCAGCGGTCTTCCTTCTCGCGGCTCTCGGAACAGACTCTCGCTCGGCTCGCCGGTTCAAGCCCTCCACTCCTCGTCTCTCCCCCCCTTCTACGTGATATTGCACTGCTCAACAAAATCGCAAGTGCCAATTCATATTTTATTATTTAGAATTCCTTTACATCCTAATTTATACTCATTATAGTTTTGGTTTGGTGGGCTCCTTGGCTGGGCCACAAAACTACTTTTAACTACTGATACTTTAGTTTCATAATATATAGGAATTTGTATTTTTACACTATTTGCTCTTTTACACTCTGTATGTATTGTTCTGACATATTCATTTGTGGATTTCTTACTGGGCTGAAGATAGATGTTATATTATTATGTTTTCTAAATTTTATAAATACTTGACAAATATAAATTCTATATTGGCTTCCATTATCGGACTGTATTCTCTTATGCATTTCATTAGTAGGTATGTATTCATTAAATACATACCTACTATGTTGTTGTTTTTTTTTATTGGGTAAAGTTGAATAAATTTTGTAAAAATATCAATAACTACATAAATGTAATTATAGTCAAAATTGGTGGTTGGAAGTGGGCCAATAAAATATATTGCTAATTATTTATTTTTATGCTAGACATTTGATCCCAGTGTAAACTGTTTGATATGGATATGTATTTCATTTGGAACGTTCATTGGACATATGTCACAATATGCAATAAACTTCCTTATTTTTTATTATTATTTTTTTAATTATTTTTTTTTGTTTCATTACTGTTGAGACCTTAGTTCTTGGTGGAATTCCATGTTTAAAGATAATAAAACACAATTTTTTATTTTGTACTATCCACTCAGCCTCGTCAATGCTTTAGCAGGCGAAACCATTGGTCGGCTAGACTAATAAAAAGTGGATAGTACAAAATAAAAAATTGTGTTTTATTATCTTTAAACTTCCTTACGTTTATGTGTTTCCTCATGTTTTAAAAAGTAAATGTTTCTTGTAACAGGCTAATAAATTTGTATATACATATAATAAAACTTATGATTTTACTTTTAGCAAAGTATTTTTATGAGATCCATTTTCTCCTAGCATTGCGCTTCGTAGTTGATTTGAAGTTAGATAATATTATGTAAGTAGGTTGTGTATTTGCAACAAAATACTACCTTGATATGTTTTGTCCTCTTTTTACATCTGACAGATCTGAGAACCTTTTACCCAGCCAGTTGTTTGCTGTTTTTGTGTAATGTAGTCATATGACTTGTTTTTTCTGATCACGTTTGTATTTACGCTTACTTATTTTGACTGCTCAGACATAGCTTTAGGCTTTGGTTTCTTTTTTTAGGTTACTAGTTGTAGTTTTGAGTGAATCACATGATGGAAAAAACTGCCATTATGGACCAGAATTTTGGGCTCATCTTAAATATAAACTAATGGATAAACCAGTATACCTTAAATAGTTGAGTTAGCTAGTGACCGATCTGAGCAATAAAAGTAGTTAAGTTGGTAGACATAATTAAAATATGTCAAATTAAAACGAAAGAATGCAGTAAATTATTTTAATATAATCCTACCTTAGCTCCACTGGTAATACTAATATAGCAAGGCATGCCAGTCTCTCGATCAATTTCAGTGTGCCATCCAGCAGGTAGTGGTAAATTAGCAAATATACCATCTACTTCTCCTAAAGGACTTGAGCTGCCAGAATAAAGATTACCAGTGCTGCCATTTTCATCTTGTTTCTCCTCCTGAAAGAATAAACTAAGTTTAAGCATAAACTTATTATTACCAAAGTTAAAATTATTTTATATTATGAAAAAAGTTTTATACTAAACTTAAATCATAAATTTAAGCTTTTAAGGAATAACAATGAGTGTAAAGATTTAAAGTGTCAAGCATTCATGCTTTTTAGAGGCTAAAGCTGGAAATAATATTTAGATAGCTGATTTTTATGCCAAAATATTTCACGGTGTCTCTGACTCTCTACACAAAAATCACCAAAATTCCTTAACTCATCTATGGAGAACCTGTATTTGTTTTTAACTAAATAATTTTAGGCTGTAATTCATAACTATTATTGGAAATATTTTTAAACAAATGATATGTAATAAAATTTGCTAGAAAAGAGGTAGGTTAATTTAATATTTTACTAATCACATTTATGCCTGTTTTTGAAAATACTAATTAGGTGAAAAATTGTACTAATAGTTGAACACTATAGAAACTTTGAAAAAATATTCTTAGTAAAAAATAAAGCAAATAAACAAGTTTCAAAATGCAAATGATTGGTTTTTGTTTTGGCATGTGTGTATTATTTTAAAACTACAAAGGAACAGATTTCGATATCAAGTCGAAATTTAGACATTTGAATTGTAGAGTTTAATACTTTTTAAAAAACCAATGTTTTATAACCAATTTTAATTAAGATCATTCAAAGTTATATTCATGCTGAATATATTTTAAAAAACATAATAATCGTCATTTATGTATGAAATTTGGATTCAAATTAAGATTGGTTCTTCAGATACGTAAATTTGATGAAGAAACTCAAATAGGCAGACAAAGTGAAAATGCAACAATTTAAGGCACTTATAGGAATACATTTATTTTTTATGCATTGAATATATTTTTCGAGATTGTACGTTTTTATGAACACCCTTCCTATTTATAACAAACTAATAATATTTACCTTTGCTAAATTGTATACTACATTAAGCAAGGTTTAAAAATTCTTGTTTAAAAATCATATATAGGTAAAGTAAATATACTTTTTTCTAACAACTTTTATATAAAACATTTTTATTGTATCTATAATAATTATACATAAAGAAAGATAGTCAAGGTTCCCATAAAGAAAAATATATCTAACTTACACACAATATCTTATAAAGTACAAAACATAATCAGTAATAAATAAAAATAATCACTGAAATCAAATGAAAATATACAGAAATATGGGTAAGATAGTTAGTGTAAATATAGCTACAATTTTAAAATTATCACCAATGCACTTCAATATACATAGAAAGAAGAATAAAATAGTAAAGCCACCAACCCAAAGTTGCACGCCAGATGTAGTCTCTGATTAAAGTCTAAAAAATTGTTGCTTGACTATAAAAATACACAATTGCCAAGAAAAAGGATGTAGCTATTTGGTACATAAATTAGGTTCTGTAATAATCTTATTTTAATAAATATATAGTTGAAAAGTAAATTATAAAACCATGTAATTCGATAAAATGAAATTATTTGCCTCTTCAAAATAATACTATATTATGACACATTACAATAGAATATATTTTAAAATAAAAGATATAACCATATATTTATTTTAAACTCTAACGGATAGAAACAAATTGTAATAACTGAAAAAAAATTATTTATCTCCTAATAATAATAAAAATGTTTAAAAAACAAGTGAAGAATTTGCTTACTCCTCTTCTTTCCACAACATTTGACAAAATAGAACTCATTTGTAACCATAAGAAACAACTGATCATGTTCACAAACTCCACATGACATTTATGTTTCAGAGCCTTTAGAATAGTAACTATAAATTAGAAAACAGATAGACACAATTTATTTAAATAAATCACTAGAGCACTGTGGTGATGAAAAACTGATTGCCGTATTCAAAAGTAAATACATAGGTGTGATTTATGTACAGGGCATAAGAAAACAAAATGTTAAATTTGATATTTATGCATACAATTGTATATTTATATAGATTTAGCACTATATGCAGAAACTAGTAAAGTATATATTGTTAGTATTTGTAACAATCATTTGTTTCAATAAATATTGAAACCATGATGGTTTTCAACAAATGGAAAAACATGAGAAATATTTTCATAAAGAATTTACCAATTTACAATATATATATGTTTCTCGTGTATTTTGATTCTTTCTACGTATTCATATACATTTTTAAATTTTTATATTACCGGTATCTAATTTCTTTCCCTATATACCCTATATTATATATAACACTCTACAAAACAATATTTTTGTAATTACCATAAAGAAATCCAATTTTTGTACATTCTAATTTTTCTCTACAGTATAAATTTTCACTGCAAACAAAGCAAATATTTATTCTAAGTGTTGGGTCAAATTTATTTTAAATTTTGTGTGAATTTTTTTTTAATTGCGCTAGTATTATTCTTAAGGCTTTTGTGGACATAATACAAATAACATGATGACCTTTGGTTACATCTTATAATTTGGTAGTGATTTTGAAATTGCCTCTGCAAAGCATCAAATAATCATTATGTTAACAGAGAAAAATCAATGTGCCACTCTGAGGGTTAAACTATTTTTGCATTCTGAATTATTAATCCCTTGTTTGATTTAATTTAATGTATTACTTAATATATAAATATTTACATTTGAATTGTATCGTCTTCTTGGAGGTTTCCAACTTTTCTCTCGTGTCTGATTGTTAAAGAAATACTTTCTACCATCATCGGTTAAATATTCATTCCAACCATCCAACAAAGTTCTGGTAGGGACTTGTGTAGGTGTAGGTGAAGGTGGAGCTTGCATAGGATATTGACGATTCTTACATGAATCCACCTGTGAAAAACATATATTTTGTAAATACAAAACTGCCAACAATATTGTTTAATGTACTCTAGAAAAAACTTGTAATTCAACAACAAAGTGTAATCTGAAACTATTATGATTCATACATGTTACCTGTATATAAGATCAAACCAAATAATATAAAAGAATAATAATAATAAAATGTTAATGAACAATAAAATTTAACAATTTATTTCTACTATTTTTTCTATCTCTTGTTGTTTAAAGGCATCAGGGTTGGAAGAAAACAAGAATTGATCAAAAGAAACCAAATAGGAAAAATGAATGAGAGAGATCTAACCCAAGACTAAATGAGAAAAAGTGTAAATGCAGTTAGGGTTCTCTCAGGATTTCTGGGGACTTATTTGTATGATGTTCAATGCTTAAAGACTACATAATAAATCAATTAAAAATTAATATTTCACTAATTAAGGGGCTTTCAATGGATTTAAAAAACAAAACATTTTTGATAATATATTAAAATAGGCTAGTCTCAAAAAGACCATTATTTCTACTTTCCAGGCACTGTTGAAACCTCTTTTTATCTTGAAATACCAACTTTATAAAAAACTACAGTTATAAAAACTGACCAATATCAACAGCAGCAATAACAACAAGATTTTAGGTCAAATTCAGTATTACGAATTAAACTATTGTAGTTTATATCTTACAAAAACATAGGGTACATTAAATCCTAATGTAAGTATTTAAAACATTTCTAAAACACTTTATTTAGAAAAAAATGGTTATAAATAAAATGTGACTAATTTATGCAAACATATTTAATTGAACATAATATGATACTAATAGTGAATGGAGAAAAAAGATAACATGTTTTACAGAAGTGTTTGCAACAAATTAAAGAAGGCTTCAACAAATTGAAGAAGAATGACTGTTGTTGCAAATTCGAAACTAGGCCTAATAAGTTAATGTAATATTTCTCTGAAATCATTGTTATACCTTAAATAGAGCAATCTTGTTTTTATTTATACTACGAGCACAAATTGCATACTTTGGAGATTTAAAACCAAATCTAGTTGTTAATAATAAATGCATGAAATCCATGTTCATGTTCACTATATATATTCCTCACAACAAAGGTAATATTTGACTGTGAAACTTTGTGTTATGACTCAGATTTTATTATCTATGTAAAGTAATCATTATTATCCTATTTAAAATGAACAAAATAATTATTTTGTTTACACTTGTTTCCACTAAAACTGAAACTCAGTAAGCTATCTTTACACAGTGTTACAAAACTTCCATATATTACAAGACCTAAATGTTTTTATCTTCCTGTATCTAATTACAGAAAGTTGTATTTTATTCTTGCAATAACACACAATAGTAACAATTGGTCGTTATAAAATTGCAGTACTAGCTTTTGGTGTGAATTTAATGCATTGTGATGACCAGTCATTGTGGTAATTTCGGTGTATTTTGCTGTTATGACTTCGAATTTGCGATAGAGATATGTCTAGAGTTTATAACCTCACATCAATCCCTTGATATCTAACTCTAGCAGAGCGAAGGTATAAAAGAACACGAAGAAAAGGGAGGTGATTGGAAATTTATTGCCTCCCTTAGTACACATAATTTTTGTTACTAAAATAACATGAATAGATCCCAATTACAGTTTTAATTTTCACATACAAATGACCTTGATTACTCTCTTTGAATTATTTAAAACATATGTAGCTTAAATGTTACATAAGTCAGTTGATGATTGTAGTTATGTCAATGCAGTAGTTGTACAATTAATTAGTTAATCAGCTGTGACTAATTTTCTACAGCTGTTTTATTCTACAGAACAATGTTGTAATAAAATCGTATTTGTTTTCAATTGAGGATATTTGCTTTGAAAGATGAACAGAAAACTATATGTTAGAAGAGCAAGTATTTTTACTCAAGGCTTGGTGGAAATGTGGCCATATTTACAATGATTTAATTGATTTATTTGTCGAAAGCTTTCCTGACAAACACGAGGTTTGAGCAAAATGGATTTTCCTTATTCAGATAGGACTGTTTCTGTTACAACAAAAAACTTGAAAGTTGTAGTTCAGAGCTTTGAAAATGTAATTTCAAAGGTGTATTTACATTAAAAAAAAAATAGTATTAAATTTTTACAATTAGTATGAGAGTTACATTTCCTTTATATCACAACACTTAATCCAAATAATCACAACAAACCAAATGTGAATATGAAATGTAACTCTCATACTACCTAAAAATACAAATAATTTTTTGAAAAGTCATCTACATTTTGAAATAACATTTTTAATCAAGTTAAAAGTAGAATTTGTTGGTGCCATTAGTTTTGCCTTAAAAAGCAATTGAATTTGTTGTCACAATGTGATTCTTTTTTATTTTATTTGAGTGTCCCCAAAAGTACCACACTTTTGGGAGACAGGTAAAATTCTGTTTAAAAACTGTTAAGTTGTGGCTGTCACCCGCTTTTTGGCAGCTGAAAACCCCTGCTCAAAATCAGAAGTTCACTGCTAGCTAACGAATGCGTCCACATTAGCCAAAATCTCGTCAGGATGCAGTCTTGGGTGATAATTAACTCACAAGCAACACAGTGCTTCAAAATTATGATATTTATTGTGAAATGAGATATATTGCATTCTTATCCATTAATTTACGTATTTCTACGTCCCCCTCCCCGAAAAGACATGATTGATTCTTTTTAATTCCAAGCATCTCGAAAGTGCATCCGACCTTCTTTAGCTCGGGTAAAAACTGACTTACTCAACTAAATCCACCTGCATCTCCCCCCCCCCCCCAGTAATCTATCGCTGATTCAACAAAATTGGTCTACTTGATTGTTGTGCGCTCTTTATAATAAAAATATGATAATTTACAATCCCTTTTTATTTATTATTAATACTAGACTCCTTGGCTGGGTCACATATTGTTCTAATTTCACATATTTAGCGATTTTATAATTTAAAAATCTCAAATACAATGTGCTCCCATTTTGGATATGGTCATCCAAAAAATATTTTATGAACGCATTAATTTTGTCTTTTTATGCCCTTTAATTTGACAAGTCACAAGATGTGGGTTCACATTTGAAAATTTTGAGTAACCCCAAAATTATTGCCCCTTAAGGGGAGGTGAAAAATTCCAAAGTATCATAAAAGAAATTTCAGATGAATTAGTTAACAGTTCCAAAGTTGTTTGGCTCTAGGTGGGGGAGAGGGACTTTATTGCATATAGTTACCATCACAAATGTTATAATCTGATGCCATTTTGAAAAAGTTGTATATGTGTTCCTAGAGACTAAGAACATCAGGATCCGTAAAAAATTTAATATAATAATTTTCAAAACATCACAATACTTTCCTTACTATCCAATTGCAAAATAAATTATTATTGTCAAAATAAATTTATAACCATGTTATATCATTATTATTATAAGTGAAATGAATATTTATAAAATTATAAGAAAAGCTCTTTTATATAGTATCATTAGGCTCTTTAGTTCTTTGAAGCAGCGGTTATCAATGCTCACGTTCATCTCTTCCTTGGTAGTGGCAGAGAGATGGTTGGAAGTAGCAAGTACGCCTTATGTTTGTGTAGAGACTGAAGAAGATTTGATCCAGATCAGCCAAGGAATTCTTCTAGTCTATTCCTCTCTCAACAAAGCCCCAGTATTGCATTCTTTTGGTAGGGTCTTCTTTTTAGTCTTACCTATGATATCTTTTCTATTTCTGTCCCAATTTTTTGAGGAGGCATGGCTCTTGACTCCCACTCACTCAAAAAACTGTTGTGCAGCCAATTCAAAATGTAACAGCATATGCTGATGGATGTATAGCCAGAAGGGAGTTTGGTCATAAATATACAAATCCCGGATACTAGGCAACCTCTAGCTTTAAACATACTTGATGTGGTATGAGGCTCTTTACAGGTGACCATTTAGATCTTCTTTACTCATGGAAACACCATGGCTTTTAATAACATGTTAGCAGGTGACAACCCTAATATGATACAAATTCTGAAGGCAGCTCAATCGCCAGAGGAAGCTTAAACCAAAAGCCTATATGTTTTAGAAAATTTAATTAGCACACAAGAGGAAGAATAGAATCAAAAGTAGTGTCAATCTAAAATAAAAACAACTGAAGCTGAAACTCCTAATCCAGAGCCCTAATAAGGATTATGTTTTATTCACATAAATTTCGATTATGAAAAATCCAGCCTCTGTAGTGCTTAGTGAAATATTTATCTGTTGTTCAGTAGAAATAGCGTTAATACAAGAGCCATGGATAAACAGAGAAGTTATTAGAGGAATTACAACACACAAACTTTTAACAGGGCAAAGAATAATGAGAACTGACGTAATTATAAGATACTCCTGACAGAATATAATAAGGAGTTAAAGAAGTCTGAAAGGGGTATGTGGAAGAACTTCTGTAAAGGGATAAGTGAAGTCCTAGTTGCAGCTTCGCTACAGAGGTCCTAAAATAAAGAGGACTCTAATCTTATAAGCTTCCCGCAAGGAGGGGGATGGCCAAATCACAGAGCATGTGAAAGAAACAATAATCCTGCTACTTAATACACACTATCCTGGTCTATGTGGCTAAAGGAATAACAATGAGTCTTGCATGCTTTGCATTCTTAGATGGAGACAACGATTGCATTAAGAACATCAATTGCCCTTATAACGAGGTTAGGAGAACCTTAAAACCCACAAGCTATATAAGTCACTAGAAGGAAATGGGGTGTTTTCGGCAGTGTTACAGCATGGTCTTGATATATTGCTACAAATACAAATGTCACTGTTCAAGAAAAATAATACTCTGACGTTTCATCCCATAAAAATAGAGGGAAATAGTATTCATTCTGCAGGTTGGAAAGCGATAAAATCCAACCTGCTCTCAGATCGCTGCTTAATAAGCTACCACGCTAAACAAATGGGCAAAACAGAGAATGATATGTACTGCTTCTGTAGAAAATCCTCTTTTAAGGAAACAGTTGAACACTGGTTATATTTCTGCAAGTTCTTAGCATATGAAAGCCACCACCTTGGGGTGGCACATTCCCTACTGCTGCACAGGTTAAGGAAACAGACCTCAGAATATATAATTATATATATATCCAGTGTTTATTAAAAGTGAGTGCTTATAACTATGAATAATGCAAATCTAAAATCCTGATACTTTTATCATTACCAAAAACCCTAAAGAATTTCAAGTCAGGATATTTTCATTTTGGACATGTCATGATTTATAAAAAAATTTATTTGTACTCATTTTTTTTACAATAACGAAAATATTAGCCTATAAATTCAAAACCACTCAGGGATCTATTACAATGAACTACTGTCAACATGTTGGGTGATTGGAGTGGATCAAACACAGTATATAGGGTCACGTGACTCCTATATGCCCTAGTCAGTCAGGCATAATATAGTTGACATCATCTTACAATTTGTATTGAAAACTAGTAAGCAGTTTGCTTTCTCTACATCATATTTTACATGCCAAAAATAGAACATCCAACATCTGTACAGTAGTACAGATGTATATAAATTTAATGGTAATATCAACATTGGATTTAAATCATTCATATTTATGATTGAAGGATTTGCAAACAATACACCATCATTCTCCCTCTGTCTGGGTAGTATAATTATTAAGATATATATATATATATATATATATATATATATATATATATAAAATAAACAGAATACTAAATAATACATAAATTTAATGATGTGACATTGATTCCCTCCAATGTTAGAAGAATGACAATGAATCAATTAATTATGGATGTAAAAAAAATACAATTTATAATTATGGTAAAAAATAAGATAATTTAAAATAAACAGTAGCTACACAAAGAGTATTAGGTGTATGCATAAAATATATAGCTTAATATCATGCAAATAAGCTAGCCTATTAATTAAACTAATGATAGTTCAGACACAAGAATATAAGACGTCAACATCATAAGAACAATGATGTTTTAAATAAATTAGAACTGTTGTAGTGGCATTACATGCTAAATTCCTATGAAGAGCAAAGTCTTGAAGCTTCATTTTATTTTTGTTTTTGTTGTTTAATATCTTTACTTTATACATATAATGGAAACAAGGGAGTAGGAGACACAAGAGACAACTGAGTAGTTGTGACGAGGTAAGTATAAGCAACTGATGCTATGCCATTCATGTTTTTAAGCAAACTCTCAAACTCACTTAAGTTTTTTTATTGATAACCTCGCCCTACCATCCTGGCTATTTGGGAGTAAAGA
This sequence comes from Aphrophora alni, assembly GCA_963513935.1. Lineage (NCBI taxonomy): Eukaryota > Metazoa > Arthropoda > Insecta > Hemiptera > Aphrophoridae > Aphrophora > Aphrophora alni. The sequence goes on along the minus strand of OY740767.1, from coordinate 118,001,953 downwards.
GTCTATTCAGTCACTGTGGATCTACGATTTTGGTACATATGTGGAAATCATCAAGCTGAGCAAAATCATATATATATATATACAACCACACATAAGTTAGTTTTCAAAAACTATTTTAAAGGTTTAAGTTATTTAAATGCCTTTTTTCTTAATTTCTTATTAGCTTGTTTAACAAAAAGTAAAACACAAACTAATACCAAATTTAAATAAAATCTAATTAAAATTCTGATTTCTGCATAGATTATTACTACTTGTTTTTTCTCTAACTTTAAGATCGTGCGGTTAAAACTTATGTTTATTGTACAGTGAAAATTGAAAAATCATTGGATGCAAATTGTCAAACTGAATACAGCAAGCTATAAAAGGTATAAAACTATAACTATTTTGAAAATTAATAGCCTATTTTCTTATAAATCTGAAGAAAAAAAATTGTGAATATTAAAACATTTATTAATTGTGATAACAGATTTTGTAATTACTCTAAATAAACATTTTCAATTTTCAACGATACCTAGTCTGGACAAATTTACTTCTAATGTTCTAATTCTAACACAATGTTATGTCAATGATGGTCTAACTTAGCTGATGGGAATTAGCTAATAGCCTATAAGAAATAAGATTCTACCATTAATTTTATATTAATAAAATGCGCAAAACTATTGCAAACTTTCTCTTTCTCTCACCTATCTGCAAAACCAAATGAAAAACCAACCAAAACTATTAGTCACCAAATATTTCAGTTGTTATTCAAAAAGTGAAAGTAAAACATGGGCACTGTCTTTGAAGTTGTATATATAAATAGGACCTAAACTTTTTTCACCTGTGTCATAAATGCATTCATATCAGCATATATCATATTTGATTGAATTGAGCTTTAAGATTTTAAGAACAGCAGTCAAGAATCATTTTTGTTTTTGTAAATTATTCCTGCACTATCATATTTTTTAACTAGTGATTTTGCGCATGGGTTTAGATTATATTAATCCTCACAATTCATTAAAATCTGAATGAAATCGATAGAATGAATTTTTAAAAAATATGTATTTTAAACAGCACCATGACCGATTTTTTAGCGATTTTACAGATTACTCATTTAAAACCGGTATTTTTGGAGAAATGACGACCAATAAGTTTTATTAAAATTTTTAAAGGCCACACTTAAAAAAATTTGATTAAAAACTTTAGAGCAGATTTTGAGAAAGTCACAATTTTGCATATCTTTCCTTATGGCAGCTACTCTTAAATTTGAAAGTTAATGACAAAAGAGTCCCAAGAAACATTCAAAATAAATTCATTTTACGGATTTGGACTGTAGTAAAATGTTTTCTAAGAAAGTTGTCCAGAAAGACAATTTTCTATAAACAACAACTATTGTGAAAATAATTTTTTAAATTGTTACCACAATATTGAAAACACTTTGTAAAAAAAGAAGACATAAATAAACAAATAAATTCTTGCATCTTACTCCATAGAACATGTTCTACTATCAAAGAACATATTAATAAAAATTTTGCTCCTTATTATTTACAATAAGGAAATCCAAGTATACACAAACCACAAAAATTGGTGTGGTTTGTGTTATCTTTGTTTTCCTTATTGTGAATACAGTATTGCCACAGTGCTCCTTGGACATTTAATCTTGTCATGGCTTCCCCGTCAACTGCACAAAATCATTTCCGTAAGTGTTTACAAGTATCTTTTTAAAAGCAGATATTAAATTCCTCAATGATTGCAAAAATGTTGTTTTCAATTTTTGTGTGTGAGGATCCATTTTTCCCTTAATGTGAACATCATCACAGTGCTCCTTGGCCATTTGAGTTGTTATTTATTTAGAAAGTTATTTTCAAAACCCTACAATTTTATATTAACAACAATTTTTTAAAAACAAAGTTTGATTAGGAGCAATTTTGTTTGGGTTCCTATTGATCCTTACAACCAATAGTAAGGTTAAAAGGATTGGTTTGAACTAATTATTATGCAACTTAATGTAAAAATGTTTAGTAGTAAACAATTCTAATATATTCCATAATTTCCAATCATATTGAAATATTTTGTATATAGGCACACGATACACTATTTTATATTTGATTAAAACACACTATTTGAAGGGGAAAACTCATTTCAGCTAATAGGAACAAATGCAGAATTTTATAAAAGCTAATAGATTATGAATGTGCTAATTTTTCATAAAATGTGTGTATACATTAATAAACACATTCCTTAAAAAATTAGGCCTACATTTTTAAAAACTTAATGTTAATAAAAGATTAATACAATTTATATAACACATATTTCTGAATGATTGCAAATGAAACCTAGGCTAATTGAAATTTTTTAAACATTAAAAGCTCTCTAAGATGCATAATTAATTAAAAATGAATCCATATAATGTTGATTTTTTATTGTAGTAGTAAACACGACATTATAAAAATGGGGTTTAATAAAACTTCACATTTAAAATCTATTGTTAATAGAAAATGTTACGTTTTAAAATTAAGGTCACGAAAATTGTAAAAACTGGGATGAAATTTTATTGTGTATTTTTTTATAGTAGAAGCACACTTTTCAAAAATAAAGTGACAAAACCAGTTTGTTAATTATGATTACTCAAATTTATTTATACCTCCAATTTTACAAAGTTTTATCACTAAGGCAAATCAAAATTATAAAAATTGATATCACAATAGTTGAATATTCTTGAAAATTTTATTCCCAACAATATTCTCATGATTTTATAAAAATTGGGAAACAACAATTACACAGGAAAAGAAAAAAAAAAAACAAAAAACAAACAAACAAAAAATAATCATGATATTATTTTCCTTAAACTTATTTATTAATTGACTGGACTAAGGCCTATAAAAGTAATTGTAATTGTGGCCTACTAGGCTTATAATGCAAACAGAAACCATGAAAACATTAAAAAAAATTAAAGTAACCAAGGCTTGATCCTATGATCAATAGGACTTCCCACTAAACTTTAGCTAGGACAATACTTCTTCTAAAGTAAGTTTTCACTTTTCTGTGAATCTGTGTTCGGCCATGACAAGATGCATAGCAATACAGATACATACAAATGTTCTTATAATATGTGAAATTATTGTGTAGTGTTTTATGAATACTTTATTTTAATGTTCGACGATCTCTTTAGAGTGATTAACTATACGGATGATGAAGCTATATGGATAATAGAGTGATGATGAAGCTATGGCTCTGAAACATGTCAAATTTCGACTCATGACAGACCAAATAAGGTAATTAAAAGTTATAAGCTATAATATAAAACACATCTTATTGTTTGACTGTTTGTAAGCCGAAAACCACTAATCCAATTTTTAATCAGTTTTCTTATGTTATTTCCAGTATGATATATAGTAAAGACTAGCTTTAGTCTTTATTTCATTCAAATTGATTCGTTAGTTCCCAAAGTTATAACAATATTTATCTACATGGATAACACAAAAACCAGAAGTTTCAACATATTTTACACTTTTTCTTAACATTTTCAACAACATATATTTTGTCAGTTTAAGTTGGTATATGATTTGAACGCTAAAGGGAACAGAAATTTTTTTTAAAATAAGGCAGTAGTTCTCAAATATAACCCATTTTGTACTGCTGATAAATAAGAATTCCAGACTTCTGACATATATTATTCATTTTTCTAAAATTTATATATTTTGTCAGTGACATATTTCAATATGATTTAAACCCTTATTAGAACCAAAATATTATTATTTTTAAATCAACAGCATAGTTCCCAAGTTTAAAAAAATTTTTGCTAGCAATTAAGAGGAAATTCATTTTCTCCAGTATATTTTAGACATTTCAGTGACAACATACATTTAATCAAATAAATAAAAGTTTGTACCCTTTTATAATGGTTTATTATTGTTATTTTACTAAATTTAATTCTACACATCTGTTTAATAAAAATTATACATTGTTTCTACTTGTAGCAATGGGAATAGAATTTGCAGAACTATATATCTGCCATGTTTTCTCATAAAACCAGACTCTTCCTCTCTCAATAAAACTCAGCTTACATTACACAAATTAAAAACATCTCTACATTGATAAAACACAACATCTGTTCTGTTTATCAGTTTACAAGTTAAGAATCGCTATTCCAATTTTCTAAAAAGTACGATAATTACTCTGTTGTTAAAAGTTGCGACTAACGGATGTGTATATCACTTGTGTTCATGTGATTGTTAAAGAATGTTAAAATTTTCGTTCTTTTAAAAATTATTTATAAGAGGCCTATCTATTTTGTAAAATGGTTTAGAAATGTAAAGGGAAAAAAGTCTTAGTAAATGATGCGCTTAAGAGATATTCCTTTACATAATTAACCCAACTTCCAAGTTAGGACATTTAGTAAGAAATAAAATACTCACTAAATTTTATAATCTAGCCAAATGAAAAAATTTGTAAAGTATAAGATAATTCAACAAACAATATAGTCAATTCTAAGATTAAAACATGCAGAGTTAAATATAGCCCATAGGATACAAATATAATAATTATCTGTACACATAAACTAAAATGTTTTTGTTATTATAAGTTCGGTACATGTACTAGGTGGTTGATTAAGCATTAGTATTTTATTTTATCTTGTTAATTTTATTATAGCCTAACTTACTCATGCAGAAGCAAATTATATGAACTACTTCAATAGTGGATGCTTTAGAAAACTTAACTATTCTAATAATTAGTCTTTTTACCATGCAAATCCATCCTCAAATCCAAACCCATTAGTTTTGTAAATGTCCTAATAGCCTAACTGCATGCACCCACTGAGATTCATGTCTTAAACTTACCCTTCTATTTCGGGTGAGTGAAATTCTTCTTTTCTGATTTTTTCTTATATCATCTGCGCTATTCTTGAGCCTAGTCATTCCCAGGATTATTGAATCAGTTTCACTGTCAGTATTATCTAAATCTAAATCTTCACCATCTGAAGTTGTTCCTCCGGATATTTTTCTAGAATTAAAATGTTTATCAATGTCTAACAAACTTTCTGTTGAACCTTTATCTGATTGAATAAAGTCAGGTGGTCTGATATTTATAGATACTGATGGTGTAGGTTCTATGATTTCTTTCAATTTCACTTTATCTTGAAAATGTTGATTTGTTTCATTATTTGATGGAATGTTGGAGCTATCTTCATCTTCAACAATTGAATCTAAACTCTGACGAGATCCTGTTTTTTGTTTCAAAGCCATATCATCTTTACACAACTTCTCCTTCTTGATATGTGAACTATATTTAGCTTCTTTTTGAATACTTTCATCAATCTTAGAAGGAAATTCGTTAATAGCAATAGAAGCTACTTGTTGTTCACTATAATTTATATCAATTGATGTAATATTTTTTGCACAATCTTCTGGTTCAATGTTCACTTTAGATACAGATTTTATTTGTTCGTCCTCAACAACATGTTTCAAATTTGAATGTTCAAAATGTTGTTTGGCCCATTTCTGGCGCTCTAGTTTAGTTTTAAAACTACCAGCATATTGTAACTTTTTAGTAAGGCCTACAAAGCTTAAACTAGAATCTTCACTTTTATTTAAATTTTTAACTTTAGTTGCTACATCAACAACTGACTCATTTTTCGATGAGTCTAACATAGCTTTTGAAACTTCACTATTTTCATCACTTCCTGACACTGAACTGTTTTCTAATGAATGAAAAATTTTAGTAAAATCTGGACACTTCCTTAATTTATTTGTTTTCAATTCTATTTGTTGAGCTAATTCTTCTAAAGAAGAAGACAAAGGTAGCTTAGAAATAAGATCATTCCCAATAGATATTGAATTCTGGTTTTGTACACTATCACTGACGCAACTCACATTAGAATAATTTCCACTTTCATTGTTATCTATTTCTATTTTATTCAATTTGTTAGAGATTGTGCCTTGAAAACTGTTATCTGTGTTAGATAACAAGCTTTCTTTATCAGTAATGACTGGTTCACCTGAGTTAACAGCTGCTTCATATTCATATTCACCAGGCATACTAGATGGAGTTTCAACTTCTTCAATTACAAAACCATCACCTTCTTTTCTCAAGTTCACATAATCTATATCTATCTGTGAAGGTATTGTATTATGTTCTAAAACTCCAGGTAGACCTATTTCAGACAGTGATTCATATCCAGACGAAGACAGTGTGCTAAAGTGAGTTTTATTTGAGTTGTTTGTTTTTTCTTTATTAGAATAAATAGATACTCTTTTATCTTCTAAAGAAAATGAACGATTTCTGTACGCTTTATCTGAATGAAGAGACGAATCCCCTGAAGCACTTTGAAGGTGTTGTAAACTTTGGTGTTGCACAAAACTATCTGTTTCTGAGTCTAAATCAGTTATTGCTATATTTTTCTTAAATTTGTAAGTACTTCCATCACTGGTAACAGAATCGGTCTTATTTCTTTGTATTTCCTCCACGTACGATGCCGGAACATAAAATGGTCTTCTTTCAAAACTACGTATAACTTGCCACCAATCATGATTAGTTTTTTTAATTAAAAATAATCTTTCACTGCATTTAATCTTTATTTCCCTACCATCTTTGGTTTTGTATTCAAAATCATATAACACCCGTACAGTAGTATCAGGAACTTCCATGATTTGAATCTCCAATACAATGTTTTCCTGTTACCATTCTTACTCCTTTTGTATTTATTTCCTAGAATAAATTTAATATCCTGAAATAAATAACATATTCTCAAATTACAATATGTCTAGTGTGGTTATAAAAGAAAGGCATAAAATACAATAAATACATGAAATCGAAAGTTATACTGCAAATAGTTAGATACTTTATTGAATTATATTACTCTAACTAATAATGAAACCTCCGTAATTTGGCAAAAATTATATTTCGCAACATTTGTCTTACATAATTTACATCAATCAATTAAATCAATTCATGCAAGTTTTTATAAACTTAAAACAAAATAAATATTTCAAAATTGTTCGCTTTTTTGTGATAATTGTAAATCACTTCAGGAAAATAACAGTAATACTAACTTATAGTTACAATGCTAGAGGAAAATACAAGATTAAATTATGCCAACTTATGCAAAACAAACTTTAGTAGGTACATGTAATAAAGGTATTTAAATAATCAAACTAATTAATTTTATGAAATGTAAATTAAGATTACAGCAATATTAAGATAGCAATATTCTCAATTAAGCCCACTACAAGCAATAAAAATATTATAATGAATCTTCCCAAACATTATGTTTCTGATATTCATTAGAATATATCCCCTAACAGAACTAGTATATTTTTAATTATTATAATAAAATATAAAATTTCTAAAATTTAAAAACTGGCTTCTTAGAAACAAAACATTACAAGTCAGAAGAGCAATTAAAAATCACTGATGCAGCCATTTTGCAACACAAATTAAAATAATATCTTATCTCTATTAATGAGAAACTAACAGAGGTCCCTGAAAATTTTGGTAGGTAACTACTTTACCCAATAATCTCACTTGCTCCGTTAGTTTACAGATTTCAGCCCCACTTGTTACACTACAGTGTACATTACATTACATTAAAGGGGAAACTCGCTTCTCTTCTGCCTTGGCTTATTTAAATTTAGTTTATGTTATGTTTTTACTGAACCTCTGTTTTACATTCATCAATTTTTAAGTAGCTTGTAATGTGTTAAAATTACTTTAAAGAGGAATCAAAGATACTATATGTTTTGGATGTGATTCCTTGATTGTTGTATTTTAGTTACGACATAGGGTTAATAGCCTAACAAAATTGAAATTGGTGCCTAAAAATGTGCAAACAAAATACATAGGCTATTTTAAAATCTTTACAAATATGAGGTGAGTGGAAATGTGGTTCTAACCGTGTAAAATAGTTGCCAAATTCAAACTCCAATATCCAAAAATACAAGAGATGCGGTTCACGTCAACAAGGAAAACATAATTTAACTAATAATTTTGAAATTTTAATGGCTGAAAATTTCTAAAAGGATGACAATTAATAGGGTTTTTATAATTCCACTATTTCATTGGTGGTTTCTAAGGGCTTTTGAAAGTCCCATACTAGTGGTATGTGAGACACACGATGGTGTATACTGAAATTATGACTCACTGTATGTGCTTTAATTTAAATAAATTATGTAAGCATTTTATGACATTTAATGTGCACATAATGACCTGTAATTGAATGACAACTCTTGGAGGGGAATAGCCATGAGACAACGAAGGAGCTAGAGTATGTCAGGATCAGCCGACAGACCACTCGGATGTTTGGAATATTTGTCCTGGAGGGATCAGCCTTCAGACAACGAACGGGGAAGTCTGTGCTGCTGGGATCAACCGACAGACCACGGAGGTAACACTCGTCTCGATAGGATCAGCCCTCAGACAACTAACAGGGTATCCGTGCTGCCGGGATCAGCCGACAGACCACAGTAGAAAATAGGTCTTTGTTGTATTTATAGGTCACAATTCAAACTAGTGCGTGCGCATTTCCCCCACTCTGCACGTCCTTGAGTAATTCAATGTTTTCCCCGATCTGCTGCGAGTTATATATTTACAAGCCTAGATGTTACAAATCCATACAATTATATTTACATACAAAAATTTAGCGTAACGATCTACAATAGGGTAACGTATCTCTACACCAACGTTTACGGTCTCGAAACTCGTCACAGAAAAAGGATAAAACGAGAACGAAGTAACACAACGAACAGAATGAAGTAATATATCAAATTACATTAACCTTCATTAGACTATACTCATATGTTTCAAAACTAGTACTGTATTTTAATATTATTGGCGAGCAAGTAAAACATACATTCTTATATTATACATATGTAATATAAGAATAACAAACGGAGACAGAAATATAGTTCAATATATTTTAGTCTCCGTTCGGAAATACAGAAACTATGCCGCGGCCACGCCAGTATGAAGTTCATATGACATTTAACGAAGAGTTAATCTCTGATAGATTTTATATTGTTTTTTGTTTCGTGTTTTCGTGTGTGTTCAGTGTAGTTATGTGTTTTATATAAGTGTTAATCCTACACCTGACGAAGCCGGCTGTGAACGGCGAAACAGCGCTGTAGTGTTTCTACAACAAAATAAGAATTGCTCTGACTACTAAGAAAGGTAACTTATATATATATATATATATATATATATATATATATATATATATATATATATATACACATCAGCAATTCGTAAAAAGCGAATAAACTTTATAGTTTTACATAAAATTATAAAGAATATAATTATATTATACATCTCTGTCTAGTACCAAACTCAAAACCTAATGTTAACATTGGTGTGGATTATGAAATTCTTGTAAATAAACTATTTTGTAATGTGATAAGCAGTAAAGCCTTTGAGCAGACAAAACTGTTTTGAATTGTACATTGTATTTGTTGAATTTGAAGCGATGGAGCATAATATGTATCACTTGATAAGTTTTACTCTAAATCTGAGTAAATCTAAAAGTGAGTAGCCTAATATAAGAGTTCGTCAGAATAGTAATTTATACTCCAAGATCTCTTTTAATTTTAGTAAATAATAATGATTTAGCTAGAAATAAGCAAAAAGATATTTTAGTTTTCTATGAGAACAATGCGCTCTACAGATATCTTCTCTGAATGAGAAAGATTTAGAAATTAAGACATAAGAAGCAATAAATTATATGATAAGCTGTTCCCATCATTTTGGATATATAAAAATTAATACAAAACATTTCAAGAGTATGGATAAACCCTCATTATTAAGTGATAACTTAAACTAGATAAGTTGGTACTTCATGGTTTATAGGCCTAATGCTAGGTTTACCATTCATACCAAAAGATGATTTAAGCTATCAAACTTTATGCATTAATTTTTACATACAAAAATATGGTAAATGTATGAATAAATTATAACAATACTGTACTATGAATAACTCAACAACATCCAATAACTTTACAACCAGAATGATAAACTGATTTAATAAAAATAAGTTAAAAGTAGTGTAACCATGCTAAACAAATATATATCGTTCTTTTAAGACTCAACAAAATTTGACCTTAAAGTCAATATAAACAAGAACAGAATAAAATTTTTGAATGAAACAAAATTCTTAAGCATAAATATTGATCAAACTTAAATTGGAAAAAACATGCTGGTAAAAATTGTAGCAAATTAAAAAAGAGCATTTTGCATTTCAAATTAGTATAATAGGAATTTTGATTTATAGACTTATTGTCTAAATAATATACTCACATACGTAAATATAATTATTGTTTTGTGGGGAACTTTTCTGCCGAATTTTTACTCTTATAAACTTATAAAACCTATATGTACGTAAAGCAGAGTTATTAATACATATAAAATGTGTTAATTACATAAAGCATTTTTATAACTCTGGTCTTGAGACTTATCATATTTAATCTAAAATGTTGGCTAATTTATTTAAATTTTCAATGTAATTTCTTAGTAGCCCAAGCAAATTTATAATTATTTAATTATAATACATAGCCTACTATGTTTGTATTTGTGTATAAGCTAAATTTCACATTGCTTCTTGAAATTCAACTAGCAAATTAATGTATTTGATTTAACTAAGCACTATACCTGGTTAAAATATCTAGTAGGCTAGGTCTTAAGTCATAAAATAATGTTTCATAGAAATTTAGTTCATTTAGATGTAAACTGATCTCAAAAAAATTAAAAAGGAGCATTCCATAATGCTGAATAAAATTCTTACTTTACTTGGTATAAAACTTTTTATGCGAAGATGTTGTGCAGATATCATTATGAAAAAAGTCTGGTGAATATTGTATACCTATTTGAATTGTGTCAGTTCAGTGATAAAAAAGTAAATTAAATCTGATAGGTCTAAGTTACAAAAATTCCAAAACAAACATTTTTTTTAATAGTAGGCTACTTATTATAGCAGTATTTCTATGATTCCTGCCTAACTTTGCTACATATATTAATTATTTTCTTTGATTAGGCAAGCAACATAAAGTAGGCTAGTGTTTTCATTATTTGCCAAGAATATCAAAGTTTTCATTTTTTAGTACAGTTGTTCATTTACATTATCAGCACCATAAAAGTAAAGTTGCTGTCAAATATTCCAATTAGACCTAGCTGTTGCATCATTTGAAATGTCTGTCCAAGACAATAATTATTATCCTCTGACAGCCTAGGTTAGGTTTGATTTTAGGCTATAGGCTATAGAGAACTGAAGAATCAACTTTCTTTTATTGAAAGACCACTAACTATATACATGAAATAATCCTGACAACTAATCAATAATTTATTAATAACAAATAAAATATTTAGGTTCCCTAAAGAAACCAAAAATTAAAGACCTTAACATAGGGAATTAACCTAACTACAAGCAGCTGTAAACGAAACAAAACGAAGTAAAATTGTTTATTTAAACTATCTGAACCTCTGATCATATTCCTCTTTATTTTACTTCAAATAGTGATAAACACTATAATGTAAAACTAATAAAATTACCAAAGTTGATAAACTAACTGTCAACAAACCAACCTGCTTATTTGTTTATTGAAGGAAAAGTAATAACATTACTTACTGATAACTTAAAAAAACTGTACACACACTCACGATCGTCAAAAAATTCTAGGCACAATCTCCATAATATTTTATGATAGTAAAACTAATCAAACACTTTAACTATTTACACTTACTTTTTACTTTATTTTTTTATCATTGACATGTCATAAATTAAATAGGCTGAAATCCTGTTATGTTCAAGACCACTGCCTTTAATCATGTGATTTCTCAATAATTGCTGTATTAAAAAACATTGCATAACTATAATATATATTAAAGTCAGAAGCATTACTCTACATATATATAATTATACTAACACTAAAAATTACAGCATTAATTGAATAAATATATAAACCAATTGTTAATATATGTTTTATTTGTAAGGAAGGACAGAAAAAATAAGCTCTCTGTATTAACAAGCGTTACAATTTGTATATTACAGTTGGAAATAAATTGAAAATCTTTCGTTGTCCTAAACCTATGATTAGACGTTGCAAAAGCGCGAAATTTAAACGAATCATAACTTTACTTTATTAAGCAAGTATTTTTGTTCTTCACGGTTAAAAATAAATTGTGAGCAAAACATGCACAAACCTTCTCAGTCGTAAATATTCGTAGAAAAACTAAATCAATTTTAAAGACTGATATTTGATAGTAGAAAACTGCTACAATCTTAAATGGAGGTACCTACTACATTAGCAGGGCTGGCCCTAGTTATTTTTCAAGTGTAAGCAAACAAGATACCTTTACTGAACAAGATGCCCCCCCTCCCCAACAAATAAGAGTACCTTTACTGAACAATAATTGTTCACAAAATCAAAGCTATAAGGTAAAATAAAAATAATACAAAAAAAGGAAATTTTTCTTGCTTTCATCTTTGCAAACTTTTTTAAAAGCATGTCTATTTCCATTTGATTCCATAGAACATTTTCAATGGCCAAAGTGCCAATCCACTTAATCGTTCCTGTCTCAAAGTAGACCTTAGATAGGTTTTTATTAATTTCAGCTTTGAAAACTTCTCTGCTAGCTACTGTTACCGGGAGCAGTAAAAGTATTCTCATTGCTACAAACACATTTGGAAACGAATCCATTAGCCACGTTTAGTTATAATTGACAAGGCTTCATCTGGGGAGGTTTCAGGGTTTATAATAAAAAATTTAAAAAATTGATTTCATCTTAAAGTTCATCTCTGTTTACGTCATATCTTCTTGGTCGCTCAAAACGGCTTGAAGCTGTTTCCAAGTTTGCATGAGTACATTCTCATTGTTCTTTTCTAGACCTCCAATGTCTTACTGGAATTTGAAGCTTTCACTGTAATTTTCCATTAACTCAAATCTCCCTTTCAATGAGGATATTGCCGTGTCAAGCACAAAAAAAGAAGTTAGCTTTTGAATGAATCTTTTTCACATTTCATGCAATCGTTTTCATTTTTTTTATATATATATACAGCTTTATCCTCATAGTTTTTTTTTACTTTTCTGGTTTGAACTGGAGTTTCTTTTTCAAAGTCTGCTGGAAGATCAATTCTTTCTGGAAGCTCTTTTGGATTTGTAATACAGTCCTTGTTCAGATCTCATTTGTTCTAAAAATGATTTTACACATTTGATGAGATCTATTGAACTGTTGAACTGTGAAGGTCTTTTGTGACTTTTTGCACATGTTTACTAACCATATTACTTTTATGCAGAATCTCGTGCCACGTCGCTAAGCAGCACAGAAACTTGAAACTTTGTAGTTTTTTTAAAATTCCTAATGCAGAGTATTTAACCAAATGGATCAAGTATTTGAATTTGGGAAGCTTCATACAAAGCATCATATATTTCTTCATGTCATATCTCAAAGGCAAAAATACCGCAATTCTGCTTTTCCATCTTGTGTTGCAAAGTGATTTTACTGTGATAGTTGAAAAGTGCTTCAGCAAAATACTTCATCTGTGAGGTGAGTGGAACTTGAAAAAAAGTTGAAAATTTCTTGATTGGTATTACCACATGGTAAATAGAATGCTCTAGGATTTAAATGAAGAATTTTCATCTGGACTTCAACATGTTTTCCCTTCATTGAGGACCCAATATCATAACCCTGGCCTGTCATAGCTTTCAAAGGAATGCCTCTTGCTTCCAACTCTTTGAGTAACATTTCCGTAACACCTACACTTGTAGAATTGGTAATAGGAACAAAGCCTAAAAAATGTTCCTTAATCGAGACATCTTCATTTTCTCTAATTTGTACGAACCTAACTACAAACATCATTTGCTCTATGTGGCTTACGTCAGGAGTACAGCCTAATATAATAGAGTAATATATAGCCTGATGTAGCTCTTGTAAAATTTTATCTTGCATTTTAGTTGACAAGAAAGTAATAAAGTCGTTTTGGGTGTTTTTGCTCAAATAATGAAAATGTGTTTCTTTTGAAGTTATACTTCTCACGTGTACAGCTATAAGACAATCAAATTTTGCTATATGTTCTATCAGCTTTAAAAAATTGTTGTTATTACGCTCAAATAGAGTATCTGTTTTCCCTCGAAAGGCCAATCCTAAAACTCCCCCAAAACTGTACTATACATAGTAAAAGATTCAGAACTTGATTCCTATGTTCAGTTTCAGTATAATAAAGTCTTTCATTTTCTTCAACAATAGTTTTGTTAAGATGTAAATGTAAAAAAATTTCATGTCAAGATTTACAGATTACAGTTATTGATATACATAGGAGATTTCTCATGATGGTCAAAGTCTTGCTCAAGTTCTGCCAGTCGGAATACTCTTGATTACCAGCAAGAAGAGAATTACATTTCCAAATACTTTGCAGGAAAAACAAAAAACTGCATTTTTTAATATTGAAAAGATTAACCAAATCCTATGAACTTGCTCCCTATTGCGAAGTTTTCTTGTATAATGTATTGAGGAAAATCTTCTACCTTTAGCGTTTTGAGGAAAATCTTTGATGTTAGTGACTTGCTGACGTCCTAGCTCAAAAAAGTATTTTTCATACCCTCATTGTTTATTTTCAGTGGCCACTCTCTTTAGTCATTTGAAAAAAGCGGTGATGTTCCTCCATTTAGTTTCTGTAAAAAAATGTCAGAGTTAACATGTTTTTAAACGAAAATGTTTTTGTTTATTGTAATACCACATTACTAAAAATACATTTATATTAAATAATCAAAAAGGAATTTATTTACAAAAAATAATATTTTGGGCACTTTTTTCTTCCTCCGCTATCCTCCCACCACTCTTCTGTATGAATGCAAGCTATTGCAATTGACATAATTTTTGTATTGGACGGAAGTGAAGACTAGTACAATGAACAACATGTCAAGAGAACAGGTCACGAGATGTTAGGTCAAACATGCCAAAATGTAGTTATTAACCTGTCCCAAAAACATTAAGGAGGGTAAATGATATTAAAGTGATGGAGGAATTTTTAAATCATTGCTTAAAGTTGAATCCATTATTGTAGGATGAGTTTCATTATTTTAATGTTGAAATATGTTGCGCGACTGTAAATGTTACTCGAAGCTGACGCAACAGAAACTTACAAACTTATTCTCCAAAAAGTAGACATACCTGTATAGTCCACAGATGTGTTTGTTGTTTTATTGTGATGAGTAAATATTTTTAAAGTGTTTTTCTCCGTAATAAAGGAAATTATTGTAAGTACAGTATGTATATTTTCATTTTTTTTGTGTTTTCTGCTCTTTCTCCGGCTAACACGGATTTTCGTTATGTCGGATTGGCCGCGGTCCCGGCTGGTCCGACTTAACGAGGTTCTACTGTATAAATAATTACATGGTTCACTAGAACAAAGTAACTGACATGAGTAAAATGAGTGAACTTTTTATTATGAATGTGGTAGCATTCAGATCTGCCAAGAACTAAGCAAATTTTGATCAAGTTAAGTGGCCACCACAAGCGAAGTGAGTTGAAGAATCACTTACAATCACAACACTATTCCTGTTTATCAAGAATGAAAGTGCCTCACTTTTTTGTATGGCTATTTAGAAATAAAATGTTTGTTAGATGCTTGTGATCAATTAATTTTGTTATCCTTAAGGCATAAAGATAACATCAGTCTGTGTTACAAGTCTGGCTGAATCAGTTAATACGAGTGCTGTTTCTACATTAATAAAATACTTTGGTTCCAAATGTGCCGAGTCTAGTGATTAAGGTTGACTTTGATTTTAGCAGAAACTTGTAATGTTTACATTTTTTGTATGTCTAGAGAAGAGAAGCATAATGCTACAATTGCATGTATAATGGTAAAAAGGAAAAAAAAACAGAGACAATAAAATACTAGATAAAGTATTGGAACTCAGTTTCTCAAATAAAAAAAAAAACAATGAATAAATTACTATTATTTACACAAGAGTTTTTTAATATTATAAATAGAAGTGGATTTACCGCCTAGACACTTCAACCTATAAGACTTACTACACAAGAATTACCTTACCTTATATGCAAAGCAACTTACTTATTCAATCTGAAAGTTAAAACATTTTAGTGTAGCCCATTTTAGTTGCAAATAAAATCACTGACCCAACACCATATTATGGTCAGCTATAACTAAGCCCAGCATAAAATTGATACAATTTCAACAAACTTTCAATTATGATTTTTGGTCCATCACTATATACATATATTAAAAGGGGCAAATATTTCCTAAACCACCTCCTATCCCAGTTTAAAAACTAATTATTTTAAATTTCTTGAATCAGTCAGAAAGTAAATTTTGTTAATTTTAGAGAGAATTTGGATTAGTAATGTTGTGAGACCAACTGCGTAAACACAGATGTTAAGTTTATAATATCACAGGAAATATAAATTACTAAATAAATTTCAGTCATAGCTGTATGGTAAACAATTTTCATTTTAATGGATTGAGCCAAATTTGTTTAACATGTTTAGTATACTTCGAACTCTGTCTCTGATAAATCAAAAATTTCTATTTTTTATCTCAATCAGCTATTATTTTAATAACAATTTTGAAAACTGTTGGTTTATTTTTATTTTAGAGGTCAGGGCCAAGTAAAAAAAAAAAAAAAATCTCAAATCCCACCATTAAGAATTATATATATTATGATTTTAAATAAAATCAATCAATTTACGAAATTTCCTCATTAAGAACCAAGAACACATTTGGATGATGTAAACAAGACAAAACCAATTGAACTATTAACCATAATTCAATCATTTGAAAAATCTTGTAACCACAATAAAAATTCAAAATGAATATGACTTGTTTTTTTTATTCATTATTTTATTTTTATAAAAAAATAATTAATTGACCTCTCGTGTTAAAATATGCCAACAAAAAATCATTAGTTTCTGTGTAAAATTGTTTAAAAGTAAATTTAAAACTGTATTTATTTAATAATCAATTAGGAAGCCAATTTATACATTTGTTGGCACCTATATTTTCTTTTTGAACTAATTATATAATTTAAAATAAAATGAAACAATTTTTGTCATTTTACTAATTTGAAATGCACAATAGTAGTGTATTTACCAATTGTTGCAGTACATATATGGTTTAATAATATCATAGCTTTTATAATCTGAATAACTTTAGTTTTGTCTAGTAAAATGTAAAGGTATTGTTTAACAGCATATAATTTAATACATTTTGAGGGAAGACACGTTAAAACATTAGTAAAATAGTAGACACAAACAGTAATGGTGTTTTACTTGATCATTCATTTTAAAGAAAAGTGAATGAAATAAGTATAACATATTTAGGGAAGCCAGTGCAATGCAGCAGTATTGATTTTCCCATCCCAGTCAGATGCACAAGAGCCGGCTTGGTACCTGTCACTAATTCTAATCTCTCAGTGTTTAGATCAATAGGTATTTGTTACATTGTTTTAGACACGTTGTTGATGTCTTTGTTTGAAGTCATATTGCAGGTAAATGTAAAGGTATTTTAACAACCAATGATATTTCAGTTGTTACATAAATTAACAAATTAAGGCTTCTTTGCAGATGCTAAACTATTTCAGCAATTGCATTCACAATATTTGAAATATTATGTTTATATTAAAATATATACAGCATAATGTTCTTGAGTTTTTTTAAATATAATTTTTTGATTTGAATGTTTACAGGGGTGTATATTAAATGTATAATATAACTTCATTAAAAAATATTTTATTTTTGTTCAAAGAGGTCAAGTTTTACATACAATAAACAATGAAATAAAAAAATGCTATTGTGTATGTGGAGATTTAGAGGGAAATTGGTGCAATCAATTAGTTTATGAAAATAATAATAATTTTTTAAGATTTTCACAGTCTGTTATCACGATCACAATTAAAAATATTTTCCTTTTTTTATGGTCCAAATGGGAAGATAAAAATGTTTTATTAAGTTTGTTTTAGATTATTGTGAATAATATCTGTTGTTCTTATATTAGTCTAGCCCATTCTCCTTATTTCCATGAAGATTATGATTCAATAGAATAGGTCTCGTTGAAATAGAATGTGTGTGATATAATAATGTAGTAAATAAAAAATTAAATGTTGTATCATGTGCACACATTTTCAATATATATATATATACACACACAAGATGGACAAATATACTGATATATTTTTAGTATTATGGAACAATAAATTTGTATGAAAAACTCAATGCACTCCAAAGTTTTTATGTAAAGCAGTTTTTAACAATTTTCAAAATTTTAGAACTAAATAGATTATACTCTTCTGCAATGATGAAAATAAAAAGTGGCTTATTTTAGAATAAAATAAATTTTAAAATTCTCTCTCCATTAATACCTATATGAAAGTTGTGTTATAAATTGTAAAGTTTTAACAGAAGGACTGATAAAATTAAACAGAATTTTTAATATTATGAGTAAAGTAAATGCCATGCCTTACATGTTTAAAATAATGTCCTACATTAAATAAATTAGTACATCTTTGCCAATAAAAGAAACGTGTTTTTGAATTTTGTTAAAGAACAGTTTTTAACAGTTGTAAATAAATCTAGAATTACAATCAAGTCTGCAATCTGTAAAAAAAACAACAAAATAATATGAATTAATCGAAATAGTTATAATTTGATGAAAACAGTTACAGGTTCAAATGTTTGATAATGACTTGTGTAAAGTCTGGTTATAATCTAAATTTGTCAAATTTTGAGTCTTCATCTGCTGTCAATTGTCAGTACATTTTAACAAGTCCAAGGTCACTCAAGGCTTGCCGAAAAGCAGGGATTAAGGTAATTATTAACAAAGTATGATAATAAATGTTAATTGTAAAAATTATTTTTGTGTGTCTTTATCAAGACTATGATTTTCCAGTTTACATTACAAAAAATATTCTTTGTAATAATCTAAATAATTTAGTTAATTATTTTATTTTAGTTTTGTTTTTGATCTTTTTTTTCTGTTTTTAAAGTTATTTTGCTTTAAAAATTTTGCCATTACTAGTGTTGAATTCTTAGAACAGGTTTTGTAAATGCAATATACTATCAATTGCATTAACTGAGGAAGTTACAAACACAATACTAGCAATAACAGAAAATTGTAATTAAGTAATTATTGAAATTTGTTTAAACATTAATGAACCATTTATATTAATGTTACACAACAGCTGATTATTAACAACGGCTGATTATTCATATCTTTTTAACGGTAAATGATGTAGTGTTGAAATCTTGCATGATACTTATTTTTAATAAGGGCCTACCTTATGAAAAATAATTAATTAATTTCCTGTATTCATTTAAAAATTGTGGCTATTTAATTTTTTTTAATAAACTTTATGAATAAACTAATAAATATGTTTGTAAATTTACTTCACCTTTCTTTAATACCTTCAGCTATTAGTCTAATTAATTCAATAACAGTTTTATACCTACACTTTTAATTCAAGTGTTTCAATAATGGCTGGTGAATCATGAGTGAATAGGTTTATCGAAAAACTGACTTCACTATCGATTTCCTTTTGAAATTCCTCATTAAAATGATGTATCATAAGTACACCATTTCCATTTAAAAGTTAAATTCAAGACGACGGAAGTCAATACTGCAGCAGAAAATTACGAGTGCTTAAAAGTGGAATTTTTCATCTGTACTGATTCCCATCGATTAATTTGTGATACCTCCAGCCATTTGTATAATAATCAACCTGTTCCAGACTTTTAACACACACTATAATATAATATAATATATATATATATATATATATATATAATTATTATTGCTATGTTCAGGAAGTAAGTGCCATTTTGGTATAAATAATTTAATACAATTTAAAATGTTTTAAATTTTATATTTACAAGAAAAGACATACCATCATGTCATCTGTCATTATTAAAAAAGCATTACCTTAATCATTATATTGGTTAAGAAACTGCAAAGCACTTTAATGCATTTGGTTTTATAAAATTTAGACAGCATTTTCGGCAGATTGTGAACAGAGTTTCTGATAACCTAAATGGTCTGTCATAATTTCATGGAGAACACTTCTTAAAATTTGAAGAATCTCATTAGAAATTAAGGATACTGTAAACCATTAATCGTGGTGAATTTTCTTCTTACTAAATCTTCAGTAGTGACAGAAGGCCGCTCTCTCCTCCCCTCGTCATGTACATTCAATTGCCCTTCATTGAACTTCCTCAACGACTTTCTCACTATTTCATCATTCATTGCATTTTTACCATATGTTTTATAAATCTGCTGAATTTTTGTAGGTCTGACATTTCTTGCGTATAAAAAACAGATATAACTGTATTTAAAAATCGGCAGAATCTTAAATAGATTTAACCATTTTACATGATCAAAACAAACTGAAAATTCATTCTGGTCTAGCTGTAATGATGTCTGTGAAAAGCAAATAAATCAGAGAGAGTAGCAAGTATACAAGGATCACAGCTCTCCAGAGACCATGCAGCAAAATGGTACTTACTTTTTGTACACACCTTATATTTTTAATTAGGAAAATGAATAACGTAAGAGATATTTCAATAAAATCAACAAATGACCTGATAAAATCTATAACTCTACAAAAAATATCGTTTTTGATAATGGTGTTCAAATTTGTATTGTATTTAACATTGTCTGTTACACCCAAGCATGAACAGTTTTATATTGTAATTATTTAGTTATATTTTGTAAGGATACAGAATCATAATAACTCGATTAGCTGCACTTTTAATTAAAATTGTATTTTTAAGTTTGAAATCTTACTCATCATGTTAAATTAAATCAACATATCAGATACAATGCTTAAGATAAATAGGTTCTTCTGTAATCAAATATACTAATATATTTCTATAGTATTTTGTATACTTATAATCCAAATACACTTTAAATTTATTACATTTTATAATAGTTTATTATTATAGTTTTCTAAACAATTTCACATATCTTTTTTCATTTATTGCATGATTTATATATCTTTATTATATGTGATTAATTTTGGTATCCATTTCTTGTTTTCTATTGTTTATGATTTTTTTTCTTAACCTTGATTTTAATTTTTGCACTTTTTTAGGACTAAGTTAAAATTAGCAACTGATCCCAGTCTATTTTGATCTTCTTTTTTTGGTACGTATAATTTATGTATGCTTCTACTTATATGATGCTATAAGAAAGATTTAGCAGGTAGACTTTTGAGCTTGATATTGCCAATGTGTGAATGAAAGTTAGAATAGGTAATAGAATTAATTGTAGTGCAAAATACAAAGAAAAAAGATTTCATTTTAGGTCAATTTTGTTATATACTTTATATTATTCTTGTTTGCACAGTAATTTACTTATTTAAAGAAATGTATTGTATTTAATATTTAACTTTCATTTAATTAGAAATACTCATGTGCTTATCAAAATTTACTTACTTTACTTTTTTTTTAGTTATTCCTCCAAGAAACATAGTAAAACAGTCCTCTTCATCTCACATGGTTAGTACCTATCACCTTCATCAACATCCATCTCCTAAATTGAACAACAGGAAAATGTCATCTGGAAAGTTCCGATCCTCTACTTTTTTACACAAACATCACCATAATTCCCTTTCACTCCTTGTTCAACCTTTCTCATTAAATGACCCACAACTATTAAAATAAATTGTGTAAAGATATTGCACAAACTTTCTCACTCACCTATTCTCAAAACCAAATAAAAACTATTCATCACCAATAATGTCAGTTCAGTAGTTGTCAATCAAAACAAAAAGTGAAAATGAATAAAGGACACCGTATGAAAAATATTTATATATATTTAAATAGGGCATAAACTTATTTCGCTTAGTGCTCAGAGTAAATCATATTTTATTAAAATCAAACTTCTATTGACAAGCTCAAATCAATGTTTATTCTATTCTATTATCCCTGGTGTGTAGGCCTAATATTGTTTTACTAGCAATTTTGAACACAGATCATTAATCTTCACATTTCATTAAAAATTTGAATGAAATCAGTTTGAGAAAATTTTAGTTTTGAGAACATCATAATTTTGTTTTATTATTTTTTTTATGGCAACTTCTCTCAAATTGAGTTTTATAGAAAAATAAAAACAAGTATTGAGATATAGCTCAAATATAAATCAAAATTCACAAAAAATACTTGCAAAACTCTCCTAAAACTTCGTACGAAATACAAAGGGATAAACTTTAAGATATGGAAAAAAATTATGTTATTTTTAAATAAACAATTAACAAAACTTAGTAATTCAATGTTTATAAAGGCAAATATTCAGCGATAAGTTTTTCATTAAAAATTTTTACAGGAAAAATAAAACTGCATGAGTAATTATAAAGTTAGATTTCCATCTTGTTGAAATACTTAAATTAAATCATCACAATTGCAGTTTGCTTTCATTATGCACATATTGATGCACTATGCTTTTTATGTAAATACTGTGTAAATAATTTAAATTTAATGTTGAGTCCTATTTATATACTGTATATTTATTATTAGGTTCTCAAAGTCTAAAAACTGTAAATATTTGGAGAGCTAGTAAAATTAACACGAAGAAACGATCAAAGATTTCTAAAAAAAATTAAGCAATTACCTTTGTTTGTTTTTAGTATTTCTATCATTCAATATTGAAATGTGGCATATTATAATAAATAAATCGGAGTAAATCATTATTATTACACTATTTTTTAGTATTTTGTTTGGTGAAAAGTCTCACATTGGAGTGCCATATACAAAAGTACATAATTGCCTGGAAATAATAATATTATATTTACTGAATGATTTTGTTTTGTCCTAAAATATCTGATTGTCTGATCAAAATTTTTAAGATTGCAATTATACACATCGACACTTTCTTCATAAATTATCAGAAATATGTACTTCTTTTAAATATGAAAATTCATCAGAATATATAATTACATATACTGAGAGGAAAAAAAATTGATCACAAGTTAACAACTTTAGGTTTTGTTAGATGCACTTGAACATAATCACAATAAAATTAAATGGATAATAATAATGGTTAAATTTAAAATAGACAGTTAATCAAAATATTCAAGTTTTTGAAATTCTTATACACATATGAGAAGGAAAGAAAAAAATCTCTGAGGACTGAGGACAACCTCTAAGGTAATTAACTATATTAAAAAAATCACGATTGTAAACAACATTAATAATGAGTCTATTTTCTTTTATTAGGTCACTCACCTAACATATTATCTAATACAATCAAAATAGGCCAGATGCCAAAATGTTCCTGTAGATCTCTTAGTTACTATTTAACAGTTCAAATATATTAAAGGTGGATCTATATAACATAATACAAAGGAAAATAATTGTCTATATTAGCCGTCAGCTGGGCAGGAATGGTTACAAGATTGTCTATTTCAAATTATTAGCACAGAATCTCAAAAACAGGGGTAGGGATTGTGCCGACTTTACCCAAGTTGAGGGATGGACAAAACACATACATAAATATCTAAAGAAATGATATTATTAATATTAAATTCAATTAGAAAAGTAAATAATATTTCAATTGTTAATTATTGTTCCTTCAATATGAGATGAACTGAGAGGGAGAATTATGAGTGAAATCACAAAATTGATTTTCAAAGTTATTAGCTGGGTTTAAGAGTTTAATTACTCAGCAAAATTTTACATGTTACAGTTTAGGCCTCCTTCAATATCTTTCTTAACTCATTTCATTATATAAAATAGAAGCGTATTTTTTTCATTAATTTTTTCTTCTACAGAATGTATAGGACCTTTAATGGTTGAAAAAATATTAAAATATTTTAAATGTATTTATGTTTGGAATTTATAATAAAATAGATCTATTTACAGCCTGTTGAACTACTATTTCGAAGTTTATCTGATTTTGAAGATGAATTCGGCATATCATCTGAACAAGTATATGAGTTCTACAGACAACATGAGAGGGATCGTCAATGTAAGATATAACCTATAGTTAAATAAATATTAATACTTTTACTATGTGTGAATTAAAAATCTAATAAAAATCAAACAAAAGAATTTAGTTTCACAAGCAACAGCATGTTCATAAAGAACAATATCAGAAAGAGGGCTTAAAAGGTACCTACATGATTATTATTTGTATATATACTGAATTTTCAAGGGTATTGGTAATGTATCTGAGATTTAGTGACAACTTAATTTATATTTTCTTTTATCTACTTGTAATTACTATAGGTTTTCTGTGTGCGTTGTTGCCACTTTTCACTTTTTTCATATTCTAAGTTTATTACTGACAGGGGTTGATTTATATTCTTGAAAAGTTTTGTATTAATTTTTAACTATATGATTAAACCATTTAAATAATACCAACAAAATGTTCTATAATATATACAAATGTAAAAATGTGTTATAATTATTATCCATCTCATATTAATAAAGAATGCTTCATGTTGGAGTGCTGTAATTATAATAATAACTACTTTCAACAAATAAATGATTAAGCATGTCAAATTTTGATATGCAACAAACATATTTATTTGTAAAACAAAACAAGTTCCTTCAAATACAATAGATGTACAATTCTAAAATTATTCTATATCAACTTTCAATTTCAAATTATTTATTTTAATTATTAAAATTTCCTCATTTTATTAGTCTATTTAATTTGTGTTATTATTATTATCCTAATTAAATTTAATATCTCTCTCTTTGCTATGGACAAAAGGTTGTTCACAAGGTTCTGATCAGGCAACTAAAAAGTTTAAAATTTTATATTTCTTCTATAAATTGGTTTAAAGCATTTCTCTTTGTTAGAAGCCAGTGTGTTGTTGGGCCGAATGATAGATTTTCCAAGTGGTTAGATATAAGAAGGGGAGTCACGCAGAGTTCAGTTCTTGGATCACTTCTTTATGACATTTCTCAATATTTTAAAAACTGCTACTATCACCTATTATGCAGACGATTTTCAAGTTTATAGGCCCTCTAAAGTATCCGATATAGGTGAGTGCATTGATTTTATGAATGAAGATATTGCTGCTCTCACAACTTGGTCTGTGATACATGGCCTCCAAATTAGCGTTAGAAAGACCCAAGCAATTTTATTTTCCTATCCGAGACTTTTTAATAATATTCATTCGATTTCTCTTCTGCAAATAAAAGTTAATAGTTGTATTTTTGAAACGTGAGGATGAAGTTAAAAATTTTGCAATTATTTTTAATAACTCACTAACTTAGTCAAATCATGTTGACAATGTAAGTAATAATGTGTTTTCTTCCTTGAGACAACTGAGTTGCAACGGTGTGCTGATGCCCATGAAAGTGAGGGTTTTGGTTGTTGAGTCACTACTTTTCCCTATCTTTGATTATGGCTGTGTAGTTTACTATGATTTGACAGCTGACCAGGTACTGCGTCTGCAGTGTGCCCAAAATGCTTGCATTCCTTTTGTTTTTCAGTTAAGTATGATCAACATGGATTCCTATTTATATCAATTAAAATGGCTCAAGCTTGAGCTTCGCAGGGATAAAGCAGTTTTGACTCTTTTATTTGGGATCTTAAAAAATAATATTTGCCTTCATATTTTCCTAAATTCTTTAATTTTATGTCCAATATACATAACTTAATACTTTATTTTCTTCAGTTACCCTCCAAATTCCTCTTCACCACACTTCATCTCTAATAAATCTTTTACTGTTTCCTGCTGCAGATCACTGTCTTCACAGTAGGATCAGGGATAGTCCGAGATAGTCCACATTCAAAATGAAACTATAAAAATGAAACATTTGCTAGACTTTAATCCCTCTTTTTTCTCCATTGATGAGTTTGGTCTCGCTGGAGTCGATATGTGTGTGTGTATGTGTGCACATGTTTATGACTTCCTCCCCTGTATGTGTGTTTGTATATGTGTATATATGTATATGTATATATTGCTGTAGTACTGCTGTTATTTACAGTATTTATATTATTCTACGGTAGGCTATTTGGTATAGTTGGTAAAGTTTATAATTTACTTTTAAGATGCTCTTCTTATTTATAATTCGTAATGTATTGTGTAACATGCTTTTGTATTGTTAATTATTATAATGTCAGAAATTGTTTATATTATTATTGTATGTTGTTATATATTACTTATCAGTGCTAAAATGTTTATATTATTATTGTATGTGGCTATGTATTACTTATCTGTTTTATCTGTTTATTATGTTAAGAGAGTACAATGTATGGTTGTTTTGATAGGTTCAGGAGTAGGGACTACATAGACTCGACTGCATCCAAATAAAGTTCATAGTTCAGTTCAGTTCTCTCTCTCTTGCTCTGGTGGTTTTGATTAAGGCTCAATATGTATCCATCATATGATATATATATTTATACTTAATTTTCTAATGAATACATTAATTAAAATGAATTCAAATTAATAATACACAGAATATGAAATTAAAAACCCTTAATAATATTCAACAGATTAATATATATATATATATATATATATATATATATATATATATATATATATATATATTATATATTAGCAAATTTAGTAAAAATAATTCAAGTGATCAAATCTTTCAAATCAGACAAAAACCAAGATTATTATAGGTATAAATTGGTAACAACAAGCAGAAAAACTAGCTTTTATTTAAAAAAATATTTTTGTTTGTTTTATTTTCCTTTTTGTTTTACAAACGTGTTTAATATCCAAAATGGAAATTAGCTAAAACAGTTTTAAAAATCAATGTTTTATCTAAAACAGTCCTATTTACTGATTCCAAATTTAGTTAAAGTATAATCATAGAATACCCTGTTTTCACCATAAACTATTATAATTGTATGATATCAAATTACAGGATTAAAATTGCCTATTTATTTATTTTTTCAATGGTTGTATTTACAACAATTTTTTTGTATTATATATATATATATATATATATATATATATAACATGTGTCAGTGATTGTGAGAAAGTTTGTACACTATTGATTTCGGATATTAGTCGATTTATTTATTTATTTGCTATTATACAAACTTTTATTTACTCTCTGTTTTAGGTAAAATTGAAATATGTAAGTCCATCCGAAAAAAATTACTAACAGATAACAATAATAAAAAAGAAAGCAATGAAAATAGCAATGACACTCAATTCTTGCATAAAGCCATAACTAGGAAGGACCAGTTGGATAGAGAAAATTTACTAAAAGCATCTACTTTTTATGGAAATTCAAAAGGTTACTATTATTCAATATATTCAATAGTATATGTTTTGCTTTTCTTCTCTAACATAATTTATATTTCATGATTAAACAATTAATAATTCAAAGCAATTTCATATGTAAGTTGTATTTTTATTTTCTCTTACATGGTAAATTAATATAATGCTAACCTGACATATTTGAGTACCTAAGACATCATTTTAATGATGACTAAATTTATTTCTTTATTTTAACAAATAAACCCAATTTAGGGAAATCTAAACTAAGTAAAATATTTATAATCATTTACAAACATTAATCATATCATGAATGTTTCTAATTAAAAAAAAAAAAATTAGTTTTCAATTCAAAAAATAAACAAATTTTATTGTAAACTCATTTTTTTCAAAATTAATTAAGATTGTAACCTCTATTATTGACTAAAAATATAAATTTGAAAATTCAATCATTGATTTGTCAAGTATCAGAGTTGTCGCTTTTTCAAGTATGTGAAGTTAAGATTCTCTTTGAATCAATCTTTTGGAGTCATTAATAACTCATAAAACTGTTTCATCTGTTAAACTATTCTATACCTAATGTCAATCTAAATACATAGCCTATATTTGTTTTAGATTCCCCAATACCTGTTACAACATCAAGTTTCAGCAATATAAACTCTTCAACTTCAGCATCACCTACTCTAGGCAACAGTGGGATTGAGTCCTCATATAAGAATGTGTAAGTTAAATTATTTTCCATTTAGAAAATAAGTTTGATTCCAGTCATTACAATTAAGCTTTATAATCTATGAGCGAAAATTAAGGTAAACTAAATTTGAAAATAGTATTGTTTGGATTGATGTTGTGTGAAACTTCATAATTTTACATAATTATAAAAGTATGTTATTGTCAAAAAAGTAACACTATTGAATGAATTATTCAATAAATGGTAAAACAAATACAATGAATTAAGAATATATATGTAAGAAAAAGGATGTATATATATATATATATATATATATATATATATATATATATATATATAAAGACTCGATTTATAATTAATAAGTATTTTCATTTCTTTAATCTATTTTAACTTCAAGAAAATCATTAAAAAAATATAGAATAGAAAGTAATTTTTATATAGTTTTAAAATTTAAATAAGAAAACCAATTAACACGTTGACTGCTAGCGTCCACGATCGTGGACTCAGGGGTGGCGCTGCCATGTGCGCGCGTTTATGATAGTAGACGCCATAGTTTTGTTGCTTAGATTCGTCAATGTGTCTAGCATTTGTGTGGTGTGGACGACTGGTTTTGCGCATGTGGGGAGATAGTTTTCTTCCATTTTTGCGATCGTAGTTTTCAGTTCCCGTGCTTCCATGGTAACATATGTGTTATATGGACGTCTCCAGGTGCTCATGTCCACGATAGTGGACGCAGACTTAAATGGCCTAAAATACATTTTTTTGCCCAAATTGTCTTCCTACATGTTTTTCCATCATAACACGTCTGATATTAAGTAAAAATAATTTTTTTTAAATTTTTAGCATATGCCAACCAATATTGCATGACTTTTAGCAGTCAGTGTGTTAATTACAAACCTAGTGTTTATAAAGTTATTTTAATTATTAACTTGTAATATTTTGTTAACTATAACAATATGTTTATTGTTATATTTTATTTTTTTGAAAGAGTCAAGAAGTCACAAGAGGCTACAATTAGGGAAGGGCTCTATAAATTTGTGGTCCTCCACGGGAATGGCACCAGGCTTCTGCTAGTTATCAAGAGAGAGTGGTAACCTCTCTACAACTTGGAAGTTTTTACTTCATTACTTCTATTTTGATAGAAACAATCATTATAATTTTCTATAAAATTTCAATTAGAAACAAATGTATTGGACACATGTTTCAAAAAGGCATTGAAAATACATGTTATTTTGAAACAGATTTAGTTGACAAACTACTTTATAAACTTGATCCAGGAGAGCCTTGTACATGTAAACCTATAAATATACTTTTTCTTAATTAGACTGTTTGTATACCTTTGAATATGATTTACACATGCTTTTTGTATGTCTTTTCTTCTTATTTTTGTAAGGTTGAGAGGCAAAAGTCCTCTTTTCACTGCAGGTAACCACTATATCAACTCGGTGGCCCTTCTTTTATATTAATACTTAGCCTAAAGCTTCATTATTATGTAACTTTAAATTTATGACCATGTCAAAGCTTCCCAAATAACTTAATAAAGTGATAATTTAATGTTTCAACAGTCGGTACATGATGGAATTTCTATTAATAAAGTGATAGACAATTAATTCATAACCACATATCTCAGACATGCTTAAATTGACAAACTCTTAAGCACTTAATTATTATTTATAATATTTTTGTATGTGATAAACAACACAAATATTAAAATATATATATTTAAAGTGAAGACATTTTTAATGTTTACTTCATTTAAAAAAAAATTTGATAATTTAGCGGTAATATAATTTATAAAGTGCACACAAAAAAAACTATCATTTTTTAAATACTGATTGTTTTTAATAATACACTTCTAATCGGTGTTTCATGTCATTCTTCATTCTTTATCATGACACTTTGATTGATTGATAGTTATTTACATGTACATAAATTACTCCAGAGTCTAGTCGACAAATAAAAGTAACTTTATTCAATCTATAAAATTCAAACTCTGAAATCAGCTCCAAAATGATTAGGTTTACAGATATTATTTTGAACTTTAAAATACATCACATATACAGTTTGAGCAGAATGTTCACACATTCTATGAATTTATGATTGAGCACCTTCCTCTCAAACCTACACAGTCATTATCTTCAATCATCATATTGGTGAACGAACCACCAGAACTGACCAAATACTCCCATTACCAATACCTCTGATACTGGTTTCGATTCAAAAAGTAAAGGCTAATACAGAATGGTAATGTGGATGAAGGGGTGTCAAAAAGAGGCTATAAATGACAGACAATATTATATTTTCTTCATTTGCATTGACAAATTGTTATATATCTATAATGATAATTATGAATTTTGATCTACAATATAGTCAATATTGAAATAAATCTTATATGCACAATACTTGAAAAAAAATATACATTTTCGAAGTGCATGAATGTAAAACCAAGACCTATCAGTATTTTTTGTTTTATACTGTCAGAATTCAAACTTCTTACATGTTTGTTACATTGTACCAGAGTATTTTACAATTAACCAGTTAATTGGACACCCTTAGCATGTTCTATTCTTAATTGGCTATTAAAAGTTCCTTAACCAATGGTAATTTAAAAATTAAACCAAATTCAAAGATTATTTTATTGCGAAGAACTTGAGTGTTAGTTTTTAATATCATAATTTTTCGTTCCAATACTATCTCATTACAATACAATGTTATCAACTTATAATAGTACTGAGCATTAGGTGTCTGCTCAGAACAACAAAACTATAACAAAATATTCAGCTTATGTGTATTATGTCTTAAATTTCGTTAATAATGTACAAAAATGATTTAAAATGTTATTAAAATTATACAATTTTTGGCTCATTCTTTCCATTTACTTATTGGAAAAGATTTTAGGCTCTAATGGTGTGAAAATTTGTTTACAATATTTCCAATGGTCACCAATTTGTTGTACCCCTAAAACACATTTTGACCATTTTATGCATTATGTCACTATTATATATGACTTTTGATCACATATTATTTTCAGAATAAAATGGTCTGATTGACTAAAAACTATATATAGTTTAATGAGGCGGGATTGTCGAATAATTATATTTAAACAAAAAAGCTTAAGGGTTGGGGTAAAAAAGGTAGAGTGAAAATTGTTTGACACATTGACTTAAGAATAATTGGTCACAATGCCTTATGGAATTGTTATATGTTGGTCAATTCACTTAAGGAATGCGATGAAAAGGGAAGAGTAGAGCCAAATTTATGAAAATCTTATTTACTGTTTTTTTTTATGAAACTCGAAATATTTATGTAGTTTAAAGTACCAATTTTAATTTGACAATGCTTTATATGTACCTATGCTATAAATTAGACCAAATTTTAAAATAATCACTCAACTTTGACTGATTTTAATGAACTTCATAATATTTGTATTTTAATGGCATTGAGTTTAAATTTTATGACAGTTTTATATACATAATTGAAAAATCCTCTTTCTATTGAGAGAAATAAAATAGCTGAGAATATCCAAAAGAGGAATTATGTTTGGATTAGACACATCTTACGTAAGGAAAAGGTCTGACAGACCCAAAATAACATACATGAAGAAGGACAGTGGAAGAGGAAATAAAGGATGAACGCAAGACCTGGTATGATTTTATGACCCTGACACAGAATCGATTTTCATGGCAGTCTATCATAGTGGGCCTATATCCCACAAGCCATTACAGAAAATAAGTCATTTGAAAAGTCAACTACTGTTGGTATCAAATATTAATTTATTATGGTTCATTTGTAATTTATTAACTTTTAAACAAAATAGTTTCTAAGCTGGAATTTTGCAGTCTTATTCGATTTACTAAAGTAAAATGGTTTTATAATAGGTCTTGTGAAGTAAGCCGTCATAGTGGTATTTTTGACTCGAGTAGCAGTGCCTCTTCTTTGTCAACTGGAACACCAGGTACTTATATAAAGTAAGTAGAAACATCCTGACTATTCAATTCATAGTTTCATTTTTATAGTTTTATAAATTTTTATGTAGATATTATCTTTTGTTTCATAATTCACAAACAAAAGTTCCAAATTGAACAAGTGAAAGTAGTATAAGTTAAATGTAGCTGTTTTCAAGCAAAAATTTAAAATAGTTCATTTTCATTTAAACCATTTTTTAATAGTAGTTTTAGTTAATTTACATAAAATAAACAGTATTTTATTAACACTTAGCTTTATTCAATTACTATGACACTACAGACACTACTGAGACTTACTTCTCTATACCGTGAGTACCACTGGTATTTATGTTAAATCAAACCATTGACTTAATCTTAAATGCCATTGCATTGGTATGCTTGTCATTTCATTTCTACCAAGAATCTCCCTAAGAATCAACTTCATCTGTACTTATAAGAAGTTAAATAAAGACTTCAACGTGTCTCAGACTTTATTTCATCAAACAACTGCTAGGGAGATATTTTCGACCAATAGTTTCATGACACTATAGATTCCGCTGAGTCAACTCCTTCGTTTAATTCACATGTGTTGGTTGAATTAGTACTTACAAAAGATGTAAACCTAATCACCTAATCACTTGTTCTACCTAATGATTTTTTTTGAGTGCCATGTT
Source organism: Aphrophora alni (assembly GCA_963513935.1). Classification (NCBI taxonomy): domain Eukaryota; kingdom Metazoa; phylum Arthropoda; class Insecta; order Hemiptera; family Aphrophoridae; genus Aphrophora; species Aphrophora alni. Next base: position 117,969,489 of record OY740767.1, on the reverse strand, counting down.
TGTGTTAAGGCCCAATTTAAACCACACTTATGAGAGATAAAATGAAGGTCAGACCTTCATATGAAACTAAATTCCACCCAACAACTCTAGAGTCTGGTCACTATGTGTTCCAATCACTTCAATCCTAATACAAATACTTCTCATTATTCAACTCCATGTGCAGAACATATAAAAAAATTAATGGTCAGCTAGATAGGGAAACTTGTGTTAAATGTTTTGTAAGCATGGTGCTGGTACTATTTTCTTTACCACAAAACCTTTTTATATTAAATATTTAGCAACTTGTATTGTACTAAATATATAATAAAACCAAAGTATAAACAATGTATTAATATTATTTAGTTTATTAAGAACTAATAAATCCAGCTAAATGAAACTATCTTTTACTCCGTTAATAATTTCCCATTAGTTCATCTTCCTTTCTTGTTACTAAACATGGATCACAACATACATATTATAGTACAAGGTCTAGTCTAAAAAACACACATTGGAACATCTAGTCTTAGGTTTTGTATGTCTGGAACACAATAAAAAAACTGCCAGTTTTAAATTAGACCACCAAAACCTTACTGGACTATCTTTGAAATTTAACAACATCAACAAGGTTCCTATTCAAGTTAAAGATAAGAGTATAATAACCAGCTTTTGTGGACATTCTAGCTCATAGAATTAAGAGGTTTTCTTAATTTAAGGCATCATAAGAAGTTATTTTTGGTGTATTACTCATCTCTCATTATTTTAGTTACGGTTTGCATTTAATTAATATAATGGATAAACAAATTAATATAGAAATATAATATTTTTTATGTAATGTCGAGTACTTATTGATAAAAGTTTATGAAAAATCCAAAATTTTAAGTGAATATTTTGAAAAGTATATAACAAATATTTTTTGATTAGTTTACTAATGTACATCACACTCATAGTACATTAAATACCTATTTTTAAAAAATAATGTGGAGATTATATAATTCTGTGTAATGGTTTCAACTAACAGTATCAATAGGCAAAATTCACCAATAGAAACATAGTAAGTAGAGATTATTTTATTTATGCACAGCTTTTGTTTTGTTAAAAGGTAAAAAAGTTGTGGTTTTCATTGCCTTAAAAAAAGGAAGAAGAATAGATCATAAAATACAAACCCTCAAATACTCTGATAGCATCAGGGTCAGAAGAGAACAAGTGGTAATCAAGAGAGACCTGATAGGAAAGATAAAATGGAGGGGTCTAACCCAAGAAGGATGTACATGAAGAAGGGTGTAGCTAAGAAATCTTGGGATTGCCACTCCCATAATCACTCTAAGTGAGCCTCTGAGGGGCACATACTATGAGGCCCATTATACTGATTCGAACATAGGGAACATAAGATATTATATACATGAGATTCACTAAATATAATAATGATACAAGTAATTCAAATAATGATAACGAGTTCACAGAATTTTATAAAAAGGAGAGTATTGTAATTTTAGTTTAAAATAATTATAAATAAAACAAACTGGATGAGGTTTTTAAAACATACATAATAACTATAAATAAAATAAGCTGATGAGGTTTATAAACCATACTCATAAACCAATAATCATGGTTTAGCCAATCCATACTTAATAAATAGACGAAATGCCTATTCAGCTATAAGATGGGAAAAGACTCAATGTTTAATGTTGAATAATATTAAAACTTATACAAACACTAATTCAGTTTAAGGTACAGGTAATAATAAATTAAAAATCTGCTAAGGGTGCATGTCAGATTTAAAATAAGTTGATTAATAAAAGTTTTAAAAAATTGGGTGATGTGAAAATAATAATGAATCTTAATTATGTACATAAATTTGATTTTTTGTTAGAACAAACTATATATAATAATTTTGTATTTATATTGTTTATATTTATTGTTATATATAATAAACTTATATATAATTGCTATAAAATTAATATCTGTAATAATAAAATAATAACTCAAGATATCATTATGTTAATTCATGAATAATTTCAAGTATTAATTTGAAATATTTATATGCATAAAATAAAACACTGAAGTTAGGAATAAAATTGATGTATGATTATTGCTATTTTAAAAGTATGTTTAACTTTTAATATAGATTTTTCAACAGAATCACCATTCTAACTAAATAGGTTGAGATTATAAAAGATAAAAATAATTTGTATTATTTCTCATAAAGATTTTAAATGAATTATAATCAACACAATACCAATAGTCAAATACAATCAAATCAATGGTCAAATATAGTCACATCAATATCACAAAATAATACAAATGTATTGAAGATGACCAATCATGAACCTTGGTGTATAACTAAACATGAAAGCCTGAAATAAAATGTATGTCAAAATTTGCATGATAATTAGTGAAGTGTAGAGCATACAGTAACCTTTGAAATGCAAGAACAATATATTAACAAACAACAAACTATATGTATAAAGCCAAGCAAAAACTGAAACACTACACAAGGCATAATTGTTATAAAATATGTAATTCTACTTCATATAACTGTTAACAATATCCCATGTATATATAGTTTTAATTTTTAAATAATACTTTTACTTTATACAATTCATACAGTAGCTAACAAAGTAGTAAACTGTGTTATTATACTCCTAATGGCTAGATAACTAATCAGTATTATATGATCTAATGTTACAGCACTCTTGAAATACCTGGTAAATTGAAATTAGGAAGGAAATCAACACCTAAATCTTGTACATTGAAAAAGAAATTGAAATCAAAGAAAAAATTTAACTCACCAATGAGAACAACCTGGAATCATAGTAAAGGTGATAGCTCCGAGGTCACCAGTCCAAATTTATTAAAAAAGACCAATTTAAAAAAAAATCATAACTGTGATATAAATACTCTACATATGAAAAACATCAACAATCAATTGACAACATTAAAATCAGAAAGTGTATCATTGTCATCAAAAAGTAATTTCCATAAAAAGTCAAAAGTTCTAAAAAATAATAGTTGTAGTAAATTAAAAGAAAACTACAATAAAAGTGAATCACCAATAAAGAACACCATCAACAGTTCAAATAAAGAAAATAACGTAAATCTAAATAAGGTTGTGAAAAATGGTTATGATCATAATAGTTTTAGCAATAATAAATATTACTTTGATAATAAAAAGAATATTATGAAGAGATCTTTGCAGACTTTGTGTTATTCAAGATTGAGAAATCAAGCTTCTTTGTGTGCAAGTTCTTTAAGCTTGGGAATTTCACAACCCAAAAGAAAACATATATTATATGAGTGAGTATAATGAATGTACCTATTTAATAAATAATTTAAGTTGTAAATATGTGTTTAGGTGAACAAATCATTTCCATTCATCTCTCCCCTACTCAACACATTACTTCTTGATGGTTTGGATTGCCTACAAAATTATGCGATGAGTCAAAAATCAATGTAGAGTTTTTTGCGAATATATCTGTTTTGAGTTCCTCTGAGTCCAATAATTTTTTCCCCTGAAACCATAAGAAAAAACACAAAATATGATTTTTTTCAAAATTGGTTATTACATGTATCAAATAATTAGACCATGTTATTTAGTAGAAAATAGGATTTAATTCCATAAACTTCTGTTTTGGGATGTACTGAACTGTGGAGATCAATGTCATGGTCCAGAATAAACAAACAAATCCTAATCAACAACATATCAATATTTACATAAACTTGGGGGAATAGAGTAAATAAAATTTCCAAGATAAGGCAATGTCCAAGAAGCTAAATAGATAAAAAATTCACTTTCAGAAACCTCAATCCTTATCAGATTATATAATCATAAATGACAATGCTTCCTTGTAAATGCAATTAGTAAAAATTGTAGTAGCCTGAAATGAATTTCTTAATATACTTAACAGTTTTCAAACCACAAACCTATAACACAAAACTTGGTATAAATTTCAATGTGTTTTTGGATAAATATTCCTTATCACTTAAAAATATGAGGCACAAAAAATACATCTACACTTTGTTTTATTCTCTTATTGACTCCCAGGATACCAATACGGATTCAGTAAATGACCAGGCATTATATTATTTGTGTAAGAAAGCATCGGATTCAGTAAATGACCAGGCATTATATTATTTGTGTAAGAAAGCATCCAGTTGAAAATAGGGTAAGTTGTAACCTATTACAGGCAAGATGTATGATATGTATGTGATGATTGTTGGCTGTCTATATTGGGTGACACACTACGTATGTCCTGGTACTCAAGAGTATAAATTTGTTTTTATTTTCATTGCAGTACGGATATTATTTCGAGATTTAACCTTTGTGCACCATTGTCTAGCAAAAAGTTATCATATTTTGTTCCCTCTATTCAAAGTTTGTTGACAACATTTAAAAATTTGCACATTTTTTCATTTCAAATTTTTCTAAACCAAATCCATAAATAAATCAGAAGATATCTAGGCATCTATTTGTCCCTACAGTTCAAACAACTGAACCGATTTTCATCCCTTTTTTATTCATCTTTTTTGTGGTGTCTAGCTGTGCTTCAGTTTTAATTTTGTTTTTAAACCTTAGAGAAAATTATAAAAACCTCAAAATTATTTAAAAAATGTATACCTATTTATTTTAACCCTTTGTACCTACTTTTTCCTTCATCAGCCTCCATTCTGTATAAACTCCTTGGCCTGCATATCTTCCTAAACTTGAACCTTCCATCTCATTTGTGATCTTCCCATAGATCTTTTCCTTTTTCTATCTTATCTAGTGCTCTTTTAGGCATTCTGATATTCTCTCCAACCTTAGTGCTCTTTTAGGCACTCTTATATTCTCTCCATCCTTATTACATCCCCAACCCATTCCTCTTGATTGTCTCTTACGCCTATTCTTAAAATACCGGTATATAATGATATAACTCGCTATTCCCATGGCGATTCCCATGTTCACACATTGAATAAACATTTGGTACTAGGCTTTTAAATTTTTTTTCATTTCTGCTGTAAGTAATAGGAGCACCACTCATTCTTTAATTCACTTCCTGCCTTGTATTATTTACAGAAGAAATATATATTATGTAAATGTATGTGTTTAAGTGGGTGTTTTATATTTAAAATAATATGAATATTCATATTTATATAGTTTGATAGTTTTAAGAACAATTTAACAAAAAGTATATGCTATTAAAAATTATTTACCGGGATAAATTTAATATTAGTTTTAAAAAGTTTAAAATTAGACTAAGCTGTTTAGTAATTTTAAAATAATACAAACAACATTCTACAAGTATTTAGAGTTAGGTATACACAATGAAGTTATTATTAACTAATAATCATATTTAGCACAATACTGAATTATGACATTTGATTAAAGGTGGAAGGGAAAGCAATATCAATAATGAAACTAGTAAAACTGTTATCTTATCAACTGGCTGATATCACTGGGAGAATAAGCAGTTAGTTAAGTACCTACACGGTTGGCAAATTTCCAACATAATACAGAATTCATTTAGTAACCATGCTGTGTTGAGTAATAATAGTTTTAAAGACAGATAAAAAGTTCTTTTTTTAATGTATACATATACATAATAAAAATAAATATACAAATATTTATTAAATTTATATATATGTACAATAATTCTAAAAAAATTACTGCTGCATGATGAATAATGGAAATGTTTACACCAGTTTCATGAATATTGATAATCTGAGTATTCCTGAAAATGATCGAAGAATATTGGAAACATTAGCTTTGAAAAAAGAGCAAGAGAGAGAAAACCAAGAATTTGCCCATCAAGCACATCAACTGTGGGAGAGGAGGCGACAAGAACGACAAATGGTCAGTGAGTACAACTTTTGTACATAGTCTGAAATTATTTTGTTTTGTTTTCAAAATTCCTTGAGTTATTTAATCATTTTTTAGGCTGAAAACGAGCAAAAATTAAAATGGCAAAAGTATGTGCAAGAAAAGCGGAAAACAGAAAGTATGCAAAATTTATTACGGATGGAAGAAGTGAAACAAAGTTTGCGAGAATCTCAGAGATCATTGGAGGAAAGATTAAGCACAAGAGACAGACGAGTGGCTGAGCTGAAAAAACAAAATGAAGAAAAAAAAGTGAGTCTATTTTTAACTTTTTAAATTTATGGTTTTCTGTTTGTTAACAGACTACATTATAAGATAAAATCTTAATTACCTAAATAAATCCAGTTTAACTTTTATGTTGAGGTCTACATATGTAGCGCTTAATTTGTATTTCAGATTTCCAAATTCTTTAATGTATGTGCAAATAATTGGCATTAATTAAATCAAATAATAATAATACAGTCTGAAAGTAGGATTTAATTTAAATTACTTCTATTACATTATGATTATAGTCATGATCAATATAAAGTATGTGCGTTAACACTTATTAGTAAAACAAACATTGCTGGAGATTTTATTTGTTTTTGATACCTACCTAAGTTCTTAATAAGGTAATTAAGATTCTTTATCGTAATTATCGCATACTATCACTCACAGTGGAAACACAGTTAATACAATGATTTTTATACACCTATTTGTAAACTTGTATGGTTATTTCAAACCTGAAGTCTATCAATAGATTATTTTTCATAAACAATTTATTATTTAGAGAAAAAACTTGAGGGAAGAGAATTGATGTCAACTAATAATTCATAAAAAAAGCTAATATTTTCATCAAAGTTTGGACTTTTAAGGTAAATAAATTATCATAGTCATATTTCAAAGGTACTCAGAGTAAAATCAAAAATTAAATTAACACAAATCTATTGTGTCATTTAACATTTGTTTTATTAGGCAACAAGTTTTGTTTTTAAATTTGGTAAACATAATATTTTTATTCAGTAAAAATGTACATTTTTCATAGTACATTCTATTTTCTTTTGGGGTTTTGTTTTATAAATAAGTAAAAATAAACATAAAGACAAACTACTACAGTTTATATTGATAACAATCTTATCAGAAAGTCCACAGGACCTGCTCTCTATAAAAACAAGTATACTACATTTTAAATGTATTGTTTTTTGTGTATTTGTATGTTTTGTGCAGTGTCATGTTTTTCATTATTTGTCTTTGTACTTACAGACAATGACATGAAACACTTCAATTTAAAAAATTAATAAAGATTCCTGACTGTCCATATTAAAGATATTAGAAACCTATTTATAACTGAGTATAACTTATATATTTATAACTATGAGTGTACTTAAAAACTATATTTTATTATACTCTTATTACTCACCTCTTTCATCTTAAAACTCTGCCCCACTTACTTATTGTATTGTGTTTATGTCCTATAAGAATAAATTAAAGCTTTAATTGATATATTGGTATTAAATTTAATCTCAGAATTATACTTAGACTTATTTTAAATTTCTCACGTGTGCATAGTAGAGAGAGTTTAGTGATGGTTCAAAACAAACAATGCTATCTAGTTGGTTTTTGGTACTGATCTATATGACGGTAAAAATAGCATGTCAAAATACCAAAGCTGTAGAGTAATTTTTTACAGTTAATAAACAGAACAGTTTAGTTTATTATTTCTTACCCTGTGTAGCCCTGGAATTGTTCAGCTAACAAGACGGTGTCTTAATATTAAACTAATAAATTTGAAACACTTTCTGGACTAGTTCACAGTTGTGAATGGGCACCACCTTAGAATTAACTATTAGTAAATAGAGAAGCTTCCAATAGATATCAAAAAGATGATGTTATAGTATTAATATGCAATGAAAAGAAAACTCATCCAGAACAATACAAACTCCAATAAATTTATAAACTATTTAGTCAAATGATATTACCCGAACAAATTTAATGGAATTGACTTTCCAAATTATAGAATAGCTTTTAGAGCCGCCCTTTTATGTTCAATAACAAAATTAAAATATTACTCTAAGGTTTGTAATAAATTTCTCTCATACCTGCATGTAAATGATTTTAATTTTTTATTTATTTGAATTTACTGAGTTTAATGATTTGTTGAGCACCATTCTGTGAGGAGCACAGATACTTGATTAAAATTTTGGGATTGTAGTTTCTAGGAATAAGTCATGAAATAAACCAAAGTTTTTTGTATAGTGTATTAGCCACATTTAATTATGGATATTGCCAATCCATAGCCTAAAAATTATACATGACAATATATATATTTTTTATACTAGACAAGGCAATTGACCATGGTCCGTTTCTAAAATTATATGAAATATTAAATACATAGAACTCTTATGCTAAACAAGGCAATTGACAAATATTCGTACCTAAAATTGTACAACACATCAAATACATAAAATTCTTATTTTTAAAATCTTCAGAGTCTTTAATTACAGTTTTTGTAAAAACATTAAATTAATTAAAAGTTTTTGTAATTTATGGAAACAAAATGTTTCATCAGAACAAAACAAAGTAACTCCTCTAATTGTCAACGGAACGGAAACACACAAAGTTTATAGAATATATTTTTAGAAAATGATATCTGATGTCTCAAATGATATATATTTAAAATGTTTTTTTCCTTTTTAAATTACAACTATAAGATACCGGTAGTAGCAACAAAATTTATGGTTTAAGTTCTTCAAGTTAAATGTTTTTATAATAGTTTTAGTTGACTCAGGTTAATTTTTTAATAACATTATGTAACAAATAACCATTAACATAAGCGTTTATACCAGACTGCAATCACTGACTTTATTATAATTCAAGCTAAAAAACAATATCATTTGAATTAGCTCTTTGATCGATGCATCACAATCTCGAAGCGAAGTGAAGTAAATTCTGAGGTGACCAGCCTAATGAGAAGTTCTATGTTGATGGAGAAAAAGTCAAAAATTACTTCTCTCATCGTTGGTAGCAGAGCTTGTGTTTCTCCCAAAAAACTTAACTAATCCCTTCCAGTCTCAAAATATTGGTATTGGTGGAATTAATGGACGAATTAGAACCAATCTGGCGAAATATATCAGTGTACAACACTGCACTGAATTTACTTGAGATTTGTCGAATGATTTTTTAATTTTGATATTTTATAAAAACAACATTTATAATTATATCTTAAAACTATATATATTGATTATTTAATTATTTAACAAACTTCATTCATACAACTCATTTACATTGTTTTATAACATTAACAAATTTTGGAACACTCTCTGTCTGTCCATACAGGATCTTAAAATATGATCTATAACGAGATACGACACAAGTCTCTTACGTCGTATATTTCTCACTTCATATATCAAATCAAGTACTAACTCAAATTTGAGATCCAAAAATGTGAAATGTTATAGGTTTACTGTATAAAATGTAGTAAATCTTATATATATATAAATATATATATAAATATATATATATATATATATATATATATATAAATATATAAATAAATATATATATTTTATATATACAGGCCTATATATATATAGGTTGTTAATCAAATGTTTTGCCAAACTTTGAGAGGTGATGTGAGATATCAAAAGAAACAAACAATTTATATAAACATATGTCCTAAAATGCTTCCTTTTCCATCAGCCAATTTTTTTTTTAATAAAGATATAAATTTAGAACAAATTGCGATACCTATCATTTGCAAATTTTTCAGGTACCATTAATTTGTAATTTGCTATTTTAAAAACAGAGAGGTGAAAATTTATACGATTTATGAAAAATTACAAATTATTGGTATAAAATGCTCTGCTAAATTTGGTATTGATTTCCCTCTTCATTCTGGAGTTATATCTTGTTATTAAAAAAAAACAAAAAAACAGAAAATGTGGAAGGATGGTAAAGGTTATATTAGGAGACATGTTTATTAATTTTTTCTTTTTTTTTTCCTTTTGATGTCCCCGATCATCTTCTGAAGTTTGGTAAAACATTTTATAAACACCCTGAATATACATAAAAATACTAAGTTTGGGAGTCTAAACAGAGTACAGTCTGATCATGGGACACAGTTTACCAACCAAAGATGGGTAAGGTATTTGAATGGGAAAAACATAACACCTATGTAATAGTTATAAAAATGAGCCTTGTCTTATTTGATGAGTACTTATTTTTATTAAAAAAATATAAAAAAATGATTTTAAGTTTTATTATTATTTATAAACTTTTGCCAAGCTTTTTATGGGCGCCAGGAAGCGTTAGCTTACCAATTTAGAAAAGAAAGAAGTTAATTGTTATTATGATTAAAATCTCTCAGGGTCGCAAGTCCTTTTAAAAGTGTACTTCAGTGGTTCTTGATGAAATAAAGAAATCTTAAGTGTTGTGCTGAAACTTAACATGTTTTATTGAAATGCAAATATTAAAACATTTATACAAGGTTATCATCAAATATTATTAAACATTCATATTCAGAAATCATAGCTTAATACATCCTCATATTTCTTTATAAAAAAATCAAATTGAATTTTATTCATGAAATTTATTTTTTAGTTGCAACTCAAAAGAAAAAGTAAAAAGATTTTTTGTTCATTTAATTGAATTAGTGTAATTAGTAATTTAGTTCTGCAAATTAGATAAAGTTTCATTAATTTATCTATTTTAAAAAGAGGATTCTACTTTAGTAATTTCATGTTTTACAATATAAGACATTGTCTCAATATTAAACTCCAGATTTTCAATTAAACTTATAACTAAACATTAAAAAATTATTATCCTATTATAGACAAAAATGATTTTAGAAATAAAGTCTTAACGTGTATACCAGGCACGTTTTTTTTTAGTTAAAATCACAATTCCTTGTTTCCGTCTTGTAGACAATACATCTCGTCTCGTGTCGAGTCGCTGACATGGTCGATTCATTTTGCTGTACGGAATTCATTATTTTATTGTTCAAATAACTCAATGTCTGTTAGTATCATGATTAAAGTTCGAACGAGTGTCACTTAGATCAATTTTAGATTGATCTTAAGGCTACTTTTAACGTATTTACCACATTTTATAAAAATTCTCTACACAAGACAACGTCTGACTAACTTGAACGTTTCACTAGACTGCTAAACGTTTTCACTACATATTACAAAAGTTTATATATATAAAAATACATCTGATCACGCCAGACTCCCTCTTAAGACTCTTTTATCACATATTCACTACTTTTTGAAAAAGTTTCTTTGAATTGAAAACACGTCTGACTTACTCAACTGTCCCCTTAAGACTCTAAACCACATGTCTCTTTGTCCAGCTTCCCAACCAAGCGTCCTATTTAATCTGCAACGTATGCGAGAATTATTCTCACACCTAGCAACACTGACACGGTTCAAATTATTTTACCTAACAATATAAATATTACCTAAATATTTATTACAACTTATAACTAATTTTTTATACATGACATTATTATTTTGGAAACCTATATTTAATTCTTTTATTACCCTAGTTTTAATAATCTATATTTTTGTGTCATCTTTTTTGACTTCTAAAACCCCCTCCCTTATTCAACTTTAACGTTTCCCGGGTTACTTTAAATATTCAAATCTCAATATAACCATTTTTTGGTTATTTAGGTTAAAATTACCATTTTTGGTATTACAAATACCCCATCAAAGCTGTGATTCAATATATAATATTGAAACACAGATTTCTCTTTTATTTAACAAAAAAAATTTTAACTTCAAAAAAAAACTTTCAAATTCGGTCCCTATAGATTTCCAAAATTAAAAAAGTTTCAGCAAACTAAGAATATTCATATTCCTTTTTTAAAAAAAACAAAACTTTAAAATAAGAAATCTTCTCTCTTTAATTACATTAAACATCTTATAATCTATTGATTCACTAAATCTACCTAGTTGCATATTCTAATCAATCAAACCACTTATACCCAAGTCTTATCCATCATCAAAAAACCTTCATCAACTTCTTATCATTAAGCTGTCCATCACTCAACTTTTATCTGGCGTCAGAGTGTCTACTCCTGATTGCTAAAAAGAAAAAAATATCTCTATCTCTTTGCCAAGATCCTAACTATTCATCTGAATATTTCTTTCACTTTAATACAATCCAAAATTAAAACTTCTCATTTTTATTTAATATCATTACAAAATTATTTACTTATTACTCAAAATCATTTTAATTTACTTTAAACCTTTTCAATTATCATCTTACATTATTATTTATTTTAGTTTAAATCCAATAATTATTTATTCTTTATCAAATTCTTAATTACTCTTTGTCTCGCTGGGATAACATGTTAGCTACTGATTTTACAATTACCAAAAACTCCTCTCTTCAACTAAAATTCAAAAATATAACATCATTATTACAAAAAAAAAATCACTTATAAACTCATCTCATCTATTTCAAAATTACCTCTTTACAATTGTATCATCTTTTAGTACCTTATCTTAAAATTATTTCCATCTTATCTTTCATATTTTAATAATTCAAGTTGCATTAATCCCCAAAAAACTCTTCATAATAAAAAAAACTCCTTATTATTTACCTATATATTATTTCATAAATAATCTCCTTACTTCAACGTAGCTTCCTTTTAAAATCATAATAATCGCCGTATTTCGTAGAATTCCTTAAATCTCCTCTTGTTTCATTAAAATCGCCGTATATTTCCTTTATTTCATTAAAATCGTCGCATATTTCCTTCATTTCATCGCAGTATTCAAAAAACCTCTTAAAAACTAAAAAATTACCATTAATGCAACCTAACTATCTTTTTTATAAAAGTTTATTAACAGAACAACTTCTTTTTAAGTACTACTTTACTCAACAATTCTGTAAAGTCATCATCTTCATATAAAAACTCAAAAATCTCTCATTTAAACTACTTCTTATTAAAATCTTCTTAATCATCTATTACTTGTATACAAAAACTTCAAAAAATAATAAATTTTACATTGTTTCCCAGCTAACACCGTATTTCATCAAAATCCTTAGACACCTTTATCAAATAACTTCTCACAATCATCTATTGTTTTAAATTCAAACATTATTTATTAAAAAATCGTTAATTATTTATTTTATTTATACATTTCATCAAAATCTCTCTTATTATTATTTATTAATTATATCTCCTTCTTTAAAAAACAAAAACTTTATCATCTTTAACTCCATTATTCATTTTATTACCATTTCATTATTAAAAAACAAAAAACTTCAATATTATTATCATCTTAGCAATGCCTCTTGAAAACCACTCAATTCCTTTACAAGTCACCTTTCAAATCTCAAATTATTTAAATCTAACAATATTTTGCATATAATTACTTATTTTATTATTCTTTACTTTTGTAAACAAATATCAAATACTTTTTTACATATAAGCCAAGCATTATTACTCTTAATCTATTATATATATTTAAAAATTACTATCTTTCTTACTAAATTACTCCCTAATAATGTCACGTCCGGTTTTATTTTGTATATATACAGATTGATCAGTTCTGTATACACTACACTTTATCTTTCTTCTATCATCTGTCTAAAGTATCATTACATGGAAATTCTATGTAATATTATATCAAATTATTATTGTCTTAACCGTTGTTACAAAATCTCCATCATCTTATCAAAAATACTTTCAATTTTACTTAAAACATTTTAATTTTAAAACTTTTACAAATTTTAACTCATCATTTTCCAAAATTTACTTTTTTATCCAAATTTCAATTATTTAGTAGTCCCTTGTATATTCTCCTATTATCTCCAATTTCCACGACACTTCTTGTCGACTTAATTACACTTTGTATCCTTCTGATTACAACTTTAGACACTTACATTGAAGTCTGCATTATGATCTTCAGATGTGAGAAGGTTGAAATGCAAAATTCCTACTCAGTTCAGAATAAAGCCCACCTCACAACCTTACAACCACAATACACCTTTAATGCTGTCTACATGCCTTATTTCTAAGAATAAGACATGTTTTCGACTACCGTTACCCTGCCTCCTCCCATTTTTTTTCATTAAATTACCTAAATGCACTTATACTAAGAAAATTTAAAAATTCATAAAAAATTTCATTAAAATCGTTTCATCCGAAGTTGAAATAATGTTTATTTTTTACCAAGTTTATTACTAGCATCGTCGATTTTCTGTTTATGTAATCCTTTCTAGATGTTATTATTCAAATTCAAAACGAAAATTTTATTTTTAAAGTTTATTCTAAATTCTTTACTCAGAAATTTACTTTTAATTCTATTAAAGTTATTTAAGTAATCTACTTTTGTTCTTATTTACTTTATTTAAAACCAATTATCCTTTATTTAAGTAGTTTTTCATTTGAAAACGCAAGTTAATTTTCGATTATACGTCAAAAGTTTTTCATTTTCAGAACAATAATTCTGTCACACGCTGTATCTCGTCTTAATGTCATGCAAAGAACTTATACCTGACTAAGGAATAAACAATTTCCCCTTTGTGTATAGAGACGCAATTCTTTATCTGTTTACTACTGATAAGAAGTGAACCTTTTAGCTCCAACTAGATTCTATTTCTCTCGTCATTATTGAATATTTTATTGAATCCACCTACTTAATATTGAATACTATTTCTTCAACGTTACTCTGAATCCTCGCTTCGAACTAACTATCTTATCTATGTCACGTTTCATAATTATTTATATTGGAATAAACAACAATTCAGAGTTATCTACTGATATAAACCTAGCGTCTTTCACTTAGCAAATACCTAAACGTTTTCTAAAACTAAACTCTTAATCATACTAGCTTGGCTTATATTATTATTTATTAATACTCATACTATTGTTATTTCAAACTATAGACTATACATTATTCAAATTTAAAACTACTTATTAACAGAATCTTAACTACTTTTTATTAATTATTTTTCAAAATCAAGTCCGTGTCATTATAAAAATGTCTTTACATTATTATCAGTCGTTCCAAATTTCAATTGATTACAACTCAATTATAAATTATACATTTTTTACGATGGTTCCCAGATTGGTGAAAAATTTTAAAGTACATGATTGAATTTTTTAACACACTTTTAATGTTAAATACCGCTTCTAGCTTAGATAGTTTTTCTAGGCTAGCCTTTACAACAGACCCATTCCTAACAAAAGATTCCCCTTTGTTGACATTACACTTTTGTGTTGACGAAAACCTTTTATCTTTCTCTTTCTCAGGCATACCTTCACCCCTCCTTCTCTCAAACATCTTAGAATCTACTGACCTATTTCTGTCATCTGTCAGCTTAGCATTCCTAACCTTATCATACTCCTTTGCTTTTACAAAAATCTCTTTCACACACCCATTTTTATATTCACATTCAACATTATACTGTTCACTAAAACTTTTAATTTTTTTCTCTTGAATTTTAAAAATACTTGTAAATTTCAACATTACGTAGTTCTCAAAGCTTACAGTGCTACAAAAGTTTTGCCTTTTTACACAAACAGCTGACTCTTTTATTATTACATCATTTATCTTACTCACACATTCATTTACTTTAATTTTACCCTTGTTATTTAAATCACTTACAATCTCTCTAACCCCATCAAAATTGGTAACCCCATCATTTTTCTTAATTTCAACATTACCTGTTAACTGTTTTAACTCATTGTTCTCCATAGGCTCATCCTGACACATTTCATCTTTCTTAAATTCTAATTTCATCTCATTGTTACTTAATCCATTGTTTACTTGTTCAAAAACATAATCATTCATACAAATATTCTCTATTATTTCAGTTTGATCATTTTTAATAAAAACTTTTAATTGGAAGTTAATTTTTTCTTTTACAGCTAATCTATTTAACATTTTATTATAAACTTCATTTCTTACTTTGAGAACAGCATGTAACATTTTAATTATTTCCTTTAACTCTAATTCTTTATTTATTCCACCCCTTCCTAATTCTTTATACCAATATTCATTTAAATCATCCCTACTTATTTCTATACACCATAGTTCAGTTCTATTACCCAAATCATCCAATTTCAAATCTTCCTTCCTAAAACATTTACTAACTTTACCAAAATACTTATCAGCTTCTTTTTTCATAATTTTAAATTCTACCATTACTCTGTCTTTCTCACTTATTAAATTATTATTAATTGTACCCTCCATTTTTAATTATTATTATTATTTAAACTTTAAATTTAGAATTAGTTATTTTAAAATTACTTATCTACTTATTATTAAAAAAATTTTAGAGAGAACATTCTTATTTTTATATTGACTATGAATATTCTTACCTTTTTGATAAGAATTTCTAATCCACCAAGAAACCACTGTTTTTCGACTTATATTCTTATATTTTTCAATATAAGAATACAGCCCCGAGTTGAGCGACACTTGTAATAGTTATAAAAATGAGCCTTGTCTTATTTGATGAGTACTTATTTTTATTAAAAAAATATAAAAAAATGATTTTAAGTTTTATTATTATTTATAAACTTTTGCCAAGCTTTTTATGGGCGCCAGGAAGCGTTAGCTTACCAATTTAGAAAAGAAAGAAGTTAATTGTTATTATGATTAAAATCTCTCAGGGTCGCAAGTCCTTTTAAAAGTGTACTTCAGTGGTTCTTGATGAAATAAAGAAATCTTAAGTGTTGTGCTGAAACTTAACATGTTTTATTGAAATGCAAATATTAAAACATTTATACAAGGTTATCATCAAATATTATTAAACATTCATATTCAGAAATCATAGCTTAATACATCCTCATATTTCTTTATAAAAAAATCAAATTGAATTTTATTCATGAAATTTATTTTTTAGTTGCAACTCAAAAGAAAAAGTAAAAAGATTTTTTGTTCATTTAATTGAATTAGTGTAATTAGTAATTTAGTTCTGCAAATTAGATAAAGTTTCATTAATTTATCTATTTTAAAAAGAGGATTCTACTTTAGTAATTTCATGTTTTACAATATAAGACATTGTCTCAATATTAAACTCCAGATTTTCAATTAAACTTATAACTAAACATTAAAAAATTATTATCCTATTATAGACAAAAATGATTTTAGAAATAAAGTCTTAACGTGTATACCAGGCACGTTTTTTTTTAGTTAAAATCACAATTCCTTGTTTCCGTCTTGTAGACAATACATCTCGTCTCGTGTCGAGTCGCTGACATGGTCGATTCATTTTGCTGTACGGAATTCATTATTTTATTGTTCAAATAACTCAATGTCTGTTAGTATCATGATTAAAGTTCGAACGAGTGTCACTTAGATCAATTTTAGATTGATCTTAAGGCTACTTTTAACGTATTTACCACATTTTATAAAAATTCTCTACACAAGACAACGTCTGACTAACTTGAACGTTTCACTAGACTGCTAAACGTTTTCACTACATATTACAAAAGTTTATATATATAAAAATACATCTGATCACGCCAGACTCCCTCTTAAGACTCTTTTATCACATATTCACTACTTTTTGAAAAAGTTTCTTTGAATTGAAAACACGTCTGACTTACTCAACTGTCCCCTTAAGACTCTAAACCACATGTCTCTTTGTCCAGCTTCCCAACCAAGCGTCCTATTTAATCTGCAACGTATGCGAGAATTATTCTCACACCTAGCAACACTGACACGGTTCAAATTATTTTACCTAACAATATAAATATTACCTAAATATTTATTACAACTTATAACTAATTTTTTATACATGACATTATTATTTTGGAAACCTATATTTAATTCTTTTATTACCCTAGTTTTAATAATCTATATTTTTGTGTCATCTTTTTTGACTTCTAAAACCCCCTCCCTTATTCAACTTTAACGTTTCCCGGGTTACTTTAAATATTCAAATCTCAATATAACCATTTTTTGGTTATTTAGGTTAAAATTACCATTTTTGGTATTACACCTATAACACCTATATACTCGCCTGTAAGGAGACCAAACAGCAATATGGTGGAACGAGTGCATAAAGAGATAGAACGATGTCTTAGGACATACTGTCATAACAACCACAGGATTTGGAATAAATTCATACCTTTAATAATAGATTGTAAATGAAATACCGCACGAAAGCACAGCATATACACCAAATGAGTTGCAATTAAATCAAAAACCACCCAGATTTTGGCATGACATTTTAAATTTTGAATTTTTGGATAATCATAATGAAAACTTAGAAATCAAAATTGAACTAGCCTCACAGAGAATTAGAAAAAAAGGCCTAATAAGAAATAAAAGGTACAATGACAAACATAAATTAGTAGAGTTTGAAAAAGGAGATAAGGTTTTGTTGAAAGAAAGTCGATATTCACACCAAATTAAAGGAGAAATGGCAAAATTATTTATGATATACACAGGGCCATACTTAGATTCAGAAAAGATGGGTAAAACCACATATATATTGACATATCGACAGGCCAACAAAAATCAAGGGAATGTTTCACATTACCAGCTTAAAGAGATATTTTGAAAAAGAAAGAGCAGATGAGGGGATAGTAAATTTTAAAAAAAAGTAAATTCAAAATAAAGGGAGATTGCTGTAGGACAATTGATAAAATAAATAATTATTACGGATTGTTCCTATATCTATATAGAGCCTATAATATAGTATATGTAGTTTAAAAAAAAAAAAAAAAAAAAAATTGTATATATATAGATGTTGTTTGTATAAATGTTAAATTCATATTTTCATGTTCAAGTGTAAAACTAAATGTTATTGTTTTGTGTATATAAAGTTTGTATTTCATGTATATAAAGTTTCATGTAGTAATATAACTAACACATGCATGAGTAATATTATTTTTTAATAGTACAACCAATGAACAGTAATTAAAATACAGTCACCAACATTAAGGTAATATCCAGCTAATTTTGTTACATACATCCAAGATTATAATTAACTTTGAATAAATAAAAGTGAATAGAATTGTATAAAATCTCATATTAAACCAAATTAAACATTTTTTTTTTTTTAACATTTGAACTTTGCAACCTAATAGAAATTAATTTAAATAATCCAATTTGTAATATAGTTTTAAGTATAGATTTAGTGATTGCCTATTTAACAACCCGAGAGAAAGAGATTTGTTTGAAAAATTTAGATATCAGTATTAATTGTATATTAAATATATCCAGAGGAGATAATATATAATTGTAAAAGTAATTCCATTTAAAGCTAATTCTCAAAGGAGAAATTTTGTACATAAATAGATAATTGAACAACAGTGATTAAACATTGAGTTTATAAAACAAAAAGCAGTCAGTCATTTATAGTATTAACAATGTTTTCACTATAATTTAGCTCATAACGTGGGGCAACTTTTGTTTCTGAGAAGGAGATATAGACATCAATTATTTTATTATAAATTTGGCACCTCAGCGTGCTGGCTAAATTGAATATCAAATAAAAAAAAATTATAATATGTACTATTTTCATTTATATTTATTATCTTTTTTCTATTAATTATAAGTTCTCTTTTGGTGAAATCATATGTATATAAATTTGTTCAACAATAATATTGGCAAAATATAATATATCACTCTCACTTATCGGTTAGAAGTGTAAGGTGGACGAAAAAGCACAATATGTAGCACCTTCCAACCATTTTATATGTAGCCAGATAATAATAAGCACTATAGAAATATAACATAAAGCACCTGTATTGCCAGTATAAAAAGCACAAAATATTTATTACCAATAGAAGACATAAAATATGGGCTTGCAGGAAATTACAGGATAGAAGTTATTTGTATGTTGTTCAGGAGATGATAGGCACATAACACTTTTAAAGCATGTTGATATAAAAATAATTACTGTAGTTCAAATATAGGCAATGATAGTAGACAGTATCATTTAGACACAACTGTTTAACCTGTTGGTTGTACTCATTCCAACTCGGATGTTTATTAAATTGATCAACCATAAGAGAATGGTTGCATTAGTGCCAAAATAAATCTTGACAACAATATGAAACTCCTTTTGTAGGTCAATACTGGATGTTCCATTGAGGATACATTGAGACCTACTGGACATATCTGAGTACTCAGATAGGAGGTGGTATATCAAATAGTAAACGGCAGGTTTGCACTGAACTAGTGAAGGCATATTTGTCGAACTAAAAGACTCTTTGACTCGAGGGCTGCTTACCTGAAGACCACTCTTTTGTTTTCTCATTTTCCTATCTATCCTTATTCCTTTCTGTCCTAAAATTTAGAAAACTAAAATCCATAAGAAATAATATAATATCCGTTTTAAGGTTCTCTTTTGTCACCTATAGAATGCATTATCATGTGTACCAATTATGTTCAAAATTTGATATTTGGATATATTTTGGCCAAATCATAAAATTGGATATCCTCAAAATTAGGTTCTAGCATTTTGATAAAATTTTGCTGAACTGTATGTACTCTGTCCAAACAGAAATATTGGTTGCCATCTCCCAAGAATTGTTGGTTTAGAAGTTATCGATAATAAATTAATATATGTTAATAAAAATCAAGAAACCATCTATGGAGCTGTTATAAAAGGCCTAATGATTCAAAATCAACTTTACTAATACATAGGTTTTGGAAAAATATAAGAACTGATAATTTAACCAATTGAGGCAAATTTAAAAAAAGAAGTAGAAATTACAGTTCTTAAGTAATTTAAAAAAAAATTAAAACGAGGTTTGAATATCATCATTTAAACCTTGTATTTTACCCTAATCGTTTATAAAAATAAATGTTGATGAAATTTTTGAGACCTGTTGAGCAATACCTTTTGTTTGGGTTTTTATACCCTATTTTCAGCAATTTTAAATCAAAAATTTTTTACTGAAATTTCCTATTCATTTTATTCATTAAGTCTTGTTTGTATTCATAGAGACTACTTTCAGCAATTTTTGATCAAAATAAATTATGATAACATTTTGAGACAAGCTGACCAACATGTTTTGTTTGGGTCCTAAGATTCTACTTTTCAACAATTTTGGATCAAAAACTAATTTTGATGATATTTTTGTGATATTTCTACAAATACAAATTTTTTAGGGCCTGTAAATAATGAGATATTCCTAGAGTAAGTTTCTAACACAAGTAAAACAAATGGATGAAATTCTTTGAAAACATGATAATTACGAGGCTCATTGGAGCCAAATTGTTGACTTAGACAAAGCTAGTGGAAGTTCTAGGAAGTTGATTGGAGTCGACCAGAAAAGTACTAAACAGATCAAATATTGATTTGAACATGAACAACTGTGATGATCATAGACAGATTTTTGAATGTTGGGAAACATAGAAGTATTCCCCTCAGCTAAAGACCAATGTATCCAACATTGATATTAAAACAAATGTTTGTATTTATTTATTTTAAAATGATTCTCAGCATACTTATAATAAAAATGTTTAAGCACATTTATTTGTGTCTGCACTTATGTTTAAATGAGACGTCAAGAGATGGATGGTATGTTAAAAATAATTTCTACTCTCTCAATCTCTTCAATAATATAGACACAAAAATTGGATATAAAATATTGTTAAGATTTTTGTGGATTATTTTTAACAAAATGTATTGTGTAATCTCCAGGATTTTTATCAATAATGTTTGTAGGTTATCTACCTTGATTATTTATGTCAAATAATTATCAATTAATCCAATAGGATTATTGGTTTTGACAATGTTTGTCTCATTAGCAGATCCTTGGTTTTAAGTCAATCCTGTTTTTATTTCATCATGAAATTAATTATTTTTTGTATCTTGTGAAGGGTTTCTGTTATTATTTTAATAATTACAAAAATAAATTAATAATTTCAATCATCTTTTTATACTGTTTAAGATAAATATTTTCTGAATAAGCTGAACAAATAGCATGTCATCATGAAGTTAGTCATACAATAAATAGTTACAACTCTTAAGTTGTTCTTAGAATTTACACGACAATGGGATAATGCAAATATAAATTAAAACACTCTATTTTGTACTTAGTCCAATGGTAGGATTTTCAAATTGATTATAATTGAAGTCAAAAGATTTAAATATATAATATGATAATAAATATACTTTACAGAAAATGAATAGTGAAACCATTGACATTGAAACGCATTACATCGCATGATCTTTTGGGTGTGTATCAAACTGACTTTATGATAAGGCTTAATTTCATAGAAACATTTGTAGTAAAGTGATAACAAATTGAACATCATTATTTTATGAATGGCAGTAGTAATAATGCATATAGGCTAGTTATGGTACAAGATTCTGTTGCCACATGGAAATAGTTTTTATAGATTTTATTTGATACACGAATTACCAAAGACATATTCCATGTTATTTAATTTGTAATCAATTCAATATATTGACAGACTTGTGTTAGCAACATTGAATGTTGGATTTTGTAACAGATTCAAAATGTGGTTTTATAATCCCTATGATTCTTAAACAGAAAATAGTCATGTTTATTGATGACTTTTATAAATTGAAAGAAAAACTGGTTTATTGATGAGGATTTACTTTAAACATTGGCAAAGTGGTAAATTCTAATCCCATAATATAAATAAAAATATATAGCCATAAATTACATGTAGATATTCCACATTATTAACTATAAAATAAAATGTATTGTAGGAGTTCCAAGCAATGAACGTCTTAATGCAGGGAAGAAATTAAAAACAATTGACTAGGTTGAACAAAGTTTAAAGTTATTTATTACAGATTCATTTGTAATAGACATGAAGTTCCTCATATAACTAAATAAATACTTTACTAAATATTAAAACTGTAATTTCATTATCTGTGGAATTTTTTTCAAGAAATAGTAAAACCACAGATGAAACTATTCATCAGGAAAAAATCACATTACTATTTTTTTTAAATAGTTTGAATACTATGATGTAATTTGTTTTATAGCTAACGGAAATAAGTGAGAGGCGAGATCAAGCAACTAGACGAAAAGCAATTGTTGAAGCAAACTGTAAACAAAAGCAAATTGAAACTGAATTAGTTCAACAAAAACATCAAGAAGAACTCCAGCATAGGATAAATAGAGCACAATATGCAAGGTCACGGACAAGACAATCGATTCATAGAGTAAGTAACCCAAATAGTATTTCAACAACTAAACATGTCAACTCACTTTTGAGATTAAACCCAGCTTCTTCAAATCAATCTTTACTGTGGATGTTTGTTTAACTTTTAAATAACATCTCACTTTCATACAATTCTATTAGATTTTGAGAACTCATATACTTATGGATATATTTTTTAAACATTATCAAATAGAAATAGAGTTTCATAAATATATTTAAAATGATACAATATAATCTCACATTGGTGCATTTGTGATAGATTTAATTCTAAAGGATTATTTTTAAATGTATTAAATACTATAACTGGGATGTTCCTTATTTCAAGGCTAATATAAATTATATTATTAAAGTATATGTTTTTATACTTTCATATTCACACTGTAGACAAAAAATAGAATTGTTAAAACAAAATTAATTAATTACATACCTTGTTTTTCACCATCTTAAAATAATACAATAATTTGTTTGTTGTAATATCTGTTTTGGAGTTCATGGAGTCCTAAATGTTTTGTTAAAAAATTAATTTCTGCTTTTTGTCTGTTATCATACATCAATCTAAACTAGGCCCATTTTTTAAAATCAATTTTAATATTATTTTGGTTATGTACATATAATTTGGCCATATTTCGAAGCACTTTTTGTTTTGTATCTCAAAATTTATGAGTTTCTCTAAACAAAACAAACATCACTAAATGCCTAGTGTTGTTTTTATTTTTTGTAAGATGGTTTAGAAAAATTACAAATAAAAAAATAGATTTATTATATCCTAAAAAAATTAGAGTTTGGAATTATTAGTTAAAATATATAAATAAATAGTTTCAACATCTATGAAAAAATAATTTATATATATTTGTTACAACAAATCTGATCAATGTTTCAACAATGTTTGATCAGCTATTATTTTAAAAACTGTAAACCAAATTAGCAGGTTAATCAATCTAATTGTGTGGTTTCAATGAGATGATATTTGACAAAAATTAGAAGATGATTGGGGGGAAAGTTCTGTAAAAATTACAGGAGTAATTAGTATATCAATGTTTATAGTTTTTATAGATAATAATATTTTCATGTTTTGTTTAATATTAAAGGTAATTGAGGTATAAGTTCTGTAAACATTTGAAATGCCATGATTTTTAAACTTGTGAACAGAATCCACTAATTAATGAATGTATCCGAGATCTTTGAGATATTACTTTTCACCAAGTTTGGTTAAAATCACATGATATTTGATTCTTCAAATATCAATAGAGGGGAGATAAATTACTGTAAACATACATATTTGAACAAAAATTATGTTTCTAGTCCTGAGGCCATAAGATGAAATATATTTATAGATAGGTACTACTTTATTTTCTATCTTGACGAAATCTAAATAGCATGTTTTATACAAGAAAAGTATCAAATCAATGAAGCTTGTTTGTACCTAAGTAGCAAAATGAAATTATACATTCATTTTTGAAATATGAGATAATATCATTTGTTTTATACAAATGAGGTCATAGTAGTGTTTCAAACCTTGTACAATAGGTACTTCACAAAATCGAATTACCTTAAGATTTGAAAATAAAAAGAGACCATAAACTGATTCTGACCTTTTATAACCTATAAAAATTGTTACTGTACTCATTGGTAAGTAAGACATATTAAGTACAATCAGATTTGATTTGTATTAGTATTTCCTTGTTGTTTAAAGCCGAAAAATATCTCGATCATTTTTAAAAACATCATCGGTTTATAAAAATAGGTAAAAAAGAGCATAAAATAAAGACCACTAGCTCACAAATATTCTAATAGTGTCAGGATTGGAAGAGAACAACAGTTGGTCAAGAGAGACCTGATAAGAAAAATTAAAGAATGGTATCTAAACCAAGACTAAGTGAAAATATGTATAGATAAAGCTCTATAAGTGTAAAGGTTTAAAGTCCCTCTGATTTTTATTCAGCACAGGGATTCTCTATGATTGCCACAGGGATAAAACAAAGTGATGTGCCTTTGGAAAATTGTGGAAAATACTAATAAATGCATTCAAAATTTAGTGATATGTGAACCCTTCAACAAGTTGAAATATTCACACATAATATTTTGAATTGGACCATTAGCTTAGAAAAGTTAATGCACAAATTTTGCCCTAATAAATTTACTTTGAATAATGTTATAATAAAATATATTGTAAAAAATAACTTATCTGTATATTCTAGAGAGTTGCCAGTGCTAATCGAATGGAAGAGATAAGGCATCAAGAAAACATGTTAGAAGTCTTAGCAGATCAAGACTTAGTGCTGCAACAGAAAAAACGAGAAATAAGAGAGAGGCAATCAAGAGCTAGAGAAAGGTATTCTGAACAGATCAAGCATCGAGAAAGACATATCAAAGAAAGTAGGTATGTTTGGTTCAGTTGTAATAAATTGAGCTATGTATAGTACTGTCAAATTGCCTGCTGCCATACTTCATGGAGATGTAAAGGTGTTCATTAATCAGAATTTCTTGCATTAACCAAATACATTTAAAATTATCTAAGTAAGTGGCTGTTTGATAAGTCAGTGTCTTTGATAAGAGTTTCTTTTTATCTTTGACAGTTACCATCAAATTTAGGTATATATTTAAAGTTATAAAGGTATGTCTAATAGTCAATTTCTGAAAGTCCTCAAAAGCATATAAGTTTCCGTTTCTTTCTGCATGGAAAAGAACAAAATAAGTATGTACTGATAAAGTGCTGTGTTTTGTGTAGAAAAACCATTATGGTAACTGAAAAAAATCTAAAGTATTATACAAATTCTGATCCATCATAATGGACCATTGATTTATTTCATTATGGCTATACAATCACGAACAATATTGATTGCCCGGGATGTCCGAATGAGGTCATAACTTAAGAGATGGTCAATAAAATCCATGATATAGTATTTGACAATCGTTGACTGAAGATATTCGAGATAGCTAAAATAGTAAATATCTCAGAACATGTTTTTAATATCCTGTATGAACATTTTTATATGAGAAAACTGTTACAAGATGGGTGTTACATTTATTCTTAATTGTAAAAAAATAGAATCCACTGACATTTGGACATGTTCAAGCTTAATCTAAGTGAATTTTTGCGGGGTTATGTAACCGTTGATGAAACATGGATCTATTACTACACTCTAAACATGAAATAAGAGTTAAAATAGTGGATATCACCAGAAGTATCACCAGAAAGTACCACCAGAAGTGGATATCACCAGATATAGTGCTCTGAAGAAGGCAAAAACAGTTCCATCGAGTGGAAAGATTATAGTAGTTTTTTTTTTTTATATGATTCACATGGGATATTCTTCATCGAATACCTGGAAATGAAAAAAACAATCACAAAACAGTATTTTGCCTCTTAATTAGATCAATTTCATGATTATTGATAAAAAAGAGACCCAACTTGAAGGAGAAAAAAATTTAGCCAAAATAGTCAAATTCTATTCTTCATATTTGTCCTCTTGTCACTTTTTCTTTCTCTTTGCAAACATGAAGAAATAGCTTTGAAGAAAAAGATTCACATTGAATAAAAAGGACATTGCTAGAATAATTTTGCAGAGTTTAAGAAATCATATTTTTTAGATGGCTTAAAGAAGTTGGAAAATCATTAGACAAAGTGTGTCATTCTAAAAGGAGACTGTCGAAAAGTAAATTATACTTTGGTAAAAAAAAAAGTTCTTTCATTTCAAAGTCACTGATTTTTTCAACAGCGCTTGTATTTTGCTGTTGAACCTATTGTTAATTTTGAAAGTGTATGGTAACACATGATGGTAATTCTTTTTATTGTAATGTAAGGGAATCTCCTAAATTAATCTGAATGCATACCTTTTTTTTATGTGATTCACATATACAGCTAAGCCATTTTCGTCCTATAAATTAAAATATATTTAAAATGTATATTACTTTTTTAATAACTTTTTCATTAGTATTTTTAACATATAGTATTATATTATTTATAACATATAGATATGATATCTTTCCATACAATTCTGTAGGTTTGCTTACATGTTTCATTGCATCAATAAGAGAGTTTGTAATAGTTATAAAATACGACCTTTAACGGTTTCAATTATAAATATTACTTTATTAAAAAAAATGAATTTAAGAATTTTATTTATGATTAATTAAATTTTTAAAATTATTGCTCAGCTAATGGGTGCCAGATGTGTGAACATCAATTTTGAAAACAAACATGAATTTATGAATTATAAATATCTCGGCGTGGATTCTTTTTTAAAGTGTACTCCCAGTGATTGTTTTGGTATTGAATGAATACTCTTTTGTCTGCTGAAATTTTACATAAATTTATTAAAATATTAGTACTAGACATTTATCATTATAAAAAATATCAAACAAATTAACTATCACTAACATCCTATCCAATTTATTTATTATTTCCTTTGAAGAAGGATTTTTAATTTTAAAGTTTGGAATTTAACTTTACGTTGCAACAAAATTATTTGTTAAACAAACAGATTAAAATATCTGTTACTTAATATTGAATTTATTTTACTTTAGAGAAAAGAAATATGTCAATAGATATTTATTATTTATTCATTTAGAAAATGTAATTACTAAGGTATCAAATTATAAATCTTAGAGCATAAAACATATTAAATTTCACATAATACATAAATTAAGTTCTTTGTGTTAAATAACACATTTTTTACCAGACCGTTGTCGCAAAACCCATTACGCAGTAGTGGTGTATGAAACGTGGGCACCGATGATAGTTCTTTGTTCTGTCCGCATAGAACGAGGTCCATTGAAATTGCTTCAATCACACTTTGCATATTTGTGTTGAGAATGTCTATCAGCGTAATTAGTTCAATTTTTACCCTTTACGAATGTTCGTCATTCGACCGTTTTAATATTGCGCGCGCGACTGTCTATTGTCCTAATTTGCAACACGCTATTGTTAATAAACACTTTGTCTGTTAAAATCAATCTAATCATTTTAACACACTCAACTGTACTGTTCAGATTACTCTGCATTTGATTAGTTCGATACAAGTTATTGTCTTAAAACTTCAAAATCGAATCAAACTTGACACTACACCTTGTTCCTTCAAACTCTCAACTAAGACTCTCGTATACGACTTACACCTCTAAGCTCTGATCTAAGACTCTTTAACACAACCTCCGTCTACTAGCTCCCAACTAAAACTGACTTTAGAACGCATGGTGAATTTCTATTTCCTGTTGGTCCGGGGTTCACAGCCTTAGCAACAAGGATTGGCCGACCATTCCCGCTGATGCCATGATAAAATTTCTCGCAATTCACTGCATACACTGTTCATATTACTGACATAACAACGAGTTCCTTTGCCTAATTTTACAACACACATAATCTATTTAATTTATTTATTAATTACAGCTAATATTTTATACATTGTTATTTACTATAGTTTGGAAATCTAGTTAATTTAATTTCCCTTACTTTAAATTAATATTACAAGTCATGTTTTCGACTCATTTACCCCCTCCCAAATTAATTTTAAACGATTCCCAGTTACTTTTACTATTCAATTTAAATTAACACCTTTTTTGGTATTACAAGTTGATATTATTAACAATGTTGTTTCGTTACAATTATTAAATTTATAATAATTATACAGATAACAGAAAGATTTAATAAAACAATATTGTGGATAATACCAATGTGTATGTTCGGACGATGCTGTCACATTGATGCAGGGAAACATGTTAGGCAAAACTACAAAATTGTATGGAAAGACATAAGTAATATATTTTATAAAATATTGTATTGTTTAAAAAAATCAGACTATACGATAAATACAAATATTGAACCAAATTATACAAATGTTTTGTTGCAGATTTAAGCATTTATATTCCAATATTACATTGGCTACATTAGTGATTCAATTTTTATTTAATTTTATAATAAACAAAGAATTTGGCAACAGTCCATATCAGCACATTTTGCATTATGATTATACAATTTTTTCCCTTTTGGGGATTCTTCTTATGACTCTAACAGATTGCAATTTATGAATGTGATAAACTGTTACAGTATCAAGTTAAGTATTCTAGTTTTAAAGTTATTCAATAATGATGGATTATTCATATTATTAATTTTGTTTTTTCAGACATTTGCCATAATTTGTGTATATAATACTTTGGACATTTGCCATCATTTGTATATATTATTTTTTTATATATTGTGATTATTTTAATTTATGGGGTTATGTATTTTATTAACAAATAGCCCCACAGTTGGTGTGAAAATTGCAATAATTAAAAATAAAAGAATTTAAATATAAAGGGTTTAAGTTAAACTGCTTTTGTAACATAATTGCCACACGTTGATGCGACAATTGTAAATATTAAAAAAATAAGGAGGGGTTGACTTTAATTATTGAATTGAATCTAAAAATCTTAAATTGGCATTTTTTAATATTAAAAATTTATTTAAAGAAAATTTGCTCAGCTTTATGGGCGCCAGGTAGCGTTAGCTTACCAATTTTGAAAAGTTAAAAATTAATTATTATTACATAAAAATCTCTCAGGGTCGTAGATACTTTTAAAAGTGTACTTTAAGTGGTTTTTCATAAATAAAGAAACCTTATTTGTTGTGCTGAAACTGAACATGATTTATTAAATTCAAATTTTTAAAACAATTACACAAATTTATCGTCAAATTGTTATATTAGACATTCATATTCAAAATCTTAACTTATTCTAACAATTATTGAATCAATTCATATGATAATAAAAAAAAGATCAAATTGAATTTTAATTATTGAATTTACTTTTAGTTGCAACTCTGGAAGTGAATAAATCTTTAGTTTGTTTATTTGAATTTATGTAATTAATAATTTTATTCTTTAAAAATAGATCAAGTTTCATTAAATTATTTATTTAAAAAAAAACTTTATTTTAATATATATATATATATATATATATATTTATACTTTATAATAAATAAGACATAGTCTCAAATATTAAATCTCAAATTTGCCAAATCTAACTTATATTTAAACATTGTGTAATAAATATAAAATTGTAGGTTTTATAAAATATTACTTTAATAACAAAAAAAAAAAAATGAATTTTAGATTATTGTTTTTTTATTTTACTTTTTTTTTATTTATGATTTTAAAATCTTTGCTCAGCTTATGGGCGCCAGGTAGCTTTCGTCTACCAATTTTGAAAAAGAAAAGAAGTTAAATATTATAATATCTCGGGAATGGATTCTTTTAAAAGGGCACTCCACAGCGATTCCAGGTTTTAAAATGAAGAACTCCTTTGTATGCTGAAATTTTACATAAATTTATTAAAGACAAGTTATTTTTTATACATTAACATTTGTTATAGAGACATATATCATGAAAATAACTATAGTTATCATTTTAGTTAAATTACTTTTTATTTTCTCAGAAGGAGAACTGATCTATTATTCCTTGAATTTAAAATTGACTCTATGTTGCAACAAAAAAAAAAAAGATTTTATGAATAAAAACAAATTGAAAACATCTGCTTTTCTTTTAATATGAATTTTACGTTCCTTTAATAAGGATAAATATGTCATTAGACATTTATTATTCTTATACATAAAAAGAAATTACTATCCTTTACACATCAAATTTATATAATAAAAATCAAAATATTAAACATTGATAACAGAGTAAATATAATGTGTTATTTAACACCAGTTACCAGACCATAGTCATATTGTACATAATTCAAAGTGTTCCTGCAGCGTCCTAAAAATGCCGTCTTGTGTCCGTGGCGAAGTAGTATTTGCACTTCACGAATGTTTATAAAAAGAAAATCTGTTTATACACTAGTCCATTCTACAATTTGTAATTGTTCATTATCTGACCACATTGCCATAACACACGCTAATTGTCAATTGTCTATTCGCGTGAAAACGTCTAACCAATTTAACTGTTCAAACAGAGTTTTAACACACTCTCACCCTTAATCGACCGATGATTAAACTCTTCACACTTTCTATTGTTCTACATCAAATTATTACATCACACTATGTCCGTTCTTTCCACTAAAGTGGAACTACATATTCAACTCGACAAAAATTACTCTCCAAGCTCTTTCTTAACACTCTGAAATACAATTGTTCATCCTAACACTCCAAACTAGACTCAAAAAACACATTTTTATCTTCTTCACGTTTTTTACTCAGACTCTCAAAATACGACCATTCTGTTCAACACTCCCAACTGGACTGCCGGCCTCATGGTGGAAATCTTGCTTCCGTTAATGTTTCAGGGTTCACCCTTCCGGTATCATGGACTTTATTCAAAATCTTGCCGTATCAGCGTTATCTGTTTCATCGAATGCACTGTTCAATACTACGCACATGACAACTAGTCCTTTTTACAAATTTATATTCACACACAAAATTATTTAATTTCTTATAACTAATTTTTTTTAAAACCTATACATTATTATTTATTTGTGTTTGGAAATCTATAATGATTGAATTTAGTTTATTTTTAATTTTTAAAGACATAAGTCACGTTTTTGACTTACGTTTTCTCCCCTCCCATTTAACTATCTCGATTCCCGGTTATTTCTCATTATTCAAATTGGATTAACTTTTTTAGGTATTACAATTGAAACATTATTATCATGTTATACACAAACATATTTCAGAATAAAAGTCTTAACGTGTATACCAATCACGTTCTTTTTAGTTAAAAACACAGGTCCTTGGAGCTGCCTTGTGGACGATGTCTCTGGTCCTATGTTCAGACGCTGACGTCCTCAGTTCACCTTCCCGCTTTACAACATTCATTTTCTATTGTTCAAATAATAAAAAAACTATTGGTGTTATAATTTAAACTGTTCTATTTTTACACCTTACAGTTCTGTCTATAATTCACGATTTGATTGTCTTACTTTTCTTCGGACACGTGCAAGCTATTATTTTCACAATATTTGTAAAAGTTCACATTACAGAATTAAAAGTTCACATTTCAGATTAAAACGAATGATCCTTTGATCATTCTTACTTTGATCTATAGTCTTGAAAACACTTCTTTTATATACAAAAATAATACGTCCTACTACACTGTATGCCTCCTTACAACTGGTAAAATTACATTGTTTTAATTTTTTTAATTTCTTTCTACACAAACTGAATACATCTGATCATATCAGATATCACCTTAAGACTGCTTTAAAACATTGTACTAAAAATTACTTTAACAAAAAAATACGTCTCTCTAGGTCAGAGACCTTCTCCCAACTGTACTTCTACATTTTTCTAATTTTAAAAATTTCTTTTAACACAAACTGGATACGTCTGACTCTATCAGATATCACCGTACAACTGCTTTAAAACATTATACTAAAATTTACTTTAACAAAAAAATACGTCTCTCTAGGTCAGAGACCTTCTCCCAACTGGCAAACCACATGTCCACTTTTGTCTAGCTTCAACCTAAGCATCTTATTTCCAGAAAAGCAAAGTCAGCTAAAAAACTGTTCACCTTTCCCACACCACGGACACTGCTAAATCATTTATATGACAACCTGTTCTGTCTGTTATCACAACACAATTATCACTTAAATATCTATTACAACTTACATTTTATACAACAAATTAATATTTTGGAAATCTATATTAAATTTTATTCACAATTGCTTTAATATTTATTTACAGTCATTCATTTGACTCACGTGGTATTCTCTATAGACCAATTACAAATCTCCCGGTTTATTTTCATGTTTCAAATCTTAATATAATCATTTCTTGGTATACAAATTAAAGTTAAATTTTAGGTAGTATTCAGTAGCGGCCGGTGGTTAAGTGCAATGGGAGGGCTTTGTTTTATTTTATACACATAAGGGAAGGCATGTTATCAAAACATACACTACGGTTCAGAAAGCAGGCGTAACACAAGTGTTATTCACTCCATATTAAAAACATATGGGGTCTACATACTACATAGCGATTATAAAGCAAAGTTTGTACAGTCTATAGCTAATAAAATACAAAATAAAATAAATGAACTATTTTGAGTTTTACTTATTACCATGTCAGGCCTAGGGGGTCCTAAATCTTTTAAGGCAATTCTATGTTCTATGTTTTTAATTCCTTGACTAATGATTAAACTTACATCATGTGTCACAACGTTTACCGTTGACATATTACCGGCAACTGTATCGGCATCTAATTTATGGTGGCTGCACTGACTGTTGTCTGCGCGCGCAGCTTCGGACTCTGCCCTAGAAGCCCATTACACGCTGTGTAAATGACGTCACGGCACCCTCAGCTCTGTCTGCTGCCTGCCCCATATGACTAAATGCAATGAAACTAGGACGCTCTGGCCACCGTCCGAACTCCAGAATACATTTGTCAAATATTTTATATTGTAAAACTCCCGCTACAAATGATGGTGAAATCCATAGCGGCAATTCATAATTCATTTGTCTCAAAGAATTAAATACATATAGGTATTTACATTATTAAAATAACATTATCATTGGGGGGGGGGGGCGTCCGAGAGTCCTTATGAGTAAGCCACCACTGGTAGTATTACAAAGAATAAGGGGTTTTGTTTTTATATTTATTTAAAAAAAGAAATTTGCTCAGCATTAAGGGCGCCAGGAAGCATTACGCTTACCAATTTTGAAAAAGTTAAAAAAGTTTAATTAAAATGTTCTCAGGGTCATGTTTTCTTTTAAAAGTGTACTTCCAAATGGTGATGTGATAAATAAGAAGTCCGTTTTGTGTTTCTGAAACTGAACATATTAGTTTATTAAAATTATTCATACACACATATATTAATAATACATGTTTATACATGAGTATATTACTTGAAATTATATCATGATAGAAATCTGAAATTGTTTTGTCTTGAAGAGACTAAAATTATTCTTTATAAATGACTCGAGTTTAAAATTAGTTGCAACTTTTATTCATTAAATTTTACATGAGCATCTTTGTCTCATATTAAAAAAGTTAGAAATTTTCTATTAAAGTTTTAGTTTAGATATTTTAAAAATTACTTACAACATTTAAATTACTTATTTAAACGAATTTTAACATATTTAATATTTCATCATGAGTCCTTTTTTACACAAAAGATAAAATAAGATTGTCTATTATTTATGTTACCACATTGTAGTAATCTCCAGGGTGGACGTCCCTTGTGGCGTGCAGTCCTCGTTTTTGAGGTTGAGGTTCGTCATAGACTAAGTAATATCTCATTTGATGATCTCGATTTTGATTTTACGAATTCATAATTCTCACACGTTTCATCTCTACCACTGATATAGAGTTTATGTTTTGATATTTAAAGTCTTTCGGATTGAAAGTACCGCTTAAACTGTCTATACAATGAACAAAGTTCAATTCGCACCATGTGCTCAACGCTCATTAACAGAAGATTTACTTTTTCACAACGAATACGTGTCCGTCTGTTTCCGACGCACCCTCTACGATCAACTGACTCTAAACTGTTTGCAATTTACATTATATTACAAAAAGTCTCTTTAGTTTAAATTTCATTGTTCTCCAAATACTTCCTTCACTAATCAAAAGCACGTCTATTCACTTTGAATGTTCCTTTCCCACTGACTCCACGCACGCTTACAGTCCCGGATATTCACACACCTATTGTCTCAAAACCATAATCGCATGACAACAAGTATTTCACTCAAATATAAACAAGTTTTTAATTAAATATTAAGCTAAACTTAAAACTAAACATTGTAAATACATTTTTGGAAATTTATTTTAAAAGATCTCATTATTTTAGAAACAGCAATAAAGTCCACTTTCACTTGACTTTATTAACTCCCGTTTCATTTCAACCAATGACAGCATTTATCTATTTTACCTCGAATTTCATCCCATATACAAAAATTCAAAATCTGTGTATTACAATATACACAACTGATGGAAAATGTCCGAATAAACTATATTATTAAATCAAGTTTAAATATTTAAAAGTACATTAATTTTGAACAAAATCTAAGATTTAAGTATTTAGGAAATTTAAAACCTCAATACATTATTCAAACATATTAAAAAAAGTAAAAAGTGAAACATAAATTTTAAGATTTTTAGCCTGAATAGTGATAGATGTAAATTTAAATTAAAGTTAGTATTAAGGTGTAGGATTTTTGTATGTCAAAAATAGTGCAGAGCAGAAATTACGAGCCATGCAGGTGAAAGAAATACATAGAGACTTAGACCAAGGTCTGGAACAATGGCAAGATCAAGTAATGCTTTTGCAGTGGGCAGATTCCCAACGAGCTGAAGCCAGTGTTCAAACACAAATTGAGAATAGAAGGCTTAGGCTGGAAATTGAAAATAAGGAACGCCAATTACTTCATATTCAAAGAATGCAAAAGTAAGTTTACATACAATATGCAGTATATTTTAGTAATTTTTGATGTATTTGTGTTAGTAATAATAAAGAATAGTAATATTAAACATAATATAAGGGGAAATAAATTTCTTTCAACTAGATTATGAAATACAGTACTCATTCAAAATAAAATGTATTTCTAAAATGTTTTGGGCACTTTTAAAAGTATTGTCTATAGAGGGATGAAGGAATATATCATTGGAAGTCCAAAATAGGGAAATAATACTGGTTTTAGTATTTTTTTTATACAAAATACTCATAAATAACTGAAAAATGGCAATTTTTAATTTAAGATATTTCTGAAACTTTGGTTCTCAACTCTTTCTCAGTATTTGCAGAGTGGGTCCAAGGGCTGGAATCTTTGATACTTTGCTGATAGGCAATTAAAATGAGGAATTTTTTTCAGGAATTAGGGATTAGATTGAGAGACTATCTAAGGTTCAGTCATCTATTGATACTCTCACTTTTTCAAACAGTTCTAGTCTTGATAATCAATGAGACGTTTAACTCCAGTATTGGTGAATTCTATGTTTTTCATGATTTCTGTTCATCTTTAATGAGGTTTGTAAATTT
Organism: Aphrophora alni; assembly: GCA_963513935.1. NCBI lineage: Eukaryota > Metazoa > Arthropoda > Insecta > Hemiptera > Aphrophoridae > Aphrophora > Aphrophora alni. The sequence continues at coordinate 117,933,601 of OY740767.1, read as the reverse complement.
TCGTTTATCTTTGGATATGCACAGTATCATATCGGTAAAATTTAAAAATCTCACAATTTGAGACAAAACGGATGAAAAATCATTAACAAGTCTATGGTGTTCAAAATTTTGGTTACCCTAATTGCATAATAAAATCTCTTTTTAAAATTTTTGATTGTAGTAACACTCAAATTTAAATAAGTTTGTAAAATATGGTACATTATCCTTATGATAATTTCCAATGCTTTTTCTTGGTGACCTGCATTATTTATTGTCAATTATCAGTTAGTATTTAAGAAAAGTACTAACTGACCCCATTTGTACTCTTTTTCTTTCATGGAGTATCAGCATGGTGTTTGTACGATTGTGAAGTAAATTTATCAACTTACTTTAATGAGTACAGGCTTAGCAATCCTGAGTGAAGTTAGCTTAATCTAAACTTTTTAAGCACTCTTGGTTTGGATTCCACTCTTTCATCTTTCTTGACCAATTTTTGTTCTTTTCTGACCTTGAAACTATTAGAGGGCTGGGGGACGTTATTTTATGCTCTTTTTGATGAGGCAATTATGACCGAGAGAATTTAAACATTTAGACTAGTATTACTTAAAGAAGGTGAGTGAAAAATTTTAATCTTTTATTTTTGTAAAAACCTGCTCTGGTAGATGCTGTAATAATGTGAAAAATCAGAGTTTGTAATAGGTTTGAAAATGAGCGGTTAACGAAAATAAAGTGGGAGGCTGTTTAAATCATAAATTGTATTTAATAAATTCATTTACAAGGAAAAATAGATTTTCAAGACAACAGAATAAATAACCATGTTTAATTTTAGTATAATCTAGTTTAATTAATAATATATGTAAATTTTTTTGTGTTTTACGGGGAGTGTGTAAAATTTAAGAACAGCGCCGGAAGGAACGCTTTTGAATGTAAGATATGCCTCATGGCAACAAACAGTGTGTGAGTCCAGTGCTAGTAGATGATGGACGTATTTTGCAGTCAGTCGAATGTTAAGAAAGTCTTAGTTCAGGAGTGATTAGACGTTTTTTATACCAAGTAATTGTTCTAAAACGGAACTTAAAATGTTGAAGTGTATAAGAGAACAGTTTGAACGTTGAGATATAGTAATTTTGTGTGACGAACAGCATTGGTTTTAGCTTAATAGGACAAAGTGTTAACTAAATGACGTGTCACGTACATAGACAATAGACAATTAGCGTGTATTGCATTATAAAATGTGTCGGTAGATGAACAATCGTAAACAGATTATATGAACTATCGAACTAATAAACATTTTAATATGGCAGGTGTCGAACAATAGAAAACTCAAAGTTTACGAATGATGCAACGTTATCGAACAACTCAGCACATGCAAAATCACAAGACAATGAACTTCTTTCAACATAATACGGTAATCAGTGTTAAATAACACTGAAATTTATATTGAGTAACTATGTAAAGTTTATTATATGTAATGTACTATTTTTTATAAATTTAATATTTTTGAACAACTATTTTGTTGTAAGGATCATAAAGGTCTACTGACCTAAATTTTTTATAAAAATAATTTAAGATTAATTTAAACAGATAATTTTAATCTGTTTATTTAATAAAAGAATTTTCACAAGTTGCAACTAAAAATTTAAAGTAGAGTCAAGATTTCTTTTGTCTGAAATTAAAACCTTCTTAAAAGGGAAATATAACAAAATTAAATAGGATGTATAATTTATAATTTTATATTTGAATTATTCATGTATGTGTATGATTTTATTTAATAAATGTGTTTTGTTAATATTTCAGTCAAAGTGTTCTCATTACAATACCAGATTTCACTGTAAGTACACTTATGAAAGAACTTTCGACCCCAGAGATTTTAAAGTTAATAAATTTAATAAATTCAATTTTTTTAGATAAATAATGACCACTAGGTCTGGCGCCCTATATTAATCAATTAACAATAATTAAATTCAATTTCAATATTAAATAAATAACATAAGAACTCTTCAAGTTCAAAAAAAATAAATTTTTTTATTTTTAAATAGCTTCACTATTCAGCAAAGGCTCCCTTTTGAATTACTTCAATGCTCATATTTCATTACAAATCTGTTAATGAGAAGGTTCTTAAACAACAACAACAATACAAAATATGAAGCTTTTTATGTTTAAAAGTTTTAGTTTTTTACTATTAAAATTTTTAATAAAAGAATTTAACAATGTCTCACTGAGGAGTAATACTTTCTTCAAATTTTGTGACTAAGTTTTCTTTAATTGGCTAAATCTATTCAGATTTGGGTAATTATTACAATTAATATCAAGGTTTTTTGAAAACTAAATAAATTATTAGTTTGCTTGAAATGCCGAAAATACATTTAATTTCCTATCCACAAAAAACGAGGTATTGGCTAGAATAAGACCAATTTGTACCAATTGTGAAGAAAATAGGTTTAATAGATTTTGACAAACCATTGCTGATTTTCATTGTAAAAAAAATACATGGACAGACATTTTTGATAAAATCCACTATTTTTTACTCAAGGGAACTCAAAACAATTATATCTCAATATCTATATATTATGTGTTTAGTGAAAAAGCATAAAGTAAAAGATTCTTTGAAATTAAAACATATTAGTTTCATAGCTGTTCCTCTATTTCTATAAGATTCCTCTATTATTTTGACTTGTTTTCTGTTCAAGGAACTTTAAAAATTAATTTATTGCAACCCGTTAAATTTTTTTTAAAGTACTAACCAATTATTTAACAAATATTATTTATTTGCAATCCAAGAAATAATATTAATAAACCATTTTCAGAGTAAAACAGGCTGAAAACTCTAGGAAACAAAGTATTAGAGAAACAATTCAAGCCAAAGACAAACGCATAAATGTCCTTCAGCAGAGGAGGGAAAAGGAAATCCAGGAAGGCCGTATACAAGCTCAGACAACAGCTGATCTCAGAGAGCATCTCAGGTCAGTTGTGTTTACAGTTTATTACTGGCATATTTTTTACTAATAATAATGACACTTAAAATTATTAACATAAGATTTGGGGACTTAAAATTTAATTTATTACAATGTATCTATAAAGAAATTTATTATTTATTCGGAAAGGAGACCGAATTAAATAAAAAAGACATTTTTCATCTTCTCTGGCTCTACAGCCATTGACCTCCTTCACAACCTCCCTTCAATCTTCTCTGTCCCTAAATTGCCTCCTCCGTCCTTTAATTTTCATAGACCAAGGTTTCCAGTACTGTAATGTCATCTATCCATCAATTTAAGTCTTGGTCCGCCCTTTGTTCTTGTGTGGTAAAGCATTTCTCCTACTATTCTTCTGGTATCTGGTCTTCCTTCATTCATGTATCGTGTTCAAACCACTTGATTGACCAAGACTTTATTGACTTCACAAATCAAACCACATCCTGACCTTCATTAATTAATTCATCTCTCCATTATATTTTAATACTCAGTTGTCCTCTCTTATGGGTCCATACACATAGCTTAATAAGGTGTGCTCATAAAAAAAAGGCGTGATTTGGCCAAAAAAATATACAAATGAATTTAAGATCTGGTAAAATTTACAATAAATGCTTATAAAACTTCGTTATTACATTTAAAAAAATTTTTTCCTTAGGTAAAGCATATTCTATCTTCTATGCAGCAACATACAATAGGGTGTTTCTGATTGATTTACATGGGATTAAAACCAAAAAAGTCTACATAATATTTAATTGGTTAAAGTTAATTTATACATATTTTAAAAGAAATTAATTTAAAAATAAAACTTTGTACACTAATTTCAGCTCATATTTAATCAAAAGTATAAGTCTAACAATTCAAATTTTATAAAATAAAATCGAAAAAGTATTGTATCTTAAATTCTTAAAATTCTACATAGATGAATAAACAATTAATTATTATATGAACCATTAAAAAAACAACAATATAAAGTAAAAAAAATATTATATGTCTGATAAATGAAATGTAAGTAGTAACAAAAATTGAATGTCTAATAAATTAAAATAAAATAGAACAACATATTAATTAAATTACAATATTAGTGGTTTAAATTTAATAATAAAAATATAAATCCTAAAATAATAATATTTTTAAATTTGTTTTGAGAACCACTTCAATTTACTAGGCAGCCATTAAAAACTCGCTGGGTTGATCTTTACAGATAAGATATTCATATGAATCACAATAGTTATTTGTTAACCTGGTTTTTTTCTTGTAGAACAGTGTACTACTTGTTTACTATATTGGTTTAACTACTTGAGGGTTTTCTGTCATGGTTCTCAGAGATATTTCTATTCAGTCGCCTTTTGTCGCAAAGTTATTTTGTGATTGAAGCATGATTAATTACACGAAGTTGGGTTAGTATATAATACATCTGTTGCCAAAGACATTTTATAAGGTTATTAAGAAACACCTCCATGAGCATTATATAAGTTGGTTATATACAGTGTGTCTTATATGAAGGTATTCCAATATTTGACTTGTCATGGAACAGTTGTTTTTTTAACAAATTCTTGAAATAGATATTTCTTAAAGTATATCACAGAAATACCAACTAAATATCCTGTAAGCAAAAAAAAAAAAAAAAAAAAAAAATGGATATTGTTGAAAACAAAACACAGTTTTTGTGCTGTTTATATTAATTTCATTAACTATATTTTTATTACATCAGACATTTTACTAATATTATTCATTATTAAGTTAGTAATAAAGGAAACAGTCATGAATAAACAATGATTACTATTCGAATTGGAAACCATCTATGCATTGTTAACACCACCACCAAATGAACACTTCAAAGGAATACCAGAAAAAGTGTTGTGGATCTATTCTCACACCATCTGAGCAGAAAAATGTGCTACATATGACGAGCTAAATGCTGAGGTATACTTTTAACCATATCTACAACATTCATACGCAATTTTAATCAAATCAGTCCAAAAACAACTGTTCTACAAGAAGTTAAACATTGGAATATCCTTTATGAGACACACTGTATATAACGTACACATTTATTATCCAATCATTTAGTAGTTTATTGAAAACAATTATTGGTCAATCTGTTGCTGATTTTTGAAACATAATACCCAGGTATTACAATCGATTACATTTTTGTTAATCCAATTTTTTATGCAAAAGGAAACTGACTGACAAACCTCTAGGATAATGTAAACAATGCTGGTCAACTTAACCATCATGGCACTCACATTTTATTTAAATGATCTGATTCATAAGAGTTACTTTGTTGGTAGAAAAATAAGTCGAGGTATAAATATAATAATGAGATAGGCAATAAAATTGAAAAAAATTGTACTGTATAAACAGTAAAATATCAAAACAATTAGCCTATAATGAACAGAAAGAGAGTAGCAATTTTTAGTAGCCAGATATAATAAAACAGTTCTTGTGATCACAAGTAGCCAGGAGGCTTGAGATTCATGTTTATACATACATAAGGTAGTAATAATTTTATAAAACATTAGTTACAGTAAAAATCAAGAGAGCTATATTCATCTAAAAAAATTAACCAAGCTCAGCAAAAGGAAGTATTGGACTCCAGAGTGTAGAAACTCAGCTATCAGCATGCCATTTGGTTATGTGAAAAATTCAAAATGTTAAATTTCTTTTATCACAATTGTTTCAAATAAAAAACTAAAGTTTTTCAACTTCTAATTCGCTGATTCAAACTTTTTTTTTTAAATCGGTAGTTTATTAAACACTTTAAAGTCATGTATATATTTTTATGAACTGTAAATTGAAAGAAAAGAAAATTTAGTACTTTTTGAGAATAATAAAATAGCTACAATTTAAAAAAAAATTGTCCTCTATTATTTGATCGGAATTTTTTGAGATTGAATATTAAAAAAAAAAAAATAAATTTAACAGACTTAAATATGTAAATTATGCACTAAGGATTTGGTATGCTTATTTTTAATATAATTTTTTGTTTAAAGGCGAAAACCCACTACCCTAACAAAAAAGAACATAAAATGCTCCTAAACATAAAACTAACTAATCAAACCCAATAGCAATAATATATAAATCTATGTAAAGTAATATGGAAATCCAGCCCCCCGCACTGTAGTCAAATTAAACCTCTTTTACTATTTGTATTATACATTTACAAACTGAGAAGATAAGGTATAAGATTTCCATAGCCCTAGAATACCCCAATATCCTCAGAGTAGATGTGATCAGAAGATAAAAGAGAATTATAATGAAGAAAGGTGTTTTAATGAGAGTATATCAGGATTGCTACACCTGTATTCACTATAAGTTACCCATGAGGGGTTTATATTATAATATCTGTTGATGTCTCAAATTCGAATATTAAACAAATATTCAGTTATAAATTTTCTGACTTTCTTTGGACATTTGATTTTTCCCAGAAAATTTTGTGATTGGGAAAATATAACTAATCTAGATTTGTAGGAAATAACTTAAGGATTTTTTTTTTCCCTTTCTTTTTTTCACAATCTGATCATTAGAAACCAAGATATTGGATGACAGAGGTAAAAACTTTGTATCTAACTACAAAATGCGTATTACTCATATCTATCAAAGCACAACTCTGAGAATGTTAATTTTTTTTCTGTGTAATACAAGTGTGATCCCAAGTATGTTGCTACCCTCTTTCTATTCACTTAAAGTCGTAGTTTTACCCTTCTATTAAGTAAAATTTGTACACAATTCATTACATGTTTGTTATTTAGATAATATTTCAAAGTGGACGAATTTTAATTACATCAAAAGGTGATTATAATGAAAACCAAATCAAAACAATAGTTTTAACACTAAAGGCATTGTCAAATATTAATGAAAATCATAATTCAAATCTTTTAATGTAGAAAAATACATTCATTCATCATGAAAATATTCAGTAAAATCAAATCAATAGTTTAGCAATCTGTGTGCCTAATTAAACAGACACTTTTGAAAAATACTATCATACTTCTAAGAAATTTTTTAAATAAACATAAAGCTACATAATTTTTCAATATTGTGGTGGAAAAAATAATAAAGCGTGTTTTCAATATAAATGGGAACATGGCATAAAAAGATAAATATTATTTTTTAAATGGATTATTTTGTTTTCAGCAATGCATGTCTGGAATTAGTTTTGATAAAAACAAACCAAGAAACCATTTAAAAGAAGATGGAATAACTTAGATTTCATGGATATAAGTAGTGCATGAAATAGTGAGTTTTAATAAAATCTAGTTAATACTCGGAATAGAAATAGAAATGTTTGTACATTACAAGTTTTGATTTAAAAATGAATTCAATAAAATAAAATTTTCTTTAACACAACTGCATATTCTTAATATATGTTGGTGTGTATTTTGAGAATTTAATTAGTTTTAAAATAATTCACTTACAGATAATGAGTTAGCTTCATCATGTTAATTTCATATCGAAAAGAAAATCATGGCTTCATATAAGTTGTTAAATTGATCAGCCTTGTGATAGTAATTAAGTGCTAAATAATAATGGGAGATGACATTGGAAATTGAATATAATTCTATATTTTTGTTAAACAAAAACTACAATCTGACTTTTAATAAATAAAAATTAATGAGTACAAAAAATTTCAGAAATACATAGATAACATATATTATGGATATGAGATAATTTTCTTTAACCACTTTAAAATGTATACAGACGAACACTATCACCCGAAACTTTTGACCGAAAAGTTGCTAGGGCTGCAATCGAGATGCGAGTGGGGAGTCGTCCTGTTACAGCAAGTCCTACAATGATGCGGTCACATATCTACTTGGGCTGAATCTAACTAATGCACATCTTCTCCATTAGTATTATGTAAATATGTAAGTGCAATAAATATTTTAACAAAGTATAAAAAACTTATGTTTTTTCTGACAGTCCTTCTTATGTCTCATACATCAGATATTAAAAAAAAAAAAAAAAAAAAATTGTTCTTATTTGTCAAAGAATTATATAGTAGAAATGAAAATACTGTTGTAGAAATCTATGCATATTGGATATAAAACGATTCCCTCGACTTCTCGTTTTATTTCTGCCAAATCTTCCGCGGCTATCTTCAGTTGATTCACTCCACAGTCACAGTTTCTCCGAGATTACACAATGTGTGAATATCATAGATGAGATAAACCCCTCAGTTTTAGTTTCAATGATTCTTGGCAACCATGTATTAACTTTATATAATTATGAAAACTGAGATGGAGTTATTTATAGCCACCATAATAGCAGCGAGATGTCAACAATTCATTTCAGCACAATTTATTTCTCTAGTGCAAATTTCAGCTATAGCTCACTTGGCTTAAACTAGACAAAACACAATAACAAAATCTTGTCCAGTGACCGAACTGTGGGAGTTTTTAGTTTAGAACTGATAACAAAATTCGTTCTAAACTTTTACATCAGCGCATTAATAATTATGCATATTATTTATTATGCTCATTATTTAATGAGAATGTGTTTCTACCTCTTAGAATAAAACAGTGAGAACTGTTGTAGCTCTTTGGCAGATACCTTAGATGTGTCCAAATATGCACGACAAATATTAACACACTTGACTGTTCAGTTGATTATGAGTCATTGTTTAGTGCTGTGCGGCAGAAAAAAACTAAATTAAAAACTTGAGCAATGTATTAAAATAAATTTTTTAGTAAAATTGAAAGAAAGAAAAAACCAAAGAAAAGTTTTCAGATATGTGTTGGGGCAAATGCTTACGGTGAAGACTGTACGTCTCATGTACATGTGTTTGAGTGAAACAAAAGATTCAATGAAGGATGTCAGAACAAACTCCTTGGAGACTTTCCACTTCAAGAAGCGAAATAAATGGCCAGATTGTTTGACAAGACTGTTAACCGTCTCCGGATGATAGTTGAAGCCATGAATATTGACAAAAACACTGGATAGAAAATTTTGTGAGGATTTCTATATGAAAAAAGTTTGTACCAGGATGGTCCCTTCTTACACAAGAAAAATGAATGCTGCAAAGAAATTTGTTCTGACATGCTGCAAAAATTTGATATTGACCCAAAACAAATTATCACTTGTGATGAAACCTGCATCTTCTAGAATGATCTAAGATCAAATGTCGATCAATCTAATGAAAAACCCCATCAAGAATTTTAAAAAATAAAAAAATCATCTAAGTCCAAATTCAAAGGGATGCTTTGTTTATGTTAAGAATGTAATTTTGGAAGAATGATTTTCAGAAGGCACAGCAGGATATTACAATGAATTTTGACAAAAATGAGATTCAGAAAAAGAAGGAAAAAAACAATTTTAGAAGAAAGTTTTATTCTTCATCAGGAAAATGTGCCTGCTTGGTCTAAAAAGACTTTTTGTGAAGTAGTTTTTGGCCGGCAATCACATATTACTATATTGAAAATCTTCTATATTCACCAGATATGGCACTATGTGACCTCTATATTTTTCCTTAAAGTGAAATTTTGGTTTAGAAGAACATGTTTCGAGTCAATTGATGCAGTAAAGAAGAAAACGGAAGATGTCTTAATAATATGGCCCGATGCTTCTCAATGTTTAGACAAACTATCTTCAAAAAATCATAAAAGATAAAAATGTCAAGATATGAATGTTTGTTGATAATGTGATCATAAGATCTTAACAAAAAATAATGCCGAGCAGTATACAATCTTGGAACAGAGAATAAACAAAACCTTGAACCTATTGCCTCTAAGAAGGTGGAAATCATCACTCTAAAACTCCCTACCAGTTGCACCACAAAAACAATAACTTAAACTTGAAAATCAATCAGAACCTACCTGACAATGAATGTACAATGTACCTGAGGTTATTATCCTGGAAAAAGTATGTGACAAACTCAGTAACAAAAGTCAATTAAAGACTTATAAGCCACTTGGGGAAGTACCCAAGAAACAATGAACATACAAAACACATAAAACCAAATATGAAGTATAGAAGCGAAGTGCTCATAATAGCCACCACCTCCACCTTCAAAGCACTAGAAACAGCACTAAACAACCTATTAATTAATGGAGGTGTAAAAACAATGACAATACTTCCCCTCCAGTTGCATTAAGGTTATTTCCCTATCCTTTCAGAAATAAACTGTCAAGGACCATCCCCAAGCCTTATTAATTTAGATTACAGCAAGGTGGGTTAAAAATGTCTATTTCACTATATCATACTTTTAATAACTAAAATTTACCAATTAGTGCTGCTGATAAATACCTTAGCCATCGTAACATTCCAACTCAAGTACAACTACTCTGCTTAGCAAAAAAAAATCAATTTAATACCAGATAATCAACATTGTCTGTAATAATTGAATAATACTGAACCCTGACGGTTATTTTTCAAGAAATTATTACTTAATTCTATTTTTTTTAAATGATTTTATTTTTTTATTAAATTTAAAATTTGCACAGCTATTATGGGCGCCAGATGTATTAACATCAATTTTGAAAAGGAAAAAAATGACTCTAAATATTTGTGATCTCGGGTGTGAGTTCTTCCAAAAGTGTACTTACAGTGATTTTTGTCATTTGAAATGAGAACACTTGCTTCTGAAATTTTAACATGAGTTTATTAAACAACAAACAAACAAGATTATTAGATGAAATATATCATCAATTATTACATTAAATAAATTTATTATAAATAACATCCTATCTGGATTTTAATATATTCATTCAACCTTTGAGGAAGGTGTATACTTTGTTAAAAAACATGACTTTAAATTACGTTGCAACAAAAATTATTTATTTAAAAGAAAAAAAAAAGAAGAACAGATCAAAATATCTGTTATTTAATTATTACTTTACTTTTATTTGAATATAGAATTTAAATTAATCAACCTTTGTTGATTTGATTATATGTAAAAATTCTTTATCTTAATTATGAAATTATAAAAAAAATGAAATTATCTTTAACAAACATGAGACAAATTATATTTTATATTATACAGAATTTACAATATTTGTGTTGTATACACATTTTTTACCAGCTTGTAGATACTTTTTAGAACTTGAAGACATGTGCTTCCAACTGCGTAGAATCGCTTAGCCATTCTTTGAAAACGACGCATACATATCCACTCTCATCGCTCAAACCAAAGTGCATTTTTTAAAAATTGTCTAACAACTTAATTAGTTCTCTTTTACATTTAAAACTGTCCATTATTAAACCGATGACACGGTGTCACGAGATACCGTCATTGTCTTTTTTACATAATACGCCACTCAACATACAAGTCTTTGTCCGTTTATTAATATTTTTTGTTTTTTAAAAACACTCCACTATACTGTTCAAAACTATTGTTATTAAATTAGTTTGATGCAGATTACATCTGACATCTTTAAAAACCCTTGTCCAACACTTCCGTCAATTTCTGAAACACATTTTTTTTTTAAACTCTCTCTACCCTTGACAATACGTCTTACGCCTTCAAGCATTGAACTAAGACTGTTTAAACTACATCTTACACCTTCAACCGCTGAACTAAGACTGATTTTAAAACATTTTACATTTTTGTTAAAACACCACTTGTACAAATTATTATAGGTCTAACCATGTCAGACTCCATTCTACGACTGAGAAAGTGAGAAAATCACATGGCTTTCTCTATTTCCTGTTAGTACCGGTTATTTCCCAATCTCTCTGCATCAGCAATAATTATATCCAACGTTCTATTCAAATACTACTGTTTCAGTAAAGTGTCCAAACACATCATTTCACAAAACACACAATTTATAAAACTTCATATAATTAAATTATCTTAAAAACTACACATCATTATTTGTTTATGTTTGGAAATCGATTTTAATTATGAATTTACTCTGTTTAACTTTGAAAATCATTAGTCACATTTTTGACTCATGTCACCCCCAATACGCTTACCCGTGATTTTAAATATTTAATTAAACCAACCTTTTCTAGGCAACCAGGCAGTAGCAAATTTTAGACTAAATACTGGACAATGGACGAAACTGCCTTTCTAACCCCCCCTCCCATTAGATTAACATTTACAAATCTCATCACTGCATAATTTGCGAAGATCGTACCACACTAATGAATAGAGATCACCTCCTTGTGTGCACAGAACTGTACCATACACATCAAGAAATGAAGAAACTACCAAAGCTATATTGGGATCCCAGAAGATGAATGGAGTAATTCACGAAGATGCAGTTAGAAAACAACATAGCTGACAGAAACTGATCTGTTATAAATCTTTAACCAGTGTAAAACAAGATTAAATCAGTGTATAAGTCTGAAGGGATCAAGCATTAAAATTGTGATACTCTCCGTGTACATACACTGTCAATCATCTTCATGAATAATGACTTCCTTTTTCAACTTTAAAACGTTGTTTTGTTGTTTATTTATGTTATACATGTAAGAATTAATCTAACCTACATACGGGACATTTCCTGTATATTATAAATCAATTCAAATAAACTTAACCTAAATTTCGTTTTGTTCGGTTGCCATTCGGAGTGAGCAAAGTAGTGTGCAAAATAGTGGGCAAAGTGAAACTGTTGAGAAATCAGCTGTTTTGCAAACTAATTTAAATGAACAAAATGCCATTTTGTCAACAACTGTAGACAAAGTTATTTTACCATATACATTAACTAAGGTTAATACAAAGTTATAAAATGTTTAGATTTTGTACAGATAGGAGACACAGATCTTGAAAAGTGGTCCTTAGTCCTTGTGCCCAGTAGTACGTAAATATAAAAACCATAATAAAACCCTAAAGTTCTGAAATGTTTTGTAAACACTTTTTACTTTCTCAATCAGTAGAGAGAATATCTTGTTCTAACTTTCAAATTTTTAATAATTCCTAAAACAAAATTTAGTTTTAAATTGTTTATTGACAGTCACACATATGTTTATAAATAACTAAAAGTACATTATTATATTATCTGAACACATTTTAAAGAACAAAAAACATCTATAAGTGCCAAACATTTACCGCATCTAACTGCATAATACAAAAATAGTATAACTCTAAATATAATTTCTTTATACTAATAATAGAAACAGTTTAAAAATATAAATTAATCATGTAAATTACACAAGTATGAGATATCTTTGGTATAAAATTTAATAGATGCTATTAACCAATTGCAAATCTTTAACATTTATATCTTCTGAAATTTATAGAGTTTGTCTAATACATATTATTTTGTTAAAAAAAAAAAGAAAGTAATATAAATATCAAAATAAAGAAGATAAACTTATATGGAATGTAAAAATATAAATCATTAGAAAACACACAAATTTTATTAAATGCATTATTGTGTAAAAATATTTGTGAGTATGCGGTAAACCTAAAATTTGTCTAAAAGTGGAGAAAATAATGAGTTGCATATATAAGGAATTAAATAAAAACATTGAAATGTCACAAATTGCAATATTGAAACAGAAAAACTCCAATAGCCTAAAATGATAAAAATAACTAAAAAAGTAAAGACAATAACTAAAATAAACCTAAATTTTTTCTAAAAGTGGAGAAAATAATGAGTTGCATATATAAGGAGTTAAATAAAAACATTGAAATGTCACAAATTGCAATATTTGAAACAGAAAAACTCCAATATCCGAACCTATACTAATAATGTTTTTACTAAGAAGTACGCATATTTAATTAAATATCTTACATATTACAGCAGATAAAATTGTACAAGAACATAAAAAAACTTCTTATACAGTATTTCTAAGTTAAACAACACTTTGTTTAAAATATCAACAGCATTTAACAAACAAAATTCAACTTGAATTTTTTGATATATTTATAGTTCATTTACTTGCCCGAGCAATCTTATATAAACTATTAAAGTTTACAGCTGTTTTGTCTATTTGTCCTGACAAATCATCACCAGACCATGTAGAACTCTTATTACATTATAATATTTTAAAATAATTTAAAAAACATACACATTTACACGTATATCAAAAAAAGTAACACTATATTAAATTTTATGTCGTAGTTAGCGTCCACTTTCATATTGTCTGACAAAATTAAAACTAGGCAAAACAGCTGTAATCTTTAATAGTTTATACAACATTATTCATGCAAGTAAAAGTAAAAAATATATCATTTTATAATAGTGATCAGTAAGGTTATACCAACATAAATGGTTTTATTTTTTCTTGTTGGCTAGCAAACTTATATACAACATTGATAAGTATACCTACCCATAAATAGTGGAATCAATAAGCTAATTGGAAAGAGAGTGAAATTTCCCCACCTGTCAATATTACTAATCAGTAAACACATATCCAAAGTAGTTTACTATTTCTGAGTATAATTCAGTTATTGGGTGAGGTGGGAGGAGTTGGGTTCATTTTGCTCATGATAAACGACTCACCAAATTGTGTTACAGAGACAACAGAAATGTTAAAAATCTACTGTTACATTTCATACACATACATAAACATATGCACAAATTCCCATTTAAACCCTTTACTTGAATTTTTTTAAATCAATCAAATATTAAAATACTGGCATTTTAGTTTAAAATTAGTCCCCCTAGTTGAAATAGACCTAAAAAAATTATAGGAAAATCCATTAAAATCGTTCACCACTGTAAAATTAATACAAAAAATATCATATTTATTTTAAAAATTCAAGTCAGATATCATAGTTTACAACTGAACCCAAAATAAAGACGAACAGATTGCCAAAAATACATGATAATTAGTTTAGCCATTTGGGTTATTGACAAGAAACAGTAGAACCTTGTTTATCTATTTCCTTCAATCCATTTACAGTCAAAATACTGTATTAACATCTGGTGCGATTTTAATCATGATAATATCATTTGAAGTTGAATTCACCAACAGTGTGGACGGGTGTGATGATTTTGGGCTCTTCGTAATGCACCGATTAGTCATAATCCCATTACATTGTTTTGTAAAGAAATGGGAGTGGTGTGTATGAGCTATCTTTTTCCTCATCGAATCCCTCAGTAATACAGTGCTGTACTATACTTGTCCTTAGTTTGGTTCGGACTGTCAAGTGTTACTGTTTTGCGAGGAGTTGTCTTGTCATTTTCATTTAGCAATTAGACCTGAGTATTAACTGTAGTTAGTATTAACTAAGAAATGGCGACTAAAAAGGCCACTATTACAAATGGATAAAAAAAATTGAAGCTCTGAACAGAATCAATTAAAGGTGAATATCTGAAGAAAAATTGCTGCATAATTTAATGTTGGTACTCGAACGGAATTTTGTTTTAAAATAATGATTAAAGACAGTTTAGACAATAAAGGAACTATAAAAAACCCAAATAATTGAACGTTAGATGACGCATTATTTGTGTGGGTTAATGCAGAAAGAGAATGTGAGGTTCCAATTTCGGGACCTATCATCCAAGAAAAAGCACTCACTTTAAATTTGAAAATTTCAAAGGTTTGGTTATACAGGTGGAAAAATCACCACGAAATATGTCAATTGACAATAATTGAAGAAATTTGTCTAGTGATTTACAAGCCCGTGATCCCTTCAAGACAGTTTGAACAATTAATGTTGAAAAATGTTTTGTAGCAAGTGTAAATTATATTTTCAGTATATTACAATGTTTTAAGTGTTTGTAAATGGTTTTTACATGTTATCTACATAAATGTTAAGTTTACAGTGTATATTTTGTTTTTGCCACTATCTCTGGATAATCCGGATTGCTTCTGGTCCCAATTGGTTTGGATAAACGAGGTTATACTGTACATCCAATTATCCATCAAATTGTTTAGAAAGTTCTAAACACATTACTCCTTCCCTAAAAAAAACATTTTGAAAAGAAGAAATACAAGGTATCATGTAAAAACACATATAGAAATCTTCATAATTTAAATTTGATTATGTTTGTATTTTAGCATTACAACAAATAGCAGCAGTTCAAAGAATTTTTTTTGTAGGGTTATAATTTATTTCGTCACAATACAGAAGCAAAACATTTGGATTGTTTTGTCACAAAGAAAAAAATACTAAAGCAATAATTCACAATAATTTTTAAATTCAAAACAAATTTACCATGATAATGAAGTGATAAATTTGGGTTTCCGATATTTTTTCTTAGAATTCTTCTGTTAGAATATAATATATACTGTTGTACATAATTCTTGAATCAATGACTTTTTTGTATACTTTTCAGTTAGAACTTTAACTTGTTAGACCTAAATATTGTCTAATCACAAATATGAGAAACTTCTTTTAGAGATAAGGCTAATTTGGTTGAAAACTAATTCTAAAAAACTATATGATTCATTATATGACTTACATCATAAATAAAAATATTGAATACATAACTGCAAAATTTTTGATTATAGGATTATTATAATTATAAGTATTATAGGGATTATTTAGGAATTGATTAAACATTTAACTTTATACAGAAAATATTAGGATTATGGTAATTTTGTTTGTATCATAAATTAGAATTAGTGAAAATTATGTAAATGAAGGTACAAAATTACAACCATTATTTCAGTAAAAATTTGAAGAAAACAAATTACACAATGCACTGGTATTGTTTCTTAAATATAATACATAATAACCAACATAAAACAAACAATTTATAATCTTAATTTACAACAATTTTATCGTAAATATTAAAATTACTATATTTTGATCATATAGTCATAAATATAACACTATTAAATTATACAAATTTTAAAACAATTATTTACATGAGAGTGTAAGGTATGGTAATTAATCAATTAATTCACTAACATGATATTTCATAAGATAAAAATATAAACAAAATAAATGGCTATTCTTATGCCTTATATAAGTTTTTAAAAAATAAGAGACATTTTTTATATACAACTACTTTAAAATATATGACACCCTTTCTTTACTAGTTTTAAGTAACCAATTTTGCTTTGACCAGGTTTGATTTTGTTTAATTTGCTTTTATGTCTAAGGTTTATTTTTCTCCGTTATCAAAATTAAAAGTTGGCAGGACTTTTAAAAATAATTAAACACATTTTAATATGAATATACAACAATTAATTTACATTGAATAACAAAACAATATAAGAGATCAATAACTATTCAAATATGCTAGAATCTTATTCGGTTAATTGTAAGGTGAGTGCTTAGAACGATAAGACAAGGCCATGACGAATGCTCGCAATGTAGGTTCAGGTCACAATTTAAATTAATTCTACCTCTACATAAAACAAACACATGAATTTGAATAAGATCACACATGATTAAACTTAACCATTGTTGCTTACATGAAGGTAAAGTGAGATAAAACAGAACTTTTTTTACTTACATTTAAAAATAAACGTCATTGCATACATGATAATTAAGCTAAAGTCCAGTTACAATCAGTTTTGTTCTCCAATTAGATTAAATGTATGGAAAGTTCCCTAGGACCTGTTTGTCAAAATTAAATAATACGATACTCAAACTAAAATAGGTTTTAATTGACTTTACACTAATATTCAATAATTCATCAGTTTACTGATTACAGTTGATGGTAGATTAGTGGGCTGTTTCTTTTATCTCAATTAATGACAAGAAAAAAAAGTGAGGAAAAATAAAATTTACAATCAACGATTATAAAATGTTGGTAAGTAGATAGATGGTAACTTGTGTATAGACTTAAAATATACATACTATGATTAATTTATTATCTATAGGATCAAAATATCCAAGTACAGTAGTTCTAATTCCAAACATAAGTTTATTTAGGTTTTACTTAGTGTTTTTCCTGGGAAATATAAACCTGTTAAAATTTGTAATTATGTTCTATAGAGTATGTAAAAGTTTTCAATAATATAAAGTTGTTTCACATTTCATAGGTTATGAGTTTATTACAACTATGTAATAACTTCTTTCCTATATAAATACACTAAAAACAATTACTTTAATAAAGATTCTAAAACTAAATATCCAAGATAGACATAAAAAGCAAACACTCTGAAAAATGAAAATACTAAGATTTCCAGAGTAATTCCCGACAAAAAGAAGTCTTAAGATGTCTCAAAAAATAAAATTGCTGCCTTCATAAGAATGAAGAATATTGGACGAAGAGAAAAGAATAAAGTTACACAAAGAAATGGCTTGATTTAACCTATCCTCACAAGAGGGTGAATTGGAAGAAAAAAATCATATTTGTACTGGTAAGTGCATCTCTCAGATAGAGGTCACCTAGCTGGTACATATAAGAAACAACAACCACATACTACTCCTTCACCATGACCGTTACTTGTACCTACATCATGAGCTGCTAGGCCTGTCCTTACCATTAAGCAGTTCTTAGTTTGCAGAGAAAGAAAACTGCCTTTCATATACAGAAACAATTTTTAAAAAAGGAAAACTTGTTTTAAGCTAAATTAAAGGTTACAAACTCATTACACGTTAACAGTTAATATCATCAAAATACAATGCGAAGCTCAAGTGTAGCTTAGAAATTAAACTTTTCCATTTTTATTGATTGTTCCTTTTCAGTCATCTGAAGTAAAAACATCTTGGAGCATAATAAAATGTATTTTGTTTCAAATATTACTAAATCTATTAACTCTATTAGTCACTGCAATTTTAATGTTTTTAAATGGGAGTGATAGAATGACATTCAAAATAAAGAAACTATTTACATAGCAATATGTTTTTTTGACTAGAAAACATGCCCAGTAAAAAAAATAATAATAAAAAATTGGCAAGGATTATTATTACTAAGTTCAATTAATATTAAAATCACCAAGTGAAGAAAGTTAACATATATATTGTAATACTTAGAAAATGTTGGTTTGATTAAATATTTAAAATAGCGGGTAAAGTAGTGGGGATAACTCTGAGTCAAGTGTGTTTTGGATGATATTCAATACCAAACATAATAAATTTAAAGATAAAATAGATTTCCAAATAAAAAACAAATAATAATGTATAAATTTAAAATAAATTTTTTAAATAAAATTTTATTAATTTGAATCCAACAGTGGTTAAGATAGAGAAATACGCTGTTTTAACCGGTATGAACAGGTTTGGAATAGCAGGACGCAGCAGTCAGTCTAGAACTGGGGCTTGATGCTCAATGACCTATATCATGTGGTTCTCCGAGTTTTCTGTTCAAAGATAGAAAAATATGTTTGGAAGTATTATTTTTGTTAAATTCATGGTGTACGAACATTCTTAAAAGTGAGAATAACAATGTTTCATGTTTTTAAGATCGTATGTGCTTAAAAATAAGAAAAAGACTAGATTGTGCAATTTTGAACACGTGCTTTGTTAAGACGGACAATAAACTATTGTGTTTAGTATGTTATATGAACCATGTTTCAAGCATCGCATCACGAATACTAATCAACCTACAGGTGTAGTCATCATACGTTCAACTCTAAAACTGCAATACTAGGAACAATGAACAATACGTTTCTTCAACTGGTAACCTCGTGTTATAAAACACGTCATAATTCAAATCTGTAATTTTTATATAATATGTTCTATGTTTCTTTTTGTATTTTATTGATGTAAATTTAAACAATTTAACTTAAATAAGTTTACTAGTCCAAATACCAGTCAGGTAATGGACATTATTAATTTTCTTTTTATATATTTTTGTACTCAGGCAAATGAGTAAATAATCATTTCAAAATTTTAACTTCATGACAGTAATTCAATACTTGCAAGTTTCATTTTCAATAAATTCAATTTTTTATTAAAGTCAATTCTTGACAAAGAAAATAGACCTTTTTTCAAAGGCATAAAAACTCAAGTTCTAGTAGGATGTTAATTATAATTGATTTTCATGATATGTTTCTTTTGATAAATGTTCATGTTAATATTTGGTTTGTTTAATAAATGTTTATGTTAAAATTTCAGTTTCAGTGTTATTCATTCAACCAGGTCACTGAGAGTACACTTTTGAAAGAGCTCACTTCCCGAGATAAAATTTTAATTTAAATTCATTTTCAAAATTGGTAAGCGAATGCTTCCTGGCGCCCGTAAATGCTGAGCAAACTTTTAGATTCAATAATAAACTCAAATTCATTTTATTTCTTTTTAAAGTAACTTAAATATATGAACTCCAGTAGCTCTTAAAGAATAATTGTTACAATATAAAAATCAATTTCTATTTATAAAAAAACCATGAAGTATAAGGCTTCGACTCATTTAATTCAATTATTATTTCTATAGAATGGTATAGAAGTAATTCAAACAAAGCAGATTTTTTATAATTCTCATACATTAGCTCATCCTTCGACTTAGCTATTGCAGCCTCAAGCCAAGATTAACATCAGGGCTAGGAATGTGTATTGATCATGATAGTTATTTGAACATGAAACCATTTCAAAATGCTTAATTATAATAGGTTTATAAATACTTTACAATGTTGTATCATCAGTCTGTATGTATTTTTAATTCCATTATTTATGTATTTTTTAGCAATATGCGGTTCAGTATTATGGCAGTATCAGTAGTATTTAAACACATTAATTTATGAAACTCTCTACCACATAGAAAAATTGAAATACTTGATCAGCATGATATCTGGTTTTTGAACATCGATCCATCACAGATAGTACATTTATTTAGTCGGTTTTGTAGACAGTCCACAAAGGTAGGCCTACACTCTTTCGTGGATTAACTGGACAGTGTATTTTGCTGCTGTATGTTCATTTTGTATAATTAATGTCTTTTAAGTACATAGCATAATGTCTTTGGGACTCTAGCATAATGCCGAAATATATAAAAATTGCTGATAAACCATTGTAAGGTATTTATTAACAACTATATTTATTGATCTACAAAATGTGTTAGGAGAGAGAGGATCTCCAGACATATTTTATATTCATGTGTGTTATTTCTCTGGCAGTCTTTATTTTTTCTTCTACTAAATAATTTTGCATACATATTGTTTTTTTTAAATGGCTTGAACAAAAATGGGAATACCTAAAAAATTGGAATATCAAAAGTGCATTTTTAGCAGTTATTTAAGAATGTTCACAATTCTGAGATGTTTATACCAAGATATATTTGATCGGGAGAAATGGAATAGTTGCAAGTAACATTATTAATAAATAAACGTAAAATCGTAAAAGATTTTATTGCATGAATGATTTGCGTTTAAAAAAGAAAAAAAAACTACAATACAGAAGTTAAATGTAGAACGACAGACGAGATTTCAGAGTTATTAAACTTAAGTGTGTGATTTAGAAGCAATCGCAAAACTTGTAAGAGATGTTAAATTAAGATTTCATAATTTTAATAAAATTAAATAATTTGGTGGCCTATGTCTAATGAAATTAAGAAAAAAATATATTTTGTAAAATGATTGGAAATAGTTTTGTCAGAAATTAGGGTGAGCTGTATTAACAAATAAAAAACTGATAGAAGGAAAGTGTGTAGTGGGGAGATGCATAATCTTAGATATCAAAAAATACAGACTATTACCGAATGGGTCTCCGAGAAGAGTAATTCTGAATTAAGAACACTCGAACTCCATCATAAGCTGATTGCTTGATCTTCTAGAGCGACGATCAATGCCCATAATGTAATTCATTACTGAAAAATAGCTTTTTAAAATTGAACTTCAAAGTAAAATCAGTGAAAATTATGCCTTAGTATGAGCGTAAAATTGAGTTTTATAATTTTAACATGAACAATTAGGAAAATTGAACTTTATACTTTAAGAGCTGAGACTAATAGCTTTATTAATAAAATAAATAAAAATCATGTGAAACGTAATAAAAGGACTTTTGTAAAGAAAACCGTCATAACTTAAATATGAAAATTATTGATCCTAAGAGTTTGAGTAAAAATGAACTTTCAGATGGAACGTCATAAGTAGTGTGAGACTTTTTCTATTACTGAATTAAATAACAAAAAAGACTTTATGAACTTTTATTTGAATTTTGAACTTTATGTATATTTTTAATATAAAAATATGTTAGTCATTTACAGGAATCTTGTTCTATAATTTGTTTATTATAAAATGTATGTATTTCAGGAGGAGTTAAGCAAACCGCTTAACCAAAATGTGTATGTTTAATATATATATATATATATATATATATATATATATACAAAATTTTGTAAATAAATGTATGTATTTCAGAAATTTTTCATGATCATTTATCATATATGAGTACATTTTCCCGAAATTCATGACCCAAGAAAAGAGTAAAATAAATAAGTGTTTGTGCTTTTCTCACAAGCTGGTGCCTGACAATTTAAAGTAAATTCTTCTTAGTATAAAATTAAATAATAAAGAAAGAAATTCAAGCCTTCAGTTTTAATTGAAAGGTGATGAATATATTATTATGAATATATTATTGCAATTGGGAATCACAACTCTTCTCTTCACCAAGAAAATTTTGTTTTTTAAAATCATAAAATCTCAAGTTTGTTTTATAGCTAATTGTACATTTGTACAAATTATACAAAATAAATAATTTAGTGGCTTTAAAAGGAGATGAGTAAATACATAAGTAATTTAAGCCCTAATGTAACTCTATAACACAGCTTGATTAATCTCCGATATAATAAATAAAATTGCTCATTTTAATGGAAGTTTAACTAGAAAGAACTTTGAAAATTAGCACCATTTTAAGAAAGGGTGTACACAAAGGTGGACGTTCCAACTAATTTATTTTTAAACTAATTATTTCTGTTTTATATTTTTTAAATAGTACTATATGCCACTACAGAAAATATTTTAAAACCTATGTAATAACTGAAATAAAAAACATAAACCTATTACCACTCACAAAATAAAAAGAGCTAATAAAAATAAAACTGGTACATTGATTAATTTTTATCAGTGTTTTGCTAGTCTAGTATCTTAGCAATCTAGATGTGGTAACATACTAAAAGCATGTTTCAAAATCATAAAACTGACACATCAATGTAGAATGAGGCTAGTTACTACATTTTGATACTAGATATCATTAAAAATCCATCACTATTCTACGCTGTGACGTAGAAAAACAAAAATAACTTTTCATTTATATATATAAAAAGGCAAAATTTAATAAGTTGTGATGCATCAATAAAATTAATTACTGGAATATAAAGGTAACAGATTTTTGTAGGTTTTAATATCTTATTTAAACAAGTACATAAAATACAAACTTATATGGTAATTACATATTATTTGTTATCAGTTTTGTTTATTTTGCACACAACTGCTACCAGGCATGACTTTTAAAATATTCAATAAACGTATTAAGTTAAATACTATTCAAGCAGTACAGTTTAGGATCTTTTATAATTAGTTAAGAGTTGTGTTTGTAGTATTAAGGAACACAATAGCGAATATTAGACAGGAATATTCTCAAAACAGATGGTGTATTATAGAGACAATATTTAACTAAATACAAACTGCTGAATATTGCTATTTATTCTTTAAACAAAAACAATGAAATATAAATAAAATGAAACTTCTACAAACACAATTAAATATGAGCAAATTTTTTAATTATGACACTACAATAATTTTGTATAGATGTTGCTACTTTGTAATTCAAATTTATTTAAAAAAAAGCATTTTTGCATATTCTACACAGTCTTATTAACAACATGTTTGTTAATACTTCCACCTGATAATTAAATCATAATTATACATTTAACATTAATGTATTAATTGTATATACAATAATTATAAATATTATTTTCTAATACCTTTAGAAAATAAAAACCTACAATTTTATATAATTATTTGAAGTTTTAATATACTGTAATTTACAACAATAACATTATGTAAGTTCTTCAAAGGAGAAAAATATAAATAACAAGTCTTCTTTCAATAAGCAGCTTAATTAATATAATAGCTTGAATAAACAGACCAAAAACACTTTTTTATTTGTCATACTAAATTGGAACACAAATATTAAGTTACATATGTTAATCTAATATGTAATAAATATTATCTTGTACAAGGCAAGAATTTATCAGACTTGCTGTATCAACGTAAGAAGAGGAATTCTTAGATTTCAAATGTCTGGTAACTGTAATTATTTTTTAAGAAATAGGTTTGTACAAAACATTTGTTTATATATTTCTGTTAACTTGAAAACCAGATTAATTTCAGGAATGAAAATGGTGTCAATAGTATTGATTTAAAATCAGCTGTCAAATCAAACATTTGTTTGTTTCTAGTCAGAATAGGATTTTCTTGAATGTTTCAAATAAATAAAAAGGGTTCTTGTTTCAAGTTAACAATACACGTTGAAATTGCACATAAAAAAGCGAAAGAGTAACACTTGATTATATAAAAAGTGCAATAAAATATATGTATAATACAAAAAAATTACATATGTAAACTGCTCATAATACTTTTATTGGTTATTGGTTTACACTTTTATAGATTTCCTCCTTTTCCAGACTGGTTTCGGTTTATTAAAAATATAGTGATAGAAATTAAGTTATATTTAATACATTTTAGAAAATATATCCTTTGATCTGTTCAAACCTGTTAAAATAATCCTTTGAAACATAACAAGAAACCTTTTAAACTTTATTTTTAGGTACAAATAAGAAAAAAATGCTAGCCTATCATGTAAAATATTAAAAAACAAACAAATGACGAGAAACTTTACATTTCACCTATATGAGAGAAAAGTATTGAACATGAAACTAACTATACATTATATATGTTTTCTTGTAAATTTTTTTATATACAATATGTATAACTTAAACAAGGCATACGTCATGTATTGGTACATATTACACAATTCAAGTCCAATGATAAATGCAACCTGACGCATTTTTGGAATTTATCAAATGAAAATATCTGTTAGTTAACTATTAATTTAGTTATCCTAATCAGATTTTTTTAACGGTGTTGAATTCTGGTTAACAGTATGTGCAGAATTATTAGAATCATCTGATATATCATCACTTGAGGAACTGCGAATATCTCCCTCCATCTGAAAATGTTTACAATATAAGTGAATAATTAATTTTAAGAATAATTCATATTACATAATAACCTGAAACAATTTATGACATAACAAATTAAGAGTTGATTAATTATATGTTTCAATTATACTAATTATGGTGATGGAACATAGAGAAAGGAGCGAAAACAATGATGTATAAAGTGTACTACCAACAGATTTTTACTTTTTGGTAGAAAAATAGTGATGGATGAAGAAGATCTGAGCAGATTGTAGACAACAGAGATGAGAATTCAAAAAGAAATAGAAAATATTTAAAAAAGGGATAGAATAATGAATGAAAAATATGTAGGACAGGGCGAAGGTTTGGACACATAATGAGATAGCGGAAATCAGAATGTTTAAAACAGCACTAGAGAGAATAGAAAAGGGAAGAGGATTTATGGAAAGGCTACATTGCAATTATTTATTACAAAATATCTTAACTTACCTTACACAATCTCTCAACTTTTAGTACTAAACTCAAGCTAAATATTAAAAATTCACTAACATTATTATTCAATACAGAAGCAACATAATCTGTCTTATCAGATACAGTTTGTTTTCAAAACAAAACTCAAAAAATCACAAAAAAAATAAATTTAAAAAAATGTATAAAACACATGCCAGTTATAAAATGGTAGGTTTTTTGTTGATTAATGTTTGTGTTTGTACTTTATTATTTGTCCATAAAACTAAGTGAGAACAGGAAACCATCATATGGGGTTAACCAGGGATTGAATCCTCAATGGGAAATAATTTAGAGCACCTGATTATCCATGGTGCTTTATAAAAATAAGTATTGGTATCATAATTCCATAATACTAGAAAATTCTCACTTTTTCAAATTAATAACGACATTTTTAAAATTCAGCTTTATGATGACATTTAAACATTGTTAATAAAAATCAGAAGCGGTATCACTTCAGCTCTATTGCAAATTTCTAACATCATTTTATGCTTAGACTAATCATTATATACTTCAGAGTCTTTAAGCAAAATTACAAACCTTATTGTGTAGTTGTGTGCTATGACCATTTATGATATTCTCAAAATACTAGACAAATATTTCACAGGTTTTCAACTCAAAAAACATTACGAAAACAATGTGTGGACCAGTCCTCCGAGACTATAAAAGAGTCTTGAAAACCACAAAATCTTTAGCTATTTTACGAGTATTTGATTTTGCAGAAACGTCTTCAACCAGAATTTTATTTTTAAGTGCATTTTTTAGCTATAGCTTAAAATTTTAAAATATTGTAAAAGGTGTTTTTATTTTGTTTTACCTTGCAACAGCATTTTATCTAAGAGATAGATGCTAATTGTAATTCCGAAAATGTATTGAATTGTGGCTACATTTTTATAGTTGTTAAACTAGTTAATTATTTTAAACAATTGTGCAATTTCAAACTTCATTGTGAGACTTCTCAGTCATTATGTATAGTAGCAGTCTAACATGTGTGTTATAATATTTATAAATTGTTGTAATGATCCTATCCAATTTGTATAAAATTATGTAAGGAAAAGTAGTGTAACATTGTAAAAGTTAAAAAATTGATTCAAAATTAAATTTATTTATTTATAAGTGAGATGTAGCTGACAAGCAGAGACATAGTACAGGTGATATACAAGAATGGGCAGTGGGCACTGCGTAACACATAATCAAAGTGGCAGTGGAGGGGGAGGTGCACATAAACCCAATTGTGTACTCTATGTACCCTGGTGTTATCTACAATTCATCTCTTCCTATTCAAGTTTTATCCTATTAAATTAATAATTCTAATTAAAAATGGGTGAAAGCCTATTTTAATTCAAATTTACATTAATTCAAATTTAAAGTATCGATAAAAGCCTTGCAATACAAATTCTCAGTAGCAATACATACCAAATCCAAAGCAATAAATGCCCAGCAATTCAAATTCAAGATGGGTGAAAGCCCTGAATTTAAATTATTGATGGATGAAAGCCCAGTAATCAAAATATAAAATAAATTTAAAACATTTATTTTAACATGTGGAATATCAATTCTAAATAGATGAAAGCCCTGTATTCCAAACATGACCATAATTGCACAGTAATCCAAAGCTAAGAGAGGGTAGATTTTATAAACTATCATTATTATAAAATTTCAAAATTTAGATATGTTTTAATAGAGCCCATTGGAATGTTCATATTTTGAGAGAAAACCATAGTATGCTGTTCGGTTTTAGTTAAAATAACAGTTTTGAACACTTTTGGGTTGTTTGGATTCCTTGACCTAGAGACTAGTCACAGATTACTGATGGGTCCATTTGTCTGTGCGCGCGGCTCGCTATGGCGCGGGGGGAGAGGGGAGTGGTTATCGCTCATTTCCAAAAAACATGTGGTCCCGCGCGACGCGTCGGACGTAGATTATTCACCTGTCTTCAATGTAGCTTCGAGAGCATCAAGTCATTAGCAGAGGAAAAATTCCACCTCATTGGTGCAAAAGAATGGGAGAACAAGTGTGGGCATATAAAAACTATTGAAAATAATTATGCTTCAGCTGAGCCGCGGATCGACGACCTCGTGGAATCTATGATTATATCAGTAGGAAACAGCGACAGCAGTGAGGAGGACGATGGCGGCGATGATTTGAGCGGCATTGAAGAGCTGGATTAAAATATGTGTAGACAATCAATAAATTTAATATTGTAAATCAACTTTTAGTATCACATTTTTTTAGATGTTACCTTTGCTAGTACTGATATTTTAAGGGACGTAAAACAATAAAATTTTAAACATAATGTTTCTATGTGCACTACAAATCTTGTAAACTGTAATTATGTCTCGCGAAAGGTAGACAAACATAGTGGGGTGAGCGAGCCCTACTTTTACAGGACGGCTAGTAGCGTCAGAGCCGCACGCACAGACAAATGGTCCCATCAGTACATATGGAATTCTGCATTAGCATATTTATTGTTTTTATGTTTGTACAATGTTAAAAATTCCAATTATAGACTTATTTACAGTTTTTAAGATTTTGTACAAGAGTTAATAATTATCTGCCACATGTTTTCCATGCTGTAGAACTAAGTACAGTAAACACTCTCTGATCCGGATCTCTGATATCCGGAAACTCCGATATCCGACCGTCGTATGCCATCGTATAAAAAATAATAAAAATACAATTGTCTATACAAAAATAATATTTTCGGGCCGAATAGTAGTGAACGATGTTTTTGAGCTGGGCACTGGGCAGTAGTGCGGTTCTCATTCAACAACTAAAACAAATCATGACTCATTGCGAAGCTTTTCAAGCACTTGAACAGCCGATAGACTACGTGGAAGAACAAGAAGAATCCTCACCGGCCGATCTCCTTCTTTTTCGTAGATGGAGAGATATTTCATCTAAGAAGCGTGTTCAACGAGTCAGGTAAGCTACCATTACATCTTTTTTAAATAAAACTGACGTGAGCACAAATTACTGTACTGTAATGAAAACTAACATTTATCGTACATTCATCAAAATTTCACGTGTACAATCCTGTACGTATTTATTGTACTGTTTTATTTTCTAATCTTCATTTTTTGTTTGATATTTTTAGTTAACACTGTAGACCTAATTAATTGTTGTTTGTGTACTTTATGCTGAGCCTCATTCAGCTTAAAATAAATAGAATTTTAAACATAGCTATTGTAATATTTATTTAATTAACCTACCTATTGTTGTTTTGGTACTTTTGTTACCGGTTACCATACCGGCAAACTACGGCAAATTACATAATAGTACAGTTAAAACGTAACGTCTATATATTACAGTAATTTCAAAAATCATAGTTAATTTTTAGAATACTGTGATAAAGCTACAATTTATCGTAAGCGCAACGCGTTTTAGCGCTAAAACCGTAAATTTGCTACGTTTTGTTCACGTTTAAAACCACTTTAACTATACAAAAATAGCCACCCCGAGATCCAGATTTTTCGATATCCGGATCGGCCGGCGCCACATTAATCCAGATTAGAGAGTTTTTACTGTAATAACAGTAAATTATTGAATTGGTGTGGTGTTTAGAGTATACATTTTGGGCATATAGTTAATGTTTGTATGACTTTTTTAAATTTCAAAATTCGAATTTTTTTGTATTCAACAATTAATGTTACTTGTAAAAAATCTCGAAACGTATACTTTGACCATAATTTGTATTTTAAATTTAATAATACATTAGTTAAACACATGAGTCTTCTGAGACTTCGACATTAAGTTTCAAACTGTAAGATTATTCTTACATATATGATTTTTATATTTATAAAATTTTTAAAAGTTAAAAAACTGTACTATACACTTATCAATGACAAGTTTGGTAATTATTTACCTATAAAAAGGTTATGTATTTCTTTTAATATATATGTATGTGTGTGAGTATAAAAGTATTAATATTTAATTAAATATTAATATAAAAGTCTATGCTTAGTTACAAATGCTTAGATAAAGCTTAACAAGTACGTAACAAGAAAAGAACCTAAATACTTGTAAGTTAAGTCAATATATTACATTATTATTTGGTAATATACTATTAAATAAAAGTTGAATTTTGAAAATCTTTAGAGTTATTAAAACTTACCATGAATATATGTTTAATAGTTGAATATTATTTTGTAGTACACAGGTAAATATAAAAGTCAAGTTTTTAAAATCTTTATAGTTATTAATGCTTAAAGTCTTGGTAAAAATGTAATTAAAACTCTTTCCAAATGTATATACAAAACAAAATCAAGAATAGTCTAAAGTTCTACATTATAATAAGAGTATATATGGAAAGAATAGTGTTGTTAATAACCATAACTCAGCCTCTGGCCTCAATGGTGTATTAAAATTGTAGGAAATGTCTGGACAAATATAGCTTCTACAATTAACACTTTATCTTCTATAAATCCTCAAAAATGTTAATAATTGATAGTAAATATGCCTAAGTGTACATATTTACCTGTTTATTCACAAACTTAAAAGTTATTTTAACTGCTCTAACACACTCTGTACAAGAATCAACATTTATAACCGTATCATGGTTTATAATTTGATAGAAGAGCCCCCATGATATTCAAATCTAAATATCGAGAGTAAACCCTAAAAGCTGGAAATATACAAATGTAAAAATACAGTTACTATGATGAAAGTTGAAACAAATAAAACTTGGCCTCCAGCCTCAATGAAATTTTATATTATGGGAAAATATTTGAACAAAAGTACACTTTCTTGTTATAAAATAAATCTAAATATCTGAGTAAACCTAAAAAGGTTAAAATTATTCTAATGGAAAAGTGATTGAATGAAGTTAAATAGGCTATAAACTGTATATTCTGTAAACCTAAAAATAGCTTCTACAGTTGAATTGAACTTAAATTGGCTGAAACCTGTATATTCAGTAAACCTCCCACAAATGTAAAATGTACTCGTATATAAATTTAGTTAAATGGGGATGTATACTATGTAAATAGGATACAACTTGTATATTCTGTAATCCAAAAAATAGCTTCTACAATAAAATGGGCCAAAATAAAGGTAAATCGGCAATACACTGTATATTCTGTAAACCATCAATAAATGTATCTAAATTAAGTTAAAATGGGAACTGTATATATTCTGTAATCCCAAAAATATCTACTACAGTAAATGGGAACTGTATGGTTTTTTAAACTCATAAATACATCTTAGAAAGAAACAGGCTAAAATGAAGGTTATAACCTATATATCCTTAAAAAAAATTAAAGGTCCTAAATAAGACCGGTTTATTTTGTAAAACTAAAAATATACATACGAATAAGCCTAAATGAAGATAATAAAATATACAGTATATTCTTTAAACCCATAAGCTTCTACAGTAAAAATTAAATTCTACAGTTAAATGAACCCTGTCTACATATTTACCTGGTTATTCTCATGGTTTGAACCTGGGGTTCACCCAAAATGGTATAAACCAATTGTGGTTAAAACCAATGTGATATAGGTTAAAACCTACAACGATCAAAGATTTAAAACCGTAAAGTATAAGGTGACCAAATGCAGATAAAAGGACCCCTCGCCTTCTTTATCTTTCAGTAGCTGTCTATCTGAAGTATGTTTTAGACAGCAGTTCTCATGTTATAAACTTACAGACAGAGATAAACTGTCCTTTATATAAGTAGAATTTTAATGGAGCATGTTACACTCAAATTTCAATTATCACTCATCCTTCAGTTTTAACATTTCTAATGTAGATTATTGGTCAAAGGTTCAACAGATTAAGTTAAAAGCATCACGTTATATTTACAATATTTTTTGTCTGCAACATTACATAACTGGTTGTTTTATTAGACACCAATTGACAGAAGAAAAAAAAATCATAAAACATTCTGTGATACATGCATTCAATAAAAAATATATATACATAGCCTATATCACGACGGTAAAACTGTCTATAAATGTTAGGAAAGAAAAACCAAATCCTTTTTTAAATTAACACACATTAATGTAACCAGAACCAGAGACTTTACCCATGAAATAATTTGCAGCTACGGCTTCAACTGGAAAAAACGAGACAACTACTCATTATAAAATAAAACAGCTCAATTTAATAAAGCATAATGTTATAAAAATTTATATGATTATATTTGTAGACAATTGTGTTATTTAGGCCTTACTATTGATAGTAATGAAAAAGGAAACATAATTAATTAATAGAAAGATAAATATACTCAACAATGAATTAATATTACCACAATCTAAATTTTCAACACAATATTAAATTTATTATCCAGGCTAAATCTGGCTGGATTTATTATACATAAAATCTGGCTGCCATTCTAGGATATATAAAAACGATAAAACACTTTTATTGTAAATTTATCTTTAAAGATAACAGTGCTGAGAGACATTTTTTAAAACTTACACAATTACTATTCTCTTTCTAACATATACGAGGTGTGTCTATTAAATAATGAGAACATGTTTCTCCCTATTAGAGAAAGTAGCGAGAACCGATTGTGAACTCTTTAGTTGAAACTTTGGTCATGTCTGAACCTATATGAAAAACATCAACATTCTTGGCCATTCAGTCGATTGTGAGTTATCATTTACTGCAGTTGTATTAACTGTTGTAGGCCGGAATAATGGTAAGTTTAAAAAATGAGCAACACATCAATTTGAAATTTTTAGTAAAATTGAACAAAACAACTACAGAATGTTTTCAAAGTTCAAGGGGAAGGCTGGATTTCTCATGTGCATGTGTTTGAGTAGCACAAAAGATGAAGGTATTGGATGTCCTTCTAATCTAAGAAGAAAATATTATATTATATTCTTATAAAACCAAATTGATTTTATATTTTTTATATTTTTCGCTTTTGAATTGCTGAATGTTTATATCTAGATAAATACCTTATATTAGTAGTCAGAGCAATTCTTGTTATTGTATATCACTACAGCTGTTTCGCCGATCACAGTCGGCTTCGTCAGGTGCAGGACACTTAAATAAAACACATAAACACGACACTGAACATATACGACACTAAAAACATTGTTTTAAAATATTCGGAGGCTAGCTCTTCGTTAAATTTTACACTCGCGTGTAAATGTGTAAAATTTAACGAAGAGCTAGCCTCCGAATATTTTAAAACAATGTTTTTAGTGTCGTATATGTTCAGTGTCGTGTTTATGTGTTTTATTTAAGTGTCCTGCACCTGACGAAGCCGACTGTGATCGGCGAAACAGCTGTAGTGATATACAATAACAAGAATTGCTCTGACTACTAATATAAGGTATTTATCTAGAAAATATTACCCAGATTATTAGAGAATACCACAGGCTTGGTATCCGAATGATAGCCGAAGTCATGATTATTGAATGACACTGCATGGAAAATTTTGCTGTAGAATCTAAACATGGAAAAAGTGTAATACTGAACCCAACCTTTATTAAAAAAAAAAAAAAAAAAAAAAAAAAAAAAAAAAAAAAAAAAAAACAGATCTCTCAGTATGATTCTGAGACAAAACGACAATACATCAGAATAAAAAAAGCTTGTAAAACGAAATCCAAAATCAAAGGAAATCTCTTTGGTTCTTTTATGTAAGAGAGATTATAAGGAAGTTTTGACGAACCAGAGCAAAGGTTAAAAATAAATGTCTATAACTGTGGTAAATGATTTCATTCTTCATCAGGACAATGCGCAAACTCACACAGCACTTTTTATGACGTAATTTATGGTCAACAAAGAAAGACATTACTATACTGGAAACATTCTTCCATGCCAGATTTGACATGTTTTAAGTCAGTTAATGCAGTAAAAATAAAATGGTAGATATGTTAAAAATAGCTGGCAGAAAATGATCAGCTTTTCATGCCTTCAACCAGTGGAAAACAACAGTGTAAGTGCGAATGGGACTATATTGAAAGGTACAAGCATTAGAATTGTGATATATATATATATATATATATATATATATATATATATATATATATATATATATATATATATATATAGCATATGTAGTATGTTAGGACTAAATTTTGACGAATTGATAGAGTTGATTTTAGGATAAAGTTGACGAAGTGAACAAAACAGATTTATAGTTTTTTGCAAAAATATCAATTCTGAAATCCTAAATCCACAAGGGATTTTCTAAGATTTTTGCTAAGATATCTGCCATCTGTCTGTCAAAACACTTACAATAACTAACACAACCTAACCGAACAATAAACACCTGGATTAATTTCTTTTTTTATATCTGAATCACTGAATCACAAATGGAATAGAAACACATATTAACTTTTCTCAACTGCCATTTTTATATTTTAGTTTTAAGTATTATAGTGGAAATTCTAACTGGTCTTGGTTCAACCGGCTGGCTATCTGCAACACACACATTTCATGCTGTTCTTCACAGACACTGGATATTTGACAAATTTTTGTTTTGACGACTGAGGTATAATATCAATTTGTCTCATGGTTATTTAATCCAATGAAGACTTGTGCTCGGTTTTAAGATATTTTTCACAAAGTTTATAATATGTAAACATGTGTATTGTATTTATGGTTTTTTATTGTGTATTTTGTAAAAAAAAATCAACTTAACATTCATACAAAATTGGCATGACTTCCCTTTCAATAAAACTACAAAATACGAAACAAAAATCAACCAAGTACTTCTTTACGTAATTATTTTATAATAAATGTACAGTAGAGTGTTATTTCATTACTATAGCAAATGTGTATGTTTCCTTTTGTAACTTTATAACTACAGCAAAATTAAAATTTCAATTTTAGTTAAGTGATGGTCGATTGTGATTAGTGATTGTTAAAAGCCTATATAGTACAGAAATAATCAGTTTTTATCTTATAATAATACATAAATTGTTGTGAATAATTATTATTACACTATTTGTTTAGTATTTTGTTTGGTGAAAAGCCTCACATTGGAGTGCCATATACAAAAGTACATAATTGTCTGAAAATACTATTATTATATTTACTGAATGGTTTTGTTTTGTCTTACAAAGTTCAATAAAATAAATCAAAATTGTTAAGATTGTAATTATACATATAAAAACTTTCTTCGTAAATTATCAGAAATATTTATTTCTTTTAAATATGAAAATTCATCAAAATATATTAATACATAATGAGAAAATAATAATAATTTGATGACAAGTTAACAACTATAGGTTTTGTTAGATTTAATTGAACATAATCACAATAAAATTAAATGGATAATAATAATGGTTAAATTTAAAATAGACAGTTATTCAAAATATTCAAATTTTTGAAATTCTTATACACACATGAGAAGGAAAAAAAAAAAATCACAATTGTCAAAAACATTAATAATGAGTCTATTTTCTCTTATTAGGTCCCTCAACCAACATATTATCTAATACAATCAAAATATGCTAAATGCCAGAATGTTCCTGTAAATCCCTTGGTTACTATTTAATATTTCAAATATATTAAAGGTGGATCTACATACATATACAAAGAAAAATAATTGTCTATATTAGCCCTCGGTTGGTCAGGGGAATGGTTACAAGATTGTATATTTCAAATTATTAGCACAGAATCTCAAAAACAGGGGTAAGGATGGTGCCGACATTACACAAGTTGGGGGATGGGGAAGAAATGATATTATTAAGATTAAACTCAGTTAGCAAAGTATATAATTTTTCAATTGTTAATTATTGTTCCTTCAATATGGGATGAAATGTAAGGGCAAATTATGAGTGAAATCACAAATTAGATTTTCAAAGTTATTAGCTGGTTTTAAGAGTTTAATTACTCAGCAAATTGTGTTAGTTTTACTTTAGTCCTTGTGGGTTATGGAGCTTTAGTGGGAAAATGCACAAATAAAAAAAATGGAAAGAAACTACATACAATATAAAAGGATCTCACCAAAAATTAGCTATTTTAATTTTGCTAAATATCTTCTTCAGTGTTTATACAAACTTTAAAAAAAATTACAACTTAGTACCACACTGTAGTAGTTTTTTGTAGTTTCTTGGAGTTGACTAATTTTGGATGTTGCGAATTAGTGGGCTGGTTTTCCGATTTTTGTTTCTCCTTTTCAAAACACGTCTGTTCGCTTGTGGGCCTTTCTCAACAATGCTGAATTGGATGCACTCAAAACGGGGTTTTGGAAACTTCGAAACTAAGGCCTTCTGTATTTTTTCTTGTAGGCATGCACTTAAGTTCGTGTGGATTTGAGATGAATTTATGAAATGATTATGATTCTATGAAAATGAATTGATGATACATTTTGGAATATACAACTTTTTAAATAGAAAATTAAATTATAATAAAGATATGACAGAGTTAAATAACTTCTCTTAACAGTCATTTATATAATTATCTAGTTTATATAACAGTAATAGTGCACTTGGCAAAATAATTGCATCATCAAAGAAAGTATTACAAGCAATAAGAGGGTTGGCTGCTATAGTAGGTGTGGCAACTCGTACTTTGAGATGTCGTCCTGGTCGACCGCCATTGATATACTATAAAGAAGCATTGGTTATCGTCTTTTATTTAATTACAGAGATATGTATGGTTTTTTCGTACAAAATATTTTTGATGCAGGAAATTCTGTTTGATCTAATAGTATAACTCCTTTCCCCTATAGTTCTCTGAGTATTTAGTAATCTTTGAAATACTGTTGTAGGCCTGTTGTGTACTTTTGGTAGAACGTTTTTCTAAGCTGATGATGAAATTACGATTTTAGCTTTACACTATGGTTTTGTTTTAGTATTAATTTTCCTAGATTGATGAATTTATTGAGATTAGATTTAATATGGGAATCTATGATAATGTCGAGAATATTTTTACTTTGAGCTTTTCTGACTGAATGTCCTGAAATCATTTGAAATTTGGTAATTATTTAGCAGTACGATGTTCGCGACTGCCGCTAGGTGTCGGGGCGATAGTTTTTTTAGTTTCAAGATTCCCTGAAATTTATGATTTAGATTTAAATTATCTACAACTCATTTCCAATTGTCTTAATCTTTTGAAATTGTAAGTTCATATTCATTTTTGTAAATGATAATACTATACTGTAAAAACATACTGTTTCTCTTTGCGATTTATTTACCTTTTCTACACTTTAAAAATAGTACAGTACAGGTATTTAAATATGTGTAGAGTTAAAAGCTAATTTTAATGTATTGTCGGCTTAACTGGTCATTTTTCTTAGTGGCCGTTCCAAAGTTGGATGGTTAAGAGAGCTTCTACATAACTTTTAAATAGATCATGTTTTATAAATTGAAGATTACAAACATACGACAATACTAAAATATAGCAAGTACTAACCTGCCCTGCAGATACAGCATTGATCGCAATCTTAAGTATAAGGTAAGTCCAAAATATATGTAGTCCTAACAACAAGAAGAGTAAACTATTGAATATATAATAAGCTGGAAACATTGTATTCACAATTCTTGGAGCTTTGATTGTTGTACTGAAAACAAAAGACAAAAATATAATTATGGTTTTATATAGCAAAATAAAAAATTATGTTTATTCTTAAACCAATAAACTGATTTAGGAACAGGTTTCTTCTCATGGATTAAAAACAAACAAATTAGTCATATTTCAATCAATGGAAAATATAGTTTTTCTTCTACTATAAACAATATATTATTTTTTTATTTTATCCATATATATTGAGATATATATACAAACAACAGGAACAAGATGATTCAACAAACATACAGGAATCTTATGCTTACTGACATTTAACTGATTTTTTAAAATTAAAAAATATATATATATATTTTTATATATATATAGTTTTCGCAGAGATTTTGTTTTTTTAAATATTTTTCTGCAGGTTTTAATTTTAATTTTGATTATTTTTATCTTTGATACTGTGTATATTTCTATGTCTTTTACAGCAAGTTACTTTTCCATAATTTGTGGCCACAACAATCAAGAAGAATAATCTCTATTTTCATTGACATTTATATATTGATGGCATTGGATACATCTGAATGTACTCCATAAATCTATGCAGCTAGTTGGAATCACATGACCATTTTCATTTATATTTTGAGTGTTAAAATAGAAATTGTATAAAAAGGAGCAAATTTTGAATATTGTAGAACATAGTAATATTACTTAATATTAAATTTTGCAGTACATTTATTTTTTGCGAGGGATAGTATTCCAGTTGAGTATTTATTTTCTTTTGATATTTATTTTTTATTTATCTGTTAATTTATTACATACTTTAAGAGTTAAATATTTCTATGCCCTAACCTATGTAGATTTGAAAAAAATAATAATAATAGAAGAGCAATCTTAAAAATGTGTTGGTATAAAAAAAAAACACAAACTTTAAAATGTTTGTGTATTAAAAAGAACAACAACCAGTTGTTAGTATCAAACAGATTGCTGTAAAAACAAAATATTGAAATAACTAATAATGTGAATAAGGTTATCCTTGGTTAAGATATTCAAGACAATTGGTCATACAAAGACAATTAGCTGATTAAGTGAAATAATTATTCCGATATCTATTGTAAAAATATCAGAACAAACAAAAATGGCTCTTCTGTAAAATTCAGTAAACACTGATTCTTGGAACCTTAATTATAAATTTAATATATACCAAAGTAGGAAAATTATTGTATTCTCAAAAGTCTCAATCTTTGGAATTGGGGCACACACTTGTAGTCAACTTCCTCTTCAAACAACTTCTTACAATCTTTACATAATAATAAATCTGTTTTTGTTTTGAAGAAAAATAACTTCAATTCATGTCATATTCATTCACAGATAAGACTGTTTCTTCTTCTTTTTTTTTTTTTTTCATTTCATGTTATATCGATATATAACTGTATTTCTCCCTCCATGTTAAAACAGATCAATTTGATCCTAGTTCGATAAAATCGAACCAGAGACTTTCTCTAAAATTTGAGAAAGTATAACTCTAAAGTGCTCACAGAAGCTCATATATTAATAATGGGTTCATTAATAACATTTATACGAAAACTATAAATTGTATAATTATTTACCTGTACAAAATCTTGAAAGGATATATAATAAGTCTTGTTATAATCCAAAGGAGTGTGAAAATTGTAAAAAACATATCACAGACACGTTGATACTTGGCGTATTTAGCCATTTTAGCGGCCTGTAACAAACAAATAACATTAAAAGTAGATAAAATAACTGCAGTCACAACAAAAGTATTCTAAACCATTGATTTGAAAAGCACAAGAAAATTCCTTTTAAATCACTACAGTTCCGTTAAGATAGTGGAAGGGGGAGAACGTTTAAAAAAAAAAGCCAATTAATAGTTTCCATTGAAAATAACAACACTTAGTTTCGTTTCTTTGCTCTTCAAAGTCATCCAAATTTGTGATTCAAGCTTTATTTTTTCCGAATTGTACAAAGACATAATTACATTATTATGATACTATATTGTGATTATGATACAGTATTATTAATTTTTTGTAAAGAAAAGACGACAGTGTGTCTCTTAAAATCATACAGTTCAACCAATTATTTTTTGGAATATTAACAATGACAGGCAGAGTATCAAAAAAAAAGATTATGGTTAGAAAAAATAATGTCACTTTTGTTGACAAAAAACTGTCTGTCTGAAATATTGTGAAGCAGACGTGCTGAATCGGAAAACTGATTAGGGTCAGCCGACAAATTAGTGTCAAGTTCAGAGTTTTCGTATATATTGTTTAAACATTCTAGGAATACGAAAAACCGACAAACAAATGTTTCTGTCATAGGGAAGGAAATTTGCGAAACTGGCAAAAATCCAATTACGAATAAGTGTCTTGCACAAATTTTGTGAGATTCTTTTACCTCTTTATAGCACATAAATCTGGCGGATATTTTTTTCCAGTCACAAAAATATATTGACACATTTCCCCCTAAGGACAGATTTTAAAAAAAAAACGTTTAACTTTAATTTAATAGTACTTAATCTAATTTATTAAGCAAAAAATTCCATCCTTAGGAGGGAAAAATGTACATATACTTTATATGCAGTCGCGAAAAATATCTGCCAACCAGATTATATAGGGTATAAAGAGGACAAAATTTAAGTTAGAGACAGCTGAAAATATCTCTAGATCAGATTTTTGTATTCTAGTGTAAAACAACATATCTTAATTTGACATTTATTTGTTAACTGACCTTACTTAGTTTTCCGATTCAACATGTTTGATGTTTGTCTTCATTCCTTGAATGAAAAAATATCTCTCAAAGTTTCTTAAGTTCTAAAGAACTCAAACGATGAGCACAGAAAATTGTAGCCGCACTCCAATTTCTCACCCACCTCCTTAACTCTCTAATCGGCAGACGACCACAAATAAGGTCGTTTGGCGACCCATGATTTATTCTAACGACCGGAAAACACGGTTTTTGCAATTCAACATTTCGCCCACTTAGAATCGTCCTATCGTAATAAATAAAATACCATTGGAAAGCTAATGTTCCGTAGAAGCATAATCATGCAAAAAACCACAAAACGTTATAAATAATATTTAAAAAAATTGGTAAAGTTTGCATATTTTTATGCGTTAAATCAAAGATTTGAACTGTGCGGTTTTTAGTAAAAGCGACGCTATTTTTTCTCATATGATCACAAATCTTTTTTCTGTCAAACAGGTCGACCAAAACACTGTTCTGTAAATCACATCTTTCTGTTTCCATCTGTGGCTTACAAATTGTTCTATGTGTCATAGATCACAAGATATTTCTACTTGACCATAGTAGTAACCTAACGGAACAAATTTCACTTGGCATTCGGAGAAGTTTACTAAATTAAATAATCGATTATTCAATCGATATTTTGTAACTGATCTTTACAGAATGTTGTAGAGGAGATTTCATTCTACAAGTTGGTATTACTTGATATATCCTACAGTTCCTTTTAAGATATTTTTTTTAACTCGGAATAAGTTTTTGACATAAATTGACACGGAAAGGCGTGGCGCTTTGTTTTGGGATTATATATTTCTGTTTGTGTATACAAATTGTATATAAATTGTGTATACAAGTTACAATATATGTGTTTTTTTGAGTGAAGTTCTAGTTTTTGAATGGTTTATATTTGGGCTAACCTAGAGGTAAGTTATAAACCTAGGCCTAAAAGCAAATTTCCTTATATGGAGTGTTTTATTTGATTATACAAGTGTATATGTGTGTTATTGTTTGTAGAGTTTATTATTTTAGTGAAATCTAGCTTTAGATAGTTACAAGTTAGGCCTAAGTTGTCGAGGTAACAAACCTAACCTAACTTCTGTCGTCCACTTTTACAGGAAAACATTATTTCTATTTTGAAAATTTTAGAATTTAATTTTTTTTTTTTTTTTACCAATAAAATTGTTATTCACATTTATCAGAAAACGTTTGTAATACTTGAAAAAAGTGTAAAACAAAATTTTCTATGCTCAATTGGACTTTGAAGTGAAATTTAGCCTTAGATTTTTGTATGTTTTTGTTTTTGTTCTTTGCCATACTGACTCCAAAATTATTTTTCAAACTGTTTTTTCATTACACTACTAAATTCTATGAACCTTTCTGAATATAATGATATATAGAAGTTGTGTTTTCTTAAACTTGTGTTTTGTGTACCGGTAACTATTTTTGGTGAATATTTGAAAATAAGCGTAACAAATTCCCTTTTTTCGTAAAATAATTTTTTTATTTTGAAAATGTAACAAATTTTTTATTTTTTCCCCTAAATATATTCATAAATATTATACAAAACTTTTGTATATCTTGAAAAAAGGTGGTAAGCTATTGATTTTGGATGATACAGGGTTTTCTGAAAAATGTTAACTTCATTTTTTGACATCTAACATACTTACTCCAAAACCGTTTAAAAAATATATATATATATATATATTACATAGATGAATTCTATACGTCTTTCTGAGAAAAATGATGTCTTATAAGTTAGATTTTGTATAAAAATATTTTTTATGGATTTTTTAAGAAAACAAAACTTTTACAACCTTTAACATCTGCCGATTACAGGGTTAAGTAAATACTATATTTGAATGCATCTTTGTTATTTTATAACCTACAAATCCTATTGAATTCCGTATTATAGGCCTACCAGACAGAGAGAAACCTGCGCAGAACCGCCATCTCGAGTGGCTCGCGCATGCATGTAGGGGCGATGGTGGGTAGGGGATTGGAGCGGTGATGGGGATAAATTGTTACATTTTTGCCATATATATATATATATAAAGGAATATAAAACCTATAAGTTAATGTCTTTTTACGTCTTTTATTTTGTAAAAATATTTAAATTTACTAATTGTAATTGACAGGAATATAAACGATACACATTCACAGTTTTTTAGCACTGTAGTAGGTTTGAAGAAGAAAATATTAAGCCCTACGCAATGAACCACTTGAGCTCTCCCTCTCTACCACAGTTCTACCTGCGTGAGACAAAACCGGCACGAGGTTCTTTTCTAAGTGATACACCTATAGCTGAATTTTTATGTATCTGAAGTGGTCTTAGTACCAATCACCTTGGAATTGAGAGTGTACTGTACAGATGTTTGCTATTATAATAAAAGTTAATACACAACATTTCACAATTATAAATCAACTCTGTTATCCAGAGAAAAACCGGGTAGTATATATATATATATATTTGTTATATATTTTTCTCATGATCTATGTTTATCTCTTGATAACAAGAGTTGGAGTTTCGAAATGTCGTGTAATAGTTTTTATACACAAATAATGACAAATACTGCAAATCTTTTGGAGAGTTCTAACTACCATTGACTGGCCAAGAAGACTGGAGCGTACTTAGGGGTGTTAGATGACTTTCACTAAATCATAATACAAACAACTATGAATACAATATAAAAATGTTTTTGGAAATACATTTTTTGTTTAGAAAATGTATGTTTGAATCATCATGTAGTATAGGAAATAAATATTTGGCATATTTCTTGTACATATTTATGTCTTAGGATTATATTTATACATAAAATCAGAATTTCAAATCATTTTTGTGTGTGTTTTATTATCGACTGATAAGGAAGACGAAAAGATATTCTTGGAGGTATTGAACTAGGCCTCCTAATGTTTGCTTCTATATTAATTAAAAGTGGACAAATTTTAGAAGTTGAAGGTCCAATTAGATCGTTATTTAGGTTTCCATCAGTGTCACCAGCAAAATATTCAGAATATGATTGTTTATTTTAAGGTGAACCTGTCATCATCCAACTCATTTCTAAGTAATCTGTCAACTTTGCTAGATGTTAAATGTTCTTCAACCTCTCTACTCATTTTTAAATACACAAAATAATACTAAATTGTTACCAACAATAAATGGATTGAAAAATAAACCCACAAAACATGAACAAAATATGTAATGGCGGGTGATGGGACAGCGGCTGCTCCCTATCTACTTAATCATCGGCAACAGATGATCATTAGCGCTAGACAAAACATTAAGGTATAACATATC
Organism: Aphrophora alni; assembly: GCA_963513935.1. Classification (NCBI taxonomy): domain Eukaryota; kingdom Metazoa; phylum Arthropoda; class Insecta; order Hemiptera; family Aphrophoridae; genus Aphrophora; species Aphrophora alni. The sequence continues at coordinate 117,890,801 of OY740767.1, read as the reverse complement.
GATTCACTATTAATTAGGCACTTTTGTGTTGTGAATATTTGTTTTTTAATCTAATGATTATTTATTACTATGTAAAAACTCTTTTTTCTTATTGCCTAAAAATCAGTAGTATAGTTTGTCTTTTCCACTGAAATGCTAACTTCTGATATATTAGAAGTTTGATCTTTAAATATTATACTATATCAATTATACATATTATTTTATTAAGGTTAGAAACTATGAAAGTAAATATTGCTTGTTGGCAAGTAATAATGATACATTTGAGAAATGCAAACCAAACAACCTATTTATTAATATAAAATTAGTTCTAAAGTTTAATTTCACCAATTATTGTGAATCATGATAACAACTATCTTTTAAAGCCTTATATGACTTTAGATAGTTTACCTGACAGATCATAAATAGCTATCTAGAATTTTATCACTATATCGTAATCAGGTCATAATTGATAACATATCCATTGCCAAAATCTCAATGAAATCCAAACAAGAATTTAAATTACAGACATATAATTTCAAAAATTCCTATATATCTAAATATTAATTACTTAAAGTTAAAATTATTGCTGCTACAATACACACATACCTCAAGGAAAATATCAGCACAATCGTGAATGACCAGTGTTAATCCTCCAACTCTATGAAAATTGCATACCCAAGAGAAATCCATCAGGAAGATGGTAAGGATATGGTGAGCAAACATTTGCCAAAAGTCTTTACGCTTCACATCAAAAAATTGTGACACAGCTAGTGACCAATAGAATGCCAATGAGGTCATATAATACCACCAGACATCTGTTGTAACACTCTGCAAATTAAAAGAAAATAATGTTAAACTTTATGTAATATACAATATTTATAAAATAATTGTTAATTAAAAAGTAAAATCATATCATCCTACCTGGTGTGGATAATTTGTCCAGCACTCGTCAATATTCCAGAACCAAGGTTTATCCCAGTGACAAATAACACCAAAAATAAAGGAATATGTATAATACGTACATCTCCATCTACAAACACAGATCTATATAAATTGACACATGAAATTCAAATCACATTCGCATTTTATTAGGTTCATTAATATTAAGCATTAAATATTTAGCTGATGTTTAAAGAATTCACCTTAAAAAAAAAATAACAAAAATTATAGTCAATTAACATGAAATACATACATGTTTAACAGGTTTATACATGTTTTAATACACATACAAAATAATGAAGTTGATTTATCATTATATGTCGATTAATTTTTAAATTAAAAATTTTACTATACTGAAAAAAACACGCAAAAATTAAAAAACACACTGGATTAAATAATATTGAACCTTTTTCATTTTTAGATTAATAGATTTATTTTTGGCAGGCACAATAGAATTTTTATCAACTCCCCCCTCCTTTTTAATTATTGAAAACACTTTTTTAAATTCCATTCAACCTTCATTAAAAAAAAAAAAATGTAAAAATTATTTACATTGGAAATATGCAAATAATAATAATAATAATATCTAATTAAATAGTAATTAACACGTTCAACGCCGATGTCATTCTGGAATGTACGGTGGGATTCACTCGCGGTCGGATGTCATTCCTGAATCTATACGTCGTAGGCAACTTGATTAAGAGCTGGAGGGGGCACTGTTGGGCGGGGCAGGTAGAAAATTTGTACCGACCATCACTTCAGTCTTGTATATTGTATCGTGAAGACCGATTTTAATTTGCTCTCTCCATTGAAGAAATATTTCATATTAAAGGTAGGTGAAAAATAACTCATTTTTTGTTGTTAATTATTAATTCTTTTCTTCCAAACATTGTATATTACTACTAAAAACAAATGAAAATTGAATGATTATTCATATATTTTAAATACTAAAATAAAATAAAAAAATTTAAGTTAATTAATTTTTTTTTTTTTTTTTTTTTTTTTTTTTTTTTTACAAATCGATATTAAAATAAATTTAAAACAATTTATTTTTAATTGAAAATGAGCTCTGATCCTGCTATGTATTTGTTTTATAAATATAACTGTTTATTCTTTTCAATTTTTCAAACAATGTTTTAACAAAAATGATCTATTTTTCTTCAGAAACCTCTGATCCACAACCTGGAACAAGTAAAAGTGTTCGCCATGGGAGAAAATGGAAAGCTGACTCCGAATTTAGTAAGTACATTACTTTTACAATATGCAGTACAATTTTGTTTTCAAACATTTTCAAATAATATAATATATTCAATTGTTTAGGAAGCTCTCCACGCCCTGGACCTTCAGGACTTCACCAATCTTATTCTGGGGATGAACGAAAAGCTAAAAGAAGTGAGTAATACATATTATTTTTTCGATTATTGCAAATGTATTCATTTTCCTTTGCAATTCACTTTGAAATTCAATTGTAAAATACAGAAAATTTAGTGGGAAACTATCTACTTTGTTTTGTTTGAATCTATTCTAGTTAAATACAAAATAATTTTCAACATTTTTTTTTAATTTCTTATTTTGAACACCTCTATCATGTTTTCTGTCCTTTATTTTTAGCTCAAGAACACGTTCGGAAACTCCGCAGAGGTGGAACTATCAGCATCTAAGATTTCGAGGAAGACGAATTGGAAATGCTTCTGAGAGTAAAAAGTAAAGTTTTTATTTTTTATTTTCTACCCCTAACAATCTCTAAAATAAAAATAAAATACATGTTTTTATTGGAAAATTATTATTACCTAATGTATAACGTTATAATGCCTAAGTAGGATTCCCCGCCACGCGGATGTCATTCTGGAATGTCACACAAAAAATCATGGTTTTTAACTTTAAAAATTCGATTTTTAACTAAGCAGTCACAAAAAACACTTACTTAGACCAGATGTAAACATATTACAGGATAAAAAATTCCGATTTCGGGAAAATTAACCCGAAAAATTCCGCATTGAAAATATTAATATCTTAATGCAGCATTTGCAAACCAACTATATCACCACATTACATTCCTGATTTGTAAAGTTTTTTCCTTATTTTTTATAGCCCAAAACTCTCTTGGCAAAAAAAAGAAAGAAAGAAAAGAACATAAAATTAAAACATCTTAACCCTTGATAATCTAATAGCCTCATGGTCGGAAGTGAACAAGAGTTGGTAAGGAGAGAGACTTGATAGGAAAGATATATACATGAGATCTAGATGAACAAAAGTGAGATCTACAAGAAAAATGTGTATATCATTCATAAAGTTTGGTTCCTCATGATTATCCACTCACTATAAGTGAGCCCCTAGGGTTTTTAGTTTGTTAAAAATATTTTTAATTAAGAAGAAAAAAAGTATAACTTTTGTTCAGTTATCTAATATCCATGAACAAATTGGAGGAAATGTAGACATACATTGGGTCTATACAGCCCAATTATTTAACTGATTTTTATATTCTTTTCTTTAACAATAGTTGTAGTCCCAATTTAATACTAAACCAATTTTACCAAATATTTGGACATACTAAATAGAACTTGATTATCTTAAATATTTTATTTATTCTTTTTTAATCATTGTATACTTAGACCTAGATCAATAAATAAATATCTATGTATTAGCTAGAAACTTAACGGAACCCTGAGAGAAAGAGAGCAATATAATAAAGCATATCTCATTCATTAACTTTTCTTGATAATTAAATTTGTTTAATTAAATTATTGACAAATAATTGTGACTAGAATCATATGTTGAACTGTATTATCAAGTAAATTAATAAAGGTATAAGAACTTAATGAAATTATAAAAAAAGAGTGTTCCAGTTGTTATTTATACTATACATAGTTCTGATTTAAAATCAAATACTCTTGCCAGGACTTTTTATTTTAAAAATATTTAAAACATTAAACTCACATTACAAATAGTCAACACAACGTGGGCAATCAATAAAAATTAGTAAATTCATATTACAACATCATGAAAAATTAACAAATAATCCAAAAAGTGTCATACCAAAAATGAAATTTTTAGAACAGTGGATATTATAAGGATTTTTGTAATATTTAAAAAAAAAAATATTAGAATGTGAAGAAATGAATAACAATTCAAAAAGAAATGAAATAATAGTATTTATGTTAGTTGTTGTAAGAAATACAAAGAACGGACACTGAAAATGGGTACATTTTAAAATTCAATAAAAATACTGTAGGCTACTATATATATTTGTACTTAACAGTACAACAGTTCTTTCTTCGATCTCATGTAGGATTCAACTTATAATTTTGCTTAACAATATGCGGATGTGATCATTTTAAACAGTACAAGAATGCTAATCAAATGTTATAAGTTGTATTCCTATGTTCATGCAATATTATCAGATAAAATCAAATCGGTCCTGTTGTTCCTTGTTCATAATTTCAAATAATCCGACCAGACCCCAGTCATTATTTAGGGGTTTTACTATAAAATTATAAATAGCATAAGTTCTGAAATAACAACATATCTTGTCCCACATTTGTTAAACATCAAGTAAAATAAGATTTACCCATTCTCACAGAACTTTGTAAGAGTAGATGGTTTATCCTGAGCATGCCTTAGCCTCAACCATCTCTCCACTCGCCTCTCACTCCAATCAAGTTGTTTTGCTAATCCTAAAACTTCCTTGTGCTTCATTTTACAGTTTTGCAGGTATGCCTTTTCTAACACTTCATTTGATGAAGCTCTTTTTGTCTTTGTACTTTTGATCCCCAATGAAATACCAAATGGAGTAAAACAATATCTGAAATCATTCAAACAATTTTTAAATAAGTTAGTTTTAATATAAACTTCACAGTTAAAATGAATCTAGATGAGGAAATAAAATATTTTAAAAAACATATGGGAGTCAGAAAAGAAGAGTAGGCAGTGATTTTCCTACTATTTAAAAAGAAGTTCACGAGAAAAAATCCACTCTTTATGCACCATCAGTTATAAAACAATCAATTTGTCAGTGGATTATTTTTTTTTAACAAAATTCATTTAGTAAAACATAATAAACATTTATAATTCAAAAGAATGAACATTATTTTGTCCGTTCTTCTCAATCATAAATATGAAGGTTTTAAAAATGCAAACCTCGAAGGTGGTCAATCAGATGAAGCACTAAATTTTCCCTTGGGAATTTATTTTTACTCAATTTCAATAGGAGTTTATATTCTTTAAGGGGTATACACACATCTATTTTTTAACCATCTATAGGCCTAGAGTAGATAATTTATTTGTTTTTATATAAACTAAAGGTGTTGATTCATGATTTACATTTTTTTTTAAATATTAAACAAACAATCTAGCAATGACTTTTGATTTTTGTAAAATCAAAAATTATATTATTATGTTTTACTAATTATAAATTGGGAAAACATAATCACACATAACTACCAAAAGAAAGAAAAAAATCATCTGCATATCATTGTAATTGAACAAATCCCTTTTTTAATGAAAAAAAAAACAAATATTTAAAAAACCATGAATAATAGAAGAAAGGAAAATCAAAAATTATATTATTATGTTTCACTAATTAGAAATTGTAAAAACATAATCACACATAACTACCAAAAGAAAGAAAAAATCATCTGTAAATCATCGTAATTGAAAAAAACCTTTTTTGAATGGGAAAAAAAGAAAAAAAAAATGGATACTAGAAGGAAGGAAAATGATTATTTTTAGTGATACTCAACTGAAAAAAAACACACAACAAATTATCTGTATTTTATTGAGAAGAACATTATTTTGTAATTACAAATTTTGAGATAAAACAACACTTAAAAAAAAATGTACTTATAAATTTTACAAAAGAATCTATTGCTATTACAGATACATAGATGAAATATTACTTTTATTTGTTGGTATCAAGCGGAAAATTGGCCTAATTACCGATTTCGTGAACAGTATAAATCTACTTCTCAAATTCACCGCTGAAGTAGGAATAAAATCACAATAGCTTGGCTTTTACAACTCTTAACACTGATAATGATCACTAACATAAAAAACATGCATACATACAAGATTTACAGAAAACACCAATGTACCACAACTTACGCAAACGGTCTATAATATGCAATCTCACAAATTGACAACCACAATAGCATTGTTCATAGAGCATGTACTATACTCATGAATCATCAGAATTTTATACAAAAAATAAAAATCATAAAACAAACAACCAAATCAAATGAATACAAGCCTAAAATGAATGGCAAGTTAATACATAAACTTAACTTCCTTAACAGTAAACTCACAACTAACCAATATGACAACAACAGTGTTTACAAACTCAAATGTAATGATTATAGCAAATTATTACATAGGCCAAACAGAAAGATCATTTACTCAATCGTTCAAAGCACAATTGCCCAGCCATAAACAAAGAACTAATTACATTGAATATTTGATAAATGAAAAAGATTCCTGAACAAACATAAATACCAATTTAACCACTTAATAAAAAGTTGGATTTCTCGGTGTTTTAGAAGAGTAGAATTTTTACTCCAATTATAAAAATAACCCAGACATGAAAACGTAAATATGAAATCTCTTTATGATATAATATCAAACTTAATTAAATCATCAATAGTGACATCTCATTCATTTATAACCGATTCATGGGATTACAACAAACTCAAATTCTCTTCTTTAATCTTTAATTTTATTCTGGAATTAGAGCACAAAAATGAGTGTGGCCACACTGAATTCTAATTTTTATTCATCACACTCGAATTCAAATAAATGTATTACTTTGGATATTGTGTTGTATTCAGTGTTAGTATTTAAGTTTAAAGTGACAAGTTTACACTCGCTGAAGCATGCTGTGTACAGCAAAACAATACTGTAGTGTTCGAAATTAGAACTGCAAATACTCAAAAACAAAGTATTAAAAACAATGAGTTTTTCAAAAATCATTTCAAGTTAATTATCCTTAATGACCTGATTTTGCCAAATTTGAAATGGGTCCACATAAACATGTCAAACCAAAATTATATAACAAAATTCCTCAAAATCTGTTCAGTGATTCTTGAAATAGGCGTGTAACAAGGATTTAGGATTTAAACTTTATTTTTTAAATATCTCCAAAAAGTAATCTAAACCAGATGATCGGTGTCACACTATTCAATAATCCCCCTACGACTTACACATCCTTGAAGAAATGTAAACTTTCATTTCAACTGGTTGATAGCTCAAGCTTTACATTACAAATTGTTATATTTATCTACCTCAAACAGAACCCAAGATATAAAAGGTATCCCCATACTTAATTAACTCCCTGTATAAACCAGATATCCTAAAAGCCCCACCACTAAAGTTTGAACAAAAGAAGAAAAACAAATTAGGCAAAACTTTATAAGGCTAAAGAAGTAGCTATGTCATATAGCCGCAAATTGGTATTATTTTTTAAATTCTTAAATTAGATCGAAACAGACTAAGGCATTGGTTAAAAGATGGTTTATTTATATTATAAATGTAGAGACTGTATTGTTGCAATATAAATTTTTGTAATTGTATAGATAATGAAGGTGTATGTAACATTAAGTATTTGGGAAGTATTGTTGGTCAGAATTTTAATTGGAAACCTCATGTTAAAAAGCTAAATAAAATATTTATAATCTAATGAAAATTTTATTTATTGAAATTTTATTGTCTGGTATCAGTATTAAGGTTAATTTATTTCGGGTTTATAGATTTTAAAATTCAATATGGTATAATTTGCTGAGGTGAAATTTATGTCAAAAATATAAAGTCTCTTTTCATTGTTCAAAAAAACATGCTTTCCAGACCAAGGATAATGGCATCATTAAAAAAAAAAAAAAAAAGAAGAAGTTATTATACTTTTATTACTTGTTATTTGTCTCTCTTTTTTTTTTTTTAATTTGAGTAATTATTGTGGTGAATATGCAAGTACTCATCAGATCTTTTTAATTTTGTGAGTAAAAGACACTAGTTAATAAATTTAATTGACATAAAAGAAAATTATTTGCACTTGGCACTTTGTTTTCCTTTTGATTTTTACCGTCTTTAAATATTAAATAAAATCACGGTAACCTTAATTCTGAGTTTTCTTTGAGGTATTTAATTTCATGTCATAATATTTATTTGGTTTAATAAATTAATTTGCGGTTATTTTAACAATGCTGTTTGTTATTTGTGTATTTATGTTGTAATTGTCTAAATTTAAAGTAAATGTTTAGATGTGTAGAAATATCAATTGTAATGTGATGCAGAATAGATAAGACATTGGTCGTGTGATACTTTATTTTAAAGGTCTCTCTTTTCTGAACATTTTGGAGCAAAAAAAAATTTGTTATTTTTTCATTACTATACAGGGTGTGACGAAATATAAGTATTTTTTAGTTTTTAATAGGAAATGTGACTGCCAGCTTCCTAACAAAGACAGGGCAACCGATTTTTTTTTTCCTAGTTTTACAAGAACACACCCTTTCAGGAGATATGGGGTAGTATGGACTTCTATGTAGTTTTCAAATTTTTAATAAATTTCAAACTTTAATAACTTTTATAGAGTAAAAAGTAAAAAAATTCAAATAGCAACCTAGATTGAAAATTGTACCATTTGAGACATTTTGAAAACAAACATTTTTTGTATTCCTGCTTAAAACTAAAAAAAAAATACGTCACACCCTGTACAGCAATGAAAATATAACAAATTTTTTTTTGCTCCAAAATGTTCAGAAAAGAGAGACCTTTAAAATGAGGTATCACACGAAATATGTTTCTACTGTATTTGAAAATTTTCCAAATACACCACCCTGCCCGCCAAAAGTGCCCTTTTGGGTCATTGAGGAGCGTAGAAAATAATTTTGCCCGAATTCTTTGGGGTCAAAAAAGGGGGGTTCTAATTGGAAGGAAATTTTATCTGGTTTCGTTTAGGCGCTACAGATAGTGTCCATATGGTCTGAAACACCCTGTATATATAAACAAAAAATCTTAAATGTTGTTTAAAAACTTTTAAAAATAGGAACATCATATGCTAATGTTTTACTATGCAAATGACACATCTTAAAAAATAAACACGATGACCTTCATATCAATTTAATAAATATTGAATCAGCATGTCTTACCAATGACAAACCAATCACTTACATCAACAGATCTTAGACAAATATAAATATTACATTTACAACAGTCAGGGCTCCTTTTGATTTTTCCAATTCACTTTCTTTAACCTGGCATATTGAGTCACACCATCAAGTAAATTTTATTAAAATTGCTTGAACAAATTTTGAGATATTCAATCTTCTAAAATAGTATCCATTGTTCAATTATATTTTTAGGGTAGCAACTAATATGTATTGCTTTGCTAAAAAAAAAAAAAAAAAAATTAAATTAATTTTTTTGTTTTGATTTAATGACAGTTACCCCAAAGTTACTTTTAAAAATGAGAGAAAAACCTCTCAAGATACAACCAAAATATCCCCATGCTGTTTTGTAAATAAGTACTCATTTTGATTCAAATCTATCAACCCATTTGATGCTGCAATGCAAGGCATCATTAAAAAATAAGAAGTTTTTTGGACAGATGTCTCCATTCCATTAAAAAGTCAACAGGATTTTTTAAAATTTTAAACACTGACTACCACAAGTTAGGTACAATAAAACAACACAAATAAACTTTTGTGTACATTTCGGTAACAAAGTTTATCATGATCGGAGAGTTCTAAACTAAAATTAAAACAAAATAATAATAAAGTTATAAAACTAAACTGACAATCTCCCCCCCCCCCCCACTTTAGTTCAGGTGGATCAGCCAATCATAGTTAAACCTAGCCATAAACCTCTTCGAAGAAACATCTGTTAGCAAAGAATAACGATACTTGTTCCTATCTGTCCTTTGGAATAGCCAGAAGTTGAATATTACAAATTTATATAACTATACAGTTAATTCTGAGAACTTACAAAAAATAATAATGCAACCATAATACATAACACTAAATAACTAATGAACAATAATATACTGTTACCAATAATACATAAAAACTACATATCTAACGAATAATAATGAAGATACGTGAAAATATAAATTTGAATAATTTGATAAAAAAACCGGTTAATTTTTAGTAACTATGAACACTTACTATGTATTAAAAACAATAAAAAATGTGTTACATGAAAATATAAAATTAGAATATGTAAAACAACTGGTAATAAAACAGAATATTATACAAAGAAAATTTTAATAGTTCATTATTTAGTTACTTTATAAAAATATATTCAGTTTAATGTTCAACATAAAAAAAATATTTTGAAGTCCCACAAATTTAGTTTAACATGATTCTGTTTTTCTTATAAATTGATATGGTTAAAATTCCACACGATTCTATGTCATATTGAATTTCCCACTAAAACAACTTCCCTTTTTATATTTCCTTGCTTATGCGATAGGACGTTGTACTCCAGCTTCTCCCCCTTTTATGACGGCACAATTCATTTTAAGATGGCAGATTTTGCATACCAGTTCGATATCACTCTAGGCTTCAACTATAAAATTATTAGTTGTTTGTTGAACAAATAACCTACAATTGTGTTCCCTGTAACTTTGCATGTGTTCCCTTTATGATTCCTATGTGTTTTCAAGTTTGTTTCTACTGGACAAAAATGTGTTACGTGAAAAGTGTGTACCTACTTTGTTTATTAACGATCAATGTTTGTGCTATTATTTAATCTATCTATTTTGTTTGATAATTTGTGGTTATTATTTATTCACCTATTATTAATAATAGTTTAATTATTTGTTATTTCTGATTATCTTAACATATATTTAATTTATTTCCTTTTATTTCTATACTAATTTTTTTTTTTTTTTTACTCTTTGGCCTAGCCTAGTTTCAACTCCATGTGTATTATACATTTTGGGTTATTCCATTTAATTTTCTATTCTACGATTTAATTTTAAAGTATATTCTTTTGAAACACATATTATTTATTCCTCTGTTGGCACCGTTCTGATAATCACGTTACACACACATTGGTTTATTTTCAACGTGGTTATATAGACTTCGTAAGTAATTAAAGTTTAGGTATTAAAATTGTACTATTTCCTTAAAATTTGTTACCGCATGCACTACAATAAATATCTATAAGCTAGTAATAAACCAAACATATCTTACACAAACAATGATATCACTTTATGTACCTAGCATTAAACAATTTGAAAATTCACTGAAGAAGTATCTTCAATAAAAACCAGGTTGAATTGAATAAATAAAAACAAAACTTTATTTTCTGCAATATTTATTAAGCCTAACCAGCCGATCAACAGTTACAGTATTCTTATACGCAGCTTAAATCAAACTAAAGAAACACTATACATACTGACTTTTGCTCTGCTATACTTTGTTGTATGTATATTGTTTGCTTAGTCCATTTTAAATTGCCGATGAGAATGCTGTAACTGGCAAAACCTAGATCGGCAAGGTTAAAAAAATATTATGGAAATTACAATAGTAGTTATTTGATTTAAAATGGAATTCCACCATGTATCGACGGTCGTTAACATAAACAAAAAAAAACCATGTTCAATAACAATAAAGTAAATAGATTATCATGTAACAACTGTAAAAAAAGCAATACTTTGAATACACTGGATGTTTATTTACACATTATAGGACATTTTCTAGAGTCTAAAGAATGAAAACTACAATAATTATATAAATATTGAATTTATTTTATCAATATTACATAAAGCAAAAAACGTATACATTGGAAGAATATAAAATATTAGTGAAATATTCTAGCCTCCTTACTTTTCAATTTATATATTACTGTATTTATATTGTAGATTGACTCGTCTATAAAAAATGTTGAGGTTGTTTCAATTAAATTTCAAGAAAACAATATTTTTGTTTAAAACTTTTGTTTTACCTGTGGAGTACAAAGTTTTGCCAATCTTCATCTTGTATAACTTTATTTCATCTTATAACTGTATATTGTATTGAAAAGGTAAACCAAAGATACATTTTACAGGATTACCACAAATAAAACACTCAACAGTTACAAAAGATAAATTATGGGAGTGTGGTAGTCTGTAATGAGGAACTGTTTGATTGTGAAACCGTAGAATATTGAAATTCTTATGCAGTAACTTAATATTACAATATAGGAAGAATGTGGTAATTCAGGGTTTTTTGATGGTGATGGATTAAAAATAGCCTACTATTTTGGCATATTTTTCTTTTTGGAATATTTTACAGTATCAATATAGATATGTGGGAATACAGGTGACTAGATTTTGTGGTGAGGCCACTAGAATCTGTCAGTAATACTGGAGAAAAACACAAGAATTACACAGACAACTACAACAAGATATTATTCATAATTTTATAAAAATTAGTCCAATCAAACTTAATGGAACGATTTGGAATGTTAGCTAACAAAACATACGAAAACTGTTTAAAACAAAAATCATTGCTAAAAAACATTACCTACTAGTTTTATCATATAGGAGTTTTTGTAGCATTGAGGATAACATTGGAGGTCAGGAGTCACATACTAAGATGAGTTGTTAAATTCAAACTCAAATACTAAAAAACAGAAATACATTAAATAGAGTTTAATTCAACACATAACATAAATTAGTTTATGAAGAAGGTTTTGTGCAATGTTATTGCACCATTAATTTAATATTTCTTAATTTGAGAATTTAGTTTTCTGATTTTTTGGCTTGATTACACTATAGACCCTGTCTCTAGAAGCCAATTTCAAGTTCATATCACATTTGGAAGAACCTAATGATTTTGAAGTGTTAGTTGATGAATTTAATTAATGTAGCTTATTCAAGGGCTTGAAGTTGTCAAATAATACCTTGTTTTTACGAATCATTTAAATGTGTTTAAAAACTAAAAATTTATATTTTATCAATAACTAACTCCAATGTATTTTTAGTTTTCAACACCTATAACAAAACATCAATGATAATGGTTTTATTGAAAATAAGCAATTTTCTGATAAATAAAACTGATTTGTTTTTATAAAAAGTTCTATCTTAGATTCTTTAGAATATTTACTTATTACACATGTTATAAGAAATTATTAGGATATGGAAATTTAGTCAATTCGGTGTGCCTATGCTATATAATTGTTCTGTTATCTATATAGTGAAGATAAACTAAATGAGATCATCTATGACTAGTGGTGATCTATGCTATGGAACATGGCGGAATAAAGTTAATGTATCTCTTTTAAATGCCTATTTTAATTACTAAACCTAAAACAAATATAACATGCCACAATCATTAGGACTTAAAAATAAAGTTAAAAAATTCTGAACAATTACAAGGACAATGGACTTAATAATTAAACCACCAACTGGATTTAACTGTGATGGTAAAGTCAATTGGCAAGTATGGAGAAAACTATTTAAGACCTATATTCTAACTAGTGGAGAAGATTTGAACGAAAAACGTAAGTGTGCTTTACTTTTACACATAATAGGAGAAAGTCCGGTGGAAATTTATGAGATATTTGCAATAAAACACGAAACTTTACATGAAATTTTTTATCACTTTGAAACTTATTTTGTTCTAAAAGTAAATTTGAGCTATGAAAGACATACATTTTTCAAGTGCTGTCAATAAACATGAGAATTGACCAGTATTCTACAGAACTTAGACAAAAAAGTAGTACATGTGAATTTGGTAATTTAAAAGATAGTTTAATTAGAGATAGGATAATATGTGGTATGATAGCCTAAGTGAAAGACTTGCATGAACTTGACTTAACACTAGATTCAACTTTAGAGATATGTAGAGTGGCAAAAATTTCAAAAAAACAGGTTCAAACAATGGGACCTCAAGATAGTTCAATTGATAAAATAAATTTACATCGAAAAACTAACTTTTACAAAACCTATACCTAACCTAACAAAAAAATGAATACTGTTAAACCTAATTACTATAACAATAAAATTTAGAATGTGCAGTATGAGTTAAAATCGTGTGAAGAATTTAACTTAATTAAACGAGTAATGCCTTTAAAGGCTGAAATTAAATATAAGACAAATGATGAAATGTAAAATTCAACTATACAGATTGTTTCTAAATATCAAAACTTGTTTGTGGTTTAGGCAAGTTAGATGTAAATTATCCCATTTAAATTGATAAGAATGTAACTACTGTAGTACATGCTCCTAGACGAATTCCATTTGCATTGAGAGAAAAAGTAAAATAAGAAATAGATAATTTAGTTTCTCAAGAATTTATTGCAAAAGCAGACTATCCAACCGAATGGGTAAATTTATTAGTAGTTGTAAATAAGCCTAATGGAAAGATAAATTTATTTATTTAAGATAAAAGGTAATTTATTCAAAATCTTTCTAAGAAAACTGTTCCTTTACACATATTATTAAAGAAAAATGTTGTTTGGCATTGGAATGAACAACAGGTTAATGGGTTCGATAAATTAAAGCATTGTTTAATTACCATGCCCATTTTACAGTATTATGATGTCAATAAACCTGCTAAAATTTCAGTAGATGCAACTCAAAATGGTATTGGAGCAGTACTTCTGCAAAATGATTTATTTTTGACTTATAGCCTATGCTTCAAATGCATTTACAGACACAGAAAAACAATATGCAAATATAGAGAAAGAATTGTATACATTGTTGTACGGTTGTGAAAAATTTCATGATTATATTTTTGGTAAAAGTATAACAATTGAATCAGATCATAAACTTTTAGAGGTGATTTATAAAAAAAACAACATTGTATAAATCTCCTGTTAGATTACAGCGAATGTTAATTAGATTACAAAAATACAATTATGTTTTAGTTTATTAGCCAGGCAAAGAATTATTTTATCAGATATATTATTTCGACCATATGTAATGGAAAACCCAATAAATGATAATATGTTAAGTGAAAATGAAATTGAAGCTCAAATATGTGCTGTTGTTAGTGGTTTACCGATAATAGAAAGTAGGTTTCTAGTAGTAGAAAGTAGATATTGACAATAGTAGATAAATTAATATTTAGAGGTAATAGATTAATAATTCCAAAATATTTGAGAGTAGGTATATTAAATAGAATACATTGTAGACATACAGGTATAGAACATTGTTTGCTAGAGAACTTGTATATTGGGCAAATTTATATAATGAAATTTCAAATTTAGTAAGTAACTATAGTATATGTCAACAATTAAGAAATACTAATGTTAAAGAACGAATAAAGAGTGTTGACTTACCTAAAAATCCTGAGTAAGGTGGAAAAAAAATTTTGTTGATGGAAGATTATTATTAAAAAATCATTGAAATGTTTATGTTCAAGAACTTAACTACGGAAACAGTCCAAACAGCAATCAAATCGATATTTTCATGCCATGGAATCCCATGATTTTTATAACAGACAGTGGAAGTCAATTCACATCAGAAACTTTTAAGAAATTTGCAAGTAAATGGGAATTTAAACATAATATAACAAATCCAAAACATTCTCAATCAAATCGTTTTGCTGAGAGATGTATACAAAGTATTAAAAAAGTGGTTTAAAAATGTGAATTGAAAAACCCTGATCCATAACTAGCTCTATTGGAACTTAGAAATACACCACCTACTAATGATTTACCATCGCCAGCTCAACTTTTGATGAGTCGTAGACTCAGAAGTTTAATTACAGTAAATAATAAATTGTTGCAACCTAAGATAATAATCAGAGTCTGAAGTTAGAAAAACATTAAAAACAGGCAAACAAAACAAATGAATTATTACAATAAGAGCTCAGAGCCTCTTCCCAACTTAATTGACGTAATAGTTAGGTTTCAAGTGAAGCCTAAATCAGCTTGAACTCCAGCATGTGATATCTCACATTGTAACAATCCTAGATCATATAAGTTGTCGACTTCTGATGGCAGAGTATTAATACGTAATCGTAAGCATGTACAATCATAGGTCAAAAACAGATCAATTCCAAAATGTTACTATGAGGATTGACCTGACAGAAAAAGTATTTTTAATATAACGCCTAGTACCAATAAAAACATACAGTAAACCACATTCTGTGGAAATACAAGAGTCATCACACAAAATTTAAAATAATCAAGGTGATGAAACACCGATTAAGACTCGCCTATGGTAGAAAAATTATAGCATCTAAATGGCTTTATTTAAATAATAAATGTTGAGTATTTTAAGTTTTAATTTGTAAATATTGATTAATTTGTGCCTGAAAACAAAGATTAAAATTTATTTTAGTATGCAAACACTAAAGTTTGTAATTTCAATTAATTTTATGTTTAGAATAATTTCTTTTTGCATTATTTATAAACTTTGCACAAGTGTTAAGGGAAGGAACAGAACAGTGTAATATTTCAATTTGTTAACATAAGAGTATTGTTTGTTCTTTTAACAAAAAGTTATTTGTAATTTTATTAAAACTAATTTTAAACTTAAAGAAGAAGGATTTATCTATGTAGTCAAGTTAAAGTAAATGAGATCATATATGACTAGTGGTGATCTATGCTATGGCACATGGCGGAATAAAGTTAATGTATCTCTTTAAAATGCCAATTTTAATTACTAAACCTAAAACAAATATAACAGTAGACTAATCCACATTTTATTTATCAGTATATATGTCTATATTTAAATTGTGTTTATACTAGAATCTCAGTATTGAAAATAGCCTAGTGAGAAATATATGTATAAGCCCTGTGTTTATGTAAATTAAATGGTGCAAAAACATTGTACAAACTTCTTCACTCAGCCATCTCTAAAACCAAACATAAACCAACCAAAAGTATTTGTCACTAAAAATGTCAGTTCGGTAGTTGTCAGCCACAAAGTGAAAATGAGTCACGGACGTTACCTGTTATATATGGCTTAAACTTGCTTCGCTTGAACCCTAAACACAATCCTTAACATAAATTTGTATAAGATGATAGTGATCAAATTTCTTTTTTTTCCATCAATTATTCATGAACCATATATATTTTTTCACTTGCAATTAATTTTACAAAGGGTTTTGGTGATTAATCTTTTCACAAAAGTTTGAACAAAATCAGTAGAGCTGATTTGAGAAATTAAATCCTTTTTGTTATTTACCATTTACTCAAGAACTTCATTTTTTTTTTTTTTTTTAAGTAAGGGCGACCAATAAGTTTTCTTTGGGTTCTTAGAGGCTACATAGTTTTCTCTGTACTAGGTAATTGTGAGAAAGTATAAACAAAACAAGCAGATTTAAGATTAAATAAATATACCCTAGAACATACATATTATAATTTAACTAAAATTCATTAATTCTAGATCATATTTATAGGTTTTATAACTTACTTACATTTCAGACAAGTATCTTAAAAGAAGTATTGTCAGTGTCAATGGAATAAGATACAATAAATCTTTATAATTTGCATATTGGATTTTATCATTCGGTTCTACATCAGCCCATGTAACATTTGGTGGAAGCCAAAATTCTCTATTCCAAAATCCATCTAAAAATTCCCTTAGAATACCCATAGTTATAACTAAAAGTACAATGACTATGAACCACTAACTCACTAATATGATCACAGCAATATGTCCTACATGAAACAGTATCGTGGTCATGAATACAGGAGTCTATTGTTCAGCTGCTTCATAATCTACCATCAGGAAAAGTTGGCCAGTACATCCTATAGGAAGCAATATTGTGTGTATTGTTCAAATGCACTATCTATGATCAGGCAGAGCATTAAACATAAAACCCACGATAAACTATTACAGATTATAAATTTACAAGGTTATCAATTATTTTCTATTCCACGAAGGCCATAATATGATCAAAATATTACTGGTGCTAGTCATAGGATGTATTTTGCTTAATTCATTTAACAAGTGTTGTGTATAACAGGTAAAATATGAAACATTAATAATTATTAAACTTTAAATCTTCATAAATTTAACTTTATAGCATAAAAGTTACACAGTCTAGTTTTTTCAATGCTGAAATTATATACATAATAATGTTTATCTAAACTATAATGTTTAGAGACTAATTAATTCTGCATAAATATTTTTGTTGCAAACACTTTAGTTTGTCTTTAAACCATTAATAAAGTTTCTTATTTGGTA
Source organism: Aphrophora alni (assembly GCA_963513935.1). NCBI lineage: Eukaryota > Metazoa > Arthropoda > Insecta > Hemiptera > Aphrophoridae > Aphrophora > Aphrophora alni. The sequence goes on along the minus strand of OY740767.1, from coordinate 117,872,770 downwards.
CAATTTTGTCATCCATCTTCTTGCATTCATGAACTAAAGGATATAGTGCACTTGATGATCAGCGGCTCATTTCTTTCTTTGTTCAGATAACATTTGTCCTACGAATTAAAGTTCAATTCTGTTTTGAACACCACTGTTGAACAATACCCTTTCAGGAAGAGTGTGAATTTGATTTTTTGTTGAAAATCCTGATTGCTATTTTGGACAAGTTCTGGACAACTGATTTCACTAGTTTACAAACTCATTCAATGAAACATAGATAGGACAATTGTTAAAATCTTACAAAAAAGTCTTATAAAAATTAATTAATTTTAAATATTGAAAATTTCATAATTACATTTAAAGTTGAATATTGTTAAATATAAAGATTAAAACAAGTGGTTTATTATAGTATAAAGTGAAACTTAAAAAAATATTTAGAAGTACAGGTGTAATTTATATATATATTTTTTTTTAATAAACCGGCGATCCGAGATGTTTTACCATTTTGTCCTTTACTTTCTGAATTGTTTATTGTTAATAATATTGTTAGACAGTGATTTCTAAATGATAAATAACAAATTTCATTGTTATCTATTTCTGTGAAATCAGACAAAAAATATATCACTAGTCTAAAATTGGCTAAAAGCAGCTGTCATATTTTTGGTGACAAATAATTTTGGAAATGAGTGAATGAAAAATTTTGTGCAATGTTTATTTATTGCATTACTACCAAAATAAAAGTTTAGAATAATTTGACACACAGATTTCCAAACCGTAACAAACTTATTGTGAAACATTTAAGGTATAAACATAATATATATTTATGAACAAGACAGTATTGTTGAAGTGTCAAGATCACTACACATTTCATGATCTTGACTCTGGGTTTCTTTGAAGAACTATTTCCTAAAAAAGGTAATTATCTAAAATTAAACAACTTTTTATTTATTTTTATTTAGGCTTATTACAAAATTTACTTTCAAAGATAGATATTATAATTAAATAAGTAATAAATAGTGACTCACATTAATCTGCTAACAGTGGAGGTCATTAACCAGCCGCACCTAGCCTCAAATTTAATAACATTTTTATGTTTTACGGCTAAGATAACAACTATTTCATCTTATATTGATACACCTTAATAGTTTTTAATTCATCAATTTATGAAAACAAAAAATGTTTGCTAATTTAAATTTAGACAACTCCTATAATCTATAAAGAGTTTCATCATAGTTGACTGTGATCCTTACTTCCGAGGCCTCCTGGATCATGTCACCAATAGGTTCTGTGATTTCAGTGATAATTTCGTTGTCTGCAAGGTCAGGTTATAATCTAAAACCCATGTTTGTAATTCTTCCACTGATTTTCGCGAAATTTCAATTTCATTGTAAATTGCAAAAGCATCCACCAAAATGGGTTCGAAATCGTTATTGTTGTTTTTCTTTGGAAGAAGTGACTTTTCTGGTCAAATATTCTTCCAAGACTTTATTAACATAAGAGATTTTACTTGTCGCCAAGCAAACGCTGCATTGACAATGCCATCCTTGATGTTGAATTGTTTCAAGATAGATGTGATGCTGCGTTAGGTTGACTTATGATATCCGCTTCTTGTAATGTGCCTTGAGGGTTTTGATAACATTTTGGTCCATTGGCTGAAAGAAAGCGGTTGTGGTTTTTGGCAAGTACAAAGCATTTATAAAGACATCTGATGTCTTAACTCTCAGTTCTTCCTTGTCAGTATGTCCTGGTGCATTGTCCAATAAGATAAGGGTCTTCACTGGCAACTTTTCCTCGTTCAAGAGTTATTTTACTTGTGGGACAAAATTGTTAATGTATCAATCATAAAAAAACTTCTTTAGTGACCCACGGTCGTCTTTGACTCGTGTATGTAACTAGGAGAGATTCATCCTTAATGTTTTTAAATAGACATGGAGATTTTTATTTCCCCCTCAACAAACAGTTTTAATGCATGACTTCCTGACACATTAGCATATACCATCAGAGATCCGTCCTTTTTGATGTTTTCTTCCAGAAATATGTTTTTCCTCTTGAGTGACAAATGTCTGTTGGAAATTGCCACTAATTTAAGCCGTACTCATTGGGGTTATATACCTGATCTGGTTTTAGGCCTAGTTCAGTGATTTATACATTCAATTTCTGGATGAATTAAGAAATCGCAGATTCGTCAGCAGACAAAATTTCTCAACTCATCTGTAGGAATCGAATACCATAGCGCTTTTCAACATTTTCAAACCAACATTCACTAGCACGGAAGTCTTTTTTTTTTTAATGTAATTTCATGATAATAAATTGGGCATTTTGTTTAAAAATGTTTCCTGAAATAAATGCAAGTCTGCTTCTTTGTTGTTTGAACCAGCTGTAACGAATGACCTCAACTTGAAGGTTTTTTTCTTATTAGGCTCTTCGTCAACAGACTTCAAGATGTTTTACATTTTTTCCCTATTTTTCAGGATATCATAAATTGTACCTCGCCCTATGTTGTACGATTTACATACCAACATTGGAGTTTCATCATGATTATATCTCTTAATAATTTCCCATTTAGCATATAAATTAAATTTTTTACGCTTATGTTTTGAACTTGTGCTTCCCATTACAACACTAATATATACAGTAATAAAATAAAATTGCAATACTGTAGATAGAACTTAACAACAACTCACAACACTACAAAATCATTCTGAACAAAAATAACAATGCAATAACGGCTAACACAAACGATTATGCTTTGCGACAAAACTAGATTGAGGATATCTAAACGATGTGGATAGGGCACATGGAGGTTATAGGAGGGGGTTTCCTGTTATAACAGTCAAACAGTATGTAGGTTGTTAGCATAGCACGTTGAATCAAATGACAGGCTCGTTGGACTACCGAGAGTGTCAGATTTTCAAGTGTCCGACTATTACGACTGTACTGTATTTTGTTAACTAAAATATTTTTATCAACCTAAACTTTGCCAAAGTCAACTCCTGTTAATAGGAGGAGCAAATGAAATGAATGGTCTATTCCAATTTCAAATATTGTAATAAATAAAATGTAATTATACAGTTCTAACTATTTGCTCCTGCTAACTTGTGTTAATGAGTTATTTATAAAATAACACTTATTTGACAACATTTAAAGAATGTAAATAAAGGAAGCAAATAGAACCCGTGATCAATTCATATTATACTTGTGATAATGTAAAAAAGTTAAAATCTATAATAGGTTTAAAATCCGCGGGTTAGTATACGGAAACAGGCTGTTCAAATCATAATTTATTTAGTAACTTCATTAATAGAAGAAAAAATAGATTTTCAAGAAAACAGAATAAGTAATCATGTCAATTTTAATAAAATTTGTTTTTAATAAATAATATATGTAAATTGTTTGTGTTTTGTGGGGAGTGTGTGAAATTAGCGAACAGCGCCGGAAGGAAGGACGCTGAATGTAGGAATTTTGCCTCATGGCAACGGACGGTCAGAATCGAGCGTTAAAGGTAGTAAGATGTGTTTTTAGGAGAGTGTGAGTCCAGCTTTAGTAGATAATGGACGTACTTTGTATTCAGTTGAATTTTAAGAATGTACTATTTCAGGAGTGATTAGACGTTTATAAGACTGTTTCAATTTAAATGTTTGTCATCACAGACAATTAGTATTGAGTGATAGTTACTCGTAAATAAACTTTTATATAAAAAGGACCGAGAAACATAATTTTGAACAAAGTGATGTAATACCGTGCACGTGATTCTTGAAAATGAACGATGAACTTTTGAAAGATCATTTTCCGTGTAGTGAGAATTCTGTAGAGATAATTTCGCAGTAAAAGACAATAAACTCGTCATGTATTATTACATAAATGACAAACATTTTTTGAGTGCTGTACGAAAACACATGTAACATGAATCTTCCTGAAAGCAACGATCGCTGTGAACTACTAGATATGGGACGTCTGAAATACTACCTTTGGACAATTTTTTTTATAAAAATTGGTGCTGTGGTATAGGCATCCTATGTTAACCTTAGACTAATGAATTGTATTATATTTGATACATATGTTTTGTACATATTGGATTTTGTTATCTCCTTAAAAAATATTTAAAGAAAAGTAAATTTATAAAATTTAAAACTTTCAATTTTAAAAGTAAATCTCCTTCGTAGATTTAGAAAATAATTTAAATTTAAATGTAAATTCTTGTTGCAACATTTAAAGTAAAGAGTTAAATTCATGGGATAAATGAAACAATCTCCTTCAGAGAAAAAACAAAGAAAGTATATAAACTAAGATGATATTCTTATTTGATTTCTTAAAATGTTTAAATAATATGTTCTTGTATACCATTCTTTATGTTTAATAAAATTTTATGTAATATTTCAGTCAAAGTATTCTCATTACAATACCAGATTTCATTGTAAGTACACTTTTGAAAGAACTTTCGACCCCAGAGATATTAAATTCAATAAATTCATTTTTTCTTAGATAAATAATGACTACTAGGTCTGGCGCCCAATAATTAATCAATTAACTGCAATTAAATTCAATTTTACTATTCAACAAATAACGTAAGAACTCTTCAAGTTCAAATAAAATATTTTTTTTTAAAATAGCTTCACTATTCATGTTAAATAACTTCAGTCACATTTTTGAAATATTACATAATTATTAAAATGATTATATAGATCAAATTAATTATTTGCTTTAATAAATGATACAAATTTGTAAAATAATCCAATAAACAGTGCAAAAACATTGCACAAAACTTCTCACTCATTCATCCACAAAACCAAAACTATCCCAGGGAGGTAGTAGAGGATGATAATCACATCTATATTCGAGGAAGTTATCCTCAGCACCGCTATGTGCGAGCAAAGATCCCTATCCTGCTCAAGGTGACCCTGGTTTAACTAAACACAGTGGATCTAGACCTGAAGGTGGATAAACATTCCCCAATCCAAGGTGTCAAGTGTCCTTAGGGCAATTCTAAGGTTAATTCCGTGCCGATGGATGAATTGTACAAGGGTGATTGTGCATCAAATGGAGCCTATGGAGGACCAGGCGACCCTTCATGGTAAATAACCACTTTTTAAAATGTTGAAACTCGTGGGAACATTTATGGATTCTTCACAAAGTATACAAATTAATTATTACATAGTGTGCTTAAACATTGTTATTGAGAATGAAACAGAAACATCTTCAGTTGCTTATGGGTCATGTGATAAGGTGGAGAGAAGACCTATGAGCTATACCAAAAGTGAAATCTCATCAGATAAAGTAATTGGACAATGCCTCTGAGGATAATCCAGTGTAACCTCCACCACAATAAGGCTGTTTCTGCAGTCTTCTGTCAGTGATTTCTATGTGAGGACATAGACATAGGCCTTATTCAAGAATCTTGGATAAATGGAGGTAAGATAAGAGGGTTAGGAGATGCAAGAGGTAAGGACATATACAATGGTTCATATTATAACTTGCCAAACTGTATTGTAGTTAAGTATAAACTGAGATGTCTGCCTTTCCTTGCATTCTGTTCCAGAGATATCACCACAGTGCAGATCATCTAAGGATCCAGAAAAGGTGGAAGAGAAGTCATCATGATCTCGATCTAACTTCTCTACGATTCGTAGGAAACTGCACTCTCTGAAGAACTAAAGATGGTGAAAAATTTTTGTGAGAAAGAGAAGGAGCATTTCCTCGCAGGGTTAGACTCCAACTCCCATTACATAGTATCGGGTTCAAGTAACACACTTAGAGGTAAGGACATATACAATGGTTCATATTATAACTTGCCAAACTGTATTGTAGTTAAGTATAAACTGAGATGTCTGCCTTTCCTTGCATTCTGTTCCAGAGATATCACCACAGTGCAGATCATCTAAGGATCCGGAAAAGGTGGAAGAGAAGTCATCATGATCTCGATCTAACTTCTCTACGATTCGTAGGAAACTGCACTCTCTGAAGAACTAAAGATGGTGAAAAATTTTTGTGAGAAAGAGGAGCATTTCCTCGCAGGGTTAGACTCCAACTCCCATTACATAGTATCGGGTTCAAGTAACACACTAGAAGTGAGTCCCTCTTAGAATTTCTTAACAGTAAGAGTTTACTGGTAATTAATGTTGATGACCATACCTTTAGAAACAAAATAAGGAAAGAAATCATTGATACTACAATTTCCATAGAATATAAGTTCTTTTGTAACTGACTGGCATGTCTCGGGTGAAATCTCATTATCTGACCAATGTCATATTATGTAGAAGTTAAATTTTGATTCTGAAATCAAAAGTTTAGAAATGCCAAAATAACTAACTGGAACTCTTATCATAGATTAGATTCCCTCAGTAAGAGAGTCAGAGACATAAATGATATTGATTTTATGGCGGTTAATATACAAGAAGCTATTATCGACTCGTATTATAATAATTGTCCTATCTAGTCCGTATCCACAAGAATGGGAGCAAAACGGTAGAATAGAGATTTAGATAGGTTAAAGAAAATTACTAGACGGTTATTTAATAAAGCTAAGAAAACTGGTCGGTGGAACAACTATCATAAATCCTTAACCGAATACAATACTTTTTTAAGAAGATATAAAAGATCCTTTTGGAGAAACTTTTGCCAAGAGATTGATTCTACTAAAGCAGTCTCTAGAATACACACAATTTTATCGAAGGAGCTGATTCATCACACTAAAAGTGTTACTCAAAACACACTTTCCAGATAAAATTGTAATGGCGGAAATAGGCATAATCCATAATCAGAGTGGGACTACCTCTATAAGAGCCTCTCATTCTGACTGGAAAACTGCCAGTGAAGTTATTACTGTATCCAGGGTTAAATATGCTATATATATAAATTTGATCCATTTAAGTCCCCAGGAGAAGATGGAATCTTTCCGGCTCTAATCCAAAAAGTTATAGAATCACTCTTGCCTGGATATGTATGGATTATGGTTATATACCTATAGTATGGCAGTGTAGTCGAGTACTTTTCATAGTGAAACCAGGAAAAGGAAATTACACAAATCCCAAATCATTTCAACCAATATGTTTATCCTCCTATGTTCTTAAAACAATGGAAAGAATAATACAAACACACTTACAGAATGGAATTTTTATTAAAAATCGCATTTACTGCAACCAACATGCATACGAGTTGGGTAAGTCCAGTGAAACTTGTGAGTAGAAACGAGGGATAAATACATAACAAAGAATTTGGATTGTATGCATTTCTCGATATAAGGGGCTTTGATAATACTTATCAATCAATCATAAGAGCAGTTAAAAATCAAGGGGTAGAAAACACTATTAGTAAGTGGTTAGAATCAATGTTAATAAATAGAATAATCCATGCAACCCAGTACACTGAGAAAGATGAGAAAGTCCGGTGCTTTAATAAATGTTACGACTTGGTAAAATAATGCAATAAACAATGCAAAAACATTGCACTAAATTTCTCATTCATTCATCCACAAAACCAAAACTATTAGTTACCAAAAATGTCAGTTCAGTAGTTGTCAGTCTAAAATCAAGAATGAAACTAGGATACCGTCTTCAAAAAATATTTGTATAGGGACTAAACTTGTTTGATTTTTGTTTTTCACTTCTTATTCCTGAATCATATTATTTTTTTACCTGTAATTTTGCACACGAGATTGAGTCATTAATATTAACTTTTGATTAAATTTTAATCAAAACCAGTTAAGTCAATTTTGATAAAATTATACCTTTTATAACAGCAGTTATAATAGTTGTTTTTTTGTTTTTTTTTACCAATAACTTACATTTGGCTTTTTTGGAGAGATGGTGACAAATACTTTTAGGGGAACTTGGAAGCTACGCTTGATTAAAATCGTTAACCAATTTTGAAAAAAAAAAAAAAAAAAAAAATTCCTATGGCAACTATCTCAAAATTTCAGTTATTGAAAAAATGGGGGGAAAACTTCCCAAGATATGGCCAAAAATGCCCACATATATGGGCAAATACAAAAATTTGTCCTCGTGTGTTTGGGTTGTATACATGTAGGGTTATCTATGTAGATAATTAACCAATGAAATAACTATATATAAGTTAATCCTTATAAATGTTATCTTGAAATTTGTTAATGTTCAAGATGTGTAAATAAGGTCCATTTAACGTAGGTACTGTACTGTAAGCAAATGAACTAAACAGTAAATTTCAATTCTTCAAAGTGTTATTAAACATGGTTAATAAGCATGGTTCAAACGATTTGTTTTATCTAATCTATGGTAAAAATTAATATTTTGTAAATAACCTTATTTAATTTAAACTTCTTCAACATCTAGAAATTATAAATAGAAGCAAAAAGCGAAATGAATGATGGATTCCAATGTCACACAGCCTAATAAACATGATTAATCTATTCAGTTGCCATAGTCTCAATATAACTTGTATTTAATAATTAAGGCATAGAAATAATCTCGACTGTTTCAACAACTAAAAACTGTAAATAAGGGAAGCAAATTAAATCAATTGTATATTTTAACTCTATACACTCTAATAAACATGATTGGCCATATCGATTAATAATTACACAATAACAAAATTGGGTACCTAATTATAGAAGACCAATTGCCTCAATTTTTTAATATATATATATATATATATATATATATATATATATATATGTGTGTGTGTGTGTATATATCTTTTTTCCAAATGGTGAAACAATGTTATAAATGAATAAATGTGAAAGTAAAAACAAATGGAAAACTATTTTAAATATTTCAAACCTTAACTGAACACAGCACAAATGTAAATAATTTTCACAACTATTTCAACTCATATTAAGGATGATGAAAGAGAGCAGAACATCACAAAATTAAGTAACTGAATCTAGAATATCTGTCTATTGTGAACTTATTATCTACATACTTATTCTTGATGCTTTTAGGAACTCTATTCCATCATCAGAAAATCACTCTATGGAGGTTGTCTTCACATTAAGAAATTACAAACACAACACAAAGGTACATTACACAAAGTCACAAGTTAAAATACAACAATTACCATAATTGTATTATAACCATCCTGATAGTGGTGAACCCATTGTCAGTCCCTCCTCTTGAATGTAAAAATTGTTGTTGAATATGAAATAGTTCAGTCCAAGTAAGACCTCTAATGACAGGGATCCTACCAATGACTGTGTAAAAACATTAAATAAAACTATCAATGCATGTACACACTTATTCGATGGCACCACAAGACGCCGATTAAAACCTATCAATGTTCACACACCCCGCTTTACAGGTCTACAAGAGGTACCCATCAGGCCTCTTATAATTTCACAACAGCCTCTGGATACAACACAGTGAAAATCCTGACTACAATAATAAAACCAGTGTTATACTAGAACATAACTACAATATAAAAAATCACAGCAAATTTATTGATAAAATAAGAGACATTTAATTGGAACCCTTATACAAGATTGATTCGATTGATATTGTCAATCTTTATATGAAAGTCCCTGTCATGAAAACAATAGCCATTTTATAAAACCGACTCATTGAAGCCAATAGATTGGAGACTCAAGCTGTTGATGAATATATAATGTTACTGGAGGTCTTACTTGGACAGAACTATTTTACATTCAACTACAAATTTTACATTTAAGAGGAGGAACTTACAATGGGTTCGCCACTATCAGGATTGTTAGCAGATATCTACCTAAACCAAAGGTGTCAAACTCAATTTTGCAGAGGGCCGTATATTAAATTTAGAATATGTAGGCGGGCCAGATTCAAATTTAAAAAAATGTACTGAATTATTATAACATTTTATTTATTTAATTTTATAGTATAATATAAGGTTGTTAAAAAATCATATCAAAGATATAAAAGAGGGTAATTATTTTGAGCTCGAGGATTCAGATACCTGACTTCTGAGGTATGTTTTTGACAAGCTCATTGATGTCAGGTATCATATTCGTTGTAATTATTTTAAGAATTGATTGGAGATGTTCATTCGTAAGTCTTGTGCGATGTTTGTTCTTATTTATTTTCATGACGGAAAACATCTGCTCACATAAATAGGTGCTACCAAACATGCATAGAAAGCGTGCTGCTTGATTTTTTAATTCCGAGTAGTTTTCCAAACTCTTGAAATATTGTGTATAAAATGTAAGAGCGTTAACCTCTTTAAACTTTTCTCACAAAATACTGTCCGATTGAAGATCTATCAACTCCATTTGCAAAACAGTGAAGCTTCAAAATCGAATGGATTGTTGAAAATTGGGAATTCCATTTCATTCATTTTGTGGAAGTCATCAAAACGATTGTTGAATTCCGTGATCAGATTTTGCAGAAGTTGAGAATATTGATCTAATTTTTTTTTGGTTCACTGTGCCAAATGATTTTAAATGAGGGAAATGATCCAAAGTTTGATTTTTTATCTGATTTTCCCACAGCCTCAACTTTGTTTCAAAGGCTTGAATACATGAATACATTTGAATGACAATCAGATTTTTAACCTGTAACTTTACATTCATATCAGTCAAGTGTTTTTTCATATCTACCAAAAAGGCACAATCAACCCACCAGTCATTGTCATACTCAATAACATGAAAGCTTGAATAGGGTCACGTAATGCAAAAAATCTTTCTAAAACTACTATTCGACTGAGCCAACAAACTTCGGTGAAATAAGGGACATCAGAAAAGTTTTCGTCCAAATCTTGTAAAAACTGCCTGAACTGTCGGTGATTTAGTCCTCTGCTCCTTATAAAATTTACTATTTTAATTATAGGTTGCATGACATGGTCCATTTTTAAATGTTTGGTCCAATGATTCCTGATGAATTATACAGTGAAATCCCACAAAATTCCCTGATGTTTTCTGTTTTAATTTAGTTACAACGCCCGAATGTTTGCCAGCCATAGCAGGAGCGCCCACCGTAGTTGTGCTGCTAAGTATATTACAGTCGAGTTCATATACTGCTATCAAATGCTCAATTGCAGAATAAATATCATTTGCTGTTGTAGTACCTGTCAATGGAACGCACTTTAATAGTTCTTCAGTTATTTCAAAGTTACTGTTAATACCTCGTATAAAAGCAACAAGTTGAGCTGTATCAACAGTATCGGTGCTCTCGTCAACAGCCAGTGTAAAGTTTGTAAATTCCTTAATTTTCTCCTTCAGTTGAAGAACCAAATTTTGAGATGAATCGTTTTATTCTTGAAGTAACAGTGTTTCTTGACAGCGAAATATTTTGAATTATTGACTTTTGAAATGGAAATGAAACATCGGCAACTTTCAACATACAGTCTTTAAATTGTTTTTGTGAAATTATGCTAAAATCGCAACAATTATGGAACGTGACTTCACAATCACTACTTCGTAGTACAACTAAAATCCTTCTCCGATTGTATCGCTTCGATTACTCGACTCAACTGACTCATGTCGTGCCGACGCACTTCTTTTATATCGATAAGGAAGGTTCTAGTCTAGACTCAAAGCGTGTGAAAGATTCTATTGTTCTCAACAAAAATAATAGGGTATTTCCGTTTGTTGCTGAGAGATGGCGTTACTGTCTATCTCTCTCGCTTGTCTAGGCACACGCTGCCCTTGAAATTACTTATAAATGTAGTGTGCACATTTTAAAACTTCCGTAGAGGAATCGAGTGAAGTCTGAAAGCTCTAAAAAACATGATTCTTCTTTCTGTGACACATTGCGATCACGGGCCGTATCTTTGACATGACTGACCTAAACGATTTGAAAATAAACATCTGTTATCTAAGGATAATCAATTTCATAATAACATAAGTTATTCCCGTTATGTAGACAAAACACTTTTATCGTATTCAATGGAACCTTTCAGCAAATAGAAAAGTTGAAAAAATACACGAATAATATAAACAACCAAATTCAGTTCGCATTTGAACTGGAATCAAGAGGGATTATAAATTTTCTGGATCTCACAGTGATTAGATCACACGAATACAAGTACAAAATCTATAGAAAACCCACAATCGATATCACAATCCATACTGATTCCCACCATCCTCTCTCGCAGAAAATGGCGATGTACAATAGTTTCGTCTACAGACTAATAACAGTACCACTCAAGGATTCTGACTACCGAACTGAACTAGATACTATTACACATATAGCTATAGCGAATGGTTATAACAGCTCTATGGTGGACTGCATCCTCAGAAAACAAATAAGAAAACAGATAAAATCAATGGAAGAGAAAGCTAAATTATAGTTCAGATCAACAGAATATGGCGACTTCCTGTCCAGCATCCAGACTAATGTATTTAGGAAACTAAATATAAAAATATCATTCTGTACTACTAACAACGTTAAGAAAATATTAAAACCCAGAAATACAATACTGATGGAAGAAAAATCAGGGATCTACAAAAATCAAATGGAGCAATTGCAATTTTTTTTATATATGTCAGACAGGAAGACAATTTAAAAAGCGGTTTAAAGAACATCTACCCAAGCACAACACAGTCTCCATTAAATTAAATTACGCACTGAGACGGTTCAAAAAACCGATCTCAAGGAAGAATTTTGGAAAACTCAAAATTCCAAAAATTTCAGTAAAATAAACCAAAAATAGTAGAAATAAGGAGAATAATTAGATTCAGTATAGGAAAAAATAATGTAACTCGCCAAGGCTAGTAGCGATGTAAGATTGTCCGGACAGGAATAATCAAGATTTCCGATCTCAACATGAAAAGCTCCATAAGAGTACATGTTAAAATTTCAAAATTCGAAAGTAACTATAAAAATAATGTCATCTTGTAGAGTAATTAAAATAGAACAAACTAATAATAATAAAACAAAACTGTAAAATAAATATTTAAAAAGTTATAGTCGAAAGAAAGAGGTGTAAAACAAAAAACTTTTGTAAATCATAATTAGTAAAAAAGTAATAATAGAGTGATGTGTTCATAAGACCAATAAATAATAATAATTAACCCAAATTAAAAAATAATTAAACCTAATGAAATAAAAAGGATAATAAAAACCAAATAGGAAGGAAGTGTCATAACTTGGGAACCAAAGAAGCCAGGAAGAAGAGGGGAACAGTTTTGAGACTTTTGGAATAGGAGGAACAATAATCAAAAAGAAAATTTTAAAGTTTTCCAAAAATACAGAAAGTAAATTTGGAAAATTCACGAGATCTTCAAGTCTCCATAACTCAAGAAAGGAAGGTAGCACAGATTCAAATAAAGTTTGGACAGAACCAGGAAGAAAGGGGCTTCAAAACAAGCCAATCCAAAAGAAGATCGAGCGAAGCGAACTGGAGTTATGGCAAGTTGAAGAAATCAAGGGTAGACAACTCAATTTTCAAATTGTAACACGAAATCAAGGTCAAGCAGTGACGGATCTTGCTACACAGAGTGGGAGAAGGCCTACCACCAAACAGGCAAAATACAAGAAAATCTAAATATTGAAATTAACTAAAAGAAAAGGAAAAATATATAAAAAACAATAGACATAGAGACAGAATAATTACATAAGCCATAAGGAGTTCAAAAACGTACTAAATAAGTAGGAAAATCAAAATAAATTAAAGAATAAAGAAAGTATAAAATATGATAAGGTTGGCTATAGTGTATAGGCAATTTTTGAAGATGTGAAAAGTAGCAGATCAGATCGACAGTCTCGTACTAACATCCAGGAGGAAACCATGCATCTAGTAAGTCTGAAAACGGAAATCATCGTAAATAAAAATCGTTAGTGTTCCAGTATTTCTCGAGGTTAAGTACGATTAACAAAAGAAGGGTTGGTCATAGAAGAAGACAGCATTACATCCAAATTCAGCTTTCCGAAGTGAATTTAGTACGAACTCCGGCAAATATTAAGTTCAATATTTTGTCGTTATCGCAGTAAAGAAGAATTTTAGAAGAATTTAAAAAATTTAAATTCAAAATTTTAATAAAATCGAAAATAAATAACATAATAAAAGGAAATAAGCGAAAAGAAATAATTAATTAAATTAAAGTCATTGTCATTATTGAAAAACTTCAAATCTATTTAAAGAAAACAGATTGGTCAAATATAAGAGTAGAATTTCAAAATTTCATAATTATTAAAATAGGATTTATATTGTTTAGAATTTAAGTATTATAGGATAAGTATAGAAGTAAGTGTGTATCAGATTGTTTATGGAAATAAAGTTTAAATCTCATATGTTAGAATAAGTCAACTCGTGCAAGTTGTAATGATTTTAAATATTAAAGTCAAGTGTAGTATTCAACATTCCAGTTTAAAATTAGTTTCAAAATTAATAAATCTGTTATTTGTTCAAACTTGTTCTATATTCTTAAAATATCCTTTGTTAAGTGAATTCCAAAATTTGAAAAAAGAAATTAAGTGCTCTAAGATAAAATTTAAAAGTAAAGTAATGTAAAATTTTGATTTGATGAGATAACAAGAGCTCCAAAAGACACACCTTTGAGATAGAGTCTAAAGAAACATAAGTAAAGGTAAGATAGATATAGAGAATTAAAATTATTTTGTGTCAATGTATTAGAATAAGAATTTTCAAAATATTAGTACTACTTGTATAAAATAGGGTACGATATTTTTAAGAAATTGATAGGGGAGTTAGGGTATAGGCTACGAAGAGACAAATCCTCTACCTTACTCGCTTATTAAATTCTTATGTTCGTTCGGGGTAAGTTAGCGCCCAGGAAAGGGGATTTTCCGTCGAAAATACACACTGTTATAAATATAATATATAAACTGTAAATGCAAATAATAGGACTGAGGACTGTAGCTAACCTTATTTGTCACAAATGTCAAATATTTGTTGTGTAGATTGTAAATGTTAAGTGATATTTCATGAATTTAATATAATACTATTGAGTTGATGGTTCAAACAAACTCATAATTTATCTACTGTAGAAGTGTTTAGATCACTTTCCTAAGTATGTATATCTTTGAAGTAATTATATACTAACAAATTTTAATATATGACTAACTTACTGACGAAAGAAAAGTGAATGGGTATAATACCAGGAAAATAAATGACCAACAGAAGCCATACAGACTTGAAAAGTTAAAAAAGCTGTCGAGTCAAACTGGTGTTATCCTTATGCACAAACTCTCCAACAAATTAATACAAATTCATGGAGAAAAAGAAGGGAAAAAAACATTCAAAAACAGCCTGAGAAAGTTATTACCTTCAGGATCCTTTTATTTGGTAGAGGAGTTTCTCAGTCACGAATGGGTGATTGAAAATAACTAGGAATTCCATGGAAAAGATAAGAAGTATTGTGGCTATTCAGGATTGTCAGAATTTGTATGTTTGTATTTGTTTTACTGTGAGTAGTTATTTATTGCCTGTATTTGTTGTTTAGGAGCTTGACATTAATGTTGACAGGTATGGGAAAACCTTTCTGCCAATGGTTTATTGCTATATGGGTAAAATTGCAATCATCTATCTGTAAATCTACTGTAGTATTGTTTATATGATCAATTTAGTTATTGTTTCCCTTTTTTGTAATTTTATAATTGTGACTGATGACTTGTTTTGTTATTTTGTATGTAATCTTGTTACTGACTTGTGTATACAAATATTATTTGTCTAAAAGACTAATAAAGAATAAATAATAATAATAATAATCACACTATAACTGTCTCAATTTCACGTTAACCTGTCAAGGAACATGATAGAATATCTCCTCTCCTTATCCAAAAACATGGTAATCCCACATATTCCTTATATTGACACTGTAAAAGATGTCAAAATAATATTTTTAGTTGTCCCCTACCCAAAACCTCTCAATTTCCATATATCGCTTAAATTGTTTACACAGATGACCGACGATACTTGATAGAATTCCATTTTAATAAATAAAACACAATTTTTCTTTTGTAAAATTCTATAATTCATTTGGTCTAGCCTTTCTATAATTTTAGGCTAGACCAAATAAATTATAGAATTTTACAAAAGAAAAATTGTGTTTTATTTGTTATCCCTTAAATTGTAATCTATTACTGCATTATAATTTTGACATTCTTCTACATTTTTCATACAGCCAGTTCCACATTAGCCTACCTGAATTTTACACTCCAATAGTTCATCAACTGTAGAAGTGTACTTTCTTTTTACTAGACTGTTAAGTGGTTTACCTTTCATAATAGTATAACTTGATATTTTAAAGTTATGACATTGATGTCAGTCAGTACTCCTCAGATAAAAAAGTGCCCAACAAAAATATTGTTTAGAAGCCATTTATTAAAACAGCAACAAAGTTTCTTTTGTAGAGTATCATTGAAGGACTCATCTACAAGAAAAATAATATACATATTGAAAAGGTGAGGTCAATAGTATTGACAATTAACAGTTTCAACTGAATGCTTATTTACCAACTTCTAAAAATTGTAGAACTACACCATAGAAGGAGCATATAATATGAATACATATTCTACATGTTCTTACGGACATGATAATTCAGTTAAAAAAATTTTGTTTCACTTCGTTTAATATAAAAAACTGTAAAGTAAAAACAGCTATCTTTTTTCATAAACTTCTCCTGTCTATGTAAGAGTCGATACAAAACCCTAAAATAAAATCTTATTCTGTAAAACAAGCTTAGGTCTACTAGCTAATCTTAAACACAGCCATAGATACATGCTCTCCCAAAAATAATACAGCCAAAGCTAAGTGTATTGTTACTAATATTTATTTAGTAGAGGCGTTGCTGGTTTCCTGAAAATCTTAGATTTATTGCCTCCCAACTTAGCCAAACACTTTAGACTGTTTCCAATGCTTTTTATTAATTCCAAAATCTTATCCGGGATGTCCATAACTTCTCCAGGTTTCTGGGCTCCAAGGTTCTATTAGTCCTATTAGTCTGATTCTATATGATTAGTGAATTTTATTTATAAATAACATATGATCATGGGATGGTTGTTTTCATTACTTTCAGGGAAAAATACTGTTACTTTTTGATTAATAGCAATGGATATTACTATATTTCATTAACATTTGTTGGTTATCACTTGCACATTGACTCTCAAATTACTATTGCAGATACTATTGTAAAAATGTTAGGATATAAATATTTAGTGCATAAGAAAAGAAGATTTAAAATAGTTAGGAATAGGTTTATTAAAATTGCTTCGTCATAAGCTAACAGTTAAAGAATGTTGGATTAACAAAAAACTTGAGTGAACAGACTAGAGTGAACAGCAGTAAATAAACTTTGCCCATGTGGCATATTTAACAAATCGAATGTGTTGGAAGCAGAGAACCAATGAAAAATTACCAACTTGGAACTTCTGGGGGCATCGGCATAGCAATTTGAGAAAAATGGTTGACAGTCAAGAAAGGAAGCAAGAGGTAAGGTATTGTGGTCTGGAAGTAAATAGATGGAAGAAATGAGTTGTGATGTAAACTGAATGTGGACAATGAATTTTGAATATCATAATATTAGGTAAATTTAAATTGTAATAATTAAAGATGTCACTGGCTCCCAAAGATATAGGTATTGTTATTGAATTTATTCTAGTCTAAGATGTAAGTATAGAAACAGATCAAAATGATTATGGTTTCAAAGATTGTATTGGTTTGATAGTGTAACGTTAAATGATTGAGTATTGATTTAAATTAAATGCATTTTCAATAATTGTTCCTATGGTTTTTACGTATTGTATTTAAAAATAAGGAAATTAATTAAGATATTTTAAAGTGTAAAAGGGTTCATTGGAGTATCTCTAGTTATACTCCAGTATAGAATAATTAGAATATGAAGTATATTTTTGATAGATTGCTAGAGGGAGAGACCATTTATTTTAAACATATTTTAAGTTAAAGTGGGGGTAATAAA
This sequence comes from Aphrophora alni, assembly GCA_963513935.1. Classification (NCBI taxonomy): domain Eukaryota; kingdom Metazoa; phylum Arthropoda; class Insecta; order Hemiptera; family Aphrophoridae; genus Aphrophora; species Aphrophora alni. The sequence continues at coordinate 117,854,973 of OY740767.1, read as the reverse complement.
AGTATGAGCTATTACTGTAAAATACATAGCTTCAATAATGGTTTTCATATTTTAAATTTTTTGGTGATAAACTGGATTGTATGGAAAAATAGTCTTTTTTTCCATTGTTAGGTAGAATTTAAAGTTAATGGACTTGACCATCTATAAGCTTAATGTAAATAAATTAACATTTTTCTTGAGAACATAATTCATTTCTTATTTTAATTATATCTATCAACTTCAAATTCTTGTATTTTAGTATGTCAGCAATATAAAAATGAAAACAAATATATTGTTGTAAAAAGTAAATTATATAAATCAACATATGACAATTATTCTCATATGTCTTATATTTTTTCTTCATTAAGAAAGCTAACTTACAAAATTACATATCACAAGAAAGAAGTTACATTCAGTTACAATACAAACTTCCCTCTATGCATCCATACTTACTCTTGACTTCAGTGTGAAGTATTTTTGAAAATGGTTGGGTTGATGTTGCTCTTTCAAATACTACTGCTTGGTATATATATTTTTCTTGGTATGTTGATTTGAAGTTGTTTCAACTATTACTAGTTTTGCAATATTACTTGTAGGTTCATAAGTGCAAGCCAGGTGTTGTAAATTATAATGACATATTGTTCCTTTGCTTTCAACTGAATAAGACCTTGAATTTAGTCTTTGCTTTATTATTCCACGCAAGATCCACTTTCCTGGTCCCTCTTACGCAAGATTCCGTTATCTGTCTGTTACTATTTTATCAATCTAACAAGGTTAGGTTAGGATAGTTTTGCTTAGAATTTTAACAATAATTTAAAGGAAGTATATTATTATTCAAAAACTGTAAGGCATAAATACATTTTTTACTGACTGAACTTACATATGAAAAACACACTAAAAACCTAAGGTAATGTAGACTATCTTGTAGGAATTACTGTGATGCCAAAAGTTTCTGGACGGTAAACGATATAATAAGGAAGTACATCAGTTTAGAGATATAAACAACTGCAGATACGATATGCTACTTACAACAAACATTTTTTTTAACAACAGACAGCGGAATCTAGCCCCCTCTTGAAACTTTGTGTATGCACAGTTTTATTATTATGTTAGGTTAATATCTGTGTACATTTTTAGTCGTTTATCATTTAATTAATTGTAAACTACTCCAGTACAAGTTTACCATCTACTAAATTCCTGTGTTTGAAATTAATCCACAATGAGATAACTCGTTGCAAATTTAAATAGCAATGAAAATAACAGATGATGTTTTTAATAAATCTCAATTATATCTCTGTACAATAAAGAATTTTTCTCGGGGATTGGAGAACAAATAACAAAATAACAACCATTTAAAGTTTTAACTTAAATTTGAAAGACAAAGTATAATCATCATAAGTTATAAAAATTTAATGCTTTTGGGAAAAGGAGTAAGGTCATTACAAAAAAACAAATATATTGGGCAACTATGCATATAAAGGTACATATTAAAGAGGGGTTTAGTATCTGTTACCTGGCCGTCATTAGCAAATTGTGTTTTTTAAGTAGCATATCTCATTTCTAATTGTTTATAGCTCTATAACGATGTACTTCCTTATCTCATTGCTTACTGTCCAGAAACTTTTGATCTCGCAGTAATCACTACTAGATAGTCTAAATTAGATTTATTTGTTATAACAAAAATATGTTTGGTAGAGAATTAAGAAAATTGCATTTTTAGTCTATTTCAATTTTCAGATTATTAATTAACTTTCTTTACAATAGTCAATAAATTGCTCAACACATTTTAACATTAATCATGATTTAGTTTTAACCCTGTAATACTGAACCTTTACCTACTGTAATATGGACAGATAATTATTTATTTTGATTTCTGTGATTTGTAGTTAAAGTTCTAACAAACCTCTAATTATCTCAAAACTGATTAGCACTGACTTACACCACTTTTCCTCTCAACGGCTCATATATGATACAGAACTTTGCTTTCTTAAAGAAGAAAAGATAGCCTATAAGACATGTGAGAATAATTGTCAAATGTTGGTTTGACCATTTAATTGTAACCTAAATGATTGACTTTTTATAACAGAATATATTTGTTTTCATTTATTCATTGTTAATGCGCTAAAATACAAGAACTTGAAGTTGTTAGACATAATTAAAATAATAAAATGCTTATGTTCTCAAGAAATGTTAATTTATTTACTTTAAGCTTATAGATGATGAAATTATAATTTATAAAATGTAAAAGATAACCAAGATGTGAATTTTAAAATCTCTTCCCCCTTCCCAATATCTTTACTGTAGGCCTATATCCCTTACACTAAATCAAGATCGGAAAACTTGTGCAATATGCAGAAAAATTCAACTCTAACAACTGAATTTGAATAACCAATCTTTGGTGGTTTATAAATCTAGATTACAGAGAGATAGATATGCACTTGAAACAACTTAACTTTTCAACTCAAATTACAGGTAAAAATTAATTCTATAGTGTCCCAGGCTTTAGTGGAAAACGAAAGAATAGCCTACTATTTTTCTATACAATACAGTTTATTACCATAAAAATTAAAAATATGAAAACCAATAATTGATGTTATTTATTGTACAGTAAAATTAAATAACTCTTACTTTTATTATTCCCATTTTAACTCAAAATATCTATAAAATAAATGGTCTCTCCCTCTCACACTCTATCAAAAATTACTTCATATTCTAATTCTATACTGGAGCATAACTAAAGGTACTCCATGAATCCCTTTAGACTTTAAGATATCTTAATTATTTTCCTAATTTTAAATACAATATGTGAAAACTATATGAACAATTATGTAAAACGCATTTCATTTAAATCAATACTTAATCATTTAACATTATACTATCAAACCAATACAATCATTAAATAATATAAAACCAAAATTATTTCGATTTCTGTCAAGTTCCACCTTACATATCAACTTTCTATACTGAATTATATGGGATATTATTATATATATTATAATATAATAATATAAATAATATTAATAATCCTCGTTCGGGATGATCTGTTAAACATATCTCAAGTTCAAACATACTGTGAATGCTTTAAAGTTTTACGTCTTGTTTATCTTTAACCCTTACGACTCTCGTGTCAGCTGTCAAGCGACATTGTAGTTTTCTCGTTCAGATTGCATGTCGGCCAACATCCGACAATGAACAATTCAATATTTTAATGCTAATTTTCGATAGTTTACGATATTTTATTATATCGTTGTTCTATACACATTGTTCTTTTATTGTGTAATTATAGTAACTATATTAAAATTAGGAAGAAAATACATTGTTTCTATTTTATTTTATAAAATTTTAAGTATTATCTCAACTTCAGCTATAATCGTACAAGAAAAATGAGATCTGAGGGAGTGTTCAGTACAATAATAATAATAATAATTTTGTTATATCAAAATTGTTCTATGTACACATTGTTCTTTTATTATGTAACTAAATTAAATTTAGGAAGAAAATAGATCTGAGGCAGTGTTCAGTGCAATAATAATGATAGTGGTCAGTGTTAAGTTTCGATACAGCAAGAATTGAGGTTTATAAAATTGATTATGAATATCTGCTCATGAACAAATAAAGTTAGGTTACAATGGTCTATCATGATGATAAACTACATACTGTGCAAGATAATTTTGTCCTAAAGTCAACTTTCTAAAACGAAAAGATTAATGCATCTGTTATTCAATAACTTTGATGAAATAAATTAGAACAGTTCAAAACATTGTACTGCGCATGCACATTGTTTTTTTTTCTTTTGTCTATTACGTACACATAGTGTTGTATTTTTTGATTTTAGTATTATTATATAATAACCTAAACTAACCTATTTGTGGTGATTCTTGCTACCACTAATGTAATTTATATTTCTGTTTACCAAAAACTCTGCAAATACATTAGTTTAGGTCAGATCATATTATATATATTTAATCAAATTCATGAAATTATTCGGATTTACAAAATAAGTGAATAAATCTTGGTTCTAATTTTATTCCACCCTACATTTATAGTCAACTGATGCACAAAACATAATTATACAGTGTATAACGAAAGCAACATCATACAACATGGCACAAATCGATCTTTCAGAACATACACTTAACTATTTACCTTGTATTCAAATAATCATATATTTGTTTACGGAAGACACTTTTCAAGTCACAAAATTCATTTCTTTACTGATAAATAACATATTGAAAACAAGGGAATCCAGCTGTTGTTAGGTTAAATTCAGCTCTGATAACTAAAGCCTACGTTAAATTTATGACTACGTTCGTCAAGTGTAGTCGCTCGATGTTTATTATTAAAACATACCATTAATATTAATACATGTAAAAATATTATTATAAATATAATAAAAATATTATTTGTCATAACAAATTCCTGGCCATGTGAGGTTCCGATAATAGGACAAGTTCATAACGATTCGAACTAGGTCTCGGCAATATATTGACCTAACCAGACCTAGTAAATGAATTGAAGGTCTGGTAAGATAACTTATATAGTTTCTTTACTAGGTCTCATTGAGCGATGTGAGATTCAACAAACGATCACACATCTACAGACTTGACAAATGTAGTTATCAATAGGCAGTATTAACCTAAGCTGGATTTCATAATTTTATATTTCTTAATTCTACCAAACTAATGCATTTTGTGACTTGAAAACTATCTTTCGTAAATCAATATGATCTGATGATTGTTTAAATACAAGATAAATAGTTAACAAAATCATAATTTTTTTATACCAAAATTTTGTTACATGTACACTTCACAATTATCCAAAATAATATAGCCAAATATCCTACTGCGCAAAAGAAACAGATCGTATGAATTACTGAACATTGACTATGAAGGCTGGCATATGACATACTGAACATTGACTATGAAGGCTGGCATATGACATACTGAACATTGACTATGAAGGCTGGCATATGACATACTGAACATTGACTATGAAGGCTGGCATATGACATACTGAACATTGACTATGAACGCTGGCATATGACAAAGATAATATCGATTGTACCATGTCCTTGGATTTTTCTATGGAAAATTATGTTGTAACAAAGTATTTACCCTACCTTGTAATTAAAGGATCAGATCGTATTATTTGTCGGAAGAAACGTTTCAAGTCTCAAAATGCATTAGTTTAGACGAAAATGAAATTTATAAAAGTACGAAATCCAGCTACCGGTACATTAGGTTAGGAATGCCAAAGTTAATACTAATGACTAGGCCTACGTTCATTAAGTCACTGAATGTATAATCACTTGTGTTATTAAGTCTGGCTAGGTGAATTATATATGATTCAAATTATAGCTTAATATTATGACATATGATTAAAGAATCATGTCTATTATTACAATGGTATATGCAAATTCTGTTTCATTTTTGCTGTTTCTAATATAAGAATATATTTTCAACATGTTAAATACTAATTACTTTATTAGGTCAGGTCAGTGGGCTAATTATATAACCAAACCTCGCCTAGGTTTATATATAAACATAAGCATTACACCTGTAACACTTATTTCCATTTTTACAATATTATGACTAACATAAAAGTCTTGAATTTATAAATCATTGTAATTCACACATCCCACACTCCATGTTTGAATAACACCAATCCCAACTGAAATTTTGCACGCTTGATATAAAAGCGGTCACCGATCCAAGTAATAACCCTGCTTAATCTTACCTACAAATACGTCATTGAAATATGAGTAAATATCTATTAATGCTGCCCAAGTGATTTTAGTGCTAAATCTCTGCAATTCATCTTCTAAATACCATTTTTACCATCATTTCAATACTTCTTTCCAATGCATAACACTTTTTATTTTTCACAATTCATTATTTCTGTCCGAAAACAGAGATTTAAAATGGCTATTTTATGGCATTTTGATGTTATTTCGAAAACTATTTCATCAATTTTTTGTCAAATTGTCAAATCGATGTTTTTCTGTTTTCTTCATCCGCGACACTAGTTCTGTTTTAAGAACTGCCATACCAGGTCTGGGAAGGTAACTGTATATATATATATATTATAATAGTAAATGTCCAGTTGATACCGCCTTGCGATTTAATATCATGAAATTGTGTTTTACTCACCTCATTATTAAACAATTGCATCATCCTTAATCTGGGAAGACCCTTTTCAAATATAAAAATTCATTATTTCTGTCTAAAATAAGCAATTTAAAAGTACGAAATCCAAAGCTGGGAAGACCATTTTTCAAGTATGAAAATCCATTATTTCTGTCTAAAAACAGCAACATATATATTTACCTTACTTGACCTATAGTTCTTTACTAGGTCTGGGTTTCAGAGGACCTAGTCCTCATGAACCTTAAATCATAGAAGCGTAGTAATATCAACCTGTAGTACTTAAATAAATGCGCATGCGCCCCACGAGTGATTTTAATATGGCTATTAGATTGAAAATGTTAAAAATTGCTCAATTTCAATTATTGTTAATTAAATAATGAATAGTAAAAGATAAAAACTCACCTGCGGTAGAAAGAGGTATTGAATTGATGGAAAAAACACTATTTCGAAGACAAATTACTGAGATTTCACACTAAAATCGCTTGGACAACACCAATACATATTTACAAGAAATATGCCAATTTCCTTCCCAAAATATTATCTTTTAAAATTGTAGATTTCAAACAAAATTATTTGAACGAAAGTCTTTAACAAAAGTTACATTTCACTATTTACTACGTAAGAAAGTTTATTTTACTAACCCCTCTGCACCCAACAACTTTATCAATAAACTAGTAGGCCTAAACAACAAGATCTAAGGAGCCCTAGCACCACTGAGAAGACAAGACATATCCCAATTATTCTAAATTTAGCTGGTGTATATATTATACCGATAAATATTTACTTACTTTTCAGTAACATATCTTAAAAGTAGCATGACTAGAGCCATTGGAAGTGGTATCAGTAGATGCCGATAATTTGCATATTGAATTTTATCATTAGGTTCTAAATCAGCCCATGTAATATTTGGCGGCAGCCATACATCAGGGCTCCAAAATCCATCCAACACACGTCTTACGATACTCATAATTCAAAATTAAATTTGTATTTGAGTAAACTACAACAAACTATTTCTTCTTATCTTCAAAGACATTTATAACCATATACGCCCAGACACTAAACAATAACGTCCACAGTCCACACAGGCTGATCACTTACAGCACTCTGCCACTCTATGACTATTGACTATGAGTCTATGTCTACGATAAATGAATGAGCCGGGTGCTGTTAAAACCAATGTGTGTTATTTAGAAGCGTCTAGATTTTGAGAACCACATTAAGAAATCAATAGATCATTGGAATACTAAGTATTAGTAAACAAGGAATACATTCACATTATCTGTTAATTTATTTAACGTCCAAGATGAATAAAGCTGACTTGGTTTTTCATTTAATACTATACAATAAATTTCTAAATAATTCTATTCACTAAAAACTGGGAAATAAAATTAAGTAATGAAGCAAAGGTAAAAGGAAAGATGAGTAGAATTAAAGTTCATGCATATTTTCAGGTTTTAACCTGAGTCTAGTCAAGAGATGATGTAACATATATATGTAATATATATTCTATTTTCTCTATTGGAAAGAGGTTCGGGATAAAGCCATGTACCCTAATTATTACACTGTTGCTTAATTTTTCCTACACTAAATTATGAACTCCCGTCGGGAATTGAATTAGGAACTAGTGATGTGCGAGTTCGAATTAAAATACTCGCTGATTCCGAGTATCAAAATCCTCGGAAGAGTCCGAGTATTAAAATCCTCGGTTTCGAATTAAAATACTCGGTCAAAATCCTCGTAACTAGGAACAAGGAGGAAGTAATGTGCGAGTCATAGCGAGTATCCTCGGTCTGCGAGTATCCTCGGCGTGCGGCGAGTATCCTCGGACAACTGTATTCGTTAGTGTTGTGTCAAGTGTCAATTCCAAACAAAATACTCGGTGTTTCTACTTTGGTTACATTTGTTTCTAAGCTGATTTTTCACTACACATTAATTAAACATTACGATTTTGAGTTATAATGATTTAGATTCGGTAACAAGTTCAATTTAAAATAACAATAATATTAATTTATTTCCACATTAACAAAAAGTAAATTAAATTATTATTTAATTGTTATTACTTATATTTAAATAAATATTTATAGGTTACCATCTTTATAAAAAATATAGTAAATTAACTTATTTTAAATAATAACTAAATTATTAATGTTGGTAATAATTATTGTACTTACGTTTAATTACTGAATTTGTGTCGAGGCAGGATAACATTTAATTACGTATTACAAGTGTCAATCACATATTGTTTAAAAAAATAAATATTTGGTGGATCAGTCTAACAGAAATATAACACACACACATAATGCGCATAATCATTCTGCGCAGATACTCGATGTCGAATTAATAATACGAGTATTGAAATAATTCGAAGCCGAGTATTGCGAGTATCTATTTCACCCGAGTATCAACATCGCTATTAGGAACATCTCACTTGTAGGCGAGACTGCTAGGTATGAGACAACCTGTGGCCTGTGGGCCTGTGGCATGTGGCTCCAGGGATAATTCAAAGTCTATAGTTTATTAGAAATTTAGAGGTCCTACTGAATTGCTAATGTCACATCTTAGGATACGTCTGGAGTACTTACGCATGTAGCATATTTTCCCTTCCTACTGTAGGTCCCAAATATGACAATATGTATTTGGCTTTTAGTTTATATTATTTAAGCTAAGACTGGGACTAACCAGACTATTCATTTTGACGATTCAGCAAACCTTATAATGTAAGGAATGTAAACTAATTAATTAAAACTGAAACAACAGAAGGAAAAGCTAATAAATAATAATTAGAATATATCGAAGTGTATTTCTTTGTCTCGTGGTTATTCTTGTATTAATTCCCTCTTGAATATTATGCGTGGGAAAATCTCTCTCTGTTGCAAAGTAGCAAAGTGCAGATAATATAAAATACACCTTTTAAGTTTCGCCAACCTAAATCAAAGGAACGTGTGTAATATAACATACCGTATGAGTTAGAAAAAAGGCAAAACCACCACACCAACAAATATTGCATCCGAGAATGTAAATATTAATCAACACAATAAACTAGACCATAAATATCAGAATTGATTAATTTTTTAAACAAAAATACTGTAATATCAAAAATGCCATTTTCCAAGAGACTTATTTTTAAAAAATTATGTGCTTAAAAGGTTACCTAACTTTTACTCAATACAGAAGGACCTAGAGTATGGTTATGGAGGCGTAATCTTCTTTATCCATAACTATATTGTGTCCAGGGAAATTAATGTCATAACTTCCAAACACGTTTTCAGGAGATAAATATAGACAATTAAAAAAAAAACAGTAAATATATAATATTTAGCCTATAGCGTTAATAATATAGATAAAGATATTTTGAAAAATCAAATATTCTCTAAATATGATGGATTCACACTTCTGTGTAGAGATTTTAATAATTGTCACCACTCATTATTTGAAAGTAAAACAATTTGTCCAAATGTAATCGTATCAGTCAGTCCTAAAATGAATTGATTTTGATACTAGTTAATGATAAATCGCATATTACGATAGAAACACTAAATTTCACCTCCAACTACATGTACGATATGATATTTAAACATCAGAATTGGGCGAAATAGATATATCTGATAATGAAAGTATAAAATAGCAGTATCTCAATCTAACTCAGTTAGTGAACATGTGGCCAAAATACTGGGAACAAAAACTATTTTTAACTTTTAACGAGTGCCTTTTCTGCACGATTATTTGTGTCAGACCGAGATTTTTTTTTTTGTGTGTGATGTGTATGTGAACGTGAACAAAGTGTTAATGTTAATAGCTGGCCTGATGTTGCTGCCTATGGCAGCGAAACATGTAGCCATTACTCTAATATAAAGAACTACTATTGACTTGAAATAAGGTATGTTAATTTATTATAGTAGTTCTAAGGCAAAACAATGAATATTGTAAATATTACTGACTATATCAGTTGGAGCTATAACCATAGTTTTAATGACAGTAAAATATTTTCTATTTCTATGTGCATTTGTTTAAACTGAGCACTTTTAGAATAAATAATATTAAATTGTAGAGTTATTTTGGCATGTTTTTTAACAAATTTTTATTGTGTAGTTTAAATGGTTTTTAATGTAATATGAGTGATTTGTACAAATATAATTATGTATGTTCTGTAGATCATTGTATTTTAGGTTTTAAATAGGACTTTGTTGTTGCAAATTTTGTTTATTAGTGAGAACGTTTTGAATTTATAGTCCTGCTGATTGTTGATCTGTTACTGTTTCATTATCAGTTCTGTTATTTATTATTTTGTTATCGCTTAAATTATATTCCATAATATGTATTGGATGAATAGTTCTGTACGAGGAATATATTGGTCTCACAGAACAATAAAGAAATGAATTGAAATATATATTAAAACAGAGTTAACAAAAACTTTACAAAAACAGAGTTAACATTAAATATCACCTATATCCTATATCACCAAACTATACAGCAGAATTATAATATGCTATCTATAAAACCATACAATATAACTAAATCAGATAATAAACAAATCATAATCTGCTCTGATTCACAAGCGACTATAGTAAAAATTCAAAATACACTGTCGATGGGGAATGGGAAGATTTAATACTAAATATAATAGCAGAACTATCGTACTGTCATAATTCCATTGTCTTACAATAGGTTCCAATGTACATTGATATAAAAGACAACGAACATGTAGACAAGTTAGCACTTTTGCACTTTTTAGATTTTGTGTACTTTTTTTCACAAAAATTTATTTTTTCTAATAGGTTACAAATTTTCGAAATTTATATATTATTTATAGGCTTTTACTCACAAGTATATTAAAAAATCGTTGTATATCTTTAAAAAAAAATGTTTTGGTATGGTAGCTATATTTAAAAATAAAATTGTGGCGTTTTGACTTCGGTTATCGCACATTTTTGATTCTTGACAGACTAACTCCGAAATTCGTAAGACCAATTTTTTTTCATGACATGATGTCTTCTGAGAAAAATTTAATAGGCCTATTACAAATTGGATTTTTGATAATATTACTATTTTTGGTAAATTTTTAAATGGTAAGCCAAAATTTTCACCTACCTATTTTACTTTTCATAAAAATTGATTTTTCAAAATGTAACGTTTCAAAAATTATATATTTTTGTACCAGTTTCTACTCACATATAAATTCAAAACTTTTGTATAACTTGAAAAAAAAAAAGAAAAAAATAGAATAAAATTTAAGTTACGTGGTTATCATGACCACGTTCTTTTATATTTCACTTTTTTTACTGTATATTTTTTTAATTCTTTTTAAAAAACTTTTTTGATTCTTGATATACTAACCCCATACTATTACTTATATTTTTTCATTTCATAAATTTTAAATGTATTCTATACACATTTCTGAGAAAAATGACATATAATAACTTGGATTTTGGATAATATTACTATTCTTTTGTGAAATTAAAAAAGGTCATTGAAAAATGAGCAAATTTGGAATGAATAGTACTGCCACTTCAAAATTTAAATCTAATAATAATTTATAAGTTTACAGTAAAATATTTTATTACATATTATTTTTATATTAGTTTACTATTAGTATAGTAATAACGATAACACCAGTAGGCATTTTGTAGGCATAAACAAATTTGAAAGCACTTTCAATGTAGTTTGATATGAGTAAACATCTAAGTTAAATATACTAATTAACTTTTTTGGTGTGTTTACCTCTGATTAACATATAAGAGGTCACGTTTGTGAAGCTTGCGCACCCAGTATTGGTTTTTAATCAATAATATTGTTAATGTACTGTTAGTATAAGGAAGATTGAATAAATTACCCATTTTACCTTAATTAAATTTACTAAATTATTCTTGTTGACATTATAATCTAATAAAATAAAGTTAATAATGATGTGCAATATTTCATAAATTAAAAAAGAAGAAAAAAGTGGAATCATTTCGAATATTAGTCTTTCCATCTAGAAGCAGTAGGTGACAGAGGTGTACTGCGACACCTATTGGCCACTCTGAGCAACACTAAACTAACATGTCAGTCAGAGGCGTCAGAGCAGAATATCCCGACTTCGATCAGAAATTTATAAATTAAATTTATTTCTATATATTTTTGACCCGTATTAACCATATCAGATTGTTCCAAATTATTCCTTCTCTACAGGAAAAATATTTTAGACATGACAGGCAATAAAAATAAACATTTAAACTGCCCACCATCCTCGATTCTAGGCGACTGTGACTGTTGGTTGTTCATGATTTTCTCCGTTGTTTTATGGCTTTCTTAGGTTTCCGCCTTTCTCCGGGTTTAGTTTTTGGGATTTTGCTGTAAAAGTCCCTTCCTTTTTGCCCACAAAACGTTTTTAATTGTTGCAGATCGTTGTATAACTAAAAACTATCATGAATAATGATTTCAAAAATCATCAGCTGATAATGAAATCAGTGCTGCCAGTCTGACATTCTTCCCTGTTCCTTTGAACCACATTTACCTTCCTCCTTTTCCCCTTGTATCCTTAAAGTATTTAAACATTTATTATTTCAGTGACGATCCCCCATACTACATTGTAGCTAAAATATAAAAATCCTGCTTGTTTCAAGATTATAAATTTATGATAACCTAAAAAAAAGAAAGTTTTTTGATATACCCCCTTTTCCGATAGAGGTATAGTACGACGTACGACCGTTTAACTGTGCGCGCAGGCTGGTGGTTGGGTTGCAAGGCGAGAGGGGGTGCGGGGGCTCTTTCTAAAAACATAGGTGTTATCAGTCGAATCCTTCGTTGCCGGTGATAGATTATAAATCCTCACTTTCACCGTCCATCCGCTGGGCTACCTGACCCATTTTGTTTTGTTACATCTTAACCCTAGATTAGTACTCTTAGTTCATTGTTACGTGATCACTATTCATTCATAAATTTTACTACATTCTGTTTTTATTTTTTAAACTTTACTTTAGTGTTGACTTTTTTTATATTAAATCCTTTATTGTTTTTTAGTGTTTTTAAAAATATTTAACAATGAACTCCTACATAGTTTAACTGTCTTTTACCACCACTACAAGTACGTTTAAAAAAAATTAATCTGGAAAAAAAATCGAAAAAAATATAAATATTATTTTATTGGAAAAATTAATCTATATTCATAAAATACATCATTTATAAGTGTTTAATTTATATAAAAAGAGAAAAATGATTTATAATAAGTTCATTAGGTAGAATGCCCAAAATGCCAAAATTAGAGTCCTGTCTTCACTGAGAATCACATTCCTTGCAGTGATTAATATACACTTAGTAGCTAAATCAAACATTTTGAACTCTAAAATCACTATTTACACAATAAACTATTTACAACACCAAAAACTAACAAAATAAAAACAATAATGAGTGAAGTTGAGGAGCTTGAGTAATTGTAATAGGAGTAAGTTTATCATAACACATATATATATATATATATATATTTAATTCTTGACAAACGTGTTTCGTTTTAATTTATATTGTTGTAGCCACACATGCATTTTTTCTTATTGGAATCTAATGTTTTTTTTAATTGTTAAAAACAAAGTCTATGAACATAACTTACATTTATTTACAAATACATTTAATTCTTGAATAACGTGTGTCGTTTTAATTTAGGTTGTTGTAGTCACACATATAATTTTCTTTGATAGTAAGCTTACATACCATTTAAATATTTTATAATTATAATTTGTATTTTATTTATCATAATGAAAGACATGCTAATATGATTTGGTACATTTAATATTTCATAATACTGTAAAACATAGTCTGATACATATTTACATTGCCTTTATAAACATCCCTTTTAGTATGGCATAATAACACAGCACAAAATTAGTATCGGGTCGGACGGAAAGTAACAAACAATGAACATCCCCATCAGTATGTTTTCTGCCAAGATAGTAGCGAAGGGTTCGCGCGCACAGATAGACGGCTGCAGTATACTACAGGAAGGAATGTGGTTTTTAGTGAATAAGAATCTCACAGTATTGGGAACGGTGGATTTCTCCCTTGGTTTTTTGAACATTTTTCAACTATCCTGTGAAATTTAAATAAATAAAAAAAAAACTTATGTAAGTTTATTCCTAAACCCACTTCCGCTTTTTCATGAGAACAAAATAATAAGGTTAACATTTCCTCTTCATTAGAATATTTCTCTAATGTACGTAGAAAACACTACATAGCCTATTTCTGTTTTTCTTTTGACTACAAAGCTGGTGACCTTTTTACTTGCCCGAACGCCCTCCCATGGGTCCCATGCCGTAATGTGTGCGACATCTCCAGGTTGCAGCCCGCCTTGGGTTTCGCGACGTCCTGCTCATAACCGCAGCGTCCGCAGCCCGCATTCATTGTGCCTGGGCCTTTATGCTGTACTGTGGAGTGTGGGCGCTTGCGCGTGGACGCGTGGAGTGAAACAACATGGCTGCGCGTATTATAACCAAGTTAACTTCCGACAAGGGGCAAAAATGGATAACAATCGTATTATGCACTTCTTGTGTTGGTTCTGTTGCTATATATTATGTTCCCAATACTCTTTTATTGCATAAGTATCAAACGTTGTTTGAAATGCACAGGTAAGTATTTTGAATGGACATTTTTTAGCAGCATAACCTGCATTTGTTTTATTTTCTATATTGTGATATCTTACGTTCAATTCGTTAAGGAATTAAATTGGTTAATCTAGTATACCTCCAATAGCGATTTAGTATTTAAATTGAATGAAATCGTGTTTTACATACCTCATTTTGAAACAATTAGATCATCCTTTAGCTGTAAGGACCCTTGGTAATTATAGGTTGTACCTTTGCCTCAGACTTTTTTTAAAAAAATTATGAAAACGTAAGGTATTTACCTTGTAATCAAAAGATCAGATCATATTATATGTCAGAAGAAATGTTTCAAGTCCCAAAATGCATTTATTCACTGTTAAATAATACAAAACAAGAGATACAGCTGTTGTTATTTTAAGAAGGGAATGACAGGCGAGGATTTTAGTCACAAAGTGCTTTTGTTTATTAGAAAATAGGAGATATTAAAGTATGAAATCATCTTCACAGTGAATAGCGTTTAAGTTGCATAAGTTATGCAACAAGTTGTAAATGACAGGTGAGGTCGGGTCAGGTGGCTATACATAATATATAATCTAATAAAGTAATTAGTATTTAACATTGATAACAGCAATGAAACACAATTTGCATATGCCATTGTGATAAATAGACATGATTCTTCAATCATACAATGTCACAGTATTAAACAATAATATGCATGCCTAATAATATATATATATAAAATTATATATATCTATAGAGATGGTAATTGTTTACAAAGAAAGTTACAGGTATTTTTTTGCCATTTTTTATTAAAAATCTTGTTCTACATACCTTGTTAATAATAAAATAAGTTTTCAATGCAGAGCTAATTTTTTCATTGAATAATCACAATTTTAAAACTACAGAATTCAATGCATTTTTATGTCACCGAAGTCTGGAGCAACATTGAGGGTGGTTTTAACATAGAAAAGTTGAAATCATGTTTTTTTTTTCCGTGAAAAAGTTAGCTCCACATTGAGAACTTATTTTATTATTAAGAAATAAGGTATGTAGAATATGATTTTTTTTTTAAATCACCAAAAATAATGGTAACTTTCTTTGTAAACAATTACCTAGAGAGACAGTAATCTAGCCAGACTTAATAAAACAACCAGTCATATATTTAGTGACTTGATAAACATAGTCATTAGTCAGGATAATAAACAAATGTGAACACAATTCTCACAAAAAATACGCCTAAGTATCAGACGCGTTTCAACGACAAGTTATAGTTTGATTAGTGTAGCTCATGTATCACTGAAGAGGACGACCTTGTCGTTGAAACACGTCTGATACTTAGGCGTATTTTTTGTGAGAATTGTGTTCATGTTTGTTTATTATCCTGTATAATTTTTCTCATAAGTCAAGCTCAACATTTAATATAGTTATTAGTAATAACATTGCTCCTAACCTATGTAACTGGATTTCGTACTTTTATAAATCTCATTTTGTACTAAATTAATGCATTTTGGAACTTGAAATGTTTTATCCGACAAATAATATGATGTGATCCTTTGATTACTAGGTGAATATGTTTTCATAATTTTTATAGAAAAATCAGAGGATGAGGTACAACTAATATTTACCGGACCTTTTTGAAGTTTCAAAATGCAATATTTCTTTAAAAAATAAACAATTTGCAAGGTTTCATTCCATGTTCAGAATATGTATAGGGCCTATGTGTCTAGGTTTAAGTATAGGTAATAGAATAGCATGTCGTTAGATGTATGTACATTAACTGTCTTCTAACAGGTAAATATTACTATGTTGTAAGATTTCAGAATTTTGTTTACTAATTTTTCATTGAAAATATAAATAAAAGTTACAGTATCGTTAAAAAAAATATAGTATACAAACGATATTTGGATAGGTTACTACTTCCTTATTCTCACAACAAACCTATTGTGCATGTGTGAAGTTTTATATATTTGTACATTTTACATTTTTAGAACATGACAGTATGTGTGTTGAACCCACAGAACCAATATTAGTAAGGTTAGTTTGGTTTGATTTATATAAATTAATAACAATTTTATTTATAGCCTATTTACAACTTTTCATATTTCTATAGGGTATAAGCAAAATTATTATTTAGGAAGCGGGTTTCATTCCTTAGAGAATATAATATGTAAATAAAAAAGATCATGTAATCTAACTTGGCTTAGATGCCAAATATTCATTGTATAGGTTATACTCCTCATACAGACATGTTCTAAGTATAGATACAGAGTATTCAAATTCTGAATAGTAAAGTTCATGTGAATTCTGAATAAAACTTCATGCATGCGCAATTCTATTATTATATAAATAAAGAAGTTACCCTCATTATGTCTTGAACGTAGTCACAAATATTAGTGTAAGCGAATATTAATTCTCAGCTGGATTTCGTACTTTTATATTTCTTATTTTCTAATAAAACTAATGTATTTTGTGAATTGAAAAGTGTCTTCCGAAATAAGATATGATCTGATTGTTTGAATATAAGGTAAATATTTAACGATTTCATAATTTTTCAAAGCAAAATCCGACCACGATCTACCCTACAATAGATATTTACCAATAATTTAATAAGTAAGTAAGTTCCAATTTTAGTATAAAGATTACACAAAATTCTAAGTTCAACATTTTATTTATGAAAAATTACAATTATTTCTCCAATTTGCAAAACCTCACATTCTTTCTACACGTTGCTTATTAGCGCCATTATCAGGATCTATAAAGTTATATTTATGATTTAACTTAAAATGTTCAAAGCCCGCCCTGTTAAGTTCTGTTTTATTACCTTTCCAGCATTCAGATATTATTGTAGAACCAGACTCAATGTTTTAATATAGCTGTTATTAATGTTTGAGCTGTTGTCTTTAACCTTGAGTAAAAAAAAGCAAATATTTGTCTCTCAGCAAAACCACCAAAAATCCATTTTGGAAGCAAAATTTGTTCGTATTATATTTTTCTTTTGGTAAATAAGTTTTCATCTATTTCAACTGTTGTTATAACACCATAAATTTTGCCTAGATTTTGCTTTTCAACTACATCAACACACATTTCCCTCATAATTATTCAAATCAATCATTCTTTTATTAGGTAAGTCCTAATTGTTGTTTATAAAAATCAGTAGAAGTAAAATCCTCATACTGTACCAACATTGCTTGAACCGAACAGCTAGAGTAAAGAAAATTTTACTACCTTCAAACTAAGTACCAACTCTAATACCTAATTTCTTCACACATTTGTTGCACTTCCTAAACGGATATTCTTTTCCAAAATATAGGTTCATGACATGTTCATTTTCACATGTCATGTAATAAGCCTTTACTTAAAAAAAAAAAACTGATAGAATTAGTCTCATTAGACGGTAAGTCCCACAACAACATTGTAGCTCAATGTACACACTATCAGATGAAGAACAATATTGAGCAAAGGTAGCTGACCAAATTTGCTATTTAACTATAATAACCTGCGCTAACCTAATCTCTCTCACAAGTGTGTTATAATATATATGGACTCTGGCCTGGTAAGTAACATCAGTAACTTTTGGACTCTAAATGAAAAATGAATTTCAATATAGAAATTGTAAAATTTATGTTATTTAAAGCAATATTAATTTTAAACATTAGAAATTATGGTACTAGTGTTAGTAGTGGACCTTGTTTTTTAAATATTTTTTTTATATCAAACAGTAATTAAAATAATACTGCAATTTTACTATATATTCTAATTATTTTTAGTTTTGAATTTACTGAACCTTATTTTAAATTGGTTGTTATTTGTTATTAATAAAAAATAAATAAATAAAATAAATTTTATTCGTATATTTAAGCATACTAGTTGGATCTCTTTTCTCGGGGTTCTCAACTTCGAGGCCCTCAATATATTTGCATATACCACTTATTCTAACACGCATAAAAATATCAAAGTTCAAATTTATTGAAATATTGAATCTACACAATTATATTTAACTTAAATCAAATAAATTCTATTTCAAAATTGCTTCTAATATATACTTAAAGTTCAAACTTTTCTTTTTTTTTTTTAATGAGTAATTATTAACATTTATATATAATTCCTAATAGTCTTTATAAACAATACAAGTAGACACTGTGTGTTTATTAATCTTATTAAAATGTGTCCTTTTTTGTTCTGATGATTAAATTTTGTAAAACATTGGTTGTATATTACCTTTTTATTTTGCTGTTTAGGCTTAAATTATTATTTATGCCTACTACTTTATTAGATATTTTATATTTTGAAGATTTAGTCTTGAGTGTTAAACTTTATTAACTATTTCCTATACAACAATTGCTGTATATTTAAATTTTCAATTTGGTTTTCTCAGGAGCTGTAAAGCAATGCTTTTTTCTTATGGCTATTGGAATAGGAATCCTTTTTAATGTTGTCCAAGTTGGCTTGGGTTTTTTAAATAATAGGCTTAAGTTCTTTTTCTTCAGATCTAGTGTCATCTTTTTGTTAATTCACAATACTGGATATCATTTTATTTTATATTTCACAATTTAACCACTTTTAGTACTATTTTTAAACTTATTACAGATTATGTTTAAATTATATACCTTACTTAATTTTACATCTTTGTTTGTATTTACTGTATTTATTTTTTAAAAAACTGTATTTAGACTGATATTATTTCTTCCCTCCAATGAATTTGAATGTTTTTTTTTATGTTCCCGTTTGTATGGCGGTGCTATGATGTCACAATATGGCCAGCACTTTCTCCAGATGTTTATTTCGGTTGATAATCTTTGCATTCCACTTTCCTTTTTGACTCTATACATTTTATATTATTAAGATGGTCCCACAGAAAAAAAATCTAGGGGAGACTGTGTTGTCGAAGAAAATCCATCCAAGAATTCTCATTCTGGATATGGTATACCAAACTACAATTTTTGCTGGGTGAACTGGAACTCCGTGCAAGGCATGAGAATTAGCAGCAGTCCAGATAGGAGTGTTCTGGCTGTTAATATATCCATATTAAGTGTAACCACAGTCGGTACTTGGTGAAATTCCATATTAGGGTAAACAATAACCTTCATATAAATATCACAATTAAAAATATGTTGTGACAACTGTTTCGCAATTAAGCATCTTCAGACAACTATTATTTATGTTAATGTATCCATTTAAATAAAACCAGGCCTCATTACTAGAAAAAGTATTGTTAAGTTGATTATTCTTATGGTTATGAATGTATCTTTCAACACGTTCGCTACCGAATGTCGCTTATATGCGACGCTCAGTTCATGCCTATAGACTATCGTCAAACTTTAAAACAGTATACATAGACTGGAACAAACTTTTGTGACATTCGCCACAGATGAAAAGTACATTTTGTTCAAATGTGTTAATATACTTTGTAATTACCTAAAAGGTACGTTCGAAAAATATATTTTTGTATTTTTACTGATATGAGCATTTTTGTAAGGCGTTGCATATATGCGACGGTCAGTCTATGCCATGAAACATCTAACTTTTATGTTATAGACCAAGTGTCGTACATATACGAAACTGTAACTTTGCTAGTTTACGATACTTCTAAGGTAAATTTAACAAAATAACATATAAATACATTGTTTTGATCATATTTGTAATTGTAAAGATTGCTTGATCAAATTTAGCCAAATTTGATATTATAAAAAAGATACTTATGTAAACATACATAAACCAGAACATATTAGAAACATGTATATATATAAATGTAAAGATAGATTAGAACATATATAAAACTATAATGTCTTACACAAAGACGTCTATTTTTTTATTATTATTTTGGCCCTACCAATAAAGTTGTAATTTTACAAATTAAACCAGATTAGCATATACAAAAACACACATACAATAATTGATCATGTTACAAACATATAAAAATAGATGTAGATAAAATAATAAACTCAAAAAATGTATATATTTTTCATTTGTGGTGTCGGTGTACTTCTCATGATAATCATTAAAACAGGTTGGCATACAAAGTCCAAACGGCTTGTTTTTTGAGTCCTTGCAAATAGAACATGTATAATATCTTTTTTTATCATATTACAAAAGTGTATTATATTTCTTAGAATGTTAAATTTTTTTGTGCTTTTGGTATAGATAATTGTGAAATTTCATGTATCATTAATAGGTTTTTTATTAAATAGATTTTTTATTATTTATTTATTTTTTTTAAGCTCAAGGAAATTCCTAAATATTTATATTTACTACAACAGTGTTCAGTAGCGTTTTAAAATCCACCCCGATTTTTATTTATCAGCCAAAATTTATACCCAAATTATTATTTTTTGAATAAATTTCTTGTATATACAAATTTACAAAAGTGTTTTAATTAAATGTACTAGTTGTGACGCAATAAAAATGAGACATATCCATTCATTTTATTTTTACAATTCAAAAATTATCTGTAAATGAAGTTTAATTTATAAACTGTATCAACTTTATAAATTGTAATTATATTTCTGTAAATATTGCTACTGTAAGTAAAGAAAAACAAAGAAATTAAGATAATAATAAAAAAAAAGAAAAAAAAAGAAAAAAAAAGAGTCGCTCCTTTTCTAACATGGCAGCTCAGTCTTTTTACCAACTTTACAGGTAAGTGAACATTCGTCGAAGAGGTGTGGGCTGCACTTGAATGTAATGTTATATTATTAGATCCCTATATTAAAGGTAGGTCATTTTTCTATTTAGTCTTGAAAAAATGTATATACTTCCAAAGTGCATCGTCCACAAGATGAAATATCTTGATGTACCATCGGAGCGACTTTCTCAGGGTTAAATAATAAAAGAACATCTGGTTGCTCTGGTCAATTCCGCTCATTCCTTTGTTGTATTCCACCACCATTGAACGCTTTTGTGAGACTGTCCTCTTCTATTTGTAACATTCTCCATTTGTAGTAGAAATGGTAAGAATGTTTAATTTGTCTCCATTTCATTATAATAATGTCACCTTTTTGATGGCTGATGAATTGGCCCTTCTTTAACTTAACTTTAACACCTGCCCGTGATTTGCCTGCTCTATCAGCATACAACTGTTATGAAGAAATCAGACCTTTAAAATAGACCAGTATTTGAAAATTAGATATTATGTAACAAGAGGACAGTGCGCAAATATGCGACGACAGTCTATTTCAATTAGACTAGTCGTCGCAAATATGTAGCATTAGTCTGTGGATAAAAATCACTCATTGCATATATGCGATGCGAGTCTATATTTACGGAAAAATATTATAATGGAGGTAGCAAACGTGTTAAACAAATCATAATACGCTACACGCTTTTGTGCATCCCAGGACATAATTTTTAGAATACCCAAACTCGATACCGCTTCACCTTCAGACGTAAAGTGAGTCTTTTACAGGTTGAATAAGATATTTCCATCTGTTGAGATACCTTCTGAAGTGCTTTATCTGGAGAACACGGAAGAGACTGTTGAATACGCTACGTAACTGGTGTACTGAATAAAAAAACTGGCAGTTTTTAGAAATTTCTTTAATACTACCTGTGTTACAAAAACGTACAAGATCATAATACTGTTGATTTCTCTGAAATAGGAGTGTCGGAATTTTTCTACGAATAATCAACACAACGATTGTAAGATTTTACCGTGAAGTAAAATTCGAAGCACACATTAGACTTATAGTAGATTGACTAACTGACTATCACAGGTGCATGATGATGGGAGAGGGTAATGGCATCGCACACAACTAGTTCCCCAAGGTTATCAAGACTTGTTACAACCAATAAAAGTGCAATCTTTGTTAGTTTTGTAAATAACATTAAAAAGAAATATATTTCACATCGTTTTATACCTTTCATTTGTCTTTGTAAATCCATGTTGATGGTCTTATTCAATTAAAAATTTGAGATGTGGTAAAAAATTTCAATGACAAAAAAAGTATGTTAAATTGATTTATAATTATCGTAAATTGAAATGAAATGAAAAGCTTATGACAACAGGAGGGGTGTAAATACAGTAGAACAAATAAATAGTGATTAGTACAATTTAAAGTAGATTTATACAATTATTAATAAATAAATTTGACTCATTCTTTCACAAATAATTACTGTAACATTAAAATTGTATATATTTTCATAAAAAAAACAATGAAGAAGAGAAGTTTTTTTTTATCAAATCCTGTAACAATAACAGGAGTGGGGGTGGCTATATTTGTCAGTAAAAATGAAAATTTAGAGAAAGTTAATTACAAGGTTTGAAGTCAAGTAATAAAAAATCAAAAAAAATTTGTATCTAAATTTTTTTCTTATGTGCAAGAAAACTAGGTTAAATTTGTTGAGTGTTTTTAATTTTTACAGAGGTTTAAAAGGAACATTCAAAAATTAAACTAGATGGACCAAGAAAGGATTAGTAAAACTGAAATTGTATATCATTGTTTAATAATGAAATAAAATTGTATTATAATTTTTTCCCTTTTTTCAAATTTCAAATATTGACTACAGACTCTGTAAAACAAGAATATAATATGTAGCTTGCAAACATGTAATAAGTTTATTATGTTAGAATTTATTTTCTTAATAATGATGTACTCATTGGTATATCCTTTTGCTAGGCACAGCTGTGTACATTCCAATATTGCCATAACTTCTGCTTGGAATACAGTTGCGTATTTTCCTAAAGCTATACTTATATTTTCTTTGGTTGTTTTTCCATATATTCCTGCACTTGCAACTAAGTCAGTACGAGATCCATCAGTATAGTATTCTGTATTGGAGACCAGTTTCTGTCAATATCCTTTCTCTTTTGGATTATAACTTCAAAGAACAAGTTATTAACAACGATTTAAAATTATTTCAGTCCTTAACATTTATTATTGAGTGATTATATCTTCACATTATGTTCAGTAAATAACAATTACTTAATTATTAAATCTTTGAAAGTAAATAAAATAACATCTATGGCTGCCCATCACCTGTTATAAATGCCATAACTTTAGATAGTAAAGTGTATTATATTTTCAGAAATGGTATACCTGTTCCAGTTGAAGATGATCTTTTATCAAAATTTCATGAGGTTTTAACAGATGTGAAGGATTATTTGCCACCAAGAGCTAAGACTAATCCGTTTACAGCCTATGGGGTTGACCCTATTAGTGCAGGGTATGTAAATACACTTCAAGGTGCCATTGTGGGAATTCCTTCAACTTTTGCATACAGAAATTTAAATGATATAGATGAAAATCCACATAAAATTTTAGTAAGTTTAATAATAGTTATTTAATTTTAGAAATATGTTTGTTGTTATATTAAAAAAATTAAGATAATTGCCTAATATAAAGGATGATAAATGTGGCAGCCGGTTTATGAAATCCTATATGTTATGAAAAAAAACTTTAAAATGTGACCTCCCCGTCCTAGGATTTTTTTACCTTAGTAAATGGTAGTCTTTAAATTGCCATTTTTGGAATACTTTGGAGACTCTTACCAGAGTAGGAACGCACTTATAATGTGGCCACAAACTTTCCCAAATACGGACTAAAGATAACCTATATAAGGTTTTTGATAAATTTTTGTTGGTTTTTGATTTATAATAAATTATTCGTACATCCTATAGAATTTTCCTCACAACTTTTTAGGCATAAAATATTCAATTTCAATACGATAGTATTATTTGTTTCGTCTGTGAGCTTTCGTTTTCTCGTAATATTGACAATTCTGCAGTTCGTTGCCTAGGCTTATTTAATAATTTTCTTGGATAGAATGCATAGTTTGGAATGCTTTTGATATTGTTTAACATAGATCAAAAATATCGGGAAATAATATTTTTCAAATAATTTTCTGATTGATCATGGAACTTTTACTATACTTATGGAAATGTTGTATTGGAGATGATTGTAACTGCTGCTAGGTTCCGTGTATGTTGGTTTTTAGATTCAATGGAATTCTAGGGGTGTTTCTTTTGATAGACATTTTATTATCTGCATTTCGAATTGTCTCAATATGTAAAATTAAGAAAAAGAAGAATACAAAAAAGACTTGTTTTTGGAATTTTCTGAAATAAAACTAAATTATTTGTTTCTAAAAACAAAACGTTTAGTTATTGAAAAGAAGTGTTATTTATCCTAGGCCTATAGAAAAAGTAATTTTACAGATTTTAAATATTGTAACATAAATTATGAAAATATGCTAAAAATGATTGATGAGTATTGGTCAACATGGGTTCAGTGTTAAGTAACTAGTACTGTAAATGACAAGAGCTTATGAATATAATTGGTAATATTATCTTGTTATATGTTCAAGGTGGAAGGAAGAACACTTGATCCAGATCTTCCTGCTACAGTAGGCCTAAAATCATCTTTAATTCTTAGCGACAATGCAAAGAAGTATGCCATATGTCGTGAAATATTATTAACGAGCACACCACAGATGTATTTTCAAAGTTTTTATCCCTCTTTAATAATGATATCTTTAAACCATTTATCTTATCTGTCAAAACGGTTTTTAGGAATTCATAATAACCCACCAGTAATAAGAGGTATGTTTTATATAATTTTAACTGCCTTTGGATTTAGCTTATGGTTTTTTGTAAAAGATAATACAAGTTTGTATTATGAAAATATAGTAGAGCATAAAATATGCGCGTTAGGCCAACAATATATTCAAGGTGGACTAGAATATTATACTAAACGACTTGAAAGAAATAAAGCATTGCGTGAATTATCACCACGTGGTTCTTCAACATACACAGTTACAGGAAATGAAACTATTCCATTCAGAAACAAAACTATTCCATTGACTGTAAGACAGCAATTTTTCCAAGAACAGTTAGATGGTATAAATAATGATAAGAGTTATGAACCTATGTAATATATTTAACATTTGTAGTGTACTAATTAAAAGTATAAAATTATATTGTATTTTTGTTACTTGAACATTTAAAAAAATATATTTATAATTGACCGATTTAGCTAAATTAACAGTATTCTCTATTAACAGAGGGTTGTAAGCATGTTATGCAATATAAAACCATGTTTTGGAAATTGTGTTTATCAGAAGAGACCTTTTTTGGGCCAATGTCAGTAACATCAAAGAGTAGTTTCTTAAAAATTTGTTGGCACAGTTGAAAAAAATAACCCCTATCTGGGGGAGGGGGAATTACTGTTAAATTAAAATAAGTGTGAAACCAATTTTAGATGTGGCTAATATTGAATGAACATATTATTCTCTGGTGGTTATGGTGGACATTTAAAATTTAAAAATGAAATTTGGTATTTTTTCAGACCATTCTAAAATTAAATTGTAAATGGGAAGGATCAGCTTGCATTTTAAATATTTATATTCCATTTAGACTTCACCACTGTAAATGCTTTGAATTTACTAAAATAATTTTTAAAGAATTTTATACAAAAATAATTAAAGATTAATCTTTAATAAAAATATTAGCCGATAACCATACATTTACTTATCTTTAAAAAAACATACCAACAAAATGAGAAAATAATCTTTACCCATATTTAAATACAACAATTTCACTTTATCTTTCAAAACACAATAAAGATTGGTTAGATTTTGTATGGACAAGAGACAGGCTTACCTTGGAAAATGGTCTTTGGTATTACCTAATAGTACATAAGTAAGAAAACACACACAAAAAACACTAAAGTTTTGAGATATTTCGTAAACACTGTCCACTTTCTCAATCAGTAGAGTTAAGAAGAAGACTGAAGACTGGCCATTTAGGGCCACTGCTCATTTAATGGGGTCCTTACATTTCGAGCATAGTGTGTAGGAGAATTCTTGTTGAAAAATTATGTTTTCTCTGTTGAACACTGGGGTCCCACCAGGTGATCTATCTAGCTGTCCCTGTTAGATGGTTAAGAGCTGGAATTATTTGTGTATTCAGCATTTCGTTCTAAACAGCTCTATTCAAATTCCATTGATCACAAATGGTCTAATAAGATAAAATTACCTATTATTACTGCTCATAAGTTTAACCACTCAGGGTGCAGTGTGTGACAATCGATACCAGTGAGGATTTTCTTGGGACCAATACTTACAGTTATGTCAGTTAACTGCTCCATTTAGTGAAAATGAAGCCTTGTCACTAAACACTATGCTCAATGAAGAAATAGTTCTTGATGTAAGTCTGCGTCATAAATTCACAAGTTTGATTCTTCTGTTAAAATAGTCTTTGGTGAGATCTTGTATTAATTTCATTTTATAAGGATGGAACTTGTTTTTTACTTTTTGAACCAACCACCTACTTAAATTATTAGTACAAGCAACTCCTCTTGTCTGTTGTTGAGCTTGCATAGAAAATTTTCCCAAAATGCCTTCTTCAATTACTTGATCAGTACTGAGGCGATCTGACTTGCGCTTATCTACAGCATTGCCAGTACGTTGAAATTTCTGTATTAAATTGGTGACTGTATCCTTTGAAATGTTATTATCAGGATGTATTTCGTTAAAGGCGGTAGCAGTGCCTTGGTAGGTCCAAATAGTACCTGTTCAAATAGTAAGACGATTTATACTCTTTCTTGAACTGAAAAAAAACATGTTTCATTTAAAGTAACGTCAGTAATTACCCAACATAAAATACACTGTTAATACAACACGGCTTTTTATTCACTGTACAAGTAGTTTATTAAAGATTAATCACTCATCTAAAAAACAAATAAGTGAAGGTTAAGGAAATCCCTTCTGGAGTTTGAAAGAAGTAATGCAGTGAAACATGTTCAGCTTTTACTTGGGTATTCCCTGTGATTATAAAGGTTGACCTTCAGAACAAGATCCAGGAGAGCTCGAGACAACAATACATCATGAAATCATATTTAACAGAAAATAACTTTTTTTTTAATAACACTGGAAACGTTTTTAAATTATACATGTCACATAAAGGTGACTTTTCAGACAACCATTAATGACAGTTTGGCCACCATTTTGGTTTTGGTGGTCCACATTTAATTTTCGTTGTCATTTTTCTCATCTCACCAAGACCTTTATAAGGAGGTACCACACGACCACAGGTCCCATTTGAAAATTTTGAATTACCCTCCTCCACTCACCCTCTGAGGACTCAAAATTGTTTATTTTGGACTCGTCGATAAAGCCATTTGTAACTGAAACTTGTAAGACTATTGCAAACACAATTCAAATACCTCAAATGGATAAAAAGTTAAAGGAGAAGGGTGTAAGATCCTTGGTGTAAGAACCCTGTATGTATACTCGGTGGCAAAAAAGTCCAGGGATGGTTAAATATTTTTAAAAATAATAAAGATAGAGCTACAAAACTTGGAATAAAGTTACTGGGCATAAAAATCTATTTTAACACATAATTCAGTGATCCGCTACCTCCTTAGGGAGACGGCCAGCAAGGAGTCAAAAGAAAATCTTAAAAGTAAGCATAGGTTGATATGCACATCAAATTAAAGGTCTTTATTAGTAGAATACAATGCCGCAAACAAACGGACAACAGAGTCAAAAATGACAGCCGTCCAAAAGTTTCTTGAAGGTTACCTGAGGAGATAGCGGATCACTGAATATGTGTTAAAATAGATTTTTATGAGCAGTAACTTTATTCCAAGTTTTGTAGCTCTATCTTTATTATTTTTTAAAATATTTAACTGTCCCTGGACTTTTTTGCCACCCCGTATATTACACGGCCAACTATATGTGACATAGATTTAAAAGTCAGATATTAAAAGACTATAAGACTAGATTTTTCAGTTGTGTTATCTTGGACCTGATACAACCTAATTAATGACTTGAAAAATATGATCAAAATGAATTGTTTTGTAACCGGCCTGTTTCATTGGTCATTGTTGGAGTGCTTTTGGCATCAAACTATCAATTTCAATGTTTCATATGTTTTGAACGAATATGAAAGTTTAGAATGGTTGCTTTACAATAGTAAATGTATTGTTATTTAAAATAAAACAATACAATTTTTTTTTTTGTAACTTCTACAATTTATTGTGAATCTTTCCGACCATGGTTTCGCCAGTAACGGCATTGTTGCCTCGTCAATGCCGTTACTGGCAAAATCATGGTCGGCAAGACTCACAATAAATTGTAGAAGTTACAAAAAAAAAATAAAAATTGTATTGTTTTATTTTAAACATGGATTTCTACCAAGTACCATCGGTCAATAGTATCATTAGTATTGTTATTTTCTTATTTTTTAAAGTGTCTCTTTGACAGTGACAATACATTGTCAAATGGGCGTTAAAGGGTTGGCGAAAAATAAGTTGCTGGAGAAAACATTTAATATCAGAATATCTGTAATTGTTTACTCTTAGAACAACAATTAACACATGGAACAGATCTGTTAAGACTATCAAATATATCAGATAATAGACTGAATCGTAAGGAATATTTGACACTAGACTAGTGCAGTATCAGTATGGAGAAAATTAAGTACATATCTAAAAACAAATACATAAAAAAAAGACAAATCCGAGGATCCCCAGACATTGGATTTGCTTACCTTTTTCACTAATAACTTTCCTAGGTGGTCTTGTGGTATACTACAAAGAAGCCCATTTTTTAAAACCTCAAAAGTAAAAAAAAAAAAAAAAAAAAAAAACGAATAAATTTTGTAAGAAATTGGTATGGTTCTTACTTTCTGTAGTATATACATTTCTCTAAATAAAATACTTAGAACAACTGAAAAATGAATAAATGACATTTATTTGTTATTTATATTAATACAACTCAATATTCCATGATTATTGACTTTTTACACAAATATTTTTGCTAACTTTCATAATATTGGATAAAGCAAATTTAATCATAACGTAAAATGAACCACAATTTTTAGATTTTGAAAAATTATATTTAAAAATATTAGTTACTTAGAATAATTATTCATTTTCCAAATAAAATAAATACTACAAATACATATATTTATTTATTTTAATCAATAAAAAATGTATACAGTTTACAACAATAACCAAAACTAGAAAATTATAACATATAATTATATAAAACATAACAAACAAATTTCCCTGTAAGATGTGTTTAGTGCAAAAAGATTAGTTTTTGGCCTATCCCCCTCCCTTCATTACTTAGTGAACAAGTAAAAAGTAATAAATGTAAAGAATGTCGAGTGACAACCTAAAAAAAAAGGTTATATTAAAGGCAAAACATTGGTACAAACTTATTTTTAATAGGGTATGGACCAAAATTTACATTACAATTTTTTTTTCAATTAACCAGCATTTTAGATTGGAAGGTCAGTTCAAAAATATTTGTCTCTTTAATAAGACGTGTTTCTTCTAAATTAAACATTTTTAGAAGTATAAAAAAGGGCTGAGGCAAGTTTTTTTTCTTGAATGAGAAGGAAGGGAGAACAAATAATTTTTGTCTGAATTTCTAATAGATACTAGATGGAGATCAACCAAAATTTAAAGCGTTTAATTTTGGTCAATAGCCAGCCATACTGAGTCCACTGATTCAAAATTGGTTTTTATTAATCTTTTTATCTGTAATATACCATTAAAATGAGAAACTCACCCTTCCCCTTCTTTAAAATAAAATATTTTTTATTTGCTCTCATGAGACCTGTCAAGTGTAGAATGGAATTTACACACTTTGTCTTGAAATTTATTCCTGATCTTGATATAAGTTTTTCTAGCCTTGTTAATTAAAAAATTATCAACTAGAATTATTATACAGTATAACAAACACACAGAACACAATTCTCACAAAAAAAAAAATACACCTAAGTATCAGACGCGTTTCAACGACAAGGTCGTCCTCTTCAGTGATACACCAGCTACACCAACCAAACTGATTCAGTTGTGGTTTGGTTGGTGTAGCTGGTGTATCACTGAAGAGGACGACCTTGTCGTTGAAACACGTCTGATACTTAGGCGTATTTTTTTTTTGTGAGAATTGTATTCTGTGCGTTTGTTATACTGTATAGTTTTTCTCATAAGTCAAGCTCAACATTTAATATAGAATTATTATCACATTCTGTAATATATAAACTAGAGAGAAGAAAGACAAATACATATCTTGATTTTTAATAAAACAGATGTCTCTAAATGTTTTGGGAATACATACTTTTAAGATTTGAATTTAACCTTAATTGATACTAATACTGTAATGATTTGACAGAGGAAAGTTTAAAGCCTGTTTTACAAAAGTCTCATGTCATAAGATGTAGATGATATCTATTTATCTCCTTCATTTGCTTGCAGGTTTTATTTTATTATTTAAATAATATAAAATACAACAAAAATTAATTAACTTTAAATAAGAACAATTAAATATAAATTTTTTAAAGTTTAAATCATTCAATTGCACTGTTTTTTGAGATAAATACTTTAAAGTCAGGTTGTTGAAATAAATAATTGTCCCAAATATGTCTATGAAGTACCATATCTTAAAGATAACCGAATTAAAAAAAAAAAGCTGGTAATGAAACAACATTCATTAATAGACATAACAGTCAAGAATAAAAATTTTGTATACAATATTTGAACATTTGTTATGAGCTCAAAAATCATTCAAATTAATAAATAAAAAAACAACATTAAAGCGAAAATGGCACTAATTCAAACAAGCTATATCATTATCACCAACTTTATTACCATGTCCTCATATATAGTTTACCCATCTATATTAAATATGATTAGGCATATATTTTATTGTTATGGGGTTAAAAATAATTATAAAAGGCCTTTATATCAGAATCAGTATTTTGGTGCAAAATTTATAATATTAATCCCACTTACATTCTCAGTCATAGGGCTACAACAATTTTAGGCCCTGAAAAACACTTCATGGCCATGTAGCATATTGTTATATATTGAACATGGATGACTTTACAAGTGATTAATGTAATGTAATTATGTCTCAGCATTTTTTTTACCTATAACTCTCAGACTCTGGATTTTTGGGAAGATAACAATATTAATAAACAAAAGTTTAATTAAAATCATTAAGAGGAAATTTTGAAAGAATCAAAATTTTGTGTTTTTTTTTATAATGTGTACCCCAGATTTTACATTTGAGTATACTTTATATAAAGCCTATGAATACAAAAGACAAATAGAAGTAAGATAAAAAAATCAAATGTATTAAGACAAGTTTTCTTTATAGACAAATAGAAGTAAGATAAAAAAATCAAATGTATTAAGACAAGTTTTCTTTATTTCAAGCTATTTAAAAATTTTAAAGTAACGAAATTAAGAGAACAATAATTATACTTGTATATTACTATTCACTTTGAATTAATTCACAAACAACTGAAGGGACATATTTCGATATAAGTAAATATATAATTTTTTCTAGGAAATGTGTCAGATGAGTTCAGTAAAGGGAGAGGGAACCCCTGTACTGCTAAAATGAAGATTACTTAATTGTTAGGTGAGTCTAAAAAAATATAAAATATGGAAATTAATACCATCAAAAACATGGCATTTTCATATTATTCAAAAAATAAAGTACGGTATTCATTAAAGATATTAATCTTTTTTGTTCATATAATATACCAGAAACTTCAACATTTTACTTCTACATAAATTATCAAAAACTCTGACTGTGTTCCCATATATTTAGAGATGCTGAACTC
Source organism: Aphrophora alni (assembly GCA_963513935.1). NCBI lineage: Eukaryota > Metazoa > Arthropoda > Insecta > Hemiptera > Aphrophoridae > Aphrophora > Aphrophora alni. The sequence continues at coordinate 117,822,700 of OY740767.1, read as the reverse complement.
GAAAGTAGATTTTGATACTGTCAACAATTATCATAAATATGGTTTCCCAAGGAAGACCTAAAAGTGTTTTAAAATGGCAGATTAAAAATGTTATAACAAAACATAATATAAAGTACTAACAACATTTTTTACCAATAAGTTGCATTATTGAATTTATATAACAAGTCCCATAGGATACAATAATGTGAGGCTCAATATATGGTTTGAACAGTTTTAGTTTTGAAGGTTCAGTTCAGAATGTGCTAGTGAGGGAGGAGTTGGAGCATGTAAGCATCCAATAAGGTATGTTGTCCTTGACGTTACCAGAAATGGGCCGTTCTAGAAGGTGGCAGTATTGGAGCCACTAATTTTTGAACTTTAACTGATACCTTGGAGATGGGAAATTGATGTAGTATGTAAAATCTATTTAGTATGGTTGCATCCAAACTATAACCATTGAAAAGTCTTGACCACCTTGTCAATTTTAATAAAGCTTTTAATGTGTTTTTGGAGGTCTTAATTTGGATGTGATAGTAGAGCTGGCGTAAAGAAATGGGACAGTTTTTAAGATAAAACTAATTCATAAAACATATAGACCTGTTAAGCATTTAAGTGGTAATTAAACTTTGGATGAAATTATTCTTCCAAATTTATAAAAAAATTAATCTAGTGTAGTTAGTTTGAGAGTCCTATACATTTCCAACATAATTGAAAAAGCAAGACATAATATGGTAAATAATGAAAAAATATTTTGATTCAGAATGTGAAAACAATATTGTTTTTGGGACTAGCAAAATGTTTAATATGTTTCTCTATCCTCCAAAGGGCTAAAATGAGCAATAAACACTTTAATAAGATATGCTAATTATATTAGAAAATCTTACTACAAAAAAATCAAATCAATGTAATAAATAATTAAATCTCAAAAAGGTAATCTTTTTCAGTACTAAATGAACTCCCAATATTTTAGTAATAATACTAACATTTTTTAAAGCAATTAGTTAAATGAATCACTAGAGCACTGTGGTATAATATACAATGAAAGAAAATTTCCCAAGACCACAATAAAACACTAACTCTGTACAGAGTGTATATTGTACATCTGAAGATGATAGCAGTGTTATTGAAATGTACATAAGGTAGAATAAACATAACTATATATATATAGTCTTTGTGTTTTATTATGGTCTTACAGAATTTTCTTTCATTAATTACTTTTAATAATAATTTTATGTCAAACAATCTATGATACTTGAGATAATCCAGTGTTTTTTAATCCGGCGCCTCCAGTGTCTTGTCATATATAGGGCTTGGTATGTAATATGAGAATCAGGTGCTGAAATACTTCCATTGGGGTTAAGCTTGTTCTAAATGTAGAAATTGACTCTTGTGAGTTATTGTACTTGTTTCTTATATTTCATGTGAATGGAATAATTGGGCCACATCAATAGCCTTAAATATTGGTACCATAAGATGAATTATTGTGTTTCTACTGTTGTTTTTGTAATGTTATGAAAGTTCACAATATTTAGGCCTATTGAAAATAGCAAACATAAAACTTTATCGTGAAAAAATAAATAAAAATTTGTGTTTAAGTCAACAATCCTGAATGTGTGTCAAGTAAACGACAAACTATGAAATCAGACGAGTTTTCAGAAATTGAAGTAGTGCTTTTTACTTGGTTTTTACAAGTAAAATGCAAGACACACCAATTTCTGGCGAGATAATGGGTGAAAAAACTAGTTTTTTATTTATTTATTTTTTTTATCCAAAATTATCAAGAAGGATGACTAAAACCAGTGACGAATAGCTAAAATGTTAAAAAGGTTATGAAATCCGGTATTTGTTTATTTCTGATGAAAAACTGTCATGAGATATAAACAAAGTTGCTCCATTCATAGGGAAATTTGAAGATACGGTATATGAATTAGGTTTTAGGCCAGATAAAATGTATAATATGGATGAAAGTGGTTTATTTTGCCAGATGCTTTCACAAAAAACTTTCGTAGATAGAGCTGAGAAAAGTGAACTAGAAAGAAAACTCACGAAAGATAGAATAACATTTATACCTTGTAACGCAAGTGGCAGCCACAAACTAAATTTATTAGTTATAAAAAAATCCTTACACATTAAAAAAAGTTAACATAGTGGTCATTTATAAAAATCAATTACGAGCTTGGGTAAACAGAAGTTTTTTTTAGAATGGTTTCATGAAAAGTTTTGTAACATCTGTTAAATACTTGCACAGGCTTGGTAAGAAATTCTTACATCTACAATAATTTCTTCATGAAAGTAGTTTTTACCTTCATATGAAATATTTCTGAAAACATTTTAGCTAGAAACGAGATGTCCGATAGTGATGAAACGGACATCAATTTAAAAAAAAAAGCAGTTGTTAATAAGCCAATTTCAATCACTTTTGATGACATCGACTCTTGGCTTGCCAGAAATAACAAATAACTTATGTGGTACAATGAGGAAACACAAATTAACAATGATGACGTTGACATGATGAAGCCTTGAGTGCAATCAATGTAAGTTTAAAATGGGCAGACGAAAATGACATTTCAGCAAATGATAATTTAGTGCTTAAAAAACTGCAAGAAAAAGCAATTACAACTTCTTTTACTGCGATTAAACAGAAAACCATGATCAATTATTTAAAAAAGAACAATTAATAATGTACAATTAATTTAAGTTTATTACAGTTTGAAGTTCTAGTGTAATTGCATTTTATTTAGACAAAATATTTTTTATGGTAATTTTTAAAGAGTTTAGGAATAGTACAGTTAATTGTTTTTTACATGTTTAACTGTTAATTTATTGAGATAAAAGTATACATGTAATTATTCTTTGTTTTTTCAATTGACAATACTAATAATCATCTGTTTTTCATTCATTTTCCACTATTCCATTGTTTTTAGTAATCCGTCAGTAGCTGTGTTCAATATACACCGGATTACCGCAAGTTTACTGTATTCATTTCAACACGATTGCAACTTCAACATTTCTGGTATGTCATCAAATCCTAGGCCTTAGTCAATTCTTTGTGGAGTTTGTCATAAAATTGTATACATAAAATTGGATTAATGGAAGATAGTGTTTGACTGAAAATTAACAAAGTAAATATCCAATTATTAATAAAACAATCTTGAAGCTATATGCACATAAAGTTAAAATTTTTTAAAAGGTTGAATTGCTCAATCGTAAGTATTTATTACTGGTCCTGTAAACTTACAATTTACTAAATTTTAAAATACATTAACAATAATAATAATTATTCCAACTTACAATTAAAATGTTATAGCCTCTTAAAATATCAATTTTAATTTAAGTAATTTTTTTTACTTACCATATACACATCTTTTCCATTCTTTTTTAAATCAACATGTTTCAGTGAGTTTCACCATCATAAAATTATCGTTCTATTAAATTAAAAAAATATGTCAATGTTTCTATAGTTTTGAGAACATTGATGTGATTAAAAATTATATCCAATATAATTATGGTGAAATTCACCAAAACTTGTCACATTTAAAAAGAATGGAAAATAAGAAAAAAAATTAATTAATTTACAGTTAAACAGGTTTATTTTTTTAAACTATATTCATTGATTTTGGTCACACCTTAAAAATGAAGTTAAAAAAAAGTTAAAATATGAATAAAAACAAATAGTTTCCTATATATACAAAATTAACAAAATGTTTAAAATATACAATAATGTTGACTATTTTTAGGATTATTAAAAAAAAAAATATATATATATTTACATTTGATAATTTAATTTTCTCACCTAAAATATAAATATTTCTTTGATTAAATAAAAGGAAAAGAAAACACTAAAATATATCGGAAAATAATAACAAGTTAATTATTACACTATATAGTATTTATGTAAAAATAACTTACAAATATTTAAACAAAATAAAAATTGAAAATTCATCAATTTGAAAAATACTTGTTTAAATAGTGCATTTACTATGATTAAAGATAAAATAATTTAACAGGAAGTAAGTAAGTTATGTGTTTGTTGCACATGGATTTAATAGTGATGTAAAAGTTGTTAGTAAACATTTTTAACAGCAGTGGCAATAGGCAGAATAAAATAAATTATATTCAGTATACAATAACTTCACCATTTCTAAGAAAACTATGAATATTCTTGGTCCAAAAATAGTGCAGTTAATATATCCACACAAGGCTAAATAATTAGGCCTATTCTTACCTAAGTATTCGCAGCCTTTAAGAAATATGAAATTACATAAATATATATTTCACAATTTTATATTTAGCTTTAAGGCATTTGTCTTGATTCACCATTACAGACAGTAACCGTTGTTTATTTCCCATGTAAACTACATTAATGACAAGTTTGAAGTCATATCACTAACAAGAAGTACATTATATAAAATTAGTTACAGACCTATAGAAAGAGTGTACATGTAATATACTTTTTTCAGATATATTGTAATCTAGATTTCATGGGAAAAGTATTTATAAAGCGGTTTACTATCCCCACCCCACTTAGTTTATGTAATCTAGACAAGACAAAAACGGGACAAAACAAAATAGAGAAACAAGAAATTATGAATACATAATATCTATAAGATAGTTAAAAATTTAGTCCTTTAGTGCTACAGAAATGTATCACCATTGTTAGTTTGAGACTTCTTTGAATGATGTTCTTAAAATCATTTATCATAAAGTTAGTGATTGTTTTCATATACTACACATTTTAAATATTCTAATAGGTAACATCACATGATAAAAAATCTGGAGAATGTAGGGTACATTAAAAGAAAAAGGGGGGGGGGAATAGTGTTACAAAGACAGGCTAAACATACCAGATTGAGTTTACCATGCATGAAGAAGTTTTGTATAATAGTCCAAAGACTACTGACCAACTCATGAATGCAATACCTATGCTATGTCATAATTTGGGAGGGAAACAGTTGATTAACCAACATTGCACTGTTTTGAAAAAAACGACGGAACCAATTTATTTAGTCACTGAGTAGGGTTAGTTTGAAATAAAATGCTCTGTATTTTAAGAATAAATATAAATAAGATTTAAGTTATGAATTTAAAAAGTCTAAGTAGCTTACTATTGTTTGGTTTTCATTGGATTGGAATTTGATATCCATAGTTTCTACCAATAAAACACAAAACAACATTGAAATATTGTGTACTGACAGAAACTATGGATATCAATATCAAGATAAGCCTATAAATAAACTTCATATAAATTGATTTTATAAGTACAAATTTGTAGAAAAACAAGATCTAAAACATTAAGAGGACAACTTTTTAAAATATAATAATAAAACATATAACATACTGATTGAAAACTTTACTTAAAATTAAGGTAAACTTTTATGACCATTAACATAACTACATCATTGTGAGAAGGTATAGGCGGTTTCATTGATCCTACTCAGTATTATAGTTACCTGTCACACACAGTGTTGTATAAATGTGATGTCATATTTTAAACTCCACAGTTAAACAACACATTAAAAATTAAGTTTTTTTTTACATACACTAAATTACAAATATACAAGAAAGAAAATTAATCTGGAAGGTGTAGAAACTAAATTATTTAACAATTGTGAATTCTAACAAAGTACAAAATTTTCCTTAATAAGATATACGAAAAAATTAGCAATTTTTGAGAAAGGTGGTAATATTGCTAATAGAGGAGTAATTTTTTAATTTAAACAGGAAGGAGAAAAAATATGTAAATTGGATGATTTTTATGTTTTGAATTGGAGAAAATCCAGAAGGTTGGGTAAAAACAGAATTATATTTTTTAAAGAATAATGTTTAGATATTAAATGGTATAAATGTTAAGATTTACTGATCAATGGAAGAATAAAACAATGTAAGTAATATGATAAATCATCTATGGTTTTTAAGTAACTGTATTTATATGCTGAAGTAAAAGGTGTACTGAAATACTTTCAGAGGTTACATCCAAAGAACTGGTGAGAAATTCATATATTTTTGGAAAAAATAATTAAAAAAATTGATACAAAAACCAAGAAACTGGCAAATTGCTGTGTTGTTTGAAGTTTACTGGTACAGTATTTAATAAAATGTGTTGAATATTTTATGTCATTTCTGAATAGAATACATGATGTGATGGTGAATCAGATTTTATATATAACTTATATCATTAAACTTTATATAGATTATACATAATCCTATAATATTACATTAATTACCTAATTCAAAAATTTACAATTTTGTTACAATTAATTGCTTAATAAAGCTACTTTTTTTTTTACATTTAATAATTGCACTGCTTATATATAAAAAATGTTTAATAGTTTCTACAGTAGTAAAAATAACAAGATATTATGTATGACTAGATGCAGCGCGCATTATCACCCGAAGCCCAATTGCCCCAGCTGTAACAAGATGGAAACAAATTGCAAAAATATAATAAGAAAACATTTGGAACATGTTGCAATAATGTCCATAATAACACTTTACTTATGGAACATGAATCTAAATAATAGTTAATACATTATTTCCACTTGACTTTTATTAGACAACATTATTCTTGAAATTATCTGTAAATATTCAAATAAATATGCATTTGAAGTATTTAAAATTAAAAATTTTTTTTTATAAAGTATAATGTGTTGCCTTGGACTGTTTAATATATAATATAGTTAATTACCTTAGAGGTTGTCCTCAGTCTATATAGTTATGGCGAAACAGCGCTGTAGCCATAACTATAATATGGACCGAGGACAACCTCTAAGGTAATTAACTAAATTATATTTTTTAAACCTTTTTTAACTCCATCCATAATCATGGATAAACTATTGGAAAGAACTATCCGTCCCAGAACTTAAAATTTTCATTGAAAGAAAAGTTAGGCAAGAACACTCTGTATACATGGATAATTTTTACCATGTAAGTACAAGAGACCAAGCAAGTCAGACATTTGTAGCAAAAATAAATGTGTTGATAATAACCAATTTACCTTTATTATACTTGATCTTAATTGTCTTTCTTGAAATGATTCAGAGACCAAGAAAGTCAGACATTTGTAGAAAAAATAAATACGTTTTAATAATAACCAATTTACCTTTATTATACTTGATCTTAATTGTCTTTCTTGAAATGATTCAGAGACCAAGAAAGTCAGACATTTGTTGCAGGTGCTTCCTTATCTTTATTGAACTTTAATGCTAATTTTGGAGACCACCAGGGATTGGTACTAGTAAACCATCAATTTTAGCAAATTTAATTGGTCTCATACCTCTGGTAGAGATAGACCATGTGGAAGCACTCTGAACCAATATCTGGATCATTTTCACTTTGATATTCAATTTCTGAATCATCAGAATCGTCATCAACACATCGCTGAATCTGATTGTTGGATAGGTCTTGTTCGTTATCATTGTCATCTTGATCAGGATACTGAAAATCAATGAGACTTTGATCTACCAAGTTCAGAGTGATCCATTTTTTGCAAAATTTATTTAATTCAATAATAAAACACTATTGAACACAAGAGAACCAAGGAAAACAATGGGACATTTGCCGATCTCTTATGACCGATACTGCACTGCACAAACCGTGAACGAATAACACAGTAAACTTGCTTTAGACCTGATGTAAAATGCGGCAACACACAATCCATCTCTAATTACTGGCTGAACTACACAGAGTATGTAAAGAAAGAATTGCTATCCTTCAGTGACCGGTCTGCCTGGCACACTTAGTTGCTCCCAGTCTCCAGTCACCTGGCCACACGCAATGTGTTAAATGTACACAATGTGCATGGGAAAGCCTACTACACACTGCGTGTATACGATTTTGACTTGCCTTGCCGGTTACTAACTTGTTTGTTACACACTATTCAATCTGACATTGTAAACTGAAAATAATGTAAGAAAGAAGAAAGACTGTATATGCAGAGAATAATGTTAAACGAAATAAAAATTACTATGCACTTAATAAAAGAATACTGGTATTACTCAGCTACTATAGATACAATATAAGCTAAAATTAAACTCTCCAAAATTAGCATTAAAGTTCAATAGAGATAAGGAAGCACCTGCAACAAATGTCTAACTTTCTTGGTCTCTGAATCATTTCAACAAAGACAATTAAGATTAAGTACAACAAAGCTAAATTGGTTATTATTAAAACATATTTATTTTTGCTACAAATGTCTGACTTGCTTGGTCTCTGAACCATTCTGACAAAGACATTCAAGATTAAGTACAACATAAGTAAACATTGTATATTATCAAGACTTATTTATTTCTGCCACAAACTCTGACTTGCTCGGTCTCTGAATCATTCTGACAAAGATAATTAAGATTAAGTACAACAGAGGTAAACATTGCAGCGCAAAGCCCCTGGTCAGCCTGGACCGGGAACTACACAATTCGACAAACTCAGTCAGTTTAATTGCACATTTATATGCTAAATTATTATTATTATTAAACCACATGATTATTATTATTATTATTTGTAAACTAAATATTATATAATATTTGTTAGGGGGTTGACTCTAATAACTTACGTAACTATCTGGGACAAAATGGCCGACTAGCTATGTATCACATCGTGTCGGGGTTATGGCAGTTTGTACACTGTAAGACCCCCGGGTCCAAGACCCACCCCAATCTGGCCTAGTGTGCCATTATTTGCGTGGAGTACATCAGGGCAAATTACTAACAAGAAACTTAATCTAAATACTTATGATGTAAAGGATGGAAATGTGCGCTGGTCCGATCTCGTTGCCTTGTGCACTATGACTGTGGTCTTTCTTGAACTACTTCGGCCCATGCCAACTAGCGGGGTGGAAACTTACCAAGAAGGCTTGTGTACATTCACAAATAAGGATCATGTCTTCATCAGTGAAACTATCTTGAACAAATAGTGTTCATTATGGAAAATTTAGTTTTTTTTTAAATTTAGTATTTTTTTGATTGACCAACTTGAATCTTAAAATCACCTAAAACTATTAGCTACATATTATTAGTCATCAAAATCTGAGAATATGTTCAAGAGATAAATATAAAATATACAGAAATATTTAAAAGGAATATCTAGAACTATTGTCTGAAAAATGTTATGACCCGGTTCTCGTACTGAAAACCACGAATGTGGTAAATAAACTAATTAAATTAAATGTATACGTTGTTTGTGTTGTAATGTTTATGTGTTGTAACAATATTTAATGTTCTGATGACCTCATGTTAGTGATATTTTCAACACATGATGATGGATGAGTGATATCATCTGAAACTGCGGTAGTTTTTAACACAAAAAGAGGATCACTAGACGGACATATAACAGGTAATATTTTATTAACCTATTTATAAATTCAGTGATTCGTAGACCTTTCCACAATGAAAAAAAAAATTGTTTATAAATATCAAGTTTTATATTATAAATAACAGATTATTTTTAATCTTGTATACATTTTCGAAACACATACGTAACTGAAATGGAAGGGAGTGACAATTTTTTGTGAAAGCTGAGCAATATGTTATGTTTGGTATCTTTACTAGACATAACACCTTTTAAAATATGATTTCTCTTTGAAATACCACCTTCTACTTGATTTAAAGATAAAAGACACTTACCAGAGTAATTTTTTGCTCTTCTTTTGATAGTACGCTCTTCACTTGATTTGTATCAAATTTAACAATAGCTCCTAATACTTTAACAAGCACCTGTGAATAAAAAGAAAGTGAGTTTCAACTCTTTAAAAAAAACAAAAAAAAAACATTATAATTAATATTATAGTTCCCATTTTTAATAGTTATTCGTATTATATATTATCATTTATAAAAATCAATAGTTTTGAAACAGATTAATTTCTATAACAATCAGTCATCCTTAATTGCAATCAGCACACCAACTGAAAGAAAACTACTGACGTAGCTCAGATAAGAACCCTATAAAGATGGTAACAAATTGAATGGGAAAAGAAAAGACAAATGAGTATAATGTCATCGAATTAGTGATAATATCACAGCACTACAGTTTAAACAGATAAAAATTATTGAATAATTATAACAAAAAATAAAAATAGATTTTTAAATAATTGAAAGTTGTAAAAAAATATAAACGAAATATTACAATGTAAAGTGAAATGTATAAAACCTTAACAAAGAATAAATAAAGTTCTCAAATCAACAAGAATTTATAAATCAGTTTTGGCTTATTGGGGAGTTTTGGCTTATCTTACAGGGAGTACTGGTATGGCAATCCCAAGGTATTCATTCTATCTGGATCTATGTTTTCCTTATCTAGTTTTGAGTTAGATCTATCTTTCTTTCATATTTCCTAACCCTCAGAGACTCACTCATAGTGAGTACAGGGTGTGGCGAACCCAAGGAACAGTAGCTGTATCTATATCTTTCTTCATTCAATCTTGGTTTTGATCCTTCTCCTTCATTTTTCCTAACATGTCTCTCTCGATCAACTCTTGTCAGTTCTCTTGTGACCATGACAGTATTACAGTATTTGAGAGCTAGAGGGTCTTTATTTTATACCCTTTTCGTTTTACTTTTTTTATAAGGTGATGATGAACAAGAGGTTTTTTGCCATTAAACAATGAGAAAAAAAAATCATCTTTCCTATCAGGTCTCTCTTGACCAATTTATGGTCTCTTATAACCCTGGCACTACTGTATTAGAGTATTTGAGAGCTAGGCTCTCTTTTCTAATATCTTACCTTTTCAATTTGTAAATGTATAATACAAATAGTAAAAAAAAAAGGTTAATTTTATTACGGAGCAGTGGGTTGGATCCTCAGTACTTGTCAGTAAAATTATTTTATTATTATTTTTTTTTAGATTCAACTTGTTTAGTTTCATGTTTGAGAGCATTTTCTGTTCTATTTTTGTTAAAACATTGATGACCATGATGATGATTTTCATCTTAAAAAAAGTTTATCTTATTTATATTATTCAGCATTTCCCAAATATCCAGCATTCTTAAATCCTGTCCATGTTTTAGAAAGTGTAAAAAATTACCTGGTTTAAATTATCACACAGGTGTTACTCTAGTCTGACACAAATCAAATACAAGATTATTATTATTTTTTTAAAGAATTCAATTAGTTTGGAATAATATACTTGAGAGATTAGATCCCGATTTTTAACCTTAGGGATCTAATCTTTAACATTACCTAAAAGTGCTGACAATGGGTTGTTGAATAGTAGTCGTCCTGTTTAAAATATCTTATATATTTCATGAACCTTATCTGAAATCGGAACATATGTTAACATTATCGCTTTAAATTTTTTCTAGTTGTCTTTCCTTAAGATATTGTCAAATAGTTTGGTTTTAAGTTTTAAGTCATGGAACACTGAAACACCATGTATGTATTTCATTTCCTTATTGAAATTAAACTCTAAGAAAGGTCAATTCAATAATTGATGCATCATAGTATTAAACACACAAATCACTTGTTATGTAACAACCTGTTATTATTGGCTTTCTATAATTACTGAACTTGTGATAAACAACTACCATTGTAATAACTGTGACCATGAAAAGCAAATTATTATAGTTTCTAATTCCACAGTGAACCTAATAGATCTATAAACAAAATTTAACACATGTGGGAAATAATCCATCTGTTGTTCACCAAACTCATCTATAAACTTGTTTGAGGCAAAATATGAAAGAGGATTAGAATAACCAACATTCTGTTTGTAAATAATACTTACTATCAAAGTGGAAAGTATTCTAACGTATACATAAATCTATTAAAGTAATTTATTCCTGAAAAAACACATTATCCAACTCTGCATATCAAGGTATCATATTTCAACTATGAGATATGATTGTATGGGTCAAATATTTTGTAAAGGCTATCTGTAAAAGAGAAGATTTGGTAGAGCTAGATAAAACTATAACACCAGTGTTTTATACAGATGGATCTTCTACCAGTCAATAAGAATAGGTGTGGGTATTTAATGAAAATCAACTAAGTAAAGATATCAAACTTAGGAAATTATCCGACAATTTTTCAAGCCGAAGATTGGGCATTATTGTGCAACGTAAGGGTAACATTTGGGGAGATATGGTTACATAAGGGCGAATATTGGGGGTATTGGAATGCATGTGGGCCCTTAAATTAATTAGGAATTATTGCAATTAACACTCCAGGTCACTGATACACTAAGCCAATTTACAATGAGTTAAACAATAAATTATTATATTAAATATGCTAAACTAATGGTTACTTACGTATTAACAATTGTTAAGGGGAAACATGGTCTGGTTCAAAGATAGCGTAACCGTTGTCCGTTATAACTATCTCTGATACAATTACGGTTAAATTCGCGAGTACTTAATTATCCATATTCCTAGGGGTCTTAAGACCCGTCTAAATGTTCTTAGCTGACAATTGTTAAGGTTAATATGGATGCAAAACTTTAAACGATCACCCGATTAGTCACTGTGACTGTTCTGTTTCGCTGCTTGCCATACACTCCGTGAACAAGGACTGTCTCCTTGCGCAAGCCAAATGATGCATCTGGTGTTGATTTTCTGGTGCAACAATTTGAATTGTGGCAAAACGCCACAATTGAAATGTATACAGTAATGCTTGGTAAGAAGATATGACAATTAGTGCAGCCTAGTTAATTCAGACAGTCATCAGATGGTGATAAAAGCTCTAAGTTCACATTAATACAATTCTTTGTTAATGTAGGAATGTCACCAGACCTTGGTTAATCTCTTAACCCTCAACCAGGTGGAATTGAGTTGGGTGTCTAGTTACAGAGATAGAGAATTCTAGAGGAACAAGAAAGCTGACAAACTGAAAATGAGGGGGTTTAGGTGCCTCTCAAAGTCATTAATCTATTTGCGGAATAAGCAAAACTGGAGCTGGAAATGTGTTGAGAAAGTGGGCTTTATTAAAGACTCTTAACAGTTAGATAATTTTTATTAGGCTGGTACAACCCCTCCCCCCCTCTATGTATGCAACTAAGGAAGGTCTTGAGCTTCAGAACTGGACACGAAACATTTAAATATCTTGGGTTTAATCCATGGTAGCTAAATATATATAGACAGCATGGGCAACACACACAAACAGTAGAAGACATACTTTTGAAGTGTAAAGTACTGGAGTAAAGGAGACTTCTGATCTTCTGGGGATCAATAAAAGAAATATGTTAATAAATCTGGTTTTAAGACTTACGGAGGACAACCGACTTTTGAAGTGGATCGTTTAAGATTAAGGATGAGCACTAAAAATCTTTTAGACTGTAGTATCAGGAGTGTAAGTTTCTGTGTTAAAAACCATGTTTCAATTACAACGCCTCAGCAATGGTGACTCTGGGATAAAGAAAACACCCATCAAATGAAACTAAAAATTTATCAGTCTTTATTGTAAACTCCTGATCAGAATTAATAAACTCAAGTTAATCATAACAGCAAATTATAGTTGAGACTCAAGCCACAACAAAGGTAGATAGTGTGAAATTAGCCATTTGGACAACAGGTTGGTTAATCAATGTACTGGTGAATCAACAGGCTACTGGTGTAGCCAGTAACAATAGGCTACATTTTTCTACTCAGCTTATGAAATTTTTGCAAGTAGATAAAACAGGATTTGAAATGTAACCTTGTAAACAACTGCTATAACTAAGTTATTTCAATGATTAAATGTTTCAGACACACATTTCAAAAATCTAATCAAAAGATTTTTTGTAGAAGTTTTGCACAACCTCTCTTCAAATATACTCTTAATACAGTACTTGTACTTAGTTTTGTTCATGCCACCACAGAATTTCTTATATCAGCATTAAGTTAGTTAGTAAACATCTTTGTTCTTCAATCTCCACATTTCTAGTTTTTCCAATTAATTCTGTTTGTATTATCTAATTCATATTTAACTTCAGCTGTAACAATATTTTGATTAAAATTTAATGTTTAAGTAATGTTTCATCGTTTCCAAAAATATTATAAATGATTAGGCCTAGTTAGAATGCACTTAAAACAGTACTGTAGTTTAAACCTACACAGCTAAACTACACACTTCCTTAGTCATATAGAAATAGTAAAATAATATATATTATAAAGATTATTATTACCACATATAGTGAGCATGGGTATGCATCACTTTTAACTGGATTTACACCTTTTTTCACCTAGTCTTGTGTTAGATCCACCTCTTTCAACTTTTTCATCAGATCTCTCATTATCAACTTTTTTTCATCAGACTCTATTCGATATTTGAGGGTTAGGGGTTTTACAAAGTGTAAATATACAAGGTGTGTCTAAAAAGTTTGGTGAATGGTATGATAAAAACATAAAAACAGAATGTTAATTGTAAATATCTTTAATGGCCTTTAAAATACTCTCCACCAGCCACAACACACTTTTGACAACGTTAATACAACGTCTGAAAATTGTTGGAGAAGTCTTGATGTGGAATTGTTCTCAGAATAGCCATCACATGGTTCTGAACCTCTTCGACGTCCACAAACCGTGATCCCTTTAAGGCCTGCTTAAGACGTAGAAATAAATAATAATAAAAAAAAACAGGCGCCTGATCTGGGGAGTACGGTAGATGTTGCTAAACTGTCACGCCACTATGAGTAAAAAATTGTCATACCATGATGCTGGTATGCGATGGTGCATTGCCGTGCAGTAACATCCAATTTCCAGTCTGGAATATTTGTAGCCTAACGCACCGGATGCGCTGTAACAAATGTTTGAGAACCTCCAAGTAGAATGTGGCATTCACCGTTTGGCCAGCAGGAACTAATTCCTTATGGATGATTCCTTTTTTATCGGAAAATGTGATCAACATGGTCTTCATTTTGGATTTTACCGCATGACTTTTTGTTTGTCGCGAAGAAGAAGGTGACCGCCATTCTATCAATTCTCTTTTCATTTCAAGGTTGTACTGATAACACCAAGATTCGTCTCCTGTAACAATGGAACCCAGAAAGGTTGTATCCCGGTCACACATGTCGATGAAATTGCCACAGGCCTCAAAACGTCTTTTTTGTTCATCTGTTAGGATGTGCTGCACAAATCGTGAACAATCTTGCGTTTGCCCAATTCTTCATGGACGATGGTCCCCACTTTGTCTTTGGTAATACCCAATTCTTCTGCTATTAATCACAGAGTCAATCGCCGATGTTTTGTTAGCAACACTCGTATACGTTCAATGTTTTCTGGTGTTCTGCTTGTGGATGGCCGGCCCGAACATGGTTCGTCCTCCACCGATTCCTTACCAGTGCGAAAGGGTACAAACCAATCGTAGACACATTTCCTACTTACAGAATCCTGCTCGTACACTTGCACCAACATCTCATGGGTTTCTGTCGCCGTTTTACCCAATTTGAAGCAGAACTTAATGTTGTGTCGTTGCTCCATGACGTCTCGACGTGTATTACTCATGACACTCAATTAGACTGAATGCAATAGTACTGCCATAAAAGTTTCCCACTAGTACCGACAGAGGGCAGGTCCAGACATGTCCGTGCGTCTCTACACATGCACATGCGCTTGTTTCAAACTTTGAATTTCCAGATATTAGACAATTTACCGAACTTTTTAAACACACCTCGTATAATATAATAGTGAAAAGAAGATTAATTTAACTACAGTGTAGGGAGTCGATCAACAGTACATGTCAGTAAAGTGAAAATTTTTATGTTATTATTGTTGTTGTTTGATGCGTTAGTTTTACGTTGGTTTATTGTGATGTTTTCCACCTTAAAAAAAATTATTTGATGAGTTAACTAAATTTATATCTTTGATTTTATCTCAGAACCTATTACACTTTGATCAAATCATGACCTTCATATAGTTTTCCATTCCGTTATCTCAGAAAAAAATGATATGCTGATTTGAATTGTTGTTAATGCAAACTTAAAATCAAATATATATTGTAGTAGTTTTTTTAAAAAAAAAATACTTAATTACAAATTAAATACTGAAATGTGGAAACTTACCAAAGGTTCTTTGCCCATCATGTATTCGTACAAAACATTGCGTAGATATTCCATTTCCGTGCAGTCTTCAAGATTAGAATCCATAAAAGTTTTTTTATGATTATGAATTGTTAGTAATCTTTGCAATTCCGCTATTTCATGCCTGAAAATAAAAGATTTGCTATGTTTATTTCACTGGTCATTGTGAACTACATATCACAGAAATCCAAAATTTAGAGATAAGTGACCAAAGAGTATATTTAATCTGAAACCTATCAGTGGGTTTACTTATAGTGGCAATCCCGGTGGTAACCTAGCTGAATCTACACCTCTCTTCATCTAGTCATGCGTTAAATCTTTCTTTTCTATCATGTCTCTCTTAACCTTAATGCTATTAGAGTATTCAAGAGCCAATGGTATCTTTTCTTATACTTTTCGTTTTGTGCATTATTTTATGTTCTGTTTTTATTAAGGCGATGCTGAACAGACTCTTGATCTAATTGGTTCAGTTGAGAAATTTTCTTATAATATTCTAAATTATAATGTATCAAATATTAACAATACTGGATATTTTTACATTTTGAACAAATCCATAAAAAATCTATTAGTGTCTGGAAAACTGTATGTATGTTACAAATCTATTGCCTCTACTGCCTAAAATGCAGATTAAATTTTGGAGTGTTTTTTGAAAGCCTGATTTTTTAGGTTAGGTCCCAAAAGGCTTTCCATTGAAAAAGTTTGGTTTCTGGTTAAGAGACAAGTTGTTTCTACAATCGACTAAGGCGAATGTGCACCAATTCTGAATTTTCCTTTTATTAAGCACCCTTTATTTATGTAGCACATTCCTAAATAGAGTTTTGCTTTTGAAGTTCCATTCGTGTTTTGTAGATCCTTTACCCCATGGTAGTAGAAGATTGCAGATTATGTTTTGCTTTTTGAGGCAATGCGAATGACCAATAAGTATAGAAGAGCAACTCATCAAGTGTAAATGTGTCGTATAGCATGTGTCGTTTATTTTGAATTGAGATTTTTGTTTTATAACGGTTGGTTAATTTTAATTGAAACAGGTCTGGTGACCACAACCAAACTATAATATGTGTACTCATGAATTTATCAAAAAATATTAAATATGCAATTTCATCATTAAGATTAGCCCTTGACCTCAGTTTTGGCCTACATGTGTAATTGTGTACGTGATAATATTATTATTAGTTCACTACAAGCTGGTTTCATTAACCTATAGGTTTAAATTGAACATTAGCTGTGAATCGGTTCGGTAATGGATTTAATATCTGGTTATGATTTAACATGTGTTACAACATGTTAGTACAAACAGATGTATTAGTATGCTTCCAGACTTAATTAATATTGGCCTCCAACTAGAACTAACTATAAAACCTCACACTAAATCTTCATTAGATTATGCTACCTATCGTCGCAAATCAGTAGAGTTTAAAATAATTCAGAATTATATAATTTTCAATTTTGCGCTTTAAAGTTGTTAAATAATGATTGTAATGGTCAACTTCTCTGATTATGTACTGATTTTGATGAAACTCAATTTTTTGAGATACTGAAACACAATTTCAAGCTAACATTTTAATTTCAAAATGGCACCAGTAGTTCTTGAATTACATCCCTGTCTTATTGAATATTGATAGAAGTAAAAAAAAACCTTCATACAACACCAGGCTGCTAAAGAATACAAAATATGTTTTACCTTTAAAATATAGGATTATTAGCATTATAAACTATAGTTTGTTAACACTTGTGAACAAATGGTAGGTATGTGCTCATAAACACTACTCTGATTTTGTTTTGTATTTTTAGAGATTCATGGTGTCCTCTACCACCTTCTTCAATTGGTTACTAAAACTAATATAATCATCTTAATTAACATTTGGAGGTATGCATAACATAAAAATTTGATATTTTAAAAATTGGCGACAAAAAATGTCATTAAATTTTGTTAAAATATAGAGAAAAATATCTGGGTCATTATCTCTCAAAAAATGTCAGTTTAGGTGTCAATGCCAAAGTTCAGTAATCAACGACATACTAAATTTTATAAAAAAAATTGGACAAAAAATAATACACATCATACATTTTTCTGATGTATTTCTTTTGAGAAGTTGATATTTTGTAAGGGTTAAATATTGTTTTGAAGTTCTTTACTACAAATTATAAAAAACATAAAATGAACAAGACAAAGAAATAAGAGATTAGTTAAAAACTATGTAAAAATCGGTCTAGCCGTTTGTGTAACTATACATGTGAACATCTGGTCAAACATAGATGGGTCTGAAACAAAGAGTTATAAAGTTTAAAAAAATTTGAATACAGTATAAAAACTTTAAAAAATAAAAATATAATGGATAATGGAAGTACTTTAATATGAAATCGGCATCCAAATATTGTATAACTGTACTCTATGTATGATGATTTAAAAAAAGTGATTGTGTTAATTGTTTAGTTATTGACAGTATACATTACTTGTGTTGCCGCTGCTGCTCATTTAACTGGTGTGTTACTGCAGTTAGTTGTCGTCTCACCATATCTAAACTTGTTGCTCCACTTTCAACAGCTGTTGTAGCTAGCTGATTTTCAGTTTCTAAAACCTAAACATAAATATATATATATATATATATAAAACTTTATAAGAATAATACATACACAATTATTTAAATTATATTAGTTTGGTTAAAAAATTTTTTTTCTTGGATACCGGTATTGTTACATAATTAATTAAAGTAATTTTTGTTGTTGCTAATTTAAGCTTCTTTTATAACATTTTTAGTTAAAATATGTTAGATAAATTATACATATAAACGTGTATTAAAATATTACCATAATAAGAGAGAAGGAGCAGTCACAATAATTATCCATACATAAGAATGTTCAAAATATTTTAAAAAGAAAATCATATTTGGAAAAAATAATAACTTATTACACTTATTATATTTATAACGAAAACGGATTTTACACTGTATTTTATGACATTATCTTTACAGACGACAGGAATTGATAAAACAAATTATCCAAAATTAAAAACAAATTGTAGATTTGTCACAAGATAAAATGAGATACTCAATTGTAAATAATGTTTTTAGTTTTATTATTAGGCGCTAGTAGGTATAAATTTTCCCTGAAATTCACAGGTGAACATGGCATATGTCCATGTCAGAAGCATGGACTTTGTAGATCATTGCCAATTACCTGGAGGGTTTGAAATATGTCATGCCCCCCCCCCCCCCCAAATAACAATTGCTTTCAAATGAAAACCAGCTATAACTTTGAAATGTCAAGTAAATGTAATAATTCCAAATAACATTTTAATTTTTGACATCTTTGCTCTTGATAAAATGTACATTGTCGCTGAAAAATACATGGACGAATATAGATTTCGTTTTAATTGGTACTAAAATATTGTTAAAATTTGGAAACTACTACACCAATTAAAAAAAAAAAAAAAAAAATCAGAGGAATTAACATTTCAATCATATACAAATTTTGTCACTAAATAAATAGATGTTGCTAAATATTTTTAAGATGTTTAAAACTCAGTTTTTGTTTACTCATTACAACAGACTGAAAATATATCAAAGCAATGGGATATTTTATGAACAAAATATTATAAGTTATCAATCATGTTGAATATTGTAAAGAATAGCTAATGTTGGAAGTAAAAGCAACAAATAAGTGGTTCACAAACTTAAAGAACCTGGACTTTCAGGAATTAACCTGTCAAAAAAGAACAATAGATGATTATTTTATTAAAAGTTTAAATTATTTAAATTACATTGTATTAAACTCACTTGAATAATTATAAGGTATAAAAATAAAATAAAGTTAAAAGTTATTTGGGATTAAGTCATGTGAAGAAAACTATAGTTTAAATAACAAATAAATGTAATTTTCAGAATACGACTACATAAAGATAATTGGATACTAAACAGACATTAAAAATATAATTTAAGTAATTAAAAATATTTGTAAGAAAAAAAAAAAAAGTTAATCTTGATGAGTTTTTGTTGAATAAAAAAAGGTAATAGAAAATAATTTCAAAAATTAAATCCAGAAATATATTAAAAAGATAAAAATACAGAAATGGATAAAATTTCATCAAAATATCAACTATAGTTTAGAAGACATGATGAATTGAAGGTTAAATTAATTAAAATCAGAATTTTCGTAATTAAGTACTAATTAACAATAGGAAAGTAATTATATATAAGTATATATATAAGACCGAGCAAAGTTATATTGATAAAATGGGAGTTTTAGAAATTAACAGAACTACTAAAAAACTATGAATTTTAAAAATGAATAAATCAGGAAATAATCAATGCAGAAGAAAACTACAAACAGATATTTTCCAATTAGACCAAAGTGAACCAAAAAGTGAAAAGGCAATGTTAAAAACAGTGAATAGTTAAAAATAAAATTTGAAAGACAATGAGTTACATAAAATAGTGATAACTCTGGAAGTTCGCGTTGGACAACATTCAAGTTCCTACGAAATCACAAGACCATGAAGAACAAAATAATTATGAAAACTATATCAAAACTGTCAGGAGGATAACCCCTGCCTCAAAAACATATAAAACATAAAATTTAATAAAATTAATTGTGTTAATAAATAATAAAGGATCATAAATGAAAGAAAATGATTATATAATAATACAAGAAGAGTACAGTAAAGTACAGTAGGTAAATTTTTGGAAATAACTAGCGTTAAAAGAAAAAAAAATGCATAAAAAACAAAAGGGAAAATTAATTGATCAAACTAACAAAGTTGGTAGACAAAATTCCCGAGTTTTTAGAAAGGCAAATGGTCAAAAGGAAGATGGCCACTTTTTCTCAAGATCTCAACAGAATAGGATATAGTAGACACATCAATTATTTCAAAAATAAGTTTACGTTTCAATAGTATGTTTAAAATTGTATAAAATTCATAGTGTTGAAATTAGTAAATAATTAAAATTAATTACATTTTTTCAATGATAAAGTAAAAAGCATTAACCATACCAATTTAAATTTACAATAACTAAAAAAGAGAAAATAAATTGACAGACAATATTCAATTTATTCCTTAATTTCTGTAAATAAGAATACAAGATTAGTTAGATGGGGGTAAAATCATAAAGTGTTACCTCATCTTTTTTAAATGATGTTGTAGGTTCGGACAAATCTTGCGATGCACTCTGAAAATTAATTAAAAGGAAAAAAAATGAACAAAATAAAATAAAACACACAAATAAAAAAAACAATATGAACAGAAAAAAGAAAGAAAAAAAGTAGATTGACATTCCTTATAATGTAAAGAATAAATTGTATATAAACATTAAACAAACTTTCACACAAATACTAACAAATTACTGCCATGCACATGAAAAGAAAGTTTAAAGATCTTCATGAGATGGAATTTTTAAAACAGCAATATAGGTTAATTAAAAAAAAAAAACCTTCTATATCATAGCTCCTTTTCTATGCTATTTGGTATTTGTGAAGGCTGTTCGGAAAGTAACCTTTGTTTCGTGTAGTGTGAGAATTAGTGGGGCATAACGTTGGCACCGCTCCTGAATTGACATGTTCAATAGCTATGTACCTGCCCAGCTGGAAGATCGTGTTGCAGTTTGTTGGCCCTTAAATAGCCTTTAGGAATGAGTGGTACAATAAAAATCCCCGCAAAATGCATGTTGTGGTACTATTTCTGAAGGCAAGCAATTTCTCAGTAGCAGACATCTATTGTGAACTGTGTGCCAAACAATAATGGGTGAAGGTATTGTGTATCAGTGGGTTTGTTTGTTTAAAAGTGGGAACACAAATATTTACGATGAGGAAATGAGTGAAAGACAATCTTTAGTCAGTGATGAACTAGTTCAGAAAATTGATAAGAAGTTCTGTGAAAATCGTCGGTTTATAAGCTCTGAACTTTCTGAACAACTCTACAAATTTCTTGGAGTTTTTTGTAAGAAGTGTTTACAGAAAAGTTTTGTGCTCAGTGATCATTCTTTCCAAGAATCTCAAAACACAACGAATGGCCTCGCCCTTAGAGTTTCTTTTATGTTATGACATGGAAGGAGAAAACATACTTAACAGAATTTTCACTGGCGATGAGACTTGGGTGTCTTATGTAAATACAGAGAAAAATCCTTCAATAGTATGGGATCATATCACTTTATAAATAAACAAAAACCGCCTGGAAAACTTGGTCTGTCAGGAAGGTTATGGCAAACGTGATTTGAGATGGAAAAGGAGTTTATGGAACGCCCATCAATTCTAATGTATATTGTGAGACTAAAAAAAAAAAAAAAAACAAAGAAGAGGTATCCAGAACAAACACCGTAGTTTACCGACTTCTAGTTTCCAGTTTTTGCATGACAATGTTCCCCCTAACACCATTTGACAAACAAAAGATTTGTTGCATCCAATTCAAATTGGATGTTTTTGACCATCTGCCATTTAGCTCGAATTTGGTTCCCAGTGATTTTAATCTATTTATACAAATATAGAAATTACTTGGGCAACAGGACTTTGATGATGATGAAGAACTGAAGATACTGTGACAGGCTGGCTAAAACCCCAGGCAGTAGAATTGTATGCAGAATGGATTTCTGAACTGGTCGATCGCTATAATAAATGCCTAAATTTAAATGATGGTTATGTAGAAAAATAGTAGAACGCTGTAGTTTTTAAATGTACTTGATACATTTTTCTGTATCTCTGTTTTGTTTTATTTTATTCATAGTCTAGTGGAGGTTACTTTCCGCATGATCTTCATACTTTTAATAAAAATCTTCACATTTACCATATATGATAAAAAATCTATGGAACTGATTTTGAAAAATATGACCTTTAATTTCAGTTAAAAAAAAAAAAAAAAAATCAAATACTACTGACTACAAATTATTGAAGGTTAGTGATTAATAACATCTATTTCATATGTTGCAGGTAGGCTAATTTAATTAAAAACATTAGTAAATTTTGTAAAAATAAAAACAAAATTATATTGGTTGGTACTACAAAATATAGAGTAATTAGTAATTAGACTCTCTCTAATGTGAATATTTAAAATAATACACAGATTCCTTTAAACAAATTTTAAAAAAGTTATATTGGAGCAGAGAAGGATAGAATTTTTATGGCAATTTTTATAAAAATATAAATATTATATTCATTCACAAATACAATGATGTGAGAAAGTAAAATGAATAAAGTAAATAACATATTATAAATTAATGTATTACTATTATTGTTCTGTATACATCTGTTATTACAAGCATTTGTATACTAAATCATTTCTAATTTCACCAACTCTTGAGTCTTGTTTGTGAACTCTCTCGTTTTCACATTTTTCAGATGTACTCTATATGTGGAAGTTTATTCATACTACATGCTTACCAAATTAATAAAGCTTCTGAAGATATTATGTTTTAAAGATATTAGAAATTATGGTCAGTTTATGTTATTGGTGTAATTTTTTAAACATTTGTGCATCATCATTTATGTACATAAAATTAAACATTACATTTTGAGATTTGTGGATCTATTTTTGTAAAACATATAAAACAGGTAAAGGTCCAACATAGGACTAGTTTAGAAACTAATAATTAGTAATCTAATAAAGATTATGAGACTAGATCTGTAATTCTTTTCTGAATGCCAAGAACCCTAAACCAGTCTACATTCATCGACAGATATGCCAGGTTTACGGAGAAAATGTGATAAGTGATTCAATGGGTCTGACAGTTCAATGAAGGATGTGATCAAGTGCATAATGACGAACGAACATGAAGTGGCCGCTTATGAAACCCCTCAATCAAAACGACAATCAATGGAATGGAGACACACTTTGTCAACAGTAAAGACTAACGACAAGGAAATCTTAACAACTCGAAATATTGTGTACACAGTGTTTCTACTGACAGACAGAACATTCTACTAAAGGTTTTTTTACTGTGAGGTGAAACAATCAATGCAAATTATTACTGTGAAATGCTTAGAAAACTCCATTGTACAATACAGAATAAGCACCGAGGAATAATCACAAACAATATTGTTTTGATTCATGATTCACACTGTGAACGTGACACTACCACCCTTACAGGACTTTGGCTGGGACCAGTTCGACCACCTTCCATATAGCCCTGACTTCGCCCCTAGCAAGTCATTTGTAAGTGAGCTCCTAATTGGTCTGGTAGTAGTTTTCGCTTTGTGGGAAGAGGTTCCGGGTTCGAACCTTGTGCGGCTAAAAACTTTAGGTGTTTGACCCAGTATCATGAGATAAAATTGAAGCACTACAAATAGTAGTGAATCTTTTGTTTATGAAAGGTACAATTACGGTGATGAAAAGTCAATGCTCAAACCACACATGACCTGATGAAGAGCCGGCTAACAACTGGCCTACAACATGCTATTATAGCAAGGATTTATATTTTAAAATTTTATTTGATATGTAAATACTTAATATATTTTAATAATATTTTTTATGTCACATTGTTAAGCTTACTGGAAATTTGGAAACAAATCCTGATTTAATATATAGTAATATAATTAGTGCAAAAATATTAATATATAGAAGATGATGCTAACTTAGTGGAACAGCTTAATTTGATCTTTTTCAAATCATTTACAAATTACAAATATATAATTTTACCATTCACATCTCTTAAGCATGCCTCAATATTTTCTACTTTTCCTGATTTTTAACAACTTACCTTTCTTTCAGTATGCCATTCTTTACCGAGTTCTCTCACTTCATCTTGATGACGTATTTCCTCTTCAGCAAGTCTTTTATCCAAACATGCTCGCCATTTCTTATCATGTTCTCTTAACTCTTTCACTTGTTTTGATTTTAACTCAGATATTTCAATTTCTCTGTCCTATATATATTCAATTATTTACATTAGTAAATACTGTACTCGACTAGGAAAATAAAATGATATAACCATTATAATGTATGTATATTAATTATATAATTTATATTCAGTTCTACATTTGGAATTTAAATACAATTAAAATAAAACCATTAAAAATAATGGAAATGAATGAAGTTCATATTTAGAGATATATAAATAAAATATTTAGTTTACAATCGAGCTATGATATATTGCTCATATCATATTTTATTTGTTATATGAACACACAAGACATTTTGAATAAAAATCAAGATTTGAGATTTTAAAATTATTACGTCTTTAAAACTTCAATCCATTATTGTTTCTATTTCAATTCTATCTAACATATTTGAAGATTGTTATATTTAATATTTGGGTATACATAGCAAACATCACTTACATTTTCATAACTAATGAATATACACATCTTTTAACTTTTCAATCACAAAGTTAGGAAAGTATTGTAATGGTGAGATAATTTCGATCAGGCCTATGATGGTTATCAGAATGAGTTTGAGTTACAGTTGAATCTTTCCTCATAGTCTATTTAGGTTAACAAGTATTGAATATTGTTGATTGTTTTTATTCCTTGGACACCTTGGGCTTGTCGAATTGTGTCATCATAATTTCGGGTTAGGGTATATATAAGTTCTTCTTCGCTTATGTTTTGTGTTAGTGACTTTAGGATATTGACTTTTGCTATAAAATAATCACACTGATTTAATCTCTCATGTCTGTTATATTTTCCATTTTTTATTTGTTGTTTTATGTGTGTATGGATTGTGTTGTTCCAATATTTTTCTAAGAAAAGTGAGCAAAATGTGTCTATATTTGTGGTTTGTTCTCGTATCATTTGGTACCATTGTAGAGCAGAATCTTGTAAACTTGTTTCCAAAATGGTGTATAGTATACCAAACAGCTTGTTGTGTATCAAACAGCTTCAGTGATATTTCCATGAAATTTTGGTAATTGTATTGTAGGTGTATTGTTTCCATTGCACGTAACGTGAATGTATTGTATATTTGGGTTAGATATAGTTTGGAGGTTATGTTTTGTAAGGTCGGATATCTCTTTTAATTTTTTTCTACACCTTGTAGTCTTAAATCGTATTCAGTGGATTTAATTTTTGTATTAAAATTTTTCTTTATGTCAATCAATTTATCTTTATTTGTCTTTGTTTCTACATTGTATTCATTTTGCAACTTATTTAAATTAATTTGTAATCATTGTTAAGCCTCTGTGTTATTTTGCACCTGTATTTCCAAATTAATTGTTGAATTTAGTAACCACTGTTCAGTATGGCTCACCATTTCTGCTATGACCTGGTTGATATTTTGTTTATGTTCTAACAGCATGGCGATCATCTAAGCACTTTGTGTTTCGATATTATTATTTAATTTGAATTTTATTTCGTTAAAATCTTCTTTTAATTGTAAATTTTGATTCCTAATTCCTGTTTGATATTTCCCACTTTGTTTAACAATAAATGTAAAAGTTGATGTGTCTGATCGTTATTTGAGTGTATTCTGCGGCCTTCGTCTGTGTTTGCACAACTTCGGCTTCTGTCTCTAAAATGTGGGTTGTATAGCTTGCTTCTAATTCTGTATACTCTGTATTATCGTGCTGTGTATTGTCAATCATAACTTGAAATCACCACAGGTAATTAAGCATAATGGGAACGAAAATGTAGATCAGAATGAAAATGCAGAGGAATACAAATTACATATCACTTAATTAGCAATGATTTAAAAAAAGGTAATAAGATTATAGAATATATAATAAACTCTTTCTGAGAACAAACATGTATCACATAATTAGTTGGCTAAATTTGTTGTATGTATTGCAAATTAATGTATTACGATTGTTTATTGCGCATCCTTTATAGAAATCTCAGTGTCTGTGTGCCAGTTTGGTTTGGCACATCAAATGAAAAGAAGATTAGAAATTTTAAGATTAAAAAAAGCACAGTTTATATAATAATGCTTAGAATTCTGAGTCCTGTTACTTGTAAGCATGGAACATTCTTCAACCAGTAAAAATCAAATAAGTTAAAAAACAAATAAATCAAGTTATTAAGGATTAGTTACATATTAATTAATTAAGAAGTTACATAGAAATTAAAATTATTTTATTTAAAGGACAATTACAAAAAACTTTGAGCAAAAATATTTAAAACAAATAGTGACAATTGAACAATTTAAATTAAGCGCCTACATGAATAAATGTAACATCCTCTAGGCTGCAATTGACAAAAGCGCGTGTTGTACACAACACTAAAAGTACGATGCCACTTGGAACGGAAAAATACAAAATTCCAGGAATTCACTAATGCAAGCTAGGCAAAGCAGTCAAGCGTTCCGTTCCAACCGACATTCAAGAGGATTCCAACTTAGCGTGCAGAGCAGGGTGGATGCATGTGATGAACGCTCTGCGTTCAGAACTATCATGGAGCATTTTAAAAGTTTATAAAAACCTTTAATCAATGAAGTTAGTTTAAGAAAAGTGTTGTTTTAATTAATTTTTTTTTTTTGGACCTGAAATGTGAGTAAAAGTACTGTAACTTTGATATATATATATATATATATATATATATATATATATATATATATGTGTTAGAACTTTGGACTGAAATTGATTCTTAGTATATAAGTATGTGAACTAATGTTTGTCAAAATTCTTTTAAATAATAGTAAGACATGTTTATTTCTGGCATTAAAAGGAAGATGTTAAATTTTTAAAGATGAGTGAGTAAAATTCTCATTGAGTATATCCTGCCATTCACGTGTCACAGCAGTCTGCTTGGTGAGTACAGATTAGAGCCTGTACCTTGAATTCTTTCTTTCAATTATAACTAATATTTCAAAATCAATAAAAACTCATAAAATTTAATTAAAACATCTTACATACTCTTCCTTTATGAAATGTACATTTTTGACAAACCCAAAAATTGGGCTTGTAAAATTTGTTCTATTTATAAGATTAATAATATGTAACATTACCTGGGTTCACTATTGAAAAATACATTGCAAGTTATACAGAATAGCCTTATTAAAAACATAATGTTCTATATGTGTGGCGAAGTAGTTAATGAGTTAATTCAGGGCCATAACTTAAAATTAAAACTAAAAAGTTTACTAGCCAATAATAACCAAACAAAAATATTTATAAAAACATTTTTCTATTCAGAAATATTTATAATACACTTATGGATCACTGAATTAAGTAAAAAGAAAAATATACAGAAATAAAAGTTGTAGAATAATAAACTTACTTGAACAAGTTGTTTATGCTCTTCTAAGAGTTTTTCAAATGCATCACCCCTTGTTTCTAAGTCTTGTTGCAAGTTATGAATTTGTTCCTTCATTTCATTTACAGTATAACATTCTTCATCTTCTCTTCTATCTGAATTGTGGAAAACAAATAATATTCACCAATTTATCCATTATGAGAAAACATTTAATTTGAAGCATTTTGAATGTAAGATTAAGTTCAAAATTAATTATACAAAATAGTAGTTTGGTACTCAGAATAAATATCAAATAGTTTTTGGTAACTCCAATTATACTCCATCCCTTAACATTCTTTCCTTCCATTACTGATGCTACTGATTGATTAAGATGTATAGACTGACTTAATTTTACATATGGTAGAAAGTTTATGATAACAGACTGATTTCACATTCTCACTTCAAAGTCAGTTGTGTTGAAGAGAAGTTTTGAATAAATATGTTATTTAAAAATGATGATATTATCAAACACCAGTCCCCATGTAGTGGTTTATCTTAATTAGCAATTTAAAAAATGAATTAATATATGGTGTGTTTTTTGGTTTTAGTTAGTGTGTTATTGTTTTATTTTTTGTTCTCCAGATGAGTTATTAATACATTACTCTTTTTCAGAAATATATCTTTGGGATTATGAAGCGGTTATTTTATCACAATGTCTCGCTGCATTTGATTTTTGACATGGTTATGAGTTGTTTAGTGGACAATAATAATATTATGATCTTACGCTACAATAGCTTTAGATTAAATTTTATGAAAAAATAGTGTTTTGTCCTGGATGGTGGCAGACGACTGGGGCCAGATGAGAAGTGGGGGGGGGGGAAATGGCAGATGACTAGGGGTTGGGTGGGGGAAAGGACATGGCATAAGTCATGTGGTCATCCCTCACTACTCTTCTCTTAAAGTATGCCACTCATTATTTATTTCTCTTATTAAACATTACAAATAAGAAGAAATCAGTTATAAAAAAAACACTAAATAATATGTCCATAATATTGATTTGTTCTAAAATCGATTCTACTTATTTTAGTAAAATATGAAGATCAATCACCCAAACTAATGGACCTGAATCGCCAATGTTAAAAACTTGACAGTTCATTTCAAAGAGACAATCAAGAAGAATCATTTGCAATAATTTAGGCAAGTAATGAGCATGGAGGAAATCAGAATGACTAGAAGAATAACAGAAAGGGAAGAAGACCTATGGGAAGGCCATGAACAAATTCGAAGGTTTAAATTCAGGAGAATATGTAATTAAGGGCGTAAACTGGGGACTTGTGGAGGAGGAGCAGGTGTGGAGAGATCATAATAGGGAATGGAAGAGGTTGTGCCAAATAACCCGGCAAGACAGAAAAGTAAAAAACGATGATAAAGACTTTTTGACATTACAATATTATCTATGCACGGTTGACTTTTCTAATAAACAATAGTTTGAATTGGTCACTCTCTTTAATATTTTGTTTTCTTTACTTGTAAGTGTCGATAATTAAAAAAAAAAAAAACTTGTTTCCTCCAATTATTTGTATAGGTAAAACTTACCAAACTGTGAATTTTCTAAGGTTCTATATTCTTCATCTTTTTTTTCCAATTGAGCCTGAAAATCCATAATTAATGTTTTTAATTTCTGTGTATGGGTGTCTTCTAATTCAGATAACTTTATTTTAAGATTTCTATTATCCTCTTTCAGCTGATTAACTTCATCATTAATATCATCTATATTTTCCAACCTCAAATTTAATTCATAAATTTCCTGGGTTAACTCATGAACTTGTATATTCATCTCGGCATTCAAAGTTCGCAAAGATTCACATTCTTCATTTAATAATCTGTGATCAGATATCCTATTGTTTAATTCACTTTCTAAGCTTTTAACTTTTATAGAATGGTTTTTTTCAGTTTCATTAATAAAATCATTTGACTGTTTATCCTTAATATTATATATTATATTACATGCTTTAACACAATTAATTTTAGTACTGTTTAAATCTTCTTTCAGTTCAAGATTCATTTGTTTGGTGAAATCAGACAAAAGTTTTAACGCAATTTTTAAATCTTTAAGGTTATTTTTTTGAATTAAAGATTTTTCTAACAAATTTTGATGTTTTTTAACTACTTTTTCATGTAAATCTTTCAACTGAAGTAATTCGTTTAATGTTTTTTCATATTCAATTTTTTCTGAATTTATTTTATTTTGAACCAAATCTTTTTCTTTTAGTTTTGAAGTCAACTTATCATTTTTAACAATATAATTTTGGTTTTCTTTTCGCAGATCACTAATTTCTACCTTCAATGCTTCAATTTCTAGTTCTTTATTTGAATAGCGTTCTGATATATTAGTCAACCTAATAAGTTCAGTCTCTAATTTTGATTTTTCTGATTCAACCTCGTTTAAATTTTCTGATAAAAGTCTTATTTCCTCATTGTAATTATTAATATTTGAAACAATTTCATTTTCTTTAGATATCAGTTTTTCCTGTAAATCTTTTACGATCAAATGTGAATCCTTTTCTATTTGGTTTAGGTTTGTAGATAATTCATTAACAGCATTGTTCTTTAGTGCAAGTTGTTCTTCGAGTTGCTCATTTGCATTTCTTAACTGTGAAATTTCATTACTTTTATCTTCATTAAGTTTTTCAAAGTTTGCTTTAAGATTATGTATGTCGGCTTGATATTTTTTTTGAAATTGTGCTTTATGTGTATCAAACTGTTGTTGAATTTCAGAAAATTTTTCTTTCAATTCCATGTTTTCTACAGTCACTTTTTGTGATTTCTCGTTACTTTCAAATGCAGCCAGCAGCTCTCTTTGGCTATTCTCATATTTTGTTTTCATAATAACAATTTGCTCATTGGCCGCTAATAAATCATTTTCTAATTTCATTTTGATATCTTTAATGTCACTTAATTCTTCATTTTTTTGTTGTATAAGCGAAAGGCCACTTTGTACTTCAGTTTCAATTTCAGACAATTGTTTCAACAATTTGTTTACATTTTCAGTTTTTTTTGTAATTTCTTCTCTGGCTTCAGTTAGTTCAAGCTCCATTTGTTCAACTGAGGATTGATTATTTTCTATTTTAAAAGTTAATTCCAACACCTTTTCTTCAGTTTCAGATAAGTTTCTTTCAACCGATATTTTCTCCAATAAACAATTTTCCAATTTTTCTTTTAATTCGGATTTTTCAAATTCCTCGCTTTTAATTTTATTTTCCTCATTATCACTAACAGTAGTCTCCAATTTTAATCGAACTGAAGCTTCGTGATCTAACTTTCTTTTGGTTTCTAATAATTCATTTTCTAGAGTTTTTATGTTTATCAGGTAGTTTTCAACTAATGAATTTTGTTCCATAATTTTGTTTTCTATCTTTGTTATTTGTTCTTCTAAAATTTTAACTTTATCTTGAGTTAAATTATGAACTGCAACTTCGTTGTTGTATTTTTCTGTTAACGATAATAAATCTTTTTTAAGGGTTTTATTATCACCTTGAATTTCTTCCAATTTCTTACATTTTTCCATAGTTTCATTTTCTTTTTCATGTATGTGATTAATTTTTTCTTTTAACACTAATACCTCATTTTCATGCTTCTTATTTTCAATCTGATATTGTTCAATTATTTTATTTTTTTCAGCAAATTGATCTTTATATCCACTTATCTCCCTCTTCATAAGTTCATTCGTATCTTCTATTAAACTATGAGATGAAACTTCATGATCAAATTTCATTTTCAATTCTGTAAATTCTTTTTCAAGTTGCTTATTCTCAACGTTAAATTTTTCAATTATTTTATTCAAATTATTAACAGTGTCTTTTTCTTTAGTTATATTTAACTTATATTCTTCTTCGGTAATTTCTAGAGCACTCCGCATTGCAGTTTCAGTATCAAGCTTATCTTTTATTTGGTGCAAATCATTTTTGAGTTTCTTAACTTCATTTTGATACTCTTCAATCTCTTTAATTTTTTCACGAACTTCTTCTGTCATAAATTCTTCCAAACTCTCCTGTGCTTTAACATCACTATCTAATTTAGATTTAATTTCTCCTAACTGCTCTTGTAATTCTTTAACTTCATTTTTATAAGCTTCAACTTCATTCACCTTTTCTGCAAGATCCTGATCTCTTTCTTTAAGTTTCTTTTGATTCTGTTCAAACAAATATTCTGCTTTGCAACGTTCAGTGACTTCATTTTCTAATTTTCTTTTTAGTTCATTTAATTCTTTTTCTAATTTTTGAACATTTTTCTGGTACTTGTCAAGCTCCTTTTGGTTTTCAATCACTTTTTCCTTTTCTAGTGTCAGTTCTTTTACTTTCTGTTGTAAGAAAGCTGCTTTGTTGTTGACTTCTTTTTGTAAGTCAGGTTCCGCTTTTATAAGTAACTCTTCTAGATCTGTATCGTTGTCCTTTTCTTCATGAGTATCAACTGCCACTTCTCCATTTACTTGTTTCTGTGAATCCTAAAAAAATAAACAAAATATACAAACAACTGGATAGTTGTGGATACCCAATTATTTCAAGGAAACAAAAAAGTGATCACGATTTAAAATTATTGTTCCACCTTACTGATTTTTTTGTTGTACAATTCATTTCAAGAAGCTTTAAGTATGTTTACCATAACATAAGTATAAAGTTCCGATTATTTATAATGCTTGACAACTAAATTAACTTAATGAAAGAGTCTCAAATTTAATTTAGATTATATACTTTATTTTGGATAGCTGAAACTATTTTCACGTACAAATTATAATAGGTTTTTAAAATTTTTATGAAATATTTTAGTTTAGCTAGCATACTTTGGAAAAATCTCAAGCAAATTTTTACACATACAATACAATGTTATTATTAGTTTGTTAGTTTATGTTGCATTGAATGGTTAGAATTCAGATATCAGTACAAGTTTCATTCCTAAAAATTTCATATTCAAATAGTTTAGATTTCCTTTTTATATTTATAACACAACTGAAAAAGAAAAGAAGAAGCCAATAATATAAATTTTACGGATTTAACTATTAAATGAACCCTAAATTAATTTACTTTGGATATAAGGAAAAGAAACTTTAAATGATAATATAATTAATGTGAATTCTAACCACACAATGCAACATGAACTAGCTGTCTTCCATATTGATATAAAATATGATTAATATGTTATTTAGTTTGCATTTAACTGAAACAGCATACAAGAAAGAACTGAATACTATTATATATCAATTAGCAGAAAACAATAGTTATAGAAAAGACATAATAAGAAAATTGTTCCTAAAAATTAAAAGTAAAATTAACAGTACAAGAATTATTGTACAGAAACATAGTAGTAGATAGGCTAAATTTACTTTCACAGTAAATGTATAAAAAAAGTTTCTTTAAGAAATATAATATTAAACACAAATATTAAACTCAAGAATATATTAAGCAATACAATTGAAGAAAATAATAGTTACAAACAAAATGGAGTTTATGAAATCAAATAAGGGTGCAATACAATATCCATAGGCTAAATAGGGTATTAAGTTAAGACACATTAGATCGTATATTCATTAAAGGAAGAATTTAAATTTCATATCAAATTTGTTAGAAGAAGATCACATCTCAAAAGTTATGAAAGATTGCATGAAATTATTAAATTACTAAAGAAAACTAAAAAAATGAGAAAATATTTTAAATGAGCAGATAAATAATTAGACGGAGTTTAATAATCTAACCTTATTAAGTAAAATGCAACTGAATCAGCGAAATGTGCAAACTAACCTATGTCAGCATGGTGTCAAATGATCACAGAAGAGAGTGGAGGTTATATGTAGATGATTGGAGAGGTTATGTGGGTTATACAAGATGACTCTTTTGAGGGATGAAGCAGATGTAATTAAAAACATTAATAATTTGTATAAATCTAAAAAACTATTGTACAAAATTTCTTTGAGAATAATAGAGAGAGAAACAACCAACACATGTATTTTTTTCTATAAAGAAGGTTCAGACACCACAATCATATTCTTTACACGTTTCAAAATTATTGATGGATAACTATAGTAAATTATATAAGATAGCACAATTTATTTTCTAAGCACACTTACTTCAGAGTTTACCATCTGTGCATATAAATTAGCTATCCTAGAATTTTTCTCTGTGATGGCAACTCTACATTTAGCTAGTAACCCTTCGAGCCTTTTTATTCTATCTGCAAAAGAAACAGCAGGGAAATTTTATATTACTGTCAGAGCTAAACATGTTAAAACAGTGTTTTCCCCATCCTAAAAAAATTCACAAAGGAACTAGATTTTATAATAACAGTATATTCTATGATATACAAACAATTATTACCATAAAAAAAAAAATTAAAAAAGAATGTAATTGAGGTGGATTGGAGACTAAAATGAGTTTGTTTAAAAAACAAACGGCAAAACAATTTGATAAATCACTTGACATCTTATTAAAACATTACTTTTATATTATGTATATAATTTTATATCCATATCAATCTACATAAAATATTGAAATTTACAGTATATACAATAATTTAATCTGATATCTGACTTGAAAGTTTTAACATTTATACATGCTTTTACACACAGTTTGGTACATTACTATTGGACATTAACCATCCAATTATAATAAATAATTTAGAGTTATTCTAAACTGGTGTGAATAGTTTAATTTTAACTTTTATCCAAATTATTAATGAATTGGAAATTTTGAGAAGAGAGTAAACAATATATTTTTCATGGCATGAAAAATTGTATTTATGCATAATTTGCTAAAAATTGTTAGACCTGATTTGGGGAATTAAAAATGTTGTGCTTTCTTATTTTCATAAGTGTTCAATATTTTACATTATCAACTAAATTAAAAAAAGTGTAGAATAATAAAATTGAACTACAAATGAAATTTTAGCTAAATGGATGAAATAATTCAGGCTATATCACAATGTGCAAAAATAGAATATTCTAAAACCACTTTAAAACAAAGATTAGGATATTTCCATTAACATATTATTTACACTATACATCTAACATCCTGACCTTTCCAATTTCCTGCTGATAATCCAAATATGATTCACAATAGACAATTCAGTATTTAATCCCAGAATACAGATAGGGCAGTTCAAAGTGACATTGGAGCATAGGTGTTCTTAGGACTCTGTTCGCTGATCAATGAAGTATTTTATTAACTACAAGTACCTAATGATACAATATTAAATCATCAGATTGTTGCTGATGATAGGATCTACATATAAAATATCCAATCTTGTTGAGCACTGTGGTGAAATTCACAATAATAATTTGAATTTGCCCCTAACCACAATCACTGGAACTTAATAAAACACAATTATCTGATTGATTGTTCTTTATTAATTATATCCACTTAAGTGGTTAGGGGCAAATTCAAATTATTATATAAAATATCCTTTGATGAGAAATACCCCTCCTCTTCCACAAACAATATACGTTTACACAATTATTGTCAACACTTAATTACTAATCCACATAAAATGAAACCATTAAAAAATACTTCTTAAGAAACATTTTAACACTTCCCAACTTGATGTGCGAGAGAACCCGCAGCGCCAAACACACTATCTAACTAACGACCTCCACTCCTTTCTACCTACCTCCTTATCGGTGCGCACCCAAGAAAAAGCAACTAATCCGCAAGCAGGTTCAGGAAATGCTCACCACAGGGATAATAGAACCGCCAACCTCTCCCTACAGTTCCCCGATTGCCATTGTGGAGAAGAAGGATGGACAACCCTGTTTTTGTGTGGACTACCGACGGTTGAACGAGATCATGGTCGGCACTCCCTAAAATATACCGATAATCCACCAAGCCCAAAACACATCGCGTCTTCACCACCTTGGACCTTAAAAGCGGCTACTTGATCCCCATGGACGAGCGCGCTAAATCCTACACTACCTTCAACACCCCCGACGGTGGTCACTTTCAGTTCCGTGTGATGCCCTTCGGACTAAAATACGCCCCCATTACGTTTCAACGGTTAATGTCCCAGGCAGTAATTGCTGGCTGTGACCGCAAAACCTGCATCGCCTATCTCAACGATATCATTGTGTTCTCCAAGGACTGGACTAGCCATCAACGCCACGTTGAGCATGTTCTAGAACTACTCCAGATCCATGAGCTCACCTGCCACCTCGGTAAATGTTTCGTCGGGAAAACCGAGCTAGACTACCTCAGCCATACCATCACTAGCGCCGGGAACCAACTGCAAGGACATCATGTGAGAGCGATACAAAATGCCAGCACCCCGAAAACCCGGAAAGAAGCCCGACAGTTCATCGGAATTTCACGAAGAACATCGCCCCCACCACGGACACCATCGCCACCACCACGGACACCATCGCCACCACCAAGGCCTTCAAATGGACCAAAGCCACCGAAACCGCCTTCATTCGAACAAAATCTGCTCTAGAGAAGCCTCCCATGCTACATCACCCGGACGAAGACCTGGTATACATCTTACAAACTGACGCCAGCCAGGTCGGAATGGGAGCCGTTCTCTAATAGGAAACGTCTAATCAGGAATGCCAAATAATCACCTATGCCAGTGCCAAATTCATTCCAGCCAAGCAGTTCTACCACAGCAACATGCAAGAGTGCCTCGCCGTTGTTTGGGCCCGCCCTTGTCTGGCGGTACCGCCCCTATCTAGAAGATAGGACGTTTCGCCTCCACACAGACAACCGGAGCCTGCTTTGGCTAAATAGAATGAAGGACAAAAAATCAAACATATCCCGTTGGTCACTCATGTTGCAGGAATACGCCTACATGGTCGAACATTGTCCAGGCTGTCTCAAACAAATGGCCAGACGCTCTCTCTCTCTCTCTCTCTCGACCCTGAAGACAAGCCTTCTCCAGAGCACGTTGCCGACTCTGAGCGATTACTTCCCCCTATTGTCAAGGAGGAACCCAGTAATCCCGTAGAACCGGCTCTCCTGCAGATTCAACCACGGACACTATTCGATAAAGTTTGCGAAGCCCAGCTAGAAGACGCTGAGATCCGGAGGCGAGTACACTTCCAGACTGAACCAATGGCTCCTATTAGTTCCCCACAATCTTCAGCAATTACTCATGCACACATACTACGACCCACCCACCGCTGAACGCGACGAGACCCTCAGGGCCATCCAACTACACTACACGTGGGCCACCCTTCGTAAGGACATAGAGCGCTATGTAAAACAGTGTCTACTATGTTCCTGCATAAAATCCAGCCATCACAAGAAACAGCCACCACAACGTCCACACTAGCCATAAAACCCGATCGACACCATCGCCTTAGACTTGATGGGACCCTATTCGATGTCCAGTAATCAGAAACGCTTCATCTTGGTGGTCACGGATATTTTTACCTGCTGAACAGAATGATACACCCTGTTCAGTTCAGAGGTAAACTGTGTCACCACCACGCTTCAACAGGAGATCTTCCCCAGGTGGGGATACCCGAGAGCCATCCTGTCGACAACAGGCCCCAGTTCATGAGTCAGGAGTAGGTGCAGTTCTGCAACCGCCACCAGATGATCCATTGGACCACACCCGTCTATCATCCTCGAGCCAACCCTACCGAATGACAGAACCAGGGAACCAAGGTCAGACTTCGCTTACACCTCCAAGACGACCACCACCGCAGATGGAGCCAACATCCCCTGATGGTCCTCTTCCATCTGCAAACTCGTCACAACGCCGCCATGGGAATGTCATCAAGCGAAGCCGTCCTGGGTTTCAACCTTCGCCGTCCAGGGGAAGAGTCTCGAGGACCTGCCGAAGATATACACGCTGAAATGCGACACCGGCAACAAAAGTACCAGCAACACTACCCACCACTCACACCTCCCCACTACAACATCGGCGACTCAGTGATGACACGGACTCATCCCCAGTCCACTGCTGCAGCTGGGTATCACACTGGATTTGAATGACCCTTCCTTATCACCAGCCATGCCGGAGGACACAGCTATTGGGTCCAGAAGGGAAAAACACTAACAAGATACACTTGGACGATGACAAGCCTGCATCAGCAAAAACGCCAGCAACAGCAACGCCCAGCCCCAGTGAAAGTGCACCCCCTATCTGTGTTTCCCTAATAGTGCAACAGTGAAGTTCAGTGCTCCCTACAAGTGTGTTCCCCCTGAACGGGATTAGTGTTTTCCCGTCGAACTGTGGTCCCCATAATTGTATGTCTTCCCCTTAGTATTAAGAAAAAACATTGAATTGATTAGTATGTAAGATTTCATTGAACATTTCCCCCCCTACTTTGAAAGTAGGGACATTTGTATATTTTACCTGTTGATTTTCTTTGTATTTTGTTGTTTTTTTTTATAATATGTCTTTTGTTGGTTTATTTTGGAATATGTATTTTGTTGGTTGTTGGAAAACCATATACAACAATATGTAATGTACTATGTGATTCAGGAAAAATAAATAAAGTTTGGTATGTGATGGAAAGCTATGGCTTTAGGCAGCAATACACTAACACTCATACACCTTCCCACAATTACACACTCCTCACTCAAATCCCTCTAGGGTGAAATTAGTTCCTCAAGTGACGGGGGAGTTGTTAACGTCACCACAACAGGGAACTAGTTTCCCAAGACCCGACTAGTTTCCCGACACTCACACGGGCAAAACTTGCTAACACACACATCAATTCCCCGGCCTTAAACGGCTTTGCTTTGGCCAATCTCACCTTACAAGCTCTGCACTCGCAACTTGTCTCTGATTGGTCGACAGCTCACGTCGAGCGCCTAAAATTCCGCGGCTTCAAACAATGGAGCTCCGCAACACTATAACCAATTCCAACCACCTCATTCGTTGATTGGTTCACTTCACGTAGAACTTATTCAATGAACAGTTCAATGTCTAGGATAAGTCCTAGGATATTGTCCTAGGCCAGCTAAGCTACAAGCTGGCAGAGCTAAAGTTGTATAAGTACCCGCAGAAAAAATCTAAAAAATCACTTCTCCTCCGGGAGAACTGAAGACTACTTCTACACTTCTCCTCCGGGAGACCAAGAGACCAGTCAACTTCACCTCACTTCTCCTCCCAGAGACCAACAGTGAACT
This sequence comes from Aphrophora alni, assembly GCA_963513935.1. NCBI lineage: Eukaryota > Metazoa > Arthropoda > Insecta > Hemiptera > Aphrophoridae > Aphrophora > Aphrophora alni. Next base: position 117,783,535 of record OY740767.1, on the reverse strand, counting down.
ACTACACTTCTCCTCCGGGAAACCAGCAGAGGCCATCTCTCACACTTCGCCTCCTGGAGACCTACCAGGCACACTACACTTCTCCTTCGAGAGACCTAGCAACTTCACTGCTACACTTTTCCTCAGAGAGATCTTTTACAAACCTCACACCTCAACATTGCTGTAAACTCTGAGCCACCTGCCGCCTACCAGCCTGTTTAACACATACACGTTTTGTTTACTCAAACACCTGACTCTTGCTCCTCACTGTCAAGATCATCGCCGCTCCAAGAGTCACCCTGTGGCCTCTCGTCAGGGAAATAAAAACGGAGAAATCTGGGCAACGGCAGCATCTTGCTTCCCCCGCGTCGCCTCCTGAAAAGGAAATTGTAGGTGCTTTGGCGCCGGCGATAGTGGGTGGACACTCCATCATAGCGGCCAAGATCGCATCTCATCTATCTCCTCAACCTCATCTGAGACCGACTGGCCCTTTTCAGGGCCAACGATAGGACCTTAGTCGGCCAAACCCTTCGCCACCATTCCCCACAAAAAGTCCTCTCAACCTTCCCGGATCTATCCGCCCCACCGTACCTTCCTCTACCAGTCGCCTCCCGGCCCGACTAAGGGCACTTCAGGACCAAACCTACGCTCCCTGAACCCCCCACCACATCCATCTACGCCCACCTCCTTGAGTCTCAACCCCACACTACATCATACACTCCGTCCTATATGTGAAAAAGTAAAAAATGGAAGAAATAATATAAAAATACAGTAGGTTCATCACTATCTGGCCTAATTTGGTGATTGACCAGGCCGGATAGCAAAGAAAGCCTTATAAATTTTGATCAAAATATTAATAACATCATATCATTTATTTAAACAACGATATAGATATCATGCATCATATATTTTGCATTTATCACTTATATGTAACAGTTATAAAATAACAGAACTGCTCATCAATCAAAATAAGAATGCACAAATAAAAACTGAACGGTGGATAAAGAACTCTTTATATTAGATACCATCTAATGAGCACTTTAAAATAATAAAGCTGTGATTTTCTTATACAGGCATGAAAACATTGTGCATAATACTTAAGCAGCTATAGTGATCTCTTTGTCAAAAAAGAAATTCCAAAAGAAATTGGGATATAAAAACTGTAAGGAAAACATGTACTATTGGTGTAAGCATATATTTCATAAGATTTTTAAAACCAAAAAGTATTGTAAATTAACTGTTCTATAAACTAAATTTGTAGATCCAAATTAATATCATTTACACAACAGCTTAGTCAGATAGCCGTGAGTCTACTGTATTTAATCACTCACATCAATAATTAACTTCAATTTTTATTAAATGTATAAATAGTTGAGTAAAAGTGTAAATTTTTATTAGTGAACTATTCAGAAATTATATGAGAAAACAACATATTACCTTTAAGTTCTATGGTTTCAGTTCCTTTAGGCAATGTGGTATCTTCAGTAAAGTCTATTAAATTTTCTGCAGTGTTTTCAGATCTTGTTTTGAGTAAGCGTACCTGTATCAACAAATAAATATTAATTACTTCCAACAATTAAATCAATACTGTACTGTTAATAATCATGTAAGTTTATTAATTATATCAACAAATAGTTTCACTAAAGAATAAAAACATGAAAAGTGTAACAATGCAAAGACATGATTATAAGTAATAAAATAAAATGAATAATGTTTCCACTCATTTTGGTTAGAACATTTATACGAAAAAGAAATTTGAAATATGATAAGTTAACAGGGGCTAGAATTTAGCATGTTAAACATTCTTACTTTTGTCCAAAAGTTTCTTTATAAGTCTTAGCAAAGGTTATAATTACCTTAGTATTAAGAGCATCAATGGTATGGTCCTTCTCCTCTAAGTCATTCCTTAAGGCATCCTCTAAGTGAGCTTTGGCTTTCTGTTCGAGGAAACACTGTTCCTTTAACTCAGCTATTCTCCTGAGAGCTTTGTCTTGAGTTTCACTTAACACAGACTGAAAGTTCAAACATTTTTATATTTTAAACAAATACAAAATAAAATAAAATACAATTAGAAGTAGGAATTATGTTGTATCAATAATATGATTTAAAGCATTTGAACAGTCATTGAAGAAAGTTTTTAATCCTAAAGTAAAGTGATAAAGAAACATCAAGAACACATTAAATTTGTGGAGGGGTATATAATTGCTATAATGGCTAATAATAGAATGAACAACATTGTACAATTTTGGTCCTGAGGTTATAGTCCAGAATACAGTGTTCATGATTGTATGAGTTTGTATAATTTGCTCTACACTATCAACCAAATGAAATATGGAGAAAAAGCCTAGTCAAAATCAAATTCACTACAATAACTAGGAAAAATTACTATCTACTGTTATATTGGCTCCATTATATAAAGTGTGTAGGTGGTTCAATACCTAGGTATTACTTAGGTTCAATACATAGGTTGGTATCACTTATGAAAATGATGAGGATAGGGAAAATGATAGAAGGCCCTTACAGGAAAAAACAAGAAACGAAATGGCCTTGTTAAAATTGTATAAGGTAATAGGATTTTTTGTCCTTCTTCAATGAACAGAATGTTGGATGACCTGTAAAAAAGATATTAAACAAGTGGAAATATCAGAGATGAAATTTCTGAAATCTGTTAAAGTCTGCATAAGAATGATCAGATAAGAAATTATGAAATCCAAAAAGAACTGTAGGTACAGCCAATAATAAATCACATGGGTTATAGACACCGACGGAGAGATTATTGTTTGAAGAATGTCGGATGAGAGAATTTCTAAGCTGGATCTAAATTATTATAGGTCTAGTGGCAAGAGAAATATGGGAAGACCAAGGATGAAATAGCATGCCAGAACAGGCAGTATGACACATCCTAGGAGGAGAAGGAGAAGGAGAAAGATATAAAAAATATATCTATATACATAAATATATAGTACAGACTTATAAATCACGTATGAAGAACATTGAATACAAATTATGGAATAGAACAATGAAGTTTTTAGTCTAGTGTTATACATGACACATTCAATACTGTTACCCTTAAATTGAACAACCAATGCATGCAACAACCTCAATTTTTTTCACAAATAAATTTAAATTAAATTTCATTACTTTAAATTAATAGTTGCACTGAGTATAACAATGTAACATGGTTTTGTCCTAGCTCCAAATTTAAAGGAAAAATAATACGACTTATTTTAGCAGATACAAATTACTAAACATCTGAGTGGTTTATTATCTTTTAAATGGGTGAAAGGACAGGTGTCAAAAGGACAAATTTTGCCCAAAGGACTTGGGAAATGATTTCTGGACAGAAATACCCTTGGAGATTGTTCTACTTAACCCTAAATCATAATAGAGATTTCCTTGTTGAAGAGACCCAACTTTTCCCCTTAAATAATTAAAAATATCTATAACTAATCTTAGTCTTACGTTGACAGTATTGTTTTATTGAGATATTTTATAAATTAAACATTTAGTGCATATCCACATGCGACCAGCTTTATGAATTTTTTTATAAGATAAGACTAAACTTGAACACAAGATCTCACAAAAATTACATTTACTTTATCAAACGTGTTTCAACGACTTAACAGTTACAGTTTAGTTATTGAAGCTCATGTATCACTGACGATGGTGACTTTCTCGTTGAAACACGTTTGATTAAGTAAACATTATTTTTGTGAGATCTTGTGTTCAAGTTTTAGTCTAATATTATCTCACAAGTCAAGTTCAATATTCAAGGATAAAATAAAGCAAAAGCTTAAAGTTTCAAATATTTAATAGTATAAAGGAAAATATTTAATAGTATTTGTTGTTGCCCGACGATGCCTCAAGGCGAAACAATTGTAGCTCATTTATACTATTAAATATTTGAAACTTTAAGCTTTTGCTTTATTTTATCCTTGAATATGGAGTTTCAACAAGAAATATCTGCTATTACATTAAAGTTAAGTTCAATATTTATTTACATTTTTTATAAGTTTGTTTTTTATATAGATTAAAATTACAAGTTATCATTTATATCACAATTAAAAATGAGACAAAATTTTAGACAATACAGTACAATAGAATCTCTCCAGCTGTCTATCTGCAAACCCTCCGATATGTGGCAAAGTTCATTCAAAGAAATGAAAGAACATGCTATATACAGATTTATTTGATTTACTTCATACACATGCTTTTTTATGTATATCAAAAACATACAAAAATTGTGTGGTTCATGTTATATAGATTGTAAAGTACACCCTCTGTGTCTGTGGCAAATATATTGGGGGATGTTAATAATAATAATTAGTTTAACCCGGAAACATTGTACAGCATATTATACTGCCATCTTGATTAGCCCATACCGGAGATTGTGAATCATTTTGCTGATATGGTCATTTCACAGCTCTTCTTTCGTTGCAACACCACTGGTAAAACTAGCCAGCTTTGAAGAAGAAATTCAAAGGGGAAACTAACACTGTTAAGGTAAACTACATTTTGTGTGAATAAATGTCGGATAAAGTAATTACAAAACTAACCAGTCTCAATTAAGTTTATTTGCCGTAATACAACCGAGTGTTTCTAAATTCGTGTGTTGGCCATTAATAACTAATATGGGGTTGCTAGAGCCGACTTTCGAGTGGATTAGGCAATCAAACTTATATTATATACACTGTTGGAATAAATTAGAATCCTACAAAACTAGTTCTTTACATTGCTACCTAATAACTGAAGCGGGAACTATACAGATATGTACATAGCCTCAAAACTCTGTTATCATGGAAACGATCAATGTACCCGTAGTATATATTGAAATGGTGGGATCATTCAATTCACCACAAGACAGAAAACTCTGAATCCAGAGAAGCTTTAAACTCAATATGTTAATTTAAATTTAATATCCAGTGACTAAAGGAGAAGTCGATACACTGAACAGATGAAAGCAACATAAATGGTGCCCGGAAAAACATAAGATTGATTTATTTTACTGAACTTTGAATATCAGAGTAATTAATGCCTATGTACTATATTCTTGGCACCAGGAATTACAAAAATGTGATAATTGGCAAAAGAAATGTGTTTAGATTTGTTGAGAAGGAACCATGTGTTTATCAGCATCCCAAGGTAGATAAAGCAAGAATATGAGTTAGCACTGGCCAACATAGAAAATGACGATCAATGTAATGTAGTCACTCATAATTTCTGAAAACAAAGAAATTTAAGCAAACTTGGTTTGGCTCAAAAAACATGGCCACTGTTTTATTATGATACAAAATGTATCTTATTTATTAATTTTAAGGAAGGTGGAATGACCAATATGTTGACTCCTATGGTGAAACATTGAGGAAACATAGAACAGCCATACTAAACAAAAGATATGACTTGTTATCCCATGGAATTATATTTTTGCATGATAATACTCAATCTCATACAGCAACTATTCAATTGTTTTGGCAAATAAATTTTTCAACTCTGATCTCACATAAAATAATATTATATTTAATTTGCTAATGAACTTCTTCACCAGTTTTGTATTTATTTACTACAGGACCAATTTCATTGATAGGTACCGTATGTCAAATTAAACAGTGTTACCTGTGGATTTGCCAAAAATTATTCCTTTTCCTTGGAAACACTTATTTTGTAATAAATTTATCATTTAAATAACATGACTGTTATGGCTAAAAAACATGTTTCACAACATAAATAATTTATAACAGCTGTTTCAAATTATTTGTGGGAATTCACGTTATGTTGTGATTGACTGCTTACATTTTTTCGCAAAACTAAACAGTTTATATAGCTTATTGTTAATGTGTGACAATTGTATCTGATTTTTTTATTAACTGTACATACTGTTGGTGCTTACTTTATTAATTTGTGAAATTTATTGCTTACATCTTACAAAAGTTAACATACGGCTTATTGTTAATGTGTGGCAATTGTGTCGCAGAAAGATTGTATGAAAACCGCTGATGAAAAATGCCAATGACAGAAATCGAAGGGCACTGAATTGTGAAGTAAACCAACAGGTTCAATTTTTTGATGCCATAAAGCTCAGACCTCAACATTATTTTAAAATTGCACATTGAAACCATTTAAATTCTTAAGTGGAAATGACTAGTTACCATTTATTGCTGACCTTCAAATCGATGATGAAATAAAGGCCAGCATTACTAACTGATTAAAAAACTAACAGGAGACTTTTATCTAGGAGGAATGCTATTGAAACAATATCTTAACTGTATGGAAGTCAATGGCGATTATGTTGGAAAATAAAGGAGATATATAGATTTTGTTGGTTATAATAAATAAATTTTATCTCTTCATGTTTTATTTTTATTCCAAAATGAACTTTACTCAAAAATATGCACATCTTACTATTAAAAATAACTTGTTGTTTTGTGTAATGAGGTGTGGAGTGTTGTATAGGCTAGTATTAAAATATTAGCGTTGATGCTGTATTAAACTGTTTACGCAAAAATAATATTTGTGGAAAGAACTGGTATGGAATAATAGAAATCGCAAAGAATAATTATAAATTATATTAAAATAGATGAGTTTATGATTAACTAATATTTATTACATAATCATATAAAATGTAATAGTAAATAAAAAAAACAATGTATCCTACAATATATGTTTAGCACATTATTTAAGTAACAGCAAGTAGCGTTTTTCTAAACACTACAAACTTTAACGAACACCTCACAGTTACACTCTAAAAGAAACAAATATAAGAATCCATGCTGATATAATAGTTTTAATTTTCGTAAAACAAAAACTGTATTCCCGGCCAAGCGTATCAGCAGTAGTTCTGTGCTAGACAGACAGAGCGCAACACCTACTGGACATTTCCAAGAAATCAATTTGTAGATAACACTGACACTGCTTCTTGGTCTAGTACAAAGGTTGTTAACTGATATTGATACTTGACAAAGTTTCAAAAATTGAAATTAATCATTCTGAGATCAACGTCAGTGTAAAAGTGCAGTATATTTTGATGCAGTGCGTAATTGAATAATCATCACTTTGCAAAGATACATAGATATGATGCACAATGATTCAGAATAATCATTTTTTTCTTTCTTTTAAAACAAGTAGTCAACAATAAGTGTTTCTAATGCACACATAAATTATAAGTGCTGACGCAAAAACCATTCCACGTAAATTTACTCCAACCATTCTACTCTAACCAATTCTACTCTTAGAGTAATTTCTACTCTTCTAATTTAGAGTAAACCATTCTACTCTAAATGTTTCTTATTGGGTTATTCTCTGCTATGCTTTGACTTGAGACATGAAGTTGTTAAGCTATGCTAATGCTGTACTTTAAAATATAAAAAATATAATAGGGTTGAAAAATTTATTAAATTTTGATTAGAGTATGATAAGCTATTGCATAGCTGATTATGTAAAAGTAACTTGTTCAACCATGTTTGCGACATGTTGGATTGCCTTATAATCCATTTTCGATTAAAATAAAGCTTTGTTTAAGCTTGAATACAGAATAATAATTTTGGATTATTTGTCTAATATGATGCAATTGTTTAAAACTGAAATTTAATCATGTTTAATTACTACTTGATATTAAGTTGTGGTTCATACGCAACAAGTCTCAAACTTTTGTTATATTTTTACAGCTAAAAGCTGGTCCTCGCAATGGCATTATAATTCCTGAAATATTACAAACACAAGCACCCAATTTTGAGTGAATTTTTTCTGTATGGCAACAACATCAAAAATTTAAGTCATTTTCTTAGTGTCACAACTGCTATATCATGACAAAAAAAAAAAAAAAAAAAAAAAAAAAAAAAAAAAAAAAAAAAACAACTCTGTTACATATATAGTCTATAAGAGTTATTTTTTATCATAGATATATAAGAAACAACTACAACAGAATCTTTACTACAACAGAAAAACTCAGCTATTCTGTTGTACACTGAACTAGGCTATGCACATTCCCCCTTTTAATTAACGCACTTACCTCAAACCCTGTAATATTTATTACAGGGTTTGTTTTCGAGAGTATTGAATGGATTTAAACAGTTTACTGGAAGTAAAGGCTTTTTCAATTTTCACCTGAACCTCTTAATCCCTTTAATAGTTTAGTTTGGCCCTAAACTATTGGGTTCCCCCTTTATTTAACGCTTCCCGTAATTATTATTAATTTTCCCTTAGTTCAGGGAGCTTACAAGCAAATTTTATCTTTTTTATTACTTATCTCAAGAGCAAGTTCTTTAAAAAGGTCCTCGATCACAATCTATATTAGTCACTTATGTAGTTGTTAACCAGTGTGTGAATTATTAAAATAATTGCAAGCACAATTCTTAGTTATGAAATTAATTTATACATATCACTTTTTGCAATAAATTAAATTTTCATTGATATTTAAACACAATTATTTTTTCATGAACTGTTTTACAAAATTATTAGTTTTATTAATTCATCTTCTATATTAGTATAAAACAAATAAATTCTTAAAATTAAGAGCAGGTTGGTATTTTACCAAAATTTAAAACAATTAAAACTTTTCTTAATTTGATTACTTATTTCTTTCTAAGTAATGTGGAGGCGAAGTAAAATGATCTTCACCTTTGAAAAATTATTACAAGAGAGGATCACTGGGTCTATATATACATCGTACTCTCATACCAATTTTCTCCCCTTCTTAGCAGGATACAATATTTGCTTTTTCTTCCTTATTAATAAGTTTAATTATTATTTTTTTTTTTTTTGTCTTTCAATGTGTTGTACTATTTATTCTGAATCTTAGCATATTAATTTTTCTTTTCTAAACACTCTTTTAATTACTTTTTCTATTAAAAGTTTATATTTAATAGTTTATATTTTAACCGCTGCTGTCAATTGGCTTCATGGCTCTGCCCCTCGCAACGTCTCGGTTTCCCGCACTTTCTGGTCCTGCAAAATTAAACTTGCACTGGGCTCAAATCCTTTTGCTTTATTTTAAACTTGTATAACTTGCCAATTTTCTGTAATTTTTACTTTCTGATTCTTGCATCTTGTGGGGTCTTGACCGTGGCTTTCCTGACCATCTTGATTTGTGATTCTAGGTGTTACCATTCTTCTGATATATATTTTGTTATATATCATTATAAAATATATGTATGATACAATATAAAATAATATTGTAAAAAAAAAGAGCAATGTGTTTTGGTACTTAGTCAACTATCTTATGTATTCAACAGATAGACTGTAATTATATATTTTCTTTATTGAATTTGGATGGGATTGCTAGCATTTTTTGGCCTTTAAACTAGAAATTGCCCATATGTCATCATAATTTTGTTTTGTTTAAATAAATTTTTGTAAATATATTTTTCTGGAAAAATATATATTTAAAAGGTTAACTTATAAATAAAAAAAAGGTATTATTGTAAAAGGAATATATATATATATATATATATATATATATGTTTGAAAAAAAGATAAAAAAAGTTGTTTAACTTAAGTATGTTTTTGAAAACAATTAAAACTTTATTGTTTGTTAATGTTATCTGGCCTTGTGTTCTTGTTATATTTGTATAAATATATCCTTATTGTAAACTTTGAATAATTTGATAAGTGCACTCAAAGCTGTTTTGTTTGGTGAAACATGTTCATTGTTTTAGCAGACTGGTAAGTTATCATTTGATTTCTTTATTTAAATTTCAGCCTAACTTCCAAATTTTGTTTCATTTTATCAACCCTTCATGTTGATAAAATTTGAAGTAATTCAAAAAATGTTATGTTGGTTATTTTAAGAAAAAGAAAGTTACTTTTATTCATTAAAAAATGCCACACGTTGAGCGACAATTGAAGTAATTCAAAAAGACAGGTTATAATAAAATGAAGCTATTATAAAAAGAAAAAATTCTATGAACTTGAGGAGTTCTTACTTTATTTATTTAATGATGAAAATTGAATTTAACAGTCTTATGGGCGGGCGCCAGGTAGCGATTAGCTTACCAAATAAAAAGATTTTAATTAAATTTATTCTCAGGGGTCGCTAGTTCTTTTAAAGTGTACTTACAGTGAAATCTGGTATGCAATGAAAACAATTTTGCTGAAATATTAACATAGATTTATTAAAACAAAGAATATTTATATACAAGAACATATCATTTAAACATATTATGAAAATAAACATGAATAATATTTTAGATAATTTGGTTTATCTTTTAATCGTCTCAGAAGGAGACTAATTCAATGAATTTAAATTTTTATTTTAAATGTTGCAACAAATTACTTTTCTTTTTAATTTCAAATTATTTTGAAGATCTCTGAAGGAGATTTACTTTAAATATTGAATGCTTCTAAATTTTATTTATTTATTTATCTTGAATTATTTTCTTAAAAACATTAAATAATCAAACATATATATATATATATATATATATTATAACATACCAAAATAGAAAGCTCCAAAGGTCAGTACCCGGCAGGCCATAAATCGTCAAGACATGAAAGGATTGACGGACATAAAAAAAAAAAAAATGTTTCAACAGGGAAACAACGCACCCAAACCGTCACACAAGATCCATCAAAATTAAGCTTTTAATACCGAAACAAATTGTAACAAGCCAATCAGAGCAAGTGAATCAGTTCAGAAATAACGTCCAAAAATTAAAACTAACCAATGGAAGAAGAGCATCATGACGCTGTTTTAAAAAGAGGAGAACTTATAAATAAGGGTAAAAGGCAGGACACGTGGTTCTTTTTAGGTATTTTGAAGGTTGTTCCGGGGAAGTGTTTCTCCTGATCGAAAGAGTTAAGTGTTTGTGAAGGACTTTGCCTATCCTATTCGTCGTTTTTCTTTTTTAATAGAACTGTTAAGTTTATAAAAGTCAATAAAAAGTTATCCGTCGTTTTAAAAACTAAAAGAATCGTCGTATTAAAGTATAAGAAGTCTTCGTGGTCGTTAAGTGAGATAAGTGTGAAGTTTAAGGAGTCATCGTCGTAGTAAAGTTAAATCAGTGAGAAGAAGTATCGCCGTAAGAATTAAAAGCATCGTCGTCGCAAGAGTGAGTGAAGAAAGGTGTAACCCGCGATTGGGATCATCTACGGGAGAGGCAAACCATCCAACCATCACGCAATCTTCGAGAGAACCACGGAACGAGAACAACCCAAAAAACTGGAAAGGAACACGTCAATTGATAAGTAGAACTTAAAGGACAATACATTTAATAAATTACCACCAAATTTTGTTTTTTGTAATAATAAAATAAATTATAGCCACCTAAGAACCAACGAACCCCAATAGAGATTTAAATTAAATTCAAGTAAATAACCTTCAGTTAGCCGGAGCAAATATTTTATAAAGCTAATTAAAATTAGAGTCAAAATTAAATACAAATTAAATTGATGCATTCTTAAATTCCTTGTTTTAGACTAAGTTGTTTAGGATAAGAATTTATAGTGAAGATGTACCTAGTTTAAGCCGTAGTATAAAATTGTAGAATAAGATATTAATCAGTAATATTTTGAGCATCAAGGTAAAAATTATGTTTTAAATGATTAAAAATTAATATTTAAAATAGTTAATTATTCAATATGTTTAATTAAAATTGAGTTATAATCCCACATGTTTTGAGTGTTATTATTTTAATCAATTGTCAAATAACTAACGAACTAATAACCAAACAAATAATAATAATAATTAATAAATAGTAAAAAGAAATATAGGAGAGTTTTCCTATATTTAAGCGACCAACGTGTAGCAACTAATAAAAATAAAAAAGAGAGCGTCTTAAACGTTATATTTGGCGACCCAACAGGTGTGGCTATAATTAATTAAAATTAATTAATTAAATTGATAAATTGGTGGTATATTGAATAAGTTAAGAAAGACATTCAAACAAGTTTAAAAAGACAATTAATAAATTAAGTTCATGTTTAGAAAGGATAAGAAATTAAATATAAGCCAATTTAAGTTAAGAAGAAGTGATAGGTTAAGAAGTAAACCTAACAATAGTAGAATTAAAATGGCAACTAATGACCAAATTGAGTTAGGGGAAAACAGGGAAACTGATAACGAATTAGGTGTAGAAGGAGTTGAGAGTAGGGAATTAAATGTAGAATCTACGGGGGAACCAATGCAAATTAATAATGGGCAAACAGTAGACGAAATTAACGGGGGTAAACAAAATGAAAGGGTGTTGGGGACGGAGCCTAGTTTCAATATAGAATTATTAATGAGACAAATGATGGAACAAAATGCAAAACGCGAAAAAGACGCGATTGAACGCGAAAAAGACGCGATTGAACGCGAAAAAGACGCGATTGAACGCGAAAAAGACGCGATTGAACGCGAGAAAGCCAATAAAGCAGAATCTATAGAAAGTATGAAAACGTTGTTAGAATCAAATAAGGCAGAGATAATTGGAGCAGTTAACCTTAAAATTCAAGAGATTAGGGAAGAAATTAAATTAGCCAGTAAAGCCGTGGAGGAAAAATTAGAAAAATCTATAAAGGGGAAATGTTCAGCCATAGATAATAAGATAAGGACCGTCGATAGCAAAATTAACGAAGTGGGAGAGAAAATTCAAAATGTAGAAGTTCAGTTAGATCGGAAAATCGAAGAAAATAAACAGGGCACCCGGACACAAATTGTAGGACTAGAAATTAGGACCACAGATTTAGAGACAAAAATAAATGAAAATAGCTATGTCGAAATTCAAAATAAATATTCAGAGACAAATGACCAGGTTAGGGAATACGTAGAAAAAACAAAGGAGTTGCAGACAAGGATTACAGAAGTAAATACGCGTTTGAATAAAATTAAAAATGGTGAAGTGATAAAGGAGCCGGAAAATATGAGAAATATTAACTTTACGGGGAGGGAAAGATTCCCAATGCAATTTTTAAAAACCTTAAAAGAAATGAAAGAATATTATGGGGAAGAAAACGTAAATTGGATAGACAAATATTTAAAGGATGGCGCATTTATATGGTGGCAGTTGCATCGCGAAGATATCAAGAGTTTCAGTGAGTTCGAACACATATTTAAAGAAAAGTACTTTAACGAGATCATACAGGGGGAGATAAGAGATAGGTTAGAATTCGGAAGATATAAAGGACCAATTAATGAACAGACAGTAAGTTACGTAGAGAACATTCTATTGGAATCTGGATCCCTCGAGCCGCGTCTTACTGAGGTACAGTTAGTCCATAAAATTGCAAAGCATTTTCACCCAACAACGTTGGTCGCCGTTATTACGAGGGGTATTGCAACGAAGACCGAGTTCATAAAGTTAATAATGGAGTTCAAGAATGTGCCGTTACCACCTACCAACTTTAGGGAACCCCCCAATCGACAAGAATCTCCAAACAAAAACAACCATTATGAAAGCAGGGACAATAGAGACAGACATCCAGGTCACTGGACGACCGGGTATAATAAATTTAAAAACAGAGGACCGACATATTACGGGAAAAGAGAAACCCAGAATGGTGAGGGGACTAGCCGACAAAAACAAGACAATTCACAATGACATGGGGGAAGGGGCAAACAACTCTTAAGTAAACACAATAACACATAAAGATAAATAATGATAAAGTTTTTTTTAAATTCTAGATAAATAAATTTAAACAAAATAGAGATAGTCTTACAATAAATTGTTTTAAAAGGAAGGGTAGTGTATAAAAGAAAGGGCATTGTTCGGTTAACCATAATAGAAGTCAGTCTGTAGGTCAAATTCCTGGGGTTATTGTTAGCGTAGAAAAGGTTGACAGGGTCATAAATTTTAAGTTTAAAGAGACGATAGACAAATGTAAACAACCGATCGATAGGTTTTATGTTTAAAGGGTAGTTTGTAAATATTAAACGTTGTTAGAAAGATATGAAATTTAAAGTTAAGTAGGTAATTACATGATTAGATTAAGAAAACAAACATGTGTGAATTAATTAGTAAGTAATATAATAGTTGTAAAAGGAAATTAAGGGTGTATCAAATTTTAGAATTTTAATTAAATTGAAAATTTTAAAATTTTGGGGACTTATATAACATACCGAAATAGAAAGCTCCAAAGGTCAGTACCCGGCAGGCCATAAATCGTCAAGACATGAAAGGATTGACGGACATAAAAAAAAAAAAATGTTTCAACAGGGAAACAACGCACCCAAACCGTCACACAAGATCCATCAAAATTAAGCTTTTAATACCGAAACAAATTGTAACAAGCCAATCAGAGCAAGTGAATCAGTTCAGAAATAACGTCCAAAAATTAAAACTAACCAATGGAAGAAGAGCATCATGACGCTGTTTTAAAAAGAGGAGAACTTATAAATAAGGGTAAAAGGCAGGACACGTGGTTCTTTTTAGGTATTTTGGTTCCGACGTCGTATTAGAAGGTTGTTCCGGGGAAGTGTTTCTCCTGATCGAAAGAGTTAAGTGTTTGTGAAGGACTTTGCCTATCCTATTCGTCGTTTTTCTTTTTTAATAGAACTGTTAAGTTTATAAAAGTCAATAAAAAGTTATCCGTCGTTTTAAAAACTAAAAGAATCGTCGTATTAAAGTATAAGAAGTCTTCGTGGTCGTTAAGTGAGATAAGTGTGAAGTTTAAGGAGTCATCGTCGTAGTAAAGTTAAATCAGTGAGAAGAAGTATCGCCGTAAGAATTAAAAGCATCGTCGTCGCAAGAGTGAGTGAAGAAAGGTGTAACCCGCGATTGGGATCATCTACGGGAGAGGCAAACCATCCAACCATCACGCAATCTTCGAGAGAACCACGGAACGAGAACAACCCAAAAAACTGGAAAGGAACACGTCAATTGATAAGTAGAACTTAAAGGACAATACATTTAATAAATTACCACCAAATTTTGTTTTTTGTAATAATAAAATAAATTATAGCCACCTAAGAACCAACGAACCCCAATAGAGATTTAAATTAAATTCAAGTAAATAACCTTCAGTTAGCCGGAGCAAATATTTTATAAAGCTAATTAAAATTAGAGTCAAAATTAAATACAAATTAAATTGATGCATTCTTAAATTCCTTGTTTTAGACTAAGTTGTTTAGGATAAGAATTTATAGTGAAGATGTACCTAGTTTAAGCCGTAGTATAAAATTGTAGAATAAGATATTAATCAGTAATATTTTGAGCATCAAGGTAAAAATTATGTTTTAAATGATTAAAAATTAATATTTAAAATAGTTAATTATTCAATATGTTTAATTAAAATTGAGTTATAATCCCACATGTTTTGAGTGTTTTTATTTTAATCAATTGTCAAATAACTAACGAACTAATAACCAAACAAATAATAATAATAATTAATAAATAGTAAAAAGAAATATAGGAGAGTTTTCCTATATTTAAGCGACCAACGTGTAGCAAATAACTAAAAAAAAAAAAAATAAAAATAACGTCTTAAACGTTATAATATATATACATATATATAGCCAAAATTATTAAAAACATAACATAAATTATTTAATCTAAAGTTAACATAAGGTGTCTATACCACGACATCGGTTTTATGTGAAAATTGTCCGAAGATAGCCATTCTGACGTCTCGTATGTTGCAGTTCATTGGAATCACCGTTTTCAGGAAAGTTCAGCTTTCGTATGTACGCACAGCACTCTAGAAATGTTTTTCTTACAATAGTTCATAGCGTTTATGATTATAAAAGGAATGTTCATTCTAATATACGATTTTCGCCACGTGGTAAACGATCAGTTTAAGACTCGCGTATAAAGAACATAGTCTCTTAGTATTATTAATCTCACAAACGCGAGTGTTCATTAAAGTATCATACAAACGCGAGTGTTCATTAAAGTATAGTTATTAACTGTCCAGTTATTCACTTTATACCAATTATTTCACTTGTCTGTCCATTGTCCACACTGAATCTATAGTCTATTAACCACATTTTCATTGTCATTGAAAACACTCTGTATCACTTTTCTAACCATTTTATACGTTGCTAATCTCTATTTGAGACTAAAAATCAAATATATTACATTTTTATGATACACAAACCAACTCTGCTCTCCAATCTAAGACTTCGACTCTATACATCTGGTCTCTCCAGACGCTGAACTTCCACTGAATACTCGCCACGAGATCTGATATTTCCGGAAACGTCCCTTGCTTGGCTGTTATACTTTGCTGTTACAACGAACTTACATACCCTTACTTTTTACACAAATTAATAAACACTTCTTATTAATTACATTATACTAATATTAAACATGGTCATTTCTTTTCTAGTCTTGAAAATCTATTTTTCCTTTTTTTTTTTTTTTAAATGAGTTTACTAAATACAATTTATGACTTAGACAACTTGTCTTTCCTACTAGCCCGCGGATTTTAAACCTATTATAGACTCTGATTTTTCACATTACTACAAATTTACATTTGTTATATCGACATCCGCAGGGGTAACAAGCATAACATAAAAACATGCTTACCTTAAGCTTATTTCTTTCAACCTCAAGTTCTCGATAGTGTAAGACAATGTTACTGTAGCGGCCTTTATATTTAAGGTACCTCTGTTTGGAGTTTTGGAAAGCAGCAATGAGTCTTTCTTTACTCAAATGTTCCCAGGCAGGGCCTAGCCCATCCTCCATCTCACTTGTAGACTCCATGTCTGACTGGAATGCATAATTAAACTTTTAATAGACTTTTAACTATGTATTTGCAATTATAAATTGTTATGAATCAATACATATACTGAATGTTCATTTTAACTTGGCTACTATTGGCATCTCTGAAATTATAACAGCTATATGAAATTTTAAATTATCCCTACTTTTTTGATGATTTAGTTGTTCAATACTTTGATTTCTCAATAGCATTACTACACCACCAACATTCAGTTAGGTTCATGGACAGGTGTTATAATGGACAATGAAAGGAACGCAAATTATAGTTAATAAAGTTGTTTACTCATTTTATACATACTTTTGTGTCAGTCAAATGTAGTCCTTGTTTGTTATTTCCTTTTATGTAGAGTTTTAAACAAAATACACCAGAAAGAGGTACCTCAAAAGTGTAACTATGTTAAACATAATTTATTTAAACTATTTAATATATGACGTATACAGAAAATGTATAAAAATAATTGTTATAAGTGTTGTGTAAGTGTAAGTGTTTTGTGGACGTAATAGTTGGCCTGAAGATGCTGCCTGTGGTAGCGAAACATGTAGCCACATAAAAGGAAATAACAAACAAGGACTACATTTGACTGACACAAAAGTATGTATAAAATGAAATATATGTAGTTCTAAAGCTGTTCAACAATGAATTGTTTACTCATTTGAGCTTAGTAATGTGTCCATTTTAATATTTGATTTAAAATACATTATTAATTAGTCTTACTTGAAATTACCTTCTTAACCTTTGACTGCTGTAAACGACTTTAGTCATTTTCAAAATGCCGTCACACATTAATACTCACGACTAAACTTGTTTTATTTGTTCCTCTGCTCTATGTTGGAAATGAATGAAGTAATATTTTGTTGAATAACTTTGATAATATTTGTGTGACATCTGTTATTAACAATTGGAACTATTTGTGTAGCTTAGTTGAAAAATATAATTTAACAGAACTATTATTTGTGTATTTGTCCCAGCTTTTTATTATCAACACTCACTTGTTACATAAAATGGAGAATACTTCACATTCTCCTGTTTTCAGCGATTCGGAGATTGATAATTTGTTTTTAGATAACAATCTAAATGATTTATTTAGTGTAAAGAATGATGACGATAACCCAGTGTATCAAAATATGACGTGACAGTAAAAATTACAGAAAAATGAAAAAAGTGACAGTAAAAATGATGAAATAAGTGTTCCCTCTTCAGGTAAACAGCTTAGACCTAGGAAAAGGAAAGCAACAGGTAAGGCTAGACAAAATGATGTTTACAATTGGGTGAATGGAAGTTTCAATCCGGTCATTTAAAATTACAATTCTACTAATAGTGGAATTTTAGAGCCATTTGACAATGAAATTATTTTTTTTGAGAGAATGTTACCTAAAGATTTATTAGATTTAGTTGTCAGGGAAACCAATTATTAACATGAATATGTTGTTATTACCAAGGAAGAAGCAAGTGGAAATCAAGACTTCATAACTGGACACCACTGCAAAAAGAGTTATGGTACTCAAATTTATAGCTATAACTATACTCATTGTATGAAAAAAATCATACACAAGTATTGGTCTAAAGACTACTTGTTGAGGTTTATAGCAATACTAGAATTTATTTTAAGGGACCAGTATTTACCAATATTGTGTTTGCTTCATTTTTCTGATTATGAGGAGGCATTTATTAAACTCTAATGGCAAGCTTGTAAAAATCAAATTGGTGTTAGATATATTTAGGTTAACCTTTAAACTCATCACAGGGGAGGTAGCTGACCATTAATAACTCAGCAGTGAAAGGATTAATCGAATATGTCTAAGAAAACATGAGACTTAGATACCAAGATAAATTTATCTACACAGATACTAAGGAAGCTTTGATAACCCTAGATTTCAATGAATTTAGATCAAAGTTAGTCTCTTCATTCAGAATCACATTATGGCTAGGTGAAGTGGGTATGAATATGCAGACGTGCCGCCTAATAAAGCATAAGCAGTGAAACTTAGGACCTGAGCCATTCTGTGGCCCATCCAAGAGACTGGCGATGAGAAAACTCCCACTTTGCATCCACTTTAAGCAATTTGCTTCTGATCTTTCTCCAGTAGACAAGGACAATATAAGGAAAATAAAGTTGGTTACAGGGTACTACCACCTGAGAAATATATAGAGTGATTATTAGTTTAGCAAGCAGAGACGACTTGTTGTGTATTTTGCTCTCTTATCTTAGTTGTGTTGTGATTAGTAGAAGGTATATTTGGCAATTACGCATGATGTGGTGTGTATAGTTGAGTTTATTTTTTTGAGTTTGAAGGATTTTTATTTTCACAGTCTGATTGGTTTATGGTGGAGAAGAATTTTGTCAGCACCTGTTCTATTATTTTCCTTATTTTTTCCCCCTCAAAAAATGAATTACTGTTGCATTTGTCTTAAAAACATAGCATCTAGGGCTGTCAAAGTTATCTGTAGTGACTGTAAACATTCCTTCCATGGTGTTTGTGTGAATATCACTAAAGAAGATTTTGAATTTATAATGAATGAGGGTAATGAATTATGAAGGTGTGAAAATTTTGGAAAGGAAAGATGGCAATCTATAGATCTAGAGTCGTCTGTAACTGAGGGTAAAATTACTTTAGAGAATATTTATGAGCTGTTAAAGACACTTAAAGAATAGCAAATATTAGATGGAAAAAACTTGGGTGATTCTATACTATTTGTGCATGAAGAAAAAGGTTAATAAAAAATTAGCTGATCAAGCAGAAGATATGAAAAGTTTTAGAAGTAAAATAGATGTATTACTACAGGAAAACCAGGAATTAAAAAATGAACTTTTACAACTTAAAATACAATTAGATGCTACTGAACAATACTGTAGGAAAAATTGTGTTGAAGTGCATGGAATTACTTTTATAAAAAATGAAAATTCAATTGAACTTGTAAAGCAGGTCGGAAAAGCTGTGGACTTTACAATAAATGAAAATAAGATTAATGTTTGTCATCAGTCGGGTAGTAAATCTGTGAAGGATAAGCCTCCAGGTATTATAGTTAAATTTATTAGAAACATTGACAAAGAAGAGTTTATGCATAAAAGAGAATAAAACGTGAATTGTTAATGAGACATCTGGGGTTTCCTTCTGACAAGGCTGTATATGTAAATGAAAGCCTTTGTCCGGCTCGACGTAGACTCTACAATGCTGCAAGAGATGCTAAACGTATGGCGAACTATAAATATATTTGGATACGGCAGGGGAAAATACTAATGAGAAAAGAGGATGGCTCCAACATTCTAGTAATTAACTGTGATAAAGATTTAAAGCAGCTAAAATAGTGTGTTGTGTGATCATATTTTGATGTGATAGTGAATTGTGGTTTATTATTTTTGCTGTAGAATTTTTTTCTTTGTTTTGTTATTCTGAGAAAAAATAAAATTTTGAGGTGCTTTTATTTAGTATGTCTAGCATATTGTTTTCAGTTTTTATTGTCTCTCTGAAAAATGGCAATTGAATCATTAGATATGATTTGTAAGAATGAGCAAAATTTAAAAGTTTTAAATCAAAATATTAGGAGTTTGAGGCAGAATTACTTCGGGAAGTCCGGATTTTTCGGAATCTGGACCGGCCATCCGCCACAATAGTCCGGATTTATGAGAGTCTACTGTATTAGTATTGTAGGAATTTACAGGCTGCAACCAGTTCGAGTAAAGTTATTTTTATCTGAATTAGAAGAGTTACTGATATCTATGGTAATTACCCATGTTAATGTGGTAAGGGAAATATTATCTTAACAGGGGATATCAATATTGATTTACTTGCTTCTTTACAAACACTAGATGATTATCTTTCCTTGAAGAGTAAATATGGTTTCAAATCAGAAATAAATAAATCTACTAGGGTTTACAAATGTTTCCTCTACTTGTTTGGATCATGTTTTTGTTAGGTTAAGTAATGCAGGGAATTTCATTTGTGTACCTTGCCTTCTTGAATTAAGGATTACAGATCCACCATATGGTTGGAATATGTATGAATATCTTGGGTACCAAAAATCAATCTAATAAAAGTGAATTTATTTTAAGTTTTATAATAGGATGAATTTTTCAAAAGAAATTAAACTTTGTGATTTTAATGTTGTTTTTGAGTCTAATGAAATAGATGAAACATTTAAAAAATGTATGTCAATATTTAAGGGATGCATGGAAAGAAGTATGGAAATCTTATACAGTAGAAAGAATGAAACAACTACTTTAAAACCCTGGATAACTAATTATTTATAAAAAAAAAAAATTTTTAAAATAACCTTGGTAAAAAAGTTTGTAAGCATAAACATAATTTAAAAGAATACAGTTTAACAAGTATAGCAATAAACTGCATCTTTTAATTTAAAAAAATCCAATGAAATTAATTTTAATAATAGATTTGAAAGTAAAAAAGGTGACTTGAGGGGAATGGAAGTTAATTAATGATTTAATAGGCGTTTCTGATAGTGTCAGTAGACATAAATGAGATTGCATTTCACAGTAAGAAGTATTATGTATCTGTAGATATAGCTTTAATAATTTCTTTCTGGATATTGTAGGGTCAATGAGAGATAGCATCCCAAAGAGAAAGGAAGAAGTTAAACACTTAGAATTAAAGCTTAAATACTCTTCTCCTGAGTCTTCGATGTATTTGACTCCCGTTACAATAGTTGAAATGATTAATACAATAAATTCCTTAAAAAGTATGAAATCGCAGGGTTTTGATAAAATCAGTTCATTTATGTTAAAATTAGTTAATGAATATATTAGTCCAGTTCTTGTTTACATATTCAATTTAAGTTTTTATAATGGGGTTTTTCCTAGTAAACTGAAACATGCTGTGCTAATTCCAATTTTTAAAAAGGGAGATAGGAATAAATGTGAAAATTATAGACCTATTTCTTTATTACTGGCAATATCAAAAGTTTTAGAAAAATTAATATATGTATGTCTTAGGTCCAATTTCTTTACAAAATTTGAGTTAATTTGCAGAAGGCAATTTGGATTTAGAAAAGGAAAAGGAATGAGTGATCCCTGGATTCATTTTCTGTCGCTAGTATATAATGGAATAAATAATAATAATTATGTAGTTGGTTTGTTTTTGGACTTACAAAAAGCGTTTGATACAGTGGATCATTTATTACTCCTTAAAAAGTTAGAATCTTATGGTGTAAGGAGAGTGGTGAATAGTTGGTTTCAGAGTTATTTAATTGACCGAACACACAGTGTGTAAGAGTTAATGGTGTTGATTCAGATATTAAGAATTTTATTTTTGGGGTACCTCAAGGATCTGTTTTAGGGGCTTTACTTTTCTCAATATACATTAACCACTTTTGCAATGCAAGATTTGTCGGTGACCTTACAGCCTATGCGGATGATACAGTGTTCTGCTATTCATTAAAATTTTTGGAAGAGGTTGATGTAGCAATTGAAGAAGCCATACAACTCATGAGATACTGGTTTAATGGGAACTATAAGTATTTAAATGTGGCTAAAACAAATTATTTTATTTTCTGAAAAATATATGTCCCATTTTGATGCTAGAAAGAATCTACTTTGCGCTTATTCTGGCATCATAATAAGCTCTTGTGCTTATGTCCAAAATCAATAGACCACTCAGAAGAAGGATAAGAAGGAGAAGAAGGAGAAGAAGGAGAAGAAGGAGAAGAAGAAGAAGAAGAAGAAGAAGAAGAAGGAGGAGAAGGAGGAGAAGGAAGAGGAGGAAAATGAGGAGGAGGAGGAGGTTAGGTTATGTTAGGTTAGGAGGAGGAGGAGGTTAGGTTAGGTTAGGAGGAGGAGAAGGAGGAGGAGGAGGTTAGGTTAGGTTAGGAGGAGGAGAAGGAGGAGGAGGAGGAGGAGGAGGAGGAGGAGGGGAAGAAGAAGAAGATTCAATTAAAAGAAAGTTTATAATTAGGAATTTCCAAAAAATATAATTAATACACATTATATAAATATGAGTAATAATAATAAAAATCATAAAGCTGCACACACTCATCTTAGGCTTAGCAATATCTGTAAGAATGTACCTATACTATTAAAAATATAATTATTAATTAGTCCTACCTCATCGTTATAACAATGATTATTTAGACAAATCATATTGTGATCAATATTAGTTCATAACAATAGAGATACAGTAGTAAGAATATTGGTATTGTTATTCATATAGAATTAATATTAAATTTACTCATGTAGTGTAATTATTAACTGAAACTGAGTTTTACTCTTAGCCAAATTAAAAATATTGGACTGGTCAATGTCGTACAAATCTTGTCAAAGATTTTAACGTGCTTCTTAAAAATGAAACAAAAAGTCAATGTTTCTAACTTATTTTAAATGATTTTATAGATATTTGTGGTTTTCTATCTAACTTACTTGCAGATGGTAGCTAGCTGCTGCTGAAGATTCAAATATAGGGAAAAGACTGGATGCATCACTATTTATTGAGCTGATAGACGAACGTCTAGATGGTAATCGGTCTGGTGATGGTGAAGATATCTGACCTTGTAAATCCACAGAAGTAAAGCCGCCAAACTTAGCTGGCGAATTTCTAGGTGTTTCTATAACATAATAATGAAATTAATAATAATAACAGCTAAAAAAACAACATAAAATTTAAGTTTGGAAATGCATAATGCACTTATATTTATCATTTACACAATGATTTGAAAATAAATTATGTCTTTCACTGAATTACTTACATACCGAGGATAGACCTAAATTCACCTTGAAAAAATACACGAGTTATAACAAATATATTTATTCTTAAAGTATTAACACTTTTTCATTTGAATAACACATGTTCAAAGTACCACTTCTTATTTAGTGTTAGTGAAACGTAATTTAACTTATGTTACAGTATCTTATTCAAATAGTTTATTTTGAAATCAAAGATGTTTAATGATAATATTTCCTAAAAGAAATATTTTAAAAGTTTCAAAAAATATCCAAAGTCGAGTATTAACCTATAATTTTTCATATACCAGCTTCCATGATTAACATTTTAAAAAGATAATATTATAAATGAGTTGATTTTGATAATGTGAAAAGCAAACATCTCCAAGAAAATAAGCATATAAATATCGATAACTGTTCATAATTATGTGTGATACCCATATTTTAATTCATAAACAATGTATTCACCCAGATATTGGGGATCTTGTGATTTCACCATTTACTTACATCCTGTGGATTTGTGTTTTTTTTTGCCTGTCAGCAACTTCTCACACTCTTTTGAAAATCATTCTTTAGACCTGCCGGTATTGCTAAGTTTTCATCATTTTCCTTATATGATGTTTTCTATTTTGTTTAAGCATTAAAAAACTGTCACTTTTTGTACTATAGCATCACAATGTTGCTGTTACATTCTCATATAACTCCAACAATCGTAATTCCCCTAATGAAATACTCTTTTTGAAAATGTAAATATGATAAAAAAACTATTGTTTACAGAAAGTTATTTTATAATGAAGAGATTATCTTGTTGTACCTTGAACATCGTCATCATTATTGTCAATGCAGAAGTGATCATTGTTAGATGAAGGTTCAAAGACAGAGCTGCTTGAAGGAGAAACGACTGCCTGAAAAGATAAACAGTAAAGTATTTAAATAATGAAAATAGTTATAAAAATCAATCATGTAGACCGACAAAAAGGTAATATAAAAAAGTTGGGACTGAGGATAAGAACACTGTACAAAAATTATGTTTAAATTTAAAGATACATTTTCTACAAAATATATTATTGTACCTACATTAAAGAAAAATATTAGTTTAAGTTTGAGTTTCAGCCAACCAGTCATTCAGGTTCATTTAATTTATTAAAAAACTTGAATTTTCATTATCATTTTACTTAAAAAAACAGCCAATTTTTTGAAGAAAAAAACTTTCAATGTTCATATTTGACATACTTATGCTAGAGATATAACACTCATATGCTACATGTAATAGGAGAGCTAATGTTATTTTTACATTGAGACTTAAACCAAAATTGTATTTTTTAATTTCAACCTGAAATATTTATATTTTCCTGAAACATCTGGGTCCTGGTGAAATGTTGAACTACATTTACCCAGTCTGACTATCATATTAATCTTGCTTGCTGCAGTTTTATTTACTGATGTTTAAATCTGGAGATAGTGATTTGCCTTCATACCCCCCTACTACTAGTTATATGATAACTGTAAAATATATGTTTGTTAACTCAAATACATCACAGTTTAAATTAAGGCCTATCAAACAGTTAATATTAACTGAGCTATAAAGTTGCAAGAGAAGCTGGTATCAGTAGAAGTGATAGTAAGCCTACTCAGTTGTTTAAAATATTTTAATTTTCTGTACTCTACATCATTAAAAGTAATTTAATTCATAATTAACATAAGGTAATAATTGATTCTATTATTATTTGTATTTTAAATTATTGATGCCAAATGTAATACTGCAATTAAAACAGTTTTTTATTAAGTAAATTAAATAATCATTGATTCTATTCTATGCTGAAAACACTATCAAATTGTAAAGTAGGCAAGGATAATTTGATGTTAATCTTTGTCCTGTTAGTTTTGTGTTTAGTATGAATATTATTATTTCAAACTTATAATTAATATAAACTATTTCACATAAAGAGTAAATAAAAAGTACCTAGTCTCATAAAATAAGCATTTAAACACCAATGATAACGAGTGCAAGTCAGTTTTTAGTAATTTTATTTTATTTAAAAAAATATTTATTTTGGTAAAAAGAAAATCACTACAAATACCAAATAATAGTAGTAGGCCTAATTGTACATTCATTGCTTTTTAAAGTGCTCCAAAAAAAAATCTAGTTGGTATAAATCTGGTGACTGCTCCTTCTTATCCATTGACATGTTTATTATTTGTTGCTTTAAAATAAAATAATGATTATGACTTTTCTCTGTCGATCTGATATATTTTTCAAATCTTAATGGTAGGTAGAGTACAATATGTAACTTAAGGAATTTTCTGTTCAATATATTTAAAATACCATGAGGTGTCCCTCTAATGTTCTAACCTTGAGCTTTGTCTGATTAATGATTCATAATTATATTAAATGTTGAGCTTGACTTATGAGAAAAACTATACAGTATAACAAACACACAGAACACAATTCTCATAGTTATACAAATTTACAGACACTTTTATTTTCAAATGATTTAAACATATTCTAACTAATAGAAAGAATTATGGTGTGATTTAAATAATATTTTATTATGGCATTAACAAAATAAAAACATAAAATTTATTTTAATGTAGAGTGGTGTTGAAAAACCATTCTGTTTTAACACTTAAATAAATAACTAGTGATAAAAAATGTTATAAATCAATCTTGAAAACTGATTCTTTTTGTTTCTCCCTTTCAATCATTCAATCTCAAAAAAGCTTAAAAAAAGTAAATAATGTTAAGTGATAGGACAAGCTTATATGTTTTCCTGTGTTGATTATTATATTTATTGGTGGTTTAGATGCTGATTGTAAAGACTACAGCGATCATGATTGATTATAAATGTGTTGCATCTCATGGGGACATATTATGTATTACTTTTCAAATTTTTAGTTCTCATAACTTTTTGAAATATACTGCTAAATTATGAGTGAACAATGAAATATGTGAATGTAAGGAAATGATGTCTGAAAGGATTTAATCTGATATTTTATCCCTGTGTCTAGAATTCTGTTCTTAAACTCCATTATCAAAAGTTTTTTGATACTTGAAACTATATTGACTTTGATAATCAACTTTCTTTTGCTTATGGACTTGTTTTAGAATTTTGATCAAACATTGCTTGGACAGCAGTCAGACTTTCCTCAGAGTTAGTAGATGTTTATGGACTTCTAACCACCTATATAAACAAACCTAGT
Source organism: Aphrophora alni (assembly GCA_963513935.1). Taxonomy (NCBI): domain Eukaryota; kingdom Metazoa; phylum Arthropoda; class Insecta; order Hemiptera; family Aphrophoridae; genus Aphrophora; species Aphrophora alni. The sequence goes on along the minus strand of OY740767.1, from coordinate 117,757,056 downwards.
TTTTATAAATTTTCTACAATAATTTTGAATAGTCTCTTTGTCAATTTTAAAACTATTTCTGCTAATCTGAGCAATCCATCCGTCATGACTGCACTTGCGCAACTGTATGCCATTCTTCGTATGTTATTTATCGTATGACGATGCAATTCGATTTTTTAAATACTAAAGAACTAACTAACCGTCTCATTATGAACAGCTACACAATTCAATTAAATACAACACACCATATAGTTTAGTAGCTATTAACAATAAACAATAGAGAGCACCTTTCCAGCCATACAGTAGAAAAAAAAGTGTAGTAAAACCATTTTATAAGAGTAGTGTACATTTTATCTATTATGAGTACAAGTTTGACAACATTGTTCTGAATGGGGTGTATGAAATAAAAGATTATAAATTGATTTAAATTGCCATTTTTCATTCCAACACCACGTCATAACTGTTGCTGCTTCAAATATCCCTTCGGTTTATTATCATATATGGTTATAATTTGTTCCAAATTGTAACATTATACTGTCTGTATTTGGTTAGGTCCAGTACACTGTTCATATTTCTAATCCTGCTTGTGGTGCTGAGGTCGTAGTAACTGAAAAGATACAAGAAAAATTCCCTCGATTGACCAGATTTTTAATTATTTTACTTTTTTGTAGCCTTCTAAATTTGTTCAGTACTAACAAGAACTGTAAAAGACGTCATATATCCTATTTGATGATCTTTATAAAATTGTCAGACATAAATTGAATGATCTGTCTTCATTTTATGCAAGGACTTTAATCCAGACAGCCACCCTTTTGAAGCTGATGATGTACCGTAGTTATATAATGCCGTATTGCATTATATCAACAATTGCATTGAATAATTTGGCTTTGTATATTTTTTAATTCGGAGATGGAATATATTTATATAAAAAGTATGTTAGTGTATGGTTAATTTATTATTAAAAAAAGTCAATTCAATATTTAATTTTTACTTATAAGTATCAAATTATATACTGTAGTAATGACATATCACTCATAATTCGGTTTATGGTGAAAGGATTAAAAGGCCCTTCTTATACAGTATAAAGAATGTATTAAACAAGTACTCATTCATGATCTATGCTCAACTCATCATTGCTCTTCATAATATGTTTACACACATAGAAGATGTTTCCTAGAATTTGCCTTTATTTTGAAGAGCTTCACTTCATGCATTAAAAAACTTTGGATGCTCTAGCTGATTTCTTCTTTATAGATTTTGTTTCTCCACTCTTTATATTTTGTTTACTTTAAGTATTTAAATTTAATATTTAAAGTAATTTTCTTGGTAATTGTGAGTTTTGATAGGACTTTAGGTGGGATTAATAATTATTTCGATATATATATATATATATATATATATACACTTTTATATCATTGGTGCGTCCATGTTAAAGGATTTTACATTTAAAGTTGCGTCCGGTTGTAAAGTTGCGTCCGTATAAGGACGCAGCTTTACAACCCCATGTTAAATAATTATGTCGTGAACTAATGTGATATTTTAATAATTACGTTTGTCCTATAGGTTATAAGGTAGCTTAGCAAAATATCATATCTTATTTCTAATTATTTTTTCGAACTATATAACATGTAGAAACTATTTTGGTGGACGCGTAAATGATAGCAAATTAGTAAATTATATACATTTCATAGTTCCGTGTTCTTCCGACAGAGTCGCCGCAATCGACGTTGTATATTTTCATTAATATACAGAATAACTAAAGTAGTTTACTGTTGCGTCCATCAATTTGGCAACAATGTTTAAGTATTGACTTGTAGTTTTCTCCATTCCGTAGCTTTTAGATGATACAATCTTTTTCTATTCCGTGATTTATTAAAACGTAATATGGAAAGACCTACACTCCAAATTACAAATTGTTATTTAGTGTTTATAAACTACAGCAGGGCTTTATTTACATGTCATGATGTATATATTATTGTTTATATGGTTTTAAATTATTTCGTGTAGGGGTACGCACCAAATATAGTTAACGGCATATATGCTGTAAACTAAGGCGCTTTATTTATCTTTATGATGTGTAAGTAAAACTGCAATATTCGTTATATGGTTTGAATTTTATTTGTTTAGGACTACGCCCAAAATATTGTTAACAATATATATTCTGTAAACTCGTGTGCTTATATTATATACTAACATAAAATAGGCGCTATGCTCTATTTACAATTTATGAATCCTGAATGAACTGATAGGATTCTGATTTATTTGCAATAGGGGCTTCGCCCCAAATATAGGTATTTTTATTTTCTGTTTAAAATTTATCTAAATGATGTCCCTTTTTTTACATTTAGTGAAGCCTAATTATAGTTGCCGACATCATGCTGTGGTTCGGATCTATATTGAAATGGGCCTACACCCTAAATGTTTAAACTCTTATTTGCTGCTTATAAACAGTATAACTTGCCGCTCTATTTACATTTAATATCGCCTGAATGTACCGGTAGTCTATATGGTATGGTTCGGATTAATACGCCCCCAATATTATTTATTGTTTACAAAATGCAAACCATTTCCCTTAATTTACGTTTATTGACGCCTGAGAATAGCGGCAAACGCGTGTGCAGGATTTTCACGTGTGAGCGCCTAGGCGACTTGGGCCCTTTTTTATTTTGCCTGCAATACAATGTATATTCAGTCAATATCGGCATATTGCGAATTTTTTAAAAGGAAATTGATATTTGAAAACCATGTGTGGTACTAAAACGTTTTTCCGTCGACAGTTTCAACATTTTTGTTTTTCATGAATTTTGACCATTGTATTAATTAAATTAATGAATATCAACTGCTAATATGCTATAAAATAAAATATCCATATACGGTTTTTTTTGTTTTTTTTTTTTGTTTTTCATGAATTTTTAAATAGTAATATTTTTTGGTTTTCTTCTGAGGAGGTTGTGAGTAGTATGTTGGGGCACTTGATGTAGACAAACAAACAAACCAAAGGTCACTGGTCAAAGTTCAAAGATAAGAGATACGACTTTAAGAACGTTGTTGATGTTATTAAGTAAACAAAGATAAGAGTTAAGTAAATAAATATAAGGATTAAGTAAATAAAAATATGTTTAAAGACAAACAATGGTTAATGTATGTAAATAAAAAGATGTTTAATGACAAACAAACAAGTTGTATAAGACTATGACCGATCAAAATCCGTCCGGAGTATGGAAAATATTCCCTGACGCAAAGGTCACTGATAGGAGTCTGGCGCCATAGTGTAAACAAAGATAACGAGTACAGAGTTAATGTGTGTAAATAAAGAAAATTGATAATTAGTTATTAAAGTAAATAAAATGTTGTGGTCAGGGGGCAATCTTTGTCAGAGTCCACAGAGATGTTTAATGACAAACAAACAAGTTGTATAAGACTATGACCGATCAAAATCCGTCCGGAGTATGGAAAATATTCCCTGACGCAAAGGTCACTGATAGGAGTCTGGCGCCATAGTGTAAACAAAGATAACGAGTACAGAGTTAATGTGTGTAAATAAAGAAAATTGATAATTAGTTATTAAAGTAAATAAAATGTTGTGGTCAGGGGGCAATCTTTGTCAGAGTCCACCAAGTTTTTGGGGCACTTCATGAAATGATAAATTGTCTGACGTCACACGCTCATTTTTAAACTAGGCGATATAATTAGTCTAGAATATGAACAATCAAAGTCCATCCAAAGTTTTGGGACACTTTCAACAATTTGTATTCCTCTTATGACACACTTTGTTTGAAAGACTAGGATGAGTCAGAACAGTCATGATGATTATGCATACACCAAAGTCCTAAAAGTTAATTAATCATCAAGGCAAAGTACGGAGTTTTAGAAAACAAGCGTTCATATATAAACCTTTAAATACGATAACCAGATATCAGATACATCTAGTAGCTAGAAGTGAGCAATACATATTGATTTTGAAAGTGCGAAGTTGGTAAAGTTATTTTAAAGTTTAATTAAGTGTTATAAGTAGTATTGTACTGTTTTTAAACTATTTTCAAAGTGAAGTGTAAAGAGTTTAGTGTTAGTGAGCAAAAATAATTGTAAGTACTCTAATTATATCAAACATTAATGTTTTAACTAAATCAATTAAACATTTTAAAATGGCGTTTTTTTCCAACGATATTACATTAGCAGATCTTATCGATGTGTATATGACAGATCCTGTTGAAGCTTTTGAATTTGTAGATCTACCGGAAATTGATAATCTATCGCCACCCGATACTCCACCTCAAGGTGTTAACATTTCACCAGAGCCTATTTTAGAGCCGCCATCACCATTTGCGGATCTGTCATTAAACCCTCAACCTCAATGTAGCCATGATGTACAAATAGGTGAAGGTCTCGAGCCGTTTGAAATAATAAATGACGTTTATAGGAATTATACGAGATTTGAAACGCATGCAAGGGAACTAACATTAAAATTTAGAGAACTACTTGCAGGCGAAAATCTGAACGAGTGGTTAAACGAAATGTTTGAGTCTTTAATTACTTTTTTAAGGATTCAAAATATACCCGATGATGACCGCGTAGGTTTGACGATTAGTAATGATAAAAAACCTGATCAAAAACCAATCGGTATTAGTATGAGGAGAGCCGATCAAATAAATACTGGTATAATATTTCAAACTATAGAGAATGTGGTTCAGAGTAATGATACATTTTTTCTTGATGGAGCTATGAACATCAAGTTACTGCATGTAAATATGCCGAGAGGTGGTGCTAGAGGGGTAATCGATTACTCAAGCTCATTTGAAGATTTTTGTCATAAAAAGAAGGGCATCATAGTTATACAGAATGAACACGATAATTTATGTTTAAGTCGAGCATTAGTTGTGGCTATTGCCTATTTAAAAAAAGATGATAATATGGAAAATAAAAAAAAGTATAATCAAATAATACGTCCACAACTATCCTTTCAACGATACGAGGCCATACAGCTCTGTGAAGATGCACGTGTCAATTTAACAAATGGGGCAGGAATAGAGGAAATTAAAGTTTTCCAAAATCACTTGAATCAGTTTACAATTACAATCTTTACTGATAGAAGGGGTCGTGAGACAATGTTTGAAGGTCCAGTTGGAAAACCAAACATTGATTTAATTTACGGGGATGGACACTTCAATGTAATAACCTCCCTAACATCAGCTTTTACAACTTCTTATTACTGTCGTAATTGTAAATTCCCATATAATACTACAGGATCGCACATCTGCCCCCTAAAATGCACGTCATGTAAACAAGCTCCTATCTGTACGGGTAATGAACGTATTAAATGCCAAGGCTGCAACAGATTCTTCAATAACCCTGAGTGTTTTAATAATCATTTCAGGCCTGCTTTCCCTAAACGACAGTCCGTATGTGATGTACTAAAATGTTGCCCTAATTGTAACAACACTTACAATATTTTAAAACGAAAAGCTAAGCATGTATGTAATGAGATGTTCTGTAGTGTATGTAAAGAATATAAAATATCCGGTCATCTCTGTTATATGCGGAGTGAAAAACGGGAACAGAAAAAAGACGTTGCAAGTAAATTCTTCTATATATTTTTTGATTTTGAGTGCAGTCAAGATACACAATTTCAAGACAGAACGAACATCTATGAACATAAGCCAAACTTTTGTGTTACTCAACAAACCTGCTACGATTGTGTTGCATCTGATTTTATAAACGAAATGTGTACAACATGCGGTATAAAACAACATATATTTAAAGGTGAGAACACGTTAAAAGATTTCATGCAATATATCACCCTACCTAGAAAAAGTTTTTCAAGAGTTGTAGTAATAGCTCACAATTTAAAAGGATACGACGGGCAGTTTATTTTAAAACATATGACGGAAGTTTTAAAATGGACGCCCAAAGTAATAATGTCCGGATCTAAAATCCAAATGATTAAATATGGAAAAATAAAAATGATTGATTCACTTAACTTTTTGAATGCTAAATTAAGTGCATTGCCTAAAATGTTCGATTTGAACACGGAAAGTAAAGGGTATTTTCCCCATTTTTTTAACACAATTGAAAATTGGGGCTATGTTGGCGATCTCCCATCTCCGTCTTATTACGGTTACAACCAAATGCAGGAAAAAGAGAGAAATGAATTCTTAAAGTGGTACGAGCAAGAAAAAACGAGGAACATTCTTTTTAATATGCAAGAAGAATTAGAAACGTATTGCACTCAAGATGTTAATATTTTAAGGAAGGCTTGTTTGAAATTCAGGGAACTTTTCGTAAAAGAAACTAAGATTGACCCACTATTAGAATCAATCACTATTGCTAGCGCATGCATGAAAACATACAGGAACAATTACCTCCCACAAAATAAAATAGGTATTATACCTACAGGTGGTTACCGAATGGCAGATAAACACTCTCGTATAGCTCTGTCCTGGCTGTTATGGGAAGAACATGATCGAAGCATTAATATCAATCATGTCGGAAACGGTAAGGAAAAAAGAATCTCTAAATTCAAAGTTGACGGCTACCATGAAAGTGGGGGTGTAAGAACAGTTTTTGAATTCAACGGTTGTTTCTACCACGGTTGTCCTATGTGTTATACGAATAGAGACACACCAATTAGCAATAACCCTCATGAAACCATGGCATCGCGATATGAGAAGACGCAAAGGAAAAAAGCATTTCTGGAGAGTCACGGGTATAATGTTATAGAGATGTGGGAATGTATTTTCAATATTAAAAAAATGGAACGCCCCGAAATCAATATCTTTTTGAAAGGAATAATGGACACCTGTTCTGAACCACTAGATCCTCGAGATTCATTTTTTGGTGGTCGGACAAATGCAACAAAATTATACCATAAAGTGAATGAAGAGAATGGAGAAACTATTAAATACTTGGATGTTTGCAGCTTATACCCCTGGGCTTGTAAGTATGGGAAGTTTCCAGTAGGACATCCGGAGATATTGTACGGAAATGAATGTCCTCAAAATTTAGACGGAATAGAAGGAATTGCAAAAGTTACTATATTACCACCAAACAACTTATATCATCCAGTACTACCCTATAAAATTCATAAAAAGTTGTACTTTCCTTTATGCAGAACTTGCGTTGAAACTCTACAGGAAAATGATTGCAACCATACTATAGAGCAAAGATGTATAAATGGCACATGGGTAATAGCTGAAATACAAAAAGCAGTTGAGAAAGGGTACAAACTATGTAAGGTGTACGAAGTATGGAAGTATGGATCAACCAGATATGACGGAAAAGATGGTGGTTTATTTGCCAGTTATATTAATAAATTTTTAAAAATCAAGCAGGAAGCATCAGGCTGGCCTGAATGGTGTATAACAGAAGACGAAAAAAAAGTATATATTCATAATTTCCATCAAAGAGAAGGAATCCTTCTAGACGGTAATAAAATTAAGAAAAACCCCGGACTAAGAGCCCTAGCAAAATTAATGTTAAACAGCTTCTGGGGGAAATTCGGGCAACGTGAGAATCTAGAGCAAACCACTTTTGTCAATTCCAGACAAGAATTAAACGCTATATTATCAAATCCAGGTATAACAACGAAAGATATTCTACCGATCAACGATGACTTATTACTCGTGAACTGGAAATTCAATGAAGATTACATAACGCCGTCATCAAAGGCTAGCGTGGTTATTGCAGCGTATGTAACAGCAATTGCACGTCTTAAGCTCTATTCATACTTGGAAATTCTCGGGGAAAGAGTGATTTACATGGACACAGACTCAGTGATATTTACTCAGAAGCCTGGAGAAAAGGAATTAGAAACCGGATACTATCTTGGAGACTTAACCGATGAAGTTATAGAATATGGACCAGGATCTTTTATAGATATGTTTGTTAGCGGTGGACCAAAAAACTACGCGTATAGAGTACGAGTTCAAGGGAGTGAAAATATTAAAACAGTCTGTAAAGTAAAGGGAATTTCATTAAATCATTCTAATGCCGAAGTTATTAATTTTGAAAGTATAAAATCCATGATTGTAGAAAACACTCCAAATGAAATACTTATCTCTAACCCCCACAAAATATGCAGGGTAAAGCATTGCAATGTTGTAAGTAGACCAGAAGTGAAAACCTATAGAACTGTATATACGAAAAGGAAAAGAGTGGAGAATTATAATACATTACCCTTCGGTTTTAAACGATCTAGGTTATGCTAGAGCTCTTGTGAGTATTATAACGGTGAAAAAGTTTTTCACCGTGAAACAGGGCGGCATAATATGTTTTATATCTACCCATCAAGTGATATTATTCATAGTTAAAAAATTATATGTAATTATATCATTAATTTATAAATTTCAAATAGTTTATAGGTTATGTATATGCTTTAATATTGAATTGTTTAAATATTTTATTGTATATGTGTAAATAATATGTTTTTAAATGATTGTAAATAATCTGTAAATATTGTGTATGCTATTTATTATATTGTATCAAGTTATTATTGTAATCTTCATTATAATATATCGTTATATGTTTTATATCTACCCATCAAGTGATATTATTCTTAGTTAAAAATTTATATGTAATTATATCATTAATTTATAAATTTCAAATAGTTTATAGTTTATGTATATATGCTTTAATATTGAACTGTTTAAATATTTTATTGTATATGTGTAAATAATATGTTTTTAAATGATTGTAAATAATCTGTAAATATTGTGTATACTATTTATTATATTGTATCAAGTTATTATTGTAATCTTCATTTTAATATATCGTTATATGTTTTATATCTACCCATCAAGTGATATTATTCATAGTTAAAAACTTATATGTAATTATATCATTAATTTATAAATTTCAAATAGTTTATAGTTTATGTATATATGCTTTAATATTGAACTGTTTAAAATATTTTATTGTATATGTGTAAATAATATGTTTTTAAATGATTGTAAATAATCTGTAAATATTGTGTATACTATTTATTATATTGTATCAAGTTATTATTGTAATCTTCATTTTAATATATCGTTTTTAGCGTTTGGATGTATAACAATAGTTTTAAGTTTGTATGATTTAAGATTAGTTTAAAGTTATGTTTACATGTTTATAATCAACGTTAATTGTATTAGACTCTTAATTTAATGTATTTAGTTATTAGTACAATCTAGATTTAATGCATGTTAGGTTAGGCGGGAAGTGATGGCTACCACCTCCTCGTGGTGCTTCCTGGGCAAAAGAAACACCGTCAATATTAACAATACCCAAGGAATTCCATTTTATAGATTTGTCTTGTATAATACGATTTAACAGATTTTCGGCATTTTTACGAAACGTTTTAGGAATAGATTCTAAAATTTCCATCTTATTAGGTGGTTCATTCTCTACTTCTTCCTGTTTTGTATAACTACTGTTTTCATTTATTGTAAGTTCTATGGGTTTTCTGTGTTGCTCAGTAAAATATAGGTAACGTTGTAAGACCTGCTGATATTTTAACCATTTATCCCTATCATTAAGTTTAGAATTGTATAATATTTCTTTCATTTCTTTATCTAAATCACTCAGTACACCCTCACTTTCATTTTCATTTAGTTTTTGTACAAAGTCTTGAGGCATTAAAACCATTTTCTTTGCGTAATCCATTTCAATTAAGTAAATGTTGTAATACAGTACTTAAAACTGGGGCAATTAATAGGGGAAATAATGATCCTCCTTTCTGTATTATTATATTCTTCTTTTTCTTCCAATTTTTACCGTGCTTTACAAGTTTCCTAAGGAAGTGCTTATGTCGAGATAGTTTACACTTCTGTGACTTTGATAATGGTACATTTCCTTTTAATGTATTGTATACACACTCGCATATCGATTTAATCAAATTTATATCGGCTGATTTCAAAAACTGTTTTCTTCTATTAGGATTCATTTTCAATAATGTGCGGAGTAAATCCACATTGTTTAACACTGAACGGGACATTGTGTATAAATGATGACTAACATGCAAAGATGTTGGTTTTTATTTCTTTTTAGGGATGTATGCATAATTATACTTATCAGATGGAAAAATACAAGTCCTAATTCTTAACTCTTCGGGTGTAGATTGTTTCATATCAAACAAAAGATAACCATGGGGTTGTTTAGTAGCATCAATGTAAGCATCTTGTATAAATTTTGGATTTTCTGGGTACACCTGTTGGGCCAAATGTCTGATTTGACTTTTATCACGAGGGTTTTTGAAATAAACAATATAATGGGCATTCAGGGAAATCTCTCTTTGTCCTTTACCCTGATGGAATAAATTTTGTGTAATGAAAAACACACTAATATTTCTATGGTGACAACCTTTAGTGAATATATCTACAACGTTACTATTCGATTCTCGCATCAAGTCGTCTATTATTATTAAATTAGGTGATGTAGGGTCCACGGAATTCATATCTGGTAAACCTTCTTGAAAAATAATTGGTATAGTACTAATATTATACGATGGTTGCCATACTGCATAATGCCAAAAGATATTTTTAAAATCGACATTACATATCACTGTCATATGTTTTAAAAAATTAAATACGAACTGTGATTTCCCACACCCCGAGGGCCCCGCTACAACACATGAGAATTGATGATTAAACAAAGGCTCCATTTCAACTGATCTAGTTAGCTAACATTCTATATATTTTATAATTTTAAAACGGTGTGTGACGTCAAACCCAAACTGCCCCTAAACTAATGGTGGACTCTGACAAAGATTGCCCCCCCTGACCACAACATTTTATTTACTTTAATAACTAATTATCAATTTTCTTTATTTACACACATTAACTCTGTACTCGTTATCTTTGTTTACACTATGGCGCCAGACTCCTATCAGTGACCTTTACGTCAGGGAATATTTTCCATACTCCGGACGGATTTTGATCGGTCATAGTCTTATACAACTTGTTTGTTTGTCATTAAACATCTTTTTATTTACATACATTAACCATTGTTTGTCTTTAAACATATTTTTATTTACTTAATCCTTATATTTATTTACTTAACTCTTATCTTTGTTTACTTAATAACATCAACAACGTTCTTAAAGTCGTATCTCTTATCTTTGAACTTTGACCAGTGACCTTTGGTTTGTTTGTTTGTCTACATCAAGTGCCCCAACATACTACTGTTGTGGGTGTCACGGCACGCCTATACATAGCGGCAGAGTTAATGGTATTGTTCTGATTTACTATTTATAAAATGTAAAAAATGTAGTTTTATTATATTTCATGACAAATGAGAATAGTAGCCGACTTCGCTGTAGTTTTTGGAATTTAATTTGTATACAATTAAAATTTCAATTAAGGAAAAACTGGTAAAATTGTAAAAATCCAAATTTCATATGTTAAAAAGATGAAAATATTTTCATCCATGGTGAAGAATGTATTGCTTTAATCCTATATATGACTTAATAACTGTGTTATTTATAATCTATACCCTAGCTAGCATTGGATGCAGGGTAAATAGGTAATATAAATATGTTACTAAGTCTCATTTTGTGTCAATAATAATAGGCTAAATAAAAAGTAATTTTATATGTTTAAACAAGATTTTCCATGTCGACAATTCCAAACCATAACTATTTATAATAATTTAAACAACTAACATTTGTCGCTGGAACACGTTTACTAATTTTATTATACATATATTTGTGAGTTTTTTAAGTCTAGGCTATTATTATTCTAAGTGCACCATCTCACAGATAAGCTCAATAAAAAATACTAGAACTAACATTTCATTAATATAAAAAATGTTGTTCATTATTGTTCTTTTACAAAATGTATGAGTTCTAGATATCCTTTATAAGGTTATTTACGTATTTACGTATAAAATTATTATTTTATTTAGTATTTACTAAAACGATTTTCGGCCAAAACAATACTTTGGGACTTTGTTTATACCTAATGTTACTACAGACTCATTTATGTTTTAACGTAACGTACAACTTAGGTTTGCATAACCTAATTTTGAATTTTTATTTTAACCCATATTAATACACAAATATAAGATATTTGCTTGCTACTAATAAACTATTACGAGCAAATGATGTACAGTATTCTGTTTGTTCAACACACAACTTAGAATTAAATAATTATTGTTTAAAAAATGTTTGTCAAAAGCATAACGTGAATTCTGCATTGACATAATATTGGCTTTGGAATAATGTTTTCTACTTCAAATTTGAAATTTTCTTTTTTATATTATCTCCACAATGTTTCAAAATATGTCAATAAATTTCCGACTTTCTCCAATTTTGTAAATCCATATATTTTATTTTCAAACTTTAACCAAAATACTGAAAGGAACACTTGTTCTAAATTTTTATTTTCTAAAATAAACCAAATAAAAATTACAAATCTAATAACTTACTAAAACATTAAATCTTGAAAGTCAGTTCGTCGAGAGCGGCTATTCACTCTCTTCTTTACGTTTATAATGTAAACGGTTATAAATTATTATTATTTTTTTTATAAAATAAAAACAATGAAACTGAACATGTTCCGTACCTGACATCCAAAGTAGTAAATCGCTTCAGTCCATTTCACACAGTTACAGTTAACCTTTTATTTGTTTTCTTTTCATCTCAGGCCTATTCGTTTAAAATTGTTAAGAATGAGTAATAAATGTCAGAAGAAAAAAAAACTAAAATGAGGTAATAATATATAATTGCCAGAATATAAAATATATATATTAGTGTCAGAAAATACAAAATTACATAAAACCTACTTTGTGTAGCAATACTTTTACAGTCTTATACATATTTATACATCTTCAAAATAAGTTACTTACCATAGTAATAAGCTTTTTACACTATACGGTTTCACCCGGCCGGGAAAAAATTGGACGGTTAATTTTTTTCAGTCGACGGATAAAGAGTACGAGGCCTTTCACATTGCACGGTTTCAACCCGGGTACGGTTTTTAGTCGTGTTGCAGCCGTCTAGTGCCGCGGGGCCGGGTCGTCCTGCGGCTCAGTGGCCTACGTGACCTTATGCACACTTTCACAATAGACAATTTTTAATCGTCCGGGAGCTGTCGCGCAGTGAAGACAGCTTGAACCGCTCTTCGCCGTTTGCGTTTTGTGTCTCTGCAGTTTGCATTTGCATTTTGTCTCGTTTTGCGTCTTTGTGCTAAAAATGGAAGAAATTGATGCTTTTTAAAGTTATTAAAATATTGCAACTGACTGATGGTTCATTTAAGAGTCACAAAAACAAAATTGCAGAGAAAAATAAAAATTACCCTCAATTTATATGATAATACACAGTTTTTTAATAAAAAAAATATTTCTTAAGTATAAACATCTTAGAGCATTTATTTAAAAATAAAAATATATTTATTGAACTATATACTAGGTACAATAAGGCCTACACCTAGGTACAGTCACTTGTGTCATTCTGTGAAACAGGGTGTGGGACAAAATATTTTGTAGCTAAAGATCTATTTATAATGAAATGAAACAATAGAAGTTGTATTTCCACAAATTTTTCAATTCCACAAAATATGAAAATTTGTTTAAATACAACTTCTATTGTTTCATTTTATTATACATAATGAATTTTGACCAAGTACTAACGGTCTTAAGTATAAATAATTAAACAATCTATTTCACTATTTGTGAAGGATTTACTAACTGTACAGTGTCCTTTTTCACCCTACTTTCCTTCCATGTTGATTCACTTAATCGATTTTAAAGTTTACAAAAATATAATATTTTGAAGATTGTTAAAATATTTGTTAAAAATATTGATTCATAATAACAAGTTCACTAGGCTACACCTTCCCCAGAACCGTTAAATAATATCCTATAAGCAATCTCTGTGAAATGTAAATAAAGTGTTTACAGATTGACGCTCTAAATAACAATTTCTGAATTGGCAATGCGCTTTTACTAAACAAAATGGAACCACACCATGATGTTTGCCGCTATAATAAAGCTTAGTCGAATGTCAAAAAAGTGCTATGTTTTACAGAGTGAAACTCTAAATAACCATTTCTGTGCTTTTTCTAAAAAATTCCGATAACACCACGAAGTTTGCCGCTATATTAAGGTTTCGCAAAAGGTTTATAGGTCAACAAAGTGATATAGATTAAAGTTTATAAACAAAATATATGATTATCTATAGATTTAGTTAAATATTATAAATCAAATTTATCCACAACATATATATTTGGTTTTTTTTTTTAAATTTGTTCTATTTTATTTCATTAATATAATAGAGTTCTACTAAATAATTATAATTTATATTATAATTTATTGTGTTTATCCCATTTTCGAAACAAAACTCGTAAAGTTTACTGCTATACCGACCAAAGCTTAGTTGACGTTTTCTTTATTTTCGTTAGATATTTTAAAACTTTGAAGAAACTGAACAATAAATGAGTTTGGTTAGGGTCTACCCCCTACCCCCTGGTCAGGTATGAAATAAACGGCAACGTCGCAGGACGCAGCTTTAGCTGATTTCGGGTAGTGATATACTACCATAGGAAGCAATAATGCATGAGTTTGGTTAATTTACACACTGGACGTTGTAATGAAGGATTTTGAATGGATGCATCAATGATAGAGGTTAGAAATTTTCTATGACTTTTTATTGTGATATGTATATCAAAAACTAATGTAATAACCATAATTATCGACTATAATAACCTATATATACTACAGTAATAAAATGATTTAGTTAACTATTACTTGTGGACGCAACATGACTGTTTTTTGTATGGACGCAGTAATGATAAAAAAGTGTATATATATATATATATATATATATGTGCTTGTTTCTATGAATGTATGTATGTGTATGTGTGTGTGTATGTGTTCACATGCACAATTTTATTTAGTATTGCGTTTCTTTAGGTGTAGAATAAGGCAATATTCTATTTATACATAATAGTGCCCCAGTAATTGGGTCTATGACCTGTTGGGGTTGCTTAAACAGTTTTGTCTAATATATTTAAGAACAAAGTGACTATATTATGGAATGTTGACATTAGTTTGTTTGTGTTGACTGTGTTATATTGCTACTTCCTATTTATGACATAAGTCATATCTGGCTATAATTCATAAATACTTGACACAAGTTTTGATTTTGGTGAATTTAGAAGCTGAAAATTCTATAAATAAGGGTCACGTAATGAGATATTTATTATTTGTATAGGGAAAATAATACTTTATCAGATAGTAGATTAATATTAATTTATGAATCTGACCTTGACAGATATAAAAGCTCTGAACAAAACCCAAATTATAAATTTATTAGATTAGAGGTGAGTACTGTGATACCAGAAGTTAGGATGGGTGAGAGAAAGGCTGCTATATTTTGAACCTGCTAAATTTGGAGGAAACTCAGGAGAAGATATATTGAGCCATATATGACAGGGCAGCCCTACCAAACGGATGGGATGATAATAAATAGAAAATCTACTTCCCATGGTATCAAGATGACATGGCGAGTAGTTATTACAAATTTTTTGAGTTAAACGAGATCAGCTAACCTGATTTGATATAAAGAACGAGTTCATGACGGCCTTTACTCCTTTACTAGAAAAGGAGATGTTATTCTTAAAATTAAATAATACAGTTCAACTGGTGGGGGAATCTTTGATGAAGTATAGGGTCGATGTAGAATTGTTGTTT
This sequence comes from Aphrophora alni, assembly GCA_963513935.1. Lineage (NCBI taxonomy): Eukaryota > Metazoa > Arthropoda > Insecta > Hemiptera > Aphrophoridae > Aphrophora > Aphrophora alni. Next base: position 117,741,417 of record OY740767.1, on the reverse strand, counting down.
GCAAGCTACGAGCCGAGTATGAGTGAGCAGAAATGTGCAATCATATACTAAAGGGGCTTAATCCGGTATTATTACAACAAGTTGCAATGCTTGACAAATCGACACTTTAGAAATTGGGCAAAAACTTGGTAATGGATGATAAGGCTAATTACCTATTAAAGGAAAGGTTAGGTATTATTGCGGAGGATGTGGACAAGGATTCAAGGGAATTGCACAGAAGGGGTATTGGGAAAGATTTTATAAAAAAATTAGAAGATATACACATTCAAGGCAGTAGGGTAAGGCGTGACAATTGGGAGAGACGAGATGAAAGGTCTGGCAGGTGTGTTGGGGCATATGGGTTCCAAGATCTAACAAATAATTTGATATGAGAGACGTGGGGCTATTAATACAAAGATCAGACAAATAATTGGTATGAGAGATGTAGGGCTATGGATACAAAGATCCGAGAGATGGATAATTCTAAAAAAAGTGACACAAGATTCACCTGGAAGGACAGAGACTCAAATAAGACCTATGGACATTTGGCGAGGAGAATCAAAGATGACAATATATGGTTGACTTCTGCTATCGCTACATCAGTACAGGTTACAGATAGGGCTATTTTAAAGTTTCAAACACAAAAACGAGAATATGAACACAAAGTGTAGAACACAAATTAGTAGAAGATTTTTTAGTAGGTAACGATTTCCTGATCACAAATAAAGCAAGAATTAATTTTAAGACAAATCAATTATATTAGGAGAGGATAGTATGAAATTATTTAGAGATGACTTAATATAACTACCAGATGACAATGATACAATAACGAAATCAATGCCAGTATATACTGAGGATGACATTGAGTTACCGCCATATGCTAGTCATAATATTGCGATAAAAATGGAAAGTTTGGCTCCTGTGGGTGTATGACTTCGATGTTAAAGAAAACTTACTCTCTCAGAAGAGTGTGTATGTGTGCACTGACACAGAGCATACACCCATAAGTATAATGATTGTAAACTCAATGTCCATAACGAAACACGTTTAAAATAATACCTGACTAGGGGAGGTATTTCTACAAAAGAAACCAACTAGGAAACTATTGAAATTTTCAGTCAATGATGTCGACACGGGTGATGAGCACACTATTAATCGCGTTAATTTTAATAGGGAAAGGGTACTCACGACGGACTTAACCGACTTAAAGGGAGAGGTGATAGACATCAACAAGGAATTACCTACACAAGAATATGGAACAGCCTGAGCATTAGTAAAAAATATGTTAATTTTTTTGCACGTGAGTGATGATTTATAGGAAGCCAGTATGCCGGCATTTGCTATATATATGAAAACCGTCAACCCATTTGCAGTTCTTCCATATAGTCTTAGCAATGTAGAAAGGTTAGAATTGGATAAGAAGGTAGAACAATTAAAATAGGTGGGGGTCATAGAAGATTCCCAGAGCGCTTTTGAGGCACCCACATTTTTAGTAAAGACCCAGGCGACCATTACAGAATGGTAGTAGATTATAGGAAGTTAAACACAGGCATGGAGGCAGATAGATTTCCTTTGCCCAGGGTGGAAACTATATTTGATACATTGGGTATGTGACACAATACTTTTCATCTATAGACATAAATCAAGCCTTTTTCTAACAACTAATTGCTCCAGAGCACAGGCCATATAATAATATTAATATATAATAATAATATAAGAGTATTTGTGACTCATCAGGGCCTATATTAATATACAGGACTGCATAAATGGGGATGCGCAATTCTTCAAATTCTTTTCAAGAGTATGAATTGGTTGATTTCAGGGATGTTATATCAGGGAATGATCATTTATATGGATGATTTAGTGACATATGATACATGATAGCAGACCAGTTGAAAAATTTAGAGAAAGTTTTTCAACGATTAGAGGCAGCAAAATTAAAGCACAAAACTTCAAAACGTCATTTTTTAAATCAAAATATTGATGTACTGGGACACAATATTTCTAGACAAGGAATTCGACCCGTAGAGAAAAATTTAAAGGCTATCCCACTCCTACAAAAATGAATAATGTGCAGAGTTTCTTAGAGGCTGCATCCTATTACAGGAAATTTATCCAAAGGTTTAGTGACATTGCTAAACCTCTGACGGATTTGATGAAAAAAGAGAATGCAAATAAGAGAACTTTTAAGTGGCTCAAACAATTATGAAAAAGCTTTTCAGCATATAAAAAAGGCATTGACTATCCTATCAGTGTTGGTCAATCTCAATGAAAATAGCGAAATAGTTGTATCATGCGATGCCAGTAGAACAGAAATAGGGGGTGTCATGTCTCAATACCAGAAGGATGGCACACTCAGACCAGTGACTTATATCAGCAGGAGGTTACGAGACACTGAGGGGCGATGGAGTGTGTCAGAAATTGAATTACGAAGTGTAGTTTAAAACAGTAAACTACTTTAGACCAACTTTGTATAGGCAGCAGTTTACAATTTTCAACAGCAAGCGAGCTTCCATTACTACAAAAATGTACAAACCTTGAGTTCTCAGTTAAATAGATTAGCATTAAAAATGATTGAATATGACTTTGAGATTAAACATAAGCTAGGTTCAACGATGAGGGTACCAGAGAGTTTAATTCATTACCCTGGAAAGGTACAAGTGTCAAAAACAGAGATACAGGGAGAACTAAATATCAACAAAATTCAGTTCATAAACTTAGAGCAATCACAATTATCAGATGAGTATTTATTCAAAATTAGACAAGCGTTACTACATCCAGAAAGCACTGATAAAGCATACAGGCGAGCTGCAAGGTTATACACACTATGAGAGGGTATTTTGATTATAGGCCTAAGTAATACATGAATGGGAAAAACAAACTACAGGTCATCCAAAAAATTAATGACAGACATCCTGCAGGCATTTCATGATTCATTTTTTGTAGGGGGAGGTCATGCAGGGGTGACAAAGACAATGTCTAAGATAAAGAATAAGTATTACTTGCTAGGGATGACTGCAGATGTGGTACAATATACTAAAAAGTACCACAAATGCCAAATTATGAAAAAGGTATGACAAAAATCTGTAGGGTTTTTGCAACCTATAAAGATAAATACAAACCCTTTCATGAAAATAACAGTAAATTATATTGGACCCTAGCTAAAAATCATACATTCTCATTGCGACAGATAACACCATAAGGTGCATGATTGCCAAAGCTACGGAAAGGGCAGATGCACACACTACTGCAAAATTTCTTTTTGATGACATTGTTTTTCTTGTAAATGACATCCATGTTAAGGGATGCCTGCAGAAATACAGACGAACTATAACTAAACCTATTCTAATCAAACACCATAACTAATAGGCCTACTAATTATTCTAAATTAGCCTAATCACTACACACATTTTCTCAAATATAATCAGATCACACATGAAATTTAATATCGAAACCTTTTGGCCAAAACTTAGAAAAATTCATATTTTATAAATTTACAAAGACAAAAAAGACATAATCCTACATATGGAAATTGTTTGATGGAAAACTATTTCCTGATTGGTCCGTTCAATTTACCTAGCAGACGATATTTGAAAACGAACCACAGCTGTTCTAGTTTTAAATATAATACATCCATCAGAAAATTGATAAAATAAAAGTAAAAAGAAATTATGTCCATATTAAATAATATAGAAATTGATTTTAAAATGTAATTAACTCATTTAAGCGTATCTCAATCTAAAGTTACATTACTTTTCAACAGTTGTTATCGTATATTAAATATATGTAGCACTGCTACAAAGACTATAACTATGAATCTATTTTTTTCCAATGATCGGTAATTGTTACAAAAAGGCGTAAAAGGATTCAAAACATAGCTTTATGGAAGTCAAACACACAAAACTTGGCTAAACATTGGATCCCAAGATTATACTGAAAACGTCTGAATCATAAAGGAATTATATAAAAAGTATATATTATAAACTGTGTGCGATAAGAATAGTTATGTTTTAGCACACATAAAATAATCAAAGCTAATTGAAATACCAGATATCTACTGTCATTTGATGAGATCTATCTAATTTTTTTTGAATTTTTATTACCTAATGATATATATAAACCTGGCCAACCTTTCGTAGGTTAATTGAAGTTAATCATTTGCTTACCTTATTACATAAGGCGATATAATTATATGTTACGACAGTTTTGGCCAGGTGGCTATATATATAACCTTCTGGACAAACCTTTCGTAGGTTTATTGAAGTTAATAATTTGCGTACCATATGTAGGGCGATATAATTTTGCAGCCACTTGGTTCACGTGACTTGTGATCTCAGATTTGCCATTATATCTACCTATAAATATCTGGATTCCATAGTTATTAAATTGCCATTTTTCGGTGAAAAAAGTGACTTCTGTATTGAAGATTATTTATTCTTAAAAGTAAGGTATATAGTAAACAAATAAACGTTCTTTTCTTTTTGTTTAATCCCAAAAATTGGCAGTCAGGCTACAGTAAATAAATACCCCTAATGGTGCAATATTTTTATAAGTAGCCTACTTGGTTTTACAACTATTTGAATGCCTTAAATTTGTTAGACTACATTTATTAAATAATCAGGATTTATCAATTACTTACCATTACCGGTAATCTTACTTAGATATTCTAAGTCATTATATACAGTATGTGATAATAACTGCAACCGTATGAATAAAAAATATTGTTCACAAAGTTGTACTCTATACTTACTTGAGCAAGTTGCTGAACTGATTTTAATGGCGATTGTTTAACTTCTTCTGCTATTTTATCCTTTAGTTTCTTGAACATATTTGTAATATATAGTAGTAGTAAAATAAATATGAAAGCCTGGATGTTTACTGTTACATTTCATTCAATACAATTAATTAGTTTTGTTTACGTGGGTATTTTAACCTAGTTCTCTTATTTGGTAAATGGTCAGCTGATATTATGTTTTGTTTTCTGGAGTGACAGTTCAGAGATCAAACTCTTGTAACAGCTAGATTCTAACAGATGATTGAAACAGTTAAAGCCATTTTATAATCAAGATCTAGTTTTAGGTTGTGATTGATAAAAAAGCACTAATGAGACAGTGGATTCTATGTTTCGTCGGTTTTAATTAAAAATGAAAATAATATAAATGTCATATTAGATTTGTCGGGAAGCAGGTGTTGTAGCTCAACAGAAATAACATAGAAAAACATTGTCGTCGTAAGAAAAAACAGCAATAATAACACAGAACTTGTATTAAGAACCAATATTTCCGTTTTGTTTATTTCTATCCTACACACAGAAAAATCCACTGCAACCCACAACAAAGATTTACATAAAAGTAAAGTACGGTATTATTATGATACATAGGGCAAAAAAATAAACAGTTGCAGTATACAAGGTCTAGAAACATTACCATGCAATCGTATATCACATATTAGCAATAATTGTACTGGGCAGAATGTGTCATTACATTAGAAAGAGTTTACAGCCAAGTTGTGTAAGCCATAACAAGAAACTAAGACATACGGCTTCCTGTCACGGCAATTTGCACCAAACACCGTATTCTATAAATTGTCCAGCACTACTGGACAAGGAAAACATCTAAGGAAATACAGCATTTTTTAAATTTTTATTAATTATTTTTTAAAATTTCTCAGGATAGGTGGAAAATCTTCAAAAGACAAAAGGAGAAATCCGCTTTTCCCAATAGTGTGAGATTCTTACTCACTAAAAACCACCTTCCTTCCTGTTAGTACTCCCATCGTGTGGGACAAGGAAACAGGAAAGGTTTTTCATGTACCAAGCTGAGAAGCTCTTTCCATGGGCGTATCGAGATCGTAAATGTGGAAGAAAGCAGAACGTTATGTATCCGCACGAAAGGCGAAGTAAAGACCTGACTTGACAGAGACCAGTCAGGTAAAACCTCACAACAGATCATGCATGATCCCAGGTTTGGTAGATGTGGCGTGCAAGGTGAAGGATGGGAATTACCTTACAAATACATTGTTAGTGAATTTATTGGAGGAGCTACAAGCTACATTTTCTTCTGCTGTCTACTCGATACTGAAATAAGCGTGCAAGATTAGACTGCATGCAACTGCATCCTGGTGGCGACAGCTTGACTAATGCCGCTGCGGTGCACTCTTTGGTCTTAAACAGAGCTAGAAAGCAAAGAGGTGAAGTTTAGGTATATAGTAGGCTATGCATGATTTTATGGGCCCAAATGAGAGATCAAGGTCAGTCGTGCGAATAAGGACAGCGGCCGTCTTTGTTTGTCAAATGTTGTGTCATATCTACCTAGTGAAGAGATTAGTGTTGATGTTGGGTGTGCCGTGGCCCCCTTTTAGAGATTAGCTGATAATTGTTGAATGTGTTGTTTGATGAATGGCACATTTAAGTCTTTATGTAAGGTCCTAACTCTGGTGCACATTGGTGTTTTAGTGATTATTCTCAAAACCTTGTTTTGGAATATCTGTAGTCTGCGCATGTGTGTGTCCCCAGACGGGCGCTGCATAGGTGATGACACTTCTAAGTATAGATAAATAGATTGTGGTGGCTGTTCTCAATTCAAGAGAACTTTTTTTATTGAGCAATGGATATAGTTGTGACAGTGTCATGTTTACTCTTTAATTGTGTGGATATGTGGGCAGACCAAGTCAGTTTCCTATCTAGGATGACCCCGAGGTACTTGATCTGACCATGCCAGTGTATGTCTTCGTTGAATAAACGTAAAGGAGTATTAATGGTGTGAGTTTCTTTTAGAGAGCAAAAGCACCTGGCAACTTGGACACATTTACCTTTACTCTCTAGGCTCTAAGCCATGGCTTTATATTGTTTAGTAAAGTTTGTAACTTACTGTAGATCATACATGGTTGTTATGACTGTACGGATATCGTGGTGTCGTCAGCATATGTAGCCAGATTGGTGTTATCAAGTGTTGGAATGTCGTTGATGTAGATATTGAACAATACAGGCCCGATGAGCGAACCTTGAGGCACACCAGCTTGTATTGTCCTTTGTGTGGATGATGTTTGCTCTACATCAACCCTGAACTTGCGGTCTGCTAGGTAAGACCTAATGAGGTGTATCAGCCCGTCTGGGAAGTTGTATTGTCTAAGTTTGTCTATGAGACCACTGTGCCCAACCTTATCAAAGGCTTTTCAATGTCCAGGAAGACTGATGTGGTCAATTGATTACCATTGGTTGACCCCCGGTCGATTGATTGAAACCCCTGGTAGCATATTCAACAACTCTCAGCAGTTGAAGTATTGTGGAGGGTTTGGTTCTGAAACCGAATTGCTCCGGCCTCAAGATGTTGTGTGTGTGTGTATATGTTTGTTGATACCTTTGAGAAGGATCTAAATACAGCATATTATTTTATATTCTGTCTTTACAGTGCTGCTCTAATGTGAGAAACATTATAACTACATTCTAAAAAGAGCTGGTTTTAATATCCACAAAGAAAAATTAGTGAAATGGAGTTACATTATTTTAAATTTTATATGAATGAGATATGTAAGGAAAATAGATACGTAATGTGGTGGATTTCAGATAGTCGCACCTGATAGGAGATGGTTTTCAAAAAATAAATATTCAAAATTTTGTCACCTTACTGAGAAAAAAAAAAGCCACCTTCATTGCACATTTCATTTAATTACTCTACTTACATGCACCCTAGCACTATTTACATGAATTAAAAGATTGTAATTGTTATTTAAAAAAAAATTAATAAATCTGTAATTGTCCTTACCGACTTTCCCTCAGTGAGCAGGCACAATTTGACAAAATTCTTAGTAAATTGTTTCGCCTCACTGAGAAAAATATATGACGGTAATGTTATTGCAGATTTAATAATTCGAAGCCCAAGAATATTTTACACTATTTCTGGAATGTGCTGTTATCTGGCGTAAAAAATTTGTATTATTTAATATACAATAAAAATACATCTAAAGAAACTTTAAATGATATCTAATAAAAACGTTATCCAGGAATGTCTTGCTTTTTATGAGAACATATTGTAGGTTGTGCATGCTTGTTCAGCCACACTCATAGCTCAATCTAATCCAAATTTTCATTTTTTTAAAATTTCTATTTCTAATTGTACATTTTTTGGGTGCTTGAAATTTTAGATAGTCTTTATAAGAAAATATTAAATTAAAAATTCAAGCTAAAGAGAAAATGTAGACATAATAATAATAATAATAATCTTCATCTAAATAATAATCCATAGCATAGGCCTATAGCCTATCTTTAACAAATCAGTCTTTCAGTGGCTTACTGAGCATTTTCACCTTTAAACAACAAGAAAAGTCGAGCTAGACGTTAAAAAAAAGTAGTGTAACGTCCAGAATCCGATTTACCCTCCGCAGAATTTGTGCATGGTGCACCTATAGAAGTTTACACTTCAAAAACCTGTAAAGTATGGTCCTGTAGGAAGGCCTAAACCACAAAGGGGTACAGAGGCAGATATTGTTCCCAGCCAATCAGGAGTAGTGAGTGGGCCTGATGGTGTCTCAGAAAAAAAATCCTTTCATTACTATACATCTTTTTCTTGTTTTTTTTGTACATCCATCTCCAATACTACATCATTTCAAACCATGTTTACAGACGACATGGTTGATTGTCTTTCAAACAAAAAGATATTTCCTAACAACTAGAGAGAAAGTATATGATATCATGGGTATATACAAATGGGAATAAAATGTTTGCCCAGTTATCGAGACTATTGGTTTACAGAAATTGATTTACATGATTCATTTATTAGCAGAATAATGCCTGTAAACTGATTTAGCTGGCTTGGTATCCTTCATTTGAAGGACAACATTGTAATGCCACTGAAAGGAGAGGATGGGTATGACAAACTGTACAAACTACGTCCTTTCTTAGACAGTATTGGCAAATATTTATAAGAAAACTTCAAAACAGGACAGTTATTAGCTGTAGTCAAATCCATGATTAAATTTAAAGGAAGAAGTACTCTGAAGTAGTATTTTCTAAAAATACCTATCAATCCTTATTATAAGCTATTGATGATGGGTGACAAGTCAGGCTATGTCGTAAAATTTAAAATTTACACAGGAAAAGTGGTTGAAGGAAGACAGTATGATCTCGGTACTTCAGTGGTAAGAAGACAAACAGAAAGCTTACAAGGGAAACACCACTATGTTTATATTGATAATTATGTCATGAGTGTTTTTTCCTAAAAGATCCTAAGAATGAGATATAAACACTTGTGGAACAATAAATATCAAGAAAAAACATCTTCCAAATTTCAAAGAAACAAAGGGCAATACCCTTGGAGAATATGAATGGTATATTAGTGATAGAGGAGTATATGATTTCAAATGTATTTGCAATTCACAATTGTCTTCCTTTCAAAAAAATTTATCCATAGAAAAGTTGTGTTTGGGTTTGTTGGAGAAAAATAAGTTCGCCAAGCATATTGTAGCCCTGGTCGTTATGTGGAACTACTAGTATAAAGTAGTAAACCTAAAGTTCCTATGGAGATATGAATATCTGGCTCAGCTCATCAGCCAGCAAGAGGTACGAGAAGGTGATGCTCTGTGTTTAGCACAAAGAAAAAGCAGGTATGAACGTGTTGGATGGGTGATGTTTGTTCTATACCTCTGTGTTTCAGCAAGAACAAGAACTGCTACCAACAGTGCCTCTCAAAAGAGTAATAGTCAGTGACAATGACGTAAAGACTAATAAAAATCTATTCATTCCATAGTTTGACTTAGTAGGCCTACATCAAGTGGTGAACATGAGTTTTGTTGAGTCTCTTTATTTGTAATGGATTCATTCTGTTTTATGGATATGACTTTTGTCAACTTTGATACCGCTTAATGTACTCTATTAAAAATTGGCATTTTTGTCTCATTAAGACAGCTAATGTGTAGAGGAGAAATTAATAATATTACGGTATAATGAAGACTGTTGTGGTGAGATTGATGCTAAAGTTAGAAACAGTTTAGAATAGATTAATTTTGTGTGGAATTATGGACATTTACTAGAAAGAAGTGATAGAAACTTTAATTTTTATTTATCTCTGACAAAAAGTAGTGAAAACATATACTTAAAAGATGGAAAACGGTTTTTCATTAAAATTTATAAATAATCAAGAAGATAAAAGTTTAGTTTATGAATTATTTATTTATGTTCTATGTTTTATTTATGGCCTTTTTATTTGATGAAAAGTAATGAGAAACTCATGTTCCAAAAAAATATGTTGGAACTTAATAAAAATTGTTATAAATAAATAAATTTGAAATTTGTAGGTACCATATTCAATTTTTAAATTATGAAAATGCTATTTTATACCACTGTGTTCACATTGTATACATTGTATAGTTGTTTCATTTAATATGTGTTACCCATTTTAAAACAATAACAATTTAAAGAAATTTCCATTAAAACCAAAGTTAATTTTAAAAAAATCTGTATATTGTATGAAGTGTTCATTGCTTGTCATAAAACTTCAAACATTTTAAAAGCAGGATTTGTAGCGCCTTTTTAAAATGCGTAAGTGAAAACTTATAATTTTGATGTGTTTGGGATCAGTCTTTAAATATTTTCATCAGACATTCTATGTGATACGTTTTTTATCTCTTGAATCTAAAGTGTGAAATTTCGAACATATTACATATCTTCTAGAATAATTTTTATAAGTTGAGGGAAGTACAAAGAATAAAAAAAAATGAAGGCAATATATTCTTTGGTGTTTTATTAATAAATATATAAATTACATATGAATATATTTTGTAATACAACAATTATTAGACTCATTGCACAAGTACACATATTTGCACTTTGACAAATAGTTTATTAAACAAATAGTCTATAACTATAACATTTATAAAGTTACTTTCATATATTTTGTACTTATCTAGTTACCATGATCATTGGGAATCAAGTCTTTCTTGTAACCTTACACATCACAGCGAAAATGATCAAACTTTTTTTACCACATATAAACTAGTTCACAGTCTATCTTCAAACTTAATGAGGTTATGTAATCATTAAAAGTAAGATAAATTTGGAAAACACAGACATCACTGGTCAAAGCTGACCAAGTGACAATTATATTGTTGTTTCTTACTATTACAGACTACAAAATCTCATCAGTTCTACTTCGGTTAATCTAACCATGTTTCAATGCTAATAACTACAATACATGGTACTGAATTTATTATTAGTATTTATTTACCTCTTGGTTTCTCACATAATCATAAAATAAAGCAATAAGATAATTATATTAATTATAGATAATAAATAAATATGGATTAACAAGTATACATTGTTTGGTGTAACAGGTATTTTGAAATACAATCAGTTTGTGTGAATTGGTGAGTGTTTGTGTGTTTGTGTGTGTGTGTGTGTGTGTGTGTGTGTGTGTGTGTGTGTGTTAAATGTACGTTTTATGTTTGAATGTGTGTTTTTATTGTTTAAGAAGCAAAGAAGGGAAAGAAAGACAAAGCAAAGATTATGTTGAAATGAATGTATAACAAAACTGTCTAGATAACCGCAGTAGGTACTTTTTTACTTCAAAAAAATCTTCAAACTTAACAGAGTATACAATTAAAGTGAGTTTCGAAGCATAATATCTCATTTAGTATGATATTTTTTAAGGGTTAAATTACAAATAATTTACTTAATACTAATAATACCTAGTTTTTGATTGGATGTATTCAAAGTTGTTAATAAAGATTAAAATCACTTACAATTATTATTATTTTCACACTTATAGTAAAAAAAAAATGATAAGTGTAATACGATATAGAATGCCAATAATCGTTTCATGAAAGACTAATTGGGCTTTAGGAATCTAACAGATTTTTTCTTTGAAGTTTAACAACTAAAGCATGTAACAAGAATTGGTAAGTTATATTACTAACTATAAATATAAATATTTTGACAGAGAAATCAACTGTTAATAACAATGGTGTTTAATTAATACCAGCAACTATTCTGTTAAAAAATATCTATTTTAGTAATAAATATAAAATAACACTCAGTTTACAGATTTTAACAACATACTATGTTATTATGTTTAATTAGTTTACTGTGTTAGCCTGAAACAAATCGAGTTGTAGCCTACAAAGAAATTAATTGGTTTACTTATGGACAATAATTAGGTTAATAAATATATACTGTATTAGATTTCAAATAATAATAATAAAGTAAAATTTGTAACATTTAAAAAGAAAAAGAAAAAATCCAATATCATCCATCACCTTTTACATATCACAGGTTTGAATTGTTTTGTAAACAACATTTTATGAAACAATAGTGATTAAACTGACATAGAACATTATTTGTAGTGTTATTTTATTTACCAGTTTATTTAATTAAAATTTGTTTCCTCCTTGAAAAAGGACACTGATTGAAATTATTGTATAATTATACATTATTTTTTGACAGCTATTAAGAGCCTACAAACATTTCTGTATTGTTCAATTAAAAAATTAATAAGTTTTGAGATTATTGTAGATCAACAGTTGGAAAATTTCCAACTTAATATACATATGATTTTTTAAAATTTCATGACTAAGAAGTTTAATTTTTGTTTTGTTAAAAGTGACTTTAGGCAGGATGAAATCATATTGAGAATCTACTTATAAAAGTCAGAAATAAGAAGTTCATTTGATAAACATTTACTTTGCATCATTGATCTACCAACAATTAAGTTTAAAAAAATAATGCCAGTGTGCTTTAAGAGATGGAAGTGAATGCAAAGCAAAAACGGCTCACAATTTGAAAATTCACTAAGTCCTTTTGTAGATGTTTACAAAAACAAATATTTAGTTGAAGCTGACTAAACTCACTTAATTCTCTACCTTATCACTAATACAATATATAATATTATGAGGTTTTGTTTTCCCACTTTCCAAATTGTCCACATTAACACTTTTCTTTTCACCCATAAATTTCATTTCTATTTCTAACAAAGATTTTCCTCTTGTTTCAGGTAAAAACAATTTAACATAAATAATAACACCAAATGATGCTGCAGTAAACAGCCACATAGTTACGTGCATTTCTAATGTACTTTGCACACTTGGATACACTTTCACAACACAAAATATAAATAAGTATGCTAGAGAAGATACTATTCCCCCCATAATACCTCTTACTGAGAGAGGAAATAGTTCTCCAATCATAAGCCAGGGAAGTTGTAGCATACCCAACATACTGGCACATACATTGAATAATATACCTAACAATGGAGTCCAAGAGTATGGTCGCTGTTCAACCGGCCAGTCTTCATACCAATACTCATAAGTACCGACAATACCCATAGATAATGCCATGCCAAATCCAGAAGCCATGGCTAAGGTTTTTCTATTAAAATGTTGTATACAAAGTGAGCCCAAAATACTCATTATTAATCGAACTAAAGCTACAACTATTGATGCAACATAATCGTTCAAAGATGAACCAAGATTTTGGAACACATTAACCGCGTAGTAGAGAACAACGTACATTCCTGTTCCTTCTTGAAACAGGAAAAACACTATTAAAATAATGAAAGGTTTCCATACACATGGTTTGGAAAAGTTAAGTATATAATGCTTAAAGTTTTTTTCTACTTGTTCATCTTGCGTTGATTTTACTGATTGCATTAATTGTGCTAGTTCTTCGTCGGCGAGAGCAGGGCTTCTTCTTAACCAGACAAGTGCTGTCCTCGCTTCTGAGATCCTTTTCTTTGAAACCAACCATGATGGGGTTTCAGGAATGAGATGAACAACAGAAAAGCTTAAGACAGCTACTGCAGCACATATTGCAGACACTGATTGCCATGTCATCAAATAGCCTAGGGAGTACACAATTAACACACCTAGTGATACAAAGATAGGCCCAAATGCTGAGAGAAAACCACGTTGATCAGGTTGTGTGATTTCTGCTACGTAGATGTAACATGCGGATGCCATTCCTGTAACATACAGTTATAAATCCATTTGTTAGATTTGTTTATTGCCTATGATATACAATTAAATTTATTATATTAATATATATTTACATTTTTATGGACATTTCGGAAAATGGGAAGCGGCATGACTCAGTTGTTATTTCTTGTTGTTGTTGTTTATAGGCAACTGTCTTGGTCATCATTGTCTTATAATAAAAAAGAAAGAAAAAAAAAGAGCATGAATAAAGACTCCTAACCTCGAATACTCTAATAGTGTCAAGGTCGGAAGAATAGAATAGTTGGTTAAGAGGGATCTGAGAGGAAAAATGAAAGAGAGGGATCTAACTTAAGACTAAATGAAAACCATATGCTTTAGAGTATCCTCAAGATAGGAATGGGTCTGGGGTGGAGAGGAAAAGAGGGGCCCCCACACTTTGTTTGTTGCATTTACTTTCAGCAGTACAACTCCAATAAAAATATATAGACCACAAATGCTTCTGTGTAAACGTGTACCCTACTTTCGTTTCTTTTATCGGTTTAAATAAGAGTAAAACGTTTACAAAAGTCTTTCACGAAGTTGTAACTTTAGGAATTAAATATAGGTAAGCAGTAATTTGTGTACCTAGTTTTCTTGGAATGGGTTGTACCATTAAGTCAGGCTAGGGAAACAAGTAGTAGGGAGGACACGCCCCTTACACCAGACACAATCCTAGTCTGAGGCTACTCTACATTATAGTTATAATTAGTGAACCTACAAATTATTCAGGTTCGAACCCAAATGATGGTGTTGTGTTTTTCTGCGTGTTTCCCTATTTATCGTTTTCAATAGTCTAACAAGCATCATGTAATTTGATTAAAATCATTGGTGATAATTTTGATAAAATTGGTAGCTATTCTTTTCTTCTTTTTTACAATGGGTGTACTTTGTTGTACCATATTTCATTAAAATCTGTTCTAGATCGTCTGAAATACAGAATTTTACCGATGGACTCTATTTGTACTCCGTATACAGTTTTACAAAAACAGTGTACAAATAAAATTACCATTGTTCATTGCATCAACCAACCATATAAAGAACGAATTAGTCGGTGCATTCGTTTATTGAGTAAACAAATCATTTGTCTTGTATATTATCTTAAAATGTCCGCCATTTTGACGAAAATATAAATAACAAGTTTTGTAATATAGTTCAACTTGAAATTAATTTTTCCTTACACTCTGGAAATCCATCGCAAAATTTTATTAAGTGGGGCAAAATATTACGTATCTTTTGGGTAATGGTAGTGAATTTATTATTTTTTTAGTATTGTAGAGAGGAAATAAACTGTATAATATATCATCTTCATCTTATTTTATTCAAATTGTGAAACTAAATTATAGTATACCTATATAAACATATATACATATACCTGGTATTCCCGTCATGCAACTTGTGTTGTAGTTTACACTACGCGTTTCGAGAACGTGAGCACGTCAAACAAAAATAAAAAGTACAAGCACACACAAATTACAAGATAAAATATCGTACTGCAGATTATAATAAAATTGTATAAAAATGTTTCATTGTAGGTAGGCCTACAAGTTGTCATTGCCGCGGTCAATCGTCAACTTGTAGGCCTACCTACAATGAAACATTTTTAAACAATTTTATTATAATGTGCAGTACGATATTTTATCTTGTAATTTGTGTGTGTGCTTGTACTTTTTATTTTTGTTTGACGTGCTCACATGTGAGTAAAAAAATTTCACCTGAAGATGAGAACCTGTTCTCGAAACGCGTAGTGTAAACTACAACACAAGTTGCATGACGGGAATACCAGGTAGGCCTATATGTATATATGTTATATAGGTATACTATAATTTAGTTTCATACTATATTGCAACTGGAGACATAAACAATGAATCAAATTGTGAGTTGATATTTTTTTAAAATTAGATTTTGTGTGGCCGCTAGTTTGAAATCTGTGATAAAAAACTGCCGGTTGATTGATTTATAATCAAGGTCTTTATGAAATACATTTTCCCTCCAAATTTACATATGATTGGAATATTTTTTGAGTAGGTTGAAATGGGCTAAACAAGATTGACATGGGTACGAATGCATACAAAGTTTCGAATTAATTTTACTTTTAAAATAGAGAGTATTTCGAAAGACACAGATATTTAGCCAAGTTCTTGTCGCGAGTAAGATTGCATATTGACATATGAGTATATTCTATTAGTAAATACATTGATATTATAATTTTTATCGTTTGTTATTTGAAGATGAAAAACTTCTCTTTCATTATCGCTTTGTAAACAAAGAAGAAAAGAATATCTTAGAAGACTCTTAGCCCTTGAATACTCTAATAGCGTTATGGTTGGAAAAAACAAGAGTTGAGCACGAGAGACGTGATATGGAAGACGCTATTTGATTAGTCCTCCTAAGGGCTTGATATTTTAACTGAGTATTTCTTTCAACTCAGTAGACTTATGAACCAACATAAGTCCAACGAAACGAAACGGTTTTAATCCATAAGTTTTCATTCCAAGAAAGGTAAAATATTCTTCAAATAAACAGACGCGATTTCGTATTTAGAAAACGAAGGATTTAATACCTAAAACAAGGGTTTATCGACTCCAGCGATCACGGTCAAAATGAACACCCCGTTGAAGGCCACTTTCAGTGATTAGAATGAAAGTTGTCTACAAGTTCAACCACCTTGACGAAGGTCTCAGTTTTGCACCATTTTTTCATCTCATGTTATAATAGAACTAACTTATTAACATAAGACTGACCTAGTTCTCATAAGTTGGCGGCATGCTGACTCAAGCCACGTTATATAACTCGAGTGATTGAGGAAGTCTCTTTCAAATAAACTCTTTTATTTATTACGTTATAAATGGTTTTAAATATCCACTGCCAAATGGAAATGCATTTCAATGAGAAATTATTGCATGAAGATAATATCCTTTCAAGGTTATAGTAAATGAATAAACAAGTTTTACAATAATAAACCCACAAAAAGTCTTGTACAAGATTCAAATACCTGTTCCAATCGTAAGTCTATTATTTAATTAGCACTTTCTTTTAAACGTCCTTGGAATAGTATTAATGATAATATTTTGTACTTAGGAGTATAGCCTCTAGCTATACTACTACTTAATTTCAGTTAAAACATTGTTTTGTAAACTGTTGATTCTAGTAAAATGCATGTTCAAATCATGGAAATCCAAATGAAAAATGTTAAAATATTTAAATAAATTGAGCTAGATTCCTACAATGGTTAAAATCGATATCATAAGTTCCATTGTATATTTATTAATATTGCGGTTTGGCAAAGTAATAGTTTCTTGGAAGAAATGATCCACGTTTAAATATTTTTAAACACACGCCTTCACACTTCGCTCATATTTGTGCCTGAATTCCGTTCTTAAATATTTAGAATTGGCTTATTCACGTACTCAATTATTGCTCACCTAGTTTCCCCAAGCTGATTTTTAGTAATATAAACAATTTTCCTTCAGTACAGACTTGATTTCACAAAAATTGAATATATAAGAAATAATAAATCAAATAAATGCAATAATAATAATGGCTTCTGTCTTCGCCAACAAAAAATTACAGATATTTAACTTAATAAAATAATATGTATGTACAAATAAATTTATATGTAGCTTATATAATTTAAAGTACGGAGTTTTATTTGTACATTGTAATCAATGACTTCAGTATTCAATTAATTAGGAAATTCAAAGAATGGGAATTACTTTAAAGAAGAAAACTGGAAACTTCTTATTTGTTAGTTAACGTTTTGATATAAGAAAAATAACGTGAAATAAATGTTGAAACACTAATATTATTTTGTTAATATTAATCATGAAATAATAGAATATATATTTTTGAAGATAACGAAGATGCGAAATTATGCCTAAACTCTTTTCAGAATCAAGGCTTCCGGTTTTCTACTTTAAGTTGGTTAAACAAACTTACTTTCTATCCGCTCATTGAAGTCTCTAATGAATCGAACAGTAAAATCATTCTTTACACACAAGAAGACTCCTTACTTTAAATTCAATAGGACGTTATGCATATTACAACAATTGTAATGGAACAACACATCTAAAGCAATTTTAACATAATTAAAATATTTATTTCTTTGTCTAATGATTTTTAAATGAAGCTCACACTATAGGATGAGGAAGTGAAACCTGATGTTTTTTGTTTAGGAAGTACTCGGAACCTTGAAGGTTGGTGCTATAGTATAATTATGTCCCCCTCTAGTGGAACTTAGTTGTGATGAATTGTGTGTCATAAACAATGAATTTGTGACAGCGGAATTTTTGTCTCCGTGTGACAATTCCTACCTTTAACACTGTTATAACTTCCGTATGACTAGTTTTGAAACACAGTAAGGTCTAAGAGAATGATAAGAACTCCGGAAACCCTACGGAATATGATTGGTCAGAGTCATAACGATCTGCAAGGAAACACTCTCAAGCTCTAAGAATCTCAAACACTTCTAAGCGCCGAGTTGTAAACGACTTAACTTAAACTTCCATCTCTACAAGATCGCGGTTGTACAGGGCTGTTGGCCCGAGATTTTGTGAGAAGTGAATTTTGACGCAGAATGTTACGAATGTTGGAAAACCCTGGAATCGTAATTCTGACGTCAGATGAAGCACATTTTCACCTGAATGGAAGTGACAACAAACAGAACTCTCGTTATTGGTCACAAAACAACCCTCAATAATTACATCATCGCCTGTTGTATAGCGGTATGTTCTGTGTGGGGGTGGCGAAATTTGTTGTGAGAGAGCCTTATTTTCCCCCCAAGAAAATGAGCGCTCTCTTATTATGAATTCGGAGTGTTATGTCGCTAAGGTTTGTGAATTCCTGTCCCCATCGCACAACACGTGAAACAGTGTGATTTCAACAAAATGGAACTACAGCTCACACTTCGAACGAGTCTATGGTGGAAATAAGGCGGTAGTTTCTGGGTAAAGTGATTTCCAAAAGGTGATATTGACTGGCCCCACGCTCTCCAAATCTTTCTCCGTGTGACTTTTTGTGTGGCGATATCTTAAAGGCCGTGTTTATCTGGATAAGCTAGGCACTGTGTTCGTGCTATACCTCGTGACATGTTATAGAAGGTAATGGCAAACTTTACCCAGAAGCTGGAGGAGTACGTCATAAATGGTGGTCGACACTTAACTGATGTCGTCTTTCATAAATATTATTTATTATTATTATATTTTTTACAAAAACTTGATTTTGATTTATTTCTAACCCTACTGAATTGTTTAAAATAAATAAATTTGAATTATCTTAAAAATTGACTGCTTATAGTTATTTCGAAAACCATCAATGGATTACTCTGTAGTGTATGAAAACATGTTTTTATATTTTAAAATATACTATTTGTTTATTTTTATTTCAGAAGAAAAACAATTGTAGGGGTTTCTATCCAGTAAGAAACGAGATGACTATTGCTGATGCTTCATTTACAGCTGAACTATTTGGAAACCTTCCTTTTTGTCATTAACCTAAAAATGAATGCAGACTTTATACTTGGACATTATTGTCCCAGATTTTGATAACTCCTACACGGAGGTGTGGTTCTGACCAAGGATAACTACACCTAGCACGCGACTACACAAAGTAGACTAATCGACTCTGAATGATTAATTGTTTAACTTACAGGTTGTTGTATAGAAAATTCAATGTAATTTAGCACAAAATTGATTTTAATTGTTAAACCAAGAGCCTTTCAAACAGTTTAGTAAGAGTGATGGTGGCAACTTAAAAAATTATTGTTAGTTATTTTTATAATTCTTTTAATATTTAAAGACCACATCATTCTGATCATCTTGACCAAGACATTTCGGGATAACTGCCCAACCGTTGGTCGAGGTTGAAAAAAAGTTGTATAGTCCAATACAACTTACAACTGGACTCATTCCAACTAAGTTAAGTGAGTGAACTGCACACGGAATGTAAATTGCAAGTTTATTGATGTTAGCAATATGTGAGCTTGACATGTTTGCTGTATTATTAAATGATTGTCCTCACATATTGCTAATATCATAATCAAGCTAATACAGTTGAGGCAAGTGCTTCTCTAGTAGTGCTCCTACTTATAGGGACGAATGTGATATAACGTTTATTTACTTCACCATCAGAGGAGCTAACGTATCTTATAATTAGAGTCAACTTGAGAGATATCTGGTTGGAGAATAATACTTGGCTTCTTTGATTTATTCTACAATAGCATTCAAGAACTTATCCCAATTTACTTCCTTACAAATTGTGGAAGATAAACAAGAGGACTATTCTCTGCCCTGATTAACATATTTGGCTAAATGAGAACTAAAAAAAGGATTATAATCCTCAATAAACTTTAAAATTCCTAAGTAGTTGCTATTATTTTGTGAACCGATAATTTCTGTATCACAACGGAAAGCTAATCCACATGTCTAGAAATTGGGTCGCTGGTACTACACGTCGTAGAACGTGGATCCAACATTCACGTTCTTTGTTAAACATAGAACTGTCGATTCGACCGTGTAATCGTCGTCTGTTGCATACACGTTCTATGTTTCTTCATGAAATTCCATACGGTTCGAAACATTCTTTCATTCAGAAAATCCATCTATAAATTGGATCTTTCTTTCAGGATCATTAAAAGTACGCATGGGAAACGGTGTACGTTTTCACTTGTAGGAGAGGACATGCACCGTTCTCTTTTGATTTGTGCTCAAATTACATGCTTACAAAAGATCATTGAACTGGTAAAAATTCTCTTGTGATCTTGATATAGTCTTCTTGAGGATGGATAATTCCCATCCAAATTTTAACATTCTGCTTGAACTCTTGAACACTAAAAATTGCACACTTATTCTGTAATATCTTGCCATAGTCCTATGTTGTTTTAGTAATCTGGTTCCAAGTTATCTCTTGTTTGATTAAATAACTTAACATTCAGCTCCATTTTAGATTTGTCTAACTTTTGAACATTATATTTTTTTAACATTTGTTCAGGAAAAACTTTGGGGCCATAAAGAAATGCCTACATTTCTTAGTAGTTGATAATCCGACAGCGGTCATGTGTCCATCGCAGGTGAACCAGAGCATTGTCATTTTAGTTTCAATTTAATATTTCGGCTTGAATTATTTATATAGAGTTATAGGCGGATAAACTTATTTAAAAATACTGTATCTGATATTAGTACAGAATTTAAAGTATGAAAAATTAACTGGTGAAGTATATTCTTTTCATGAGTTATACAACTTCAAATATATTGTCTCCTAAAGGAAAAATCAGTTTATGTTTATCAGAAATACAGAAACTGTTATACATATGTTCAATAGATACAGAATAACTGTCGTGCTCTCCAGAAATGGGTTCACGTACAGTTTTGATTACAGGGTTTGTGGAGTACTGTACTGAAATTAATTGTTGCAAACACACGTATCTTATACAATCTATTATTAGATGCTCTTTGTATTATCAGAGTAACTTGAGAATTCTTTTAGAGTTTTAAATCACCTGATAATTTATAACGATTACGATATAATGAATTAATTGCTGTAACGAATGAAGATTGACATTTGTAATGCATAGTCCTACTAAAGGTAAATGATTAATGTAGCCTAATCTACATACGGACTCTGTATTTAGGTCTTTCTCTTTCTAAGGTCGCGGTCAAGAGCGAATATATTACGTTGTATTTAATATGTAGCGGATCATACTTATGTATTTATTAAGATAACTTAGTCTTGTTGATTGTTTCTTCTGTTTTATTTTATAACTACGCGTCATTGAAAATTAACTTTTTTTTTAAAATTACCGTCTGGCACAAAAAACTTTTCTTTATTCATATGGTGTTGGTTTTTTGTCAACATTTCATAAGACAAAGTACATTTTCCTTGATATCTCGAAATGGCTAGTAAACGTGTTTAAACATTGTATCTATGGAGCGTATCCGGTTTACTAATTCAGGTTTGTATCTAACGCCTTCGACAGCTGCAAAGCTGTACAATATGGAAAATATTTCAGTACGAACAATTTAGGGTTAATTCGCTCGTTCAACGAAACAAGCAGATCAACGAAACGAGCGAAGTAAGCTGCTAAAATCTGTTATCAGTCAAGTCGAATTAGCAATTTTTAAAATTGAATCATATAACAACATACGTATCAATCTTATTAGTCACGTATACAATGAATTAGAGAACATTATATATGTATTATTTAGTTAACGGTTGTATATTTAACGGTTAATGGTTGTATTACAAGAATTTATGTAACAGAATTTGTTTGAAAACTAGTAACACCACATATAAAATCTAAGTTGATTAAATACGTTGTGATCAGTCAAATTGTAGGGATTTCAATAGTAGAGAGATGTGCAACTAATGGTGTTTTATCTTTGAAGTATTTTTTTTTGTATTAGATGAGGGTCACTGAACTATAGAGTGATGGGGTTAAGGACCCGTCGGAGTCATCCACCAGGGTAGCAGACAGTGCGCACGGGTGAAGCTATACTTATATATTAATTAGGAAATACTTGTTATATAATAAAAATCAATCTCTAGTACATACAAAATATCTGTATTCTTTAGTTACTCACCAATAGCTAGTCCTGAAATGAATCTTCCCATGTAGAGCGAGAATTTACCAGTAGAGAAGGCAATGATGGCCCATCCAATCAGGAAGGGGACAGAAGTTAATTGCACTGCAGTCTTACGACCCAGAAGCTCTGTCAGGAAGCCGGCAAGGATGGCACCTCCAGGTGTTGAGATCACACCTAAGCTCGCTGTAAAACATTTCCAGTTCAGTATATCATGTAATTAATAATATTTTACAATGCATTGGATTAAACACTTTAGAAGTTGACAGATAAAAACAAATTGAGGAGCTATGAAATTAATAACAAATACAATTCCTAGTCTGAATTTTTATTATACATAGAACATGGACTGCTCTGTTTGAATCCTAAAAAATGTTGATTCTTTTTTATTTGATATGTGAAATCAAACTGTAAATAATGACTAGAAGTTTTGAAAGTATGCACAATATGAAAGTTCTTAATACAGTACATTAATGTACATTAATAACAACTAGAAATCATATTTAATGTAACAGCAGATATTTCTTGTTGAAACTCCATATTCAAGGATTTAATAAAGCAATAAAACTAAAGTTTCAAAACTATTTTAATAAATGAGCTACAATTGTTTCGTATTGCGGCATCATCGGTCATCATTAGTTGCCCGATGATGCCCCAAGGCGAAACAATTGTAGCTCATTTATATTATTATAATAATTTTGAAACTTTAGATTTATTGCTTTATTTAATCCTCGAATTATAATTCAGATCACTAAAATTCCACGTGATTTCTATTAGAAGTTCAAGAGAGTTTTTCCATCCCGACACCCAGGAATCTGATTTAGTAACTTCAGGTAACATTCTACCAGTATATTGTGGAATTCGGAAGAAATCATTTTGAATCGTTTCATTACTATTAAAAGCAAAGTTAAAATGTCGATTTTGATCTTGTTTTTAGTTAACCAATCTTACATTTCAGATATTATTCCAATTAAAAAGACTGCAGGTTAGGTTAGGTTATGTTATTGCAATAAGACCGCTGCAGGTTGGGTTAAGTTATGTTAGTTTATCACAATTAAAGACTTCTACAGATTAGGTTAGGTTAAATTATTGTACTAAGATTGCTGTAAGTTGGATTAGGTTAGGTTATTGCAATTAAAGACTACTACATGTTAGGAAACGTTACGTTATTGCAATAAGATCGTGGTAGGTCAGGTTAGGCTTTATTATTACAATAAAATAATAAGACAGCCGAAGGTTAGGTTATTATAATTAAAGATTTTTCACTGCAGACATAAAACGTATCGAGAGAGAAAAAAAATAGATGATGATGTTTATTGGACTTACCTATCCATGAGGCGTCGTCATGAGTGATATGAGCGTATTCAGCTGCTTCCAATTGAGGAATGAGTACTGCTGAGTATCCTTGACACATGCCTACTGAGATGGAGTTCGTATGTGCAGCTATCGTTGCTACTACCTGTAAACATAGAAGGAAACTACGCGTTACATTATGAATGTTTAAATCTAGTAAACATAGTGTGGTACTCTAAAATGTTATTAAAATATAGTAAAAATGGGAAGTCGTAACTCATATAGGGAATGTCCTGGAATCCTGTTAAAATATTATCTATAGCAAGGATATATGATTCTCAACTTCTTCTCAACAACACTAATCACAGCGTCTTTGTAAAGTTACATTAACATATTTATTATTATTCCACGTTTCACAAAAATATATAAAACATCTTCTATTATTTTGGAAAAACTGTCATGTAAATGATTATCGTAAAGAAAAATGGATACCAAAACACATTAAAAAACAATAGATGCATTACACTTATTTAGAAAGGAACTCGAAGATATCCAGTTTTTCTATTCAATTGACAGCTAGAATTTAAAAGTGCTTGCATTTTATGAATGGTGTTAAATACTACATCTGAGGTTGTGTTTTATTAATATTTAATTTAGAACCTGATTGAGTACGAGGGTTTAAAGAAATTGGGTTTTAAACAAAGTCTATGGTTATATTTAAATCGGAGCTCCCAGCTTCACGATTTAGAAGTTCCGTGGGTATTGTACATTTACAGAGATGACCCAGTTTCGTAAAGAAAATTGGGAAGTTAAAATTTTAAGCGTACTCTGGTTGAGAAGGCTAGGTTAACGCCGGCGGGAATTTTGCTGTCTTGACTTACAGTAGCCTCAGACTAGGAGTGTGTCTGGTGTAATGGGCGTGTCCTTCCTTCTACTTGTTTCCCTAACCTGACTTGACGGTACAACCCATTCCAAGAAAACTAGGTACACAAATTACTGCTTAGCTACTTTTAATTCTTAATTTTAAATACAAGTTAATTCTAAAAAGTTTAAATTGTAAACGTTTTATTCTTATTTACACAGATAAAAGAAACGAAAGTAGGGTAGGCGTTTACACAGAAGCATTTGAGGTCTATATTTTTTTATTGGGGTTGTACCGCTGAAAGCAAACGCAACAAACGAAGTGTGGGGTCCCTCTTTTCCTCTCCACCCCAGACACATTCCTACCTTGAGGATACTTACCACACATTGCCCGACTAAAATGACACTTAGCAGGCTTAGACTTCATAAGCTGTTGCACCAAGGAGTTAAGTTTTAATTTCGTTTGATCGTTTCAAGGGTAAAAACAAAAGTTATTTGGAATCATAAAAAAACAAACAGAGCTGATATTTTCTTGTTGTCATTTGGGTATCAATATAGTAATTTAAAATCGAAATTTTATAGAGAAAAACAGATTACTACCAATTAGATTAATTATAAGTTTAAAATACCTGCAAGATTATGACATTTTAAAGATAAAACTTTGGAAGAAAAATAAATTATACGAAGCGAGCCAAGGCTTCTGACTCGTCTATGCTAACGGCAAGGCCAGAGTCTCTAAATATTAATATAATTACAAATACCTTAATTGTTTATTGTCTTTTAATGTGCGCATAAATAGACAATTGAAGACAAAATCTTTACATAAACAAAAAGGAAATGTGACATTAAGGAGAGAAGATCAATCTGTTAAACCAGTTTAGTTTATTTACTTGGATATTCTGACGTGTGTATAACTTATGTAACAAGTTACTAAATACAGTGCAGTCTGCTTTGCTTACGTAAATTGATTGCTAAGGTTACAATCTCTCCCTGCGGCAATGTTTTGAGTACCATCAAGGATGTAGACAACAACAAATAAACTTTAGACATGTTGGTAAGGTGATTATATAGAGTATATAGATTAACAAGAAATAAACTTTACACATGCCGAAACGGTGATTATATAGTTATATAGATTAACAAGATATAAACTTTACATATGCCGAAACGGTGATTATATAGTTATATAGATTAACAAGATATAAACTTTACACATGCCGGTACGGTGATTATATAGTTATATAGATTAACAAGATATAAACTTTACACATGCCGGTACGGTGATTATATAGAGTATATAGATTAACAATAAATAAACATTACACATGCTGATACGGTGATTATATAAAGTACAAAGGCAACAAGAAATAAACTTTACACATGCCGGAACGGTGATTATATAGTTATATAGATGAAAAAGAAATAAACTTTACACATGCCGGTACGGTGATTATATAAAGTGCAATGACAACAAGAAATAAACTTTACACATGCTGATACGGTGATTATATAAAGTACAAAGACAACAATAAATAAACATTACACATGCTGATACGGTGATTATATAAAGTACAAAGGCAACAAGAAATAAACTTTACACATGCCGGTACGGTGATTATATAGAGTATATAGATTAACAATAAATAAACATTACACATGCTGATACGGTGATTATATAAAGTACAAAGGCAACAAGAAATAAACTTTACACATGCCGGTACGGTGATTATATAGAGTATATAGATTAACAAGAAATAAACTTTACACATGCCGGAACGGTAATTATATAGTTATATAGATTAACAAGAAATAAACTCTACACATGAACAAGAAATAAACTTTACACATGCAGGAACGGTGATTATATAGTTATATAGATTAACAAGAAATAAACTCTACACATGCCGGTACGGTGATTATATAGAGTACATAAACAACCGGAAACAAATAAACTTTACACATGCCGATACGGTGATTATATATAGTACAAAGACAACAAGAAATAAACTTTACACATGCTGATACGGTGATTATATAAAGTACAAAGACAACAAGAAATAAACTTTACACATGCTGATACGGTGATTATATAAAGTACAAAGACAACAAGAAATAAACTTTACACATGCCGGTACGGTGATTATATAGAGTATAAAGATTAACAAGAAATAAACTTTACACATGCCGGTACGGTGATTATATAGAGTATAGACCTATAGATTAACAAGAAATAAACTTTACACATGCCGGTACGGTAATTATATAGAGTATATAGATTAACAAGAAATAAACTTTACACATGCAGGAACGGTGATTATATAGTTATATAGATTAACAAGATATAAACTCTACACATGCAGGAACGGTAATTATATAGAGTACATAAACAACCGGAAACAAATAAACTTTACACATGCCGATACGGTGATTATATAGAGTACATAGACAACAAGAAATAAACTTTACTCATGCTGATACGGTGATTATATAAAGTACAAAGACAACAAGAAATAAACTTTACACATGCCGGTACGGTGATTATATAGAGTATATAGACAACAAGAAATAAACTTTACACATGCCGATACGGTAATTATATAGAGTAGCCTATATAGATTAACAAGGAATAAACTTTACACATGCCGGTACGGTGATTGTATAGAGTACATAAACAAACGGAAACAAATAAACTTTACACATGCCGATACGGTGATTATATAGAGTACATAGACAACAAGAAATAAACTTTACTCATGCTGATACGGTGATTATATAAAGTACAAAGACAACAAGAAATAAACTTTACACATGCCGGTACGGTGATTATATAGAGTATATAGATTAACAAGAAATAAACTTTACAGATGCCGGTACGGTGATTATATAGAGTATATAGATTAACAACAAATAAACTTTACAGTTATAGTTATAGATTTTCAATATTTAAAGGTTAATATAGGATTAACGAGTACATAGAAAAATTGTATCAAACGGCTGCCATTTTGGAATTTAAAAATAACAAATATATTAAGCGAATTAAATAGCTAGCTTATATCCCAAATTTTTATTAAATCATCCTTATTTGTTTTTTTAATTTTTTAAGTTATACAGTTCAAATTTACATTTGTATTTTCTTCCATATACTCTATATTCTCAGTAGTATAGAAGTAATATGGCGGGTCAAAAAATCTGTTTTGAATTTTCCTCGCAAATATACGTTTTGAGATCACCTTAGCGCATAGAAGTCTGTCTGTCTGTTTGGTATCCATTGTCTGTACATTGATCAACAGCCCAACTGTTGATTAACAACCCAACGGACTTTAAGGAAGCTCGTTACAGCAAATAAAATTCTTGAAAATTTTAAGACATAAACATATAGACATGCTTTCATGTCTGAAAGTATTTATATGTATAAATCAATTTTAATATGAGCACATTTAAGTAAGATGATATAATTTATATGTACTTATATTTAAAGTAATTATTTGTACTATTGTTGAAGGTAGTTAGATCTAATAACTACTTAATTTATAATATGAAACTAAACGTAATATTAATATTCAAATGTACACATGATTTGGTTGTTGATATAAACATAACTGTTTTAGAAAAACTATTCTTTTATAAATACCAATCTTAGATCCTCATATCCTTCTACAAATTCAAATGTTTTAACAATAAATTCAACCATGATCTCTGTCTATGCACTCTTATGCTACTAACATTTTTCTTTTGTTGCAGACATGACATCAGCATCTTCCTCACCCCCCAAATTCTTTGTAATAATTATATATATATGTGCCTTTAAAATAACTTTATGTTCTGCCTATGTATCTGTTTGGTATTTATGCCCATGCTTTCTGTACGTCGCTAACAGTTTTCTTCTGTTGCAGCTTGATTTAAATTTATGTAACATGTATATGTATATGTTTGTGCTTCTAACGACTTTTCTGCTTAGTGAAGCAATAGTTTGCTATTTGCAGCCATTACGCAATTCCCTAGATGCTGCAGTCGCTCTCCCCAGTGCATGTCCGTGGGGGAGAGGGAGGTATTTTTAGTGGGTATGCCCTACGGAGAGAGTCCCACAGTATCTCTCTGGAGAGATATCTGTATAAGTATGCTCTTTTACCTCCCTAAAAAAACAAAACAAAAACATATCCTTATTCTCAGACAGTTATGAGAATACAGACAGAGACAGTGGTTGTGAAACAATGTTTTTACACAGGATAGTACGCAGTAGGCGGGCGAAATGATTTAGTGCGCTCCGCCAACTAGGCTGCTTCTTGCTCTACCTGCCTTAAAACAAAACTACAAAATATGGATTTTCTCAAAACTAGTTTAACAATTTTTATCTAATTTGACTAAAAACTTTGTTTGAATGAATTTGAAGAAACATTTTTAACTTTCAAAAGTTGTTTTGTTTTCCGTCCTAAAGGAAGTACAGCTACATTTTAATAAGAGAGGAAAACGGAGGGAGAACGTGTGTGTAGTCAAAAACTGTATTTATCAAGTTTAAAATTATATTGCGCGGGTTCTGGAGGCAAACAAGTTATAATTTGTGTCTGCCTTTGAACTCAAGGAAATAGTTATTAAGTAAACAAAGCTTTGCTAAAGTTGTCGAAGAAGAAAGTTACGAGAAAGTTTGCAAGGTCTGATTCTGATAATGATGGCTTTATTGTAGAAGATCTAACAACTTCCTTATACAATGAGGGTCAAAGCATCCAGGAAGGCCGTGCTTACAATAACTATAGAAAGCTATATACTTTAAACAACTTAAATCATATTTATTTTACGTTTGTCCTAGGCTTGTTGAGGGAAGTAGAAAAATAGTGGATTTCTGTTTGTTGCACTAGGTCATGGTTTAGTTCATTCAATAGCTGCAGTGTATCTGTGCGTCCGAAGGTTCTCCCTTCCATATCCTTTCACTTCGCCGCCAATACTTCTTGTGATTCATCAAACCGCCGAGTGAAAGTCTCTTGAACCAAATTCAGAACAAGAGGAAAAGATAACAATCAAGCCTATAGCTGTGCAATCAATCACTTTAGACAGTTCATTAGGGAAACTGTTTTATGTGTTACCAATGTTATTACCCTATCAATTTATATTGATTAATCAATATTAATTCGTAAATTAAAAATAAAAGTATTTGAATTAAATACTTCATTTGGAAAAGAAAAATGTATGTACATATTACAACGTAATGTGGGAAATTTAGATAATGTAGAGTTTCGCTAAAAGATGCGTAAAGAGACAGAAGCAGAAAATAATGTAGGTATCTCATTTTCTCTTTATTATGGTAATCTCATGTAGTCTTGGATATTGTTGACAAATATTTGTAATACGCTTTGGTAGAAAGATAAAAAGTTGCTTTGTTTAAGTTAAAGTTTATATTAATTTCATTTTATAAGTTGTAAATTACTGCTGTAAATCTCTGAAATAGCAGTGAAATAAATAATGTCAAAAAAAAATTCATACCAGTTATTCGCACCTTATTGGGTTAGGTTAGCACATCTTCCCTATGTGTGGGCTCAAAACGTTATGGTGTTGACCCTGCATTCTAAGAAAAAGTGGAAAGCTTCTATTGGTATTGAATTCTGGTTGAAGAGGCTACTATTAAGAAGGATTGTATTGATCAAGAATTACACGAACAATAAACGGTCTAGTAAACCTAGACCGTTACAAGCTGTTTTGATACAGAATATATTAGGTTAGGTTTATTTAGATTAGGTTGGTATATTTTTGTTTTAGTTCGGTAAGGTTGGAATAGGTTAGGTTAAGTTACTAAAATGTAGAATTTTACAATACTCATTTAATTTTGGATGGCAACATTATTCAGATAATATTAACATTTTCTTAGATGGAACTGTATACGTAGGAATCCTTATAAAATAAAAATAAAATTAGAAACAAATTATAAATAAAAGAAATTTTCTTTGGGTACCAAAACCGTTATCGGGATTTTCCTTAAATCTGTTCATAAGCATTATCTATTATCTTTAATTAATGTCATTTTTAATATGTTTTATCTTTTTATTGTTATTTACAAAGTTTTACTATAATAAAAAAATAATAAAAAACGACTCTGTTTGAGGTATTAAAAAAAAGAAAACAATTTAACAAATTAATACTATTTGTAAACAATGTTTGAATTAATATTCTATAACTTCTGGATATTATTTATTTTAAGTAAATTATTTAAAATGGTTGCCTACAAATTATGCATAATAATCAAGTAGATTAAAGCCTAGAAACTAGGGCGACCTAAAACCCAATCTATAGTAAATGACCTTGATGACGAAGGAGTGGCCTACTAACTAATCTAGACCTCCTTCGGTTTGTTTGTTCTTTAACAGTTTAATGCAAGATAAACAAGTAAGTGACACTGCACTTGATGTTCTAAACATTCCTGCAACCTACTCTGTTAAATGCTTCACAGATTCATTAACTACTCGACCTTTATCCTAGAGCTTGTTGGTTCAAGTAATTTCATGTTTTAAAATGTTTCAATATTTTTTTTTCATCTATCTATTTTTTATTACACTAAGTAGTTTCTTTTAATTTTTTTTTCATTAATTAAAATATAGACCGTTAAAAAATTAAAGTTCTGATTTCTTGTTGATTCTTACAAATTTAATGTTGTTGCACAACGTATCTGAAACAACAAATTTATATCGATATATTTACTGTAAGGAATGAGTTTTTATATTTCGGAATAAACTGTTCACTTATCCAACCAATGAAGTATTTGGCATTATTTTTGATTCACTATGTGAAACAAAATACATAAAGCAATAAAATGATTATATTATTCCCCACACAGACTACAAGTAAGTGTTGTTATAAGTAAAAGAAGTTGATGGGTGCCATCATGGTACTTACACAGCTCATCGATTCTCTAAATGTAATGCCCAAAAGTTGGTCTTTTGGGACTTGTAGGTAATTTTAAAATGTATTGGTTTAAAGGGGTAGTGTACTGATGGGACCATTTGTCTGTGCGCGCGGCTCTGACGCTACTAGCCGTTCTGTAAAAGTAGGGCTCGCTCACCCAACTATGTTTGTCTACCTTTCGCGAGACATAATTACAGTTTACAAGATTTGTAGTGCACATAGAAACATGATGTTTACAAACAAATTTTATTGTTTTACGTCCTTTAAAATATCAGTACTAGCAAAGGTAACATCTAAAAAATGTGATACTAAAAGTTGATTTACAATATTAAATTTATGGATTGTCTACATAAATTTTAATCCAGCTCTTCAATGCTGCTCAAATCATCGTCGTCATCATCCTCCTCACTGCTGTCGCTGTTTCCTACTGATATAATCATTGATTTCACGAGGTCGTCGATCCGCGGCTCAGCTGAAGCGTAATTATTTTCAATAGTTTTTACATACTCGCACTTGTTCTCCCATTCTTTTGCACCAATGAGGTGGAATTTTTTCTCTGCTAATGACTTGATGCTCTCGAAGCTACATTGAAGACAGGTGAATAATCTACGCCCGGCGCGCCGCGCGGGTCCACATGTTTTTGGAAATGAGCGATAACCACTCCCCTCTCCCCCGCCGTGCCATAGCAAGCATAGCGCACAGACAGTACACAGTATATAGGGTAAGTTTGTTCGACGCAGTTGTTACACATCTTATCTGAACCTCGGAATTGTGCAACGCTTCACTTGTGTCAGTATCTCCTCTATGGTGGGCTTCGAACAGGATCTCGTTACTATCAGGAAGTCATGGATAGAAATTGTATTTTTGGTAACTTCATTATTTGACATCGTAGAGAGGTGGGGTTGATACCATTAGATGAAAATTTGTATGGAATTAAATTGTATTCAATGTAATGTTAAATAACACACGCGATAGAAACAAAAAAAAACTGTTTAAATCGCCCGTCATTTTGAAATTTTAAATTATCCCTTTCAATATTTCAATAGAGTTCGATGAACATGCTATAGTCCCCTAAACTAAATTTTATGTTCCTATCTTTATTTTTGTTGCTGTTATCGTGCTTACGTACAAACGACAACGACGACAGACCGACAGTAAGTAAAAAATAGTTTTTTCATTTTGTCAAAAAATTGGGTCAAATTTTTTTTGCTATTAAACATAACCTAACGTAACCTAACCTTAACCTAACGTATACTGGGTAAGTAAAATTTTATAGAGAATAAAATTGGAATAAATAATTCGAAGCGATAAATGAAGGAATTAAACAAATTAATAGCTAGAAAAATAAAATTGAACCAACTATAAGAAATAAAATAAAATTATAAAGCATTAAAAAAATGTAGCCAATACTTGATTATAGTTATTGAAAATACAAATGTCTCGTGCTCTTACCCAGCGATTAAATAATTCATATAATCAATCAAAAATAGTTAAACAAATCGACAGGCAAAACAATACTAAAATAAAAACAGCAATGGCATATGCTACAAGTGAACAGTAGTTCGACTGCTTCTCTTAACGTTTCTTCCTAACATCTACTTTTAAATCTAACAGAACTACTCTATTCTTGGGATTCTTTGGATGTTTTTGTACTAATTATGAGCTAAGTAAAAAGAATTTCTGAGCTCTTACTTTAAAAAGTTAATGCAAATGTACTGTTTTCATATCTAGTTTCACGTGCACGTTGTAATTTTTGAAAAATGATTTTTCTATTGACTCTCATATACAATAATATGTTTTTATTATAAACAGTAGCCTAATATCCAGAACTTTATATAATACATTAGTTAAATATCTAAATATTTTGTAAGAATAATTTTAATTTGTTCAAATTTGGGATGTAGGTTTCATTGAATAAGTTTGTAAAGCAGAAAACTCGGTATGTAAATTTCAAAATAGCTGTAATTTTCAAATAAAAATCATGAAAAGAACACGAAAAGAAATGAATTCGCTTTTTATGATCATCAGCCAACAGCTGAGTGTGTAATGTGTTTTAATTTTTACTATCGTTAATAATTTATAATAATAATTCCCGAATACAAAAGTGTAATAATAATGATCATATTTCACACCTAAACTAAAATTGTATTGATTTATACAATTCATTAGGCCATACAGTATAGGTCAGATTTACCATAGATTGAAGGACATGCTAAAACCCTTTCCCGCCTACCAGATCATGCAACATACAATCACTTCGCCTTTGAACTTTACATCACCACATCTCAAAATGGTGTTTTAGAAGATATAATGACGAAGCAGATAAACAGAAGTTGATGACGGGAAAGTTCCGGTTTTATGTAATAAATCCGCTAATAATTTAATTGTAATTGCATTACGACAAGTTTTAGCAATTATCAACGCCATCATGGTAACGGTTGCATAACTAAGTGCATGCAACAGATTGTCTTGAGAACCTTAAGTTAGTATTTTCAAATGGCCGTGAAATTATAGTGACTGTTTATATTCGGATACGCTTTCTCATTTCATTTAAATTAAATGCTGCAAAAGGTTTTTCTTGGGGAAATAATTCAAAATTAATCGCTTTCATTCGTTTTCATGCACTCGCTTTGGTACATATGATTGCGTAGGGGGAGAAAATGTACCCTGTTTTCAAAAGGTAGACTACTACCAGCAACCTTTTGTTTTCTCATAACCTTAGGTTGTTGTTAAGATAAATTAATTGTGAAGCATATAAAATAAGTAAGGCCAAAGTCTATATTATGCATATTTGAGAATATATGTACCCTCTGCTTTCTTTAATTGAGTCATATTATTTTTGGTTGACGCGTTTCGGATATATCCTATCTTCAGGAACAGATTTATACATAACCAAACTCACAATAGAGGTATGATTTGGTTAATTGAATAGAAATTAAGGAAAAATTAGTATATTTAAGTTACAGAACACATGTGCAAATATTTGGTTTAATAATCAATATATTTTAAACAAACCGTTTAAAAACATTGCACAAACGTCCCTACTCTCATATCCCACGAACGAAATAAAACCCAACCAACAAATTTAACAATGTTTATTCAGTATGTTGTTATGAATATATATTATGCATCTTTAAATAAAGTTATTTGATAATGATTGATTGTTCATATTGTTGGTATGGTATAATCGGACTTTTACCATAATTTGTGTACATAAAAACTAATACACGACGTTTCGAGAGTATAAATCAATTCTCGTTATCAAGTGTAAAAATTAGAGCATACACGAGAAAACCATTTAGGGTCAGTAGAGTAACTTAGAGCCATGTTTATAACTAAATCTAAAATCTATCTATAATCTAAATCTATAAACCTAAGAAAAGAACTTAAGCCTATAATTATTGTTTTAGGCTTAAGTTCTTTCTTAGGTTTAGTTTCCAACATGGCTCTAGGCTATGGTCAGTGTTTTCTCTGTTATTCTCTAAGTTTTAACGATTCGGATTATAGTTTTTTTGTTTTAATTTAACACCACAATAAAAAATACGTAGCGTATAGGTTTTAAAAACAGTTTTTGTAAGATGTGAGACAAACAATTCAATAGCCATTAAAAGATGGATTATATTTTCATTGATTACTCTTTATTTGGACCCGTAAGTAAAACCAAAAACCATTATAATTTCACGCGCGTGTCTGTAAGTCGCAACTAGTGTACACAAAGATGAAACTATATACTTCAAACTTTGAATTTATATTCTTTCGCTTATCTTACATACAGGAAAAATATAACCGTAACAAAAAAATGATCTTGGGGTAGTTAGGGGCAAAAACATTCGACTTGAAATTTTTTTTTTTGGAAAGTTTATGTGTAGAATATCAAATAAAACTAGAATTTATTCTGATTACAAATATGTATGTTTATTTTGAGGAAGAAACCAGTATATTGGTACTATGCTTCTTAAAATACTTTGAATTTAAACAAATAACGGTCCCTATATGCCTAAGTCGTGAGGTTTTAGCACACGTTTGACCTTTATATTGAAGAAATGGCAACCAATACGCTTTGTTTTAGTTCTTAGAAACTATCTTGAACTAAATTTTTAGACCGGATTTTGAGAAAATTGTAGTTTTGTGTTTGTTAATCAAAGACACCCCTAAATCTTAAATTATGGAAAAATTAAAATGTAGTTCCGAGACATTGCCAAAATTCCACTACCAAATTTGATTAAAATCGTTCCACGCGTTTGGGCAGTAAATTATTGCAAAGACATTTAAACAGACGTCATTACAAAAACAACCTATGGCAACTCGGAGGACCTAAAAATCGATATCCACATAAACTCGATATCGATTATAAGACCCATCTACGCATGAGAGAAAGTAAAATGTCTTGAATTCAAATAAATTTCCATTACTTCAGTATTTGAAGGTTCGATTCCAACAGGAATTTAATCGGCACACTAACTTTATCTCACACCTATAAACAAAATCGTAGTAAAAAAGTGAAAATAATTCATGAACAGTATTTTACAAGGTTAATTATCTAAAAATTTACTCAACCGATCTTGATTAAATAATTTCTCGTGAAGTATGAAGGTTTGTGAAAACAGTCAGAGTTTATTTATGTAATTTTCAATTTACTTGGAAATTTTCTTTAAAGCTCGGTTTGGTAGATTGGTACATCATAACATTTTATAACCTTAACATTTTACTAATATTTTATTAATATGGCTTTAACAGACTTTGAGACATTTTTTATTTTTTAAGATGGCGTCTATAATTTTCATCTACCGCATTTTTAGAGATATGATCGCCATTCGTGTGTTTGGCCCAAAGTATTACATTTTATAAAAAAATGAATTTTGTCTTTATTGTTGTTGCAGTTTTGTCTACAAAATTGTGGTGTAGCTAAAATATCCTCCCATATAGAATTTAATAAAATCGACCTAATTAAACGTTTGTCTACAAAAGACAGTTATTATTTAAAAATTACAACTTAACTCATGAGACCACTTTTCATTTAAAAAATATGTAATGTGAAAAATAATAGTAAATGCTTAAATAAAAACAATGTTTTGAAACCATTGTCATTATTAGTTTCAAACTATTATTATTATCTAAACTAAATAATACTAATGAAGGTAAATATTTGTTTTGATCGATTCGAGTTTGTAAAGATAGTTGTCAATGTTCACATTCATCCCCCTCCCCTTACGTTTCACTAGCTTCAGCGACATCTAAAACTCCGGAATATCTAATTCAGTTAGTTTTAAATTTTGGCCAGTTCTTGAGTTTCTGGCCTTCTGTGCGATTGAACGTTTTCATAAGGAGTGAGTTTATTGAAATCCTTCACAGCTGCATTTGATCAAAAGTTAGAAGACGTATTCCATTCAACTGGATTTAATCAATTCAATACTAGGCTTCAATCCTTATGTAGGCTAGAGTTCGGCATAAAATTAGAAATAATAAATAAATCATGATGAACATTGTATGAGACTTATGTTTACTGATAATACGATCCTGGTGGCTGCTCATACATTATATTTAAAACGTAAGAGACGATTTTGAAAAAATCGATATTTTTTATATTTGTTTCCTCTAACCTAAAAATGTTCTAGACTTAAAATTAATAAAACTCAAATTTTATCAAAATTTCGATTGTATTTTTTCCCCTAAGTGTGAAATATTTGTGAAATTAATATATTTTGTTAGGGTACTTTAGAGCTATGTTTAAGCTAAGCGAAACCAAATCTGTACAGCCGATTTTGAGAAAAAGTGTTTTGTACTTTTCTCTGACATATAGGCTACAAAGTTTGAGATGTTAAAATCATATTTCATGTGTTTACCTCTAACTTATTATACTAATCAAATTTAAACAAAATATGTTCAGCAGTTTAGTCTTCGTAATATTTGATGTACGACGACTACGGTCAATTAAAAAATTTTCATCGATTTCTGCTGATTCCGAATTTTTAGAATGATATTATTAAGTCTTTGTATAAGTCAAGTTGAATCATAATTCTTATTTCTGATTTTGATAAAATAGATATTGTATTTTGTTTTTTAATGGAGCTGAACATTTTAAGTTACACAATCATATTTTTGAGACATAAGTCCAGGCCTACAAATTTACAAAAACTGAATTTTAACGAAATTGAGTCAGCCGTTTGTGTTATAGAGATTTTTACGGATTGACAGTGAAAGTTTTTTATTTCCTCTTTTATAACTTAAATGTTACAAAGTAAAATATATAAAACGATGAAATAAAAACATCAAGGAAAATCGTGTTTGCGTTATGTAAGCAAAGAAGATTCTAGATTCACAAGAAATTATTTATCTGAGATCATAGTCACGCTATATTGGATAAGTGTTTGTTGTTTAAGTTTTTTATTTATTAAGTTATATAATTATTATAATTTAGCAATTTTGCTTCGTTATCAACTCAAAGTTCAATGCTGCAAACTTGACTTGGGGTTTTCCTTTCACACGTTCATTTTAGTTTTACAAATTATTATCACGTAACATGAAAAAATGTTTGCTTGCAAAACGTAGTTAAAATACTCTCTCTTATAAAGAGTGTTCGAGTAGGGCTACATCGTGAACTGTTTCTAGTGGTAAATATAAGACAACATTTTATATTAACGCTTTGTTCCCGTCTGACGGCCATTTTGTGTTTTTTTTTCGAAAAAATAATGTTAACTTTAGAAATTATTAAGATTTCGAGTTTAATCTAGGTATACAAATTTTGTATGCTATTTTTTACCAGTATAACAAGAACCATAATTGTAGTGTAAACGTTTAAAAATACGAATGTTAAAAATGTTTCATGTTAAATTTTACAAAAATCGTTTGGTTTATGAAAAAATGTACATGTGACAAAATAGTTTCCTCTTCCAACGGCAAACGAAATGGTTTTAATAATATTCCTGTAAGTCAATGGGTAATGAAGTTATCGACAAAAAAGTTAATTTCTTGGTAATTGTCTCAAACACCCAAAATTAGCCTAAAACTAAAATATTTTTAAATTTTAAAGAAAAAATTAAAATCATGTTATTTGTCGTTAAAAGAGCAAAATATTTTGTCTTTGTACATTTTCGTAAAACGAACGATTAAAAAAAAAACATTTTTAACATTTTTAAACGGTCGCCATTTTGAAAATTTACATAATAAAGTTTAGTTTTAAAAAGTATTAAAAAAATGTGAACTCCAAATTTAAACTCGAAAATCTTAATAAGGTCCAAAGTTATCATGATTTTATGAAAAAAAAAATAAACAAACACAAAAAGGTCAACAGACGGAAAAGGAGCCGTTACCGGTCCTATGTTTGTATGAATTTTTCTTCTTCTTATATTTGGCTCTCGAAACAGTTTACGAAGTATGTACACTTCCTGACACACTCTTTATATATTCATTATTCCTTTGTTAGTTTAAATGGCTATTTACAGAATATTTGTATTAACCCAATATTAGGGTGTTTTAAAATTATTTACTTATTTTATTATTCACTACAGAATTGATTTTATCATTTTATTATGAAAATATAGCTATTTCCAGCACCCTAATGAAACAGTTGAGAGACATGACCCTCAAATAATCATAATCCTCTCTACCTCCCGAAATCCCCATTCCGTAGGTACAATGAATATGTATATTGGTAGTATATGTATTCATTGGTAGGTACGACCCCTAGGCAAGGACACTTGGAGCTGGATTAAGTCCAACAATTGTCTGGCCGAACTAAGAGGAGGGGAGCTCTCAGCCAAATGAAGCCGGACTATCTGAGGTTCAGGGAAGTTTGGTGCTGAACCCGCACGGTGATTCCTCATAGAGCAGACAGAGTACTGATAGCTCAACTGAATCTGGTGTAAAGAGGCAACGACAGCAGTTGACACCAGAGGATGTTGGTTGTAAAAAAGAAGAAGGTGACGTTTAAAATGGTTCGACGGAGACGGTAGGAAGGTTATTGTATTATTTGTAGATAAGGTGGTTGTGGAAAAGCTAGGGATTCTGGAACTTGAACACACAGACACAAGATTCACAGAGGAGATAATTCAGAGGATCAAGAGGGAGATAGCCGCCTAGCCTTATAAGCGATAATGTAAGGACAACCAGTTATCACCTGGAACGAGGAGCTGTGGTTTTGGGTTGCAGCAACATCTTAACGACGGATTGGTTGGAGGAGCAATTCAAGAAACTGAATTTCTTCCAAGGAGTTAAGCTCAGAATGGAGTCCGATAAATATGGTGCAGGTATCCACATTTGTCCTAAAGGCGACTGGGGCAGAGGAAAAGAAAGACTTGAAGCTTGGTCTTAATATTGAGGTGGACTCATTGCAAAAATTGAAGGCATTAAATATGAGTCCATTCAAGGCTGTAAAAGCGTGACGTTCAAGGAGAGAAAGAATCACCTCTTGGAAGATGACGGCAGTGTTCCAAATTTATTTAGATTATAGCAGAGCGGCTACGGTTTCGTTCCGCCAGAAGCTCTTGTCAGAAGACATAGGAGTAGCTCTGATGCTGGAACCATGTACCGTCAAAGACAAAGTAATGAGAATGAGCACTGGAAAAAGCTAGTTGATATATGATACTAATGTGGTAGGCCTATGGCTTGCAAGTTTGTTAGTCACAATATAAAATAATCGAAAAATGACTAAACTCTGTTTCAGAGACACCTTAGCATGCGGATGTGTTTCTCATTCGGTTTTGAAGGAACACCAGATGTTTTCGGAGAGAAGCAGAGGATGTAGATTAAATAGGATTCTTAAGGGTCCATTAAGATTACAAATAGAGAAGTCCCTTAGACTGAACAAGACTAACCTGCGAAGAATAACTGGATTACTGACGGGTGACTGAATTTTTTGTAGCATCTATACAAAATGGGGTTACGTACACTAGATCTTTGGTGTAGGATATGTGATGCAGCTCTGGAAACGATTCAACACGTAGTTTTGGCTGTCAATTCTGCACAGGAAACAATTTGAATTCCTAGGCACTCTATGGAATGGGCGACATATAGAGGAATAACAACTTCATCCGAAGCATCTAACGGTGGAATCAATTAATATGGAATGTCCTGGTGTAAAGAAGGTTAATTTCACTAATAACTAACACTTTTGTGTTGTGTGGGTTTCTTTGTTTGATTTCTACGTTTTATGTTTAGGAATATTTAATGCTCTGTTTTTTAATTACGATTATGGTTGCTTTGGTTTTTCACCTCTTCCCCGAAAAAAGATCTTCAGATGGCTACAATTTATTTATTGTGTGGAATTATTATTATTTATTATAATATAATAATAATAAATAAATAAATTATTATATATATATATATATATATAGGCTATATATAAATTTTGTACTTAAAAATAAGAGATCCGCAAATTTTCATTGGATATTCTATAAATTAAATAAATAGCAGTAATAATCTAGTAGTAACTGACATGACATTTTAGTATCCGTGAAATTGAGCACATAGCGTCCGATTTAATAATGGTGTAAAATATTTGTTACTAAAAACAGACCCCAATTTTCATAATGACAGCTGTCTGAAAAGGATATTCGGAAGGTCCTTGTTTACTGTAAATTCTAGATTAGGTTAAATAACTAAAAAATTAAAAACTTTTCAGTGTATACTTTGACGTTCAAACTAAATATAAATACTGATTATATTTTTGTAAAAAAATTGTATTATTTTGTTGTGATGTCAACTACTGACATACCTGATCAATTATACATAATACTGTTAAAAGATCCTTTTTTTCAGGTGTGATTTTTTTAGGTGTACAGTATAATGCATTATATTCGTTTTAATGAAGCATTGCTGTTATTATTATATAACTAATAATGAGATAATTTTAAATTACTCTTGTCATTATTATGCTGATTGTTAACTTTTCACATGCGATTAAATAATCGACGTAAGTTGTTAAGATTTTATCTAATAAAATTAAGGTAATTCATTATATGATTATTTATGTAATACTAGCTTTTAACATTTTTCTTTTATAATTTCTGGGCATTCCCATTGTTAAAACATCTTGATTTTGAGCGTAGTTTTATTTTATGTTGTCAAAGTTTTCCAAAAGTGAGTATTATCGTTTAGTGCTAATATTCTTTCACACACTCATTCACAATCGAAATAAGACAAACAAAACTATTTATCACCAAAACTGTCTGTTCGGTAGTTTGAAAATAAATAATATACATCGTCTTAGATTTTGTAGATTACTTTAAACAAAATTTGTATAGGTCAAACGTGTTTTACTTGTGTCATAAGCATAAATATTATAAGATGAAATGAGGTTTAAATGGTTTCGGTCAGTGTTAGTTTTCGTTTTTGGAAAATATTACTTAACTGTAATTTTCTATTATCTGAATTTTTCCACATTGTTTTGGGAATTAATAATCATTCCACCAACATTTTTTATTTCATAACAAGTCCAAGCCGGTTTTTTTAACTTTTACCGATAACTCATGAACCGGTATTTTTGAAAAAAGTATCCATACATACGTTTTATTTTCCTTTATTTGAAGGGAGTCTTTAAAGTACTTTTTTGTCTGAGAAAACTGCCAGTGAGTAGCAAAACAGGGCTGTAGCAGCAATAAAACTAAAATCAAGATTTGCAGACTTTTACAGATCTAGAAAATTTTAATGTATGCAATTCGTGAAAAGCAAACGGATGAATACGTTTTATTTAGGGTACTTGGCATTTTAGCAAAATTGGATCACAATCTTTTTAGCAGATTTTATCTAAATTTTGTATTTTATCTTACTCATAAATTTTTGTTATCGAAAAAATTAAATGCTTATCAGAGATGTGGTCAATATATGTGTCCAAACTAAATTTTATTAAACTAGGCCCATTTGTTTAGGCTGTAAAGCACTGTACAGTCGACATACGATAGACAGATAGACAGACTTCATTCCCCCAAACCACTTTCATATATAAAGTCTTGCATTAATTTTGTATATATGGAATGCAAGTTATATAACTAAAGAAGTAGTTATGAGAGTTCAGCCTACACATACTGGGTCATCAGTCTGACGGTGCAATGAAAGCAAGGCCTTTTTTTGACCTTCTTTAGTATTCTTCTTAACTTCCTTGATATCATATATTTCCGGAAAAGGAAATGAGATAAGTGAATGGGAGAATTACGCCTACATATTTCCTAATTTGTTCCCCTTTCTATTCTTCTTTTTGAAGTACCGTCATTTCAAATAATGTTTCTTCTCTGACTCTCTAAATAACCGTTACAATTTAGAAGTTAATTTACTTTCCTAGGTTCAATTTAACTCAAATTGAAACAGACTGTACCTTAGCTATCTCTTACTTATTCTAACAACTACCGAGCTTTACTTATATTTTATTTCTTATGACTAACTAAACATATTACGGTTCAGGAATAATTGGTTAAAAAATTCAATTTTGACAGCTGTCATTAGAAAACTTGATTTTAATCAAATAAGATTTACTTTGAGGATGGTTTTATGGCACAAGTGAAGAAGATTTAGGCCCTATTTAAATGTATAATTATTTTTGTTCAAAAATCAGTGTACATTGATCATTTTAGACTCTTTGACTGACAAATACTGAACTGACATTTTTGGTAACGTGTAGATTTTATTTGGGATGGTGGGTGGTGGATGAGCACAGTTTATAAAACAACACTGTAGTAAAAATAGGCAAATAAGATTTTTCACTTCTTTTCAAGAAAATTTTATTACCAGATTTATGCAATTAGTGTTCAAGTGGTCAAGAAATTACATAGTATAAAACATGGTCACTTTAAAACATTGGAAGCTATAACAGAATATTTTAACATTGGCACTGTCTATAGTAGTGTTATTTTCAGTTTTTAAATTTTAAAAACAGATAATTTACAATTTTTTCCTTAGGATATCTTGAAATTCATGTGTTCGGAGTTCAGTTATGCAGTAATCACCGATAATGATGCTACTTTATCAATAAGCACTCATCATACTGTGCAATTATACTGACGCCATACACTTCAGTGTTGAAATACACTATCGCACGGTTATAGGAAGTTAACATATACATACACTTAAATATTAACCAAGTTCATGATTCAACAATTAAGTCATGTTACAAATGGCATTGGCTCAAACACGAATGAATAATCATATCCAAAAGAGAAAGCGTTCTTTGCAAAAACTCGTTTCAAGATACAC
Organism: Aphrophora alni; assembly: GCA_963513935.1. Classification (NCBI taxonomy): domain Eukaryota; kingdom Metazoa; phylum Arthropoda; class Insecta; order Hemiptera; family Aphrophoridae; genus Aphrophora; species Aphrophora alni. The sequence goes on along the minus strand of OY740767.1, from coordinate 117,697,681 downwards.
GGCAAAGAAAAATAATAAAATAAAACAGCTGTAAACAGTGTCGGAATCTCGGTTGGCCTTAAATTGATTGTACTTCGGATATTTTGCACTTTTCAATGTCACTATGACCTCAGAAGCGACCTAGACTGAACAAAATTAATAGTTGGCTACAAGTGTACGACACGATTTGTTCAACTTCATTGTTTCAAGTCGCCGAGATTACAAGATCCAATAAGCTAATATGTACTAACATTAAAGAAAGTGTTTTGTTCCACATAACATCTTAAATTATACAACCAAATATTTTCACGTTTCTAATTCAACACGTACAATAAAAAATGGTTGGATATGAGATTTGCTGGTAATTATGGTTTTATTTAGATTTCAGCGTCGTCAAATTAAAATTCTCCTAGAACACAGTAGGAGTTAAAATATCGAAATATAAAAACTTTAGTTTGTACAATCTGTATAAGTTACGATTCGTTTAAAAATGATAGGCTACTCTTGTATCGCTATTCGATTAACAAAAGAAAAGGAGGATCTAAATCTTGGTCCAGTTTGTATCCATAGGAATCAGAGAAATATCTTACAATTTATTCACTCGTTAATCAGCGGCTAAGGTAAGGGTGATTACACTCACAAGGCAAGGGACCAAACTTTACCCTCGACCGGCCGTATGACTTATCTACTCTAGATCTATTGACACTTTAAACGCTTATATTTTGTATAAGCAATATAGTTATGAAAAACAATAAGTGATACGATACCAAAGAAATATAAATAAAACGGACTACTAAAAGTTCGTTTCTTCGAGATGTCTAATAAAATAAATGAGGTAAGCAGTAAATACACTCAATTTAATTTTCACTAAAATACATGTTTCTGTAAAAACCCATTTTATAAACATTATAATGTAATCAATGTTTAATTTTGTATAGGCTATTACACGATATTTTACTCAACATATGAAACTATCTTGATATTAAATACAGTATTCAGGGTTAATACAAAATGAAGAGGAAATTTCAAGGTTTGATTATAAAACACACACCCATCACTGGGTAGAAGACGTTTACAATTGTTGTTATTACTTAGGATTAATGCATTCAATTAGGTTTTCTTCTTCTTTGTGTTATCTGGAAGTAAACCACAAAACGGTAGTAGTACTAAGCAACACTACGAGGCTGGAAGTGGTTACTAGGCCACTTGTTCAAGATGAACATTAATAATCCTCCCACACCATAGAACACATTTGTCAAACAACAAATAAGTGTTTAATAAGAGTATAATCATATAACAGACTTCTTACGTAAGGTAATTAATTATTGTCCCATCATTGTTCAGTGTTGGAAGGACTGTCAGCAAGATGTTATTCTTATTATAGAATATTTCTTCAAAACGGTGCTGAATCAGTTATTTAACTAACTATGGTAATTCTTTTATATAGTGTACTGTGTAATAATTTCACCACTTTTAATTAGCGTATTTGTAATGAGTTTACTTAAAAAAAAAGCAAACTTTACACCCACAAGCAAGGACTATAGTAGCTTCAGTTATCCAATATTTTATGTAAGAAAATAAAGTACTTCGATTGACGGAAAAAAATGTTTACAAGGAGAAGCTTGTAGTATCTCCCTGAGAGCGACATGAGGAATTAATGTAAAAATTCGGCAGTCACTCAACAGTAAGAGATGAATACTGCCATGATGGTGATGGAAGTCTGAAATGCATGGAAGTCGAAGCTAGTGTAAGGCCAAGCTACTCCACACAAAATTATCCTTCCTACTCCGATTAAAAAAAGGAAATCCATACAGCAAATATGTTATAGGATTGGACGATTTTAACAAGGTGCATTTCGTCATCATATTCTTCCATATTATGAAGGTAAGAAGTGTTAACATTACGAAATCTTGCACATCTTGGAAACGCAGGGGTTTTTTATTCAGTGGCAGAACATCCTTGATGAAGTAGGTTAGACAACAAACTATGGTTCAAATAGACAAATTTTAATACTAGGAAACTATAATAGAAAACAATCAGTAGCTCTATGGAGGTGTCGGTTTTTTGGAAAATGCATAATATAGATTTTAAAAATGAATTTTTTTGATAAATAAAAATTATACATAAGGATAAGGGATGGACCTACGATTTAATAAAATTAACTCTAAATGTTCCTCTCAGAAAGCGGACACGCGTAATCATATACCATGCGGGAAGTACTTTTGAATGGATTAAGACACCGCCTCTTATATTTAAGTGAAAGAAAACAGAAGATTACCACGAGGAGATAAATTCTGAGGTATTCGAAAATTGGTTTTTCAATAGGATTCTTCCAGCTATCCAACTAGGATCAACGATTGTCATGCACTCCAAGGATGAAGGACAAGGCATCAACATCATCATCTAAGAAGGCTGATATAGTCAATTGGTTACAGGAATGAAGACTTTCTTTCCATGAAGATTTGCAGAGGACAAAACTTTATCAACTTGTTAGCCTAGATAAACCACCACTTCCAATTAAATACAGAACATTTTAGAATGTTGCAGACGTTGAATTTACAGTGGTTCGACTTCCACCATATCATTGCCATTATAATCCGATTGAAATGATATCGTCTTTAAATTCTGCAACGCAACATTTGTGCGAATGAATAAATTGAGAATGTGAAAACATTTTTTGAGGAGACTGTTGGCACTTATCAGATGTGTGGGGAAATACGTGGAACACGTTCATAAAGTAATGAAGAATGGAGAGCTGGACCCGAGATACGAGACTTCATCATTAATAAATTTGACATTATTTGATCCCGTGAAGGCAGCGAGTATGCCGGTGAAGATGATGAAGTTTTTTAATTTGAGTTTGTGGTCGTATTAAAAAAAAAACAAAGTTATTTATTTAAAAATAATATACTTTGGGTTCTAGGCTTATAGAATGGTTCAAAAATGATATTTGAACGTCTTAACTTAAATATATGTTTGCTTATGTGTTTCATATAATTTTATGTATATATTGTTATCTTATCTGCACGCTTATTAATTTTAATCTTACGCAATTTTTTTATTTTTATAATATTCCTATATTTTATTATATAAATTTGTATAATTTTAGTTTAAATGTGCTAGTGACTGAATATGCGTACTAATGAAAAATGATTTTTTGATCATAGAATCATGCTTTGTTCCCAGATAAATTCTGAATAACGTTACCAAAGTCAATTGTAGTAACTGGTACCAATAAACAGATATACAAATAAAATGAAATTTATAAAGTTATATTTATAGTAGAATAATTTATCTTAACTCGTTTTTTCCACCTAACTATTTTATTTCCAAACCTAGAAACTTTTTTCATTTTAAATCATTGGGTTTTAAGTATTTCTGGACATAGAAGGAATAAAGCTACGTTGAGTCCACGATTAACATGGTTTAATAATATGTGATAGTACAAAGGAATGATTGATAATCTCAAATAGTTTAGCAGAAGTTGAAAGAATTGCAACAGGTCTGTAGTTGGTATTTCAGATCTGTAGTTAGCAATAACTATATTTCATTTTCGTAATCATATAAAAATAAATTTTATGCAGTGGTATTAATTTAAATAAATGCGGTTTGAGACGTAAGTGATAAAACTCCTGAACTGTTATTTTATCACAGGAAATGCACTAAACCAGACCGGAAATAATAGTTATGTGTGCAATATTTGTTTCTCCAGTCATAGAAGGATAATTTAGCTGTGATTCATCTTACAACTGTCCAATAGTAGAAGCCTCCTCCGGTTTGTAAAGTAACGAAATGTTGATACATCTTCCACTCAAGGTTGGTGGTGATGTTCAAAGACAAGTGGTCATTATTTATCTATTGTCAGTGAATATATAAGTAGGAACTGTATCCTAGGTAATTAAAATCTGAAATTTGTAAGGAGTCTTTAAATATTCAATTATAATTCATGTTATTTAGTAACTATTGGTAACGTGTTTGTTTTGTACATACAACTGTGTAATATAGATGGGCCAACCGTAAGAATGGGGAAGTGACGGACCAGTCTCTTTTGAGTGTTCATGAGGTACTCACAGGGAGAGACTTAGCTGTAGCCTCCATGAACGAGTGGACATAGTATACAATCCCTGGGTCCGATCACCGCAAAATTTAAAAATGTAAAACTATCTTGTAAGAAAGAAAATAAGGACGTTTCAAAAAATTTAGTTTACCTAGTAAAAGAATTTAACAACTTGCACGTCTTGAGGGACATACTTCAAATTGTATAAACATAATTTAAAATTCTGTTTCTTCCTAAAAATAAAAATAATAGTAACCAAATGTTTGAGATCAAATTAAGACTTAAGGTAGTGTTATAAGTCAACAGATTAAAACGCATAAGTTGAAAGGAAAATTAATTGCTAATATATATTTGCACTAATCTTCATTGGTAAAATATAAGATATAGTGATACATTTTAACACCTTCAATAGTTCAACGTTAATATCAACTTTGAATAATTGTTATTGAGAGACTTATAACAATAAAGTCTTTATAAGTCTTTTTTATTTTTTATCTCATTTTGTTCTTAAAAATCGGATTACATATATCAAATTAATTTTTTCAAAATTATATTTAAAATTTAGGTTTTAGGTAGTCGTCGCATAATTTAATTATATACAAATTTTAAGATTCTATTCTCAACAAAAAAATCTAATTTAAGTTTAATAAAACATATACATATTTCTATATTTATATTTTATTTTTAAAGAAAAAAAAAGATTTATTTAGCGATGTGATGCTTAATTGTAGTAATACAGATCCAGTCAGAACCAAATTATATGTATACGATTTCATTCTAAAATGTATTAATTTTTAATAAAATAAAAATTTCCTCAAGAAATTTAGAAAAAATATTATTAATCAAATGAAGAACTATAAATTCAATCATAGAGAAAAATTCAGTGGAGTTCATTCCAAAAGCGAACATAGTTAAGCAGTTTACCCGTTTCAGTAAGACATAGGCTACCTGCAATACACTCGTGTCTGTATTTTGAAGGGTTTTCAGTGAGTTATAATTTAAATGTAAGAAGAACAAACCCAAAGTAATTTCATAATAATCTGTGTTATAAAGTTATGGGAAACAAATTGAAACATTTCTCAATGTTTTCACATTAAATATCTATATAAAAACACTTCAATGGGATATTATTGTAAGGCTATTAGACACAGTAAATATAACGGTACAGTAGGTGGAAAGATCGCAATTATACGATTATCGTTATGTTAGTGATTCATAATATAGTTTTCCACTTTCATTTTTAAACTAAGATTTGATTTTACAAATTAGTTAATTTGTAAGAGTTATTTTGATGTTTGGGATAAACAACAACAATTGTTTACGAGTTTGTCCGTTGGCGAATATTGAATTCAAGATATAATTGGAGAAGTGGGGGAGAAAATTGATCCAAACTAAGTAAATATGATATTATTCCAAAGACATATTTTTTAGTTAGTTAGAACTTTGTGTTTATCGATGAATTATTATTTTTTCGTTTATAAGTTTTACAATTTGAGTGTAGATGAATATCGGTATGAATGAAATCAAACGACGCTCTGAACAACGATGGAGCAGTGACTTCAAACCCATTCTGTGAAGTCCGAGATGACATATAGGTCTCCATAACTACCCCTGAGTGCAGATGAAATCGGTATGAATGAAATCCAACGACGGTATGAACAACGTTGGAGCAGTGACTTCAAACCTACTCTGTGAAATCCGAGATGACATCTAGGTCTCCATAACTACCCCTGAGTGTAGGTGAAATCGGTATGAACGAAATCCAACGACGCTCTGAACAACGATGGAGCAGTGACTTCAAACCTACTCTGTGAAATCCGAGATGACATCTAGGTCTCCATAACTACCCCTGAGTGTAGGTGAAATCGGTATGAATGAAATCCAACGACGCTCTGAACAACGATGGAGCAGTGACTTCAAACCTACTCTGTGAAATCCGAGATGACATCTAGGTCTCCATAACTACCCCTGAGTGTAGGTGAAATCGGTATGAATGAAATCCAACGACGCTCTGAACAACGATGGAGCAGTGACTTCAAACCTACTCTGTGAAATCCGAGATGACATATAGGTCTCCATAACTACCCCTGAGTGTAGGTGAAATCGGTATGAATGAAATCCAACGACGCTCTGAACAACGATGGAGCAGTGACTTCAAACCTACTCTGTGAAATCCGAGATGACATATAGGTCTCCATAACTACCCCTGAGTGTAGGTGAAATCGGTATGAATAAAATCCAACGACGCTCTGAACAACGTTGGAGCAGTGACTTCAAACCAACTCTGTGAAGTCCGAGATGACATCTAGGCCTCCAAATATGGAGGAGGGACTCTAAACTCACTCTGAAATATCTGAGATGATGAAGTAGGTATGTACGAAACCTTACAATATTAATTGCATCAATGGAGCAGTAATTCTATATACATTCTTCGAAGTCTGAGTTAAAAAATAGTCCTCCGCACATACCTCTCTGTTTTATATAGTGATTTTTTTTTTTTGAATTTAATCACACTTATTTTGAATGCTTGAAACGTAGGTGTGGAATATACTTACCACTGTTTACAAAAATTTATTTTAATCCTGTTACGTTTGTCTGAATTCATAAAAACCAATTTTAACAGTGATATTCAAATGTGGATTGTAGAGACAACACAATCAGTCCTCAAGAGACACTCAGATTACTTTAGAGACATTTTAATTGTCATCTTTAAATTTTGATAAGTTGGAACTTAAGCTATTCAAATCCGCATATAAAAACTCTATAAAACTCAATATTTTAGAAATACTTTTTTTTTAGATAGGTTTTGATGAAATATATAATAGTCTCCTTTAGAGGCTTTGCCTTAGGAACATCGCTGTATTTCGTCAGAGAATTTTAACTACTGTATGTTAGAAACAAAGCAAAATGGTTAATATACGAAAATAAATAAACTTAAGGGGCATAACCGGGAATCAAAAATCCCGGGAAAACCGACAAATAAAAATTTGTGTTGGATCGAAAATTTGTACAATAATTTAATATCACTTTACCCAAAACACGTGGCTAATGTTTTACAAAATGGTTTTCATCCAAGTCCTAAAAAACTAGTTTTGCAAAAAAATTGTTTATTATTTTTATTATTATTACAAATAATTAATTCATTAAAACAAATATATATATACATAGAAAAAATAAGAAATAGTTTTATACAATCTAATCATTTTTATTATTATTATTTTTTTACCTAATTCAAGCGTATACAATTAAGTCCATCCTCCATATCTCTACAACTAAATACTAGATCTATTTTCGGTAAGATAACTTTTGTAGGTTTATAAGCAATTTGAAATTCTTCAAATTTTGAATGTTTCTCCCTGTTACAAGAATTATATAAAAGTATCGAATCTTCTACAATAACTTTTACAAACACTTGTAGATAAATCATCAATGAAATAAACAACAATTTCGCACAATAAACACTTTATTTATTCAAGTCGACGTTTCAGTAGCAATATTTGTAACAAGAAGAGTTTATTTTGTAAGATAGTGAAGTAAAATCTTCAATCGTAGCAAATTTCTTTGTATAATAATTTTTGTTTATTCTAAAACTGTTTATTTGTTACGTGTATACCTAGTTAGAGTGCCAAGAAGGTTTGTATGTAGGTCATAATTTAGGATGAACTAGGTCTTGAACAAATAGTTTATTGCGAACAATTATTTTTATTTCATATAATAACATTGATTACGATTTGCTCACATATATCCAAGATGGATCTATATCACATCTACCGGTTGGTGTAATGATAGAAATTTCCAATTGGAAGCTGCATATAAAAAAATAAAAATTAAGAATGGTAACCTATCAAAACGATGTTACCAAACAGAATGTAAAACAATTTAGTTTAGGCAAATTTTTTATTGTATTCAATTGTGTTTCAACTATACGACACTTGGAATAGATATTTCTATAAATTTTCTATAGTTGTTATTCCTTTTGTTTATAATTTATATTGTTAGAATAATACATATTTTAGTAAGATATAACTTGTATTGAAGTACTGAGTCTACAGGAGGAAGTTGTATATCAGTAATGTTTTAAAAACATTATGTTGTTAATAGTGGAATTAATACAGAGCAAAGCTTATAAATAAACATGCCGTGGTTTCTTAGAGGTGGTTTAAATGTAATGGAATGTATTCTCCAGTTTACTTTATTAAAAATAATTCTATCGTACTTGGATTACCGGAAGCTCTTTGACGATTAAAAGTAAATTACAAACAAATTGTTTCACAATTCTTATGTAATGATACTTCAAATATTCAGTTACAGGGAACATATAATATTTTTGTAATGGAGATCCAAAATATATGTTATTAAAACAAATCAATATAAACAAATAGTAAAGTAAGTTAGGGTTATTATTTCTTTAAATGTGAAGTTCGACACAAAACCAATATATTGCAAACATTTCATAATTATCAACAGTTAGTAAATTGGCTTTAAATTGTATTTAGTTAGATAATTTGTTTTTGAGTATTAAAGAACCGGCTCTCTTGTACATTTCAACAAATAATGCAATCCTTTTTTTCTATAGTGGAACTATTTTTATTGAAATATTTTATGTTTATTTATATTTATTATTTCTTGGCAGAGTTAACAGCTTAGAAAAAACTTTATTATAAAAACGTCTAAATAACACGATATAACGAATAAATTACAAAATAATAATTATTTATTTATACAATACAATTTATAATTTAAATATACAAATTGAAACACTATTAATGATGATATTTATTTCAAAACTATGACGTCTTTTATGTAACTAATTTCAGTAAACAAAGTACTTTGAAAATATATAAAATTTATTCAAAAACATAAAACATTGATTGTGATGTTGTTTTGAAATACAAATTCGAATGCAATTTTCCGCAGTGGTCATCATTCAAATGCACCCAATCATGATGCCATATTGTATTTTTAAGTCTTAAATGTTATGATATACACATGCAACTTTATTAGATGAAATTTTCGTCCTTTATTCAAATGATTTTCTACAAATTAAATAAATTTCAGAGGAATTTAGAATTGAGAAATGAGTTCTTGCAGAATATATGTCAATTTGTTTCGTAGACTAATTCATTTTGTTTAAATAAAGATGTTTTGTTTTTTATATGCGCTACTTATATAGGTGAAAGTCAAGCATTTGCTGAATTTACAAGCATATACTGCCTCTTTTACAAAATGTTAGACTACATTTAAATTTCGAATAAAAATGAAATACTTGTTGTTTGATCAAATTGATAAAAAGTCAGAAAATACCCGGACGTTAGGATACGACCCAGAAGACTTAACAAAATATTATTCCGTTTCCACCAATCCTTTCTTTAAGTTATATGATTGTTCACCAGGAAGACTGTTTTTAAAATTTTTAAACACTAGAAAAACTAAAACAACATTCAATAAATTAAAAAAAAAGAAAAGAAAAACATGTTTTATCATATTAAAACTCACGATTATTAAATGTCTAAAAAATGTTGTAGCACTAACGTTCTCGATTTTCATTTCTGTTTAAAACGTTAGAACTAAAAACCTTTTTGGAATACAATTCATCTTAAATTCAATATCGTTGTATATCAAAATTTTGTAAAAATAATAATATATATATATTTTTACAATACTCTAAAAAGATACAGGTTGAATATTTTAAATATCTAAATTACAAAAACTAAGATAGTGCTACATTATAACATGTCGTTTTGTAACATTAAGTTGTTCTTATTAATCCTCCCATATTTTATTTAATTTTAATCTAGAACCTGCTGGTAAAAGAAAATGACAAAAATATACCCGCTCACTAAAATGGTTATATTTAAAATAGGATTTTTTTAGCTTCTAAAAGAAATGTTACTTAGTAATATGATATAGTACAATGCAGCATTATTAATATACGATATAGAAAAACTAATATATAAAATATACTGAAAAAGAAAAGAAGAAATTAAAACACTGTACTCACAGTCCTGCCGATACCCCATTCCCATATCTTCCAGAACCTCTTAAACACGCTGTCATACATGGTTGTACACGTTCTAGATAATCATGGTCAGATGTTCGTCGGATGGTGTCACTGAAAGCAATGTTGTGCACTGAGCCGACTGTAAGACTTCTCTACCACAATCACGGTTGTAGTGGGAGGTTATACTGGAGGCCGTCCGCCACTGCTGTCTTCTGCAAAGATTTGTTTGTTTATATACAACGACGGGTGCAATGAATGCTAATTGTTTTTTCCTAGTTATGGTATAATTTATTGATGCAAATTTTTTAAAATAGCTTTTATATAATATTATTTATTTCAAGATTAGTTGCAGCTTAAGAATTATTGCAAGTGGATGGAACACAAATTTTGCACTAATATTTTGGATATTTTGTCTTACATATTTTTGAAATATAAAAAAGGGTGAAAACTAAAAACAGATGACGTCAAATCTGTTGGATAAAATTAACAGGGCTGTAGTTTAAATTCGGTTTAGTTATGGAAATATCCATTATTCCCAGCAGATATATTTGTACACCTGATACAAAACGTGTTCCTCCCTATCAAGGTTAAATCTCTGTTTACTGTCTGCCGCTCGTGTTCACACTTTTGTAATTGATTTCAATGCGCAATAAAATTACTGTTTCCCCTTTATTACGTATAGAAAGTTATATGATGGGTCGAAAATTTTGATGTTGAGTATTTCATGGAAATGTATATAGATTTGAGGTATTCTTAGACTATGAAAATGGTTTTAGAATGATGTTTATGACTATCGTCTGTCCATAGTCTAAAGTACAAACTAGGGAATAATTAATTTATATAAAATTTTGTATGTAGTGTGAGATTTAAGGGATACTGTAGCTGCCATAAGATCAAAAGGTAAAACTTTAATTTTTTAAATTAGCTTAAAGGATTTTGATTAAATTTTTTTACAAGTTTAAAAAAAATAAAGATTGATCAATATTGTCCAAAAATGCCGAGCCAAGAGATATAATTAAAAAAGACTAAATAAAATATTAGCTTTGTTGTAAAAGTTTGAATATCTCATTATTGACTCAAATGTTGGTGAAATTTTCAGATTTATAAATAAAACCAATGTAACTCTCAAGAACTTGCTATAGTGAGTACGAGAGTAGCAATCCCGAGACAGCTTAACTAGATTTACACCTTTTTTATGTAGTCTTTGGTCTTAATCATCTTTCGTATCAGACTTCTCTTGACCAACTTTTGTACTCTCCATTTTTTAAGAGAATATTAACAAATATGTTGGGTCCTTAGAGCCTAAAGTTTAACAAAATTTAATAAAAATCTTTACTCAGTTTCTATAAAATTAGAATTTTGTTGGATCTCATGGCAGTTTACCCTATTATTGAGCTAGTTTATGTTTGATTCTCATATGAGTATGTTTGTAAAAGTTTGTGTAATGTTTATGCCACTTAAAAAAAAAAAAAAAAAAGAGTTTCCTAAATTTATCATGTGGGTCACTACAACTAAAACATAAAGTACAAGTGCCTGAAAAAAGTCAAAAAGCCTAATGAAATCAGTTTTTAACTCACTAAGCCATTAAGTATTGCTGTTAAAATCAAATCTTTTTAAATGTGTAAGGGGAGGAACGATTTCTCTAAAAAAAAACTATTTTTACTTAGGTGGCCCCAAAAATGAACATGGCTCACAAAATATAGTATATATTTTTCAGTATAAGTAATACAATTGATAACTTTTTCCTCCTTTGTTGTTTAAAGACAAAAACCTAAGGTTTTATTATTACCTTAGAAGCAAAGTAAGAAATAAACATAAACTTAATACCCCTGGCCCTAAAAATACTCAAATAGCAGCATGGTCGGAAGATAACAAGATTTGGTCAAGAGAGATCTGATTAGAAAGATGAAAAAGTGTAGATCCAGATAGTATCCTCGCGATTGCCTAGTTTATTTTATTATTCCTGAATTAATTTTTTATTTGTAATTTGGTACATTGGTTTGGAGTACCAACCTTCATATTTAAGCCAAATTTGATCTAAATTAGTAGACACGATTTTTAAATATTAGTTACTTTGTAATACCTTCTTACATTTGCGAACTTATACCAATACACATTTGCGAACTTATAGGCTATATTTGAACAAAATTTTATAAAAATTGTTTGTACCGATTTTCAGAAAAACGGAATTTTGTAAATTTTAATAAAACTACTTCCAAATTTTGAGTTGTAAGGAAATTTAAAAAATAGTAATAAATAAAAGGTCAAGGATGTGCAAAAACCACACGACTTACGGTCCGTAGCCAAAGAGGCCTAGGGAGAGTTATTTTTATAAAATTGAAACTTAATTGGCCGAGCGCATACATATAATTTCTTCGTCAATAAACACACATATTTGTGTTCAGAATAACTTCTATTTTAATTTGATAGCACACACATAATATTAACAACAAAAAATCAACTCGCTGGTCTTATCCCTGTAACTACCCCATGTTTACTTTTTTGTTATATGTAAAGTTTAGCTATATAGGATTTATTTATCGTCTTGTCGTGTAGACTGATTGCGCGACTTACAGACACACGGGGGAAAGTACAAGTTTTACTTACGAAAAAAAAAACTAATGAGATATGCTCCAAATATGTTCACATTTGATCGAAATCTGTCTATTAGTTTGAGCTATACAGCAAACATACGACAGGCATAGACAATCATAATTTAAAAAAAATAGACTCAGGAGACTTCAATTTTTACACATAGTATAACGTACATAGTATAAATTATGGATCTTATTTCAAGAAATTTTATATCCTTCATACACTTTCATCAAACGAACGTGCACGTCACATTTTATCTCTAGGTCAAACCCTGTAACTATCACTGTTTCTACGAATGACAAAGAGGAGTGTTGAAACTATCACGACAAATTTTAGAATTATTGGTTTTGTTATGATCTAATGTACATCTGACGCCGAGTCTCACAACATGTTTAGGTCGAATGGTGAGATCGACTTATTTGAACATGACTTGCAGGAAATCAGCTGTTCAAAGAAAGAAACGGATTCTGCGTAAAACGTCTATTGCTACATAAATATTTATTCTAAGGAATGTACGATTTACCTAACTGATTTTACACTTTTCTTGATATATTCTTGGGTTGGATCCCTCTCTTTTATTTTTCTATCAGATGTTTGGTTATTTATTAGATTTAAGTGTATTTAATCAAAAGTTTATATTTTGGAATTAACAGCAAAACGGCTGTAATTTGTTGAAATAAACGCTGGAAGAATATTGTAATGACTTTTTCACTCATCAGTCATCAAAATAAAATAAATAAAATCAAAACTATTCGTACCAAAAAAATAGTTTCGTTAATTTTCAGTTAGAAAACATAAACCATCCATGGATCCCGTTAAAAAAAAAAACATTAAAGGCTTAGCCTAGCCCTAGATGTAACGGTATCTTTCAAATCGTTGCAAGTTTTATATCCATCCTTAGAAGCTTGATAACATCTTTAGAGACGTAAATTTGTAATTTTGCATTTGTTTTCTTTATAACAGCTGCACCCAAATTTTGAGTTATCGAAAAAATAATACAAAATTTGGAGATATGGCCAAAATATGCCCACATATAAAATTTAATAAAAACCGAACCAATCGTTTTGACTGTAGAGCACTGCACAAATCACAAACATCAGACAGAGAACTTTCAAAGGACTCTTTCAGACTAAAGGGAATATATCGATTTTTCTATTCTTCACATAACTTTCTCTATACTACGAATATGTAAAAAAGTAAAAACTACACGTGTGACGTGGTATGGCTCGGTAATTTATATTTCTGAGTTGATAGGGTGTTTGTGATTGGTCCTTAGAATGTAAATCATCGAGTACACATTTTATTATCAGGATGTAAGATTTCATTTTCTCTATTTTCAGTCACAGAACAGACAACTGACGCTATTCCCGAAGGGTGATGGATGATGGCAAAATTTGAATATGAGTTTGTATCGTCAACCTTAGTTTACTTAGTAGATATGCTAATTATCATAGCAGTCGGTTTTTGGTGGTGTACTTCTTAAAATATGATTTTAAATTTCTTGTTCATACAGGAGGCAGTTTAACTAGAAGTAGACAATACGTAGTTGTGAATAAAGACTGGAATTGTGTTTTGTTACACTTGAGAATCTATAGGTGATATGAATAAAATCCCTAAAATGTACAGTTTGTACACTATTAGGCTACATAAGAATTGGCGATGAAACGTTAATGAAGTGTTCCACTGTATTAAAATCAACACACTATTTTTAGGCTGTCTGTAAAGATGTGACAGACATCAAACCTCTGAGCACTCATTGTTTTCAGACATGTCTTTCACTCAAATATACTTAAGTAAGTTTTGTGTAAGTTTTTTGTATACTAAATATTGAGTAAGTTTTAAAAATACAAAATATGAATAAAGTTTACATCTGTTTTAATAATGATCTTTGCTGAAATGTGAGAACGGCTGTTAGATTAATGATCTTAAATGGAAATCAGCTGATCTAAGAAAGAAACGGGTTCTGTGTAATACTTCCATTCCTTCCTAAACAAAAGGTATAGGTTAGGTTAACATGTATGACAATTACGATGTACCCTAGCTGGATCTACATTTTTCTTAATTTAGATCCCTCTCTTTCATATTTCCTATCAGTTCTCTCTTGAACAACTCTTGTTCTTTTCCGACCCAGACACTATTAGAGTATTCCAGACTTGGGGTCCCATTTTATTCTCTTTTCTTTAATTAAAAAATTAAAGAGTTTTTTAGCTTTTAAACAAAAACAACAATTATTTTAATTAACGTTACATTCTGAAACATTTTTTTTTTAAAATGGTTTTATCCAATATTTACTGTCATATTATTTTATTCGTACATTGTGTCTATAATTTTTGAATAATTAAATATAACTTATTTTAAGGTCAATCAATTTTTTTCATACTGGAAAAATTGGTTTTTCGGTGTCAAAATGAAGTTGAACTTGTGTATTGCTTATTTTTAATTATCTCAGTTGTTGTTTTATTGTTGGTAGAGTTTTACGTTATATTTTTGTAAACACATAAAGTAGAGAAAGTTTTGTGTTGGATATATAATTTTCCATGACTTAGTCTAAAGTGGAAAAATGGTTTTCTGATATATGTAGTAGTCTACAGAAATAGTTTTGTGATGGGGGGGAAATTAAGCCCACAACAGGTCATCAATCGTGATAAAATTTGATATGTGAATTTTTGAATATAGGAAGAATTTGGAGTTAAAACAAAAATTGAAAAAAATCGTGATATGGCCAAAATGTGTCAACTTAATTAAAAGGTTAACTCGTTTGGGCTTTAGAGCACTGTACAAACACCAGACGCTAAACAAACAGCCAGTCAAACGATAGACAGACAAACAATCAATTTTTCCTCAAAACGGAATTATCCGAAAAAACTCGACATCAGTTTGTTGAACCCTCGTATAACTTTTATTTATATTTCGTATTTGAGAGGAAACAAAAGTGCACCCTGACAAGCAGATTAAGAAAGGGACTACTACAATAAAAGGTAGAGAAAGTTATGGTTTGACAGTAATTGAACTCAAACTTCATGAAGGCTGAATACTAGAAGATGTAGTTTGAAGTTTGTATTGTATTGGATTTTAAACTCTTCAATTAAATTCATTTTCTTCTTCAATACTCTAGACCATTAGATTTGTGCACAGATTAGATAGGATGATATTTATCTTTTGCAAATTTTCTCACTTTCACTTTTCCTACATTGAACGACAGATGGTATTTTGCAATGATTGCTTTTTACTATACAAATCTTAATCCAAACTTGTAGATAAACATCGGAAATCTAAAATTCGTTAGTCATTTAATATTTAGAGCACACCTGTTTACCTCTAAACTTTAGGGATAATTTGAAAACCACAAACATTCCCTCCACACGACAACCTTGATAGTAAAGATAATTAAATGTTTTATGTTATAGTTCCACGAAATATCATGTCCAAAGAATTGTTCCAAGGCTATTTGTGTACTTTCTTAATAATAGCACACATTAACGAGGAAAGCGTTTTGAACATGTGTAATAATTGAGGACATGTATTGGGTTTTCCCAAGTCATATTTAATTGGAATTAGGCGGTGCCACACTCATAAAATACACTTATATTAAAGGGTTTATTGATTTTCCTTTTAGAGAATAGTGCGCCGTTGCGATTTGTATTATTGCAGAAAATAAGGTATACATAGAGGTGATCCCTTAGCTCTCATAAAATAAGATTCACTAAAAACAGTCGATAACTCACGAATTGACATTTATGGAGATATGGCGACTATATTTTTAGGGTCCGTAAGTAAAACCAATGCCTCTATAATTTCTCGCGCGTGTCTGTGTCACAACCCGTCTACACAGACAAGTCGATGAATCCTATATATTTCAAACATTGCACTTATATTCTTTTCACATATAAGAAAAATATATCTGTAACAAAAAAAAAAAAAAAAAAAAAAAGGAGAATTTAAGGGACAAAAACTGTCGAGTTCAAAATTTTTATTTTTTTGAAATATAATGTGTGGGGTATCAAATAATATATAATATTAGAAGATATTCAGATTACCAATATGTATGTTTATTTGACGACAAAATAATATGTTGCCGCTAGGCAGCTTAAAAGACTGTGCCTATATTCCTACGGACTCTATGTCTTTTTGGACCTTAGAGGTTAGAATTAAGAAATATTTGATCAAAATCATGATAACTTATTTGGAGAAAATCTTAATTCTATGTGTTTTCTTACGGCAGTTACTCTCAAGTTTTGAGTTATCGAAAAAGGCCAAATTACTTATTAAATTTGATTAAAATCGATCCACCCGTTTTAGATGTAGAGCACATAGACGACAGACAGCAGAGACATCACTAGAAAAATCACTATTTTTGGACTCAGGGGACTTTAAAACTCGACAGTGATGTTTTGACCCATCACATAACCTTCTCTATACTACGTATTGTTACTGTAAATCTTATATTTACTATGTTCTGTAGTTTTCCTGGTTTGGATTTATCAACATCGCTTGATAAAAGTCCAAATTATTTAATAAACTATTTTAACAAGATATCTTAGTATGAATCTTGGTAAAAGTAATCTTTAGTATTATTTAATTAAAATAAATGTATTATTTTAGTTATCTATAATAGTTTTGTTTTAAAATCAATTATTTTATGGATTTGTTCTCCATATTGGAAATTAGCAGAGCATTTTATTTTGAAAATAATTTAATCTAACTTCAATTTAGCTTTTATCAGCTTGTATGGGTAAACACCTGAATTTTAAATAGATTACTACATAATTAAAAATTTTACATAGCAAAGTTGCTAAATCTTCCCACTTGATTTACCGATCTTTTAGTTTTTAAAGTTACAAATATAAACAATTAAAATGATATGATATAAATATAGTTAATTAGCATTGAATTATAGAGTGTATTGTATAATGTTTTAAAATGTATATGTTATGCATTTCTTATTATTTTTATACGCTCTAACTCATCGATTTCCTTCCTAAAATATTCAAACTTCTTCCAAATTTGGTTGTTTTCTTTCATATAGGGTGATAATTTTATCTTTTGCCACCATTGGAACCTCTTAAACTATTGATCTGTCGAAAACTGTAATTGGGAAATCTCCAGTTTCAGTAATTTAAAAATCAGTTTGGAAAACTTGAAAAATGCCATATGGTGCCCATCTTTAAATTTCTTATAGAACCTCCTATATTTTATGGTATTTTTTGGTTCTACACACAATTTTATGACTTTTATATATTGCAATTTTTAGAGTTTAGCAGTTATAGGCAGGCGCTTAAAGTTTCGAAAACGTACGTGTGATGCATTTTCTGTAAGTAATTTTTCGTATTTTCCACTGTTGAATCAAGTTATAAATTTAATTAGGGAAGTACAGGTAGTGGCAAACACCCACGCATGACTAAACATAAAATAAATAATTGGTGGAACTGATAAAACCTTCTATTGATATAAGTTGAATATTACACAGAAGAAGATACGTCATTCTTTAATTTTAGATGTTGTGGAACATCTGTGCGACAACTGTAAGAAATCGACGAACGAAACACTTAATTTTTTTTAAACCGAGTTATTAAAAAATAGTCAGTGTGAATTAGTTAGACCCCATGCTATATTTTATGACAGAAGAAGCATGGATCTATCTTTTTGGTTGTGTCAATTCCCAAAACACTATTTAATGATTCGTTAGAGAATCTCATAGTTGATTGAAAAATCAATTCACGACGAGAATATTGGTGCTTAATGTGTTGTTTCCGATAATCGTTTTGTGGGACCAATATTTTGTTCCAACAACTGTCCTACAGAATCTAGTTAAGAATTTTGTGAGAATTTACTATTAGTTGAATGATGGTGAACGCTAGTACTGATTTTTCAATAATTCCGCGTAAGTAATTATATGATTTTTAACGGTAGGACGTTCTGAAGGACTTTTCAATAACACCCTACACTTGAGATGAACTAAAGGCGAGTAATTAAAGTGTTATCATATCCATTGACTTTGCCGTTTTGTGCCGGGTGTTTCTTAATATACTTGAGCAGTAAAGTGCATTACTGTGACCTCACTTGCACAATCTTTAGTAAATATAAATGTACTTAAAGAATAAATTTAAGTATTGAAGATTTTTTTGTTGAGTTGTCATATTTTTATTTCATTCATAAAAGTCAACGTATTGTCATGTCAGACAGTTTTAAGTTAAGATGGCAGTAATTAAAAAAAGACAACAAAAATCTGTCCAAAACATTGCACAAACTTTCTTACTCACCAATCTCCAAAACCAAATAAACTTTGATACAAATTATTTGTCATCAAAACATTCGTCGTAACTGTTTGGTAGTTGGCAGTAAAAAAGTGAAAATGAACTAAGAAAAAATATTGTCTAAATTTGCTTTGCATATTTCTTGCCATAAAGGCGGGTACACGGTAAATAACTTTATAAAAATCGAGTTTTAACGGTGGCGGTTAATTTCTTCCCCAATTATTCCTGAGCTGTAATATTTATTTTACTAGCAATTTTACAAACGGTTTTGGGTCGTTATTCTTTAATAAAATTCTGACGGAATTGATAGAGCCGATTTAGGAAATTAAGTCTTTTAAAACAGTCCCATGGCAGATTTTTTAAAATTTTTTACCAATAACCCACAACCAGAATTTTGGAAGACATGGTGACCAATACGTTTTCTTTGGGTTCTTACAGGTTACATTAAGCAACATTTTATAAGAATTGGTTCGATTTTGAAAAAAATAACAACTAATTTTGTGTTTTTTTTAGTTATGTTTAGTTATCCTCAAATGTCTAGTTATCGAAGAAAAAAAACTCTTGGACACGATAAAAATATATTTAAGTATCAAATTTGATTAAGTTCGGTCAACGCGTTTGGACTCTACAGCACTGCAAAAACTTCAGATAACAGACAGACATTATTAAAAAAAAAAAAAAAAAAAAAAAAAATCAGGACCCAGTGTCCTCTAGAAGCCCTATAGAAGCAAAAGTCGTTTTTTTTACTCATCAGATAGCTTTCTCTTTACTACGTTTATAGTGAGAAAAAAATTTAAAAATGACCTATAGTTTTAGAATTCATTTAATTTTGAGAGAGAGCGAGAGACAGATCAAAATGTAGTATCTTAGGACTTTAAAATACGTCTACACGATTTATAGTTTTCGGGTAAATAAAATAAAATAAAATTGGAGTGTAGTTATCCGATACATTGTTACAGGTTTAAATTTATTCCTGCTCTAACGTCTATAGAAATCTGCCAACATTTTGTTTTATTTTATTGATTATAAAAAAGTATCTGTATGTGGTAAATGGGAGAACAGATATTAATTTATTAAAATTACTTTTTATTATTCATTCTTCGTATTTTAAACCATAAAACGCAATTTTATATTTTGTTTCTAAACCGATAACTTATTAAAAAATGGTAACAGAATCAATCTTAAAAAATGTTGTTATTCTTTGTCGGAATGGATCATTCAATTCATAAGGAGAGGTAAAATAATTTTATTAAAAGAAAAACAGAAGTATTTAGTTCATGGTAATGATAACGGAAGGTTACGCGTGTTATGGAGCAGTATCTCCAGAGATATGAGTTTAGAAAGTAATGATCTGGTGACGCAGATTGAGAGAAAGTGTTTCGTGCCGTTGTTATAGTTGGGAAAATTTAGGAACTGTGATGCATTGTTCAACTGCTTTAGTAAACAAAGGATTAATAATGCAAGCAACTGTTAGTAGAGTCTACATACCATTATTTGTACTTTCTAATATATATATATATATATATATATATATATATATATATATATATATATATATATATTATGTGATGGATAGGAAAATAAGTGTTGAGTTTTATGAGAATAATACGTTTTGAAATTCTCAAATTTGAAAAATTTGGTTTTTGGAATGATTACGTCCTTTGTCTGTGCAGTACTCTACAATCTAACCACGTTGACGAATTTAACCAAATCTTACTAAAATGTAAAACCTAACTACCCAGATAAAACGCTTTGATTCCCATTTCTCTATGGTTCTTGTAACGCCAGAAATATTTGTTCGCGAGTTATCGGTATAAACAAAAAAGGTCATGAATAAGAAACATAATTTTTAAAAATTGGTTCAACATATTTTATTAAAATGTTGGTGAAATGTAAAGATCAATGATCAAAATCACTGTGGAAAATTACATATAATCCAAAATACCGTTAAGGAATGATTAAAAAAGAAAGAAAACTATTCTTGATTGCAGTAATTTAAACTTGATTTCATCTTATAACATTTATGGTTAAGCAGAGTTTATGACACAAGTGAAGCAACTTTAGACCTTCTTTAAACACATAAGTATTGTTAAAACAATCTACCACCATTTTGACTTTTCACTGACAACTACCAAACTCTCCTTTTCGGGGGTAAGTAGTTATTTTTGGTTAATATTTTAATTGTGAATGGGTGTGTGAGAAAGTTAATGCAATGTTTTTACACAGTTTATTAAAAATATTGAAAGTAGAAAACACGTATCGATATTATTGGATGTAGATTTTGAAACTGACATGTGAGACTAAATTCACCAAAATTAAAATGTCGTTTTGAAATTTACCAATCGATTATTTTTACCAATAAACTTATCTATTCTAAAATTGGTCAATAATTGTAACCGATATAGTGGTAACACTTACATATAGGCTAACAACATTTTTCTAAAACTTGTATCTTAATTTATAAAATAACTAAAATGGTCATAAATCTGCGGTTTGTGGGGAAAACTATACACCCAAGGGGAACTAGTTTTGTGTATTCTTAAGTAACCCTCCAGCTCACCCCCACCACCTTGCAACCCCCAAAAAATTGAAAATGTCAAATGGCAACCTAGCCCTTGTATTACTTTTAATTAAAGGGCATAAAAAAAATCGATAAAAAAAAAATCAAATTTGATCATAAGTTCACGAAATATTGCACCATCTTAATTGAAATATGTACATTTTTGCTACTCCTGTGTAGGGTTATTCCAAGAGAAATATTTCAAAAAGTCAGATGTAAGTTTCAGAACAGGTTGTATTATTGCAGAAAACACCTTCATGCAACATTTCAAACATATCTTAGGTGAACATTTCAAATATCTTCTGTGAAATTTTAGAAGAAATGCAAAAATACGGTAATTGTAAATGTTACAACCATCATATTAAAATCTGTGTTATTTCACAAATAGGACAGTCTGTATTGCTAATAATAAATAATACTCTTCACCATAACAATTTCTTTTTACTGTCATAAAGAGCTTGAGCAAACATAGAAGTAACAAAAAAATGTATAATATAAACTAAAGCTCGTGGAATATTTCGAGAACGGATGATCCAATTTGATTACTTTTTCCTTCTAAATTTTGTTTATGCTCTTTAATTAAGGGACGGTTGCAATTAAAAATTTTAAAGTTCGGTCGGGGTTGCAAGGTGGTGGGGGTGAATTGGAGGGTTAATAATAGTACACAAAACTAGCTCCCCTTGGGTTTATTAACGTTTCCTGCATACCGCACATTTTTGTCTATTTTAGTTTTTAAATAAATTAAGATGCAAGTTTAAAAAAACACCCGGTATATGCATTTGAACGAAATCTTGTTCTGTTTTTAAGATCGAAGCTCATTTATGGTTTAATTTTAAAATTTACTATAAGAAAGCTGTAAAAATGATATTACTTATAAATATATGGCATACTATTTACTTACATTAGAGTGAGATGGTCTATTCGTTTATAACTGTTTTACTTACTAAGAAGAACAAATTGTAATGCACAGAGACTGTATTTAAACAAAACATTGTTACAGATGAACTGTAGATATTACACTGTGTACTGATCACTGTTTCACACTGTGCTGATGGAATACTTGGGTGGGTTTAGTCATTGGATCAATGTCAAAACGACAATTAGAGAACAATCCTTGAAAGCAATATCAGAGCTCATAGATACAATAGGGGCAAGCCTTTTCCTTGACGCTTACGAAGAAATGGATGTTGGTTCCTGGTGGATTGATGCCTACACTGTAATCAAAGTTCAACCAGTGTCTTGCTTCCTAGTTTTTTATATGTTTACATTATTTTGATTTATGTTGGATCTAGAATCAATCCACCACTAAATCGTTTTTATGGTGAGTTTCATAGCCATAAATTTCATGGTTATAGTGTTTTACCTTCTCCAAAATTAGTATGTAGGCCCACGTGTAGTTTTAAAGGTCAAATATATGAGAATAATGAAAAGAAAATTTTTCATAAAATGTGTGCATAAATATAAGTAAAAAAAAAAAAAATCTGGATTTTAAAAAATAAAAAAGAGATAGTTGGAACCAGAAATTTAGTAAGTAAAAAGTGCTGCTCTTCTGTTTATAGTTTGTACCAAAACACTTAAGATTTTCAAAAATTATAGCAGTTCTTTCCATGAGTATACAGAAAGAATTTTAATCGTCATTCTACTTAAATATTGTTCTAGTAAAAGACATTACATGTAGTTGAAACATGTAATGAGGTATTTGCTAGAGTGTACTTTTTAAAGAAAATGACAGATTTTTACCACTTCAATCAAGGACAATTGTAAAATCTTCAATAATTCCTCACTTTAAATACTGTGACATTGAAGTTAATGATATGACTGAAATGTCTATCAAGTTGTAACATACTCAAAATGATTGTAAATTGTCATTTTTTAAATATAAAGCATGATGATAATTGTAGCCCACATTATAGACTAAAAATGTCTATTGAAACTTTACGTTTTAAGATCCATTTATGTATTAACAGAGTTATATTCAATACAGAAAACATGACTTAGCTGATAAATAAAAGGGTTCAATGTGTGTTAAAACCACAGGATCCAGGGTGCGTTGGCATATACGGACAGTTATTTTATGATTTCGGTAAACCGAAATTTATATTGTAACAAGATTAAAAAAAATTAAGCATGAAAGTATCAATACTGTCCGAACTATGCTGAAAATATCAATAGAACTGAGCATAAATAGCAACAATCTAAAATACGAAAACAATCACATATTATAATATAGACTTTAACGCATATTTAAACAGTTCAATTATAACATTCGTTCACATGTAACGAATTAACTGTAATTCGAATAAAATATAAGCTGAAGGTACCATAATAATTATTCGATGGGATTTTTTGTCACAGTCATAAATCAAAAACGGCTGAATGGATTTTAGCGGTTGAAGTGTCAATTTAAAGGGCTTTAGGTATAGTTTTGTCAAAATATTATTTTTTTTTTGTCAAATAAATTTATTTTTAATCAGAATAATTTCTATTTTATAAATAATTTTATGTTTTTTTTTCAACTCGATAGTTTTTGTCCCTTAACTACCCCAAGGTAATTTTTTTGTTACTACTATATTTGTCTTATATGTGGGACATTACAAAGAATATAAATGCAAAGTTTAAAATTTATACAATTATCATCTCATCTGAGTAAACGGGTTCAGACTCACAGACAGACAGAGAAATTCGTTTTACGTACGGACCCTAAAAAGATCGTGTTTGCCTTAAATGTAAGTAGAAAAAGCACAAGCAAAAAAACAAAAAAAAACACTTGTATGGATTAAATAGGTGGACTGATGCTTGGAGTGTGATGGAAAGATTTCATTGTATATTGTATGCTGAATGAATGAGAGTGTGAATGTGTCAAGTTTCTTGTGTTGTTAAATAAAAAAAAATGTAACATTGTAATTAAAAAGTTAAATTGTTTTTATTGTTAGTATTATGGTGGTAATGTTATTAATTCAATATTATTCATAATTTTGAATTTTATTGTGTTTATTTTGAAATATTTTGAATATTTTTATTTATTCCTTAAACGAATTATAGTATAAGTTTGGAAATGGGCAAAAATTTCCCTATTTGATTTTTGTTTTCATGGCCTCAAAATCTCAAAGAGTGATTTACCACGTGCCATTCATCTTTCGTCCCCCTTCTCCTGATCCATCTTTAAGGGAATATTTCGTTTAAAAATGCGCTTACTTGTACAGTGTAGTGAGAAAAGGTTCCATCATGCTGAAACCACGAAACCACATTCATGAAATACGGGCCAGCAATTCGAAGATCTTCTGGAATAATTTTGTTTACCAACATGTCATGATAATAGTTTCCATTTAACGATGCCATCACGTGCCCATTTGTTAACTTTTTCAGGACGCTGCGTGTGGGCATCTCGCATTCAATGTGAGTTCGTGCCACTCCAAAATTAGCAATTTTCTTATTCACTTTACTATTGATCATGAAATTTGCCTCATCAGAAAACATTAATAAAAAAATAAAATATTTGTTCCTTAGTAGTTAGGACATAGTATTCGACGCCCCTGTCGACTCATCCCCACCGAGTTCATAAACAATATTATCTATGTATAAATGGGACTTATTAGCTTTCAAAATGTTGTAAACAGACAGACAATTAATATAATGATCATTTGCTACTTTTCTAATAGAAGACTCGAGATCTTCCACGACAGACTGTAACACGTTTAAAGATGTCTCCTCATCAGTAGCATTCTTTCTTCTTCCGAAACGGGCGCGGTATTGTTTTCTCAAAAAGCTGTACAGTCCTAAACACTTTTAATTTTGATATAGGAGGTCGATTTTTTAAAAGTATCGTTAAATAATTAAGTAACTTCTTGGTAAGATTTAACTCTATCCCCAAACCCATGCATTAATAAGTAAAACTCTCATGTCCCGTTACCTTTATTGTACCCTACAAATACAAGTTTAAAAGCTAATTAAAAAGAAAAACACTCAGATAGATGGTAAAATGTTATATAGTGTATTATAAATGGAATAACATGAGATATGAACAAAAACTGTTTAAAATGGCCGCCATTATAACATTTTAAATTCGATTTTTCTGTATTTAAAGAGTATTCTATGTTACCGCACTGGAATAGTCTCCTATACCTAATTACATGTTCCTATCTTAAATTTTGTGGCCGCTATCGTGCCTACGTACTACGACAGCAAATGGACGGCACGTGGTAAATTACTTTTTGAGTTTTTGAGGGCATGAAAACAAAAATCAAAGGTTGACATTTTTGGCGATTTCCAAACCTATACTATAATTCGTATCGGAATAAATAAAATAATCAAAATATTTAACAAAGAAACACAATAAAATTCAAAATTAATAATAACCTTACCACCATAATAATAACAATAAAAATGTTTTTAAATATTACACTTTTTTTAAACAACACCAGAAACTTTTAGTCACATTAACTCTCTCATTTATTCAGCATTAAACTATAAACAATGAAATCATTTAAATCACACTTCAGCATCAGTCCACCTGTTTGATCTATACAAATGTTTTTGTAAATTGTATGGGCATATTTCATTATTCTGCTAAAGCTCTTGATTTAATAATAAAGCAAATATTTAATTTTACTTCCTGCACACCGTTTCAGTTGCAAAAACATACATGACAAACCATTTCATTTCAATTATTCAAATTACATTTTTAAACATTACTTTTTAACAGTAAGTGATAAGAACACAAAGGAAAGTAAACGTCTATTAACGTGGTTTTATCTGGAAAGTCAGCTTATCGAATAATAAACATATATTTATATTTAAAATTTACGAGAAATCCTATAAATTTTCCTAACAACCTGTTTTTTTCAATTTTCATTCACGTCTTGTAGATAACTTCAGCAGACACCTTTAAAATGAGAGATTGATCGTCTTTCTACGTCAAATAGCAACAGAAATATACAGACATTACGATACTTTTTTGACAGCCTGTATACACATCTATGAGGCCCCCTAGAGCTTAGCTGACGTCAAGGAAATAGTGAGAGGCCTACAAACAATTCACGTGTATTTGAATTGTTATGTTCTTATTCTTGACTTTTAGCTCAAGTTTCAATCTTATAAGTGTTTATTTATTAAATAGAATTTTACTTTATGCTGGATTATTTATTAAATTTTAAATTATAATGTAAGTTCAGTAGAATTAAATAATGAAAACAAATACATTGAAATAAAGATTATTCTATTCAAATTCTAATTAAAAATGTCTTATGACAACTTTGAAAAGGTGAAGATCAACTACGTGTGATTATTTATGACAAAGTAACCTTAATTAGTTTATAGGAAAATGTAAGCAAATGAGTAAATGATAATCGATATTAAAACTAGTCATAAAGAAAAGAAATACATGAAATATGTGTATCTGGCAAGACAGGTGTAATGCTGTTAATTAGTTTTAAAATTATTTATTATACTTTACGTCATACTGTCTATTTTAAATTTGTTATCAGGATTTCGTTATTGTGCAAAACAAGTAAATATGAACTATGGTCTTTGAAATATTTAAATATCGCCTAAATTTGCTTCGCTTTTGCCATGAAAGCTTCCTCAGCGTAAATCGTATTTTATTAAAATTGAGCTTTTGATGACGACAGTTATGGTTAACTTTTTTGTTAATTATTCCAGAATATGTTTTTACTTGCAATTTTGCACACTTAGTCAGTAATCTCCACATTTGTCTAAAATTTGAGAGATATCGGCAGAGTTTTATAACTGCCCCATTGCAGATTTATAGTTTTTTACTAATAACTCACGAAATAATAATAATTTTTGGAGAGATGGCAACCAGTACATTTCATTTGGGTCTTTAGTGGCTAAACGTGATCAAATTTGAGATAATTGGCTATACATTAGATCCGATTTGGGGGAAAAAAAAGAAGTTTTTCTGTTAAAACAAATTTATAAGAGTAACCTCCAAATTATGAATCAAAATTGTTAAAAAGTGTCACGATATATGGCCAAATATATGGCCCATATACCAAATTTTATTAAAATCAGTCGACACGGGTGGGTTGTAAGAGCACTGCACAAATGTCAGACCCCAGATAGACATCATTAATAAAACTACTTTTTGGCCTCAGAGTATCTCTAAACGAATATATCCACAACAAAATATAAACTGATTTTTTATCTATCACATAACCTTCTCTATTACATAAATGTGAGAATGTACAAACTATGAATTATATACATTTACTAGAAGCCACTTCATTGTGTAAGGTTAACTACGACCGACGATAAAATTCTTCGTATAGGGATGTTTAGTCAACGAGGAAGAGCGTTGTAAGCGACTAAGGAAAAAACTATAGTTGGGAGAAAAAAAGTAATTACATTAATCATGAAATATTGTTGATTCATTGAATTTACATTTTATCCTTTAGAATAACGACAGGGAGAAAAATCCGACCTATTTATGTTGGGGAGGATTCTTCCTTTATTTTTAATACTTTTTTATTCAAAGCAATAATTCTACTTGTATTTGAAATATCTTTTTTGGTATACACTTGACTACTACGTACCCATTATTATTTTCCATTCTTAGATTACTTAAGATTAAGAAAGTTAAAAACCTTCCTTACATTTTCTGCTTCTGTATCTTCGACCAAACTTTACTTTTTCTTTGTTGAAGAAAGATTAAGCCTTCATACAAAACAATGTCGTATGGATTAATTATTTGAAGTAGTTATCTTGAAATGATCGTTTATTACAAATAACTTTTCGTAGTGTAAAATATAGATTACTTCCTTTCATTTGAAGTGATACTTCAGTTAAATTTTATGAAAAAATAGTTTTTATTACAACTACCACTAAATTACCTCGAAATATGGCATACATTTACGTACCAAATTTGATTAAAATCGATAAACCCGTTTGGCCTGAAGAGCTCTGCATAGATGACAAACATCAGACAGAACGCTATTCCAAAAATGTCTTTTAGGCTCTGGATATTTAAAAAAATAACTCGATTTGGATTTTTCGACCTCTCATATCTTTCCCTACCATGTGAGCAGGTAAAATGTGACGGTATCACTTTACTCGGTGGGGCCTACTTGAGCGTGGTCCGTTTTGCCATATAGGCACAACCCCAATTCGGACAGTTATTTCTTAATTTAAACGAGACAATTTGAGAATGGGAAACGCACAACTTCACTCACATCTTATTAGTTTGTGAGTGAATATTTAGAAATTAGTTAAATTTGGTAATTTATTATTAATTAGATTACTCTCCTCAAAGCTCGGTGTCTATGATGGATGAGCAGAGCCTGGGGTGAATGTTTAGGACCATGAAATGGGCGTGGGCCAAACGCAGTATTGGATTCCAAAAAGTATCGGTTAAGGTTAAAATGTAAAATAACGTTACATATTGGAACCGTACATTACAAAAAAAGAAGCAAAAGACTATTGTGATTATTATAAATATGTAATTAAATATCTTATAGACTGTAAAGAATAAAGAAGAGAAACATTCTCTCTTCTTCCAATAATTCTTTGATTTTTATGTGATTTCCACTCCTGGATTAATCTAATGAATATGTTTTGGACCACTGTAATAGTGTCTGATTTAATCATAGGTTTACGTCATACTTTAATTCTTTCTGCCTTGCCATAAATTAAACAGACATCCAGTAAGGCATGTGTTAGTTACATTTTATCGTCTAATAAACGTTAACGTTAACAATGCCAGCTTATCATTGCGGAGGAATTCAGCACAGTACATTATATTTCAACAATTAATTGTAATCTCTGTACGTACAACTCTCTCTCTCTCTCTCTCTCTCTTCATCAACGTCCATCTGGTGGACAGGTACATATTAAGACTTTCTATAAGAGTATGTAACGAAATTCAAGACATTTCATCTTGTTATCTCGTTGTGAATCAACAATTTCAATATTCTCAAAGTATGTATATTACGTGGAGTAATTACATAACTTTAAATAAATCGAAGTGACTTTCACATGGCGGAGTTGAACTTTAGGGGTTATTGCGTTCACATGGTTACCATTGTTACATCGCTTTACCATTATCAAAGTGTCAACGTGTTTCCTCAAATATTAGGAACAAAGCAAACGTGTTTATGTAAAGTAAATTTGGTTATGTAAATCTTTATATTGGGTAATGCGTTCTACTCGGTAGGAATGGCATAAAGAGATTTTTATAGAATAAAGTGACTCTTATATCTTGACTTTATTTCGATAAAGTTTTTGATCTTTGAACAAGTGCGTATAATTGTTGTTATTCCTGACATTGGTTGATATTTTCTTACGAAAGTCTTTATTTTTCACTTTATCTATTTGTGAACAAAACTTCCTTTGAGAATATGAATTAGATATTAATAATCAACGAAATCTTTTTTTTAGAAGGTTTTTATATTAAACTAAATAGACCAACAGGATGAGCACGAAAAACGTACACAATTTCGAAAAATCTTGGCACTTTAATAAATTATAACCCTTTTCATAATTGAAGTTTCTGATTTACTTTTAAAATTTTATATTTGTACTCATTTTTGTTGTTGCAGATGACTACCAACTGGTAGCAGTTAGTTTATAAAATGGCGAAAGTCAACAACAGAATAGTTCGTGCCTTCCTTATTATCTGTGACTGCTGATTAATATACATTTCTCAGAGAGTTCAGTTAGGAATCACGCAGTCTCTTAGTACAAGGCAATGTTAATTCAAATGTTTTGGTGGGTGCTCTATATATAGAAAACTTGGAATGTTTTCAGGAAGCTTGTATTACGAGTGAAGTGAACAGCAGATTCCAGATACAGCGTATCAAAATATCTGTGAAGAAAGTTTTTAAAGAAAAATATAATGACTTCAGTCTGTCCAGGTGAATTTTTCTTTCTTGATGATTAAAGGCAAAAACTTTCCATTACCATCTCCTTATATATAAAAAAGGAAGAAAAGAACATAAAATAAAGATCCCTACCATTCGAATTCGATAATAATATCAGTGTAGGAAGAGAATAAGATTTGAGAGACCCGATACGAAAGATGAAAGAGCGGGATCTAACCTAAAACTACACGAAAAAAGGTGTAGATAGATCCAACTAGAATATTTGTGGAATACCACATCTGTACTAACTATAGTATGGTTAACTATATGGCTCTGAGAGCCAAAAAGGAATAACGAATTCTGCAAGGAAAACAACAACAACAACAATAATGATAATAATAATAATAATCCAACATCATTTAACATATGATGCCAGATTAATTTTTAATGATGAAGCCACATTCTACACAAATAGTTAAGTGAATTCGTTATGTCTGATGTTGGAGAGCAAACAATCGTCAAGCAAGAATTAGAAATTTTTTGTATTCATTAAAAAATTCGTTATTGGAAAATGTTACGAAAGTATGGAACTCTTTGTTATTTTAACTTGGATGTCCGGAAACACTTAAAGACTTATATTTTCTGTGATATGGATCCGACGTGCCAGTGATTTAGTATAGGCAGATAGTCGCCAAAATCACCAACATAACCCTATACGAATTCTTCTTTAGTTATAAGTGATGTCCCACCTCTACATTGATCTTTTGCTTAACTGGCAGAGAATGACAAGCGCCGAAGAACCCATAATCACCAACACAATTCAAAGGTTGGAAACAGTTTAAGTTTCGTTTCAAAATCTGTCTTATTATTCAAGGAACCCATAACAGGTGTCTGTAAACTGTGTTTGTGTAGAGACAGTGGGGGAGGGGAGGTACCGCCCTTTATGTTGAAAAAGGTGATGTTTAAAAACAACAGTGTTTGGTTTATTTGATTTTTTGAAGTATAAAACTGTTTTGTACTCACTCTGCCTATGTGTATAAGATTATTAAGTATTACCAAGAAGGGGGAGATGGGAGACCATTTTATAGCATCCAGTACAAATACATTTGTCTAAATGTTTGTGTCTACTTTTCATGTGATGTCAAAATTGTTATCCATGTTTAATGAAAGATGAAAACATTTTCTTGTAATTTCATTACAAAGCTTCAAAATGGCAGCAATTTTAAAATTTGATAGATATTAAAAAGAATGGAGAATGTCAGAAATTTCTGGTAAGAAACATCGATAAAACTTACAAATAAAAATAATATGCATTTGCAAATTTTGATACAATTTGAAAACCACTATATATTTTATATATATATATATATATATATATATATATATATATATATATGATACTACTAAATTAATTGTAAAAAAAAATATTTAACCGTAAATATTCTTGAATTATACTCCTGTATTGTTAATATGAATGAGGTAAATATGTATTGTAGTTTTGCTGGTAAATACTAAGAAGATATTGGGGCTTTATTTAAATAATAATCACATTACATTTATTAATAACAGGTATTTGCCTCGAACAATCAATAATTAAGTTGCGACGTTGATTCATATAATACCTTTTTCGCCTAATTGGATTCATGAATCTTCGAATGTGATTTTCCTTAAATTACACATTACAGGTAAAGGAACAACAAAATTGATGATATTCACTGTAACGAGCTATACGTGTGTAAACCTCAATCAACAAATGAAAAAAAAAACAACAAAAAACAACAACATAATTTTCCTCAATAAACACTTGTCTAATACATGTACAAGACGACATTTTAATGACTAAGTCGTCGTTTCAGTACTCATAAACATTTTTGACACATTTTGTTCAATGTCTGAAGGGTTTTTGGGTGCCTGTAACAAATGAGGATGATGACTTAGTCATTGAAACGTCGTTGAATTGTGTTTTCACAGATACGTTATGAGATCCTTTGAATTATGAAACTGAAAGTGTTTTTGGAATGATGTTTGGCTGTTTCTATAGTGTGCGGTACACTATAGCCTAAATGGACGATTTTTTAGGAAAAAGATTGATCTAACCAAAAACTAACTACATGGAAAAAAAAGAAAGAAAAAACACCAGATATCCCTAGGATTTGCATTCTCTGTACACACACTAGAAGTGAGCCTCTGCATGTTTGTTGTTAAGTCGTAAGACTATGATCTGGCTATATGGCTTGCATTTATTTGATTATTTCGATCAACTGAGAACTTCTACCTATTTATTTATATTTATTTTTCAAATTGCGTAATCGAATGTAGTTACAAATATTTTCTTACGATTTCTTTTCCCAAGTCTCTAGTTTTCTCTTATTATTCATTGTTACCATTCAGGTCCACATGCATCAAAGGTTATCACTTGGCTTATTACTGTTTTATAAATGGTTTGCTTTGTTGTTCTAAACACTGACTTTGATCATTGCATGTTTAGGAAGAAAAAGAAAAGAAAGAGAAATTGGCTGCTCTGATAATATTGCTCTTATACCTTATCAATTTATTAAACTTAATGAACCTCCAAGGACCTAACCAAAACCTATCTGTAGTTAAATCTTTAAAAATGTCGTTTAGAGTGGTTAGAAAATAAATAAAACTGTTAATGAAATTGTTTTTAAATTCACAATTTCTCAAATAAGTCTCTACCGGTATCATTAAAATGTTAATAAAATGAGATAATTAAAGCATCAGTTTACCGCATCGCAAGTAAAAGAAAATTACATTCCAGGAATAATTCTAAATAAAGAAAACAATCCTTGATAGCTTTTCAATGAAATACAATTTAGGCTGTTAATTTTAAGCTTGGTTGATATTTATCATTGGGCGTATAAGGAAATTGTGCACATTTATTTGCTTTTGAACTAAACTACAGGTGTTAACAATTTTGTAAAGTCATAGGATAACAGATTGACGCAATTTATTGTGCAAACATTGTGAGTGTAATAAATGGAATGGGTTTTTATCCGGCTTTTTCGAACAGCATGCGCTAACCTCTTGAATTTACGTATTTCACTATAACAAATGAAGGAAATAATTCAATTTTGGAACAATAGCTGTAGGAAGTAGTTAGTGTACACTTGTTTTCAATTAGCGCACTACAATGGAAGACCAACATATATCGATTGTTCAACAAGCGACGCAGAGGCAGAACTCTATGAGTGATGTTTAGAATTTGAACAAATAAACAGAAATAAAAACATTTATCACACCCATATTGAACAAACATCATAGTTTACACTTCATACATCAATTAAAGTATGAATTTAATGACTACAAGTGTTTTATAACCGGCCGTAAAATCATAAGTTTATAGCCTAATATTGATTAGTGGTGGTAAATAATTACAGCTAATAATATTTTATAAACGTATTTTTATAATTTTTAAAATTTAGACTGACAGACTAACACAAGATATCAGTAAAATTGAATACCTTGTTTTTGTACGTTTCAGTCATTTAATTTGTAGATGGTAGAGCTTTAAATTGACTTTAATTTTTTAGTTTGTGTAGTAGGAATTTATTATTTTTACTATCTCACATATACATTATAGAGAGAAAGTTATGCGATGGGTCAATTATTATAGCTGATGGACCTAATCAGCGTTAATATAAAATGTTTCACACGGGTCTTGGCTAGTCCTAACCTATCTTTGTGTTCAACTATTAAAAGTGACGGATCTAATCACCTGTTATAACTGAGATAATCATAGGAGTGTTAAAAACAGCTGTTTTTTGTACCAACAAAAACAAACTTACAGCTTTATTAGTGTAGAATTGAAAACATGTTCAATTAGAAATATCGAAGAAGACTAGAAGAACTCGTGATACTCATGCATTGATTTTTATGTTTCTTTGGCACATATTAGGTTTATTCAAACACAGAATCACAAAATAGTTGTCGACTAATTCGTGATTTATTTACTGTACATGCGCGATCGTTAATTGGTACAGATATATATTTTTTGTAATAACTTAGTTCCTTTTCAAGATATCAATAGGAAACAAAGACTAAAACCTTCTTAAAAATACTACTATAAGTTTGCGAACTTTCATCGAGATCAGTCCAGCAGATTCTGTGATAAGCGCGAACAAATATCGACCTTTACAGCTGCCATTTTCTTATGGGAAAAATACATAGGAAAACCTTGTGACGGTTATTTCGGGTGCGTTGCTACACCCGAAAAGTTACTTTTCCTGCACCAGCTTTAATCGAAATGGGGTTCGTCCCAGGGGTCCGGCTACATCGAAATTCGAGAATTGGTTTTTGGAAAGGTTCTTGACTAAGTTCTAAGGCTTTCACCAAAGGTTTACACTCTGCCCTTAACATCATGGCCAAAAGGCCCTTTCCCGAGAGGTTGGTGTATAAGTGATTCTAACCCTATAGCTACCAATAAGACTATCCTATCGGAAACTATCCTATCATAAGAATGGCCTACCTATATTTAACTGGCCAACGTTTTAACTTAAGGCAAGTAATAGGTCGAATATTTTCAAGCTAGGAATGAGGTGGCCCAATATTCTCCGGATTAGGAAAATTAGGGTGAATATTCTCCAGCTAGGAATGAGGGGCTGAATATTCTCCAGCAAGCAACGAGGAGACTGAATATTCCTCAGCTACTATACGGAAAGGCTGAATATTCTCCAGCGAGGAATGAGGTAGCTGAATATTCTTCATCTAGGAGCGAAGTGGCCGAATATTCTCTTCCTAAGAAGGAGTATGCTGAATACTCTTCAGCTAGGAATGAGGGGCTTTATTCTTCAGCGAGGAACGAGGAGGCTGAATATTCTCCAGATAGAAAAAAAAGGCTGAATATTTTCTAACGAGGAACGAGTAGGTTAAATAATCTCCAGCTAGTATCAGAAAGGCTGAATATTCTCTAGCGAGGAACGAGGAGACTGAAGTTTCTCCAGCTAATATCGTAAAGTCTGAATAATTCTACAGCGAGAAATGAGGTAGCTGAATGTTCTCCAGGTAGAAGCGAGGTGGCCGAACATTCTCCGACGAGGAAGGAATATGGTGAATATTCTCCAGCTAGGAACGAGGGGTGAATATTCTCTAGCTAGGAACGAGGGGGTGAATATTCTTCACATAAGAACGAAAAGGCTGATTATTCTTCAGCGAGGAACGAGGTGGTCAAATATTCTCCAGCTAGAAACTAGGTAGCTGAATATTCTCCAGATAGAAACGAGATGGTGAATATCCTCCGGCTAGGGAGAAAAAGGCTGAACATTTTCCAGCGAGGAATGAGTAGTCTGAATATTCTCCAGCTAGGACGGAATTGACGGAAAACCCAAATGAAGGCAAACTATACATAACAATAATTGAAGTAATCCCGACTTCCATTTGGAACTCTAGGGATAATTCACTAGCCTATCTCTCACAGTGTAATACTATCAAATCTACATTAGTACAATAGTATTTCTTTATATACTATCCTAGGGTAGCTTATGTATACTTGTACTATAATTAAATTGTATTATAATTAGAGTCTCTTATTACTTACACAATGTATCCAACTCTAAAAATATCTGTGATAGTAGCCAATCAACCTTCTCTCGGTGGAATCCTGATCTAGAGTGCTTGTAGCAATGCTCTCCGGAAGTTTATATACTCTTTGGTGGGGCGCATGCGCCGAGATTAAATCCGGCCAGTCAGTGCCCAACGCTCCGAGTGTCCACATATATTAATTTAACGATACATTTCTGAAGTATTTCTAGTATAACTTGAGCCCTTTAGTCCCTCCCCTTGTGGAATCGAATGAAGTATACAAAGATGTATTGTCGGTATGCGCCGACATTTTGATTACAAACCTCCGCCGCCGTGAACCTGGGTCGCGGAAGAAGTTTACTTAGAATACAAATTCTTCTTTTGAAATGGTTTGTGGTATTCCAAAAGTGCGTCGGAGAAATGTCCTTACTGTGGGATTATAGGGTCTGCATGATGGACTTGATTGCGTATCTACGCCGCCGTGAAGCATTTGAAGGTTACTCAGAATACCAACTCTTTATTTGGCTGGATATTCTCTAGCAATGAACAAGGAAGGTACCAAGAAACTACCAAAATATTGGGGGTTGAAAATCAACCCATTACAACCTATTTATTGTCATAACTCAACTTCTAATTGAGATATCGAAAAAACTCATTGCTTAAACCTTCTTCTGAGTGAAACAATAATGTTACCAACTTGTCTGAGGTTTGGGTTACACATTTTTACATTTCACCAATTTTAGTAATCGCCGTCATAAATTTTCACATATTCGAACATATAATCAAAACCAATATCACAAACCGCAAGGTAAAAGACAATTATCGTACATGTGTATTTAAAAAAAAAAAAAATACCAAAATGAGCCTTTACCGATGGCGTTATACAAATAATAAAAATAGCTATCTGTATTTTCCTTCAAAGAAATTCAGTTTAATTTCTTAAATGGCCTTAATATTTGGTCTGAAAATCACAAATTTAGTTGGGAAAAGGCAAAATATACACCTGGAAGAAACTTATTTAAATTAAAATTTATTGAAGCATCATATATAAAGTTATCAGATAATCATATCAGCCAAACCAGTTTAGATATAAATGGCTTCCTTTAATAAAAACTGAATTAAAAATCGGAGATAGAAGTTCTTCTACTTTAAATAAGGCTAAAAACTATCCGCTTATTCCAAAAACAGTTAGGACAACTTTGTATTGGCTCCATCCCTTTAACAATCAGTTGCTTGCCGTTATTTGCGTACTGTTTTTATCACATGTTTGTATTTAGTCGTAAATTTGACTGCTTGGGCCTAGTTATAGACTTGAGTTATTTTCTTAGATTATAGATTTAGTTTTACTTTCTAGGCTATAAGGGTATGTCGGTGTTTTTCTCTTTTATTTTCTAGTATTAAACTTGATAACGAGAGTTGATTTATACTATTGAAACGTCGTGTATTAGTTTTCATATACAAAAATGGTGGGAAGTGTTTTATTAAACCATGTTAATAGTATGAACATCATTTTCAAAAAAAAACTTTTAAAACCAAAACTAATTTTGTTGGCACAAGGCACAAACTTCATACTTTGGATATCACTTCACGAAAGATATTGATTTACATGTTTTATAGGACTTTGAAAACTATATAGTTTTACAGTATTTGTGAAATTTACTAGTATAATTGATTATTTTGAACCAATGTTTAAGGATTACATGTTCATGTGCGGCGGGCCAAATACACAATAAGGAAAATAAAGAACCCATAGACCACAAAAACAGGAAATTAAAACCAATAATGAGTTAACAATCCATCAGATTGTTACACTACCATCAGATTTGAGGATTCTTTGTTTTCCTTGATGTTTTAATAGTGTAATAAACGTTAATTATATGAATAGATTTACAACACAAAACAAATTAGTTATTAAATGAAGAATTTTTATAAAAAGATGCTAAATTAAAATCTGATATTGTAAAGGTAAAAATAATACGTTGGACATTTCATTTTGGCGACCCTATTTGAATTTTCAAAACTTGTTTTTCCTGTAATTTTGAGAGCCGTATTGAAATTTGCCAATCGTTTTCAGAGCAAAATAATGCATATAATTTGTTTTGTTTACAGATTTTGACACTCTATTTTTAATTATGGTATTGTTAATGTATGAAAGTTCAATACTCGACGCCTACAAATTATATTGAACGTATAAAATTCAGGTTGTAATTTTAGATCTATAAATGAGCGTTGCTATTTTACTACCAACACGGTTAGTGAAAAACGGAATCGTTTACATAAACGCGAAGTGAACGGTCCGCTATGTCTTACATTAAACCAATGTTAACTTATGTAAAAGCTGCATACACAAAATGTTAATTTTTAACCTAAAACAAGTCAGTAATCAGTTTTAAAAGCACACAACTAGGCCATCAAATGAAACGATTCGTGACAACGTCATAAAAAACAGAAGATTTGTATTATTCATATACACTCAGGGTTCACATATAATGATTACGGGAGTGTCAATCCTGGGGGATCTACTCATTTTTTTCATATAGTCTTTGGTTAGCTCGCTCTCTTTCATATTTTCTATTAAGTCCCTCTTGAACAACTCTTGTTATTTGCCGACCCTGATGCTATTTGAGTATTTATTTTGTTATAAGGGGTGATGACCGAGAGTTTTTTTCCTTTAGACAACAAGGAAAAATTCAGCTTTCAGACTACCAATTGATTTGTTTTTACAATAGTCTAATTTGAAATAGTTACAGTTTTAACCAAAATTTTAAAATAAAGAGCGTTCAAAATTTATAATGTAATAGCACGTTATTAGTAGCACCTAAAAAGAAGAAATTGATTGGATTGCTGTCAGTGCGGCAAAACAAAAAGGTATTCCCACGTCATTTTTGTGGTTAAGCAAGGACATGACATATAAATATTTATTAATTAAAAATACTTCTCACTTAGATTGTGGTCAGGTTGTTGTTTTTCTTTATATATTCTGTGTAATGGTGTACGTAAGTTACGGAGAAATATGTGACACGACCTTCGACAAGAAAGATGTTTGTGTGTGTGTGTGTGTGTGTGTGTGTGTGAAAGTCGACAATTCTCAAGTGACAGTTTTTGAGTAGCTCATTACAAAACACATCTGTATAATGCTATGTAAGCTTCTAGTTGAATAATACTAACTATAAATTTTGCATTTGTTTATATCTAGAGTCCATTTAGATAATTTTGTTTCTGAGACTAAAGAGTATTTTAATTTATGATGTCATGGTGTCATCAGTTTGTTTTTATACTATATAATTAAGAGGTAACATCTTATGAATAAACAATTCTTTAAATTTAATTTAATTATTGTTGTACTTTCAGCAACATGATGCTGTGTATAAGAGTGAACTTATAGTCCGTTTGATTGTTCCTACTTGAGATAAGGATAATTGTTTTTTACAAGGATTTTGACAGGAAATGGCGCGTTAACTATAACACCCACGAAAGTGTGTCTTCACTACTTTCTGTAAGAAGGTGATTTAGGTAAGATTTTTCTTTACAAAAAATATTCTGCATATATGTTTCGAAATTTATTGTATAAGGCGTTACTGACATAGGGGAAGGAAGGAAGTAGAACAAAAGGAGGAAAAGAAGAAGAGTAAGAAGAAGAAGAAGAAGAAGGAGAAGAAGAAGAAGAAGAAGAAGAAGAAGAAGAAGAAGAAGAAGAAGAAGAAGAAGAAGAAGAAGAAGAAGAAGAAGAAGAGCAAGGAGAAGAAGAAGGAGCAGACGAAGAAGAAGAAGAAGAAGAAGAAGGAGATGAAGTAAAGTAGAAGAATAAGAAGAAGTAGAAGCAAAAATAGAAGAAGAAGAAGAAGAAGAAGAAGAAGAATGAAAGAAACTAAACAAAGTTAGGTTTATGCATATTTTCAGAACTTCGCCTTTTTTATTAATAATTTTATTTTCTCCAATATTCATTCAACATTATAAAATTAACAAATAATGAGATTAAAAAAAACAAGATTTATACGACACTGACAAGTTTTAAAAACTTAGTTTAATTTTGGGGTAATACAGTTCGCCAACTGGTTTCTCGACATTAACAGTTCGTCTTTTTTAATTCTGAGGAAGTTAGACTTACAGGTAGTTTTATAACTTTCACCAAATGAAAGAAAACACAATTTTCCTCAATAAACACTTTTTTAGTACATTTCGACTCTTCAATGATTAAGTGATCATCCTCAGTTGTCATATGCAAACAAAACCTTTTTATTTATTTCTGTTCACGTGACATCTCTGAGGAAATGACTTGGTCATTGAAACATCGTCCTGTATTGAATTAGACAAATAGATGCTTATTGTGGAGAATTGTGGTTTTCATTTGGTGTTTGAAGTTTCTTAATACACTGAATAAGTATACTTCGCTTTGTATGGTACTACATTATACACGTGCGGATCTGTACTATATCAATATCATCATTAGTTTTCTACATATGCACAACCACGCTGTAAATCGCAACTAACTACAAATTAAATCTGTTCATACATGAAGTACTGAAAAATAAGAATGTAAGCATTAAATGTAATTATATATAATAAGCTATGGGGGGAAACAAATGAAACCGAGTTGTGTTAGGGTGAAGATTCCCTGAGCCAAACAAAATTTGATTAAACACATACTTTGGTTATATCTCGAAGTGTTTGTTCACTTATGTGTTTCTCAAATGTACGTAAACTTTTCCAAGAACTAAAAATACGAATAGCCTTCACTGTCACTGCCATGTGGAAAGCATTGACTTAACCACAACGTGCCTTATATAAATAATATATATTTAACAAGATATATAAATATATTATTATTATTTATATATTATTATGTAAATAATAATCTATTATATATTAGTAAAGTATTATTAATATTATATTAATAATATAATTATATATTTTTTATTGTATATTAATTTTAAAATATAAAGAATAAACTTGAGGAAAATGAAATTATTAATAAAAAAGCCAAAGTTCTGAAAATATACAATAGCAGAACTCTTTTAGTCTGTTTCATGCTTCTTCTTCTTCTCCTCCTTCTTTTTTTAGAATGAGTTTATGGTAGAAGTAAAGAAAACTTGATTTCTATTTAAACATAAAAATATTTTCACAATTATAAAAAAAAGGTTAATGGGGTAGGGAGGTGGAGAGGTGGGGGAGGGTAGCTTTGTATATCACTTTTCACTCTCATGGGAAATTCAAAGATACTATGCTTTACATCTTGTATAATATACTAATATTATATTCCGGTAATATTTACTCGAGGTTCAACTGAGTAAATTTTCTTTTAAGTAGAACTTAGGTTAATTAATTTATTGCATCTATATCATAATGAGGACAACCGTTGGAAGTAGGAAATTTACTTGACAATGAGTGACGTCATACGTGAAATCATTTTTTTAGAAAGAGGATGAAATTATTTTTTCTGAAACAGCTATAGGAAAAAAAAGATGGAACCGAGAATCTAAAGTTTGAATCTTGGCCTTCACGCGTTTCAGGTAAAAATATTATCTTTACATTTTAACGAATAACACAAATGTCAAATTAAAAAAAAAATCAATTGAAACAAACTTTCAAGTGTAAAAGTTTATAAACATATTCGATATTGGAAATATTTTTAATTAATCGGAATTAAGTTTAAATTTGAAGTTTCATTTAAAATAAGAGAAACCATGAGATAGAAATTTAGTCTCTTCTTATAGCATGGTGTTAGTAAGGCGATT
The DNA here is from genome assembly GCA_963513935.1 of Aphrophora alni. Classification (NCBI taxonomy): domain Eukaryota; kingdom Metazoa; phylum Arthropoda; class Insecta; order Hemiptera; family Aphrophoridae; genus Aphrophora; species Aphrophora alni. Next base: position 117,656,149 of record OY740767.1, on the reverse strand, counting down.
TAAAAATAAACTGTGCAAAAACATTTCACAATATTTACTACACATCCATACATACACATACTTAAAAAAAAACTATTTGTTGCCAAAAATATCAGTTGGGTTGACGTCAGTAAAAAAGTTAAAATTAATCACTGACTTAGATTAGTTTGAGTACAACCTTCTGCCAATAGTAAAATTGTCTTATTATTATTATTAGTGTCTATGCGTTTCGGAGAGTTTCTCCATCTTCAAGACGTATTTGAGTACTGGGCTCTTCCGTTAATGACCCGTTTATAAATACAGCTTCACCACGCCCCATACCACTAGGCTCCGCCTCCCGTGTTGTTTGCTTTGGTGGGTCTAAAACTTATTTCTTTAGAATTTTTAGGTATTGGACCATCACCTCTGATCAGTTATAAACCAAGTTTTTTCAGGGGTGGGAACAAATACATTTTATTTGTTTAAATAAGGACTACACAATACATGTTTAAACAAAATTTTATCAAACACTTTTTAAGTTAAATATTAAATTTTTTAAAAAGTCCATAAACATGGTTAAATACACTCACTATCAAATTTGATTTCCCAGCTTCCACTCGTTTGGGCTCTAGATCACGGCACAGACAATACACACATTTCCAAATCAATCTTTTGGCTCTGAGAACCTCAAAAAGGATTTTTCAGTGAAATACTCGACACTAGCTTTCCTCAACCCTTTAGGGACTGTGCGGACGATCTATCGTCCGCACATACGATGCGACAAAGACCGAGCGGACGATTCATCGACCGCACATAAATATGCGAAAAAGACCGAGCGGACGATCCATCGACCGCACGTAAATATGCGAAAAAGACCGAGCTCAAGATCCATCGACCGCACGTAAATATGCGAAAAAGGCCGAACGGACGATCCATCGACCGCACGTAAATATGCGAAAAAGACCGAGCGGACGATCCATCGACCGCACGTAAATATGCGAAAAAGACCGAGCGGACGATCCATCGACCGCACGTAAATATGCGAAAAAGACCGAGCGGACGATCTATCGACCGCTTTTGCTTTCATTATTTTAACGTGTTTACAAGTAATAATCAAGAAATTAATTGGTATAAATATATATATATATATATATATATATATATATATATATATATATATTTCAAATAATGTTTTATAAACACCCAAAAGCAGCTAGTCTATTCTAATATTATTACAAGATAACTTTATATAAAACGACGAAATCAAGGCTGCATTATAGCGTAGTCAAACAGATATGCTGTTTGTTTACATTCTTAGTTGAGAGAGTCATGTCAGCTTTTGAAGTTGTGATTCATCTTGTATTTTTGTGTTGAACTATTTTAATTTAATTTTATCCGATTTAAACTCTTAATTTAGTTAATCAGTGTAGTTTTATTGTTTATTGTGTATGAGTGACAATTATGACAATAAGTGACGAATTGGCTAGGACAAGTGAAATAGACCGTGAACTTGCATTGACAGACTCTGACGATGATATAAATAAATTACCTGATTTTTTTCAACAGTGACGATTCCGAGTTGGACAAAACATACTATCCTGACGATCAATCAACATCAGCATTACTATTTACAGAAAATGTGAGTAGTGATAGTTCAGATGAAAGTGAAGTTAGTTTTCAGGTTAGGCCAAATACAAAAAAAAAAAAATCCATGACTAGGTCTATTGCTAGAAGGCAGGTTCTAAGTGATAGTGAAAACAGTAATAATGAAGATGCAGATGACAGTGATTGGGAAAATGTAAAAGAGGCATGTCCACCCAATTTTGTGCATAAATTTGATTTCCATGAAACACCAGGTCCGATACACACCCCTTCTTCAGTCATAACACCATTGGATTAAAAAAAATATTTTTTTCGCATAAACTTTAATTAATCTTTTGGTCACAGAAACTAACAGATATGCAACTGAAATTATTTCTAAAATGACTGTCACCTCATAGCCGCTTGCGATGATTTATTTAGGTTAAATTTAGTGGCTTTGTAAATTTAAAATTTTTCTAAAATTTTCTAAAGTCAGTCTTCTTGATATTCATGTAAAATAATCTCACATTATCATTTACCTTGATATATACATGATTGGTTTTTGTTCATAGAGTGTGGGTTTAGGTAAATATTTCTTAAATCTTTTTGAGAACGTTCTTCCTGTTTGTCCAATATAGAATTTGGGGGCAACTACAACCTTTTAATTTACAAACACCATATTGGTTATATTTATATTAGTTTTTGTTTTGTTTTGGAGTTAGTGATCTTTTTAAGTTGTTTGATGTTTTATATGATATGATGCTTTCTTATTTTTGATTTTAATGCATTTTGGTAACTGAAACCTAACCTATAAATACTCACCTAGTATACGAAGTATAAGATTGAGTTAATCGAAAAAAATTACGACCTCCGTTTCATGGCCTCGGGAAACCGAAAAAAATAAATTGTCCGTCAGTCCGTAGTCTGTACACAAGCACGGTAGTGGCCTCAAAAAATGGGATAGCAGTATGAAACTTGTTATAAGAGACTATCATGTGTTTAAATAGAACCCTATTGAAATTTTAATGAATAGAATTGAAAAGGGCAAATGACGGCCATTTTAAATACTTTTGGTTCATATCTCGCGTGTTATTCAACTTATAACGCTCTAAATTAGATAACAATTTGCGAATTTCAATTCTGGATTATTACTACTAATCAAATATCACTATGATGACAAATAACGAAGTCATTGAAAAAAAACGTAATTTTTAACCCAGACTTCCCCCAAAATATGATATTCGTATAGTTATCTCAGGCAGGGCAGAGACAATGATACGAGGGTAGCGAGTGAAGACTTTATCATATATAAACATCAACGACGTCAAGTGATATATACAATTACAAGGTTCAGAAACCTGTGTAACAACTGTTCTAAACAGACTTACTTGATTTACCAAATTTTTGACATTACATTTAGAGTATCTGCTTGTATTACATTGTGTGATGGGGTTGGGTAAATCCATGATAGAGCCCTCAACTTGTTTTATAATTATCTAGGTTTTGTTATAACCCACCTGCAATCAATGACCCGAACAGCTGACTATCAACACAATTCACCTCTGCATAGAAACAATCGAGTGAGTAAAATGTGTTCAGTAGAACTGTGTTATATAACGTCTAACCTTATAATATTAGTCTTGGAAGTATTGAGATTTGATCACGGCAATTTGACACGCCTTAAATATTGCAAAAACCCTGCCTGAGGGCGATCAGACAGGAAGTGGCTGATAATCTATGTCAAGGTGTTTTGCGACAGTAATGTGTTTGTCGTAGATGGAAGTGGGCAGAGTGCTTTCTCCTTCATATTTCCATAGACCACCGTTAATGACGTCATAAGAGGAAAGTCTTGGAGATTCAATTTTGCATTATTAAAATGTTTTAAACAATATAAAAATAATGATAACGTATTATTATATGTGAGTTACAATTCATTTAACAGAATGATAAATATTGTCTATTTACTGCGATAAAGATATTTAATTGTGCCTTCAGATGCGTTGGTTATCTTTCATTACTCGATTTCTATTTAAACCATTAATTAAACTAAAAGTAAAGGTAGATTAATCAGGTTCTTCCTTTCTTGCATATACGTATTGTAGACCAAGTTATGCAATGGGTAATCAAATCGTTATTTTTCGCGGATATATCTGTTCAGATCCCTTGAGCCCCAAAAAGAGGTTTTTGGAATGATGTCTTGTGTGCATCATTCGAACGAATAAAGTTCAAACGAGTTATCCAACTTTTAAAAATAGTATATACAGCGTGTTCGAAAAGTCTGGAAACCCCTTAATATTAATTTTATTAATAAACGCAGAACAATGAAACTCTAGGAATACGTCCTCATTGTAGTTACTGACTTTTTGGTCATTTTAGCTATCTTTTTTCGCTTTGGGGGGACGTCCTGTGGAGGAAGTCTAAAAAATCTTAAATGTAAGCATACGTCAAATTATACCTCATTTTAAAGGTCTTTGTTAGAGGAACACATTGCCGCAATCCCGAATGAAAAAGGACCTTTACGTTGCGGAGATTAAGAGGCAGAAGTGAATACTCAACCGTGTTGGTTATGTTAGTGTTTTAGCTTTGAAAATTTCACAGCTGGAGAATTTCCTATCCCTCCACACTCCAGCTGTGAAATTCTCATAGCTTAAATACTAACATAACCAACACGGTTGAGTATTCACTTCTGCCTCTTAATCTCCGCAACGTAACGTTAACAATCTTTAAGAGGCTGCCATTTCCAAACGAATGGTCCTTTTTCATTCGGGATAAAATGTATATAAATAAAATATATATTTATATTTTTGCAATGTCTCTCGTAATAGTAAAAAACAAAATTTTAGTTTTATTTAAACTTGCTATATCGATTTTCATCGAATTTTAGTATTATGTGGCCTCCAGAACACAATGAAATGTATTGTTCACGCTCTTATCAAAATGTTGTTTAGTGACTTATCGATAAAAAAGACGTAATTTATAAATCAATAGCCGACCGATTTGTGTAAAATATACCGAATAATAAACCCATTGGGAAAAAAAGTTCAAATAAATTCCGTCCAAGAAAAATTGCCCAGAAAAAGAACCTTACTGGTATGTCAAGAAAAATAATGTCATTAAAATTCTTTTACAAACAATACAATTTACGTTCCTAACAAGTTAATGGCACTAGCGAAGTAACAAACTTTCTATTTAAATATATCTTTCAAAATATTCAAACAAAATATTGTTATGAAGACCCATCCATACCACTTTTATATTACATAAGAAATACAATGGCATAAATACCTTATGACCGTCTTTGCAATTCTTTCGTTGTGTTTCTCATTACAACTGTTTCGCCGATCAATGCGGCATCATCAGTTGAACATATACTTACATAACTTGACATTTTAAATGACATCTATTTGAGAAAGGAAGTTTTAAAATTTAAATCAAAATGATATATTTTCTTGTTTTTTTATTGCCGTTTTGAAGTAAGTTGGAAGTGGACTTCAAAACAGCAAGAACAAGACATATAATAGTCACCTGATGATGGGCGAAACAGCTGTAGTGAGAAACACAACGAATGAATTGTAAAGACGAACATAATGTATTTATAAGCATATATAAGTATATTTAGAATTTGGTTACATAACTGAAAATGTCAATGTAGATAATAAAAAATAGAAATACAATGGCTGAAACTAAGTAATACAGATATGTTTTCCTTCTCACACTTATATAGTATAGAAACCGGTTTGGGAGGTTGCGAAAAAATAGTATGGGTTATTTATTTACTAGAAAATCAGTAATCTTCATACTGATTTATCTAATAAGTAAATATAATAAAAAATCTATAGTTTTCATTTTTTCATATACAGGCAGTATAAAATTTTGTCATGTTGAGTTCGTGGCGATAATAACAGTTTGAGGTTTACTGAATCAAAAAAGTATTTATTTGTTGTTTTTTTATCAAAACGTATATGTGGAAATATCTTAGGCATATCTAGACATTCGTATTTTTTAAATCAAATAAAAAAATTCTTATTTTTCGGAGGTACAACGTTGTGAACAATTAAAAGTTTCGTTATCAAAAATATCTGAAACGTAGCTAAATTTCATATTTGATGAAAATCAATTTTAACAATTTTTATTTTTCGGAGGTACAACGTTGTGAACAATCAAAAGTTTCCTTACGAAACATTTCTGAAAAGTAGCTAAATTTCATATTTGATGAAAATCAATTTCAACAGTTTTTATTCTTTCAGTACTACAACTTTGTGTACAATTAAAAGTGTCCTTATCAAAAAACATAAAAAACACTTGATTTGTTTACAAATTACTTATTTTACATTTCAAAACATGTTTTTTTTTAAGTATGTACGTCTTGTAAACAACAATTTTTCAAAGTTTTAAATACATAAACTACATGTTGAACATCATAACTTTATGTATGGTTAGAGGTTTACAAGGGTTGGTTTTAAAATATACTCTTATTCGTTTAGTTGTACTATTGTATTTATACGGTTAACTATGAATTATATAAAGTTACTATTTATTACGTAAAAAGACAGAAACGTTTATGAGCGTTATTGTTGAACAAAATACAATCAGAGTGTAAAAGGTATATAACATACGATTAGTATTTTCTAAGATGGTATTAAAATGTTTGGGGTAACCTTAAAAAGTAAATGTTAAATTTCAGAAGATTCATAACTAGTAAATCTAGTATGGTACATAACAAAATGGGGAGAGGGGGTTAGCTCCAAAAATTTAGAATCTTCAATTTTTGAATTTAGAGGGTAAACCCAAATAAGGACAGTTCAAATGTTGAAAGTGTGATAGATAATGCTAAATTTTAAGGGTGGCAATATAAAGCCAAATTTGAAGGAATTCCAATACTTGTCCCGCTATAGATGTTTGAAAATCTCTTAATGATGTAGCAATGTATGGTTATTTATGGTTAGTGATTAGACTCAGACATTCAGATCTCATCGAATGGGGGTTGGTCGGGTTTCATTTTACTAATTCATTAATAAAAACTTTTGGATGAGTTTTTATATTTTTGGAGGCATTCTGATGAGAAATGAAACAACACGCGTCTGATGTGTGTGGTTTTAAACTGATGCTAATCTGCTACGTTATATAAGAACTTCACATGGGTACAGATTACAAAGAAAAATGTAATTATAGACTTGGGATTGGTTTTATGGTATAATATTACATGAACACACTAAAAGCTTTTTAAAATACTACAACTGCTAACGTTAACAAACGTCAAAGAACAGGGTTTTCAGCTGCGAAAAGACAAAAGGGTGGAGTTTTGAAGTTCTAATCTAGCCTGTATTTTTAGTAGTGTACTGAAGGCCATCCATTCCAAATTCGCTCCAAATTCTTCAATTTGTCTTGATGCTATAGAAAATAAACATGGATACGTACATACAAAGATATAGTTTTACATTTTATTTTATATGTAAACAACAAACTGGTAATACAGGTAATGCAAATATTGTTTCAGTTAATATAGGAAACAGTTAATAGATATTTATACTAAGAAAACATTAAGCAAATACAGTAGTGAAAGACAAGTAAAACGAATTGAAATGACTTTTTCCGTTTGACTGAAGACATCATGAAACGAATGTTAAAACTTTAGATGTTTAATTACTTGAAAAAAAAAAAAATTACAGAAATTTAGGAATGAGCTAATTTTATTAACATATTTTCATCAAAAGAATTGCTTCGTAATTTAACGCAACGAAACAAAATGTTCGTATGGCTTGTACAAACTTCACACATAGTTGCATTTAGGAGAGAATTAATTCTAGATTGAGGTTATAATTTGTGGTAGGAATTCAATCTTGCATTTATTTGATTTTATTTATTGTGTGTTTTTGGGAAAGTTAAACATGATATATAATCGATTTATATCCATCGTCTTATGGTATTTGAGACTTGAAAAGTATTAATCTTCTGTTTCAATGTTAGATGGTTACAAGTTATCGATATTTAAGTTACAATAATAGATATTTTATTAGAATATTACGGAAAATATGATAGTTTTTAACCCTAGACGTATTTCCTACCCAGTATACGAACTATAAATTGTAAAATATTTGTACCTCAGGTTTTTTACTAATCTTTACGTTTCATGGCCTAAGCAAACTGTAAAGCAATTTACGATATGCCGCCAGTCTGTAGTTGTTGTCTGAACGTAATCACAATAGCGGTCTCAAAACAATTGTATATAGGGGACTATATGGTGGTTACATATTGAAATTCAGTAAATGAAATTGAAAACGTGTCAAAACGTTTTTTCTATGTCATTAAACTTATAACACACTACAGTCTGTATGAAGTAACCTGTCTCCTAACCCTTCGACTACCTGGGACAGGCCCAGGTCATTCAATTGCACTCTGAGACATCCACAGCTGTTTTCCTAAATAGTCACCTTTTAGTTTCTCCACTAGCTTAAGTAACTTTTTTAGCCGAATCTTAATTTCCGAAATTTTATCAAAAATTTGAGAAGTACATAAAAAAATAAGATCAACGATACTAAACAAGGGCAAATTTGATAAAAACAAACAATAGATTATAGAGGGAATAAGAAATATAGAAGTAGTCTGTTTAAAGCTTTTAATAATAAAGTTGGTTTTATGTAACAATATGACAATGAAATTACGTATCAAATTTGCCCTTGTTTAGTATCGTTGATCTTATTTTTTTATGTACTTTTCAAATATTTGATAACATTTCGGAAATTATGATTTAGGTAAAAAAGTTACTTAAGCTAGTGGGGAAGCTTATAGGCGACTAATTAGGTAAACAACTGCGGGCGACGCCGAGTGCCGGTGAATGGCCCCGGGCCTGTCCCAGGTAGCTGGAGGGTCAGGAGACAGGTTACTTCATACAGAGTATAAATTAGATAAACATTTGCTGATTAAAATTCCACATGGTACCAACCCCATACGTTTACAACGACAAGTAGTGAAGTAATGTCAAAAATATAATTTCTAACCGTGAGCTCCCAAGAAAATGTGATTGATATTTGTATAATTACCAGATCCGGTAGGGTAGAGTCATCGACATGAGCGTAGCGAGCCCATCACATTGTATAGATTCGATACCCGGCAGTGTATTCGAGTGGAGACGTTTGGCCAGTTGGTGTCTTGCCGACGTTAAGAAAGTCGTGATATACAGAATTACGAGGTTCAGTAAAACTGTGTATCAACTATTTTAAATAAACTTACTCTACTGGTTACGAGTTCTTCATCTACCAAAATTTGATAGATTAAACATTTCCTACAAGGCCAAAGAAATCAACTTATGGTGATTTCGTTTAGAGGATCTGCTTGTATTACATTTTATGATGGGGCTAGGTAAGTACCACGATGGTATAACCTCGTTTCATCGGATGATATGCAGTCAGCACATCGAATTCCCGTCGGCGTAATTCTAGTTGTCGTAACTAGAATTCGCTACCCCCACTTTCTTCACGATTTGGATCAACATCGTAAATTATTTAGCCCCCACAAGGATCGAAACAGGAATATCGTGCACGTCGTTTTACTATTACTGTATTAAGTACAGTTTTTGTTTTGTATAAATTAAGAATAAGTGATACGTTTGTGAGAGAATTACGTACATTACATTTACAAGTCTACACAACTATACATGTTTCACTATTAATGACCTATCAACTAGTAACCAGATTGTTTATAAAGTAGGTTGTAAAATTTTATAACAAATAAACACACTCTTAGTAACTTATAGACGTAATGGTACAGAGTGAACCAGAATTCACGCACCACAGCAAATAAATACATCAGAGAGTAAAGAAAAAGGTTTTTATTTTTCATTAAAAAATTCTTTGGAGAAAATCGAAATGAACTGCTGCCGGTTTTGTTTGTTTTTCCCAAAAAACCCACTAACCGTAATTTTAGATACAGTTTGATGCATTATTTTGGGGTTATAAGTCACCAACATTTAATCTAAATAGCTTTCACAGATTTTCAAATTTCAAATTTTATGTCGGTGCAGTGGTTCATTTCCTTTTTTCAACTTTAACTCCAATATGTATTTTATTGAGAGTTTGGAAAGAAATATCGTGTTTCGTTAAAAGTTTAGTGAGAAATGCTCTCAATAGATTTTGTTTAGACCCCGTAGAATGTACATAAATAAATTAATAAATATTTACACTGATAGAGATAATTTTGATAAAATCGGAATTTTAAGTTTTTCATCTTATGGTACCTGACACTTAAATTTTGAGCTTATTGATGTTTACTTTTGTGTATGTGTTTGAGAAAGTTTGTGTACGATGTTTGGGCACTTAACCTTTTGTGGAGTTATTTCAAGAAGTTAAAGAAGGAATCATGTTTGAATATAATAAAATTACAAAATAAACACTATAGCCTAACTTGTTCAGTAATTTACGCAGCTGTAAAACTAGAAACGCGAACATTTTGAACATACTAAGACCACACCAAAACGACTTTTAAATAAATATATTTCTTGTTTACTTCTGTAATCACTTTCCTATATCTATATGGTCCACGATTTCTCGTTCACTCTGTATACAATGCAGCATGTACAATGTATTTAGTTTGAGCACCTAGATTCATTTTTATTATCTGCAATAGACTAGAGCAAGTTATTATTAGGATTACTTATTCGCTGTTAACTCACTCAGAGTGCTCTGTTCCGTCTCTTTAGTTTTGTTATCTATGCAAATAGAACTAGTTTTTATACACAACGTAATAATTTCTAAGGAAGAGAATCTTAATTACGTGTAATTTAATCAGGTTCGACATCACTTATTTGTCTCGTTGTATAATCATGGATTGAGTAACATTTTATTCTAATCATGAACAACATTTACGTAAATATATTTTATAATATGTTATTTTTCTAATTAAAAATAATTGGTCCACGAACGGTGGTAAAAACTTCATAGACAGAATATATATAGACAAACATAGTCCTTTTAAAATATTTTTATGTTTAAATTTTAATATTTAAAAGCACACAACCTGGTAACTTTTCACTGCTGACCCCACTTTAGTGTGAACCTGCACCCACATAATCACACCCAGCCTTGCCAATTTGCGGAAGCGAAAAGAACCTCCCAAGGTCGCGTCTCGTGCCAAGAACGATTCAAATGTTTTTGATTGTACATGATTTTTTTTTGTTCTCGGAGTTTAATTTATAAACTCGACAACAACGAAATGAAAGGACGTTTTTAAAACCTTAATCTTGTGGCGAAGCATAAATTACATGTCATTACAATAAGTGTTGCCCTTCGGAAGTGAAATATAAACTAGATTACAACAGTCTTAGGCTTCTTAGTGTAAATCAATACTTGTCTTATTAAGCACGAAAATCCTTGGGCTGTTAAAATTATGCGCAGTCAAAACAGACAATACTACTTGTTTGTAGACTTCTTCCCTTAGATGTTTCAATAAATTGTTTTTGTAAATACAATAAGACTACAATTTAAGTGAGACAACAATATTTGGAAACCAAGATGTAATATCATTACTCTAAACGGGGACACTACACATAGGGGAAAATATTTTATGGGTGGTTTCTCATTGAATTTACCATTAATTGGGATCACATTGGTAGTAATATGCTTTACTCATCTATGTATGTGAAAATGTTTAAACTGAACCTTAACTGCTGGGATTTAGTATCTCGGTGAACCAATTCTTTGAAAATGTAAAAAAAAAAAATCTAACTATTGCTTATATTTTTCTTAAATTGACGCTTATGGATATTTACAAGGATTAATTTTACATTTTAAATGCCTTAGTAGCTTATCTCTTCTATGGTCGATTGCTCTCTCTCTCTCTCTCTCTCTCTCTCTCTCTCTCTCTCTCTCTCTCTCTCTCTTCTCTCTCTCTCTCTCTCTCTCTCTCTCTCTCTCTCTCTCTCTCTCCTCTCTCTCTCTCTCTCTCTCTCTCTCTCTCTCTCTCTCTCTCTCTCTCTCTCTCTCTCTCTCTCTCTCTCTCTCTCTCTCTCTCTCTCTCTCTCTCTCTCTCTCTAACCAGCTAATTTCGTGTGGTTCTAAAATCTAACTTTGAGACTAAATCTAAAATGAGCATGTACAACGCCTTAGTGCTGTGAAAACTTATTATTATGTGAGTGCGGCATTATTAAAATGTGGTGCGTGAATTGAAATATAAGTGAGTAAATTAAAAATGGATGGAATTTCAATTGTATTAGCGAAGCCTAAAATGTTCAAAATAAATTGAAATTATTTATCGAGAATTGATACATTTCTTAGTTCTAATGCCTGATTAGGTTTAGTTCAAGATTGTAAAAGGCTCATAAAGTAATTATCGACATGTCGTAGTTGCCATTGTCGTCTGTACGTAAGCACGGTAGCGGCCACAAAAAAGTAATTATCGACATGTCGTAGTTGCCATTGTCGTATTTTTTTAGTATTTATTAGTAAAATATAGCGTTGATTTATAGCCCCAAAAATCAAACGTTTCATCAGATATTACGTACATGGACCCTAAGTCTCCAAATCTCCTTAATAAATTTTAAAAAATATATTAGAGATCTGAAAACGAATGGCGCAAGTTGTCCATTTACGTTAAAATAATAATAATGAAAAAATAAAATATAATATAAATAAAATAAAAATATACAAGCCAGTGCTTTTATTTAGAAAGAGTTAGTTAGGGCACCATAATATTGTGTTAGAAATTAGAAATGAGTCTAAGTCACGCATCTCTTGTTGGCTTATTTAAAACGTTAGGAACAATAAATAGTTCAAACTAATTTATTCCCAGCACAATATTGTAAGTAACAAACTATAATTTCTTGGCTTAACAGTAATGTTATTGCTTGGTCAAGAGTGAAAGTCCAGATCGTGAGAAGCAGTGCACATCTAATCTAATGATCTGTCAATTAGAAGATTATGGTTGTGATAGAAGTAAGATGTTTAGTGATGCTTGTGTATATTAAGAATAGATATTTAATTTATTTAAAGTCATACTTGGTGCACCTGATATGATAACAGGATAGGGCGTATATTTTATTTTGTATTTTTCGAACATCGGTTCGTTTGTTGAATATCTGATCGACCTTGTTAGTGTTGGATAGCTAAGCTGCACAGAATGAGCTTTATAGATTCGTATAGGTCCTAGATAAGAGCACAGACAAGAGAATATATTATACTCTCTTGTCTTGATAAGAAAGATCTACATAAAAACATTTATAGACGTTAGGTAGCCATTTTGAAATTTTGCAATAATTTTCAATCATATTACACCATAGTAAAACCCAGATGGTAAATTTGGCTAAAATAAAACTAGATTACTGTTTTAAGAACTATTACTGCAGATTTTTCAAATATTTGAGGATATGTTTTTAACATTTTTGTTTTTGTGATAATTCTCTTATTTTTACGTAAGAAACGAAGGTAAAACTTATTCTTGAAATAGAGTTTTCAAAATTTGAAGAATTGTTCTCCATTTTAAAATTTAACAACCAATTTTCATAGATAAGAACGTCGATTGGAAAGATCAAACATACGTAGAGATTTGAGTAAAATAATTTGACAAAAATTATAAAAAAATACTGCACAAAGTAAATTAAGAATGGATTACTAGCAATATCTTTAAAATGTTTACAAATTTCTTATGTCGGTTCGGTTTTAATAATTTTGTGGACAAGTTCGTTAACCATTTAAATTCGTTGGTTATATCCAAGTATCAGCCGAATTTAAAATTAAAAAAAAATTGTGGATGATCTGTGGAGCATACATACAAAGTTATACTATATCCATTTCGTGAAGCTTCAAAGTTCGAATAGTAGACTAATGATGACCAGTGGAGTCGTTAACAAACAGAATGGTTTAAACGCAAACTAACAATTAAAAAAAAATCAGAAATAAAAATCTAGTAGCATGAATTTTATTAAATTTTGGACGTAAGCTAAGTTGTAGTTAGGCTAGGTTAAAATTTAAAAAGTGGTCGAAAAGGTTTAAAATGTTAACGGTTTGAAAGATTTTTCGACAATTCCTTCTAGACCACACGAGCCTCATTTTCTGAATATATTAATATGAATTTGGTTGATAGGAGTATTAAAAAAAGAAATGATTGATAACAGCGTACCAGTTGCTCCGAGTATATTTTATGTAATACCAAAGTAGTAGCCACACCTAAATACAACATTGGGGTGGAGTGTATAATGGCTGGAGACAAGGCCTTTACTATATCTTTTTTACGAAAATAGTAGACACGTGATCTGACGGAAGCTATCAATAAGTCGTTAAGTTATATACATACATGACACTTTGACATGCATTAACTTCCTCATTTATAAGTTTAAAGTTGGACACGATAGTAGGTGTACTAATGCAATAAAAACAAAATCGAGAATTGTTAATCATTATTCTATATATCACTTATAATAATTTTAGTTTCTAAGAAAAATAATCTTTACTAAAGGTTTAGCATATGTCGGAGTGCTAAGATTCTGCTATTATTGGTTCATTTCTTACTACAACTTTACTATTATTTACTGTACGATGTACGTGTCGTGGTGCATCTATGCGTCTATAATATACTATATATCTGGCGTATGTTCAAAATTAGTTTTGAATTTACCCATCTTTAGGATGTAAACTAAGGTCTGATATTATATAAGCTCTTGAGTACTGGCCTACATGCGTCTTGCGTGACTCCTTTCGAAGGTGCTGTTTTCTTGTATGTATCCAGAATTACTTCGAGTTTCGATTTCCGTATGTCACAACTCTATTTACAAAAATAAAGTAAAGATTAAGTCTGTATAGTGGAACAGCCCTAAGAAGGCACTTGTGCCAGGTGCGAGCAGGTAGAGGAAGAGGTGGATTATGTCGGAAAATAACACCGTTCCACATTGACTTTGCCTCCGAATCGCCAGCTACCTGAGACTTGCACTCCTCTAGAGAACCTAACTTTAATTCGAGAATAGTACAGCGTTTTCACTCGATTTGCGAAGTGCCTTCTTAGGCCTGTTCCACTATACGTTATGTGGTTTTCTGTTGTTTCTCAATGTTTTATGCATTAGAGAAGCCATAAATGAGCTTAGTTTTTTGATTAAGGTCAAAATCCGTTGGTTTGTCTAAAAAAAAAACAACAAAAAACGTTTAACTTAAGACTGATTCAACATTTTCTTTGAAATTCATAGTAATTTCAATGTTATGGAAGTAATGCTTTTTTTTTGTAACAAATTACAAATAATCGTAATATTTGTTTAATCTCGCGTGGCAATTAAATGAAAGCAATTTGTAGCTATCAGTAATCAAATATATAATACACTTACAAGTTTACTCTGACTGTGAAAGCACTAATAATGTTGTTAGTGAACAAAGTTGTGTAACTGCACACGTTTGAGTGAGAGCACAACTTTGTGGTGCAAGTAGGTATCATGACCGGTTGCGGTGCTGAGGAATCCCTTTTTACACTCCGAATTTGTCTAATCCTGTGAGTTTTAATTTAAGCTATGATTTATGCGCCTCTCGTCCCTAAATGTCAACTCCAGTGTGCTTCACTATGACTACAAATAGAGTCATGCTCATAACATCCTCATTGTTAATGTCTGTATAAGGCTGGCAATCAATAAAAACGTTTAGTTCATCATTGATGTAAATAATAATTCAACAGATTTTAAAAATTTGCTATTAATAATTTTAATTTACTCAAGCAAAACAATTTTTTATTATTTTAAACATTTACAGAAAAGAATATTTGTTACCATAAACTTATACTATAGTGTAATATCAACAAATTTTGAATTTTATCCTTAAAGACATATTTGTGATTTACAATAGTTCGGATGTTGGTATTTAAAATGTTTAACTAAATTTGGTATACTTTTTTTTTAATACGACACTATCTCACTCTGCTGGTATCACGTGCCTTTTGTACTATGCTAGCTTGCTACATTCATATCAAGTATTACACATAGCTCTTATTCTAGTCAACAAGAAGACCATAACGTTTTACCAATATATTCAACCCGGTAAGAAAGGTAATACAGTATAGCAAATACAATGTAAATCAATGATATTGTTATGGATACTACCATCATTAAAATCCCTGAAATGTCACAAGAAACAATGTCTAGAACAACATAGAGATTGTGTGTGTGTGTGTGTGTGAGAGAGAGAGAGAGAGAGAGAGAGAGAGAGAGAGAGAGAGAGAGAGAGAGAGAGAGAGAGAGAGAGAGAGAGAGAGAGAGAGAGAGAGAGAGAGAGAGAGAGAGAGAGAGAGAGCTTGACATTAATACGGTTTTATTTTGGCGGTATACTAGTAGATATATATAACCTAACCTAACTTCTTTCTTTTGTAAAGGTCTTCATTCCTTTTCTTCCTCTCACATAGAGAGAGTTTGGTTAAAATATTTCCTCGATTTTGAAACTTTTAAATTCATAAACTGTTTGTGGAAAAATTGACTTTAATTTCGGTTTGAAGTCATAGTATGTAACTTATGTATTTTTTTTTTCGTTTCAGCCATCTATAGGCATCGTTACACAATTCAAAATATTCAGGTAGAGCTTACTAGTACTTTTCATCCTCTAACTTCTCATCTGTCTTTCTTGTTCCGGTACTGTTAATTTTTTCTTTTTAATTTTCTCACCTGCCAGATCCTTTATCTCGGCTAATTTCTTCCTGAACCATCTGTGTCGTATATTTCCATCTCCGTTGTTCCGCCTGTTCTAGAATTTTGTATACTTCCTTGAGCCATGGGAACTGTGTTTTCCTTTGCTTCTGGTAAAGCAGAAGTTTTTTGGTTATTCTCTCTTTGTTCAATCTTTTTAAGTGACGGAAAAAAGCCAATCTATGTTTAATCATTGTTTCGAATTTTTCATAGAGTTCCTGTTCTATATTTAAATGGCATGTAAAAGTATTTACCATTGTTTTGTTGTGGCTAGTATTTTCTCAAAAGCTGTCTTACCTTCTTTTCGATATTTGTCATTTCTTTCTTGTAGATTGATTCTCCAAACATTCCGGTTTGATAACCGTAGTATAATGTCTAATTTTCGCTTTACACAAAAGCGATGTAAAAGTCATAAAGTTTGGTTTACTTATAACTTTAAAGTTATAAGTTATACAAAGTTAAAAAGCGTTATAAAATATCTTTACAAATATAAACTTTATAGCTTTTAGGCGAAGTTTAAAAAAAACCATAGTCCTTTACTTCTAACATGAATAATTTAGATTTGATAATCTGATTGTAGTTTTAAAACTATTTATCATTTGACCTTTTATTATGTCATTATAATTTAATAATAATTTTGTGCAAAAACGTTTGCCTAACAGTAAATAGTTGTACAAAGTATTTATACAAATTTATAACGATATATTTTTAATTATGTTGAAGAATTGATAATTGTGACAGATTGTATAATTTATCTTTTAATTACATATTACGAATACACTCTCATTATTAAAGGAAAACCCGAGTATTAACTCAGTCTATTTCTTTCAATAGATTAAAGTTAAAAACAAAGGAATCTATTATGTTTATTAAGTGATGTTAATCTCTGTTGGTATAAACGGATTGACTAAATTTTAGTCTTACACATACAAATATTACAACATTGGCCAATAATAGTAGGGAGGGGATCCCAATTTTATTTTTAGTGATTAAAACCCTTGCCTTCCTTCTTTACATTCCAATCGTTCAATCTATCATTGATCTATATAGAAAATGTATTGATTGACCTCAATCAGTTCCTAATCATTTTTTTTACATCTCCAATTTCACAACTAACTTTGTATAGTACTCTAGAAAACAAGAAAACTGAAGGAGGCATTGCTTACTGTACATTAATGCGGTTAAGGTTAAAGTTTTACTACCTTCCTCGTCTAATGCTTGTGTTTGTTGTACTTTGTTATAATTTCCAACTTTGCCTCTCAAGTATGTATATTCATTCTGCTACCGTCATAGACCAGGACTATACTTCCGTTTTGACTATACCATGTCTTTCATTGTTTTTAAGCTTTAAGGCTTGTATATTACCAACTAAATGATATTATTGTAAACACTTTTAGAAAACTGGGGATTCTTGCACTTCCAAGTAAGTAAATACTGAAAGTAAGTTTCTATTTTTAATATAGGTGTGATGATCGTGTACAGAATAAGAACGTACACAATTATAGCACCAGGGAAATATACTCACAATAATTATAGTACACAATTATAACTCTAAAAAAGGAAGCTCTATTGATCACTAGTTCAACCACATTAAAAACTCTCTAGGATTGTGCTGGACAAAGCAAACCTAAGAAAAATCTTAAACTTCATATGACAGGACAAGGAGCTTTTAAGAAACATCTAAAAACCATGGGCTTAATTCAGAGTAACTTGAAATGCAGAGTATGGAATCAATATTGGAAACTGGAGAATACATACTTATGAGATGTCAAGCATTAGGACGCAGAAGACTTCGGGTTGAATGAAAATCTAGAAAGGACAAGCGATCTAGGTAGGAGAATTATATACCTAACCAAAGATATAGAACTAAGATAAGTAGAGGAATGAGGAGGTATAAAAAAAGTCTTATAGGCTGAGGCGTCTAGAGGGTACTAATACCCTAGGTACTCGCTTTCAGAACTAATAATAATAACATTATAATCTAGGTAGTATTTATTTGACAGAGATAAACTTGCAGTGAATAAATAGACTTCCAACATGTACGACGTAGTATAGAGTAATGGGTCAAACAAATCTGTCTCGAGTTTTGTGTGGATATAACTGTTTCCCAAAAAAGTTATTTTTGGATTGATGTCTGTCTGTCGTCATTAATTCGAGACGGTTTAAAATTTATGTTGGAAACTTAAAACTTTCGGATACGTGTTATAAGAAAAACAAAAAATTCCGGTTATCTGAAAATCAGCTTTATCAAAAATATCTCAAAATATGGTGAGTCATGAGTTATCTGTAAAAACCAAAACGTTCGTCATTGTGATGTTCAATTGACGTAATTTTTCAAAATCGCCTGGGCCAATTACATTAAAATTTGAAAATATTCAACCAAGCAGTGTGCAAAATTAGAAATAATTGAAAATTACAGTAAAGGATTAATCTAACAGAATTTAAAAAATATTCATATAAACTTGATTGAACTTTGTAATATTTACGTTCAAGACAAGTTTATGACACACGAGAAGCATGTTTACACGTTATTTTAAATGTATAAATATTGATGAAAATAATCTATATAATCTACGACCTCATTCATGATAATTTTACAACTTCAGAACTGTAATTTATGTCGAATAATTGTTTTGTTTGGACAATATTTCGGTTGTGAATGTGTGTAGGAAATTTGTGAAATGTTTTTGTACCATTTATTAATTAATTTATACTTTTTTTGATCCCCAGAATCATTTTAAGATTCTTAGGAAGCTTAGATCTTGGCTGGGTAGAAACCAAAATTAGTTGGGTAGTCACAAAAGATTCATTTGGAACCCTTAAATCACTAACTAACCGATGTATACTTTCAGTACTTCGCTCTATTTGTCTCTTGTTGTTGTAGTCAGGCAATGGTACATTTTGGTTGAGTTGTTTTAATGTTTATTTAACGTAAGGAAATTCACCTCAACGAAATAAAGTTATATTGCAGCAATGCACCACACGAAGTGGGCTTATCGTTATTTTTCATTACCCGGTTTACTGACTTATAGTTTGTTGATTGATTAATAAAAAGTCAAATGAATAAAGTAATACAACACATTTAACGAGAAAACAAATCAAACTGTTGTCATTAAAATGACGATAACGAATGAAAACGTGTTGAAGAAAATGATTAATAGTCGAGTGACATTTGGAGTACAATCAGATTAACGATCACTTGGAGGCTACCGGGAACTTACTGTCAAGGGAAATCAATTCCTTAGTGTCTATGCAAATTATATTTATTTTATCATATTTAGTTGAGTAATGATATTCAAGAACCTCGCTTGTTGAGGTTTAATAATAAATGGCATTTACCTAGATACTGTCAAGAATGAAAAAGTTATGTACATACTGTGATGTACGTAAAATATTAACATTGTAAGAAGGTATGTCATTGTTAATGATAATTACCTAAACCCGGCTGTAAAATTGTAAGTAAATTAAAATTTCAGTTCAGAAATATTAAACAAAAATCAATTTTTAACCTCGTCATAAAAGCACGTTTATAATTAATACCATTTACCTGAGGACGCTATGGCACGAAATAAGCAAGTTTAGGTTCTACTTAAACATTTCAATGACAACGTTGTCGTTTTAGATTCAATGAATTTATCGGGTCTTTAAAAAGAGGTTAAAACTTTAATTGACTATAGTTTATTATTTTTTTGACATAGAACAAAATAAAGTACACAAATTCCTGTAGAATTAAGCGGGATTTAATAAAAACAAACATAAAATTAAGTAAAATTTTTACTTGTTAGGGTTTTTATGACTGGAGTTCAAAATGAACGCTATTCTCTTTTAAAACATAATTCCTGTTTAATAACAAGTTTTGTGTATTTTTTAACGCTACATTCTCCATATTCAGTGTTATTTAACAATATATATATATATATATATATATATATATATATATATATATATATATATTAAGACTTCAGTAACAGCATTTTCATCTCTTACGACTGAAAGTCTTCTTGGGCTCTTGATGTTTCCAATGGACCCGCTGGTTTCAAATTTATTAAGAAAATTTTTGTTGTTTAAAGGCAAAAACTTCTCGGTCATCATAGTCTTATATATAAAAAAAAGATAAGAAGATAAATGAAAACTCCTAGCCTTGGAATATTATAATAGCGAGATCTAGCTAGGTGTCAACGGGATCGTCAAGCCCGTACTCACTAGTGAGCCCCTAAGAGTGGGGGGGGGGGAGGATAGAAAGAGGAAAATGTTGTTTAACTCTGAAATTTGTAAACTGCATTCGCTACGCCCTATTCAAAACAAATGAATAATTATTGAAGGATGCATGCAACACTCACTTTTTGTTTGTGTGAAAAGTATAACATTGGTATTAAAACACACACCGTAACAAATTAACTAAGTTAATGTTTTAGGTAAACTCAAATCACATGGTAATCGTCTGTGCACTAGCAGACTTACTGAAATGAAAATAAACTTTCTACACATAACGTCATAAGGTCAGTAGCACAGCACTGAAACTGCTTTGAGTTTTCTTCCATTCTATTTTCGTCTTGTTTATTTTCATCGCAATATTGGCAACAATGCGTCGACGCGTAACAAACAACATTGCTAGTTGAATACTCTTGAGAGGTAAATAAAATACCTTGAAACATTTAACGAATCACTTATTAGTCCTTTAACTACAACTTGGACAATTATTAGCGTGTATAGCCTACGGCGATTTCAAATGATTGCCTAATTAAGTGGCAGTACTTCAGTTAAACATAAACCTGATCGGAAAACCACAACCCTAGAAATGGTAAACTTCACATTGAACCGAGATAGTGCACTGGTTAACTATAGATATTTATTCACACAAATGGTGCTAGAGGATTTCGAGCTATTGATACGTTACCTTCCGCAATAACTTAACATTGATGTAAAGATCAATTACACTTTTTCATATATTACTTTTATAGACCATGCACTCTCTTAGACCAGGCTGAAAAATATAGGAAATCTGAGCTTAGGTGCTCTTTCTAAGCGCACAAATAAAATGCCCAGAAGTTTGAGATTGATGGAGTAAAGGGAAAATTTTATGTCTTTATTATTGGTGTTCAGTAAAATGGTTACAACAAAGCCCTGCATTACAAACAATGCTTTCTCTTTATAACCTTGATAATTGTTTGGAAAATGCGTCAAACAATTCAGTTTGTACTTTATATAATTTTAAGTTGTCTAGTGTTTTGACATTTTGTAACAAACATATAAAGTTGTGTAGATAACCTAAAGAAATACTCTAAATTATATTTCACGTAGTAAAGAAATATCAGCTAACACTACTTTTAATATTATTGGTAGAATTTTAATAACTAAACAGTTTTCCTTTTGAAACAGAATTTTCTGCACTTATACAAAATTTATTTTATTAGCATATGTTATAAGGTTATATAATATTAGTAGTTTTGAAAGAATCCTCTAATCGTTTAAATTTCTTCGTATTTGAATACAGATTTTGTGTTTTTAATTTACATTCAGATTGTGAGAAGTCATTTCAAAGTTCCACACAATACAAACAAACTGTATTAATTTTTTTCATACTTTTTAAATTAAACTAAATTAGTCTAAATCGTTCATACGCCTATTTTATTTCCCGAATTCAAAATAGACTTCTCTCTGTTCTATGAGAGAGTTACCATAATTTGACTACATGTTGGTGTAATTAATCGGTACACTCGTTCAGATACGTGAACTGGTAACTGACAGATGATGTGGGAATATGCTAATATATTGTTTAACAACTGTGCCTGTGGTTTCTGTGGAAATTGGGCTTCAAGTGTTTTTTTTTTTTTTTTTTTTTTTTTATGAGAGAAATTATTTATGTTTTTCACCTCAGGGTAGGTATATAGAACACTTTAATTGACGCGAAGGCATTTCCATATACCATTAAAATATATTTTATATTTAACTCTTTATGTAAATAGTTAAGAGCTGGACGTTAAATAGAATTAATTTACCATTTGCCGTATTACTCATAAATAATAATCGTAAATGTCTGTTATACTTTACCTTTGTAGTTTTTTGTTTGGTGTGCATAAAGTTTAAGTTTAACCAATTCACAAATCAAAAATTTACTTTTTGTGGTTCAAAAATAAAACGAGGTTCTAAAACAGAGATACGTTTGGTTCAAATCATAACTAACCAACCGAACCGTGTATTCCCTCCACCAATCTAACAGATTCCAGTACCTTGGCGCATCTCAAGGTCAAAGTTCAGGCTACATACCATTTAGTACTATTGCAAATCGCGTCGCAAGGCGGTGTCAAACTAAATATACCTATAATATTCATGTTCGTCCAGTGATTTTAATAATTATTTCAATTCTAAACTACGTTTAATTATGTACCAACTTCGTTTTAAAATAATATCTATTTTTTAAAATATAGATTTCCTCTTAATAGCTGCAAAACTTTGTTCAAACTTTAGAGAGCTACTACGATTTCAAAACTGTTTTCAATTTTAATTAGCTTTTAAATCATATACCAACTCTGTCACTGAAAAAAATATATGAAAATGTAAGGAACATGTGCAAAATATTTTTTGGATTTTAGTTTTTTTTCGGCAACAAAAATGAATGTAATTCGCGAATTAATGCGACTGTAAAACAAAATATCAATTTAAATTATAGTTCAAATCATGTTACATCCTTTTCACTATCAAACACGTTGATGTTAACAATTTTAAGAAAATGCGTAAAATATGTAAACAATTCTAGTTTTTGAAGTTCAGATAAATACTATTATAAATTGGCAAATAGTGGGCTGATTTGAATCAAACAAAAACTTAAAACTTATAAGATATTGTTCGTACATCGGAAACTAAACTACGTGAAAATCATTATTTGAGCGACCCAAGCGGGAAAAACATCCAGCTGGTTCTCCAGGAGTAAAATTACTTTTAAGCAGGTTGAGGCTATTTTTAAATACTTTTTTTCTATTACAGATATTTCATTCAGTACATTTTTATACCGTAGATTCTTCAAATCGGAAGAATTATTTAGCCCACTACCAAATCTTAAGGTCATATGGAGTATTTAATATAAATATCGAACCTAAATAGATTTTACTGATTAAAAATCTTTTTCAATAGCTTAACGATGAATATTGTTAAAGGCTTAATAAAAAAATCTTACAATATGATTAATGCAGTTCGTTTCGTAACTTTAAGTTGTGGGTTTCAGCACAGGAGTCAGTTGACCCCTTTTCGATCCCTTTTCCCACTCCATTTTGTCTTTTCACCCTTTTTTTTGCCCCCTGTCCCAAACATGTCAACCACTATCCCCCAGGGTGTAGATGAAGCTTAGACTCCCGACATTACATATGTGTAGACGCAGCTAGAGGACCCTTCTAGATTGCCTGGTGCAAGGTAGCGGAGGGAGAAAGCTCCCCTTGCAGATCCAGGTAGGGTCCTTTCGAGAATACCAAGATGAAATAGGTGTATATCCAGCTAGTCTTCATCGGGATTGCCAAAAAGGTGTCGATCTAATTTGGACTCTAGAGGTACCAAGACTGTAAGAAAAGGTGTAGATCATTTAGGAACCTTCGGTATTAGATATGGTAAGATCCAATTAGAATAGATCCAGCTAGAAGCCCTCGTAATTGGCAAAAAGGTGTCGATCTAATTTGGACTCTAGGGGTACCAAGACTGTTAGAAAAGGTGTAGATCATTTAGGAACCTTCGGTATTAGATATGGTAAGATCCAATTAGAATAGATCCAGCTAGAAGCCCTCGTAATTGGCAAAAAGGTGTCGATCTAATTTGGACTCTAGGGGTACCAAGACTGTTAGAAAAGGTGTAGATCATTTAGGAACCTTCGGTATTAGATATGGTAAGATCAAACTAGAATAGATCCAGCTAGGAGCCCTCGTAATTGGCAAAAAGGTATCCAGCTAAGGACACAAGGGATTTCATAGTCGTTCGCTATGAGCCAAGGAGCATGGAAATGGGACCTACCTCTCCAAAACGTTCTCAGGATAAAAAAAGGTGTAGATCCAGCTAGGTTCCAGCTTATTCGTCCGCTTGGACCGAAGGAACAGTTCCATCGGCGTATAGAGGACAATTTACTCGTTATACCGGGGACTCAGTGAGTACCTTTGATTTTATTGTTACAAGCATTATTTATTCAATGTTTATATACAGAAAGTGTTTGAAATATATAATACCATGTTGGTTTAATGAATGTCCAATCAGTGAATCAAATGACTATGACACTGCATATTATGTAGACGTGGAATATTAACTCATTTTAAGCAATTACTATTAGGACTTATCAAGATTTATCTACATTGTAATAATTCAAATCTGTGTCTTTCTAAATTGGACAATATTTGTCACTGTATATTTGAAGGAATATCACAAACTGAACTTGTAACCTATTATACAAGAATGGATCTTCCCTATCTACCTATTGCTGTATTACTTACTCTACTTTGAACAATCGTTTCAGTGGGTAAGGTTTATGATTATCGATTTGTAATTTATCTTGTAATAATTAGTCCTGCTCGTCTTGCAGGTAGATTTGACATCATCTGTTTAACTTATCTGTTTAATTGTATCAATTTTACATTGTAACCAAAATATTAAAAACTTAATTATTTATGATATAAAACTTTATTATTTATGATATAGATTTCCCGTTGTTTGTTCATTACGACTGTCCATTACATGGAGGAGGATAGATCATATTAATTACATCAACTGAAGATTCTGCATATTTTCATTCAGCAGAAGTGTCAAGACAGAAAATGGAAGAAAAGGAAATATTTTTGGAAATATTGACAGTTAATATTGACACTCATTTTCCATTATTTTATTTTTATTACTACGTAAGATTTTTTTTTGTATGGTTGATGTTTTAATTTTTTGAAATCCACTAAAGGTAAAACAAGTGAATACCATCTAAGTTGAAGAAATGTTATTTTTTTTCTATGTATAAGTAGAGTACATAGGTTTTGAAATATCGCACATAGGAGAGGTGACTCTTATGTGGGATACCTCACTCCTTGGCTCCTCGAGTCAAAATGTTGGGAGAGAAAAATGTTGTGATAAGAGTTACCTATTTTATGACTTTAGAATCGTCTTCAAAGGGTTGTATGAGAGTTTAAAAAGTTTTTGGAATCGGGTCAACATTTTGGGTAGGGGGAATTTTTAGCAAAGTTTTGGGTAAGGTACTTTGAAAAACAACCACCAAACTACAACCCTACGATTGTGGCTGTAAACAATTATGGAGATTATGGGGCAAAGTTTGTAATGCCGCGGACCCTATTGTATCTACACAATCCCGAGGTTTCTTGCTGGATATACAACTATTTAAGTTTTAACATTTTGGGGAGGGGGTAAACCATCCCCATCTCCTTGGCTCCTAACGGAGGAACCTAGTTGGATCTACACCTTTTTGGCCATCCCGAGGGTACCTAGCTGGATATACACGATTTTTCACCCTCGTGGTCTAGAGGGGTCCATAGCTGGAGCTACATGGTTTTAACATTTTCGGGGAGGGATAACCCTTCCCTCATTCTTCGCTCTGGGCAATCCTGAGGGCCCTTAACTAGATTTACATCTTGGAGGTGGTGGTTGGGACAGGGGCCCATGAATAATAAAATACGGGGACGAAAAAAGAAGTGAATAAAGTATCTAAATTTTGGAGGAAAGGCGTCTCGGGTCCACGTTCCCACGCTTTCTGGCTTCTGTACTAACATCCCTTAAAACCCACTAGTTCTGTACATCATTAAACATAGTATAACCCTGTAGTTTAATCTTTTTATACCTATTTATTTAAATACTATGTACCATTGTACACATCGCAAATAAAAATCATCGTAAATTTCAAGATAATAAATTTTTGTGGTTAGGATAACGCACTTCACGAACAATTAACTAAATTTCAAAAAACGTGTAGACACCATCTAATTAATTAGACATCAAACAAACATTGCACATGTGGTATCACATATACATAGTAATACTACGACAACCTTACTCTAACAGGCTAGACAAGTTTAAATATAAATCACCACGTCTGCTTCTTGTAGATCTACAACTCAAATATTTTATTGTGTAGGGATAAACTCAATACCTTGGGATCATAGATGCTCTATTGGAGCAATGTATTTAAAATCAATTGTTAAAAAATGGCTCGATTCTGTATCCGTACACGTCAGTGCAAAATATTTACATTCTTCCCCTCGTTAATAGTAATTACCGGTGTGGCGATTACAAGGTGTCCAACCTGGATCATCACTTTTCTTCGTGTATTTTTGGGTTTTATCCTACTCTTATATCTTTTTTAACAGGTCTCTTTTGACCAACTGATTTTTTTTCGTTATTTTCCGACCCTGACGTTATTAACCCTAGTAGGTCTAAGGGAGGAGGGACCTACCATGTCCACTCATAAATATTTTGTACTATAAATATTTAGAAAATTAAAAATAAATGGATATTGTCTATTTGTTGATAAACTCGATGCCTTGATAAAAAAAATACCTGTTTTATTGTTTTTATTATGGAAAATCAAACAAGGGCCTGACAAGCCCTCCCCTCTTGGCACTTCCCTAAACTTAATCAGATTTTTTTTCTAATCACGTTTTCATAGTTTTTTAAAGAGTGTTCATATTAGTTGTAAAATAAGTTATCTAAAGGTATTTCTATAGACTCTGACAATATTTAATGTTATATTTGACCAACTGTTGGTAACACTGATTGATGAAACAAACATTGTTTGCTTTGTCAGCTATTTGTTGTAGAACATAGTTAGTGAGTCAGCTGTGAGTTACATATTTCTAATTTTTTTAGGTTATGTGTAGTCATACTCTGTAAAAAATGAGTAATTTATTAGACCATCCTAGTGAAATTGACAGAATGTTTGAAGAAGAGATTGACATTCATAATATTTCCAATTATGAAGACGTGATAATGCAGTACAATTTGATGAAGAGAATGAATATGAAATTGAACCTGTGACTTCTGGACAGCAAAAGTCTCTTCAGTTTTTTCACAATACAGAAGGTAATATTCTTTAGTTGATTGTGAGTTTTTTGACAGGGAAAAAGCCACGATCGTATGTTAGCAAACCGCAGTGTTCTATGGGAAGAAAAACTCAAAATATTGTTCTTGAAAAAAAAGGACCTAAACCGAAAGGTAAGGGGAATTCTGCTAAAGAACTGTTTTAGAATTTTTTTTTTTACACCCTAATATAATAAACATTAGAGTGACTCATGCAAATGAAGAGGCCGAAATGTGTAGTATTCCAAAGACAAACGAGAAAGAAGTATTGGCCTATATTGGTGTGTTTATTCTGATGAGAACAAATAAAGACAACAAGGTTGATCATTACGAATTGTGGTCTTCATTGTATGGCCGTCCTGTTTACAATGCAATAATGAGCCGTAATAGGTTCAGGGAACTAAGTGATACTATCAGATTTGAAGACAAAAGAAGCAGATTGCAACGTCGAGCTGTGGACAAATTTGCTGCAATGGGGTTATTATTTAAACACCTTGTTTTCGAAGTATTTTATTCCTGGACTGAATACTACAATAGATGCTTTCGTTGTTTCGGGGCAGTTGTCCTTTTAAAGTGTTTATAAATGATAACCTAGGTAAGGATGAGATTTTTATAAGAATGCGTTGCAACTCAGAAAGCAGATATGTCTTGAACATGGAGTTATACTGTGCAGCAACAGATGTTTGAATAAGGTATCAAAGCGTTTGTCTGTCGTCTTGTGAAGCCAATAACTCAATCCGCTAGGAATGTCACGACTGATAGGTACTACAAATCTGTAAATTTAGCAGAAGCACTTTGTCATGACATCAAACTAGCTTTAGTTGGTACATTGAAGGGAAACAGAAAAAATATTCCACTTGTTCTGAAAGTCATAGATGGCAGGCAAATGCATTTTTCTTTTTTCTTTTCACAGATCACAGTTACGCTTGTGTCATACATTGTTAAGGAAAACCCTAAAATAAACTTTCTTATCCTCTCAACACAACATGAGGATGTCGTAGTTAGTTATTTTGAATAAAATAAACCTGTCATAGTTTTGTTTTGCAATAGCACAAAAGGTGGCGTTGAGTCAAACGACCAAATGGCTTGTAATTATTTTGTAAAAAGAGGAAAAAAAGGTGACCTCAAAACTTGGTTTTATATATTAATTTATATTGTGTGTATAGAACTTATATAACCTCAAGTCAATGAACGGACCAAAGATCTAACTGGCATCGGTAAAACTGTAGTTAGTGCAATGGCAGTGAGTGGTACTTTCTATACTCAGTGTGCAATGGAAGCTATTCTTGGGAGGAAACTTGAGTACGGTCCAATGGAAGGAAGGGCTGCACAAGAAGGACGTCAAGCAAGGTGTTATAATTGTGTCCAAAAAACAAAAAAAATTGACAAGCTGGGGAAGTCAAAAACAACTTGTTTACAGTATTGAAAGAATGCCAGTGACTATGAGTAACTTATAAAACTTTTCTTTTCAAAATTATAATAATATTTTGATTTTTTATAATTTTATTTGTATTTAATAAAACAGGATTTTCAGTTCATTTGTGTAATTTAATATTGTTTTTAAACTTAATTTTAGTGCTCTAAAATAAATCTTACCACAATTTTTTTTCACAGCGAGCCTTGAGGCCCTCCTGGTCAACCGCGGAACTAGATATAATCCTTGGTCCTTCTAAGATTCAAAGTATTCAAGGACCCCAAGTCCTCGAATATAACAGAGTATAGCTATTTTATACTCTATTTATATTAAGGTGTTGAAAAAAAGATGGTTTTCACCTAAAAAATATATATACAGAGTGTTTCAAAAAATAGTTCCAAAACTTCATATCAAAACCAATGTTTATATTAGGCCTTAACATATTTTATAAAATGCTTAGTTTTTAATATAGCCGTCATTTTGTGTTTCAACAAAACAAAAATCAATAAACTGAAAACATTAAATCTTGATGATTGTCTGCAACATCTAAAATTAGCCTAGAACTAAAATTTTTGTCTGAATTTTGCAAATTTTTACCGCCAAATTTTCCTATATCTTAAAGAACAATCAGTTACCGACACACCCAATAATAATTTATAATGATTAATAGACTATAATTCAATAGGACTCTCACAAAAATCATTACTGAACTTAAATGAAACATGTATTTAACCCAAAACATTACTTACTTTAAAGAAAGTCACTCTGATGTCACCATATTCTCAACATCAGAATAAAATTATTTTTAAACACAATAAAATTGATGACAAGAACTTTCAAAGAAATGTAGATTACTGTCTACACACAAACATTAATTACAACAGTATCACTGGTACTGAAGTGGTGGATACTTCAAATTTATATTTAACGCACATGCTCGGAACGAACATGATTAAGTCAGTTCATGATTAAATAAACATAAATGCATACTTTCCTATTATTATCCCCTATCAGAATAATTACAATTTTTATATAGGTCTAGTTAAAACCACTTTGTTTTTTTTTTTTATTGTTTCTTAAAAGTCATGTACGTAGTAACAAAGTCATGCAAGACGAACGTTTGGTAGTTGCAAGTAAAACTAATTATATTTTATAACATTTTAAGTTGTTTAATCGGAATACAGATATTTTATATTGTTTATCGGAATAAAATAAAACTTCTTGTTATTATTACCTCATAAAAGAGGAAGTATAGAGAATAAAATAAAAACACCTAGCCCTCGAATACTCTAATAGATCAAGAGATACCTGACAGAAAAGATGAAAGATGAAGTATACAACTCAACAGTATATGAAAAAAAAAATGTAGATCCAGCTAGATATCTTCGGGTTTGCAAAGCCATTGTGCGAAATATTTCTTTTAAAATTTATTGTTAATTGTGTCAATGTAAGACTTAATTCTGATTACTTGGCTGTGAATTGTATATACAAGTGGTGTAAACTCATATTCCAAATTATCTCTCCACGTGCCTATTGGATATTTTCTCTCTTCAACATATTGATAACGTGATCATAAAAGACTATTCTTACAAGTACAAGATGAAGTTGTTTATATACAGATCGTGTTTGGCTTTATTCATAGTTACTGAAGCAAGGCCAAGAACCCGGAGAAGCAAAACATAATACAGGAAGGGGCAAATAAATTGAATAGAATGGAATAACAAGATGCGGTCCACACACGTGAGCTTTGTTGTCTCGTGACTTTCGTAAGAAGATTGTTTCTTTGTTTCATTCTGATTGATTTCATTTCATTTTCAAATCAAATATAACCTTGAATAATTAAACAAAATATATGTACGATAGTTATTAATTAAAATAATGAATTGGTTTATTTTCACAATCGGAATTACTAATGGTTCGTCTTTGGATGTTTTAATAAAATAAATAAATAGTTATTTTAGCCCAATATGGCTGCCCGCAACGTGATACAACAATAACAATAGATAAAGAATTAACAATAAACAATATCACAGTTACTGTAAACAGGGACACCAGCCGGGGAAAAATAATAAAAGTGATGTATGCTGGTTTCTTGAATTATGATTATGATTTACTATTCATTTAATATCACAGTGACTAAATTATACCCATCGATGTATAAACCCTGAAATATTAGTTAATTGGAAACCGATCCGTTTTTGGTGGGGTTCGATATCTCGTTATACGAGTCGTCGAATACGGAAAAAATCCAACTATTGTTTGGATAGAATAATATTTGTATTGTAAGAGGTAACAGTAAATAATACCACAGCTACTGTATAAACATTGACACCACACATGGAGCAAAATAGTGAAAATGTTCATGTGTGGTTTATTTCTTGATTTGCGATTGTGATTTTCAATTTTTTTCGGATCACAATGGAAGTATCAAGCCTGTAATGGTAACTGTATTAACTGAAAAAACGAATCTTTACTCCATCACTGCTGAGACTTGTTATGTGTAGTTTGTAAAACGAACGCAGATGGCTGGCGATGGATCGCTTCACTAACACACAGGAAGCATTCACTCACACAAATACAGGGGATTATAGCCGGCCCTTAGACTCCTACTGGACTCCTTTTGCAGAATTTTTTTACCATGAAAGCGAAAGACAAAATTTATTTAAATTTTGCGCTAAATGTTAAGAAAAATTATACCGAACAACAACCAATTTTAAGCAATCACTGTTCTTTACTTGTCTTCTTAGGAGATGATTACACTCTTTACGTCAACCCTATTTTTCTAAACTGTTATATAATTAAATTAACTGCAGTAAGTGAAAACTTACAAATATAGTGTCAAAATACTGTATAAGTAGACTACTTTTAACTCATCCAAAAAAGTTTTATTTTCACACAAAATTAAAATCTCATATATATTTCTTCTCTTAGTAATATTTCTCTAAAGTATTCTAGTACTTTGTAAAATTTAAACACTAGATATTTTATTTTTGTGTTAAAACTGTTTCTTTTATTATTGCCAAGTAAAATTTACAAGACTAACTTAACCTGTAGTAGAATAACATTTTCTAATGAAAGGGCCAATTTTTGTAATCTGGTACCCAATTACAGAATTATATTTCCTGTTATATAAGCCCTTCCAAATTTATGTATAAGCGCTTCTTAATTTACAGCTGCTAGGCGAAATGAAATTTAATTAAATTCATAGTAACATTTATTTTTCTACTGTTGAGATCTATTAATCTAAAGTTTATAGGACTTTCCATTGATAGCTTGATTTTTGTGTAGCCTAATACATTACGCTATTTGTAATCAATTGATATCTCTACGTTGATTTTCTAAATCATACTAATATTTTTATATTTTATGTTCTTTTAAAATATCATAATACTAATTGGTAATGATGTTGTTTTTTTATTCATTTATTTTTATTTATTTTTTGGCTGATACTGTATCCACTGTATTTTTTAAGAGGTTTTTCAGGTCAAAAAAAGGAACCAGGGTATAATTTTAGATTTTTATATATTTGCAATGTTTGTACATAATTAACATTTTTATGTATATATTTTAAGTTAGGACATGTTAGATAACATTTTCGTCGTTTATGTAATTATTCAATATGGTTTTATAAAGCATTTGGCATTCATTATTTCTTTACTATTCTAGTTTTCTTTTATTCATATTATTTTTCCTTTTAGTTTAACAATCCAATTTTGTGAACAATCGCATTCAGTAGGTATTATTTAGCAACTAAGAAGCCAGAAAGTTATGTTTATGAGTCACTAACTAGGCAGCTTGTCTGGTTCACGACGTCTGTAAGCGTGCGTGCGTGAGAGAGGGTGTTGCCAGGTAGCATACGTCTACCTTCGTTTTACAAACTATGGGTGACTGGTCTAATTTGTGAAAAGTGTAAAGGGTCCACCTATTGTTAATATTTTACTTTAATGTACATATATATGGATATTTACAAATTATTGAATTTTCAAATTTGATATCAAATTTTAGAAGACTTTTTAGGGGTCAAAGCAGTGTTAACTTATGAAAATAACCATGTGTAAGCCTATGAGGCTCGAAAAGGTTTTAATTTATACACCTAACCTAACTAAATTCTTCACGTAAAGTTTAGTTTTGTACAATAATTGCTCATCGTGCCTCGTTCACGCTATTATATTTAACACGTTGTATTCCCAACCGAAGCACGTCCATGATTGAACCCCTCACTAATGGCCACCATTTTAAAACGAAAAATAAAATAAAACCTTCTCCATCTATGAATCGGCATAGTTGTAAAGAACCTACGATTGGTACAACTGTTTGGCTATAACTACGTATTTTTCTTTTTTTCCTTGTTGTCTTATAAAAAACATCATCTTGTTATAAAAAAGAGGGGAAAATAAAGACTAGTAGCCTCGTAATACTCTAATAGCGTTTGGGTTGGAAAAGAACAAAAGTTGATCAAGGGAGATCTAGTAAGAAAAATGAAAGAGAGGAGTCTAATCCAAGACTACATGGAAAAAGATTTAGACCTAGCTAGAAATCTTTGGTATTGCCACCCCGTACTTACACTAAATGAGCCTCAGGAAAATGTATATCAAATACATAAACAAATATACAAACCAAAAGTCAAAGGAACGAATTAAAACAGCACTTTGTTTATTTTAGTGTATGTAAGTAAAGTTATAAAAGTGTAATTTAGACTCATAATATAAACTGTAAACAGGGTTGGAGTGTAATTCAAGTATTACTGATTTGGTAATGGAAATTAGAAAATTAGAAGATTCGTTTACATTATTGATAATTATGGAAATACTAAGTTTTTTTTTCTAAATAGTGAAAAAACGAAAACCTCACTTCTTTGGTTCTATTAATACACTTCATAAAAGAAGGGCTTCCAACTTTATCAATTTTTTCCAAAATTTCTAGAAGTTTGTTTAATTTTTATGGTAAAACATTTGTAAAAAAAAAATTGAAGAGATTAAACTACTAAATTTCGATATTAGTAGAAATTACTCCAGTCATTACAGAATATTTTCTTATGGATTTAAAGGACTGAAATTTTCAATTTGATGGTTTATATCTTTCATCCGATTGTTTTTACATCTCGAATATGTTTGAATCGAAATGTAGTTTAAAGCAATTATCATAATAATCGAAAATAATAGTTAATAAAAAAGAATTGACATTTTTTTTTTTAAATACTGATTTTCTATTACGGAAATGAAATTGGCCTTTTATAAGACAACATAGAAAATAAATAATTAAATTTAATTTAATCGTACTTGTTTTTGCTTAGTGTCTGTTTCATTCTCTAAGACTAATCAATTTTTAAAATGCTGTTTTTGTATGAAATTGACTTTTTAATTATGGCAATCCAAGATTCAATTTTGTTTCACGGAAAATCTACTTAATTAATGTTTGAGAAAAACAGAAATGTTATGTGAAGGTGTTTTCCTTGAGTATTTTAATATAAGGTTCGTGAAATATTATGCAATAAATTGTTAATTATGTGTGTGTCAAGGGGTGTTACATAACGTAGATAATTTCTCCGGCTTCTAACAAAGATTACACTTCTCCTCCAATCATCCACTCGACACTAAACAGGATCTTGCCTATTAGAGTTGTACTGAGTTCTAGACCTTCGGGTAACTGGTCTTTCTGTTAATTGTTGATTCTGTTGCTATGCCTTCTCCAAACCGAAATAAATTTAAGTTTAGTATATAGTTTTATAACAATCATTTCACCTAATTTTGACGATTTTTTTTTCACACGTAATCTACTAACCGCAACAAAACTAATTCTTTATTAGCTCTAAAAAAATGCCGGTTTCTGATTTATCGGTCAAAACAAATATTCGTCCATGGAACTGTTATACTCACGTAATTTCTCAAAATCGGTTCAAATAAATTGTATTCCAGATAAAATAAATTGGTGAAATATAATGACCCAAACCGGTGTGAAAAGTTGAAAAAAGTAGATTACCGTTAAGGAATAATTTCCAAAATACAGAAACGAATTAAAATTTAGGCACAATTTTAGTCTAGGTTAGGTTAAGTTTGGTTTGATTACTATTTTGATTGTGAATTGGTGTGTGAGAAATGTTGTAGAGAGTTTTTGCTCCGTTTATTTAATATAAAATAAATGAATACATAAATCAAAGAAATATTTAATTTATTTTAAAATTAGCCGCAACATTAGTCTAGGTTAGGTTAAGTTTGGTTTGATTACTATTTTGATTATGAATTGGTGTGTGAGAAATGTTTGTGGAGTGTTTTTGCTCCGTTTATTTAATATAAAACAAATGAATACATAAATCAAAGAAATAATGTATTTAATTTATTTTAAAATTAGTCGCAACATTAGTCTATGTTAGGGTAGGTTAGGTTCGGTTACAATTTCGATTGTTATTGAGTGTGTAAGAAATTTGTACAGTGGTTTTGCTCCGTTTATTTAGTATAAAATATGTCTATATCTAAGAAAAATTTAATTTAATTTTAAAATATGCCACAACATTAGTCCAGGTGGAAAGAATAAATTAACATTGAAATAAAGCAGTGAACTGTAGGTAATCCACAATATGAAACCAGTGTTTTGTAATGATTATATTTTCAAGAAAATTAACGACTAATTTTCCAATTTTTCTAAGATAAAATTTTAACTATTCTGATCTCTAATGGAAAATGTCCTGCTTTGAAACAATTAGGTTTTAACTCTTTCTTTAATTGTAAAATTAAAGTTTAAAAAATCATTTACTATAAAAAAAAATTATAATTTGATGTACTTAATAATTATACAAGTAACATCTTAATCTACTACTTATTCTACAATGTCTTAATCTAAAATAAAGAAAGAAGAGTGCATCAGAATTTTTAATTTTTTACTTATAATTATTTTGATAAAATGCTCCGGCTAACTGAAATTTCTTATTTATTAATTTAATTTACTTTCTCTTTACGGGTGACTATAATTACTTCTTTGGTGACTATAATTTACTTAAATTATAAAATAAAATTTGGTGGTAGTTTGTTTAATTGAAATTGTCCATTAATTTGTACTCATCAAATCTGAAGTTCTAATACAGTTCCAATGTTCCCGGTTCCTTGAACGTGGTTCCCGCGTAGACTGTCAGTAGATGGATTGATTTGCCTTATTTTTTTTTGACGAATCTTCTTTTCTTCATACACTTTTACTTTCACACACTTTTGTGACGACGACTACTTTTTAATTTATTCGATGATTATTCCTGTTCAAACACTTGTAGAACGACGCTATTACTCACACACTTTTATGACGACGACTCTTTTTAACTTATAAACGACGATTATCTTTTAACTATACTTCGAAGATTATTATTAAACACTTTTACAAAACGACACAGTTACTATTTAATTTCGACAGTTGATTTCGGCTAAACTTTCACAACATTTTTCTTTTTGCTACTAAGAGAAACACTTTCTCCGGAACAACCTTCTGTAATAAGTTCGGCAACAAAAAAACCCCCTTGCGCTTCTCTTCTACCCTTATTTATAATTTGTATTTTCAAACTGTTTTATTCCGATCCTCTGCCTTCATTGGCTTATTTTAAATCTTTTACGTTACTTCAGAAATGATGCAATTCCTTTCATTGGTCCTTTAAAATTAATTTCGGTTGAAGTCATTGAACTTTTGAATGCTTTATTTGACTCCTTGGGGTCCGTGACTGACTTTGAATCATTTTTCTAGCTGTCAACCCTTTCAACTCTTCACAATTTATGGCCTGCCGATCACTGAATTTTTGGGAGCCCTCTATTTCGTTACAATATATATATATATATATACACGCACACAATGTATTTGTGATTGCGCGCTTGCGTGCATGTGTGAGCGTATTAAACATTCTAGAGATCCTTTCGTTTGATAAATTTTTAAATACCAATTAATTTTGAAATGAAGTAAAAGGTTGAAAAACACTGCACAAACTTTCTAACTTACGCTATCTTTCACAAAATTTACAGATTTAAAAGGGCTTTGCTTGGTTTGTGGCATAAATGGTTCGATCCACATCGTAAAATAGTATTCTTTTAAATCTAATTTTTAATTATGGCGTTCAAGGTCTGTTTTTATTTTTGCCAATTATTCCTGAACCGTAATAATTTTTTGTTTGTGATTTTACACAGGATTCTGGTTCATTAATCTTCAGATTTTAGTAAAATGTGAACAAAATCGGTGTAGTCGTTTTTGAGAAATTACATCTTTTATAACACTCATTTAATAACTACAATTATTTGACTCAGAGAATCTCAAAACAGATATTTTACTCATTTATATTGCCCACCCTAGTTCATTCATATACACTGTTCTTTCTTTATAGGTCCCCAAGAGCTCGTAAAAGATAATTTGTGCATAGACTGATCTACATACATTAATGTCAAGGTTTAGTTCGGCCTTGAACTAACGAAGAGATAGTTGAGAAATTTAGGGAATCAGCTGCATAGCAAGTGTTTGTACTATTACATTGCAAGTTTGTTGAAAAATGCTATAGCTTTATAGTTGTAAAAAGGGTTGATTTAAGTATAATTTTAAAAATAGAAAATAATAGGTGTTGACCTTTCCCCTAGTCCATCTAAACTAAAAGCAGATATGGGACCAGTAGTCATTCTGTTCATTTATTTTAATTGTTCTGTAATTTTTAGAACGATTAAGACCAATAATTTATACTTTGTTGATTACTGGGTTTTTAATTCAACAATAAATAAATTTGTTGTTGATTACAGCATTTTAAATTTTAACAATAAATATTATTCTTTGTTGATTACCACGTTTTAAATTCAACAATAAATAAATTCTTTGTTGATTCCGTGTTTTTTTTTTAATTCAAAAATATATAACGTAACAAAATTTCTGCTTGGGAGTTATTCGTCAAAAAGTTTCATAAAAAGTCGAATTATTCAAAATCTGCTAAAGTTATTTGATAAAATGTTCGGTGAATTTAAAAAAATCTAATCGTCAGTCAATTGAAAAATACAAATTTACATTCGAACTGTACACATCCGGATTGGTATATTGGTTTTGGGAATAAACGTTTACATTTCACCAAAATTTGATCGAAATAGTTTGGGCCGATTTTGAAAGATTCAACTTCTAAGACGGCGTACGTTTTCACTTTTTGAACCGATTATTTTCGTACTGGAATTTTTAAACGTAGTATAAGTTAAAAATTAATTAAAATTATTGTTGAAATTTTGTGAATCTCTTCATTTTGAGGTCTCCTTCCTAACTCTAAGAAAATTGACTTTTATAACGATATCTGTCTGTCGGACTGGCATTGCCATCTGTCATTTGTGTAGTGCTCTACACCACAAACGCGTGACCGATTTTAATAAAATTTGGTAGAAGTTTTTAGAAATTTTTAATAAATCAAAATATGCGGACAGCTATCATAAGAAAACAACACAAAATTTCGTATGTCTCAAAATTTTTGCTCAAGTGTAGCGTTCAAGAATCCAAACGAAACGCAACCTGTTGGTCACCATGTCTTAAAATATGCCTATTCGCGGTTATTGGGAAACAATTAAAAAATCAGACATGGGGCTGTTTTAATAGACGTAAATTCTCAGAATTGGTTCTACTGATTTTATTCAAATTTTAAATTATATTTATACGAAATGGGAAGATAAATTACCTAAACAAAACAAATAAATAAATTTTACGGTTTCGGAATAATTGGCGAAAAAGAAAAATTAACTTTAACCACCACCATTAAACGCTTGATTTTAATGAAATAGAATTAGACTGAGACGTCTTTATGATACATGCAAAACAAATTTAGCCCCTATTTAAATATTCAAAATTTCTTTTAACCCGATGTCCATGGTTAATTTTAATGTTTTTGACTAACAATTACCGAATTGACATTCTTTGTGACGATTTGGTTTTGAAGTTTGTTAAGTAAGAAAGTTTGTGCAATGTTTTAAATATTTTATTTTAGAGTTTATGTCAAATACGTTTTGTTTGATTACGTCTTGGTTTTATCTCTGGGGGTGGGAAAAAGTTTGTGTAATTTTCACATCGTTAATTTCAAAATGTTTATTGTAGAGAGAGGGGGTGTAAGAGAAAGACAAAGATGTGTTTGCATCATAGGTTTAATATCTTGATACATAATGTATCTCAAGGCTCTGGTTAAATAGAATGCTATCAATCAGACAGGTGAAAGCTTTGTTTTTATTGCTCTAGATTATTGTTTGAAACAATCGATAGTGGTTGCATAATCGCATGATTAGTCGAGCTCATCCACAATAGTTGTGACACGTTGCAGTTTCACTTCGACAGTGTCCAAAGCGAAACTCCGGTAATTAGTTATTATGCAATATCGCTATCCAACCTGCTGCATATTGTCTAGGCCTTCTGTACAATTATTTCAAATATTAATTGTCTCTTATTACAATGTATATTACTGACATACATTTATAGGGAGTAGTTATTCCCGTCGATTATTGTGTGTGATTTATTAGTGAACGGTGAATTGGTACTCTGGGCCACCAAAATGATCATCAAAACGGAAATAAGTTTAGGCTATTCAATTATTTTTAGTGAGTGTGGTAGCAAAATTTGATGGTTTAATTGATACTTATAAATTGTATTTTTTTAATAGCTTAAACGAAATCATGGCATCGGCCATGGAGTTGTTAAACAAATCAA
Source organism: Aphrophora alni (assembly GCA_963513935.1). Taxonomy (NCBI): domain Eukaryota; kingdom Metazoa; phylum Arthropoda; class Insecta; order Hemiptera; family Aphrophoridae; genus Aphrophora; species Aphrophora alni. The sequence continues at coordinate 117,616,841 of OY740767.1, read as the reverse complement.
AATTTTTCAAAATCAGCTCTACCGATTTTATTATAATTTCAGTGAAATGTTAAGTTTAATGATCAAAATTAGTGCGTAAAATTTCAAGTTTAATACAATTAACCTTAAGGAATAATTTCTAAAACGAAAAGAACCTTGACTGCCGCCATTAAAATTTGTTTTTATCCTATTTTTATATTTAATTCGCTAACGAACATCTGTGCCAGTCGCGTATTTCTTTAGTGTAGGACCGATTTAATCTATTGAGTTGTTACATGAAGATTAGCTGAAAATTATTCATTTTCCTTGGAAACACTTATTTCGTAATGAATTTATCATTGAAATAACAAGCTTGTTATAGGTAATTAATATGTTTTACAATAAACATTTTAAAAATATCTTTTATAAATTATCAATTACGTTATTTTGTTGTTTTCTTGAGAACAGTTGGTTAAATTATTTTAAGGTTAACTTAGATAGTGCAGATTCACATCGTGTTGTAATTTTTTGGTTACATTTCGCAAAACTTAACATTTTATGTCTTAATATTAATTTGTGACAATTGGATCTGAATTTTTTTCTTACAAAATTTAACGATTTTAACTGTACAGGGGTTACTTTATTTGTGATTTATTACTTACATCTCGGAGAGTTTTACGGTTTATATTGCTTATTGTTAATGTGTCACAATTGAGTGGGTGCTTAGATATTATAAATAACGGCCGCAGGAAGACCGCGGGGAAACTGTCGACTGGTTGAGGAAAAAATCCCAATGATAGAAATCAAAGGACACTGAATTGTGAAGTAAATCAACAAGTTCAATTTAATATTTCACAACATATTTATTTATTAACAAGTTCAACATGTTCATTTGATATTAACAATCCATATTATGAGGTGATCTTTCTGATAACACCGCTGTGTTATCACCAAGGGACCGTAAGGATAAATTTTCCCCAGCCTCTTCCACAGTTACCATTCGATGAAATAATCACACAAATGTAATTATTCAAAGATGTTAAAATTCATAACTGGAGACGACTGGTAATATTGTATACTTGAGATGAGTTTACATCACAAGTGAAGCAAGTTTAAAGTTTATATAAATATTGTTTAAAATATCCTAGTCGTTAATGGTTAATTTTCATTTTATTAGTGACATCTACCGAACTGAAATTTTTTACGACGAATAGTTTTGTTTGGTTAATATTTCAATTATGAATCAGTGTGTGAGAAAGTGTGCACAGTCCATTTTAATTGTATACAGCACTCCATTGTGATTCCATCTTTAATAATGTCTTGAATATTTTTGACTGCTTCTTCTAAACTATAAACTTCAACTGAACCCTTACAGAAAAAAAAAGTGCATACATAATAATATATAATAGCTTATTATTATCCCTATGGTGGGAACGGTATTTGGCTTCTATATATATCCCTTACCTAGCTATCTGGGTTTAATAAACATTTAATATCAAAATAAACTTCTCGCCAACAACTCCGAAGTTTCAACGTCTGTGCATTTTTACAATAATCGCCATGTTAGATTAATCACTTAAGTTACACGTGTAGCTTACAGAGGTGCAACGAAACAATATTATCTTTAAAATCAGTAACGTCTCTTATTAAATATCACATCACGAAACTAAAGTCGTGAAAAGTCACTTACTGGAGACATCATTCGTTGTTTGTAGAAATTAAGTCGTAAAAATAATGTGAAAGTAAACGATCTTAGAGTGTTTTAAAATAATAGAAATTGCTAGAACAAAGAACGGCAAGTGTAGATGATTTAAAATAGCACCTTCAAGGTCATGAGCGACATGACATGCAACCGAGTGTTTCCACATCTTTAGCTCATTACGTTCAATGGTGGGAACTATGATTTAGTTCATGTAATAGGGAATCTTTATAATGTTTAGTGGACAATTTTATATCGCTAGTTGTTGAATACTCTAAAGGTGTTTAGCCACTCCCTTCCAGGTACACATAAATATTAATATTTCTTTATTACATGCACATTCCATAGTTAAATATATACAACATTTAAAATAAAAAGAATAATATATTATCTCACTTCAAGTTCTTTTAAGCGACTGCCTTTTAAATGAATCATCTGCATTGCATTTTACGTTACGGGTTTTTAAAGATGCAACATTTACATAGTATCTTATGATGCTTTTCAAACACGATAATCTAAACTTTGAAAACCAAACTTGGTAGCTTATTGTTTTAGATCTAAGTTAAACCAAATCCTGAAGAGATTAGGATAAAGGTGTGATACTCGCACTGAGTGACATTCACTCGGCAATAAAACATTATAAATGAAAAGACAATAATTTGTTTGTTGCAAATTGAGATTTAAATGAAATGCGTTTTAAAGAACTCTATTTTAAAATTTGTCCCTTCGCCATTTTAGTTAAGTTTAAAAAACTCATTAACTTTTTTCCCCATTAATTAAAACTCTCTATCTGGTAACACGCTTTAGTACGCTTCACTCAAGCTTTTATGTGACTAGAAATCCCTTTTTTCCTGACATACTTACTCCAAAAGCGTAACACCTAAAATTCTTTTATTCACACAGATAAATTCTATCCACTTTCCTGAAAAAAAATGATGTCTTATAAGTTGGGTTTTGAAAAAATAAATAACGATTTAAAAGCGGAAAATGGAAATACTTTATAGTAGGCGGTGTCATAGAGTTAAAACCATTAAAATGATGACTCACGTGACCCCCATCACCAGGTAATAGTTAAGATATATGACTCGACACTCGATGTAGGTGATAAGACAAATTTTATAATAAAACAGAATCACCCAAACTATGATTCCCAAAGTTTGGATTTTATATTCCAACATTAACAAACAAATTGAGTGGCGTCAGGATGTACTTACTCAGGCCCATCATACAGTACAATGTAATACCAAGTGGACCTTTAAATGTAATGCTCAAAAGTTGGTTCCTTGGGAATTGTACGCAATGTTACATTGAATTGGTAGATGAAGAACTCTTACCCGATAGGGTAAATTTATTTACTAAATAGTTTCCATTCGTATCACTGGGCGTCTCGGCTCTGATGTACATATGTAAAAAGCTTCCACTCATTAAGCTGACTGATCTTGTAAATATACAAATCATATTTTCTTGAGAGGTCAGTTTACGAAATTAGATTTTTGACAATATTTTCGCTATTTGTCTATTTGTCATCGTAGAGAAGCGAGGTGGGGTAATATGCTGCATTGAAATCTGCAAGTTTGTATTTAATTCTAGTGCGATATAAGTTGAATATAAACTCGAAGTGTGAACTGAAAACGGTTTAAAATGGCCGACTATTTTACATTTTCAAACTGACTTCGTGCTTACGTACAGACGACAACGAGGCCAACGACGAAAATGACGACGGAAGGACGTTATGTTGAAAATAACTTTTTCTGTTTCATAATGCCATGAAAAGAGTAAAGCAGTAAAAAAAGCAGATTGAAGTTTTTACGGTTACCAAACACTCCATACGGTGTAGTAAGGAAAAATTAAGGAATTATTAAAGACTCGTATTGTTTAGCTATTTAGAATCAGTGCACATATCATGGTCTTAAAACCTGTTGCAGAGGTCTGATCTACTAAAAGTTATATTTAAAATAAGCTAGTACTTAACAGTATTTTGTTTTCTTGATCGTGGAAAATCCATTTTAGTTGGTTAATGCGAGAGCGAAATATTTTACTTAATAAGTTTATTATATAGATTACTGTGAAACAGCTGTTCATCACAATGCAACAAAATGTTGGAAACAAACAAAGAAATGTTATTTACAACGTGCAGAAAATCACATAAATATCTGTAATAAAATATGTAATGAAAAGAAAGTATTGTTAAGTCACGTTTCCGTGTATTCGATTATTATCGTTACCTGAGTTTAAAGTGTTTATACAGGGTGTCTTTAAAAAGTGAGGTCAAACTCCTGGAAGTGATTCTATCTACAAAATGTCCGTCAACATAGGTCCGGAAATGGTTTGTTTTCCAGTTATCCACCACTTATTATTATTATTATTTTTTACAAAACACTTTCGAAATAAAAAGATGTTGAACTCAAATTTTGTATATGTATTTAACTTATTACTCCTGTAGGAAAAACCAGAACGTTCTTTTGTGTATTTTTAAAATGGCGGTCGTTTAAAATTTGTAATGTCAAATTTCTCGGAAACCGCTAACTTTACAAAAAAAATTACAAGAAGCCAAAAAGTTACTTTTATAATGACCAAATAAAATTTAAAATTTTTTCTGTAGCTCAAAAGGTAACCTAAACTGTGTTCACTGGACATTTTTTCATCAGTATGTTTCGTAGAATCACTTCCCGGAGTTTGGCCTCTCTGAATATTAAAGACACTCTGTTCAGTATATCTACAGTTTAAAGTTCAGTTTCAAGATTATACCGTTTCAACCGGAAGTCTGAGATCTCCAGCTGATTTGGGGTATCCTTTGGTGAACCTTTAAATCTAATTCATAATTTACCTATTACTCCTGAAAATTATAAAATTGCTTGGGATATATTATGCGAGAGATATCAGAATATTCGCAGATTGGTTAATTTTCACATATCAAAAATTATTGACATGCCTTCCATTAAGCATCATTCGTTACCTGAAATACGTCAATACGTAGACACATTTCATGAGAACTCACAAGCTTTAACCGTATTAGGTTATGACATTCAAAATGAAGTTACACTTATTGTAATTCTATTAAGGAAACTTGATGACGTCACTCGTCAATGCTTTGAAAGCTCACGCAAAACCGATCGTCGGTTACCCACAATTAAAGAATTAATCAACTTCTTAAATATTAAGTGTGCACATTTAGAAGATGCTTTACCATTAGATCAAATAAACGAGCCATTTGTTAATTTTAAACCGTTTCTCAAAAAGGAAATGGCAACTACACCTATCAAAAATAAATCACCAATGAAAATAACAAAATCTGTGTTTCAGACTTCAACTTCCAAATCTGATCTGTGTCTAGTTTGTAAGAAAGATTCTCATAAATTATTTTCATGTCCTGATTTTAATAAATTGTCGCCTAATCAAAGATATGACAAAATTAAAGCACTACAATTGTGCATAAATTGTTTAGGTACACATTCCACAGTGAACTGTATGTCAAAATCATTATGTAAAACTTGTCAAAAGAAACATAATACTTTACTTCATTTTAACCGAAAAGTTGATGCAGCTGGTGAAAATAATTCTAGCTGACATAAACGTCATATGAGCTCGGATAACAATTTGGGACGATTTCCGCTTCCTGTCCACAATGAAACTCTTAATGAATCAATATCAATTCTTTCGAATACCGGTTCTTTAAACAATTTTCGATCAACTTTATTATGCACAGCATTAGTTAATCTTGCAACTCATGTAAATAAACCGCAGACCTTTACTGCTTTATTGGATTCTGCAAGTCAATCAACAATTATCACAAAACAATGTGCAAATAAGATAGGATTACAATTAACTCCTTCTACTATTCTATTAAACGGCATTTCTGCAATGTCAACACCTATCCTTGGTACAGGTAAATTAAATATTTACACCCTCAACGGTCAACTCTTTAAAGAATCTCATGAAGTCATTGTTGTGGAGCAAATTCAAGCCAATTTACCGTTTTTTGCAACGTTACCTGAACTTCAGCGTAAGTTGAATCAAATTTCTCTCGCTGATCCTAATTTCAATAATAGTCCGACAATTTCGATTATTATTGGAGCCGATTTGTTCGGTCTCACATTGCGTAACCACACCATACAGTTAGGTGATGGCTTACCAACAGCAATTGAAACCATCTTCGGTTATTGTCTAATAGGAACCATTCCTACAGCTTCATACCATTTAAACAACATTTCTCTGCTCACCACATCGGACATGAGCTTACACAACCTACTCCAGAAATTTTGGACACTTGAAGAGGTTCCAGTTTCGACGAAAACCTCTAAGGAAGAACTCACTTGTGAAAATCACTACAACTCTACGGTTACGCGCAACGCTACCGGGAGATACATCGTGTCACTTCCTTTCGCACAAGATCCTCAATCACTAGGGGATTCCTTTAATACAGCTAAACGTCGTTTTTCATATTTGGAAAATAAGTTTGCTAATAAACCGGAATTGAAAGTTGCATATTCTGCTTTCATGTCAGACTATTTAAAGTCTAACCACATGTCACTATTACCTACTCAGGTTCCAGATACCGCACATTATTTTTTACCGCATCATGCCGTTGTTAAAACTACTAGTAGCACTACGAAACTTCGAGTGGTGTTTGATGGTAGTTCCAAAACTACTTCTGGTTTATCAATAAATGACATTCAATTCACAGGTCCTAAATTACAAACAGAGATTTGTGAAGTCATTTTACAATTTCGCATACACAATGTCGTGTTTTCTACTGACATACAACAAATGTATCGTCAAATCATGGTTCATTCTGATGACCAAAACTTTCAATTGATATTATGGAGGGAAAATTCATTTGATCCTTTATCAACATACAAACTTAATACGGTCACTTATGGCCTGAAAAGTTCGCCATATTTGGCTATTCGCACACTGCGACAACTTGTTCAAGACGAAGGTCACAATTTTCCGTTGGCTGCTGAAGCTTTGCTTAATCACATTTACGTGGATGATATCATCACTGGAAGTAAGGACATTCCTTCCGCTCTAGAACTTCAACGTCAACTCATCGCACTTCTTTCAAAAGGACAGTTTCAGCTCCGCAAGTGGACGTCTAACTGCTCCGAACTTCTCGCTGATATCACTCAGGAACATCGGGAAGTACCACTTCATTTCCGCTCACCAGATCAACCGTTGTTCAATATACTCGGCTTGAAATGGACACCTTCGAACGACGTGTTCTCGTTCACCATTCAGCTACCAATTTCGGATCATTCACCTACAAAACGATCTATTTTGTCCACAATCGCACAAATATATGATCCTTGTGGTTTTCTGTCGCCTACGACATTCTTTGCTAAGTGCCTCATGCAGCACCTTTGGACTCTTGGGATTAATTGGGATTCACCAGTTCCAGAGACCATCAACTCCGCTTGGAAAAAATTCGTTCAAGAATTGCCAAATTTGGAAGACATTTCTATTTCTCGTTGCATCAACCTTCATCAGTCAACGAGCATCCAGATCCATGGCTTCTGCGATGCCTCGGATAAAGGTTACTCAGCCGTCATTTACATTAGGACGACTACTTCAAACAACATTGTCAATACACAGCTACTTTTAGCCAAATCTAAGGTCGCTCCTCTCAAGCGCATATCACTTCCTAGATTAGAGCTTTGCGGTGCTCATTTGCTCGCCAAGTTAATGCACTATTGCATTCAATTTTTATCTACTCGGTGTTCTATTGACATCATCAAATGTTGGTGTGACTCCATGGTCACATTAGCTTGGATCACTACTCCACCATATAAACTTAAGGTTTATATAGCTAATCGCGTCAGTCAAATTCAGGACTGGACTCCAACTGACTGTTGGTCACATGTTCCATCTGGCAACAATCCTGCTGATTGTTCCAGCCGTGGTCTATCTCCTTCCGCACTTCTTAACCATCAGATATGGTTTTCGGGGCCTTCTTGGCTTAAGCTTTCACACCATCAGTGGCCAAATTCACCTTTACAGGTGTTGGACACTGTCCCTGAACTCCGCTCAAATCCACTTCCAATTTATTTATCGTCGTCTCAAACTGAATGGAACATACTTTCCAAATTTTCTTCGTGGTCAAAAACTTTATACGTCATGTCATATGTTCTAAGATTTTGTCATAACGTCCGCACTGCATCAAGAGTGACCGGACCAGTAACTCTCACAGAACTTCAATTTGCAGAAATACAACTAATTAAACTTGTGCAAAATTCACATTTTTCAAAGGAAATTCTACTTTTAAAGACAAACTCTACATCTTGTTGTTCACGCTTAGCTTCATTGTCACCTTTTCTTGATCACAGCGACATAATGAGAGTGGGTGGAAGAATTACGTTTTCTTCATTGAGCTACACTTCTAAACATCCTGCCGTTTTACCAAAGAATCACCACATTACATTCTTAATCATTGACCATTATCATCGTTTGTTTCTTCATGCAGGACCACAACTGCTACAATCACTCATCTCTAAAAAATTTTGGATCCTTTCAGCAAGGAGTACCATTAGAAAACGGATACACAAATGTATTCGTTGTTTGAAACTTAAACCAACTTCTCGTCCGCCTTTGATGGGAGTCTTACCACGTGAACGAGTTACCTTTTCTCAACCATTCATTAATACTGGATGCGACTACTGCGGTCCATTCACTGTCAAAATTCATACTTTGCGTCGTGCTCAAGATGTCAAAGTCTACTTATGCATTTTTGTTTGTTTTGCTACTAAAGCAATTCATATTGAAGTCGCTACTGATCTTTCTACTCAAGCTTTCATTGACGTTCTCACACGTTTTGTGTCACGGCGTGGACTTTGTTCTAATTTGTATTCCGATTGCGGGACCAACTTTGTCGGAGCTTCAAACAACTTTAAGAAAATTATTCTAACCATGCTGAATGAGCCTCATTCTAAGGAGACCATAGATAAATTTACCAAACTGAATGGAATTAAGTTTCATTTCCTGCCTCCAGCTGCTCCACATCAAGGTGGACTTTGGGAAGGTGCCGTCAAAAGTGTCAAAACACATCTTCTTAGAACAATAGGTATCGAAAAACTTTATCTCATGGACTTCGTTACTTTAGCTACGAAAATTGAAGGCATTCTCAATTCAAGACCTTTAACTCCTCTTTCAGCAGATCCTAACGAGTTAGACGTATTAACGCCTGCACATTTCCTCATCGGACGACCGATCACCGCGTTGCCAGAACTATCTTATGAACAGATTCCTTTAAATAGACTAAAACAGTGGCAACGTGTTCAACGCTTCTCACAGCAAATCTGGAAGCGGTGGCATCTTGAATATCTTCATACATTGCAACAACGTCTGAAATGGAATCGTAGTACACCAAATCTACAGCCTGGTGACTTAGTGCTCATTCAGGATTCAAATCTCAAACCTCTTTTTTGGCCTACTGGACGCATTCTGTCTTCATCTCCAGGAGAAGATGGAGTCGTACGTGTTGCCACTATAAAAACCAAGGATGGAGTTTTCACACGCCCTGCCGTGAAACTTTTCCCCTTACCTCTCAGTAATTAAACCCTTATTTGTCACTAGAGAAACTTTTGAAATTCTACCTTGTCTTCAATTCTATCATCATTCTCATTCGATGTCTTCTTTCTTAAGCTGGATCATCTTCCTTCATCATTCATCCGTTTCAGCGCTTATTCCCTTTAGTGCTGGCTCTTTCATTTCTTCGTCTCTATAAACCGGTTGGTTTATAGTCGGGGGTATGTTCAGTATATCTACAGTTTAAAGTTCAGTTTCAAGATTATACCGTTTCAACCGGAAGTCTGAGATCTCCAGCTGATTTGGGGTATCCTTTGTCTCATATCAGCAGTCCAAGTTTCAACCTCAAACAGGACTTTAACGGTACTTCTTCATCCGCATACAATTCCGCATTTTCAGTTTTTTTATTTTATACGCATTTCGACACAGTTCAATTATTTATGATTTAGAAACAATTGTCATGTTTAGTTAATAAGAAGAACTCAAGTGTTTTTTTTTGTGTTTATGATTTAAATTGTACTTAGTTTTGTGCGTTTAGAGCAGCTGTTCTCGCGTGTGCACACGGGCAGTCTTAACGCCAGGACATTACGAAGAAAGGAACGCCGCCTCTACAAGGTACTGTGACATTAGGTTTAACTAAACATGACAGCAAATTAATCAAAACCATTTTATTAGTTATTAAAAATTTCAAAATGTCAATTAACCTATTCATGCATTTTTCAATTCAGTCTTCTTCCCAATTTAAATTAAATTACTGAACCATCCGCTTTTACCACAGTTGTCAAACCAACCGCAATATCGAACACACTCTGTATATTAAAGTTATCCGTTTTTAGAAAAATTCATAATAAAAATAATCAAATTTATGAAGATCAAAATTATTGACGAAGAATAGAAAGTGACCTCACTAAATAATTCGTTACAGGAATACATTTTTTTATAAAATATTTGGATGTTCTTAATCGACTCAGAATTATAAAGTTAGTAATTTGGTTTATAATTAAACAGTTTAAATATAGTTTGTAAAACGTAGCGGCTTTGCTTAATTGAAAGCAACTAATCTAGTTAGCTGTACATGGAACCGTCAAAGGTACAAAGGTTCAGGATCTAATTCGGGTGCTGACTTTTTTTTATACCTAGCCGTCATCATCTAAGAAGAGATTATAAAATAGAGATCTTAAGTCCGTGAATACTCTAACAGCGTCAAGGCAGGAAAAGAAAGACATGGTTAGGAAACAAGAAAGAGAGAGATCCAACATAAGTCATCTTAGTGGACTATTTGGGTGTTGCAATAAGTTGTGTTTTTGTTATAGTTTATAACTTCAATATGTGCAAAGTGTAGTTAGTTTGAATTTGTATTTAATATACAGAAAATAAAATTTTTAAATGAATGTGTAGTTAGTTCTACCAAGGATTGTCACACCCGTACACATTAAAAGTGAATCCTTGAAGGGAGTTCTTCATTACGTTACGTTACACTTCCATTTTTCTTTTGTTGCTTAAACACGAAAAACCTCTCTGTCATCACAGTTTTATAAGAAAATGAAGAAAAGTATTCTAGCCTGTCATAGCGTTAATGTAAAAAAAAAAAAAGATTTGGTCAAGACTGATCTGATAGGAATGAAAAGAGGGATTAAACCCAAGACCACATAAAATAATATATAGGTGCTGCTAGAAATCCTAGGAATAACCACGCCTGTACTCAATATCGTGAGGCCCTAAGGTTGTAAGTCCAATTGGCGCAAAATAAAGGTGAAGAAAAATGGTATATGTTTATAAAGATACATTTTAGTACCTTTTTATAATACGGAATCCTAATTAAAACCTTACGTTTTCTGTTTAGGTTTTGTAATATTAGACTTTTCTTCTCATTACCCTCTTTGGAAAAACAAGATTTTTCAATATAATAATAATACTAATCAAATAGTTAGGCAATTTAATTTTAATTTGTAAAAGTAATTTTATGTGATTTTATAAAACGGAAGACACATTATTTTGCACTTACAAACTCAATCCCCTTCGTATCTCCACAGTAATAATAGCTAAAAAAATTGTCTAGTGATATAACTTCAAAATTTATATTTTTCAGTTTTATCGTCGTAGTCAATCTAATCAATCATTCCAGGTTTAGGGAAATTTTTTATACCTCTTTCACCACCTGTATTCGTTCTTCCAAAACTTTCCTTGCAGCTAGGTATACATCAACACTCATTCCATCCTCAATATATGATCCCTTCGTTTATCTTTATTCCGAGACACTTTTTCGGTTATAGGAAGGATACACAATTCTTGTCGAATACCATTATTTCGTATTAAGTCCCTACTGGTGCAGCCTTTTTTCACCTCATTTCACAAGGTTACAAAAACACCCATACATTTCTTTCGCGATGCTCAAAAATTCCACCATGTAATAAAGTAGGAACTGCCATAACTTGATACAATATGAGCTCAGTTTTTTTTTTTTTGCGTGCTTTCCTTTTCAAAGTCTTGCTGATCATGTTACAAACCCACGATATCTACTTATTTTGTTGACAATGTCAACCAATCAGAGGCTAAAAATGTGATATCTTTTCTAAATTAATACTGTTGAGGACAGTTTTAGATCTTGCAGGATATTTCCAAGTTGTAAGAAGATCTTAATCTAAAATTTGTGTAGAGATTTATAGTTTATCTTCACTATTTTATACAATAACCTTATCATCTGCAAACTGTGCTGCATTTATGAATTTGTAGTTGATTATGATACTTGAAAATACTTGATATTCCATTATAAGGTCTCCTCTGTAGATACAGTATTAAAAGGGAAAAATAATTTCGATCGTTTTCTTAAAGTATATTTAAAAAAAATTCCCAATGCTTTTAGCTGTTATTTGATACAGTAGTTATTGATGTTTATACTTTTGGAACCATTGAGTCTCCAAACTATTCATGAACACGTTTTGAATATTCTTTTCTGACATTTTAAGTATGCAAATGTTTTTCTTCGATTTCGACTCACAAAACACAGCTGACATTTTATTACCTTTGAACGTATAAAATAAAAGTATATATAATTTCCCTTAAACGTAACAACTCATCCAGAACAACTGTTTAAACAATGAAAATCCATTAAATAACACCAGCTAATATTGAACATCAACTGACACATCAAATCAAATATATGTTTGGTTATTTATAATTGTTTTTTTAAATTCTCAGAGTGGTACCATATGTGTATTATTATTAACCTTTTCGCGATTGTATTTTCATATCGTCAAGTTTCATTTTTACAACAAATTTATTGTTTTAAAAATAATTTTACCTTCATTTATGCCTTTACATTTATAGAGTGATATCATAAATACTAAAATGGTTTTTTCTTAAATGACGATTGATTTTTAAATAAATTATAAAGTGCATTTTATAAATTGTAGTAAATCGTATATACGTTTTTAAATGGCGATATATTTTAAAACGCCCCAAATAGTTATTATACCATTACTTTCCCATAATGCTCTCATGCTTTTGTGTAGTTTCAAATGTCCAGATATTCAAATGTATTCAAAAAACTAAATATTTATTTCTTATAAAAAAACAACACACAATTTAATTACAGTTTTTATATGAGTATATAAGTGTATGATTAGTTAACAAATCAACGTCGAGTTTTTACTAGCTTGTCAGTTTTGAGGTCTTTGACCTTTACAAAAAATTGTAAAAAGTGGTTTTTGAATGATATCTATATGTTGTTCGTTTGTCTACAGTCTGTCCAGTGTTCTGAATCTCAACCTCGTAATTCAATTTTAATTAAAATCAATACGGTATGTCAGCATATTTTGAGATTTATTTTCTAAATTTTTTAAATAACTTTAAATTTAATGGTAGATGTCACAAGAAAAACACAAAATAAGGATTTTCTCAAACTTGGCCGTAACGATTTTGATTAAATTTTGTTCAAGTGTAACCTTCGAGGATTCAAGCAAAACGCATTAGTCTCCATCTCTTCAAAAATTACTGTTCGTGAATCATCGCTACTAAAACATAAAACTAGCCTTTGATCTGTAATGTCTCGAAATCGTCTCTACAGATATCGTTCAATTTCTAGTGAAATTTGAAGATTAATAGTCCAAACCTATGAAAAAAAAATGCAACAGTTCAGGTATAATAATAAAAAAAGAAATGAAAAACATTACCCTATAGTGTTGTCATTAAAAGCTCGTTTTTAATCAAATACGATTTAATTTAAGGAGGCATTAACGGAGAAGGTTTTGAATATTTTAAAATTATAAATATTTGTTCAAAGAACATCCATGGTTCATTACAAATATTTGAGTAACAATTACTGAACTGACACTTTGGTGACGTATAGTTTTAGTTTGTTTGTTAACGAAGTGAGATAGTTTGTGTAACGTCAGTTTACTTAACTTATATCCCCCAAATTAAAAACAAATATTATTATATTGGTTGAATAAAACTGATTCTCAAAATCGTTGATTAGCAAAATACGGACGTTTCAAAAAGAGTCATCTTACTTGTAGTTCTTTTATGCTCCTATATTTACTCATTTTGTGCACTTTAAAAATTTGCGTATATTAATATCAAGGTCGGGAGTAATACAAAGAATAATAACAAGATAAACGAGAATAACAAAAACAGATCGCATACATTTTATCAGCAGCGTGCCTCCAATTATTTTACATTAATAAAATGAAATCGTTTCGATGAAAGACAATTGAAATCAATGCAATTTCACTGAAGCCTAAGCAAAGATCTCAACTGTTATCCTATATTTTAGTAAATATATTTGTTTTGTGGATTTATTGCCTAAAGGCAGTAATTCTGTTTATTACAAAGTTATGTAGTTTCGCGGCTATCGTGGTTTATATTTAGGTTATTTGTTATGACGTTTGAGTAAAACTTCCTCTTAGGGAAGAATTTTATTTAATGGAAAAATAATAATGTAAATAAATTAAAAATGAAACATAGTGAGATTATTAAAGTCGTCCTATTTTCAATTTCAGAGAGTGTGTAAAAATGTTTATCACTAATTAAGCACTCAGATCACAGAGCTGACGTAGATGAACTCGAATTCCCGACTATTGGTCCTAAATGATGTCGATCTTTAGGAATAGTGGCTGTTACACAGTACACGAAGGATAAGATTTGTTTCGTAATCTAAAAAAGTTTTACCTCAGTTTTTTAACTGAAATCAACGTTTCAGTACCTAAAGAAACCGGAAAAGTTCTTTTCTACATGCCGTCCGTCAGTCTTCGTTGTCTGTACGTAAGCACGAATGCGACCATTTGGAATTCAAAAATATCGAATTAAACATGTTACAATGTCAAAAATTGTAATAAATCGTTTTTGTTCATATCTCGTAGTTCTTCAACTTATAACACACAAATACGCAGATTTTAATTCTCCTTGTAATGGTACCAACCCATTTCTCTACGAAGACAAATAACTAACATTCAGCTCTCAAGGTTATGTGATATTTGTATAGCTACAAGATCTGCTAGGACACGAGTGTAGCGAGTGGAAGCTTCTTGACTTAGGGCCGAGACACTGACACAAGTGAAGAGAGTGGAGACTTTAATATACAGGGGAGGTGAAAAGTCCCGGAACGGGTTAATATTTTTTTAACCGTTACAGATGGAACTATATAACTTGGTACACTGTTACTGGGCATAAAACACTATTTTACCACAATTATTTCAATGAGCCGCTACCACTTCGGGTGGACGGCCCACAAGGAGTCGGAAGAAAATCTTTAACGAGAGCATAGGTTGAGTTGTACATCAAATTAAAGGTCTCTATTAGCAGAGTACAATGCCACAAATCCGACTTCAAACGGACAACTGAGCCGAAAATGGCAGCCATTCAAAGATGGCTTGAATGGCCGAGTAGGCCTAAACATGTTCCAGCTATCTTTAACACTCAACGCCATAGTAACTTTCACAAACTTTAAAACGCCGCCATTTTGTTTAGGGTGAACCTTTTGAAGTCGGATTTGCGGCATTGTATTCTACTAAATTAGACCTTTAATTTGATGTACAACTCAACCTACGCTCTCACTTAAGATTTTCTTCTGACTCCTTGTGGGCCGCCATCCCCCCCCCCCGAAGTGGTAGCGGCTCATTGAAATTGTGGTAAAATAGTGTTTTATGCCCAGTAACAGTGCACCAAGTTATATAGTTCCATCTGTAACGGTTAAAAAAATATTAACCCGTTTCGGGACTTTTCACCACCCCTGTATATACTTCTAGAAGGTTCGTTAAGGCCTAGCCAGAAAAGCTGTGTGGCAATTGTTTAAAGCAAATTAACCTAGTGAGTAAGACCCATTGATCTACCAGTACAATTTAACATTTGCTACAAGGCTCAAGAAACCAAGTTTGGGCGTTATATTTAGAGGATCTGCTTTTAATACATCACATAACGGGGCTGGGTATGTACCACGATGTTTTCATGATTTCACTAAACACACAAACTGAAATAAGCCAATTAGTTAAAAGAAGGAAGAAAATGATTAACTTTTCAACTTTCTTTAGCATTAACACTTACTTAGATTGTAAGGTAAACAATTAATACTCACTAGTAAATTTCACAAAACACAAATATATTTGTAACAGCTGTTTCGTAGTTGAGCATCATAAGACAACTGTTGACATTAGTTGTATGATGATGCTTAACTGCGAAACACCTGTTACAAATACATTTGTGTTTTGTGAAATTTACTAGTGAGTATTAATTGTTTACCTAATCATGGAATTTCCACCAAGAACCGACTGTGTTCACACATAATATAAATAGATTGTACTGTATTTGAATTTTACGTCTTAACTTTCACCGGCCTAGGATCCAAATTCACATTTTTAGTTTAACGTAAACATATTGTCGTATAGAGCTGAAATTAATAATATTATAATAAATAGAATATAAAATAAAAGTGTATGATTTGTCGTGTTTACGTTGAGTTATAGCAAAAATATACGGATAAATATTTCTGATACATCTTAAAACGTTTCTACAGATTTTGCTATCATACAAAATAGTACAAAACAGTGGAAAGCAAAATGTATATATTACATAAACACAATTTATTAAAACAAATATAGAAGGTATCAGATATTGAAATTAGTGCACATTTTAACGGATCATTCTCAAACCATGGGGCGCCTTCAAGCTTGAATCGTTAAGAAAAATGAAATAACATGTCTTTAAAGTATGAAATCGTAGAAATTATTATTTAGTATTATATTAAGAGAGGAAGATCAATGAATAAGAATAGATAACTGAAGAGAACCTATTTTATTTCTTCACGTGGGGTACAGAAGTTTTATAATGGGATTAAGAATAGGAAACATAAAATCCAATTTTAGATTCTCTCAGTACGTAGAGACACGTAAACACATTAATAAGGAGAACGAAAATAGGAAATCCTTTTTCACTTTTTCATATCTACATAAATCTGTAGAGAGTTTATATAAGGCCCATAAAAATATGAAATATTATACGTAGTAAAAAAAAAAAATAAAAAAAAAAAAAAAAAAAAAAAAATCAATTAGAAATCGAAAAACTGTACTTATTTTCTCATTCAGTACCGTACTTTTTTGGAGGATTAAGAGTAGGACACTGAATTGTTGTTTAATAGTCCAAATGTAATTATTAAAGAGATACTGTAGTTTTATAAGATGAATATTAATGGGAAGTCGAAACAACTGTATGAGATTTCATACAGGAAGTTGAGGATAGGAAATCAGAAAATTTGTAATTGAGAAAAGTTTTGCTCTTTCTCAAATACACTTATTGTAGATAAAGATTTATAAGAACAATAACAAAATAAAATCGGCAAACTATTTTTATTTTCTCAAAAGTATATAGTGAAAGTTTTGTAATGATAAGAAGAATTTGAAATAATTTCAATAAACAAATTTTAAAATTATCTAATGTAAATAGTACAGACAGTTTTGCAAGAGGAATGAACCTATGAAATCATAAAGGCATTTTTATTTTCTCAAATTTACAAACTGTATAACAAGTTATATGAGGAGGGAAAGAAACGGATTTGAAAAACCATATTTACCTTTTTAATTGTACATAGTGTAGATAATGTTTTGTAAGGAGGAAAAAATAGGAAATTATAAAATGACTTTACTTCTTTATTGTACGTGGAACAGAGAAAATTTTAAAAGGGGATTAAGATTAAGTAATCGAAACTTTGTTTTTTTCTCACATGTATGTAGTGTAGAGAAGGAAAAGAATGTAGGATTATAAGGTGAATATGAATAGGAAATAAGTAAACTATTTTTATTTTCATGAATGTATGTTTTATAGATAAATATTTATAAATATAATATGAATAGGAAATCAATAAACCGTTTTTTATATATTCAAATGCATGTATTGTAGAGTAAAATTTATGAAATCTATAAGAATTGGAAAACAATCAAATATATTTAAATTGTCAAATGTACGTATTGTAAGAAAAAGAAAAAAAAGGGAAAAATAGGAAATCAAAAACTATATTTTAGTTATAAATAAATATTGAGCTTGACTAGTGAGATTTTATTAGATGGAATAAAACTAGAACACAAGATCTCAAAAATCACTTTTACTTAATCAAACATGTACAAACAAATTGTAGCTCATGTATCACTATGGATGGCGACTTTGTCGTTGAAACGCGTTTGGTTAAGTAACCGTAATTTTTGTGAGATCTTGTGTTCGAGTTTTATTCTAGGCCTATATATTTTTTAGTTGTCAAATTTACGTACTGTAGATATATTTAACAAAGCTGTAATAATAGGAAATCAATAAACTATTTTTATATTCTCAAATGCACCTATTGTAGAGATTTTGACAGAATAAAGCTTGAACACAAATTATCACAAATAGTACGTTTATCTATTCAAAAGGTTTTCAACGACAAGGTTCCCATCTTCAGTGTTGTCCATCACTGAAGCCGACGATGTCGTTGAAACGTGTTTGAATAAATAATCGTATTATTTGCTAGAATTTGTCTTCAAGTTTTATTCTATCAATTTCCCATCTCACAAGTTAAGTTCAATATTAATTTATATAGATATATTTGTAAAAGTGGTAAGAATAGAAAATCTATAAATAATTTTTTGTGTTCTCAAATCTATTGTGTAGAGAAATATTTATATAAATAATAAATAGTAAAGTATTGTATTATAGAAAAGTAATAAGACTAGGAAATCAATAAACCACTTTTACATTCTCAAATGTACGTAATGTTAAGATATATTTATAAAAGGGACAAGAATAGGAAATCAATCAATAATTTGTATTTTATCAAATTTATGTATTGTTGATTAATATTTATAAATGCTATAAGAATAGGAAATCGGAAAACCGTTTTTACTTGTCACAAGTGTATAGTGTAGAGAAAGTTATAATAGTATAATAGTTATAATATATCATCAAATTGAAATACCTTTTTCTACTCTTTACATGTACGTAGAATGAATAAATACAAATAATAGGATGTCCAAAATATAGTTTAGAAGGTCGAATAAACAAAATCGACTTCATTGTTTTATTAATATGTATATTAATGAAATAAACCAATTTCCCAAATCCATATAAAAAGATAATAATATTGGATAGTAAGTTTTAAAATACCTAAACGATCATGTTATGTTGAGTTCTATTTATTAACTACAAATGTTTTAAGTGTACATTTGTACTTTGGGTACTTAGATGGTAAATAACCTAATCTAACTTAACCTTCATATCCCACTAATAATTGAATTCTCTTTGTGTTTTGGAGCATCAAAGACGCTATACATAGTTTATTTTCACATTTTGAGTAAATTTCTAAGCCAGTATATTTTTGGGAGAAAACTGCGAATACATTTGATTTCATATACTTTATTATATTTTATTTGTAAGAAGGTTAGTGCACCTCTAATAGTAATTATAACCACTCTATGATTCTTAAAATGTGTAATTAGTACTCAGAATAAATAAGATTTTATTATTATTTGTGTTTTGGCTCATAAATGGAACAATTTATTAAACACATATAAAGAGTGATTCAAAATTGCAGGGCAATATCTGATTCAAGAGCTAAATATAAGACAGTTAGTTTACATAAACATAGTTGATAAAAACTTCGTTTTCCCTTTGATGGCCATTTTGTATCTTTACAATAAAAACATTATATCTTAGGAAGTAAACAAGATCTTATTTACACGCATTATTTATGTAAGTTTTTACCAATATACTAAACCAAGAGTTTATTTTGTACATATTCAAAATGGCTGATGGTTAAAGTTTGTAATGTCTAATATCTAGAAAACTATTGACCAGAGTTCATGGACACTTTTTTTAATTTAAAAAAATATATATTTGAGCAAGTAATTATACTATTAATATTAACAATTATCATAGTTCCATAATATTTGGGTATAAGCTAATCTTGGATGTTGTAAACAATTATCTAGAAATAACGTTTTTAATTTTTTGTCGATAATTTAATTATAATTTGACTCATGGAAAAAAACGTTTGTATGTAAAAGAGGAAAATCTTTTGTCTCATGTACATATTTTGTAATGCTAATGGTTCTCGAAATATTACCGTTAAAAACATTAAACGTCCGCCATTTTGAAAATGTATATAATAAATTCCTCTGGTATACTGGTGAAATGTAACATACATAATGCGTGCACCAAATTGTCACTCAATATCTTATCTACTTCCAAAGGTATGTTTTTTTTTTCTTCTGAAAGCACAAAGTGTTTGACATGAAAAACGAAGCATTTCTCGTCCTGTGTTATATAAACTTCTTTCTTAATTTTAGCTCTAGAATCTGCTCCGGAATATTGAATCACTCTTTATCATTTGTTATTAATATAAATGAATAACATAACATCAGAAGTTAAAATTAGGTTATTTTGAAACAACTGCTAATTTGTGAGCATTTATTGGGAACACGATACTTTAAATTTGATTTATTGATATTTCACAAGAACTTGTTTGAATGCAAATAAAATTCCATAAAATGATAAAAAACAATAAAACATACGTTAGGTACAATCTATATTATAATACTGTAAGAAAAAAATGTCTTACTTGGAATGTTCGGACTAGATTGAAGGCCACTACATCATAAGGCACGGCCAGTCTCACTAGCAGAGTAACTGACATAGTGGACTACAAGAGAGAAAGTACAGAGTGGGGGAGGGGAGGAACCGACTGCCAAAACGTATGGTGCAATCACTCATTAAGGAATACTGACACTAAATACATACTATTGATTAAGCTGTTAGTTTACACACACATTTGTTTTGTTTAGAGGAAACTGTAAATCAATTTCAGACAACATACCACTATTAACAAAGATATTTAGTAATGGTTTATTAATTTCAAAGATATTTCGTTCTGTGTTCCTAACATCATTTATAATGTTCTAAAATCATTGATAAAGGTTACAACGAATTTTAAAAGTGAAAAAAATATTACACAACTTTCTCAGTCACTAATAATTCTAAAGTAAATAAAAACCCACCAAAAGTATTCGTCACAAAAAATTTCAATTTGGTAGTTGTCAGTCAAAACGTAAAAATGAATAGTGGACACTGTCTTAAATATATATACTTAAATAAGACCTAAATTCGATTCGCTTGATTCATAATTCGCTTGCACACGGGTTTAGCCATAATTCTTTACGCTTCACTAAAATTTGAACGAAATCGGTAGAGCCGAAATTACGTTTTACGTTATCTTATTGTAGGATTTTTAGTTTTTTACTGATTTTTGGTAAATAAACCAATACTTTTTTTTACGTTCTTAGAGAAATATTCGGTAAAAACCAATAGATGCGATTTTTAACGCAACGTAATTTTGTGTTTTTGTCTTCATGTAGTTATTAGAAAAATTTTGAGTTGAAAAAGTGTCGAGTATGGCCAAAATATACTGAAATACTAAATTTAATTAAAATGGGCAACTTGGGCTGTAGAGCACTGGGAAGACAACTGACAACAGATACCAAACAGATATTTCATTCTCAAACAACTCTTTTGGAGGCAGGACACATTAAATGGGATTTCCACGAAAAGCTTAAGATATGTTTTTTGGCCTATCATATAAATTTCTCTATACTACTTGTATGTGATAAAGTTCAGTAATGATCTATCTCCAAGCGTTGTTACTCACAAAATCATGCGCAATCCAAATTCTAAACTAATAAAAGATATTACTCACTTATCTACCCAACAATTTAAAATAATAAATCATTGATTATAAAATAAACATGATTCATGGGTTCAGTCCTAAATAATTGAATATCTCAAAACCAGCCCAACCTATTTCGATAAAATTTTGGTGAAATATAATAATTTATGATTTAAACACATCTGTGAAACCGCTCTTTAAAAAAATTCTAGCTGACGGATAATTTGTAAACCAATATTCACTCAACAGTGGTCAATGTTAATTTCGGTATTAAAAAAAATTCGATTAAATAAATTGGTTTTTGTTAAAAACTTTCAAATTTTACAAAATACAGCTTGAATCGAAGTGAGATGTTGGTCATTGTTAATTTGCACTCTTACCGATAACTTACAAATCAGAACATTTTGGTAAATGTTGTTTGAACATCGATAGATCGGTAGAGCTTATTTTGTGAACATTGAAATTTAGTGTAGGAACCCAGGATAGTTTAAACGTGGTTAGGCTATGGTTCAAAATACAGGTGGACGATAGCATATTGAAAAATACTTTTATTCAAGTATAGAATAATCAAATGGATCTGAAGAAACCATGAAGCTGATTTTTTCTCATTAAAATATTCTCTACATAGACTCTATGGTTTATTACGGAAATGTTGTAGAATTGACAATACAAATAAAGGTAATATTTGACGTTTAAAATAAAAAGAGAACGATTTGTAATTAAAGAATTCGCTTTTGTAACATTGTTTGTAAACTATGTATTGATGACCTTGCTAATATCATGAGTCAACATTATATTCTCGAAGTCTGTTAGGCGTAATGACCTGCTCCATGCTGCTTGTCAACTGCATTTCTCTTAATTAATTGTTGTCTGAAGGTCATGGTCAAAACTCCAAGTTAGTTGTAAGATTTGATAAGGCAATTCATAAACTATAACCAATCATAATCAGGAGGTAATCAGATACAGTAAATTTATGAGATTGGCTACCTTCATATCAGATTAATTATCAATGTATACAAGTTTAGCAGATATTAGTAATCAAATGATGTAAGTGTTGAGAGAACCTTTAGGTGTTTTTTATTTTCTAACGTATACTAGTGTAATATCAGTTTGTGCAACGATCGTATAATGATAGCCATTAATGCACAAATTTGAAGTAACTTAAGACATAAGCAGGAGGCGAGTGTTTTAATCTTGGAACAAGTGCGTTGTGATCGTTGAATACACTAAGACTACTTTAAATAGAGTGTTCGAAAATAAGAAATTATAATTATCAAGGAGACATAGGCCCTACTTGAAACTCCACCTGGATTATAGATTTAACAGTACAAAAAAAACTTTAAAAATTAGTTCCCAGAACATTTTTCAATAATATAAACAAAGAAAATATAGAACAACACAAGAAAAATTACTTACACAAATAAATGAACCTACTTATTAGGATAATAATTAAATATTGAGCTTCACTTAGATAATATTAGAAAGAATAAAACTCAAACACAAAATCTCACAAAAATTACGTTTACCTAATCAAACACGATTCAACAACAAAGTCGTCATCATCAGTGATACATGAGCTACAATGACTAAACTATAACTCATAACAATAACAGTTATAGTTTAGTTATTGTAGCTTATGTATCACTGAGGATGGCGACTTTTTCGTTGAAACGATTTTAACTAAGTTAAATGTACAAGTTTTGAATGGTGCAATGATACGAACGTTTGTAGAGGATGACTTTGAATAGATATTTAATTAAATTTTGTTGTTTTCAACACAGTTTATCTGTTGGTTTTAAATTAAAATGTTATCTTATCCTGATTCATCAATTTAGCTTTCTACAACTGTGGATGATTTTCACACATCATGTCTTTTCAAAGCTAATACGTCACTCCCACCACCAACCAATGAGGTTGCAAAATTTCTCCGAAATAGTAGCCAGTATTAGGTGGATTTAAGTAAGTAGTTGATTGATTTCCTTTATTTCCTATTTGGTTTATTCTAAAATTTTGCGGGAGCATGTTCCCTTTTGGTAAATCGCAATGAAAAACTGGTCGCAAACTGGCTGATGATTCGTAAACTTTTTACATATATCCTAAATACATTCTTGTCACAGAGTAACTTAAACAAACAATATAACAAATGAAGATCAGCTGATTTAATAACCTCAGAACTGTAGTTGTAAAAACATTGACTCTCTATTGGTTATTGATGGACGATTTTGAGCTGTGATTGGTTGAAAATGTGTGTCGTAATGAAAAGTCTGTACGGTAATGAAACAAATACTTGTTACAATTCAAATAGTGATATACGCGTTTTACGGTGTAGTGATAGATAACGTTACATGGTATGTCTATTTGATATCGAGTTTTTCGCAGAAATATGAAATTTTGAGGTCTTTGAGTTTAAAAAGTAGTTTATGGAATAATGTTTGACCACCTGTCTGTTTTTTGTATAATGATTTATAGGACTGGAAGGGTGTTAATAAAATCAAGTAAGTAAACATATTTTGATTATATCTTGTGATGTTGGGGAAAACGAAATTCAACCTTAACGTCATTGAAAATAGGAATATAACCAAATACTCTAGATTTATTGCAGCAGCAAAGCAACCTTAAGTAATATTTAAAAATATTAATAACTTTTTGGAAAATGTATGAATCAAACGTGCAAAAATATTTCTATTTTATACAATTATAAAGATAACGAAGAAAATAATTTTGTTCTTCATCCATATACGTTAAATAGAAACATTTTTGAAGAAGATGTACACGATTTATTTTGTCTTTACGGATGGGTTTGTAAGAAAGTTAGTGCACTGTTTTTTCATCTTATATTTCCATATCCGCTCGATTTCAGGTCTTATTATTGGTTTCAATATATGCAGACCACCAAGTTGTACAATGAGTTATATGTAATCTAGAACTTACATCAGATGAAATTAACAAAGAATTGATTCATATGCAGTTATTTTGAAATTTTTTCTGACCATTATCATATTTAACAAAGGTAAAACCTAACCTCCTTCCAAAAATTGACTAAAAAGTAACTAAAATTCCGGATACTGGAACTATTATTATAGATTTCATCTAATTTTGAGGTTATGTGTTTAGTGATATTGCTTTTTTTTAGTAATCATAGATATTATTGGATGCGATATATAATGATCTACAGGTAAAAAAATATGTCCTCAAAAATTATATTTGGAAGCAAATTTGAATTTCCTAACCGATTTCCCTGTTTACGAACATGTTTCAACGATTTATAAAAATAGCTCCATAGTTTTATTAATTTTTATAAGAAAACAGTGTATCATTAAATTTTCAAAGTTTCAAGGTTTCAAAGAGTCAATGAATTTAAGTATAGGGGAGCAATATTTATTAAACTAATGAGAACAAAACCGAGTTAAAAGCCAGAGAGACTGCTGGCAATAGGTGTTACTCTTCAGTATACAAACTATTCATTTCAATATCCAATGATAAGAAAGATATAATTATAAGACCGGTGACTATTTATTGTTTCGGAGTTTGGATTCTAAACTTCAATGGAGAATCATTTTTCCTTTGAAGTATATAAGTCACTGACTGTAACAATATCTTTTATTCTATTCGTCAAGTGACTGTGTTTACGCTTTTGACGCGTTTCGGAGTATCTGCTCCATCTTCAGAGTTCTCATAGCATGTATTAATGACCACATTAGAGCGAATATCCTGAAGTTGGAGCTCCGGAACTGGCCAAAAGCGTAAACAAAGACGGATAAGAAAAGGGTAACTTATATTGTTATTAAATAGAGATATTGGGTGAGGAAATATTTAAGACAAATATGTAGAGCAGTTGTGGGAAAATCGGTTTAGAGTTTCATCTGGACTAATGAAAAAAATAGATATTACACTAAGAATTTGACTTAGTTGCAGAAATTAAGGATGATTAAGTTAGGATACCTTGATTGAATGTTATAGAAAAAAAACCAGTAAAACAACTATACAGACTGTTGACAACAACAACCTATTGACTGTAATTGAACTATTGGAGATGACGAAAAAGATGGCAAAGAAGATGCTGATTTGTGATGAACGGTTATCAGAGGCTGGAAGAACTCAAGTTATAAAATAATGGAAGTTTATTCTACGAAAGACTAGGGGGTAAATTAAAGTATATGTGTATGTTCTAATTATTTCTCTATTGCTTAGATGAAAAACATTTAAAATCATACCTCAAAATTACAAACAGATACATTTTATCTATCAAAAGTAATTGATACAATTTAAATTCTAATTTCTGTCGGTTTATTAATTATAAACACATCAGCAGCAGATTTTATGATGTGTAAATATTTGCATTAAATGATAAGCATCAACATTTCTTGTTTAAAAAAATTAAGTAAAAATATTATGAGAAAAATGAAGGGGCTTATGAGTAATGTGAATAACGATTTAGATCTTTGATTTCTATATAATCCCAAATTTTCTTTTGGAATTGGTAAGAAAAAGGTCTGAATGAAAAGTTATCAAAGTTTTGGAAATTTTGGTGGTTTTCATTTACAAACTTTGAAAAGCGGAAAATTAAAATGAAGTGAAAACATATGAAATGAAACACAGAAATGTTTAAAATGAGTTCATAAATATGGACAACAAAATCAAAGACTGATATTTCAGCATATATTTTTTAAAAGTAGAGTTCCCGACAGTTGAGAACAAAAATGGTGGGGGTACCCCCACCCCACCCCTCCCCCCTTGGCCCCTCCCCCTTTGCCCCTCCCCCTGGCCCCTCCCCCTTTGCCCCTCCCCCCTTGGCCCCTCCCCCTTGGCCCCTCCCCCTTTGCCCACCCCTCCCCCCTCCCCCTTTGCCCCTCCCCCTTTGCCCCTCCCCTTTAGGCCCCTTCCCTTCCCCCATTGGTCCCCCCACCCCTCCCCCTGCCCCTTCCCTGTAGGCCCCTCCCCTTTAGGCCCCTTCCCTTCCCCCATTGGTCCCCCACCTCCTCCCACCCCTCCCCCTGCCCCTCCCCTGTAGGCCCCTTCCCTTCCCCCATTGGTCCCCCCACCAGTGACGTATTGTTGTCGAGACACACACACACACACACACATGATGTCATACACACACGACGTCATACACTTAACTTTTTTAATACCGGTGGGATTCGAACCTGTGAAGTTTGGATTCGAAGGCGGACACGCTACCGACTGAGCTATCGTGCATAGTATTACAAGTCGGATAATTAACGCAGTATATAAGCCGCCATGTTGTAACCGCAATAATGTGTTATATATATATAATGTGTTAAGATAGTTAACCTAACCTATAAGTGTCCTACAGTTGCCCATCCACAGCCTATCAGCTGTTACAATAATGTGTTATATAATTATATAAAGTGTTAAGATAGTTAACCTAAAGATTCCCACTTTTGCCCATCCACAGCCAATCAGCTGTTACAATAATGTGTTATATATTTATATAATGTGTTAAGATAGTTAACCTAACCTCATAGTATTACAAGTCGGATATTTAACGCAGTATATAAGCCGCCATGTTGTAACCGAACGCCAGAACATTTCGTAGAAGTTCGGACACGAACCCCTTACCGTAAGACTTACCGAGTTTTTCGCGACCGCGAAAAACTCGCGTACGTCTTACGGTATGGGTTCTGAGTCGTACCTCTAGGTTACTCTGACAACAAATAGTAGTGTCCAAATTGTAATGTGCTTGTGTTAACCTAACCTATAAGTTTCTGCCTACCACAGCCTATCAGCTGTTACAATAATGTGTTATATATATATATATAATGTGTTATATATAATGTGTTAAGATAGTTAACCTAAAGTTTCCTACTTTTGCCCATCCACAGCCAATCAGCTGTTACCATAATGTGTTATATATATAATGTGTTATATATTTATATAATGTGTTAAGATAGTTAACCTAACCTATTAGAGTTTCCTACTTTTGCCCACCACGACCTAGGTACATTTAATGTGTTAAACGTAGTTTCCTCCGTTGTCTACCAGGGTGTAGCACATGTGTTTATGTATCGTGTTAAAATATTGTTAACCTATGCTTACCACAGCCCACACGGGTGTTAGTCTGGCCACTATTTAACCAAAC
The DNA here is from genome assembly GCA_963513935.1 of Aphrophora alni. Classification (NCBI taxonomy): domain Eukaryota; kingdom Metazoa; phylum Arthropoda; class Insecta; order Hemiptera; family Aphrophoridae; genus Aphrophora; species Aphrophora alni. The sequence goes on along the minus strand of OY740767.1, from coordinate 117,589,385 downwards.
CGAAATTACCAACCGATTTACCAACCAACCGATTTACCAACCAAAATATACTTTTACAGACCGAAATATACTTTTATCAACCGATCTACCAACCGACATACACTTTTAGCAACCCAAACATCCAACCGATATACCGAGGACCCGCGGACTTTGCTCCCCCCTGCGGGAACCCCCCACCGGCTGCGGGAACCCCCCACCGGCTGCGGGAACCCCCCACCACCACCTCCCAGCGTGTGTGGAAGTGACAGCATATCGGTCTCAGCCTAACCTAACCTATAAGTTTCCTACTTTTGCCTCTGTTCACCACAGCCAATCAGCTGGTACAATTAATGTGTTATATATTTATATAATGTGTTATATATGTATATAATGTGTTAAGATAGTTAACCTAACCTATAAGTTTCCTACTATTGCCTATGTTCACCACAGCCTACTTGTAACAGCTGGTACAATAATGTGTTATATATTTATATAATGTGTTATATATGTATATAATGTGTTAAGATAGTTAATCCAACCTATGTATGAAAAGTTTTTACCTATGTTCACCACAGCCTACTTGTAACAGTTGGTACAATCAATGTGTATTTATATAATGTGTTATATATTTATATAATGTGTTGAGATAGTTAACCTAACCTATAAGTTTCCTACTTTTGCCTATGTTCACCACAGCCTACTTGAATCAGCTGGTACAATTAATGTGTTATATATTTATATAATGTGTTAAATATGTATATAATGTGTTAAGATAGTTAACCTAACCTATAAGTTTCCCACTTTTGCCTATGTTCACCACAGCCTACTTGTAACAGCTGGTACAATAATGTGTTATATATATATGTAATGTGTTATATATTTATATAATGTGTTATATATGTATATAATGTGTTAAGATAGTTAATCTAACCTATGTATGAAAAGTTTTTACCTATGTTCACCACAGCCTACTTGTAACAGTTGGTACAATTAATGTGTTATATATTTATATAATGTGTTATATATGTATATAATGTGTTAAGATAGTTAACCTAACCTATAAGTTTCCTACTATTGCCTATGTTCACCACAGCCTACTTGTAACAGCTGGTACAATAATGTGTTATATATTTATATAATGTGTTATATATGTATATAATGTGTTAAGATAGTTAATCCAACCTATGTATGAAAAGTTTTTACCTATGTTCACCACAGCCTACTTGTAACAGTTGGTACAATCAATGTGTATTTATATAATGTGTTATATATTTATATAATGTGTTGAGATAGTTAACCTAACCTATAAGTTTCCTACTTTTGCCTATGTTCACCACAGCCTACTTGAATCAGCTGGTACAATTAATGTGTTATATATTTATATAATGTGTTATATATGTATATAATGTGTTAAGATAGTTAACCTAACCTATAAGTTTCCCACTTTTGCCTATGTTCACCACAGCCTACTTGTAACAGCTGGTACAATAATGTGTTATATATAATGTGTTATATATTTATATAATGTGTTATATAATGTGTTAAGATAGTTAACCTATTAGAGTTTCCTACTTTTGCCCACCACGGCCTAGGTACATTTAATGTGTATAATGTGTTAAACGTAGTTTCCTCCGTTGTCTACCAGGGTGTAGCACATGTGTTTAAGTATCGTGTTAAAATATTGTTAACCTAGACTTAATTCCTACTTTTGCCTATTAACCTAACCTATAAGTGTCCTACTTTTACCCATCCACAGCCAATCAGCTGTTACAATAATGTGTTATTATATAATGTGTTAAGATAGTTAACCTAAAGTTTCCTACCTTTGCTCATCCACAGCCAATCAGCTGGTCAATTAATGTGTTATATATATAATGTGTTATATATTTATATAATGTGTTAAGATAGTTAACCTAAAGTGTCCTACTTTTACCCATCCACAGCCAATCAGCTGTTACAATAATGTGTTATATATATATATATATATAATGTGTTATATAGTTATATAATGTGTTAAGATAGTTAACCTATAAGTGTCCTACTTTTACCAATCCACAGCCTATAAGCTGTTACAATAATGTGTTATATAATTATATAATGTGTTAAGATAGTTAACCTAACCTATAAGTGTCCTACTTTTACCCATCCACAGCCAATCAGCTGGTACAATTAATGTGTTATATATATATATATATAATGTGTTATATATTTATATAATGTGTTAAGATAGTTAACCTAACCTATAAGTGTCCTACTTTTACTCATCCACAGCCAATCAGCTGTTACAATAATGTGTTATATATATATATATATATACAATGTGTTATATATTTATATAATGTGTTAAGATAGTTAACCTAACCTATAAGTGTCCTACTTTTACCCATCCACAGCCTATCAGCTGTTACAATAATGTGTTATATAATTATATAATGTGTTAAGATAGTTAACCTAACCTATAAGTTTCCTACTTTTGCCCATCCACAGCCAATCAGCTGGTACAATTATTGTGTTATATATTTTATATAATGTGTTAAGATATAATGTGTTAAGATAGTTAACCTAACCTATAAGTTTCCTACATTTGCCCATCCACAGCCTATCAGCTGGTACAATTAATGTGTTATATATAATGTGTTAAGATATAATGTGTTAAGATAGTTAACCTAACCTATAAGTTTCCTACTTTTGCCCATCCACAGCCAATCAGCTGTTACAATAATGTGTTATATATATATATATATATATATATATATATATAATGTGTTATATATATATATAATGTGTTATATATTTATATAATGTGTTATATAATGTGTTAAGATAGTTAACCTAACCTATTAGAGTTTCCTACTTTTGCCCACCACGGCCTAGGTACATTTAATGTGTATAATCTGTTAAACGTAGTTTCCTCCGTTGTCTACCAGGGTGTAGCACATGTTTCTATGTATCGTGTTAAAATATTGTTAACCTAGACTTAATTCCTACTTTTGCCTAAACCTATGCTTACCACAGTCCAAACGGGTGTTAGTCCGGCCACTATTTAACCGAACCGAAATTACCAACCGATTTACCAACCAAATCCAGCCGATTTACCAACCAAGATCAACCGATTTACCAACCGAAATATACTTTTACCAACCGATTTACCAACCACAATATACTTTTACCAACCGATTTACCAACCAAAACCAACCGACATTGCAAAGAAATTTAAAAATCCCATTGCAATCCCCTACAAGGTAGAGTTAGCGGATGTTGAGTTGGCTACTCTACAGGAAAAAATGCCCGAAATACTATTGGAGCTGCAAACCCACGACTTCTACCTTATGGATTTGGACATTACACAAGATTTTGTGGGGATCTTTAACAAGCGAGAGATGTGTGAGCATTTAGTACGTCATTAAAAATAAATAAATAAATGTTTTAAAATAATATTCTTTGTAATTTGTTACCTCCATTCCACCAAAACTCTTTTTAGTAAAGAGATAGATATTTGATGTGACCTTGGAATTGTAGCCGAAAACGACACGACCCCCATTTTTCCTTTTTAAATATATAACGTCGTAACGTTTGTTAGGGACCGATTTACCAAACCGTAGATAAAATTACCAAGATTTGGTTGGTAAATTGGTTGCAAAAAGTATATTTTGGTTGGTAAATCGGTTGGTATTGGTTAGGTTAGGTTAGGTTAGGTCTGGTTAGGATAGGTTAGGTTAGGATAGGTTAGGTTAGGTTAGGTCTGGTTAGGATAGGTTAGGATAGGTAGGTTATGTTAGGTTAGGTTAGGATAGGATAGGTTAGGTTAGGTTAGGTTAGGATAGGTTAGGTTAGGTTAGGATAGGTTATGTTAGGTGAGGTTAGGTTAGGTTAGGATAGGTTAGGTTAGGTTAGGTTTTTAGGAGAATGGTTGTTAGGTTAAGTTAGGATAGGATAGGTTAGGTTAGGTTAGGTTAGGATAGGTTAGGTTAGGTTAGGTCTGGTTAGGATAGGTTAGGTTATGTTAGGATAGGATAGGTTAGGTTAGGTTAGGATAGGTTAGGTTAGGATAGGTTATGTTAGGTGAGGTTAGGTTAGGTTATGTTAGGTTAGGTTAGGTTAGGTCTGGTTAGGATAGGTTAGGTTAGGTTAGGATAGATTAGGTTATGTTAGGTTAGGTTAGGATAGGTTAGGTTAGGTTAGATTAGGATAGGTTAGGTTAGGTTAGGATAGGTTATGTTAGGTGAGGTTAGGTTAGATTAGGATAGGTTAGGTTAGGTTAGGTTAGGTTTTTAGGAGAATGGTTGTTAGGTTAGGTTAGGATAGGATAGGTTAGGTTAGGATAGGTTAGGTTAGGTTATGTTAGGTTAGGTTAGGTTAGGTTAGGATAGGTTAGGTTAGGTTAGGTTAGGTTTTTAGGAGAATGGTTGTTAGGTTAGGTTAGGATAGGATAGGATAGGTTAGGTTAGGTTAGGATAGGTTATGTTAGGTTAGGTTAGGTTAGGTTAGGATAGGTTAGGTTAGGTTAGGTTAGGTTAGGTTAGGATAGGTTATGTTAGGTTAGGTTAGGTTAGGTTAGGATAGGTTAGGTTAGGTTAGGTTAGGTTTTTAGGAGGATGGTTGCCACACGCCTACCAACCTCCACCCCATCCCTACCATCTCCCGGGCGGGGGGGAGGGGTGGGGCCAAGGGGGAGGGGCCAAGGGGGGAGGGGCAAAGGGGGAGGGGCCAGGGGGGAGGGGGAGGGGTGGGGGTACCCCCACCATTTTTGTTCTCAACTGTCGGGAACTCTACTTTTAAAGCATGAATCTTTTATTTTTTATTACCAATTTAATGTGATGATTACAATAATGGCTTCATGAAAAAAAAGAAGAAAAATACAATAACTAGTTAAACCGTTATGTAATAATATATTATTAAATTTGAAAACGTTAATTGATTTTAAAATATATAATTGAGATGTATTTTTCCTTTAAGAGCTGAAAAACCTCTCCGTTAACATTGGTTTAAAAAATAAACTTTTAGTCTACTATTTAGAATACCCTAATAGCACAAGGGTAGAAAAAATAACAAGAGTTTGTCCTGCTAGGACAAGAGAAACTTGATAGAAAGTTGAAAGTGAGGGAACTAACCCATGACTAGATGAAGAGAGCTGTAGATCCAAGCAAGTAGCTTGAAATTGCTACACATTTAGTCACTACAACGGAGCTCCTGAAAGGGACGAGTAGTAATAAAATTATGTCTTGCACAGCTATAAACGCCCATAGATTTTCGATAGAAGAACTGTTTTTTAAAAATACGACATATTCTTATTTAAAAGGTACTCATCATTCTTTCCACTAATGTTATTCAAACCAACCCTTGCATAGTTTTACCAAATCTGGTAGTTGGTCATATAGCTACTTTTGTAAGCGAGGCTAAGCCCTGTAGCATCTCTTCTTAGATAAGATTCCGAAATCTTAAAGCCGCTAGACCGATTTGGATAATTTTTTGCAATAATTAAATTTGAAATAATAATATAGTAATTTAATTCTGGGAAGTTTTGATTACAATAATGCAAATATATTTTTGTTTTGAAGAAAGTGATGGGAAAATGTTCGCCTCTTTCCTAAGTGACGAAGAAATTTAAGATTTTTAGTTTTATCATGATCCTTGCAATCACAAGTGACATTTCTTCACTCTGGCGGAAGTCAATGATATTACTTTCTCTTCCTTGAAAGTAGCTGTATCCATTGTTGTAATTCCACTTTACTGAGTACGGATTATGCAATAGTACACTTGTAACTATGCCACATCTAATTTGTGTGTACATTCCACTATAAGATAGGTAAAGCATGTGTAATAACAATGGTTTTATCTGCGGTATAACATGACTAATTAAGATACACTTTAATTGAGCAGTACTTGTATCAATTTCAACCAACAAATGAAAGAAATTATTTTTCACAGTAACCATTTACATCTTGTATGAATATATACTTCAAAGAATGTGTGTATATGTAACAACTGAGGATGGTGACTTAGTCATTAAAACGTCGTCTTGAACAAATAAACTTTTTATTTTGGAAAATCATGTTTTCATTTATTAAGTAAGGAATGCTTAGAAACAAGCACCTAAAGAAATTAAGGTGTTGCCACTGTAATCACGTCAAGACTATTTCGAAACACATTGGCGAAGCTTTTTCAAAATAAATATTATTGTATTGTAGATGTACATTATACATACATAGTTTAAGCGGTTGCAATTTTATCTGATTTTAAGAAAATCTGATACACAATATGTTTGACATTATCTCGGTCATGTGTGTTAACCATCACAATCTTTACAAAAGAATCAACATGGCGCCCGTTTAAAATATTGCTGGTTATAGTTTTTAATATAATTCGAATTCTTTAATTATTGAAAATTGTGCAAATTAGGATTTTGTATTGAATTGTATTAGCTCAAAATCTTTGACTCTAAAAATAATTGAGGTAATGCCAATATTTAAAATTTACATTTATTCCTAAATTTTAAATCTAGTATATAGAAAAAATGAATTAAAAATGTGTTAAAATGATAGAAGTTGGTAAATATTTATAACATTCATTATATCATCATATATAATGACTTAATTTTAAATTCTTTATCTTATAAAATTACCACAAAATTGTATATTTAACCAAATATACAGGTCTAAACATTGAATAATTTGAAAAAAGTTTTCAAACAAAAGCTCCGTATAGCTTTTTGCAGTAATTATAATTTGTCTCCAAACATTATAAATTTTCTTGATTAAGTCTATTTAATTTCTTATATTATTATATATAAGTCATAATTAATAAGTGAATAAACAAACATATGTACAAAAAAACATATAAAAAAACAACAAATAATAACTTTATTATTAACCATTTGTTTAAAGATTTTCATTTTAAGCAAAAATATATAAATATAATATATATATATATATATATATATATTAATGTTAAGTAAACATTAATAACAAATGTCGAGTTCTTATCACGTGTCCTTGAATACCTGATGTTGATTCTTGTATCAACGCTTTGGAAGACTAGGAAGTTCTAATTATAGGTCACGCAATATTGACACATTTCAGTAATTGTGTAATCCTGAACTTCGTTCAAAATACAAGATGTTGATGATTATACCAATTTGAGTTTTGTAAATATAACTAGTTTATGGACCCGTCATGGTACTTACCCAACCCCATCAAACAAGCATACGCTATAATTTTAATAACCAAAAATTTGTTTATGGGCTATGAAGAAAATGTTAAATTGTGTTGTTAGATCAAGGTATCATATCCAGTAGGAAAAGGTGTTTACATAGGTTTTTACATATAAAACAGGTGTTACATAGGTTTTCTGAACTTCGTAATTGTAACACCCTTAACATCTCCCTTAACGTAACGACAATACTCCCTTAACATCGTCTACACTTTAACGAGGATCGTAAATGTATATATTATATCAAACAGACCCCACTCGCCACGCTCGTGTCAATGTCTCGGCTGTAGCGAGCTTCGAAGCTGTACATATGTGAGGGAGCCTCAACTCGCCACGCTAGAGTGAGTCAATGTCTCCGCTGTAACGATTTTCGAAGCTGTACATATGTGAGGGAGTTTCCACTCGCTATGCTCGTGTCAATGTCTCCGCTGTAGCGAGCTTCGAAGCTGTACATATGTGAGGGAGCTTCCACTCGCTATGCTCGTGTCAATGTCTCGGCTGTAGTGAGCTTCGAAGCTGTACATATGTGAGGGAGCTTCCACTCGCTATGCTCGTGTCAATGTCTCGGCTGTAGCGAGCTTCGAAGCTGTACATATGTGAGGGAGCTTCCACTCGCTATGCTCGTGTCAATGTCTCGGCTGTAGCGAGCTTCGAAGCTGTACATATGTGAGGGAGCTTCCACTCGCTATGCTCGTGTCAATGTCTCGGCTGTAGCGAGCTTCGAAGCTGTACATATGTGAGGGAGCTTCCACTCGCTATGCTCGTGTCAATGTCTCCGCTGTAACGATTTTCGAAGCTGTACATATGTGAGGGAGTTTCCACTCGCTATGCTCGTGTCAATGTCTCCGCTGTAGCGAGCTTCGAAGCTGTACATATGTGAGGGAGCTTCCACTCGCTATGCTCGTGTCAATGTCTCGGCTGTAGCGAGCTTCGAAGCTGTACATATGTGAGGGAGCTTCCACTCGCTATGCTCGTGTCAATGTCTCGGCTGTAGCGAGCTTCGAAGCTGTACATATGTGAGGGAGCTTCCACTCGCTATGCTCGTGTCAATGTCTCGGCTGTAGCGAGCTTCGAAGCTGTACATATGTGAGGGAGCTTCCACTCGCTATGCTCGTGTCAATGTCTCGGCTGTAGCGAGCTTCGAAGCTGTACATATGTGAGGGAGCTTCCACTCGCTATGCTCGTGTCAATGTCTCGGCTGTAGCGAGCTTCGAAGCTGTACATATGTGAGGGAGCTTCCACTCGCTATGCTCGTGTCAATGTCTCGGCTGTAGCGAGCTTCGAAGCTGTACATATGTGAGGGAGCTTCCACTCGCTATGCTCGTGTCAATGTCTCGGCTGTAGCGAGCTTCGAAGCTGTACATATGTGAGGGAGCTTCCACTCGCTATGCTCGTTTCAATGTGTCGGCTGTAGCGAGCTTCGAAGCTGTACATATGTGAGGGAGCTTCCACTCGCTATGCTCGTGTCAATGTCTCGGCTGTAGCGAGCTTCGAAGCTGTACATATGTGAGGGAGCTTCCACTCGCTATGCTCGTGTCAATGTCTCGGCTGTAGCGAGCTTCGAAGCTGTACATATGTGAGGGAGCTTCCACTCGCTATGCTCGTGTCAATGTCTCGGCTGTAGCGAGCTTCGAAGCTGTACATATGTGAGGGAGCTTCCACTCGCTATGCTCGTGTCAATGTCTCGCCTGTAGCGAGCTTCGAAGCTGTACATATGTGAGGGAGCTTCCACTCGCTATGCTCGTGTCAATGTCTTGGCTGTAGCGAGCTTCGAAGCTGTACATATGTGAGGGAGCTTCCACTCGCTATGCTCGTGTCAATGTCTCGGCTGTAGCGAGCTTCGAAGCTGTACATATGTGAGGGAGCTTCCACTCGCTATGCTCGTGTCAATGTCTCGGCTGTAGCGAGCTTCGAAGCTGTACATATGTGAGGGAGCTTCCACTCGCTATGCTCGTGTCAATGTCTCGGCTGTAGCGAGCTTCGAAGCTGTACATATGTGAGGGAGCTTCCACTCGCTATGCTCGTGTCAATGTCTCGGCTGTAGCGAGCTTCGAAGCTGTACATATGTGAGGGAGCTTCCACTCGCTATGCTCGTGTCATTACAAGAAGTTTTACAAAATATATCGTCTACATCTGGTTAAAAAAAGTCTATATCACTACTTAAAAAATAATTTATATTATCTTTATAATTACAGGTTTGATCATGTACCTTTTATGGAACATGATGGTACTCTACTATTTTTTTGTGAAATGCTAAAAAATATACATTATGGAAGGTATTTATATTTTAAACCGAGCCTAATCTAATATCACTCCCGGCATTAAAGTTGTTCTAAACTTAAATCGTATTTGATTAAAAATCGATTTTTTAATGACGGCCTTAAAGGTGTGATTACTCCTGAATTGTAAGTTTCCATTACTTTAGATTTGGTACACTAGTTTGAGTCATTTATCCTAAAATTTGAAAGTTCTAGAAATTAGAGACGATTTAAAAAATTTAATCTTTTACAACAGCTCCATGGACGATTGTTTGGTTTTATTTGATAGCTCTCTAATCGACATTTTTGGAAAGATGGCGACTAAAATATGTTGCCAAAGTTTATCAAAACTGTTTGAGTCGATTTTCAGAAAATTGGGGTTTTTAACTTTGATCTTATGGCAGTTACCTTCCAATTTTGATTTATAAAAAAAATAATAAAATAATAATAGCAAAATCACCCCGGTATATGACCAAATTATGCCCAAACAACAAATTTGATAAAAATGACTACTCATTGGGGCTGTAGTGGTCTGCTTAGACGATAGGCTCAGGGATTTAAAACATTTTCTTAACCTGTCACCTAATTTTACACTTAAAAGCCCCTCAGACTAGTAGTGAGTACGGGTATGGCAATCCCGAAATATCCTTAATAGATCTACACTTTTATCTCTAGTTTTGAGTTCATTTTCCATTTTCCCTATCAGGTTTTCTTTTTACTAACTAGTCTTCTTCCTAAACCAACACATTATTTGAGGGCTATGGATCTCTGTTTATGCTTATTTGTCTTTCTTTTTTAAGGTGGTATTGACCTCGAAACCACAAAATAATAACGATAAATAATATATATATACTACTATAGAAAAATAAACAACACACTTTTAATTATTCAGAAAGTGATACCCAATATTTGTTTAGATATCAATAAGGATTGATATAACACGTTTTAACAATACATCATGGTGATTCGAAACTGCACGGCAATTACTAAAAATAAGAGAAAATGTTCATATAAAAACATAGGTATAAAAAAGCTTTGTTAGCTAGTTACGGTTAGGGAAAGATTTCACCCGGATTTCTGATCCACCGGTAATATGCGGCTATATTGAATTTCACGAGGTATAAATTACGACGTAAATTTGGTAGTCCTTTAAGCTTCGCAACAAACAAATTTTAAAAAATAGATCTCAGATCCGTATTTCGTGTAAGTTTTGAGAAAATTATTGTAAAACCCAAAGAATGTAGTCGAAAATCACAAAACTGAAAATTTAATTTCGAGTTAATTAATTGATGTGAATAAAGATAATAAAAACAAATATATACGTTACAAATAACAACTTATTTAAATAAAATTTGGATACAAAAAATATCGGAATTAGAAAATGTTTTGTTTTTAGTATACACTTTGGTGTAGACCAAGAAATTAAATTTTTAAGTTTTCGTCAGTAACTCGATTATCTTTTGAACTACAGAAAAAAAAACGGCATTATGTTTTCATTAAAAAAGGAAAACTGTTGCTTTTCGATATATTTGACATTAAACATATCAAACGTTCGTCATTTAAAAATGTACAACGTAAAGTCTTGGTTTTCTGGTATATTGGTAAAAGGTTATATAAATAATGCGAATACCAAATGTTCCCTTTATATCTTATCTACTGTCAAAGATAAAGTGTTTTTTAAAACACAAAATGGCCGTTAAAGAAGCTTTTCCAGACCTTTGTTTATCTTATTTTAAGCTATAGAATCATTTCGTAAGATCACTATGTATATTCGCTCTTGTAACACAGAACTGTCGAAGCAGGGAAGGTAACACGAACTGCGAACGTTTTGTGCTGTATCTTACTCGAAGGTTACAAAGCCAAGTTCTACTTCTTGTGTATATTTTAGTTTTGCAACTATTGTTACAATTACAACAACGTTATCCATACTTCGTATACTATGTCATAAAGTCATGATCTTATGTTTGAAATCACAGCTTCGTAGGACCTTGGCCTAATTCACAAGTGTTTTATTTTTTCTCTCTTCCGTCACTCTTCTCCATCTTCGCACTTCCATTTTGCTTAGGTCATCAACCCATCTCAAGCTCGGCCTTCCCTCTTCCCTCGGTTTTCCCTCCAGGGCTTTCTTTGATTCAGTTTCATCCGTTGCCCAGCCCATTTCAATCTTCCCACTTCTTAATAATTCAGGTTCTTCCAAAATTTCCATTACCTCCTTGTTTGTTTATGTTTTTACTTTATAGGATGAAATATTCTTCTTTAAAAACCTTCCTCTCATATTTTACTCTAACTGCCTCACTTCCGTACATCACTGTTGATTATATAACTTTTGTTTTTTCTTACAATTTGCATTTACTTTACGAAATTAAATATGAAACCTATTTGTCGCTCTACACATTTAATTTATGTCATTCTATAATTATTTATTTATACTATAAATCATCAGTATACATTTTTCCTAACAAATGGGACTCTTTAAGAAATTTTGAAAATATATTTATAAACAGACGACATTGTTGATTTAACTCAGGAACTCATTGTTGATTCCTCAGCCCTTTTAGAAATAGAATCTCCAGGAGAGTCACTGTTCTGGTTCGTAAAATAACATTAATAATTTGGAGAAATTATCATTAATAATGTGTTACACAAATTTGTTTTACAATGGCTTTTTGGATTGAATATCACTTTTCAAAAAAAAAAAACATTTCAAAGTTTAATGTAATTTTGTATAAATGTATTAATTATACACTTAAAAAAAATTGTATCCGTTCTCGTTGTATTTATTCTATTATTTTGTATTATTCGAAGAAGCTTTTATAAAAAAATGCACAAATTAGGGTTTTAATCAAGTGAACGAGATTAAATTTTTAAAAAAATTTTAGACTCAAAACGTACGAAGAACGGTAATATAAACAAAGTTAAAATTAATTGGTTAATTTATATGTAAATATATATTTTCTTAGAACACTACGACCAAAGTATATATTTCGAACTTTGTACTTTGATTTGGTTCAATCAGGACTTCAATATGGCACATCTTGTTGTGGTGAGCCTACTCCACAGTAAAACCACTTATTTATTATACAAAAGTTTATAGCCAAAAACATAACTTTAAAAAGCAGAAGCCATCATTCTTTTCAACTGTTTACAGGACTGAATATTCTTCCTTTACGACATTTATATATTTACAAGGTTTGTAAGTACATTTTTCAAAAGAAGTTTGAACAATTACAGAGACGATAAAGAACAGTTGTGGAGGAGGTTTAAGAACCATGTCTAACAGATATTTTCCATAGGTAAACATTGGAAATTTTCTGAGATTATTTTCTTAAAATGGCTTAAGATTATTTAACCATTTGCTTGAAGAAAAACTATGTAGCGTGGAATTTAAAAAAAGAGAATGTATACTAAATATTAGAATCACTTTTTACATTCTTTGGATAAATTAGAAGAAATCAACATTTCAAATCGGGAAGGTAACCTAACCTAACCTAACCTATCCTAACCTAACCTATCTTGGCTATAGGGTTACCTACAGTTTGTTTATAGTGGTCACTCGACGGGGAATGTCAATGTTGTGGTTTCCTTTACAAATAAAGGATGTATTTATAGTATAAATTTAATAATTTTAAAATTTGTAATGCAATTGTTATTTTATATTTTTATAATTATTATTAATTAATTGTTTGTATGGGATATTTGATTTTTGTTTTATGTAATGCACTCTGTAAAATATATTTCTTTATTATCTTATCTTATATTATGTTATGTTTATTGTATCACCTTATATAACTTCATTATTATAAAGCAAAATATTTCAGTTGTTCCTTTATTATATTTAATTGTATTTTTCTGATAATAATCAAAATTAAAAAGAGTACTTACAAAATAATAAAGTTTGTTATCAATTTATTACAAAATCCTTTCTTACCATTCTAATACAATAAATTCTTCCTATGATAATATAATTAAAAAGACTTTAAGAATAGCATGACTCTTCATAAAACATGATACGTTACAAATTAAGTAATCCTTTACTATCTCTTTGTCCAGAACGCAAAGAAATGACACGTTAATTGATAAGTTGAAAAATAGATAATGTTAAATCATTGCAATGTATGCAGAATATCGTACAACATAGATTAGAATTGATTCGAGATTGTGTTTGGTGTTGTTTGAGTACGATAATTCGTACATGTTGATAGGACACGCCAAGTAGACTCTCTCTTTGTGGTGACTAAGTATGATTAATATTCTAAAAATAAATGCAGACAATAATAATGAAGTAAATAGACAACATACATCACTTTTGCTGTACTTAAATCAAGTTTACCCTCTCCAAAAACCTTATTGGAAAAGATAGATAGCTGACCTCCAACAAATTAGTAAGCATCCTGCTAGGGGTTCTGTTGATTTTTGTTGTAGTTAATTTGAGAGTCAATGAACTAAATAAAAAACGGGCTGTGTAATATATATATTACCCTACAATTACTAAAAAATTATATTAAAATTTGTACGTATATATATACGTACAAATTTTAATTAGTGTCAGCACTAATTGACTACAAAGGAATTCAATAATACCAAAATTACTTTACCATCGGTTTTTGTAGTAATTTACAAATTTTAGTTTTGGTTAATTTTAATATAAATTCAGGTAAGATACTAGGAGAAGGGAATTTCATCAAAATATGTGACTTGCCAACAAGTTAAATTTAAAAATCGCCACAAATTTTTAATTTGGACGAAGTTTGGCGAAGTTTGAACTTTATTTTTTTGAAATTGTACAATTCTGAATTATATTTATCCCTCCTGAAATGATTTTGTTTAATTGATTTTTAACATATTAACCACTTTAATGAAAAATATTATAACCCTGAAATTAATCAATTTTAGTTATTTAAAAACTGCTTGAAAAATATATATCGAGATTCGTAATAAATAGATAATTCCAGTATGTTACAAAAGTGCCACGAAATGTGAACAGAGTGTGGTTCTAACTACATGTTTGGGATGTGTAATTTCAAATTATATACTTAGACTCCATTTCATTATGAAAAAGCTCGTTAAATCGCTGTTATTTGCTTTAAATGTATATATTATTAGTTGCTACCGTATATTTTGTACGCAAGAAAACAATAATGCGGTTTTAATTTGACCTTTTCTAGGTTAAGGATATTTCGGATTAATAATATTGTATTTACTTTGTTTTCTTAATTTAAAATTTTTGTTTTATATTATTTGTACAATATCAAGATTAAATAAATAATATTATTATTATATATGGTTTCGACAAAACATGAACACAGAAATAAATAAAATAACAGATACTATAGGTAGTAAATATAAATGAACTTGTTTGTATATTTTGGCTCCTAACTTTATTAATATATGCCATACATATGCGTTATGTATTTATGTGCGTTTTAATAAAAATTATATTTCGTAATTCTTACCTTATTTTGCGTAAATATTCGGTTTATGAATCGTTGAACAAGTTCGTAAACCATAAATTTCTTTACTAAATTTCGAAATCGCGGTCGATTTTCAAATAAAATAAAATGTTTTTGAGGATAATTTATGCCAACATCATACTTAAATAATTTACCATTTCACAATTTCGTATTTTGTGTGGTTTTAAAATCTGAATTTGATTATTACCAAACGAGATTATAAAATAAGACTATTGCCATTTAAATAACAGTTCTAACCACATGAAAATTAGAAACAAAATTGGCAGTAACAGTTTTAAATTCCTTAATTTTCGTGAAAATTAGATTTTTGTATTGAATATGATTGTCATTAGGAAGGAGTTGCTCGGCAAATTAAAAAATAGCAGCGGTTTGAATCGAATTTTTGGATGATCTTTCTTAAATAAATCCTAGAAGAGTGTAGGTTTACAATAACAAATTTTAAACAGCTTGGCAATCTCCATGGTTGAAGAGGACAAACAAGGAGATTAACAATACTGTCAGTTAGAAATTCCCATCTTTTCATGTTAGCTTATCAGCCAATAATATAAGCCAAGAATGTATAGTTGTATTTAAAAAAATATATACATATTTTATTTAATAATAATATTTTTAATAAATGAATAAGTGTGTACTACTTGTCGAATAAGTTTTGATTAATAATTTATTAAAATTATTTTCTCTGTTATTATTAATTGTTCCTTATTATAAACAGTGTTTACCTCTAAAAGAGAATCAAATCTTTTAAAATACTACCTTATCTCGTAATCAATAAAATAAACAGTACAAAAAGAAGATACTAATTTATTCACACTCCAATCTATTAAACGAAAAATAATTAATTATCCTCTTTATGTCTCCACAAATATGTCTGCACTACTTTGACATGGTAAAAATATGTGATTTTACTGACTTTCCTTGCGAAGTGATCCTGTAATTCAACTGCGGCAAGACACAAGTAATCATGAGTTGTTGTTACAGAGTTTTGACCGGTCAATATGGCCTGGGACTTAAATTATAATTATATGTAATCAGAAAAAATGACTGAATAGGTCGTAGATCTAGTTCTAACATAAAAAAAGTAGCTGCAGAAGGACCTCCATCTTTAACGATAGCCGATTTCTTATTATGTTTTAAATAATGAAATACATATTCCAAAAATATTTAAATAGAAATTCAGTTCGTTGCCCTTTTACCATAAACATCTCCAGATTGTAAGTCGTATTTTATCGAAACGTAGTTTTTAATGATGCCAATTTCTTTTTGTTTGCTAAATTTTATATTCTATCAAAGTTTGAAAGAAACCGGTCAAGCTGATTTTGAGAAAGTAAGTCTTTATGACAGCTTCAAGGATTTCGTTTTATTCGATAAATCCTGAACTGTGTATTTTGGTGAGATTGCGATCAGTGTAGTTTAGGTCCTTAGAAGCTTTTTTTAGCCAATATGTAGAGGGGAAGCACTTTGAACATTTATTGTACAATGGTATGCTTTCAAAATTTTTATATTAGTAATATATGATCAAAAACATTTATTTAAATTAAAAATTAAAAATTGTAGTATTTAAAGTGAATAATAATTGTTGAAATTTAATTTGTAGTTGTGTTGTTAAATTATTAGTCATTTATTATTATTATCATCATTATACTCTTTAAAGTTCGTTATTGGATGATTCTAAAGGAAAAACAATAGAAAAGTTTCGATGCAGCATTTTACCCCTTTTTATTACTAACGCGATTTTCCCTCATTGCAAATTTGAATCTTAATAACATGAAAATGAAGGCATTTATCTAAAAATAGTTCACTAATGTAACTATGTGATTTATCTAAAAATCATGTATTACATGTCCATCTTCCTATTTAAAAAATAAAGTTCTTTCCAATACGCCGGAAAAAATTTCAAATCTACAAAATTATATATTTATACTATTTAGATCCACATTTGTTTCTGTCTTTAAATAATTCTTAGTTATACAATAAAAGCCGTTTACATACTTAAAAATGGCCCTGTATAAGATAAAGTAATTGAACGTTTTAAATAAGTAGAAATTTACTACAAAAAATATTTTAATGATAACGTCAATGACTAAAAGGAAATTAGCATAGTATATGACTTGTGAGAGAACACAAAGTTGTAAATATGACCTTATAGGATACTTAAACTAACCTAGAAAAAACACGTGTAAACAACATAGGTTGTTGTTAGAAAATATTGAAAGTCCTGACGATGGAAAATATAAATCGATTTCTTAGTTTAGTACGTTACTGTTTTTGATCAAAACTCATGGAGGTGCAACGTGAATACTGATATGTCTTGCGTGTCGCGAGTCAGTTTTATGTCACATGTGTGGCATCGTGTAAAAGGCACTATATTGATAATCACGACCACATGACTGGCAACCTTACAAAACTGAATGACCTACATGTCTGGAAAATATTAATGATCGTTTAAGTGAAACTAGAGCAGGAAGAAGCAGTCGAAAGGTTAAGTGAACTTGTTTATAATAATCAGTATTTTTTGTTATTCATTACTGACACTAATCTACCATGGCATACATTTCTTCAGTTAATTCTTCAGTTTTAATGAATTATTATCTACTTATAAAATGATTTTTTTACTTCTGTTATCTTTTGAATATTATCTTACAAGGTTAGGTTAGTTTAACTTACACTCTAATAAGTTGTAATGACAATAATACATGAGGAGATAATGTTGGTAGTTTTAAAAATGACATTGAGTATATAAGAAAATAAACAGTGCAAAACATTGGACAGACTTTCTCACTCACCCATCCCCAAACTAAAATAAAAACCAATTATAAATATTCGTCATCAAAAATGTAGTTCCTGTAGTTTTCAGTGAAAATAAAGTAAGGGACGCCATCTTTGAAAACATAATTTATATATTTAAATAGTGTCTAATCCTGTTTCGTTTATACGTCCTCAGCATAAATAGTATAGGTTTAAAATCGATCACAGCTAAAGCGATTCTATTGTATGAATATGTTATCTTATATGAAGGGAAAAAAATGTAACTCAATATAAAACCTTGAAAGTTGTTCAAGGGAATGAAGGAAGGGGTTTGGTTTCAATTATGATTGAAAGGTGGAACTTTTATCCGACTTTCTCCCAGCTGACTTCCTGAATGACTGGATGATTGTCTGTCTAGACCGGGTTTGTAAATATGGACACTTTACAAAAACTTTAGGACTATTTCGCTAATATCTTAGAGGTCCGATTAATGCCCAGATTTTAGGAGATGAAAAGTGATCTGAGGAAGATAAATAGTAGGATGTGGTGGTAGAGTAACAGTTGGATGATAGTTTATGATGATTGGGATTAGTCCATTTCTGTACTATACTAGACGATATTTAAAAGTCAACATTTTGAAGTGAGAGAGAAGTAAAGTATTGGTATATATATATATTATTGGTATGTATTGGTATTATATATATATATATATATAAAAGTATTCTGAAAGTCTCATCGTTTCTATTTACTAGTCTTAATTTTTGGTATTTTAGACAATTTCGATGAAATTAAGTTTTTAGTCTTTATTATTTTTGACCTCCTTTATATCCACCTCCTAGACAAAGTAAAACCTGACTAAAAGACACAAAAACAAACTATACTATAATACTTAGAATGATTTTTAAAGATTTTTAGATTTCATTTCCAATAGCTTGCCAAAGGACATTAACAACAAGGGACATAATTTGAACCCGTAGAGGTTGTTTGGGGATTTCAAAATCCCTTAACGTTTCCACAAGGTAATTTCTTTTCTATACAACTACCTGGTGATAAGGTTGGATATAAAGTTCCTTTTTTATTATTTTTATCAAAAATGACATATGTTTTGCGATATTATCTGTTTTAAGGTAATTTATTATGTTTTTTAAGGTAATGAATGAAGCTTTTTTATAGCTTAGTCATATTATAATAGGTTTATTAAACAAATTTTACAAACAGGGATGCAGTATTAAACAATAGGGAAGGACCATATATATAATAAAATCATATTCTTCTTTGTACAGGATGATACGTTATCTCAAACTTAGTCAAAATAATGTTATCACAGTACTGATAGTAGGCTTTAAGGCGTATAGTTTTTAGGGTTCGCAGGTAAAGCCTTCAAGGACCCTTATTACTCGCATGTCTGTCCGTCTGTTTGTCTGTAAGTCGCAACCAGTTTACAAAAACAAGACGATAAATCCTATATTTCAAACTTTGGTTTATATTTTTGTGTGTTGTCCCCAAAAAAATGACCTTCCAGTAGTTAAGGATCAAAAACTATCTAGTTGAAATTAAAAAAAAAATATATTATGTGTGGAGTAACAAATAAAATTATAAGTTATTCTGATTACGAATATGCATGTTTATTTGATAAATAATTAATATGTTGGCCTAATCTGGACCCATAATCTACCAACTTCCCCCCTTTTTTTTATGTTTGGGATTTTGTAAATACTGTAATGCATATTTACAGTTTCAAAAAGCGATGTTTTTCCTATATTATAGAAATTTAATGTAGTTTTTGAAAATACAATTTTTAATGATAAGTCAAGATTTTCCTTAAAAAAATGTATATTTTGGAAACGAAGCTATATAGGATGGGGTTTACAATAATTAATTTTGTTGGAAATGAAGTGTACTATCACCCTGATTTTTTAGCACATTGTTCACCATTTAGCCTACTATGTATAGAGGCTACTTAGGACTAGTTTATGACACAAGTGAAGCAAGCTTAACTTTATTTAAATATATAAATATTGTTTAAAATAATCTAAGACAGTCCATGGTTGACTTGCCGAACTGACATTTTCAGAGATTTGTAGTTTTGTTTGATTAGTATTTAGATTGTTATTGGGTGTGTAAGAGAGTTTGTGCAATATTTTTGTAGTAGATCTGAAATGAGGAATGTTACAGTACACAAATCTTGCAGTACTTTCTATTCACAAATCTTTTCTATTGAGCCTCTAGGAGATTTATTTAATATCTAAAAATGTAAAACAGGAAAGGAACATTGCTTTACTCGTATGAAGGTATTGAAGACTTCATCCGTTTGTAAACTTGATTTTAAAATTATTTTGGTTTTGGATGTATTTTTTATTTGTTTGTAAATTTAATCTATCACTAGATTTTTGTAAACTTGTTATTGTGATTTTAAATTATTTTTCGTACTTGTCGATATTAATTGTATAGTATATTACACATTTTTTAAATAATTATTAAACATAAATTGCAGCTGTATGAGGGAGTAGAACGAACTAATTCTACTGCTGACAGTCTAGTATATTTTTAACACGTAAATTGGTTTATTATGGTATGATACCGGCTATGAATACAGTAGTATCATGTTTTGTATGCATTAATGTGTGCGTGCGTGTTTGTTTTCTGTAACCCTCTTCATGAATTAATTTGTTTCTTTCTTGCTTTTTATTTTTAGGTAACTTAGACTATGAATATTTAGACAGTTAAGTTGTATTAAAAATATTTTAGTTGTTATTTAGTTTTAGTACATTTTGTTTTGTTTTTTATAATTTTAGTGTAGTAATCGATACTTTATTCTTTATTTTAATTTTTTATTTTATGCAGTTAAATTGACTTTCGAAGAAGAGTGGGTATAGAAAAATTGTGACGATGTAGTTGAGTTCAATAATAATTTTATTTTTATTGAGAATGTTGGTGAAACGATTTAAAGAAAATTAAAAACTATTTCTTGTGTAGGTGTGTGGGTAGTTGCATATTTAAGCCTTATAAGGTAAGCATGTGAACGAGTAACACGTGTATTTTTCCAGCTTCAACTGAAGTTCTATAAATGACAATATATAATTAACATACATTACTATTACATAAGTAATAGGAACAAAGATGTCTTTATATAATACAGTTCCGTTGAATAAGATAACGACAGCACATACTTATTACTCCGCCAGTGTCTAGCGCACTATGCAACTTACTGATTGCATGTTATTATATAAATGTAAAAGAAACCGACGATAACGGTTTGTGTATGTTTTTATATAACATCATGGTGTTTTTATACAATCTATGAGCAATAATTTATTAAAAGAACTGTCGCTTAAGCGTTGTTCAATGCGATATTTTGTAAAATATTGACTGTGAGTCAAAGTTTGAAGTTCATTTGAATCACGATTATTTTCTTTAATTTAAATTCTAACAATCCCGATTTCCCTCATGAACACCCCGATAAATAAGACTATTATTAAGATTTAAACACTTAGATTGTTTAATTACTATTTGTTCTAAGTTCTGACAACCGTTACCAGAATATAAATAATAATTTCGACAAGATGTAAAGGGGTGAGAAACTGCTTAGCTTGTAACAATTACAGACTAGTAGTTTAAACCCAAAGTTAAATAACATTTTGCGTTTCTTTTTTTTTCCTTAAGATATATTGTCCCTAGAAGTGCTTTACGTAAGATTTATTTCTCTATGGTGCATAGTACCGATTTCTCTATAGTACCGATGGGATTTGTTATGGGGGGGGGGAGGTACTTATTCGACGAATCTTGAGATATTGATTGTAATGCAGAAAAAGTTCATAAGACTGATATCCAATAAAATGGGACTGGTGACATCCTTATCGTTGTTTCGATGGTGCTCTGTATTGCCTCTTCGTTATTTATTTGTTTATACGGTGCTGAAAGTGTATTACTCTAGGAGTAAAGCGATTTTAGACTATTACAACAAAATTAATTATTTTCTTAGAGAGAAAAACAAACTAACAATCTATTTCAATTTTTTCACTGTAGTTACACCCAGGCTTTGGATTAAACTTCCTTATAGAATCAGGATGTATACAAATCTTAGAGTATTTTTTAACCTCCTAAAGGACTTTTGAGCTTGGACGATATAGGGAGCTTGCTGAACGTGGTCTTGTGATGAAACATTGTGTGTGTGTGTGTGTGTGTGTGTGTTTTTTTGTAAGTTGTGGACTTGTATGTGTTAAGAGTGAAAATGTTGAGGTTATTAGGAGTGAATGTACTACAACGGAAATATTGTTGTATGGAGACTGTATTAGACAAATTTGTAAAAAATTAAAATACAGTTTAACATGCAAGGATTTTGTACAGTAGAAGCAAGCTTTGCTGTTTTGAAAGAGTTTGTGGAAGTGGACTATGACTACGGTCTGACGTCACGATTCGCGAACCCGTTGAAACGGCGAGTTATTGAGTTAGTCATTTTGTAATAAAAAATCAGTATTTGATGAATTTTGAAAATATGAAATAAACAGTTTTAAGAATATGTAATTGTAGTACAAGTTGTACGCAATTCATATCTAATACTAATATTTCATATTAATTGACGCAATTTAGTTAAAGACATAGTAAGAATAGGATTTTTTTTCAAAATTGATCAAAATCCAAAAACTTAGATTTCCATAAACTACATGGAAATCTAAGAAAATAATCGGGGATGATTATTAATTAAAATTTAGCAGAATAGTTCTACTTATAAAAGTAAGACAAACAAAAATTTAAATAAAGTAAATACAAAGATATTAAGATATATAAAAGCAATGACGAATGTAGTAAAAAATAAATTCCAAATAAAAATAAAAATTAGTAGTTTTCATTTTCTCGTGAGCTCCCTGAACTAAGGGAAAATTAATAATATTTACTGGAAGAGTTATATAAAGGGGGTACCAATAGTTTAGGCCCAACCCAAAGGGATTAAGAGGTCAGGTGAAATTGAAAAAGCCTATACCTCCAGTGAACAGTCTAAATCCACTCAATACTCTTAAAACAAAGACTGTAATAAATATTACAGGGTTTGAGGTAAGTGCGTTTATTAATAAGGAGAAGGCGCACAGCCTAGCTCAGTGTACAACAAAATAGCTGAGTTTTTTCGTTGTAACAGGAGAAATACTGATTGGGAACAATAAGACGTAGAGTAATTTTCTATTTCATAATATTGTTAAACCTTATTCATTAATATTTGTATTGTTTTCTTTTTCGCTTTTTTGTTGTTCTCGTAAGTCAAAAGGTTTTCGTAAGTTTCTACTTAAGTCTAGTCTGTAATACGTAGCTCATTTTGTGGACTTTGGAGATCTCACTAATTGATGTGAAAGTCAAATTGGAAAAAGTATGTGTGCAATGACGGTCTAGTAAAGTTCTTTTTTAGTTTTTTTATTTCCCTACTATTTATATTTTTTATACTTTAAGTCTTTTAATATTTATATTCAATTTTTGGTTATTGCGAGTTTTGATGCAACTCTGTATTTGGGTGGAATTTATTTCTATATGTCTTATTTGTTAAAAAAAAAAAAAAAAAATATATATATATATATATATATATATACATGTGTTTGTGTACGTATTTTTGTATATATGTACGTCTATATAGTTGTGTATTTCTGTGGGCTTAGGACATGGCATTATTATTTTTTATACAAAATAGAACCCTGTAATTGGCTTATGACCTGTTGGAGCTCCTTTTGCGATAATTTTCTATAGCTTATTTAAACTACATAAAATATCATTGTAATATTGTTGCAATGGATGTCTTTTAATTATTAAATTATACAATCATCCACAAATATTAAAAAAAAAAAATGAAAATCGCTTCTAACACGTCAGTGTACTTGCTACTTGCCTAGAGGGCAGGGCTTTAAATGACATATAGGTATAATTAAAAGCCATAATTATTGCACTTGATAAATAAGCCTAAAGTTTATTACATAATTTATTAATATCAATGTATTTGTTTGTAATTAAGACTAAAGTACTGAACTTATGTACTTGGACAATGTCAATGTCATGTAATGACACAGGTAATGAATGGACTGACCTCGGTGTGTCATTAGTCACGGCAAATAAGCTATGTTTATCAAACTTTTGCATATAATTTACCACTAAATACGTCATAAGCAATACTCGGAACAACAAGACGTAAATTTTTCATTTATATTTTAATTTTACAATACTCTATAAATCTTTAACGTTATATAAATTTACAAAGTTTGTAGAAACTACGTTTCATAAATCTACCATATTCCGTGAAAGCATAATATTCTAAAAATTTCAAATATTTTATAAATTTACAATATTGTAAGTCTGTACAGTGTTGCATAAACCTACAATGTTTATAATATCTTCGATGTGCAATAAATTTATAATTTTGAATGAATCTACAATGTTCTTTAAATTTACAATATTATGTTATCATCGATGTTGCATAAATTTATAATTTTGTATAAGTTTAGAAAAGTTCTATAAAACTACAAAGTTTAAATTATCTTCAATGTGCCATAAATTTATAATTTTGAGTGAATCTATAATATCCTGTAAATCTAAAATTTCAATATTACTTTCATTGTTCTATACATTTATAATTTTAGTAAATCTACAATTTATTATATAAATCTAAAATTTAATTTTTTTTTTATTGTTCTATAAATTTATAATTTTGAGTGAATCTATAATATCCTATAAATCTAAAATTTCAATATTACTTTCATTGTTCTATACATTTATAATTTTAGTGAATCTACAATTTATTATATAAATCTAAAATTTCAATATTACTTTCATTGTTCTATACATTTATAATTTTTAGTGAATCTACAATTTATTATATAAATCTAAAATTTAATATTTCTTTTATTGTTCTATAAATTTATAATTTTGAGTGAATCTATACTATCCTATAAATCTAAAATTTCAATATTACTTTCATTGTTCTATACATTTATAATTTTTAGTGAATCTACAATTTATTATATAAATCTAAAATTTAATATTACTTCATTGTTTTATAAATTTATAAATTTGAATGAATTTACTATATTCTATAAATGTACAATGTTCTGTAAATTTAAATGCTAAATAGTATGTAAGATTTTAATTGGAACCTTAATTATTGTTACAAGTCTTTGCAGTTCTTGTTTTTTGTGTAATACTACAGCACTGTTCACGAGAAGGTTCTTCTAGCGTAATATACTTCAAATATAATCGTTAAACTTGTTGATTTATAAACATTGAACTTTAGAGTTTGGACGAACACTAAAGTGTAAGTTTAAAATGTAAAAGTAAATATAAGTAGAATTCTTCAATCAACATACTGGTATGTAAACTGATCTAGTGTGTTTAAATATTTACAGTGTATTTTGTGTTAATTACTTTAAAAAATACGAAATACAAAAACGTGAATAAAAATCAAAATTAAGTAGAAAAATAGAAAATTTCTATGTGATTAACTAAATACCTCGTTAATTATTACGTAAGAGTATCACCTTTGGCATACGCAATCCCCAGGGATAATGTTTCTTCTTATTGTTTAAAGGCAAAAAATATCTCGCTCATTATAGCCTTATACAAAAATTTAAAAAATAAATAAAATAAAGACCATAGCTCTCTATACTTTAATAGTGTCAGGGTCGGAAGAGAACAAGAGTTGGTCAAACTAGATCTGATAGGAAGACAAAAGTGAGGGGTCAAACTTGTGAGACTTTAACTTACAAAGCTTACTTTAACTCGGTAAGTTTTTTTGCGATTTATTAACCTTTCAAATGTTTATGAAATCTTTAAAAACAATCATTTCTACTTGGCTCTGTTTTAGGTATTACAAATTGAATAAGAGGTAATAAATACAGAGATGTTTTTTTATTGTTTAAGAGTAAATCTTTTACTGATGTAAACTAATCTATATTTTCTTTTGCATTCTCATCATGTAAAACTAGTTATAATGTTCATACACACACATATACACACATACAGACATAAAAATTCTAAATATGGCAAATTAGTTTTTAGTTTTTAATCTTATTGAAATATATTTCAATAAATCATAGGTTTTTTTATTTGTTAAATATAATTTTATAAATTTTTTTACTTTATTTTAAATAATCTTGCTTTGAAAGAAGCAGTTATAAAAAACCCTCATAAAATGCTACCTTTCTAAGGTATCTGACAGATCTAACCTATGCTAACTATTTTTGAGGATGATTGATAGTTATCACTCCTTTAAAACACATGAATTTGAAAATTCTGAAATAATATTGTTCATCCTCTTTACATTATGCCTTACACAAATATAAATAAATTATTATGATATTTATTATTCTACTTATATAATGATGTTCTTTAGTTCTTTCATACGCTGACAATTTTCACATATAACACTTAGAAATATATTTATTAAAAATATAGTTCTTGGAATATGTTTTGTATTAAAAATAGGTTTATATTGTTTTTAAACTACAACTTCTTTTTGAAAAAGAAAACTTTTATATACACTTTATAATATTGCTACAAACATATAAGATTAATTATAGAGGCACTGGTTTACTTTTTAAAGTTTTTGATTTTAATAAATTTATACATTTTATTATTTTATTGTTTATAATTTAGTTACCTGGACCTGAATGAATTAGTTTCTCATCTTTCTCAGATATTCTACTCTCATCTCTACTTTTTGTTTTTCAATTTCCTAATTATAATCGGTTAAAATGGTCACATAACGTATTTAGTTTTTATGACTAGAGGATTTTATTCTACCAGTATTGCTGATTTTATGCTATAGTTTATAGTTTTATTTTACAATAAAATGTACAATTGTATGAAACCGGTTTCTTGACTTTGATATAATAAGCTTTGACTTTGTCGGAAATGGTTGTATGGGAGGTGTTATCTTACTTTTTTTATTTTGTAAGCCTAATGATATTTGCAGACTTACAAACCCAAGACTACATAATAGGTCTAGATTTTATATTGGTCCCTCGGAATTTCAAACGGGATTTTTATTTAATTCAAATATTATTAGGGTCAGTATATAATACCAAGGACCCTTGTAATTTCACACGCGTGTCCGTCTGTTTGTCTGCCTATAAGTCACAACAATTATACACAAACAAGGCGTACAATTTTATGGTCCATATATAGAAAAAGTACAACGTAACAAAAAAATGATATTGGGGTTGTTGTGTGGCAAAAACTATCGAGTGAAAGAGTCTTTAGAAATTTTATGTATCAAATAAAGATAGAAGTTATTTTGATTACAATTATGTATATTTATTTGACGAAAGAATAATATTTAGGCCCTAGGCCAAATTAAAAATCACAAATATCACCCCCAACCCCTCTATCCTGAATACGTGACCTACAAAGCTGAAAAAAAGAAATTTGTAATTAAAAAAGTTTTGTAATTTAATTGCAGTGCGAAATCATATATTACAATTTTTATTATATTTTTTTTTGTATTGAGAACACAACTTAATGTAACCACGCAATGAAAAAATTTCAAAAACAGTTTTTATGAAATGTGAGAAGAATAGTTAATAAAAGATGGGTTGCATTTTCAAGGTTAAGTAAAACTAAGGACCCTTTCAGGCGCGTGTCTGTTTCTATAATTTAAACTTCCGCTTAAAATATTTAGATTTTATACAAATAATTGTCCCTATGTGCCTACAGACCCTAATTCGTGTGGTCTTAACACATCCTTGGCATTTTTATTTTAGGACGTCGATTACAAATTTTCTATATATTTTTTTATTTTTTACATTTAGAATGTACATGCTAATTAAAAAAATTATTAATATAATCGAGACTTATGATTATACATTGTTTTTTACGGTTAGTTCAATGCACAATTGTTTTTATTATATTTCTTCTATTTCCTACTTAAAAAAAAAAATTATAGAAAGACATTAAATGTTTGAAAAATTATTTACGATACATTCTATTCTATAGAACTTTGAAGTTCATATCAATGCCAGAACATACTTTTATTATTTACTTCTTTTTACTTAGGCATTCAAGTTGATAACATTAAACAAAAATCATACTACATCTTAAAAGATGATATTGATAATATGGTTTGAAACTGTTATAATACATAACAGGTTCAATCAATCAGATGAACATTGAAGACATATACATTATCGTGTATTAAAAACAGTTTAAAATATGAATTTTACCTTTGCAGTATTTAAAGTAAGGGATTAATTTTCGTGAGTAACTGGAGATAAGAGAGATAGACAGATATTTAAAACAATATGATTGTGTCACTGAACTTAACGTAAAAAGAAACCATTATTTAATGATGTGTCATGTGAACAGTAATTGATTCAAATTCAACTTATAAACTTTATTTGTTTCAAAATCGATATAAAGAATTATGTGGAATATGGGGGGGGGTATCTTTTAGCTGCTAGTATTTATAGGCCTATTTTCTTATGTTATTTTCCAAAATAATAATAATTACATTTTTCATTATGGTATGTTTATACTCTATTTACATGTGTAGACATCTTACCGTGAGCAATGTAATAATGACATAAAATACTGCTAAGTTAAAGTTTTGATAAACATTTTTACAATTCGAGAAATAATTCTCTGAGTCTCCCAGGCAAATACAGTTTATTTATATAACACTCCCACAATACGGTCGACGATAAATACAGTATATTGTAGGTAGTATATAAATTACCATAAAATTATCTATAGCACGCTATTGCAAAACTTAAGTGTAAGAATTTTACCTGTTCTCTTTCAAAGCTTAAACATTATATCGTGTTTCGTCCTCTTTCCTTATTTCTCTGGTATTTCTTTTTCCTGTTAGTATATAATTTCAAGGTTGTTTGGAGTTCTGAAGTCTGTTATTCTTTCCAAATGATTCTTTCAACACGAAGATACTGCCCTTTTTTAAAACCCTTATATTGGTGTTTCTCGGTCTGTATATTCTGGTACACATCCCTTAAAAATTGTATTCGTTGTGTCTTTACTTCTACATTTCCGTTTTTAGTAGAGGAGATCATCTAGGTGTCGCTTCTATAAAAGAGGGTAAAATGTTAAGTATACTAATAAATTTAAATGAAGACTATTTTGAAACTTCTTGATAGATTTTTGAATGAAATTGTACCATTAACCAAAGCAATATATATGATGAGTTTCATATGAAAATAAGTACATTATTTTTTGATAATACGAATAAAGAGACGGACTTGTATAACAAAATTAGATGCAATAATTTATTTTTCTCACACATAGATTTGTTTTTCTTTAAAGAATGAAGAAATATTTATATAAAACAATGTATACCATAGATTTATTATAATAACAACTTCTATGATAATTGATAAATTCAACAGCAATCACATTTGTAGCAGATTTTTCATCTGGATTTTTATGCATTTTTAATATTAAATTTTTCACAAATTAAAAAAAAAAAATAAATAAAACATATACAGCTGATAACGAAACGTTCATGGTGGTTTTATAATTGAAAAAAGTAACAAAATTATAAGCAAGAAGTCAGCTCAAAACTACTTCATGTACACGTTTAGATATCTGTGAAAATGGCCGACTATAAATAAATAAATAAATTTTGTTATGCACTCTGCTCATGTATGATTTGTATACGGTTGTATCTATGTTTTTGTGTGAAAAACACAAATATCTATATAAAAGAAAATATTAAAAATATAAGATCTTGATCCAAATGGAATTTTTATAATGTATACAATACATAATGTATTTGCTATTATGCACTTATACAGTTAGTAAAAATTGGGTTGATATTATCACAGTTTGAGAAGATAATTCTCAGATGGAAGTAATACTCAGTAGTTTTCCCTTCTTGTTTGAAGGGGGAAAATCTCTCAGCCATCATCATCTAAAAAAAAAAAAAAAAAAAAAAAAAAATGAATAGAAGGAAGAACATAAAATAAAGACTCCTCGTCTAGCTTTCGAATACTCTAATAACGTCGGGTTAGAAGAGAATAAGTGTTGTAAAGATAAAAGAAAAGACGTAACTCAAATCTACATGAAAGAAGTGTAGATTCAGCTAGGATTAGATTCTTAGGAATTGTCTAGTCCGTACTCTCTATAGTGAACCCCTAGGGATATTTTTGTAATAGTAACTAGCAGGATTAAGCTAAATAACGCCTCTATTCCCCTGAACTCAATCCGTTCATTGAGGGTATTTTTTATATACCAGAGAATTTTCAAAGGGAAAATAAAGTATTGCAGGAATCTTTATGTAATAGCCAGACCCGAGTAGTGACCAATATGATTCGTGATTTTCTAGATCTACTGGTAAATTCTAAGATTCATTTTGGACTTCAGGACTTGGGATGACAGAGGACAATTCAAAATATTCAATTCGTATATATATATATATATATATATATATATATATATATATATATATATATCATGTGACCATCTAAGGGCTAGATGAAAAAAGATAAATGTCAAGAAGAAAATTTATGGTCGTTGATTCGTTCCACTTTGTGTTCTGGGAAGCTAGCCAATCCTACCTCAAAGTAACTTGCAATGGAAACAAGTCATTGTATTCTGTTTATAGAAACACCTCGGTGGTAACATGATTCTAACCTTTATACGCATCCTGCTGCTATCTTATAATTGCTTATTAAATTCTATAGATGATCGATAATCTTGACAAGTTCCCTGTGCGATCCTTCCAGGATGTCTAGCAGGAACTATTTCTTATTCTTAAGAATTAAATAACGGTTTAAATTTATTTACTTTGGTGGTGCAAGGTATTTATTTACTCAGATTTACGCAATAATCAAATAACGAAAATTTGCTTTGAGATTATTGTGGGTTTATCTTATCTTTTTTTATTGTTCCCAGGTTTAAAAAAGTGGTTTTTACAGTCTGTTATATGTCTCCTGCCTGTGCACTTGTTAATCTTTGGTTTACACGGTCACAAGTTTTCTCCACTTATTTATAAATTAAACTTTTGTGAGTACTTCTCATTATACCAAAACTTAAAAAGTAAATTTTTATGTTTTAGCACTAACGATTTATATTGAACTTTTGCCCACTTTTCCAAAACACATTGAGAGTTATCGTTCATGAACCAAGATATTTCAGCCGAATATCTAAAAATCGGTAAATTATATTTAGACCAAATAATGTGAAATGTAGACATTAATGAGCTAAACTATATTTCCGTACCAAATTGCTATAGGAATATTAGTGTTCGTACGTAAATTGAAAAATACATAAACAGAACACTAACCATAGAATCATTTCTGTTTTTCGTTATTATTCATGAAATGTAATATTATTTAGAACTGAAAAACATACAAAATGAACAATTTGTTTTTTAAAGTTGTTTAGATTGAACTCTTTTCTAATGTTCTGAAGTCGCTAGGTTTGAATCTGACATATATTTTATAGTGGAATGTCAAACGAAAAAGCAAAACATGTCTGTAGATGTAGCCAAGGATTAGAAACTCGTAATGTTGATCTCGAAAAAGAGAAGAGTGATTATTTAGGAAAAAATATGAAACAAAATGTTTTTCGAACATGGAAACTAATTCTAGCTATTACGACTGCTATATATGTCATCGAAACACCGACATCTGAGGCTAAGAAATTACTACTAATTTTACCAATAGGAGCAATTTGTTACTATTTTTGGCTGTACGTGTGTATATGTGTGTGAGTTTTAGTAAAGTTCTAGACATCGATGTTGTCACATTATGCTAATTTTGGTACGTAAACTTAATTCCCTTGCAAAAGTTTGTTAGAGAGAATAATCTATTTTTACATTTTTGAAAACAGTGAACATTTTCAAATGAAGGAAAATTATTTTAGGGAAAATTACGTTACATAGATGTCTTCCTATATTTCACAATAGCTCATTTTGTGAAATTAAAAAAAATGCAACTTCTAAAATTGCTAAATATTTTTTCTAAGATAAAAAAATAAGTGGGTTCATTAACAAAACGATATATTTAAATAACTGTGAAATTGTTGAGTAGATCAGCAATTGTAGTTAGAATTCTAGTAAAAGTAAGATTATTTTCCTATTAGATAAATGTAATTGTAAACTAAACAAAGTTGTTAGAAAATTTAAAAATGACGGCCGTTTGACACTATTTTTCTGTACATATTTAAATGAAGACTCTTCGTGTGTCTATAATGGCTTATTTTGTGGAACGTTGGACTTAAAAAACGGTTTTAAAACGTATATAATGTTGATTTGGTTTGTAACTATTTTTTTTTTTTTTTTTTTTTTTTAATTTTTAGGGAGAAGTGGAAGGTTTATTTGTATAAATGTGAAATGTGCGTTCTAAAAAAACATATGGAAATCAGTATGATAATAAAAAAGTATGTTTTTGCCGCCAATTTCTAATAACAGTTTCTATATATTTTTCTATATATTACACTTTTAAGGTAAATCTAAAAACAGTGGTATCAAAAAGATTTGGAAAATAAGTTTCATAAAATTCGTTGAGAAACAAAAACATTGATCTGCTACATATAGAGCAAAATTCGTGAAAAATGTTACACGTTAACCAATTAAACACTATTTTTTACAACAAGAAATTCCAGCGATACGACAGTTTTAGACGTCGATCGCCAATTTCCAATCTTTGTTAACAAAAAACATTTACAGTAAAAATTGGAAGTGGCTTACACAAATTACAATCTCCTGAGTATACTAACTTTTGTGTGAATAGTAGACCTAACATTTGAAAATATTGTAACAACTGTGCTCATATTTTCACTTCAAAATACATTAGAAAAATTGAAGATGGAGACGTTTCAAAAAGCTACTTGGGCTTCTTATGGGGAAAAAATTAAAACTTTAGTGGATAACTTCATTTTTTATGGGGAGAAGAAATAAACTAAAGCTGTTTTTATATTCTAATCAATGAGATGAAGTTTCAGGTGATATTTGACGTAAAAATTATTTAAAGGATTCCAGAAGAAGTTTAAAAATTGTATATAAATGGTTTGTTTGCCTCGCTGATGTAGGTCTCCTCACCTTCACAAATCTGTATTGATGTAGGATGGGTGGTTTAATTAGAACAAAGATACGTATACATAAATTCATCGGGTACTGATTTACAAAACAAATTAATGTATAAATAGAAATGTTTACAAGTAAGAAACATGCTGGGGAAATAGCAACTGTTCGACATAATGAAGATGTTAATACAAATTTCGAATTCAAAATATCGATAAATTCATAAACTTTTGGAACGTGTCACGATAAGATGATGAGTTAGGGAATGATTTGTGATAACTTTGGAAGAAGCTCGCAAGAACCTGATTGAGTCTGAGGCATGTATAGATTCTGATTCCATAAAAAAAAAAAAAAAAAATTCTCTTCACACACGTTGAGACATAAAATCAATCTGAATATTTTGAAGATTTAGTTTGTTAATGTAATATAATAGTTTTCTTCTAACCTAAATTTATCCAACGCTCATGTTGTAAAAAAAATTACCGTCTTTATTTCAGTATATGTAATTATTAAGAAATAATTTTAATACATTTAAAATTGACATGCATAATTAAATCAAGTATTTACTATTCTTGTTCAAAATTTCATTAGGATTTAAATTGTTTTAGAGTCAAAATCATTAAATCATTGTTGCTGGGTAGCAATGAAAATTCAATTATTGATTACAACATAAATTCGAAACCGTATCTATTATGGTAAGAAATGTTTAAGTTAAAAAGAGGAATAAAAATAGGAAGTGATTACTGCTTGCTGGCAGTATAGAAGCCAATCATAGAAATAAAAAAACCATAGTAGAGTAAATTCATATAAACTGAAATTTCTAGAATTTAAGTCTGATTACAAAACAACCACAAAAATAGAATAAAATAAACAGGGATGTAGAAAAATTGGTGATTTAAAGAAAACAACGATTAAAATAAGCTTAAGACAACTTAAAAAAAATACTTCTTAGATAAGTTACTATAGAGTTAGGAGAAAATAAATTTGAAAGACGGAAAATTAGTGAAACACAAGGTTCTGGAGTCGAAAATCTTCCGTAGTAAGAATTTGAAATGTTCTTGGCAGACGACAATATGAAAGAAAATTTGAAGCAGTTTAAAAAATTCTAGAAAACATGAAGAAAAATTACTTGATGTAAAGTATATATTTTCACATCAAGACAAACATGTGAGAAAGTAACTGAATGTGTAAAAAATAAATTTTTGTTTTGTAGACCTTAAAAAACATTTTAACGAAGGATAGAAAATGTAAACTAATCCTACTTTCATACATCTTCTGGAGTTAGGGAAGACGATGCACTGAGTGCATTACTATTTATAACAATTGAATGATGTACTGTTGAACTACTGAAAAACTGATAATAAATAACAAAGCGCTTTAACACAGACAACTGTAAATTTTGGCCAGTCTCTTTTAATGTTACAGCTTTTTTTCAAAAGATTTGGTTTTAACAGTTCTGAGATAAATCTGCAAATTAATTTAGACATCTAGATGGAAGAATTGGTAAAGATATCTGATGGAAGACAAGTATGAAAATAATAATGCAAGAAAAAGCTATGATAAGATTTCAACGAAACCACCAAATTAAATTCAAGAACGAATGTTGAAACATGTAAATCAGAAAAAGTATAATGACACAATGCTTTTATGTAATAGAAAGGATATTGCCGAAATAAATAAAAGAATAACTTCTACAGTAAAACTATTATGAATAAAAGAAAGTTTTATTATTTTTTTTACTTAAGGCTCTTGATGTTGTTTGAATTCTTACACATAAGAAAAATATGTTATGTTTCAATTAATGCAGATGAGAACGAAACGATCACAATACTTCCTTAATGTAAAAACAGTAACAAACGTATAAGGTTGCACTCAGCTTCTCACCATTTGAGTTTGCAATAAACGACTTCAAATACCTAAGGATATGTATCTAAGCGTATTGAACCTGCCCTGACTATTGCAATACTTAAATTGTGTATTGTATATTAAATTGACTGATATTGAGCAAAACGAATTAACACATAAACAAATATTTAAAAAATCAGTCGTGGCATACCCTTCTTTGAAAATTATGGTATTTGTTTTACGTAATGTACTTGAATATCGTTTGTACGTTTATTATGACATTCTACGTTTGTGCGGATTACTTTATATGGGAGGGGGAGAAATACAAAGAGCTTACAATTTTGAAAATTTAGGAAATATATTTTTTTTGTACTTTTTTTGTTGACGTTGTCATGTTTTGTGATAATTATCAGACGGAAATAATTTGAATAGTAATTAGCGAATTTCTAAATCGGTTTACCTCGTGTAACTGTTATTTAATTCATGTGTAATTATTATAAATGCAATAAATAATTAATACATTTTGTTCCACTTTGAGTTCTGGGAAGCTAGCCAATTCTATCTCAAAGTACCTTGCGATGGTAGTCATAGAAACAAGTCATTGTATCCTGCTTATTCAAGCACCTCGGTGGTAACATGATTATAACCTTTATACGCATCCTGCTGCTATCTTATAATTGCTTACTAAACTTTATAGATGATCAATAATCTTGTCATATTCCCATGCGGTTCTTCCAGGATGTCTAGCAGGAACTCTTTCCTACTGAAAGGAATTAAATAACGATTTAAAGTTATTTATTTTAAATGAGGATGCTCAAAGTATAGCAAAAAAGGGCAAAAATTAAACTTCGACATGATTGAGGTTATACCTGTTTTAAAAAATCCCAGATTTCACAGAGTGGTTTTCACGAGAACATCTAATATCAGTCGTCAGTCTGTGTGTTGAATTTTAGCTTAATGTCTTTTTATTATTTTTAAGTTTAGAGGCAAAATACATATTATTTAAAATTGTTTAGTTAACTGAATGATTCTATTTCTTAAGATCGGTTTTTGCTGTTTTCATTAAAGTTTTGTGACTTTAATTAGCCTTTTTAGACAAGGTTTTCGACAATATGTGAAGATTTATGATTTAAAGCAAATGCTAACCTGTTATGATCTAATCTAATGTAAAATGAAATTAACCATCCTGAGTAAATTAAAACCGAGGTTAATAGACGCCATCGTGGTAATTACCTAGCTCCATTATTATGTAATACAAGCACATCCTCTAAAAGTTGGTTTGCTGGGCCAGTATGAAATGTTAAATTGTAATAGTTTCTTGCCTTAAACTATTATATGGTATTGAAATCTTTTATGGAGCACGCATTTCTATTTGGGCTTAACGTAGCCACACCCCCTCACGACGACAACAAAATTCAACCTTTTCACTTTTTTCTTTTTCACATTATAGGACTGTATTCATAGACCTTAACTTCATTCCAACTTTTAGGAGTTGAAATAACAAACATTTCGATGAACATATTTGTGAGACAGTTGCTTTAGTAACATTAATTTATATAATTCAGTAGTTGATTTACTAATTAGTTTTGGTATTATTTAATGTTCTTGTTTATAGATTCAGACATTTAGGCTTGCACTAATTGTAAAACTTTAATTACTTTGGTGCAAAGATCTATTAAATGTACTGGGTTGGAAGATATGGTTTTGCATTCTCTAGTCGTAATGTGTAAAAGAGAAGTTAATACAACACATTGTAGAAAGTTCTATGAAATTATCTCAATTAATTACGCATTGTCTTCGACAGAAATATAGAAATGCGTACGATTCGTTCTTAGCATTTCAATTTTAAAATAGTTAAATATAAATGTCTCGTTATATAACACCCTTTACGTATTATTTGTTAAACAATTATAACAGTTGATTTGATAAATTGATATAATTATACTACTGTATAAAGATAATGTTAAAAGATTTTTTTTAAACAGTGATCGGTGATGTGTAATTTTGTATCAACATTCCATTTCAAGCTATTACCGAGCTGCTTGTAAAAATATTTGGATATTATCATGGAAAATTAAGGTTGTTTCTAAGAATTTTCAAATATAAGCATGGGTCAGACGATACACCAATTTAAAGGAATTAGAAACTTAAAGATCATGACTATAGTTTTTTTTTATATCTATTATCGTTTCAAAATAGCTGCTCCAATCTAAAATTTAGTTTTTATATAATTTAAATTACAGCTGTACCATTCAATATGGACAAAGTAAAATACTGTAGTTGAGATACTAAGAGTTTTAAAGTGATATGTTATTAGAGTAGGTTTTTTTGTTTAAAAAGAAATGTAATCCCCTAAATATAAATTGTTTTAAAATTGAAAAGCGCACATCTCAAAAATTGTAATGTATTGTATGTAAATTATTGGGATTATTTCGTGTTCTTAGCTCAAGTTTTTTGACTACAATACATGCCATGCGGGACGTCTTTTACACTCTGAAGGAAACAAGCGATGTTTAATTAAAATATAAACTAAATTTAAAATACCAGAAACTTTGAAACTGAATAACATCAGATAACTATTTTAAATTTTCGTCAAATTGAGAATCAGATTGAGGTGTTGTGTAAACCTTAATCAGGCCAGGAAAGTTCCAAGCTACTTTTTGGTATAACTAATATTAAAAAAAAAAAAAAAAATCAATAGTAAGGTGACTAAATTGTTTGTAAAGTTTTTAATTGCAACAGCGATTTTATATGAAAATAGCGAGAAAAAAGAGACGTTGACAGAGAGACCAGACCAAGACTGTTAGTGAGTTCCAATTCTGAGATACCATAACTATATTTCATCATCAGATATGATTAGAAATGGGAAATGTTATTATTTCTAATTCATTTATAAAAGTTTAAATATCTGGTAACAGTTTCCTGAATTTCAAGACATAATGAAGTAATATAAGGAAATCCGAGCAGCAAAGGAGAAAAGAATCCTGGAAGAAGGGAACTACAAAAATGAGTTATTATTAGGTTTAAAAAATAAAATGATAATAATTATTGAATTTTATGAAAGAAATAATAAAAACAAAACGTACAAGTTCATATTTCTAACCATAATAACGGATTAATATACTTTTATAATAAATTTATTCAAATTAATTAACTTAAATATTTCAAAGATTTTTGGAATTAAGTTGCTTACAGCATAATTTTAATATCAATAATAGAATATGTTTAAAAAGAAAAGTTCCAAAGTACAACGGAATATGGACAGATATTGAAAGTGAATAAAATTTAGATTTTCCTGAAATAGCGGAGGAGTCTCAATTCAACATAAAAACATGCTATATAAAAACATTATATATAAATAATTTTATATACTTCTGTGCGACTCAGTTGACTGGCTATAATTTAAGGGAATACATATTTAGCGTTTTAAATACATGGAGGATGAAAAACAGTTTTAAATCCGTAGACTGGAAAAAGTACACTAAAAATAACTTTTTATTTGTCAGACTTAATGTAATTTCTAATAAATTGGTAGACTATAAATTGGATTATTTAAGTTTAGTTTTTTTTTCCATAATTTTATATATTTTTACAACGTTTGTTACAATAACCTTTAAACTTCCGTCACCAAAATTGTAAATTGAGCATAAAATAAATATGGAGATGTCTCAACGAGTGGAAGAAAAATATATGTATTATGATTTCATAATATGATTTAAAGTTTGTCTTTTCTTTGTTTGACCAATTCATTTGCATTAAATTTCTTATTAAACCTAATACAGAACTTGGAGAGAGAGAGAGAGAGAGAGAGAGAGAGAGAGAGAGAGAGAGAGAGAGAGAGAGAGAGAGAGAGAGAGAGAGAGAGAGAGAGAGAGAGAGAGAGAGAGAGAGAGAGAGATGGAATGAACAAATGAATGATCTATATCTTTTTTCATGTAGTCTTAGGTTAGTTCCTCCTCTTTCATCTTTCCGTAAGGTCATGAACAACTTTTGTTCTTTTTGACCCTGACGCTATGAAGCTATTCTGGGGGCTAGGGTGGTCTTTATTTTATGATCTCTTCTTCATTTTTTACAAGGTGATTATGATTGAAAGGTTTTTCGTTATTAAACAACAAGGAAAATAACATAAAAATGTAATATTACGAACTTTAAGCAATCATTCACAAAATAGTGGTTAT
The DNA here is from genome assembly GCA_963513935.1 of Aphrophora alni. Lineage (NCBI taxonomy): Eukaryota > Metazoa > Arthropoda > Insecta > Hemiptera > Aphrophoridae > Aphrophora > Aphrophora alni. The sequence goes on along the minus strand of OY740767.1, from coordinate 117,550,699 downwards.
TTTAAAATAAGTTTACTAAGCTTGTAATGTTACTTTACAATAAAATTATTGCTCAGCAGTTACGATTCATCCAGTTAGATTCGATTCATCCAGTTGGATTCGTTCATACAGTTGGATACTTTTCGTCCAGCTGTGAGAAAACCTGTCCGTTGAATGTGAATGTTCTTTCGTAATAGTACATGAAATTCGAACGTAAGCTACTTATGAAGTAACACTACTATACAAAGATCTTGTATTTAGACAGGCCTGTGATTATATCAATTATTATGTTTTGTAACGTCCAGGCTTTAACAATACAAGCCTGAGTTACATAAGTATCACATAAATATTCCGTCCACCGCAAGACGCAGTTTTCCGGTTGTTAAACTTCACTTACCTAACAATATATTTTTTTTTGCTGAAGTTCACCTTCAATATGCTAATTGAGTTAGTTCGTGAGATCAATAAAAATTAATTAATTAATTAATTTGTGTGTAATGTATTGCATCCTCGTAATTTAAATTTATTACAGTCATATAAGTTTACTGTCAATACTATCTGTAGGCAATTGACTAACTAGTATCAATGTCAAAGATCAAGTGACGTCTTTAAGTTTAGGACTTGTGGAAGTGTGTTTCTCAAAACACAAATACTTTAAGCCAGGTTTTGTGTACAATGATGTAAGCCATCATTCATGTACATCGATAAGATTATTTATTTCAAATGTAAACTGCTGTAAAGATTTAGCTCGTTGTATACATCTATTACTTATTAATAATGCCTGTTAATACAAAATGGTGAATAGTCACAGATTTAAAAAAAAAAGAATTTTTGTTATCTATTTTGATTTGAAGTTTTTAACAAAAAAAAGATATACCGCATTAATTTCATTTTTATAGATTTCTTTAGCCACATTTTCTTTAAACTTCTACTTTAAACATACAGTGCAAGTGGAATAATCGGAGCAAAACTCACTCATCAAAAACCCACCAAAACTATATAATTGTCAGTTTTGTACCTCTCAGTAAAAAGTGAAAATAAACCACGTCCTTTGAAATATATTTATACATTTTAATAACGGTCTAAGCTTGTTTCGGTTGTGCCATAACGCATCTTCATAGTAAATTTGATTTGATTAAGACCCTCAAATTTTCGTTAAGTCATGGTAACAAGAATTATTCTTGTTCTTGCTTTCACATGCCCAATTACCATACTTGGACTGTATTAAACTCCATTTCATAAACGTTTATGTTTAACCTAAAACTGAGCTGTTAATTATGGCTGTCAAAAGTTTATTTTTATTTGTTGCCATTTATTCCTGAACCAAAATAATTATTATTTGCGATTTTTCACACTGGTTTGGGTCATTAAACTTTACAATTAACAAACACTTAAAAGAAATCTGTAGAATAGATTTTGAGAAATGACTTTTATTGTATCAGCCTCATGATAGATTTTATAGTTTTTTACCTATAACTCACGAACTGACTTTTTTCGAGAGATGGCAACTACTAGGTAATTTCGTGCAAAGTATATCAAAATCATTAAAATTGATTTTGAGAAAATGATAATTTTGTGTTTTTTATTATTGTAGCCTACTTATCACAAAATTATAACATAAAAAAAAAAAATTCCTGAGATATGTCAAAAAATGCCAAAATTTTATTGAAATCAGTCCACACGTTTCGGTTGTAGAGTAACAACAGACTACAGATAGACGATATGCAGACAAAAACTACTGTTTTAGAGTCGGGCGATTTTTTGACCCATCATACGACTTTCTCTATACTACGTATAGGCTAAGTGAGAAGGTAAAAATGGTAAACTCCGATAGATCTCCATATTAACAATAAAACTCTCATTACAGCAAAAGTGTTATTTATAAGTTTTTAAAAAAGTACATAAAATGTAATAAATGATTAAAGTTTTTGTCTCGTTGCTAGCGCATAATACGTCAGCTGTTGTAGCAGAGAACAAAGTATGTCACACTTGTCTATTTTTCACAAGTCCATATTTCTGTACTTCAAATTCACATTGACACTTGCTTATAGTATTTTTCTTCCTTTTTCGTTCTATGCTTTTCAAATATCGACACCGTTATAGTTTGTGATTTACAGATCATTACGGGGACAAACACCGTAAAAACAGACGAGATGTCAAATATTGATTAGTAATATTTTGATTTTCGTAAAAATTCTATGATAGAAGACGAAATTCAGGACTTTCATTTGGTATAATGATATTTTACAATCTTCCAATAATTTTGTCGTCGTACTAAATGAAATCATATTTCTCTTTGTCATCGTCCTACATAGACATCGTCTATTCCACCGCTATAAGCTTGTTTAGTGCATTTGAGATTACTGATTTGTGAGTTTATTATTTTGAAATATATAGTAATTTATTTATTATGTTTTGTTTATACAGGTTCCTCTTCACAAATGTATTTTACAACTGTAAGTGTTTGAATAGTATACATTTTTTTTTGTTTCTATTATATACAAGTTTGTTGGGTTTCTTATTAATAAATTTCTTATTAAAATAATATGATATTTTTTCTCATACTTGACTATCTGACTTTAAAATGTATGATTCTAGATAATTTCTTAATTCATAGTTAAATTTTTGTACCTTTCTATAAATAATGGTATATTACAAGTTGGGCTTTGGATAAAATAACAATGGTAAATTTTTCAATATAAGTTAGGCCTAAATTTTGAGTTACATTGCACTTTTTTCATACAAATTGATTTTTTCTATTAAGCATTTTATAAATTTATGTCTTTTACAAAATTTTTATATACATTAAAAATCTTTGGTATATCCATAAAATATTTTGTAGTATGGTATATATATATATATATATATATATATATATATATATATATATATCTATATATGAGTTTTGTGGCATTTTGTTTAGGTTACTACAATTTTTTTGATTCCTGACATACTAAATCCAAAATATTTCCATTCAACATTTTATATTACTTTTAGATGAATTCTATATACCATTATCTAAAAAAATATATATTATATATTGGGTTTTGGATAAATATTTCTATATTGTATTTAAGAAACACAATTGCAAACTGATCAAACATAGCCTGCCATTCTGGGGAATTCTAATTGATAGTTTTAAAGTTAAATGATGTCTACCATATGTTTATAACAGTCACTATTCCAAAAAAAGTTTATAAATAAATCTTTAAAATCATATCCAGTTGGATTGAAGTATCCACGTTAATTTATCAGATTCTTAAACTGCTGAAAAGACAGACCTCCAATTACTGAATAAGTTTCCACGTAACATGAATCAATTTTGAATTTGTAAAACTACAAAAAACTAATGTAAATGATGTTTTAATAAAGAATTTGTGTATAAATGTGAAAAGTCACGTCTACTCTTTGCATTTCTCTATATCCAACTCCACATATCTATGATGACAAAAATCGAATACAGTGACACGAGCGAAACGATTGTTAAATGTTTAACATAAATATCAACTTCAAGAAAGTATTGATAAAAAAAATTACGTTAAATTCAGAAAACATGTGTAACAACTTAAACATAGTTAGAATTTACTACTGAAGACCTATTGATTTTTCCCAAAGCCCAACAGACTATATTACCTATTACATTTTGAAGATCTACTTGTATTACGGTACATTGTGTGGTAGGGTTGGGTATATACCATGATGGCACCCATCAACTTATTTTCCATACTGGCTCTTTATATATTTAAATATATAAACTAAATGAAGTTAATATTATTATTAATCGGACATGGGTGTGCTTTATTATTAGGCCTTCTGTTGGAGGCTATTGCTATGTGTCAATGCTTTAGAGATGTTACTAATCTAGACTAGAACGAATGGCACCTTCTGTAGCATCACATAGCAAGGTGACTCGTGGCGTGGTCAATAATTGCTGATTAGAAAGTGATTGATTGAAAACTTACGAAAAATCTTACGATTTATCAAATCGAGTTAACAGTCGTTGTAATCTGTACAGCGATTAAAACATGGAAACCTTTGTTATTGCTTATTTTATCATACTACTTAATTTGTAATAACTACACGGTTTAATGACCGTAAAATAATTACTTCTTCACAAATATACTTGGTTAAATGTAAACATGGTGTCAGACTTTATAGGTTTTGTAGGGATTACTCAGTATGATTTTGTACGATTTTATAACCTTTAAAATGCTTATGAAATCTTTAGAAATAATTATATCTTCTTGCCTTTGCTTTAGGAATAAGAGATAATAAATATGGAGAATTCCTTTATTTATGTTAAAGTAATCTACATGTCATTTTTCACTTATACTTTCATCATTTTAAAACTCGTTTTAACCTTCATACATACAGACATATACATATTAAAATTTTACTTATAATAACAAATGACAAATTATTTAATTAAATATAGTTTTATAAGTTTTAGATTTTTTATTTGTTAAATATAATTTCATAAATTTTTAGTTTGATTTAAAATTTTCTTTTTGACAAATGTTGACCTAACATGATGTCTTGTAGTTTTATGCTAATTTTAGATAAGATCACCTGATATTGTGGAGGCAAAAATGTGGTTGTAATTTATTCCTTAAAATTTTGTTCATTTGTTTGCCTTCCATAATTTAGTTTTATAAGTTTTACTTCTGTCTTTTATTGTTTGTAAATATTTTGTCCTTTTTTCTTAATGGGTGTTCTTATAGAAATAACTTTTTACTTTCCCTGTATTGGAGGTGTTGTTTTACTTTATTGTACTTTATAAGCCTAATTATATTTACAACGGCTATGTACGTTCAAACTCCTCCGAGTAGAAATAAGTGAGTTTTTAGGATGATTTGCTGTTTTAGCATTACGGTTCAACTTAATTGGGAGTAGTGTTGATCGAATAAGTTATTACGAGATATACTGGTCGTATGTCACTGGTTTTTCTTCCCGTTTTATAAATTTAAGTAACTGTGTCTGCAGCTTCACATGCTTGGCAGTCGGATTTTCTAGCAAGTCGTGTTTCATGATGATAATTAATTCATAACTGTAAAACCTCTGAGACGATTTTAACAGTTCTCCCAATTCTAATCTAAGTTTTAACTATGTTCAAACTTTGTTATTGATAAAATGCATGACATCGCTGATGTGTCTAAAATATATTTAATTATATAGCTTAATTTTCTTACTATTCCCTCGAGATAAAATTACCGTTCAAATCACATACAAACTCTGCAACTGAACAATACAAATGTCAAGAAGATTTTAAGAAAAGGAGGAAAATATGTCGATAAAAATTACATTTCATATTTTTCAGTAAAATAAATTATATAACTCAGAAACTACTGCATCGTTTTAAAACAATCTTCAGTTCCAGTTATAATTTAAATCGCGTATGAACTTTGTTACTGATGAAAAAAATATAAGTTGTTAAAAAGTCAAGAAAATTAGTAAAACATCTCGAAAATTCTGATTTAAATATTCTCTGTTCAGACAATTACTGTTATAAATTTGGAACTACGGAATCAATTTAAATCAAACAAATATTAAAACCAGACAATATATTGTACCTACGTAGAAAAGAAAACTACATAAAAATCAGTTAGCAGTTCTATAAGTGTACAAACAAACACTCAGAGAGATGTTTTGCTTTCTTTCTGTAGACATTTTGGGATACCTGCATTAAGACTAAACATAAAATTCCTATTTTCCTAAATTTGATTATCGATGTTGGTTAAATTTTGTTCAAATATCATCCATAACATAGGGGTTGTGTTCATATTGGTTGCCATGACAATACTCTATCACGATTTATTAGTGAAAAGTGGAAACATATTTTCCGAATCAAATGTTCTTTATAAATTACTTGGCCTATACTTTTTTCAATTATCTTTACATTCAATCAAAATTTAATTTATGTCACTTTGATGTATTTTGAGAAATAATTTTGTCTTTATGGTTCATATTTATTTATTTGTATTTAAAATTAATTATTACTGCATATCTTGGTTAGTTTTTATCATAGAGCTTAAACAAATAAGATATTATTATTTTTTTAATAAGAGCCAAAAATAAAGACTATTCAATTATTTATGTATTTTTAGAATTTTTGAAACGACATTACCAATAATTCGTTACGACTCGTTATTACCAATAAAAGTGTATCTCATGGAAGTAGATACAGCATCTCCTTCAAAACGTCAAACTAGGTCCGTTTTTAATCTCATCGAAAAATATAAAAAAAATAATCGTACGGAATTTTACCATCTTTAAATTTTGTTATTACCGTTTTGTTCCACATTTAAGAGATAATCTCAAAAAAACACAAATTTTTAAACCTTTTCACACTCTCCTTCTCCTTTTAAAAAGACACTTTTCGGGAACTCAAGACTCAAATGATTTCTTAAAAATCAACATAGCGTTCATTGACATACCTACATATTTAGCGTTAATTTCATGTCATTTATCATGGAATTGATTTAGACCCGTGCCATTTTAATGATCTTCAGGCAGTGAAATTAATAATAGTCAACTATAGCCTAGTTGAGTTTCATTTGCCATCTTTTTGTCCTCTTACTGTATTGGAGGTGTTTGTTTAATAATTTCTTCATCATCGCAGTCTCTGGCTGTCATAATTGCCGTATCATCAGCAAATGTTTCTACAATTGCTTCTTCAGAAGTTTGTAGATTTAATATGCAGGTATAATACTGACTCTAAAACTTTGCCCTTTGGAACTCTCACTCACATTTTCTTCAAATTCTTCATCATAATATTTTATCGAAAATATCAAACAATTATTTAGATTTTAAAATATAATAAAACTGCTTGGGAAAGACCTATTTCGATTTGTCTACCCGTTTCAGAAAAAAATATTGCTGTCGAAATGAAATAAATACAAGGTGTATTCATATAACTATTGTATTACTTAAATATTATAAAAATAATTAAGTATTACAAATATTACCTTTCTACAACTTACTAACAAGTATTAAAATTTTGTTTAATCTTTCTGGATTCAGTCGTAAATGTGTTTGTAATTTATAAAATATTATGACAACAATATATGTTCAGTATTGATTAACAATACTATTTTAAATGTCTTATTTTTTTATTTTTCAGGCCAAAACCAAGATTAAGTGCAGTTGCAGGAAGAAGAACATATACTGAAGATGAACTACAATCTGCCTTACGAGACATCCAGAGTGGAAAGCTTGGAACCTGCGTGCAGCAGTTATTTATGGTATACCGAGACTCACCCTTCAGAATAAAGTTTACAAACTCGCAATGGAAAGAGAAAGAGACTCACATTTAGTTATTGGTGGTAACCAGGATCTAGTAACAGTGAATACTGATGATCTGCGAGAGAACGATGATGAAGAACAGGATCTTTCAGGAGCAGAAGAAGAAAGAGAAGTGGAAAAGGCGTCGATGAAACCTCTGCTCTCAATGGAAGAAATAATTAGAATTTCTGGCGAAAGGGCCAATTTTCCTGGGACGGAGTCTTTAAGATCTCTGTTACAACATGGAAGCAAATTCCTTGCCGAACAAAAGAAAGACGACGGTTCCACATTGCCTCCAATATATACTTCAAATTACACACAAAAATCTGAACTTTGGAGTGGTATCGAACATTCTGCATTATGACCGTACATAAACCAGCTTTTTGGAGGTAATATCAATTCCTTAGGTCATCCAAATACTTTCACATCGATACCAGGAAGTAGTACTTCTTCTAACGAAAGGAGTCCAGCCGATTAACCTGGTGACTTTCTACCTAAATATCCAGCTCCTATCGAACTAGTTAGACGAATAGTAAAGGAAAGAATAATGCACGAAAAACATCAAAAGAAAGAGCAAAGACAATTTCAGTTGAACGGCTCATGCCCAGGCGAACCAGGGCCCTCTTCTTTTGGAGCAAACCACGAAACCTCACATGATGAAACTTCTGGTTCAGCCACACCGCCGAATGTGATATTGAGAATTCCGTCCTTTAAACCAACCTCTAAGAATGGTGTACCAGGAGATTCATCAGGATACCCACTTGCGGTTAAAGTAGGAGAGTCTAGTCAGCATTCAGTTTTATCACCACCAACAAGTGGAACTAGAAGTGAATCATCATCTCCCCCAGGAATGGTCGGGAAAGGAATAAGTGTCAGTCTTGGAGATGTTATTGCAAAAAGTATAAGCCAAAAGTTTCAACAACCGACAGATCTACATCACATGGCTCATACGCCAACTGGCTTAGAACAATTCAGACGAAACGAATTTACACCACCCTAAGGTTGCAATCCACCAATAATCCGTAATCACAACAATAATCATTTAGATGATAGAAAGATTCAGACTTCATCCATCATACTATCTCCAGCTGGAAATACATTGAGTACACCTGGTGGGAAAGGAACTCGGCCAAAACAAACTTTTGGATATGTTTCCAATATGTATGAAAAAAATCTTACAATTTGGTTGATGCATATATACTTGGCGGTTGTTTAAAAATGTAAATACCTTCGTGGGACACACTCTATATATTGTAATTTACATGATGTATATTATTACAGTAAATATATTACAGTCAACACTATTTGAAATGCTCACTGTTAAAAATAAATACATTGTTCTCCTTTAAGATTAAAACTTTACACATAAATAATTATTTGTTTGACAAAATATGGATTTTAATATTAGTTAATGTGATAAATTGTAGCAGTCACTATTATTCCGAAAATTCTGCTTCTGTAGTTATCGTTTAACAAAGTTAAAATGAAACAACGACACAAATTAGACGGTGAATATTTCAAAGCCACCCAGGCCATTGCGACAAACTTTTTCCAAAACTAATACATCGAATTGTATGTATATGAAAGGAATGCCATCAGATTCATTTTATTGTTTTAGAAATGTAGGAATATAATTTTACGAGCAGTTGACAAATACACGTTTTATGAGCACATTTAATAAAAAAATTATTAAAATAATTTTAGCCGTTTTTGTCACATTCTTTTTTTTGCAGCTTCCATGGTCCATATTCATTTTTGAGTGGTTACTGCCAAGTTGGAATTTTTGGAAGGGGAGCTAAGAATACTAATTTGTGCTTATGTTTTATTATAAGAGAGTTTGTGCAATATTATTACACATTGTTGTTTTACTTACTAATTAGTAAAGTAATTCATATTAGTAACATTTCGTTATTAGAATTTTCTTGAATTATCCGTTTTGAATAGGCCTACCCTCATCCCCAAAATAAGTTTTCAATCAATGTTTTGTATCCGCATTGATTACTAAGAAAAAAATTGACCTATACCTTAAAAATAATTGCCAATTGGTTTTTCGGCTATTGATTATATAAAATATAATTACAGTAATTTATAATTTGCGAGTCTCTACCGTTAGGGGAAGAACACAAAATAGAATATTTTAATAATCAATTTTAATGTGTTTGATTATATTATGCTCATATGTATAATTTAAGATCAGTAATATTGATTGTCATATCTCCAAAATGTAGTTTCATTAGTAACTAGTGCCAGAAATCCATTAATGTAGCTGTTATAATGTTTTAATTTCTCATCAGTTTTATCGTTAGACAGTTTGTTAAACAGAAGCTGCCGAATTCAAATCTATGTGTCAAATCTCAAATAAAAAACGTGTTTAAGATTCGGGAATAATTATATTAAATAATAAAATGAACATTGACTGCGGCGAACTGGATTTTCAGCAAATATAAAAAAATTATTAGGATGATTGATTGACACAAATCTAGTAATTATAGGCCCGTTTTAAATATAAATAAATAACCATCATTTCAACAAAAGAATCTAGAAGTATAAAATAAAAATCAGTTACAACATACCAGTACTAAAATTGTCTAAGAAGGAATAACGTGACACATTTTATAATCCATGTTCACTATAATTAACAAAGAAACTTGAATCTGGTAATTATTATGTAACACCTATAATAAAATACTTTATATTATCGGATAAGATATTTGACATTTTATTAACTTTAATCTTTATCTAGATCTTGTCTTATTACCAAGTATTATATATTCTTTGAAGTTAAAGGATTTTTTCACCTATCTTAGTGATTTGTCAATTATGTTTTTTTTTTCTTTTTTATGATTGATATCGATGTAATTACCGTGATTAATCATATATCTCCTCCAGTAACAAATTCCAAATCTCTAGTGAAATGAAAAATTCTCACCAAAAGAATATTTGAATACTTAAGATACCATTGTTTTGAAACATGAATATAAGAAACTATTACTTTATTCAAACACATCAGTTTACATTTTTATGAAATATTTACATTTTCAGATTAAATACGTTCAAAACAATGGTAGATGTTTTCAATATTTTTTTTTTTTTTGAAAATCTAACATTAAATTTTTTCAAATCTTGGCAAAAACAATCATAAAACTATGAAAAATATTATTTTCTTTTGCGTTTTATTTTAAAATATAAAATCCGGATTTTTTGTTGTTTAAAGCCTCGTAATATATTATACTTGTTAGACAAGTGTAGACAGACAGTAGGGTGTTTGTATTTTTGTAGGCTACTATTTCGAGATATAAACAAACATTTATTTATTTATGAACATTTTGTTGTTATTGAAAGTAAAGTAGATAAACAAAAGATAATAATACAAATTTTTAAACTTTTAATTTCATTTATTTTAGTCCTTGTCTACATATATGTATACAAATTAACAAATATACCAATAAGGCAAAATAATAATTAAAATAAAGTAACTAATTGAACAATTCACTAACAAACATCCCTTTGTAGCATTGAGAAACATCACCCTTCAAAATAAAAACTTACCACCCTCTTCAAAAGATTAACCAGATTTTACATATTTTTAAACTTCATGGAAAAAAATGTACAACAATACAAATTTGTATATGTTTTTTGGACTTGGAGAGATGTTTCTTTTAATACCTGTGTTTATAGATTTTACAAGACTATTGATATTGTAATTATTACAATAATTAAAATCCCATTTATATAATGCTCATTCTTATTAAGAGTTAAAAGTAGTAAAATTCTCGTATTTCAGTGTTTAAAATTGATAAGGGATAACTTATAGTTCGTGTTCTAATTAGTTTTTTTTAATAATTTGTTTTCTATCATTTAATAAAAAATAATGGTTTACAACATTAAAATAATTGTCTAATTGTATAAATTTATAATTTTATTCTTGTGATATTTTAATATGTCTAATTAAACTCATCAATTAATGAGGCGTTTTCATTTACATTTTGGCATCGAGGTAAATGTAGCCATTATTTTTTATCAAGATTACAATTATTTGTAATAACTTTTTTCTTGAGATTTTCGATAATTATAAGGTATCATCCGATAGTATATTCATATACAATTTGAAGATACCTCAATACGAATAAAATTTAACAAAAATAAATTGAAATTATAAAACCTCAAAAAAATCATCTTAACTTATTACCAAGAAATAAGTTAGAGTAGTAATAAATTCATACAACGATGTAAATTAATCAATATTGTATCACAGTTTTTTAATATAATTCGACTTATACTTATTATATTTATACAATAAAACTAAACAATTTATAAAATTCTAAAATGGTATTCTTTCGAGTTTATTGAAAAAAGTTATGAAAGTGTTTCCTAAAAAAGTTATAAAAAAATAAAGCAAGTGTTTCCTATAACTTAAATCTTGAAAACTACTTCCAAGGTGTTGATGAAATTTGTACAGCTTATTAAATTAGGAACATTTCTAAATACTACTCAAATTACTTTTAAATTGTTTAATTTTGATTCACAATTTTAATTGATTATTTTAAAACAAATATTAAATTTGTACCCTCAAAAACACATTTTTGAATAAATAAGTACCTATTAACTTTTCGCGTTTTGTATTTTTTTTGTTTACTTTTTAAATAAAGCTTCAAAAAGAAATATAACGATATTTGATACAGTATGTAACTTTTACTGAATCGTTAAGTCTGTATGAAAGTGCAATTTGCAGACATCCTGAAATACACTTTTAGTTTTTCAACATAAGTGAAATTTTAATTAAAAAATAATAAAATTGATAATCTTAAACAAATTTCCTACAAATTGAATGCGATGGTAATTACAGTTGGTCAGCATGTATGTGTATCTTTTTACAGCTCGCCCATTGTTTGACTGTGTTTCACGGAATTATGTACAAAACATTGGTTTTTTAAATTGGTTAGAATATTTCCGTTAGCCAGCAAATCGGAATTAGGTTTTACAAAAATATTCCTTCTACTTGTCGCTGTAGTGATAGGAGTTTCTGACCAATTTCAAAAATTGTATACACAATTTTTTTTTTAATTTTTATAAACTGCTTAAGAAGTTTTGTAGGCGAGAAAATTAAAACAATCTGAACTGGTTTTTTTGATATTTACCGATTTTTTGCTTATGATCTCATAAGTTTTCTTTGATTTACACCAAAATGCTATAAGATCAAAAGTTATTTTACATTATCGGTGCACTTTATTCCATTTTTTATTAAATTGACAAGAAAATTGCATAGAGTTCATTAAACGAAAAAATCGAAAAATTGGAGTATGTTATTAAACTACATTTGGCTGATTATACCAACTAAAAAGACCAACTTTTCAATTGTTTTTGTTCAAAATGTATTGAGATAAACGTACTTTGTATAGAAATATCCGACGAACTTTGAAATTCAGCATGAACAGCCTGTACACATAATCGAATATTTCCCTAAAACAAATAGTTATTTATGCTAAATCCAGTTTAGTCTAATGTTAAAAAAAAAAATCATTCCCTCTCCGTCCTACGTTAAATTTATTAATAATTAGTATAAATATATTCTCCTCGGTTAATTAAATTAGACTGTACGATGTAGGCATTAATACAAACAATAGTTTTCCTCCATTATGTTGTTACGTCAATTTTAGTGCAATTTGTTTTCTTAATTGTTACATTAAATTTAGACTTAAAAAACTCGGAAAAACTGCATTACATAAATATAAAAACTATCTTGATTGTCACATAATGACAGGGTGCTCGAGGAAAAATCTGTAATTCTTGACAAAAAATTGTTGTCAGATTATAACAATCATCCTGTTTACTGAACGTGAAGGAGAAAGTATAATAAGTAACATATGGTCAATGTCAAGGTCATCAGGAAGAATGACTGCTATTTACTTTAACACTTCCGGGAAGTTCTTTTGTGTCATTCACGCAGCCCTCCTTATCACGTCATTTTATACTGCTTACTGCAGCAATATTGCACAAACCTATACTTTAATTTTAATGATAGGGATTTAATAAATTGTTCATTGTTACTGGAGCAGAATGAAGTAAGTAAATATTTTATTTCATAATCAATTCAAATAAAAAAATTGGAAAAAACAAAATTTAAAGAAACTCTTTTTGTATTCATACAAAATTAAATAAGTTTAAGGAATTAAAAAATAATTAATTTAAACTATCACCTTATAAAATTGTTTCAGACCTAATTATTAATAATATATAAATAAACTAATATAAATAAAATTCATAACGGGATAAGCAAGACAATATAAATAAACAGTTACGTAAAGGACAGTAAAATATGCAAATAATAGACAAAGAAATTAAAAATTAAACAAATTTTGATTCCGGAATTAGGTATCTGCATAGTATTAATTGTACCAGTGTTACCTATATCTTCGAGCAGGTTGTAAAATAAAATAATGTATCCAATATTTGATAGGTGAAAAACACACATTACAAAACTTTACTGTATGAACGTAATAAAGAAAGACGCCGGGTAGAACTGAAGTGCCGAGAGAGTGAAGCTAATAAAAGCCCTTTAAAATATTTAAACATTGGGGTTTTACTAGCAAGGTCGTGTCATTAATCGGAGTTTAGGCCTTATTTAAATGTGAACATTTACGTTGACATCTAAGGCCCATCTACTGCACGAGCGAAGCGAGTAGTATGTAAATATAAAACTATAGGATGTCCGATATAACTCACGCCTTTATATATACAGAGTATTTTTTTTTTTTTTAACTTACCACTTCTTTATTTAAAAGACGGAAAGAGATGTGCATAATTCATTATTCACCCGTTAGTGGGAACCTTAGAAAACCTAATTACAAACAAAAAACCTTCCCCTCTCTCAACATTCTATTTCTCAAATGGACACATATTATGGTCCGTGATACCTCAAATTATAGTGTTTCCGTTCGGCGGTGATACCCAGCGGATTAGGGTAGTTCTCGGAACTCGACTCGCCCTTCCGACCCTCTCGCCGGGACGACCGGTCATAAACAATGACTCACCTACTGGCACTGTCCTACACTACTACAACTTTTTTGATGTCAAGTTCAAACTTAATTATTGAATTATACATACAATTCTAAGGAAAATGAGCCCAAACGTGACCAAAATGCTTCATAAACTAGATTTAAAACACACAATTATATTACAGTAACCATGAGCTCTTAATTTTTTTAACTCTACAATATAATAACATGATACAGTTGCATTTTGGTCGCGTTTGAACTCATTTTCTTTAGAATATTATGAAGAAATAAACAAACTTGTTAAAAATAAATTTAAATAAAAAAAATAAAAAATTGGTACTGTGGGACAGCGCCAGTAGATGATCATTGTTTCCCACCGGCCTGCCCTGCGAGCGCGTTGGGAGGGTGAGTTGAGTTCCGAGAACGCTCCCTAACTCTCTAGGTATCACCGCCGATCAGAAAGACTATAAAGCCCTTTAAAAACCATAAATTTCTACTGTAAGAAAATTAAAATTTCCCGACCTATTCGTTCGCTACAGTCAACAATTTTATTTTCCAGAATTTTATAAAAATAGGTTATCGCTCTATGAAAATAGTATTTATTACCAAGTTCAATATTTAAGTTTGGACATAGTTAACAGCATATAATGGACAATTTTTAGTTTTAATGGACAATTTTTATAGTTTTAATGGACAATTTGTATAGTTTTCATGACAGTAAAACTAGAATAGAGAAACATTGATGTAAGTCTATAATATTTGTTACATGTGACTCTTCCTTGATTTTTGAGAATGTCTTTTCGTTTAATCTGAACTTCTATTTCTAACAAACAATAATTTAAGGTTGTTAGAACTGGTATAGTAACTTTATTTCTGCGAGAAAGTTTCATTGCAATTAATGGTAAGAAGTAAGTGGTTCCTTAGTGCCATCAACAAACCAAAAATGTCACTGTGCGATAACTTATTTTTTACAAAATTCTAGAAAATAACTTACAATGAGGACGAAATAAATAACTTTTACTTACATTTGTAAAAAGACGAACAATCCTGATTTCCAACCTCTTTTTTTTAGTTGCATCGATTTAAAATGTTTCTTCAGTTCTGAACTTAGAAACTCTTACGCTGGTTCAGCCAAATACCATTGCTGAATAAAGAAAAGGTTTGCTGTATCTGGGAATTTAGGAACTTAACAATCTGCATTGAATGATATAAAACATTACAATCAAATACGATATATCTAGGAGTTGTCATTAAAAAATATCATTTTACCCTACAGCCTAACAAATTATACCAAATAAACAAAAAAAAAAAAAAAACACTTTTAAAGTTGTAACTCTATTCCGATTTCATTCAAATTTGGCGTTTATTTGAATAGCTGACTATTAAAACGTTTTATACAAATTTAATTTTAGTAAAACAAAAATTAAATGAATGAACAGATTTTAATAGAATTTAATTCTAATAGAATACCATACTGATATTGGTTTCAACAATTAAGTGTTTCTGTTATTAATGAATTCAGATAAAATGGTCAAAATCATAGAATAAAAAATAAGAATAAGAGAAAGATTTGCAATTTTTTATATACAAGTCATTAACGCCTACAACTGTAAAATTGATTTATAATTAAAAATAGGCTAATAGAAATATAAAGAGTGATTATTACAATTCGATCAATACATAGCTTTATATCATAGTCAATAGTACTTCAAATCTCGTTTGTCATATCTGACGTCAGGCTCTATGGGTCACATTGACTACTTGGGTTTTTTCATTGGCATTTATGTGAAAGATGATTACCAACTTTACAAAGTAAAACAAAATTGCATTATAGAAGACATTACGTTTTCTCCAATTATAAATTTCACTTTTAGCTACTGTATAGTACCTAGAACACTTGAAGAATACCATAGAACATTTAAAGATGAAGCGGTTTTCCGTAAAACTAAAAACTGTGCTGTTTTATAATAATTAAAAAAATAAAAATATAGTAAACAAGATTGATTACAAAACAGTGTACTATAGTAAATATCCTTCCGCCTATTTACAATATTCTATTTTAAACGGAAGTAAAGAAATTCCATATGCATTGCACAACTATACGCCCTCATAAGAATAAACTGTGCAAACATTGTACAAACTTTCTCACTCACTCATCCCCAAAACCAAGTAAAACCCATTGAAATTATCGTCACCAAAAATGTCAGTTCGTAGTTGTCAGACAAAAAGTAAAAATCATAGACACCATATGTTATAAAAAAAGAAAAATATATCGGGCATAAATGTGTTTTAATACTTTTGCATAAACACGTTCTCATCGTAAAATTAAAATTGAGTTTTTATTGATGGTGATCAAGGTGCACTTTGTTGTTGTTCATTATGCTTGAATCGTAATAAGTTTTTTTACTTATCGATTTGGATAATTAGTTTTCACATTTCACTAAATTTGGACGATATCGGTTGAGCCGATTTGGAGATAACGTCTTTTATTATAACCTCATATCCAATTTTTCTTACTTTTTTTTTACTAATAACTCACGAACCGTAATTTTTGAAAATGTGAGATTGATATATTTTGGGTCTTAGAGGCTACACTTGAGCAAAATTTGATGACTTCGTAAAAGTTGTTTTTGAAAACATTGTAATTTTCAGTTTTACCTTTACTCAAGTTACATCGGATTTTGAGTCATCGAAAAATAAAGATGAAAAAAAAGTAGATTACTGTTCATAATTTACAGAAAATTACAATAGAAATTAGTAACGGCATGACTCAAACACTAATGTAATCGAATTAAATCTACAATCTTATCTTTAAATGTTAGAATAAAACGTCCTCTTTCCTACTAAGTTTTCGTTAAGTTTAACAATTAAAAAGTTGATCGTCATTTAATATAATAAATATATTTACAGAGCTCTGTTTTAAAATTTGACAGGTCGCATTTTTAATTCGCTCAACTGAATTACGTTTTCTCTTACTCTAGTCATCCAAAACCTTTCACCTAATGTATCACACGACTTTCTTTACCATGGAAGATATTTTGAGTTATTCCCCTCCTCCGGCTGGGAATAAAGAAATGTATTATAAAATAAATGGTGCCAAAACTTGCACAAACGTTCTTACAAACCCATTCACAATAGAAACCCTAACAAAACAAAACTGATAGTTACCAAAAATGTCAGTAAATCAAGAACGCAATAATAGATTTTGAAGATAACTTTAAACAATGTTTAAATATTTAAATCAGATGTAAAATTGCTTTACATGTGTCATAAACTCTTTTCAAGTTAAAATATTATAAGATGATATCAAGTTTCAATGATGACAGTAAAAGTTCGTTTTGCTTCTTTTTTTTGAAATTATTCCTTAACGGATATTTTCTATTATTTACAATTTTACACACAGGTTTGTGATGCGTTCGGAGGCACGGTCACCTAAGATGCGATTTGGGATCATCGCGGTTGTGTCTGTGGTTGCGGTTTGAGTTCCGAGAGGAACCTCGGTTGCCGCCGGGGTTCATCGTGGTTCAAACCGGATTCGAAGGTTCACGGACACACACGAAAGGCCTAGAGAAGTGACCCACATGTCCGCCGGTAGACTCTAGGACAGAGACGAAGATGGACAAGGAATAAGTTCGTGTCATTTTTTCTTAAACTGCTGAAAAGACAGACCTCCAATTACTGAATAAGTTTCCACGTAACATGAATCAATTTTGAATTTGTAAAACTACAAAAAACTAATGTAAATGATGTTTTAATAAAGAATTTGTGTATAAATGTGAAAAATCACGTCTACTCTTTGCATTTCTCTATAGATTTTGAAGATAACTTTAAACAATGTTTAAATATTTAAATCAGATGTAAAATTGCTTTACATGTGTCATAAACTCTTTTCAAGTTAAAATATTATAAGATGATATCAAGTTTCAATGATGACAGTAAAAGTTCGTTTTGCTTCTTTTTTTTGAAATTATTCCTTAACGGATATTTTCTATTATTTACAATTTTACACACAGGTTTGTGATGCGTTCGGAGGCACGGTCACCTAAGATGCGATTTGGGATCATCGCGGTTGTGTCTGTGGTTGCGGTTTGAGTTCCGAGAGGAACCTCGGTTGCCGCCGGGGTTCATCGTGGTTCAAACCGGATTCGAAGGTTCACGGACACACACGAAAGGCCTAGAGAAGTGACCCACATGTCCGCCGGTAGACTCTAGGACAGAGACGAAGATGGACAAGGAATAAGTTCGTGTCATTTTTTCTTAAACTGCTGAAAAGACAGACCTCCAATTACTGAATAAGTTTCCACGTAACATGAATCAATTTTGAATTTGTAAAACTACAAAAAACTAATGTAAATGATGTTTTAATAAAGAATTTGTGTATAAATGTGAAAAGTCACGTCTACTCTTTGCATTTCTCTATATCCAACTCCACATATCTATGATGACAAAAATCGAATACAGTGACACGAGCGAAACGATTGTTAAATGTTTAACATAAATATCAACTTCAAGAAAGTATTGATAAAAAAAATTACGTTAAATTCAGAAAACATGTGTAACAACTTAAACATAGTTAGAATTTACTACTGAAGACCTATTGATTTTTCCCAAAGCCCAACAGACTATATTACCTATTACATTTTGAAGATCTACTTGTATTACGGTACATTGTGTGGTAGGGTTGGGTATATACCATGATGGCACCCATCAACTTATTTTCCATACTGGCTCTTTATATATTTAAATATATAAACTAAATGAAGTTAATATTATTATTAATCGGACATGGGTGTGCTTTATTATTAGGCCTTCTGTTGGAGGCTATTGCTATGTGTCAATGCTTTAGAGATGTTACTAATCTAGACTAGAACGAATGGCACCTTCTGTAGCATCACATAGCAAGGTGACTCGTGGCGTGGTCAATAATTGCTGATTAGAAAGTGATTGATTGAAAACTTACGAAAAATCTTACGATTTATCAAATCGAGTTAACAGTCGTTGTAATCTGTACAGCGATTAAAACATGGAAACCTTTGTTATTGCTTATTTTATCATACTACTTAATTTGTAATAACTACACGGTTTAATGACCGTAAAATAATTACTTCTTCACAAATATACTTGGTTAAATGTAAACATGGTGTCAGACTTTATAGGTTTTGTAGGGATTACTCAGTATGATTTTGTACGATTTTATAACCTTTAAAATGCTTATGAAATCTTTAGAAATAATTATATCTTCTTGCCTTTGCTTTAGGAATAAGAGATAATAAATATGGAGAATTCCTTTATTTATGTTAAAGTAATCTACATGTCATTTTTCACTTATACTTTCATCATTTTAAAACTCGTTTTAACCTTCATACATACAGACATATACATATTAAAATTTTACTTATAATAACAAATGACAAATTATTTAATTAAATATAGTTTTATAAGTTTTAGATTTTTTATTTGTTAAATATAATTTCATAAATTTTTAGTTTGATTTAAAATTTTCTTTTTGACAAATGTTGACCTAACATGATGTCTTGTAGTTTTATGCTAATTTTAGATAAGATCACCTGATATTGTGGAGGCAAAAATGTGGTTGTAATTTATTCCTTAAAATTTTGTTCATTTGTTTGCCTTCCATAATTTAGTTTTATAAGTTTTACTTCTGTCTTTTATTGTTTGTAAATATTTTGTCCTTTTTTCTTAATGGGTGTTCTTATAGAAATAACTTTTTACTTTCCCTGTATTGGAGGTGTTGTTTTACTTTATTGTACTTTATAAGCCTAATTATATTTACAACGGCTATGTACGTTCAAACTCCTCCGAGTAGAAATAAGTGAGTTTTTAGGATGATTTGCTGTTTTAGCATTACGGTTCAACTTAATTGGGAGTAGTGTTGATCGAATAAGTTATTACGAGATATACTGGTCGTATGTCACTGGTTTTTCTTCCCGTTTTATAAATTTAAGTAACTGTGTCTGCAGCTTCACATGCTTGGCAGTCGGATTTTCTAGCAAGTCGTGTTTCATGATGATAATTAATTCATAACTGTAAAACCTCTGAGACGATTTTAACAGTTCTCCCAATTCTAATCTAAGTTTTAACTATGTTCAAACTTTGTTATTGATAAAATGCATGACATCGCTGATGTGTCTAAAATATATTTAATTATATAGCTTAATTTTCTTACTATTCCCTCGAGATAAAATTACCGTTCAAATCACATACAAACTCTGCAACTGAACAATACAAATGTCAAGAAGATTTTAAGAAAAGGAGGAAAATATGTCGATAAAAATTACATTTCATATTTTTCAGTAAAATAAATTATATAACTCAGAAACTACTGCATCGTTTTAAAACAATCTTCAGTTCCAGTTATAATTTAAATCGCGTATGAACTTTGTTACTGATGAAAAAAATATAAGTTGTTAAAAAGTCAAGAAAATTAGTAAAACATCTCGAAAATTCTGATTTAAATATTCTCTGTTCAGACAATTACTGTTATAAATTTGGAACTACGGAATCAATTTAAATCAAACAAATATTAAAACCAGACAATATATTGTACCTACGTAGAAAAGAAAACTACATAAAAATCAGTTAGCAGTTCTATAAGTGTACAAACAAACACTCAGAGAGATGTTTTGCTTTCTTTCTGTAGACATTTTGGGATACCTGCATTAAGACTAAACATAAAATTCCTATTTTCCTAAATTTGATTATCGATGTTGGTTAAATTTTGTTCAAATATCATCCATAACATAGGGGTTGTGTTCATATTGGTTGCCATGACAATACTCTATCACGATTTATTAGTGAAAAGTGGAAACATATTTTCCGAATCAAATGTTCTTTATAAATTACTTGGCCTATACTTTTTTCAATTATCTTTACATTCAATCAAAATTTAATTTATGTCACTTTGATGTATTTTGAGAAATAATTTTGTCTTTATGGTTCATATTTATTTATTTGTATTTAAAATTAATTATTACTGCATATCTTGGTTAGTTTTTATCATAGAGCTTAAACAAATAAGATATTATTATTTTTTTAATAAGAGCCAAAAATAAAGACTATTCAATTATTTATGTATTTTTAGAATTTTTGAAACGACATTACCAATAATTCGTTACGACTCGTTATTACCAATAAAAGTGTATCTCATGGAAGTAGATACAGCATCTCCTTCGAAACGTCAAACTAGGTCCGTTTTTAATCTCATCGAAAAATATAAAAAAAATAATCGTACGGAATTTTACCATCTTTAAATTTTGTTATTACCGTTTTGTTCCACATTTAAGAGATAATCTCAAAAAAACACAAATTTTTAAACCTTTTCACACTCTCCTTCTCCTTTTAAAAAGACACTTTTCGGGAACTCAAGACTCAAATGATTTCTTAAAAATCAACATAGCGTTCATTGACATACCTACATATTTAGCGTTAATTTCATGTCATTTATCATGGAATTGATTTAGACCCGTGCCATTTTAATGATCTTCAGGCAGTGAAATTAATAATAGTCAACTATAGCCTAGTTGAGTTTCATTTGCCATCTTTTTGTCCTCTTACTGTATTGGAGGTGTTTGTTTAATAATTTCTTCATCATCGCAGTCTCTGGCTGTCATAATTGCCGTATCATCAGCAAATGTTTCTACAATTGCTTCTTCAGAAGTTTGTAGATTTAATATGCAGGTATAATACTGACTCTAAAACTTTGCCCTTTGGAACTCTCACTCACATTTTCTTCAAATTCTTCATCATAATATTTTATCGAAAATATCAAACAATTATTTAGATTTTAAAATATAATAAAACTGCTTGGGAAAGACCTATTTCGATTTGTCTACCCGTTTCAGAAAAAAATATTGCTGTCGAAATGAAATAAATACAAGGTGTATTCATATAACTATTGTATTACTTAAATATTATAAAAATAATTAAGTATTACAAATATTACCTTTCTACAACTTACTAACAAGTATTAAAATTTTGTTTAATCTTTCTGGATTCAGTCGTAAATGTGTTTGTAATTTATAAAATATTATGACAACAATATATGTTCAGTATTGATTAACAATACTATTTTAAATGTCTTATTTTTTTATTTTTCAGGCCAAAACCAAGATTAAGTGCAGTTGCAGGAAGAAGAACATATACTGAAGATGAACTACAATCTGCCTTACGAGACATCCAGAGTGGAAAGCTTGGAACCTGCGTGCAGCAGTTATTTATGGTATACCGAGACTCACCCTTCAGAATAAAGTTTACAAACTCGCAATGGAAAGAGAAAGAGACTCACATTTAGTTATTGGTGGTAACCAGGATCTAGTAACAGTGAATACTGATGATCTGCGAGAGAACGATGATGAAGAACAGGATCTTTCAGGAGCAGAAGAAGAAAGAGAAGTGGAAAAGGCGTCGATGAAACCTCTGCTCTCAATGGAAGAAATAATTAGAATTTCTGGCGAAAGGGCCAATTTTCCTGGGACGGAGTCTTTAAGATCTCTGTTACAACATGGAAGCAAATTCCTTGCCGAACAAAAGAAAGACGACGGTTCCACATTGCCTCCAATATATACTTCAAATTACACACAAAAATCTGAACTTTGGAGTGGTATCGAACATTCTGCATTATGACCGTACATAAACCAGCTTTTTGGAGGTAATATCAATTCCTTAGGTCATCCAAATACTTTCACATCGATACCAGGAAGTAGTACTTCTTCTAACGAAAGGAGTCCAGCCGATTAACCTGGTGACTTTCTACCTAAATATCCAGCTCCTATCGAACTAGTTAGACGAATAGTAAAGGAAAGAATAATGCACGAAAAACATCAAAAGAAAGAGCAAAGACAATTTCAGTTGAACGGCTCATGCCCAGGCGAACCAGGGCCCTCTTCTTTTGGAGCAAACCACGAAACCTCACATGATGAAACTTCTGGTTCAGCCACACCGCCGAATGTGATATTGAGAATTCCGTCCTTTAAACCAACCTCTAAGAATGGTGTACCAGGAGATTCATCAGGATACCCACTTGCGGTTAAAGTAGGAGAGTCTAGTCAGCATTCAGTTTTATCACCACCAACAAGTGGAACTAGAAGTGAATCATCATCTCCCCCAGGAATGGTCGGGAAAGGAATAAGTGTCAGTCTTGGAGATGTTATTGCAAAAAGTATAAGCCAAAAGTTTCAACAACCGACAGATCTACATCACATGGCTCATACGCCAACTGGCTTAGAACAATTCAGACGAAACGAATTTACACCACCCTAAGGTTGCAATC
Source organism: Aphrophora alni (assembly GCA_963513935.1). Classification (NCBI taxonomy): domain Eukaryota; kingdom Metazoa; phylum Arthropoda; class Insecta; order Hemiptera; family Aphrophoridae; genus Aphrophora; species Aphrophora alni. Next base: position 117,527,155 of record OY740767.1, on the reverse strand, counting down.
CACCAATAATCCGTAATCACAACAATAATCATTTAGATGATAGAAAGATTCAGACTTCATCCATCATACTATCTCCAGCTGGAAATACATTGAGTACACCTGGTGGGAAAGGAACTCGGCCAAAACAAACTTTTGGATATGTTTCCAATATGTATGAAAAAAATCTTACAATTTGGTTGATGCATATATACTTGGCGGTTGTTTAAAAATGTAAATACCTTCGTGGGACACACTCTATATATTGTAATTTACATGATGTATATTATTACAGTAAATATATTACAGTCAACACTATTTGAAATGCTCACTGTTAAAAATAAATACATTGTTCTCCTTTAAGATTAAAACTTTACACATAAATAATTATTTGTTTGACAAAATATGGATTTTAATATTAGTTAATGTGATAAATTGTAGCAGTCACTATTATTCCGAAAATTCTGCTTCTGTAGTTATCGTTTAACAAAGTTAAAATGAAACAACGACACAAATTAGACGGTGAATATTTCAAAGCCACCCAGGCCATTGCGACAAACTTTTTCCAAAACTAATACATCGAATTGTATGTATATGAAAGGAATGCCATCAGATTCATTTTATTGTTTTAGAAATGTAGGAATATAATTTTACGAGCAGTTGACAAATACACGTTTTATGAGCACATTTAATAAAAAAATTATTAAAATAATTTTAGCCGTTTTTGTCACATTCTTTTTTTTGCAGCTTCCATGGTCCATATTCATTTTTGAGTGGTTACTGCCAAGTTGGAATTTTTGGAAGGGGAGCTAAGAATACTAATTTGTGCTTATGTTTTATTATAAGAGAGTTTGTGCAATATTATTACACATTGTTGTTTTACTTACTAATTAGTAAAGTAATTCATATTAGTAACATTTCGTTATTAGAATTTTCTTGAATTATCCGTTTTGAATAGGCCTACCCTCATCCCCAAAATAAGTTTTCAATCAATGTTTTGTATCCGCATTGATTACTAAGAAAAAAATTGACCTATACCTTAAAAATAATTGCCAATTGGTTTTTCGGCTATTGATTATATAAAATATAATTACAGTAATTTATAATTTGCGAGTCTCTACCGTTAGGGGAAGAACACAAAATAGAATATTTTAATAATCAATTTTAATGTGTTTGATTATATTATGCTCATATGTATAATTTAAGATCAGTAATATTGATTGTCATATCTCCAAAATGTAGTTTCATTAGTAACTAGTGCCAGAAATCCATTAATGTAGCTGTTATAATGTTTTAATTTCTCATCAGTTTTATCGTTAGACAGTTTGTTAAACAGAAGCTGCCGAATTCAAATCTATGTGTCAAATCTCAAATAAAAAACGTGTTTAAGATTCGGGAATAATTATATTAAATAATAAAATGAACATTGACTGCGGCGAACTGGATTTTCAGCAAATATAAAAAAATTATTAGGATGATTGATTGACACAAATCTAGTAATTATAGGCCCGTTTTAAATATAAATAAATAACCATCATTTCAACAAAAGAATCTAGAAGTATAAAATAAAAATCAGTTACAACATACCAGTACTAAAATTGTCTAAGAAGGAATAACGTGACACATTTTATAATCCATGTTCACTATAATTAACAAAGAAACTTGAATCTGGTAATTATTATGTAACACCTATAATAAAATACTTTATATTATCGGATAAGATATTTGACATTTTATTAACTTTAATCTTTATCTAGATCTTGTCTTATTACCAAGTATTATATATTCTTTGAAGTTAAAGGATTTTTTCACCTATCTTAGTGATTTGTCAATTATGTTTTTTTTTTCTTTTTTATGATTGATATCGATGTAATTACCGTGATTAATCATATATCTCCTCCAGTAACAAATTCCAAATCTCTAGTGAAATGAAAAATTCTCACCAAAAGAATATTTGAATACTTAAGATACCATTGTTTTGAAACATGAATATAAGAAACTATTACTTTATTCAAACACATCAGTTTACATTTTTATGAAATATTTACATTTTCAGATTAAATACGTTCAAAACAATGGTAGATGTTTTCAATATTTTTTTTTTTTTTGAAAATCTAACATTAAATTTTTTCAAATCTTGGCAAAAACAATCATAAAACTATGAAAAATATTATTTTCTTTTGCGTTTTATTTTAAAATATAAAATCCGGATTTTTTGTTGTTTAAAGCCTCGTAATATATTATACTTGTTAGACAAGTGTAGACAGACAGTAGGGTGTTTGTATTTTTGTAGGCTACTATTTCGAGATATAAACAAACATTTATTTATTTATGAACATTTTGTTGTTATTGAAAGTAAAGTAGATAAACAAAAGATAATAATACAAATTTTTAAACTTTTAATTTCATTTATTTTAGTCCTTGTCTACATATATGTATACAAATTAACAAATATACCAATAAGGCAAAATAATAATTAAAATAAAGTAACTAATTGAACAATTCACTAACAAACATCCCTTTGTAGCATTGAGAAACATCACCCTTCAAAATAAAAACTTACCACCCTCTTCAAAAGATTAACCAGATTTTACATATTTTTAAACTTCATGGAAAAAAATGTACAACAATACAAATTTGTATATGTTTTTTGGACTTGGAGAGATGTTTCTTTTAATACCTGTGTTTATAGATTTTACAAGACTATTGATATTGTAATTATTACAATAATTAAAATCCCATTTATATAATGCTCATTCTTATTAAGAGTTAAAAGTAGTAAAATTCTCGTATTTCAGTGTTTAAAATTGATAAGGGATAACTTATAGTTCGTGTTCTAATTAGTTTTTTTTAATAATTTGTTTTCTATCATTTAATAAAAAATAATGGTTTACAACATTAAAATAATTGTCTAATTGTATAAATTTATAATTTTATTCTTGTGATATTTTAATATGTCTAATTAAACTCATCAATTAATGAGGCGTTTTCATTTACATTTTGGCATCGAGGTAAATGTAGCCATTATTTTTTATCAAGATTACAATTATTTGTAATAACTTTTTTCTTGAGATTTTCGATAATTATAAGGTATCATCCGATAGTATATTCATATACAATTTGAAGATACCTCAATACGAATAAAATTTAACAAAAATAAATTGAAATTATAAAACCTCAAAAAAATCATCTTAACTTATTACCAAGAAATAAGTTAGAGTAGTAATAAATTCATACAACGATGTAAATTAATCAATATTGTATCACAGTTTTTTAATATAATTCGACTTATACTTATTATATTTATACAATAAAACTAAACAATTTATAAAATTCTAAAATGGTATTCTTTCGAGTTTATTGAAAAAAGTTATGAAAGTGTTTCCTAAAAAAGTTATAAAAAAATAAAGCAAGTGTTTCCTATAACTTAAATCTTGAAAACTACTTCCAAGGTGTTGATGAAATTTGTACAGCTTATTAAATTAGGAACATTTCTAAATACTACTCAAATTACTTTTAAATTGTTTAATTTTGATTCACAATTTTAATTGATTATTTTAAAACAAATATTAAATTTGTACCCTCAAAAACACATTTTTGAATAAATAAGTACCTATTAACTTTTCGCGTTTTGTATTTTTTTTGTTTACTTTTTAAATAAAGCTTCAAAAAGAAATATAACGATATTTGATACAGTATGTAACTTTTACTGAATCGTTAAGTCTGTATGAAAGTGCAATTTGCAGACATCCTGAAATACACTTTTAGTTTTTCAACATAAGTGAAATTTTAATTAAAAAATAATAAAATTGATAATCTTAAACAAATTTCCTACAAATTGAATGCGATGGTAATTACAGTTGGTCAGCATGTATGTGTATCTTTTTACAGCTCGCCCATTGTTTGACTGTGTTTCACGGAATTATGTACAAAACATTGGTTTTTTAAATTGGTTAGAATATTTCCGTTAGCCAGCAAATCGGAATTAGGTTTTACAAAAATATTCCTTCTACTTGTCGCTGTAGTGATAGGAGTTTCTGACCAATTTCAAAAATTGTATACACAATTTTTTTTTTAATTTTTATAAACTGCTTAAGAAGTTTTGTAGGCGAGAAAATTAAAACAATCTGAACTGGTTTTTTTGATATTTACCGATTTTTTGCTTATGATCTCATAAGTTTTCTTTGATTTACACCAAAATGCTATAAGATCAAAAGTTATTTTACATTATCGGTGCACTTTATTCCATTTTTTATTAAATTGACAAGAAAATTGCATAGAGTTCATTAAACGAAAAAATCGAAAAATTGGAGTATGTTATTAAACTACATTTGGCTGATTATACCAACTAAAAAGACCAACTTTTCAATTGTTTTTGTTCAAAATGTATTGAGATAAACGTACTTTGTATAGAAATATCCGACGAACTTTGAAATTCAGCATGAACAGCCTGTACACATAATCGAATATTTCCCTAAAACAAATAGTTATTTATGCTAAATCCAGTTTAGTCTAATGTTAAAAAAAAAAATCATTCCCTCTCCGTCCTACGTTAAATTTATTAATAATTAGTATAAATATATTCTCCTCGGTTAATTAAATTAGACTGTACGATGTAGGCATTAATACAAACAATAGTTTTCCTCCATTATGTTGTTACGTCAATTTTAGTGCAATTTGTTTTCTTAATTGTTACATTAAATTTAGACTTAAAAAACTCGGAAAAACTGCATTACATAAATATAAAAACTATCTTGATTGTCACATAATGACAGGGTGCTCGAGGAAAAATCTGTAATTCTTGACAAAAAATTGTTGTCAGATTATAACAATCATCCTGTTTACTGAACGTGAAGGAGAAAGTATAATAAGTAACATATGGTCAATGTCAAGGTCATCAGGAAGAATGACTGCTATTTACTTTAACACTTCCGGGAAGTTCTTTTGTGTCATTCACGCAGCCCTCCTTATCACGTCATTTTATACTGCTTACTGCAGCAATATTGCACAAACCTATACTTTAATTTTAATGATAGGGATTTAATAAATTGTTCATTGTTACTGGAGCAGAATGAAGTAAGTAAATATTTTATTTCATAATCAATTCAAATAAAAAAATTGGAAAAAACAAAATTTAAAGAAACTCTTTTTGTATTCATACAAAATTAAATAAGTTTAAGGAATTAAAAAATAATTAATTTAAACTATCACCTTATAAAATTGTTTCAGACCTAATTATTAATAATATATAAATAAACTAATATAAATAAAATTCATAACGGGATAAGCAAGACAATATAAATAAACAGTTACGTAAAGGACAGTAAAATATGCAAATAATAGACAAAGAAATTAAAAATTAAACAAATTTTGATTCCGGAATTAGGTATCTGCATAGTATTAATTGTACCAGTGTTACCTATATCTTCGAGCAGGTTGTAAAATAAAATAATGTATCCAATATTTGATAGGTGAAAAACACACATTACAAAACTTTACTGTATGAACGTAATAAAGAAAGACGCCGGGTAGAACTGAAGTGCCGAGAGAGTGAAGCTAATAAAAGCCCTTTAAAATATTTAAACATTGGGGTTTTACTAGCAAGGTCGTGTCATTAATCGGAGTTTAGGCCTTATTTAAATGTGAACATTTACGTTGACATCTAAGGCCCATCTACTGCACGAGCGAAGCGAGTAGTATGTAAATATAAAACTATAGGATGTCCGATATAACTCACGCCTTTATATATACAGAGTATTTTTTTTTTTTTTAACTTACCACTTCTTTATTTAAAAGACGGAAAGAGATGTGCATAATTCATTATTCACCCGTTAGTGGGAACCTTAGAAAACCTAATTACAAACAAAAAACCTTCCCCTCTCTCAACATTCTATTTCTCAAATGGACACATATTATGGTCCGTGATACCTCAAATTATAGTGTTTCCGTTCGGCGGTGATACCCAGCGGATTAGGGTAGTTCTCGGAACTCGACTCGCCCTTCCGACCCTCTCGCCGGGACGACCGGTCATAAACAATGACTCACCTACTGGCACTGTCCTACACTACTACAACTTTTTTGATGTCAAGTTCAAACTTAATTATTGAATTATACATACAATTCTAAGGAAAATGAGCCCAAACGTGACCAAAATGCTTCATAAACTAGATTTAAAACACACAATTATATTACAGTAACCATGAGCTCTTAATTTTTTTAACTCTACAATATAATAACATGATACAGTTGCATTTTGGTCGCGTTTGAACTCATTTTCTTTAGAATATTATGAAGAAATAAACAAACTTGTTAAAAATAAATTTAAATAAAAAAAATAAAAAATTGGTACTGTGGGACAGCGCCAGTAGATGATCATTGTTTCCCACCGGCCTGCCCTGCGAGCGCGTTGGGAGGGTGAGTTGAGTTCCGAGAACGCTCCCTAACTCTCTAGGTATCACCGCCGATCAGAAAGACTATAAAGCCCTTTAAAAACCATAAATTTCTACTGTAAGAAAATTAAAATTTCCCGACCTATTCGTTCGCTACAGTCAACAATTTTATTTTCCAGAATTTTATAAAAATAGGTTATCGCTCTATGAAAATAGTATTTATTACCAAGTTCAATATTTAAGTTTGGACATAGTTAACAGCATATAATGGACAATTTTTAGTTTTAATGGACAATTTTTATAGTTTTAATGGACAATTTGTATAGTTTTCATGACAGTAAAACTAGAATAGAGAAACATTGATGTAAGTCTATAATATTTGTTACATGTGACTCTTCCTTGATTTTTGAGAATGTCTTTTCGTTTAATCTGAACTTCTATTTCTAACAAACAATAATTTAAGGTTGTTAGAACTGGTATAGTAACTTTATTTCTGCGAGAAAGTTTCATTGCAATTAATGGTAAGAAGTAAGTGGTTCCTTAGTGCCATCAACAAACCAAAAATGTCACTGTGCGATAACTTATTTTTTACAAAATTCTAGAAAATAACTTACAATGAGGACGAAATAAATAACTTTTACTTACATTTGTAAAAAGACGAACAATCCTGATTTCCAACCTCTTTTTTTTAGTTGCATCGATTTAAAATGTTTCTTCAGTTCTGAACTTAGAAACTCTTACGCTGGTTCAGCCAAATACCATTGCTGAATAAAGAAAAGGTTTGCTGTATCTGGGAATTTAGGAACTTAACAATCTGCATTGAATGATATAAAACATTACAATCAAATACGATATATCTAGGAGTTGTCATTAAAAAATATCATTTTACCCTACAGCCTAACAAATTATACCAAATAAACAAAAAAAAAAAAAAAAACACTTTTAAAGTTGTAACTCTATTCCGATTTCATTCAAATTTGGCGTTTATTTGAATAGCTGACTATTAAAACGTTTTATACAAATTTAATTTTAGTAAAACAAAAATTAAATGAATGAACAGATTTTAATAGAATTTAATTCTAATAGAATACCATACTGATATTGGTTTCAACAATTAAGTGTTTCTGTTATTAATGAATTCAGATAAAATGGTCAAAATCATAGAATAAAAAATAAGAATAAGAGAAAGATTTGCAATTTTTTATATACAAGTCATTAACGCCTACAACTGTAAAATTGATTTATAATTAAAAATAGGCTAATAGAAATATAAAGAGTGATTATTACAATTCGATCAATACATAGCTTTATATCATAGTCAATAGTACTTCAAATCTCGTTTGTCATATCTGACGTCAGGCTCTATGGGTCACATTGACTACTTGGGTTTTTTCATTGGCATTTATGTGAAAGATGATTACCAACTTTACAAAGTAAAACAAAATTGCATTATAGAAGACATTACGTTTTCTCCAATTATAAATTTCACTTTTAGCTACTGTATAGTACCTAGAACACTTGAAGAATACCATAGAACATTTAAAGATGAAGCGGTTTTCCGTAAAACTAAAAACTGTGCTGTTTTATAATAATTAAAAAAATAAAAATATAGTAAACAAGATTGATTACAAAACAGTGTACTATAGTAAATATCCTTCCGCCTATTTACAATATTCTATTTTAAACGGAAGTAAAGAAATTCCATATGCATTGCACAACTATACGCCCTCATAAGAATAAACTGTGCAAACATTGTACAAACTTTCTCACTCACTCATCCCCAAAACCAAGTAAAACCCATTGAAATTATCGTCACCAAAAATGTCAGTTCGTAGTTGTCAGACAAAAAGTAAAAATCATAGACACCATATGTTATAAAAAAAGAAAAATATATCGGGCATAAATGTGTTTTAATACTTTTGCATAAACACGTTCTCATCGTAAAATTAAAATTGAGTTTTTATTGATGGTGATCAAGGTGCACTTTGTTGTTGTTCATTATGCTTGAATCGTAATAAGTTTTTTTACTTATCGATTTGGATAATTAGTTTTCACATTTCACTAAATTTGGACGATATCGGTTGAGCCGATTTGGAGATAACGTCTTTTATTATAACCTCATATCCAATTTTTCTTACTTTTTTTTTACTAATAACTCACGAACCGTAATTTTTGAAAATGTGAGATTGATATATTTTGGGTCTTAGAGGCTACACTTGAGCAAAATTTGATGACTTCGTAAAAGTTGTTTTTGAAAACATTGTAATTTTCAGTTTTACCTTTACTCAAGTTACATCGGATTTTGAGTCATCGAAAAATAAAGATGAAAAAAAAGTAGATTACTGTTCATAATTTACAGAAAATTACAATAGAAATTAGTAACGGCATGACTCAAACACTAATGTAATCGAATTAAATCTACAATCTTATCTTTAAATGTTAGAATAAAACGTCCTCTTTCCTACTAAGTTTTAGTCGTTAAGTTTAACAATTAAAAAGTTGATCGTCATTTAATATAATAAATATATTTACAGAGCTCTGTTTTAAAATTTGACAGGTCGCATTTTTAATTCGCTCAACTGAATTACGTTTTCTCTTACTCTAGTCATCCAAAACCTTTCACCTAATGTATCACACGACTTTCTTTACCATGGAAGATATTTTGAGTTATTCCCCTCCTCCGGCTGGGAATAAAGAAATGTATTATAAAATAAATGGTGCCAAAACTTGCACAAACGTTCTTACAAACCCATTCACAATAGAAACCCTAACAAAACAAAACTGATAGTTACCAAAAATGTCAGTAAATCAAGAACGCAATAATAGATTTTGAAGATAACTTTAAACAATGTTTAAATATTTAAATCAGATGTAAAATTGCTTTACATGTGTCATAAACTCTTTTCAAGTTAAAATATTATAAGATGATATCAAGTTTCAATGATGACAGTAAAAGTTCGTTTTGCTTCTTTTTTTTGAAATTATTCCTTAACGGATATTTTCTATTATTTACAATTTTACACACAGGTTTGTGATGCGTTCGGAGGCACGGTCACCTAAGATGCGATTTGGGATCATCGCGGTTGTGTCTGTGGTTGCGGTTTGAGTTCCGAGAGGAACCTCGGTTGCCGCCGGGGTTCATCGTGGTTCAAACCGGATTCGAAGGTTCACGGACACACACGAAAGGCCTAGAGAAGTGACCCACATGTCCGCCGGTAGACTCTAGGACAGAGACGAAGATGGACAAGGAATAAGTTCGTGTCATTTTTTCACTTGATAGTTTCGTAAAATAATGTTCAGCTAAATTACCCGGATGAGTGGCGTTCTATGTTATTACCGGTACAATAAAGCTCCGGTTCTAGTAATACCCTATTTATACGGTAAAACTCCTAACTTAACTGGTATATGTCGGTTAAATTGATAAGTTTATATTTGGGTCCCATTATTATTTTCATTTATAAATAAAATAATTATCAAATTTGGTTGCCTTGTGTAATGGTTAGTTTGGTAGGGCTAGAGGAGGCTAAAGCGTAATATTTAAGTGGAGAGAGATCAGCGGACGTGGTTGCTTCAATATCCAACATTAAGGTCTTCGCAGACGGACGCGATACAGGACTCGGGACAAACCGAGCGATACTGAACTCGTACCGTTCGGCCTGTTTACCGAACTGTACGTTCACACACGCGCTGCACTCGGACGTTCGGGTTTTGGTAAAAATAACAATATAACTTCATTAAAAACTATATAACGTTATTTTATAAGAATTTAATATTTTTATTGTTGTCATGCGTGACAACAAATTTTTTTCACGAAATTGTCAAATATTTTGAGAAGGAATTTTATAAATACTTACCGAGGCTTATCATGTTCGTCCTCGTCCATAGCGAGCGACAAAACAATGCTTCTTCTTCTAAATGCTGATTCGTATTAAAAAAAAAAAGTAAACTAAATAATCAAACTACACTACATTCATAACTTTGGATGCGGTAAAAAAAGGTGTAAAATACTGAGCCCTGTATCGCGTCTGTCTGTGAAAGACTTTACTCTTGCTTTCTACCAACTTCCCGTTACAGGTCATTTATCTTAACTATTCCTCAAAATTTAAATAAAAAATTTAAAACCTATTTTTAGACGTTACTATTTATAATAATTTTATAATAATTTAGTTATAATAATTTCTTTGCCGATTTTTGTTTTTGTTTTTACGTATAATTCAGATATGGTTTATAACGCAATATGTTTTAACTTATTTTCCAGATATGGTGACCAATACGTTTTATTTAAGAATTTTAACAAAATTTGATTATAATTGTTATACAGATTTAAAGAAAATTATAATTTTGTTTTATGCAGGTCCTCTCAAATTTTGTTATCGAAATAATTATAATAAAAATAAAATAAAGTCCCAATATATCCCCGCATGCCAATTTCGATTAAAATCCGTCAAATTGTTTGAGTTGTAAAGGACTGCACACACGACAAACTGATTCTAAACAGATAGACAGACATTCAAAAATAACTTCTTTTTTTTGGATCCAGAAGCGAAAATTTCCCCAAAAAACATGGCACTTGTTTTTACACATAACATAACTTTCTTTATACTATTTTAGATAGTAAGAGTCTATACCTAATAATATGCCCAACATTTGATTCTTTAAAAGTTATTAACAAAAATAGGTGGGGAGTTTCAGACCTTATAATCATACTGAGTACACCTTAAAATATAAAATAATTTTGAATCTTAGCAACTGCTCCCCGTTTAGCGTCACTCAATGACTAAGCTAGAATAACAATTGACGTCTATAATTAGCCTATTTTCAAGACGCCTGATTTAAAGTCAAGGAAGTTTGATGTTACAGACGTTTAATTTTAATGAATACAAAGCTTTTTCAAGCTTGTTAACATGATCTGTTAATTGTAAATTGATTTGCCATCTGTCGGTATTTTGAATGGGTATTTTTTTACAAATCATGCCACGTGGAAATTCAATGAAATCATTACAAATTGCCAAGTCAACTGAGTTTGATTTCTTATTATAATCAATACTCCTTCAAGCATTCGTTTTAACTATTAACAATTAATGTTCTCGTTATTAAAAGATTATCCACAAGAAAAGTCAAGATTAAAATAGTTGATTTACTTTTATATTTTTTTAGATAATATTTATTATAATAGTTAATAAATAACAATATAATAGATAAACAAAATAGTGAATCTATCTTACAACTTATTAATTTCGATCCCAGCCATCGTCTTCAGTCATGAAAGATTGAAAGAACACATATATTAATAAGTGTACACATAAAACAATGTGTGTTTTAATAATTGTATAAATATAACTGTGTAATAAATATATCTGTTATAAAAAGGCTCAGGATAGTTAAATAAATTTTAATCTTGAAAAGATATAAAACTGAAACTTAAGAAATGTTTGGGGGGGGGCAGACAACTTAACATTTTCAAATGTAAAGCCCCATTGTATAATACATTATTTCAAAGGTTTTGTTTTTATAAAATAACTATGCAAAATAGAGGTTGCTCACTTATTCCAACATAAATGGGGCCAGATCAAATATTCAACCATTTATAATTACTTTAGAAGGGAAATAAAAGGGTTATTACATTAGAAAATTCTTAGTTGCTCCAAAAGAACTCGTTTTGGGGTTGTGGTGAATTTACCTTAAAATTTCAAGAAATAGTTTTTTTTTTTCACCAAAAAGTATTTCTAAAGTATCTGCTTTCTACCTTTTACTTTTTAAACGTTAATTAACGGTTCCGGAACTTTTTACATACTCTGTATGTAGCTTGTAGGCCTCAAAACAGCCATCGTGGGGGGTATAAAATGTGTATTTTCTTCTGTGAAGGTTAGATTAGATTAGGTTAAACTAAAAGTACAAGGGTTAAACTGGCTCAAGGCACGGGTCCAGAGGCCTGTTGTGCAACTATCCCTCTTAATTCTAGTTCATTAGAGTAGTCTCCTTTACTAATTTTAGTAGCCCACTCACTAACTCATCTATTGAGAGTTCAAAGCTGTTTGTGAGACAAAAACCCTATCTATTAAGTAACCAAACAAAAATTATGTGAGGTGATGTGTCCTCATCCATCCTACAAATTCTAAGCATAGTTTTGGCGTGGTATGGTCCTATCCTGTGCAAATTCATTCTCATACCACAGTGTCTCTTGATTTTTCTGAGTTGCCCCCTACCCAAGATAGTACTGTTGCGCCAGGTCCACCTGAAGCGACTTTGTTTAGAAATAGTTTGCTGTGGGAGTGCCTTCTAAAACTATCCAAACTTTGCTGATATTAAAAAAAAAAAATTATGGCCATCTTAGCCAGACTCAAAGGACTCCCTACTAATGGCTTAGATTCTATCAACTCTGATGCATATCCCTTATAGCCAATGTATCTACCTCATAGAATTCCCTCATCTTCTTTTAGCCCCGGTAGTCAATAGAAAGTTACCTGGTTTTGCAGAAACTGAAAAATTCTCAGACCAAACTCAATTTTGTGTTGATGTCGGCAAGTGTTTTAATAAATGTCTGACTGTTGGTGTACATAAGAATACGATATTTTTTAAAAAGTCCATTTTATATTCTCTTGGACACAATTATTCGTGGCCATCACAAGGGAATCGATCGCCTCAACTCCGGTCTCAGTCCATATACGCCAGCATTCCGTAGTTTTGTAATCATCAGTGCACCACATCAGGTCCTCTGAGATAACAAATAGACGATATTTCTCCCCATAGGGCATCTCAACTTTAAAGGGTTTCGATCATTTTTAAAGGCTGTAATTTATTGGTGTTCATCTGAAGAATTGGGTAGTCAATTGTTCTCGTATTCCCCAGGCATACTCCAGGAGTGAGATTATCCAGAAGCCGCTGCACTTTAGCCTATAGGCTGCCTTGCCTCCACCTTTATAAATAAATCGATTGGTGAGACAGTGTGTAACACCCAGTGTTATCGTATATTAGAATAATTTTAACTTTTGTAACTAAGATTTTATTGTATTAAATTATCTATAATAAAACAAACAAAAATGATATTAATCAAGTTTGTTTTAACATTTACATATTACAATAGTTAGAGTATAGATCAGAAGAAGTAAAGGCACAATAATTGAAAAGTTTATTTTATTTGACAGTACATAACATGAGCTACTTGAGGCTTTAACATGAGAATCGTCCCTCAAATCAAAATACGGCAACTCTCAAACTAAAACCATATATATATATATATATATATATATATATATATATATATATATATATAACCTCTTGTGATTTTAGTTACTCTAAATAATATTTTTATTTTGTTGGAAATATTTTATCAATAAAAAATGTGTTGTTTATGAAATATCAAAATATATTAAGAACATTAATTTCGTCTTAATTGCTAGTAAAAAAATTGTTAAACTTGGGAACTACTGCACCGGTAAAAGAAATGTAAATTACTAACAATACTGCCGCTGAAAATTTAAGAACATGTCTAATGTTTTGGTGTTCGTGTTACTCTTAAAAAATACTAATATTGTTATAATTTGGGAATTACTGAATAAAATGTAATCGAACAATGAGTAAAAACTGATTAGATATCGTAAAATACACTTGGAAAAAATGAACAAAATGGGATTTTAGGTTCTTGAGTTTCAAACAGACATACATTTATATGATGCGTTTTATATATCCTATAATCATATATTATTAAACATAAATATATGTATATTATTATACATTTTACACTAAATTTGTTTTAGTTTTCCCCCTCTTTTTTTCATTATTAATTTTTGTTTTAATTTAAAAAACTAGGCATCTCATAAGGTACTGTCTGTGCTAAGGTTGTCACCCCAGGCTTGAAAAAAGAGGGGAAACAAAACAGAAGAATAATCACAAGATATACACATATAATGCTATTTATAATTGTTCAAATGCAACAATAATACTACAAGTAATGGTATTGATAGAAACTAGTATTTCTACCTAATTTTGAACTAAAATAAAATGCATTACAGACTTACCAATACTAAATAACAAATGACACCTTTGTTTTTCTAATTGGGCACTACCAAATTCGGAAATTGTTTATATTTAAAAATATCCAGTTTTAAAATATATTCCTAGTTTTTTCACGTAAGGAATACAAATTTATAATATTTAAGAAACAACTAACTGACCTCTGTTTTCCGACTTTATTAAGAAAACCGCCTTATATAACAATCTACATGGGTGGCAAATAAAAAGGTAATTAAGAAAAGAAACATCTTGGGTGTCGTATTATATTGGTACTGTGAAACCAGTTCCGCCCGGGTGTTTCTATTATTGAACTGAAAGGTCACTTGTATGTAAGGCCAATACACAAGAATTTAGCACTCCTGTATTGTATATTCGTGTATTGTCATTATACTTCCTTATTGAAACAGCAGGACTTTTGGCCTAGAACCTTCCTTTGTATTCAACGGAAAGTGGGAGCTACTTTATTAGGCGGACATAAGGAGCTCTACTGGAGTCAATCATACTTATAAAAAGAAAACAAATTGTAATAAAACATTTTAAAATACAATAGCAAACGTTGCTGATTTAGGGACGAGTTTATGTCTCTAAAATAATTCAGAACTAATTTTTTGAACGAAAGTCGTACATTTCTACTTTTACTTTTGGTATTAGAGACAAAGATCAGGTTTGGATAAATAAGTAATCGTTATATACAATTTTAGAATAAAGTATTCCGCTCGGAGGAGACTATTGAAGCGAAACATTTGACGCTCATACAATACAATACTTCATGGGAAAGTGATACATTTGGCAGCTTTTTTTGTTTGTTTTTCACACTCTCAAAGTTTTAGCTAAATTACACTTTAAACATCCCATACATGGAATTTTTAACAAATTTGTAAAATTGTTTTGTCTTCAGTATCTTTTTAGACCGGGTTAATAGCCAACTTTTAATTGTTCTTCAAATTCCGAATTTTTAGGTAATTTAATTTAAGCCTACTGTGCTATAAATAATTATCAAATTTATTCAACTTCCTTAAATTTAATTTTTATAAAATTAGACAGTTTCTATTTTCTTACACCCGGTACCCCAAATTGTTGTTAATTTATGAGCATAAAACATCTACGTACTAAATTTGGTACAACATTGGTTCAGTAGTTTAGGATCCAGAGAAGGCATGCCTGGATAATTAAATGTTATAAACAATTAACTCTTGTAATAATTTTGGTTATTCTCTCTATTAAAAGATTTCAATGTTATAAATCAGATTTAATTAATTATAAAAACTTAAGGCACGATAAATTTAGTTATAGGATAAATTCGTTAGTTCAGAAACGTACAAGATTTAAGATTACATACTCTATCTGTTAACCCGGCATATATTATTAACTTGTTGAATGGAAACATGACTGTTAGATAAGGTCATGTCTCTAAAATTACTAACAGAAATTAGGTTTATTAAATGTACAATATGTCTACACAAAATGGAATCTTAAATGGAACAGAGATATCATGGAATCATTATATAATGGTGTCTACATTGAAGTAGATTGGTGAATTAAGGCAGACCTGGATCTCATCAACAGAATGGATACTACGGTTTTACTATTAGTTTTATGGTAATAAATAAATAAATTAAACATGAAAAAATGATTTGCAAAACCATTGCATAAATTTTCACAATTATCCATCCTGAAACCAAAAAAAAAGCAAACAAAATTTTGCCAACGAAAATGTAAAAAAAGTTTAAATGAACCTCAGTATTTAAACAAATATTGTTTTTTTTTTTTAATTTTTTTTTTAAAGTCTTAATTTGCTTTGTTATGCGTAAACTTGTGATTTTGTTCACGGATTTGGGGTAATTAATCTTCAAATTTCATCAACATTTTAACGAAATCTGTACAACCTATTTTGAGGTACAACGTTTTTATAACAACAAATCGCCTATTTTTGGTTTTTTAACGACAACTCAAGAACAGACATTTCTAGAAGGTGACCAATAAGTTTTGTTTGAGTTTTTAGAGACTATACTTGAGAAAAAGTTAATCAAAATCATAAAAGCCGATTTTGAGAAAATCGTATTTTGTGGTTTTTTTTTTTACATAAACTACCTCTAATGTTGAATTATCGAAAAAAAATGGGGGAAAACTTAGAGATATGACCAAAATATATACAAAAATTAATAAAAATTCGTCCACCCGTTTGGACTGTAAAATACTGCATACACCATATACAATAGGAGATAAACGGAGATCAATAATATAAAAACACATTCTAAAGATAGACAGGTGATAGGGTTTTAAGAGCTATATTTTTGTAATTAGAGAATCTCATAAAGGGTATACCTGCAAAAAAATCGTCATAGATTTTTCTAAATCACAACTTTCTCTATAATAGGAATATGTGAGTAAGGTAAAACTGTAAATAATGTAAGAAAATCTCAAACATTACTGTAAATGATACGAATTTCAGTATATTTACCAAGAAAGCTAAATAAAATTTATCATTTTCCTTATCCAATATTGGTTTTTTAAGGCGTTTTAATAAAATGTATTGGTATATTTGTTATATCGCAATGTATGAGTAATTTATTTGTTGCAGCTTAAAACATTAATTTGCGACTTTGTTTATCGGACAAGCGCATATACTACAGATGTGATAGAATTTTATAGACGCTAGAAAGAGAACCCTGCAACAAAGGAAGGGCTATGTGCACATAAGCATCGTTGAGACCTTCTACTATTCAGCATCAAGGTAGGATCTGCTGGACCTAACAGAAACTCTCAACAAAACTTCCATCTAACTAAAGGATAAGTCCTTGCGTATATGTTCTTATTATAAAGTATTTGTTCACCATACTTTTCCAATTTTATTGGCACGCGATATCATAAATTTAATTCCCAATTTAGAATATTTTTATATTTTTCATGTATTCATTATTTTAAAGTAAATATAATTTACCTCAACAGTTGCTTAAAAATCAGCCTTTAACGGTAGTCTCACAGGTAAATAAATAGTTTGGTAACTTTTTTAGTTTTTAACCGATTATTAAAATTCGGAATTAATAATTTTCACCAAAACTAAAAGCCTCATGTAAAGAACTAATAAATGAGTTCCTTAAAATAATTATAAAAACAAACAATAAATAGTAATAATAAAGGTCTAGCTTGTATAGTTTTTGAGATGTCTGAAATTAGGTTAAATTAAGTTTAAATCGCGTTAGACTATTCTTAAAATAAAATGGCTATTTTTTCTGTTGTTCTTTAAAAGAAAAAATCTTTCAGTTATCATTGCATTAAAAACAAGGAACAAAATAACATAAAATATAGACCACTGGTCTTCGAATACTCAAATAGTGTCAGAGCTGGAAAAGAATAAGAGTTCGTGAAGAGGAAACTGATAAAGAGGTTTGAAAGAGAGGAATGTAACCATAGACTACATGAAGAAAAGTTGTGATCGTTTCTATTTTGTGTTCAATTGTATCAGGAACTACTTGAAATATCATCTTCAAATTTTAACTCCTTTACGACTGTCTTTGCTCATTTTTTATGCCAGGTTTTAAGATTTAGTTTATATTTTATAAAAATTGCTTGTTTCCATGATAATCTTTTTGAGTTAATGTTGGAGGTTTTAGAAGGGTGTAGTTTAATGTCCCTCAAAAATTCGGCTCGGTAGCTTTTGTGGAACCTGTGAAAAAGGTACATAATAATGTCTAACATAACATGGGGAAGTTACAACTGTGCGAATCTCCAACATTATTTCATTCAAATCAACAATATTGTCTCAATACACATTGTAAATTTACAAATTTGTAAGAATAGACATTATTAGAGAATATAGAGGTAATTGTTCTGAAATAGTTATCGATTATATAGTAAAAACTTTATTTCGAAATGAGTAATTCATTGAGATATTGGTGATGTTTCATAGAATCCAAAAAAGTATATAACCGACATCCCACAAAATTTGTTCTGATTAAAAAGTAGTAAAAGTTCTGAAAAAGTAAATAACCGACAAACTAGGAAACATGTTCTAAATTAAAATTCTGCTAGAGTTCATAAAAGTAAATAACCGACATCCTACTACATTTGCTTTGACTAATATATCGTAAGAGTTCAGGAAAAGTAAATAACCGTCAACCGAGAAAACTTGTTCTAATTAAAATGCCGTAAGAGTTCAGAAAAACTAAATAACCGACATCCTAGAAAGTTTGTTATGATTAAAAGGGAGTAGGAGTTCAAAAAAAGTAAATAATCGACATCCTTTAAAACTAGTTCTAATTAAAATGGCGTATGAGTTCAGTCAAACGAAATTAAAAACAATCTGGAAAATTTGTTCTGTTCAAAATAATGTAAGCTTTTAGAAGAGTAAATAAACAAGAATATGTTTTCCGATTAAAATACCGTAACAGTATTTATTGGTTATAAAGTAAATAACCGATATTTTAGAAAGTTTGTTTTGATTAAAATACCGTAAGAGTTCAGATAAAGAAAATAACCGATATTTTAGAAAGTTTGTTTTGATTAAAATACCGTAAGAGTTCAGATAAAGAAAATAACCGATATTTTAGAAAGTTTGTTTTGATTAAAATACCGCAACAGTTCAGATAAAGTAAATAACCGATCTCTAGAAAGTTTTTTTGATTAAAATACCGTAAGAGTTCAAAAAAAGTAAATAATCGACTTCCTTTAAAACTAGTTCTAATTAAAATGGCGTATGAGTTCAGTCAAACGAAATTAAAAACAATCTGGAAAATTTGTTCTGTTCAAAATAATGTAAGCTTTTAGCAGAGTAAATAAACAACATCCCCCTGATAAATAAACAAGAATATGTTTTCCGATTAAAATACCGTAACAGTATTTATCGGTTATAAAGTAAATAACTGATATTTTAGAAAGTTTGTTTTGATTAAAATACCGTAAGAGTTCAGATAAAGAAAATAACCGATATCTTAGAAAGTTTGTTTTGATTAAAATACCGTAACAGTTCAGATAAAGTAAATAACTGATATTTTAGAAAGTTTGTTTTGATTAAAATACCATAACAGTTCAGATAAAGTAAATAACCGATCTCTAGAAAGTTTGTTTTGATTAAAATACCGTAAGAGTTCAGAAAAAGTAAATAATCGATATCCTGGAAAATATGTTTTGTTTAAAATCCCGTATAAGTTCAAAAAGTAAATAACTGACATCCTAAATAATTTGTTTTGATTAAATCCCGCATGAGTTCAGAAAAGCAAGTGACCCACATCCTATAAAGTTTGCTCTGATTAAAGTGTTTAAAATTTTAATTTTCAACACTTACTAGCTAAGCCAGTGACATAAGAATAGTTTTAACATTGTTCTTATGGAATAAAAAGCCAAAATTGAATCAGGGATGTGTTGGTTCTTTAACAACAGGATTATCAATAAAAGATATGAAAATGAGAACTGTGTTCAAATATACATATTATTTACTAATTTCTCAATTTCCAAATCATAAGAGTCTAATTTTTTTCTAATAATGATAATGACATTTTAAAGGATAATATATGTTTTCAATCAAATAATTAGTGTTTTCTTAACAAAATGTCGTCACTTGCAAAGATAAAATGTCATCATAAATAATGTATGTGTAAGTTATATAACACGTCGGTATAGTAAAGCCTTTAATTGAAATAACGATGTAATAATAGCAGTGGTAGCTGGAGAATTTCATAATGTTGGAATATTCCGTTATATTACATCAGAAGCTGCTGGTATACCCTTGCATAGACTGATCAGCAAATGGTTGAAGGTATTAAAATAAATAAAACCGTTGCAGTAAACTGATTTGACATTGAGCCAGGTAGTGATTGTATTTCTGCCTTAATGCTTTGAGTTTTTAAGTGCGGTTAAATGATACTGTTTCTACAAGAGTGATAGAAATCTTGGTGGTTTTCGTTTCAAACCTTTTTATTCATAAATAAAAGGATGTCTTCAGACGTTTGTTACACTTCTTATGTGTGATCTCTACAAACTAAACAGCTCCAGAATATAGATTATGTGTTCAGTATACATGTGTTTCAGCTTTGAAATTATGTAATAAAAAAAGTATATTTTTGTATTTGACTACGCAAAGGAAAATTTTGTTTTGGAAAAAGTATCGTGTTTATTTCAAAGTTTGCCTTCTCTAGGAGCTGAAACCAAAATCTATTTGAGTTCAGGATTCCATATCCTCTTTTTATGTGTTCTATGAAGTTCGATTTTGGAATTGCAACTTGTAAGGAAGACAATTTTGAAAAATAAAAATTTCAATTAGTTTTAACAAAAATTAATAAGATTGATATGGAAATTATGTATTAATGCCATAGTTAGGCGACTTACTATTATTAATAATTACACTATTTCTGTTGTATACTGCACATCACAATAGAACTCAACACATATAATATGTACACGGACAAAATGGTTAGGTACATTATAGTTTACGAGTCGGGTTTTTTTGTAAAATGAGTAGCCTAGTGGACTAATAGTCTTCAGGTAGATCACACTATCGAGTGGGATGTTTCTTTAGTTTGGTGATATAAACAATTAGAGGCAAACTACGATTAATTCTGCATAGAATAGATGGTGTATTCTTCTATGATATCAAGTGTTCTACCTCTGTATATTATTTCCAAGTTCTTTGCTATGTATGTGTGATTGGTGGATAGTAAGTGTCTGTTGATCAGTTTTTGTTGTAATATTATTTTTGCGAGGAAGATATTCTTTGAAACGAGTTTAAAGTTCCTGTCAGTTTGTCCAATGTAATGTTTATTACAATCAAGATCAGTTGGGGATAGTGCAGAGGAAGCAAATCACAAGTTCCAGAAAGCTATTGATAAAGTTAGTATCTGGATACAAAAATGGAGATTAAGATTAAATGAAGCAAAATCAGGCCATGTAAATTTTATCAACAGAAAGATAAACCCAACACAGGTTATAATAAATGGACACTTAGCCCCTGGAAATACAGCCAAGTACCTAGGAATGACACTTGATGCAAAGACTCATGGAAGGAGCATGTTAAGAAGAAGATTACAGAGCTCAATATTAAATTCAGGAAAATGAATTGGTTGTTTGGTAGGAGATCAACATTAGATCTACACAATAAACTTCTAGTATATAGGCAAATATTAAAACCAATTTGGACTTATGGGATACAGCTATGGGGCTGTACCAGGAAAACAAATGTTAAAGGTATTCAAACATTCCAAAATAAGACTCTGAGGAGCATGGTTAACGCGCCATGGTTCGTGCGAAATGATGATCTCCATCGTGATCTCGGGATGAGTACTGTCTCAGAAGAAATTAAGAGATATGCAATCATGCATAAGAATAGACTGCAAAAACACGAGAACCGTGAAATTCTTCCTGTAATCAACAACACAGAAGATGTGAGGCGCCTGAAACGAACTAAACCTCTGGATTTGTTGAACGAGATTGTGTAAATAAGTAACCGCGTGAACTTTGTGTGTAAAATATAGGACTCCATCAGTGGATGGTGTTCCAAACACTGCTTTCTTTAATATGAAATGTTAATTACTTGATAAGGCAAACTTAGTTGTAATTATTATTAAATAAATAAAAAAACTACAAGATAACTTGTATATTCCAAAGTTTCAGTATGGGTCCTTAGTTATGATGCTCCTCTTCAGTAGGTGGATAAGACTATTTGATGACCTGTGTGCTATTTTATAACCTTTTTTGATGAAGCTATTGTGTATGAGGTACTATTACATTTGAATTGTTTGGGTGGCTGGGAAAATGTAGTACTATTTTGTTTGTTTATTTTCTTTCCATATTTGCGTCGACTGTCAATCATAGAAGACCCACGAAGTAAAATAGAATAATTCAATAAAGTAAGTTGAAGGCAAACCTGGAATTAAATATTTACAATGCTAGTAGTGTACTGTGTTCTGGGGTTTTCATTAGAGAGTCTATAACTATGGATACCATTGTTGGTATTCTTCAATAAGTGTTTGACGCTTCTTACCTCTGTAGGATATGCACGTTGTCTCTATGCTGCAATATGTTTGATTGGTGTGTATATTAACAGTATGTTACCGGTACATGTTTCTTTCAATAAAACACAATACACCAGGTATGGGCATAAAAAAGAAGGGATATGAACTTATGGGGATTTTGTTTAGTGCCGTTGGCGGATCTAAAAAGAAAAGAAAACACCATGGGTATAAATAACAGTAATAACAATTTTTACTATAATACAAGATGTAACAAAAAATTAAATTGTTGTCGAATTAATCATTTAAATAAAATCTTTTTTATATTTTGTTTTACTTGTCTTTTCCAGGCGTTTACTTGATTCAAAGGAAACGAATATTATTCACCTTTATTTTATAACATACATAGGGTACATACGCACGACGATTCGTCACATCCTTTGTTAGTTGATGATCAGCTTTTCCAAGCATGATCGCCAATCTCTAGTACAAGTTAAGTAACTATATTGTGTAGTTTATATATATATATATATATATATAGATATATATATATATATATATATATATATAGTAGAATAAATATTCATTTGTATTGAGTGGAACACAGGGAAATTCTTCCACTTAAGCTGAACAAAAATATTAATAATATTATAAACTTAATCTATTTATAATTAAAACATGCTGAAATAAAATAAAATAAATAATTTTTATCAAAACTTATGCAACTTACAAATTTGGCATATATGTAGATTTTTACAAATAAAGAAATATATAAGTAAATACAATGTGTGGTTGTTGTTTAAGGTTAAAAAAAAATCTTAGTCATCGTCGTTATAAGAAACAGTGTAACCCATAGTCCTCGAATATTCTAATAGCATCAAAAGAGAATAAAAGTTGGTCAAGAGAGACCCGATAAGGAAGATGTAGATCCAGCTAGTATCCTCGGGATTGCCATACTTAGTATTACCTGTGGGTAAATACAAAATATAATATTATTCATAAAAGTTTAATTACATTATGCTAATCATTTGTGTAGTTTTTGCAGTGATGCCTTATTTTTATTTTCAAGCTTCTTTCCTTTAAACCATCATGAATAAATTTTTGAACATTACATAAATATAAAACAACTCTTAATCCAAAAACTTTAGTATAGTAATAAAAATACCAAACATACTCTATTCTTTCCCTTTTTAGTTTCTTCTTATTTTACTTTTGAAATCACATCTTGCCCATCCGTTTACACTAAGTATAGAATGGTTACGGCACACCACCATCTAGTGAATAACAATTAATTGTATTCTTTTAAATATTTCACAATTTATATTAATTACTTACTAAACAATATTATCTACCAAAAATTTAATGTTATCTTGGATATATTCTCATTTAGTTTAGCGCTACAAAATATTATAATTTTCTTAATTTAGTAGGTTTTAAAGCTGGTATTTTAATTTTACCTGTTGGACTTCTACTGATAAAATATATCTCTTTTCCACATTTCTATTAGCAAATCTGAATATAACAACATTTTGTTCTTAGAAGTTTAAGTATTGTTTTGCACCTTCATTTATCTTTGTCATTTTGTTAAATTCACAGTATATTTAAAATTGTAGTAGTTATTTATGTCGATTTAGAAAAGAAAGGTAATAAATCTAATACATTTTAAAAATCTTACTACTTTATTATGAGTACTCTGGTTTATATAAATAAATATTGAGCTTACCTTGTGAGATAATATTATAAAAAACTCAAACACAATTATAACAAACAAAGTTGTTATATATTTATTTATATTTATATTTAAATTAATTTACTTAATTTGTTTTGAATTATGAAACATTTATGAATTTACTTTTAAACTTAATCTTTATTAGCCACACTTAATTTGCGCTAATCTATTTCTGGCAATTAATTTTATTTGATTTCTATCGAAATCTTACCAAAACTAGGATGGTTGAATTAAATTAATTCCACAAACAACTTCTACTTTTTAACCATCTTCTGGATTTATTCTCATATAGTTATTTATATATCAAGAATCACATTCAATTAAATATTCATATCAATCTTAAGACTTCTCATTCTTTCACACTTTCATTCTTTAAAAACTAATTTATGCTAATACACATTATTTAATTGTTGACAATTTTAAAATCTTAATTTATTATTCAATTCACATAAAAAAACTCTACGAATGTCTCTACAGATTTTGTCTTAATGTTCTTATTAATTTTATAGCAAATCTATTACAAAACAATTTTCTTTAATTTAATTATATTATTTTCAAATTACTTTTATTTTGCCGGCTAGCTCAATTACTTTCTCTTAATTTAATTTATAAAAACTTTACTCTTAATCTCGGACATGGGAACTTTTATGACTCATCAAAGTGAAATACTAGATTCTAAATGATTAATAATTATAAATTTTGGTACTTATCAACAGTTACGCCTCGTCCTCTTTTGGCACTTGTACACAAACACAATCACCCACTGCTTTTATTTATTTAATTTCTCTTTCTTCACTAACGACGCACTAAACACATGTATATCCTTATCCTGGGAGGTCGGATGCTGCTTCCTGGTTCCTTGACGAATGGTGAATCCCTTGTATTACTTCCGCTAAACGCTGCTTGGTCTCCTAACTCGTTCTCAATTTAACTCTTAATTCGACGCGATGATTCTCTCCTCTTCCTTTACAACTTTAATACTCCTTGACTTTAATTATTATTACAAAAACAACAAAAACTACTAACTTTTGTGGCAACTCTGCCTTTAAGTTATTCGACGACTTTGAATTAAACCCTCAGGTTATCAGTTTAAGACTTTTAACACCTCCTTACTCTGATTCCCAGCTACAGCCAAGACCTACAGATTCTCACCCCCAGTTTTAGACTGACTCTTCTTCCCGTTGGATTTTGCCACTCCCGATTTCCAAGTTCCGCGTCTTCCTCACCTATTGGTCTATATCTAATTTTTGAAACTCAGGTCTCTTCTGATTGGACATCCAAACTTTCTAAAAACGTTACTTTTTTTTACGTACGTTGACTTCGCCCCTCGGAGATACCGTTAGGTACTTACTTTCTCATTTTTTCTAGGTTCCCTGTTTATGACATACAGCTGCCTTTGGTAGCAAAACTCCGTTATGTTTGTGCCTTTTTTTATGTATGTCGGCGAACTTTCTTCCATCAAAGAAAACAGAATGTTTTCTTTCCTTGTATTTGTCACGTTCTTCAAATTAGTACCGTTATCTCCCCAACTTAACTTTGCAGCTGCTATTTGTCGGTATAGTTTGCTTGGTAACATGTGTTTTGTCCCAATTTACTTATTCTTACAATTATTTATTAATATTAACCTTTTTATCGATTATTATTATTTTAATATTTTATACTAGACATTAATTAATTATTTATCAATTGTTGATCCTTTGAGATCGTTATACAATATCTCACAAAAATTACGCTTACTTAATCAATCACGTTTCAACGACAAAGTCGCCATCCTCAGTGATACATGAGCTACAATATCTAAGCTATAATAAAAGGATTTCGACTTTTGAAACGCGTTTGTATAAGTAAACGTAATTTTTGTGAGATATTTTGTTCGAGTTTAATTCTATCTACTCTATTATTTATTACTTAACGTCGTAAAATTAAATTCTCTTGTCAAATAAAAAAAAAATCAAGTACCTAAAATTTTTAAACTTAACACTATACAAACAAAAAATCCACTTATTTATGTCAAAATCTTCAGAAAACCCACTTGTACAGATTTAAAATACAAGCTACTTCACATAAATAGTTCATTCACATTATGTTACGAAAGCCAAGGAACCAAATGAAGAATTATACACCATAAAATACATATTCAACTTTTTATAAATGATTATGACAGTTTTATAATATAAAACAAACAACATAAGCAAAAAAAGTTTATAACAAATATAACCAAAGAAAACATTAAAAACATGTTTTGCAACATAATCCTGCATCAATAATTAATGATTTGCTTATTTATTTTATTAAGAAACCCATTATGGGGAAAAAACCTTTATAAATTTACTTAAAGCATTATTCAAGTTTTTATATTATTATATAAAATATTATGTGGATAAACTGGTCATCCAATTCACAAAGATCTAAAGAACTGAGATCAAAGGCTTATAATGAAGGTATATTGTTAAGTTTTTTTTTTTTTTTTGTTTTTTTTAAGTTGCATGTTAAGAATTGCAACATAATTGAGCAGTGAAGAACGTGTTTCTGGAGATGCCTGGGGGGGATTTAAGAGGAAGGCCCAGGCAAATATGGATGCAGGATGTGGAGGAGGATCAAGGGGAGCTGAAAGATAGAAGATGGAGAAAGAAAGCGAAGGACAGACGACCTTGGGCGAAGAGATGTTCTGGAGGACAGAACTCTACAACAGGTGTATCGCCGAAGAGTAAGTATATTTTACAAACACAATCATATCCAATTGTTCCCCTGGTTACAAATCCTTTTGTTGTCAAAAGCTCTTTTTTCCTTTTTCGAATTAATTTCATAATTTCACTAGTGTGGTTCTTTACTAATTTGACTTTTTCACATATACAGTATAAAGCAAGTTATGAGTTGAGTTTAAAAAAAAAAAATCCTTCTTTTTTCACATATATCTGTTTTGAGATCCGCTGAGACCAAAAAGTGGTGTTTAGAATAACGTCTCTCTGTCTGTCAGTCTGACTTCTTGCGTCCATCATCTCTTGTTTGTGGAGAGCTCTACAGCCTAAAAAGGCGTGAATTGATTTTAATAAAATTTGGTATGTAGGCATAGTTTGCCCATCACGGGAACTTTCATTATTATTTGAAAATTAAAAATTAAAAATAGCTGCCATACGAAAAAAACATGTAGTTACGATTTTCGCAAAATGGGCTCTTACGATTTTAATCAAATTTTATTCGAGTGGATACTGTTAGGACACAAACAAAATTTGTGATGGCCGTCTCTCTAAAATTACAGTCCATCAGTTATTGACAGAATAAAAAAAATTGAAATCAATAATAATAATTACTCTCTTGTTGTTTAAAGGTGTAAAACTTTTTGGTCATCATCACCTTATAAAAAAAGAAGAAAAAATTATCATAAAATAAAGCCCTAGCCCTCGAATAATCTAATAGCTTCAGGGTCGGAAAAGAATAAGAGTTGGTCAAGAGAGACCGGATAGGTATGATAAAAGACAGGGATCTAACCCGATACTACATTAAAAAAGTGTAGATCCAGATAGGTCCCTTCGGAACTGTCAAGTCTGTACTCAATAAATAAAATATCCTTAGCGTAATAGAATAAATCCTGCCCACTGTGTAGTAAATCCTGCTAAACGATTTTTTATAGTATGTGTAGAGTTTTCTATTGCCGTAAGTCCAGCTTTCTTCATAAGGATTCCCTCCCCACTTTAACTCTATGAAGTAATTTTAGTCGTGATTGATTCTTTTTCTTACTACAAAATTCTTATCATATTTCAAAAATACTACATAATTATACCTTTAGTTAGAATCTGTGGATATTTTTTGGGTGTAGTTAGCGTAAAAATAGATAGACTTCCATGCTTAAAGTATTGTTCAAAATTAAACTGAAGTTTATTTATGGACATAGTTTCTGCTTTCCTTATTAAACAATTGCATAGCTCTTGTTGCAGAATTACTTTACATTCATCGTGTTATGTCCCAATAAACTATTAATAATTGTTGAAGCTTTTCTAAAATTAAATAAATTGTTCATCGTAAAATGAGTATTAAGTCAATGAAATACAACATGAGCTATGAAGTTAAATTTATAAACTTCTTCGTTCTTGTAACAACTGATTTAATTCATGTGATAAACTCTTGTATACAAATTATAAGTAATAACAGTTAATAATATCCGTAGCCATAATTACAGGAAAAATAACTAAAACCTTTATAAATGTAATAATTACCGTACTATTTAATAATTATAATTTAAATTTTATAATTATTACAATTATTTTGTTTTTAGCTATTGTGCTTAGGGAAATTATCAATTAAGTTATTATTTTGAATTTCACTATTGTGCTCACAAACTAAAAATGAGGCCATCATAAATAATAAGGTGTTACACATTAATGTAACAAACCTGGCGTTACTCAAAATTGCTTTCTGGAAACATTACTGAAGTAAAGTGAGGTTCTAATATTCCCTAAACGTTCTATACTAGTTTTTATATATTCAAATAATGACAAATATTCAAATAACTGCATAAATAATTATGAATACCAGATAGCAAAACGAAATTGTTAAATTTATATATTTGTAACAGCTGGTAATAAACCGTAAACAAAAACTTATGTTTTATGAAAAATAATGATTGTACAAACATTTTAAAGAAGTGGCAAATGTCGTATAAAAGAACTGTATTAGTGGAAACTTTGTTGTAGCTTTGATATAGTTCAATGATATTTAGAAATTTGTGTTTTTCTTTTTCGTTCTCAAAAAATTACTTGTTTTTGCGGTGAATGAAATTATGAAATTGTGCATTTTATATTTTAAATTAAACTCAAAAAGATATTATTTTTCGTAACATTATAATCAGTTTTCAAGATCTAAAAATTTGAATATTGTATTTAAAAAAATTAATTAAATTCTTTATATATTTATCACTGTAAATATTAATAACTTATAATTATCCCACATATTTCACAAAGGTGTTTGAATAACGTATTGTTACTTATATTCACATCTCGATTTTGAAGGGTTACTTATTCATTTCATGAGGGGTTGAAATTTGTTACCGAGGGGTGGGGACAACAAGTTTACTATGTTTGGACACCTTTGTTATAGTGTCATAATTTATGTATATGTTACCTTTATAAATATTTATTTAAATGCAATAATATTTCAAGTGAAAAATATACGACCTATACTAGCAAATGAACCCAGAGCCTTTGGCTTTTCAATTCACAGTCTAGGTCGTATATTTTTCACTTGAAATATTATTTATTTTCAATACGAGCTGGTAAAAAAAACGTATAAGCGTTAAATAAAATCAATAAATTTAAATTTAATTAATTTAAAATTTGTTAAATGGTTAATTGTAGTAATCACTTTGACATCGATCATTAAAAAGAAAAAAAACTTAATTAACAGATCATTGGGTGATAAAAAGGCCTGAACTTCAAAAAAATACTACTTGGTAATAGTGTAACATCAGATTAATGTTAAGAAAATGACAATTATTTTAGGTTATAATATTACGTATTTTATTATATAAGTTGCATTATAGTTTAAAAAATTAAAGTTCCTTGTTTGTTGTATACATGGATCATTAATTTTTTTTTTCCTTGTTCACTTACATTATTTGACTGTTTTATTGTTTTTTTAAAAATTTTAACTGATTTGATTTATTTTCATTTTATCCTTCTATATAATTTGGTTGAAAAGACGTGTATTTTTTATATTTAAAAAGGGGCTACACTTGATTGACTTTAATCACTATTCATCACACTAGATGATGAAAATCAAGTGTGTTGCGATCAAAGTTTGTTTGATTTTTTAATACAATTATTTATGAATTTTTAAACTTCTTCTTACTTGATGTTTGGCTCAATAACATTTGTTTTTTATACGGTCGAATTTGAGAAATTGGGGGGTTTATAAGAACTCCCTGTTTTACCAGTTAAAACTAATTTTTAAATATTTTTACTCTTTAAATGACAAGAGAAATGGCAATCAATGTTTTATTGCAAAATATTACGTATTTTAATATAAATGTTACACAATAATTAATAACATACAATTTTAATTTTTAACTTATTCGCGTGTAAGAGGTATAAAAAATATGTTGACAACAGAAATATTATACAGGATTATTAATAAGATTGCAATGATGAGCTCTAATATAAATACATAAATATGGATTACAAACTTGAAGATTTATGTTTTTTTTATAAACTCAATAATTAAAATCATTATAAACTATTGTAACGGTGGCTATAGAAAACCATTAAATCAGCCGTAGATTTCAAAGTAAAAATAAAATCACAATAAAAGGATAAAAACCAACAAGGAAAGATAAAATCGTTGTTTCCCACTCGTTATGATAGTATAACATGATTAGAATTATTAGTCGTTCGTGTAAAAATATTTGTATTTTGATTGCCTATATTTTTAACAAAATGATCACAAATTGCTGAGGATTTTATAATTTTTATAAAAGAAAAAGTATTAAAGTAGGAATATAGTTGTGAGTAGACAACAATAAGTCTTAGTTTTCCTCTTTTGAATCGAGTAAGATGAATTATAACATAAATTAAAATTACTAAATTAGTAATAAAATTAAACTGTCAGTGACACACTTTGTTGTTTGTCTTTCAGACGCGTTTCGGAATCGCGATCCCATCTTCAGTACTACATAGAGTTCCTCATTATTGCAATATTAGAACATACATAAACACACACACACACACACACACACACACACACACACACACACACACACACACACCAAATAGTGAAAAAATAAAACAGAAATAAATTAAGTTTCTTTTAAATACTACGTATTACCGTTATGAATGTTAAAATAAAAAAAAATAAAAAAACAATATAACATAAGATGTTTACTTTCATATGAATAATGATATTACTTCATTAGATCTTTTTTAAACTGACGTATTTCAAAAGAAATAACGTTTTCAAAAAAAAATCGCATATTCCATTGTGTCATCCCATCCCCCAGAATACATAAAAACTTTGAATTTTCAGTTGGCTTAGTTATAAGAAAATATATCATTTTGCTTAGTGTTTTTTTGTGCTAAATGAAGAAAATTCATAAATAATAGTTTAATATAGTTTGAAAGCCTGGCTTGAAAACTGAATTTTTAAGCTTGTACGTTACATTATTTTTTAGAATTAATATTTATCAGTAGAAGAGTTATTGGGCATTGTTTTGGGCATCAGTTTGTTCTAGTACGGTTTCGAGATTCTCAAACTGTTATTGGCACCTGCATTGCTCTGCCTAATGTCAACAACCACAAATTCACACCACATTAGTTGGTTTATTGGGCAGAGTCTCCAGAATAAGCGGTATCAGACTCTGAACACTTGTGCTGCATCTCAATCTTGCCTCCGGTGGCTACATTTCTACCTTACTACCTCTCGGTAGAAAGCACTTCCTCGTACTGTCTAAAGGGCGTCTTAAAGTACATGTAGCAGCCATGCAGTAACTGAATCATATGGTTATTGACCTCGTCATGTAGCCTCCTAATCTACATTCTCAGGTCTGCTATGAAAATATCGTCCATTTAGATTTTCCTCAATTTTGAGTCCATTTTTCTTGTTACTTTTATAATTAGTGTTTCTCATCAAATTTTTATCCTGTCCAAACTACTTAGTCTTTCTCTGCTTCATCTGCTATTTTACAACCATAATGCCAAAAATCACAGGGGCCTTTTCAGATGAAACAGTGCAGTATGCACTGCATATAAACAATAAAACCTCTTCTCAGGCTTTTCCCCAGCTTATTCCTAAACTTGCTTAAAAACTAAGATCTTTGCCAGATGGATGCGACATACAACATCACCAAATCCACCACTGACCCGAAAACCTTCCTGGTGCTTGTAGGACCCTTTCTTGTTGGGTATAATCTAACTAATTGCTAGAGCTTCTTTATATCCCATTACAATAGTAGTTCTAACATCCTCCTTTATCCAACAGTTCTTCTGAAATATAACTCTAAGATACCCGATGATGCTCTTAGTCTCTATCTGAGTCACAAAGATCCGCATTTTTATATATCTTACATTTCTTTATGTGTACAAAAGCATAGCTTCGGTTTTTTTTTTTCAGAACATGTTTCTCAATTCGCACCTTCATTCGACCCTGGGAAACCAAGTCGCTAATAGATATAGTAAAAGGCAATGACGAAATAAATTTAATTAAACTAGTTGTTGCAAAGTCACAAGGTAAGACACAAAATGAATAACCTCGTAAACTATTAACAAATTAATATATCTAAGAAATGAATATATACATGCCTGGTGAAACACATATTCTAGCGAAGTTTATGACCCGGATTGAGGAAGCTGGTTTAGTTCTCGCGTGATTAAAATTTAGTAACGCAAACAGTCATGTTGCTATACTTGTCTAACACCAGTAAAATATAAGTCAATTAAAAATAATAATAAAATAAATCTAAAGGTCAAAATATAAAAGAAAAATACTATATCTTGTTGGAGGTCATGACCAGGCCATTAACTGGTTTATAACAGTTTTTTTTTATCCAGCCACAATACAAATAAAGTTGCAATGTTTGCCACACCTGTGAGATTGCAACTGTCAACGTTAGGAAAAGTGTTTTACTGTTAGAAAAAAAGGATGAACAGTTCAATCTAGAGAAACGTGGTTAGAAGAACCATTATAGTACTAACCCAGTCCTGTCATGTAAATAAACACAAACAAGGCTTTACTAAATATCTTAAGAATGCATAATTTAAGAAGCTTTAGTTTTCTAAGCATTCTTTGTCTGAGAAACAGCTTCGACAGGAGTGAGAAATGTAGATAAAAACCTTTGGGACAAGCCGGAAGGGGAGTGGAGGGAGATCTAGTGCCGTAGTTTTAAATAGAAAATAATTATCGCTACAAAAATGAATTGTTATTATTTATAAATTACAAGAAATCTACTGTAAGTACAATCAATATTCATTAAAATATACATAGTTAAATTAAAAACATTTAAATAAATACTGAGAAATAAACAATTCACATATTTATTTTGTTATTTTAAGCTACAAAATAAATTTTAAAATACCATCAGCTTGAGTTGATAAACCTTGTTATAAACACTCTTAGGCGCTTGCATTATTTTGTTTGTTCATCCTTAGCAGCATTTGATTGCGTAGTGTAGAAGCATTTGATCCTTCGCAGAATCGTTGCGTAGTGTAACATTTAGTTTAACACTAATACATAAAGGGAATATAAAAAATAAGTTAAGGTATATAATAATGTTTTAGTTTTTGTTTGCTACAGTTTATTATTTTTGTTGCATGAATTGTATATCATATATTCTTCGGTATACAATGGACAATGGGGGCAATGATCTTAAACCCCATTTGATTAACTGGAACTTCAACTGTTCATACATAAGTGCAGATACAAAATTAAGTCATTATTATTTGTGACGAATTGATTTTATAAATTATTAACTTTAATGTAATAGTAGATATTTCTTGTTGAAACTCCACATTCAAGGATAAAATAAAGCAAAAGCTTTAAGCTTTAATTTGAAACTTTAAGCTTTTGCTTTATTTTATCCTTATTATTGCTTATTGCTTATTATTATTTTATTGCTTATTATTGGTAAAATCAATACCTCGAAATGTTTCAGAGTAGGCTAATAGTAAACGATACATCAGATATTAACCACTACGTAAACAGCAGTTTGTACAAGATATACTGAAAAGACGAAATACAATATTGCCTTAAGAAAAGTTATTGCAAATTTGTTTCTGTTTGCACTGAAGGAAAAATAATATGAGAAATCGGAGTAATTTGGTATAAGTCTTACATTTTTAAAGAGCAAAGGATACAATGGTACAGCTGCGATGTGTGGTCAATTCAAAGGATGTGAAGCAACAAATGAAATTGGATTTCCTTTTACAGAACTATATAACAAAAGTCATTGTTTGACATGAGAAATGTTTACTAATTTCGTATTTTTAGTGATTACATTATTTAAACACATTCCTTTTTTTTTTAAATGACACCTATATCAATAAATGCAAACGTTTAAATGTAGTGCATTTACAGGGAATAAATATTTTATCAAAGAGTTTATACAAAATTTTGGAAAAAAATAGTTACAAAAATGTTTTCATACTCTATTTTTTTTTGAAAAAAATTACGTAATTTATAGAAATAAAAACGTTTCTGTATACTGTGAGGGGGAATTCCTATAAACAATTATGTTTGGATTAAATAAATCGAAAAATACTAAATTGATAGTACTTTATTGCAGTAAAACTATTCAGAGGATGATATTAGGATGAGATTAAAATATCTTGTAAGAAACAAAACGTTGAAAACAAAGTTGATCAATTAGCTCCATTTTATTGTATGTTACAAATGAGTTAAACATACCAAACTTTGTTTTTTTGTATTGTTACGCGAAAAGTACAGACTATGACAACGATGAACACGCCAGATTATTTTTATAATTACTTCACCTTAAACTGTCTATTTGGGGTTAGTAAAACCAACTCCCTCAACTGGAGTCGAATTCCCAATCCATTGTACCCAAAATCCGTTTTTAAACCTCATACATACCATAACTCGATACACCAGTCTATATTACTTTTGAATTTCTTAAGTCTTCTCAATCAAATATTAAATATCCCATTTAAATGCTCACTTATCTTATTCTTAATTTTTGAGTTTATTTGTGCATTCATTATATTGAGGATTTATCTGGTGCACTATTACATACAAAATTTTGTAGTAGCAATGGTGTTTTAGTTTGAGTGTAGGATCCTGAGACAAATTTTGGGTTCTGTAAGCGAGGATAATGTATGTAGACGACGAACAAATGTAGAACTTTTTGACTTTTACAGAGATGAAAAGGTTGTCAGGTATATTAAGTTATACCGTCTACGAAGGGTGGGTCTTCTAGATGTTTACCCAAAGTTGGAAGGATGGTATGGCAACCGACGCGTTTTACGTTTTGGATGTGATAAACTGAAAAGCCAGTGAGGAATGCGGTTACATAAGGTCTTGAATCTACGTGGTTTGTAGCGAAACAGAAAAAGAAAAACAACAAAGGTAGACAAATACTTCCTAATAGTATTTTATAGCTCTTTATTAATCCAATACCATTGTATAGAATTATGTATCATTTGTTTCTTTTTAAATTTATTCATTTCCTTCAGGACACGATACAAAACACAACATAAATTTCATAAGTAGATATATTTAATAAAACCAAAAATTATACTTTATTAAACTTAAAAATAAACATTAGGCTATATAGTTCTATAAACATCCAATGATCCTTCTAGTTAATACAATATGAAAGAAGTGATCTCTAAATCACAAATAAAACACTAACACAATTAATGATAGAATGTTATTTGTGGTTTGGGGATTACTTCTTTCATATTACATAGCACTGCTGACTGGGAAATATACACACCTGAAAAAGAACTAAATGTCCTTGAAGACAGATCGCAATTAGTATCACTGAAGACAAAAAAATATATAAATAATAATGAGCAAAATAAAGCACAGTTGTGGCTTAACTCCTACGATTAGGCCAACACTTAATACATCAAATAAAGACAACTACAAATAGCCTAACAATATAATTAAGATATTATTTTTTTAATGTTTCCTAATATTTCTCGACTAAGTGAATAGAACCTAATTTTAATTTAATATGTTCTAAAGAATGCTATTTTTTTTATTTCCGCCTTATAAAAAAGGAAGAAAAACAAAATAAAAATGGATGGCTATCGAATACTCTAATAGGCTCGGAAGGAAACTAGAATTAGTCCAAAGAGACCAGATAGGAAAAATGAAAGAGTAGAATCAAACCCAAGACTAAACATGATAGAAAAATTATTACAATGATGTGTATAGTGATTTTTTACAGAGATAACCTAATATATCCTTTTTGAATATTAAATATAAGTTTTATATTTTAAACATAAATATTTATCTGAAATAATCAATTTCTTAAAGAACGTTAGGAAAATATATTTGTCTTAAAAAAGATTTACGATACACAACTTTCAAATTATAAAATATTTACAGTATATATACGTTTTAGTGCTTCAATATGCGATTTCCAGGAAAGCTTTTCATTAACAATCAATCCTAGTAGTTTGATAATCCTTACGAATTAAACGATCTCTGCGATATCGCAAAGGACATTAAAATATATATATACATTACTTTTTTTAGTATTTAATGTCAATGTATGTATATTTGGTTAAATCACGAAGTAGATTATTTAGATCATTTTCTAAATATGAAATTAATATTAATTATCTGAGAAAGATATACATAAATACTAGATGGATACCAAGCTTCGCTACGGTGATTATCACAAAAAATATTATATAAAAATTGTAACTAGAAGTAGGTTATTTATGAAGCTTAAATACCGATATGTTGAAACAAATAGAAACTATTTAAGTTTCTGTTGGAGAAGACAGTCCTTCATTGTAAGTCAAACAACAATAAAATATATGAGCTTAATGCCTTTGATCCCGCAACCACCCCTGGCTTCTTTTAGATCTTAGCATAATTTTCAATTCTCCCATCACATTAAGTTCTCAGGACCTCCCTGTAAACAACATTCTTGGTTTTGCTCTGTAGCTAGAGGATGGATGACTGCTGTCTGGTGAACTGATGGGGGCACAGTTTTCCTTCAGATCCACACCAGCCCTTTTCAAACCCTGTTCCTGTACCTTATTGATGGTAATGACATGGTAATGGTCTAGATTGGGATCAGGGATTTCAGCACTTATAACTTTACTAAAGAATCTTTTCTTATCTTTTTTTCTTGTCACAGGAGAATATGAACATGTGGAGGTCTACGTTTCTGCCATTCCACGAAGTACATGTGACACCTGGTAGGTGACACTTTCAGGTGAAAAACTCTGGCTGCTATCTCATGTCTATCCATAGACTTTTGACACTGCTTTAATAGCTCTGCAATCTCTGACCATTTTGAATTGGAGATAAATGTAATAAATAGATATCCAACCTTCTTAAATGGCGCATGTACGTCATAGCTTATTAAGTTCGTGTAAAATACATGAACGGGGTTCTCCAGTGAAAGAGGTCGGTAACATAACTATCTTGCCATCTGATAACTGCCAAGTTCTTGCATGGTGTCCTTCAAGTGAACATGCTCTTCACTTCTCAGCTTTTTATGGTTGTTACTAATCCAATTGAGTCTTTGCACACATACAGATATTGATTGAGAAGGTTGCTGAAGAGCAGTAGATAGCATTCTTCACCATCAAGCTATATTATACTGTAGCTGTAAAAATCAGCAGCAGACACAGTCTACTTGAGAGGAGCCTTGGTAAAAATGTTTGTGTTCTCTGCTCTTGGTTCTTGGTTCTCTGCTCAGATAAAGTAGTAGTAAATAAGAATGAAAAATGAAAAGCAAGGGCTTGGTGGAAAAACCACTGAACTGAAATAAAACTTCTTGAAATTGAAATAAATTTCTTCCAACTACAGGTTAAAATAAAAACCGTATTACAAAACAACAGCACATAAATAGGAGACAATAAAACGCTGTTGTACGTAGCCTATGAATGTGAAGGATAAGTTAACACTAACACCAATGACTACATAAATACTATAAGACACGACATGGCTATGTTAAATATTCTACGCTTATTCTTGAGTTGACCAATACCCGCTAGGGTGTGGAGCTGTCGCTCTTTGCTAGAGAATCTGAAGTTGATGTGACTGGCGCTAGGTGGCTCTACGGTCAAACAATGTTTCAGTTGCGCACTGATGCCACATATGGGACCAGAGATGCGAGGGAAGGTCGAGAATCGCTTATCTCAGCGCACGAACTGACAACACTGACTATGCTGTGTCAACAGTTGTACAGTCTCAACCAAGTGGGATGCGTACAGTCAAGCACCTGCTGCTAGCGCTTTCTGATAGCTGTGTGTCAAACTTGTGACGAACAGCACCCGTAAAGCGTAGACTATTTCCCTATCCTATGTCGTGTCTTATAGTATTTATGTAGTCATTGCTAATACTGAGTAGAGGTACGATGACAATGTGCTTGAACACGACTGACTACGTGGTGTGGGAGGGTGAAACGAGAGGGAATAGGGTGAACTAACGATCTATAGCCATGACAGACTGACTATGCGGAGCTGGAAGGTTACAATATAACATTTGTTTCTCTAAGCAAGTTTCTTAGTATTTAGGTCTGTAATGTGTTTACTTTGTAATTGAACAGGACTACGGGCAGGGTTAATTGTTTCGCTATTATTTTTGCACCTCCTCTTGTTTATAGGTTAGATGAAAGAAATACTTATCTCACCAGAAACATTATACTTGCACAGAGCGTACAATTGAAAAAAAAGTGGTTAAAGTTTGTTCAAGGTCACGGGTTTTCGAGTTTTCTTACGGTTAGGGTGTTGAAGTTTTCAAAACTATTTTTCAGCAAGCATCTAGAAGACAAAAGGAACATACGTGGTACATTTCAAGTTCTGGAGATTTCGTGATGAGTGAGTGAGTGGTATTTGACTTTATATATTAGATTAGAAAGACAGAGTAGTCTCATCTATAAATGCTGATATACCGTTTCTCTTACTGATATTATGTAAGCTTGTGTTTGAATGTCAAGAAATGTCTATTATTTGTGATGTAATTTTAAATACAATATGATTAAATATTGAATAGTAGTCAACTGTAATGAGTTACACGTATGGAAACTTCAATAAACAAATTTAAAAAACACAATTTTCACGTAGTTTACAATGGAACACAGTCCACTGTCAGTAGGGTTTCTGTGCATGTAGCAGCTGAGGATAATGAGTCACCGAAACGTCGTCTTGTGTTGAATAAATAAAGTGATTTTTTTGTGAAAAATTGTGATTCATTAATTTTTTTATTGAATAGTAGTATTTATATTAACTATGCAAAGTTTTATAATCAAACACAATTTGTAAATGTTTATCTCTCAAGGTTGTACTTCAAATTAATTATTTGTGCTATGAAAAAATAAACAATGGATTTTAAACTGTCTGTTTCAAGATGCTATAAAAAATATAAGAATTAGACGCAGTAGGTTCTGTGTCGTTAGGTATTGAATAGAATAATTAAAATTATTCTTTGATTTGAATTACTAATTACATGGATCATAACACATTTAAATAATATGTATATTTATTTCCATTATGTCATTTAGTTAATTGAAAATCAGAGCCGTTAACAGAGTTATTAGGCTGTTAGTGTTAATAAGAAACCAATTAAATAAAAACTGGATCCATTTATCCTTTGATTTCGTCTGCTATTACATGTGCGTGTCAACTAGTTTGCCTTCGTTAACTGTAGTCAGAATCTTAAGTATATAAACAGCTGCTCAACCGGATCCCGGAACCGAAGGAGGTAGTGCACATTAAAATAAGTATAAGCACAGGGTGTTTCCAAAATTAGTACCAAAACTTCAGGTGCTTATTACTCACATCAAATCAATAAAAACATCTATAAAACGCGTTTCTTAAAATGCATAGTTTTTTTATCTAGCGGTCATTTTGTGTGTTTAATCAAAATATTCTTATCTTTTTCATGATACGTAATGTAGTGTTGAATATTTATAAGAATGTATACATCGCGATTTTATTTTTAATAGTTGGAGATGAAATTATTTAACTAACAAATATAGTCTGATATATATTAAATAATTTAGTAAGTTGTAGATCCGAAGAAATTACACTAAATAATCGACGGTATGTCGAAAATCACTTTTATCATTACCTTAGGCCATGAAAAGTGAAAATCAGTTAAAAAGGAAGGGCGATTATTTTTACCATTGCCATTCTTAATAGACTATTAGTGTTCTATGTAAATATAAAATTAATTGAATACTACAATAAATTAATTCTACAATAAAAATGTTATCAACTTCTAAAGTTACAGTGATTTTTTGTATAAATACAGAATGGAGGATTGTCTGAAAAAAAAACATTTTTTTAAGGACTATGTTTATATGAACTTTTTTATTTCTTATTACTTTTATATAAGAAACCTGCTCCAGAACTTTGGCGCCCTATTTCAGAAACTCTCAGTATAAGCTCAGTTTTACAAACTATTTTAAAAACAAATCGGTATGTAAATATCAAAATGTCAGCTGATTTCCAAAATTGGAATACCGACTTTTTTTTATGTTGTGTTTATACTATTCGCGGATCAATAGCTAATTTTGGAGAGGTGTAAAATATTCATTTAATGTTGCTCAAACGATAAAAATAAAATGGTCATTACAGATAATATAAAGTATTCGAAACACATTTTCAAAATTAGAAAAGAAAAACATCAATAACTTAGCTGTAATAGTATTAATTTTAGACGAATTTATCGTGTAAACTATGCATTTTAATTAATTTAATTCAAGTGATAAAATAAATAAAAATTTTGAAATAGCAGCTAGTTTGATATATAGATAGTATTCCTTGTCTAAGAAAACATGATTCCATAATAGCAAATACATACTGTCCAACTGATAATGTAGTTATCAGATTAACTATAGTCGATATCAGCAAATGAGCGGTGCACAAAAAAAAACAGTAACTTAATTAGTGTTTTATCTTGTCAACTTGCCAGGGTATTTTTTTTATTTACGCGCCAGTAAATATTTGGTAGAATATGTTAAGAAGTTTGGTAATCACAAGAAATTTCGTCTTCCAATTTTCGACTGATCTTCAGGTTTCGTGGCCTCCTTAAACTGAAAAGGTAATTTTCCATATGGCGTCCGTCTATAGTCGTCGTTTGTACGTAAGCGCAATAGCAACCACAAAACTTATGATAGAAAAATTAAATATGGTATAGGGGATTATAGTATGCTTATATACTCTATTGTAATTCAGAAAAATCTCATTAAAAATGTCAAATTATCATCTATTTCAAACAGTGTTTTTGTTGCATATTTTAATTCTGTATGTAATGGTACCAACTCGACATATTTACGATGGAAAATACCGAAGTTATTGTTGAAACCGTAATTTCAAACTCTGACATAAGAAAAAAAATTGGTAGTTCCTTGTCACGGACGAAAGCGTAGCGAGTGGAGTATTCTTCATATACCTATAGCTTCGAGCCCGTCATTGTGAGGTACTGACAATAACGGCGAAGCGAGTGGAAACTGTTCTCTCTCTCTCTCTCTCTCTCTCTCTCTCTCTCTATATATATATATATATATATATATATATATATATATATATATATATTCAATACCCATTATGACCTAAACAAACCTAACAGACATAAATGAAGTAGTGATACACACAATTAATTACGAGATTCAGAAAACCTGCGTATTAAGTGTATTTAACCCAATTAATACGTATGAAAATAAAATACGTAATACAATTTTAAAAAAATGAAAAAAGAAAAAAAGAAAGATGAGTCAAAATTTAAAATAACGTTAAAGTATTCAATTAATTGTACTTACCGAATATACATAAGAATGGTAATAGTAAAATAATCGTCCTCCTTTTTTAAACTGATTTTCACTTTTCATGGCCTATGGAAATGGTAAAAATGATTTTCGACATACCGTCGATTATTTAGTGTAATTTCTTCGGGTCTACAACTTACTAAATTATTTAATATATATCAGACTATATTTTGTGAGTTAAATTATTTCATCTCCAACTATTAAAAATAAAATCGTGATGTTTTAAAATACTTGATCTATCGTATAATTTAAAATTTTCTACAAGGGAGAAGACACCAACATTATATTTAGAGGATCTGCTTGTATAATGTGATCAGGTAAGTACCATTATGCCGCTCATTAATATCTTTCTTTAAGTTCTTGTTATTGAAATATAGATAAATACATGTTTAACCCTGTTGTGTCTATTGCTGTCTGCAGCTAACGCCTACAATCTGGCGATATGCAAACGGGAAACCTTTAAGAGATGAAGGCATTATACCCAGTTCCTTTATCATATGTTTCTTGTGACTTAGTTGTACTGAAATGATATCCATTTTAAAAATCTGTTCATCTTTGCGTTAAATGTGGGCACATAAATGATAACGCTTAAGGTTTTAACGGTTGCACTTTGTGACCATTTAATTGAAATAGAATTTTTCAGAACTTTTGAAACACATTTAAACTCATATATTTTCCCTAACCTCACAGTGTATACAAAATGAGGTGTTAAAAACTTTTAAGTTCAACCCTTGTATGATAATTTAAACAAAAATTAAAATTAAACCCTTCCATATAGAGATTTATTATTAAGTGAAGTGAACATGTTTGATAAAGTCACAGGTACACGTAACTCTTAGTGATGCTGATACAAACTTGTAATAAGATTGTGTGTTATAAATTTTATTGTTTTGCCGTATTTTCTA
Source organism: Aphrophora alni (assembly GCA_963513935.1). Taxonomy (NCBI): domain Eukaryota; kingdom Metazoa; phylum Arthropoda; class Insecta; order Hemiptera; family Aphrophoridae; genus Aphrophora; species Aphrophora alni. The sequence goes on along the minus strand of OY740767.1, from coordinate 117,484,742 downwards.
AAGCTATTAAACAATAGATGAAATACTGGCCATGATGATTAGTCATTGCCTTGACAAAATGTCTACTTAGTTATTACTCACCATATTTTACATCAATAATTGTTATTTTATTTATTTATTTATTTTTATTTTTTAAATTTTTTTCCCCCTTTTTTTTTTTAAGAACCTCCCAAAGTTTACGTTCGAAATTCTCTTGTACTTAAACGATGTAGTAATATGATAACAAAAAGCAAAGTATAGGATTTTAACAGTTACCCTAGCTTTCCTGTATCATGAATGGTTTCTACCATAAAAACTTATTATTATAAATATATATTATATTAAACACACGTATGTCTGTCTTTCTGTTTGTAACCGTAAGTATATTTTGAACACTACTTTTCCGATTGTCATGCAGTGTTTATTCTTATGTGTGATTTGTTTCAGTTCCTTTTATTTTGGTTTTGTAGATTAGCGATTGAGAAAGATTGTGTAATGTTTTTTCACCTTCATTTTGTTTCGGTTTGAAAGAATTTGATTACAAAAGAGTCATAAATTAGAAAACAATCATTAACAATATACAAGTCAACAAAAGCCCGTTGTAGGAAATAATTCAGGAAAGGGGGAGGGGTTCATCTTCAAGATCATACCAAATTGATGTGGTTGACCAAGTGAATATTTGCATAAATTAGTAAAATTAAAAATATATTTAGTTTATATAGTTATATGTAGTATTTTCCTTTTTTGTAACTTTTTTTTTTATATCACATTGTGTACATTATCTGTATGAGACAACACCCTGTGAATAGCCTAAGCTTGTTATATGGCTTTTCATCCTATGTGTGGTTAACGCATCGAAATTCCTGTCGACGTTGCTCTACCCTTCTGAACCAGAGTTCCCTACTAATTATAGCCTCCCAATATTCTTTGAGAAGTGGGTTTTAACTCCGTCAAGTTTGAGCCCCACTAGAAGTCAGAATGCTAACCATAACCACTACAATCAGTCAGAATGCTAACCATAACCACTACAATCAGTCATAATTTTACATTGTTTAATTTTTTTAGGAAGACGATTCTAGGACAGATGCAAAAAAACTGATATTAGGAAATATGTTAAATTGGCATTTAGTTCAATTTTATTTATTCGATACCTTAATTATGATAACAATACTTAAGCTAGGCACGTTAAGAGTATTATTTAAATATATTAAAAACATTAAAAGATGGTGCCATGGTTCATTTTCACTTTTCGATTGACCAAACCAACATCTCACTATCTGCTGGTTTATTAAATTATAAATCTAGAATTCTGATCGAATTTACATGCAGTTTTATTTCCTATATAGGTACATTATTTGATTAGGTTTTAGTCTATGTTTGATTAAAATTGGTTAAAAAATTTATCAATTTCAATGTTGGTACATAATTTAAAGGTTACTTCGAATTAAAGGTTAGAAATCGCCTCAGGTGGGACGCGAATCGCTAGAGTATAACCATTGAATTTATATCTAAGATCTAGTCTCCCCCTCTAGCATACGAATGTGAGGCTTCAATATGTGGGTTGATCTGTTTTAGCTTTGTGAGTTCAAGTTCAGAATGCGCTAGTGAGAGAGGAGGTGGAGGGTTGTAATTTTGAAGTTACTAGAAGTGAGCCGTTAGATGGCAGCACTATGGACTTTAATTTGAGTTCTTCGTACCATACCTTGGAGATGGTTTATCTATTTACTATGTAAAATCAATGTTATAACTGTAAATTTGTCGAAGGCGACTTCCATATGTTTTTGAAGATTCTCCACCCTTCACGAGAAAACAATCATCCCGTTGTCAACTGTTACGACTGACGGACGTTTTACAACTCGCATTTATGCAGTTATTTGTAAATGTTTTAAAACTATCTGTTCTTTTATCGGTAGATAAGAGGGCTTTCTATTTTGTAAATTCGTTTAGGAAAGGTAATAGAAAACTATATTTAAAATAATAACGTGCTTATTTGTTCATTTGTATGTTTTAAATGTAATTAGCCAGACTTCCAAGGGAGCACACCTAGGAACCTTTATAAACAATCTAAGGTCGTGTATTGTAGACGAATTTTTAAATATATGCTCTCAGAATTATATTATGTGGTTTTTTAATGAAGAAAAGATAGAAAATATAATTGTATTGGTTTCCTATTGATAGATACTGAGATTTTTCATCGTTACAATTGCAAAATATCTATTTAACGGTGTTTGAGGAACATGTTAGTCATTTAGCTCATCACATATTGCAACTGACAGAAAATAATTGTAATGTATCACTAGGATATTATTATAAGTCTTTGTTTTGATCTCTCATTCATATCAGAGTTAGGTAATCGTAAATGTTTTACATAGTTCTTAGATATATTTTTATACATAAATTTTAACTATTGTAGCTTCTCCCTCGTAGAAAAACACCAACACCCCAAACGATAAAATGTTCACATATCTTAATAATAAGAAGTAATTTACATCTACTGATGTCGTTCAAATTTTAGTAGAACAGTGTTTTATATTGCAATTAATTTTTGAAATGAAAACTACAATAATTGGCGCGTTTGGTACGGTAGTATACCTATGATTCGCGTCAGCAAAAATCTCAGGTTATATGTTTATTTAGTTGTTTTGTAATGTTTACAGACTCCATAAATAGTCAAACTAGTAATCAATGCAAAAGTACTAGGGTATTGCACAAACTTTCTCACATACCCATACATAGTAAAACTAAAATCTACAAAAAATATTGCATTAACTTTCGTGGACTCCCGTATAGAGTCAAATTAAAAATCAATGCAGAAATATTGCACAAACTCTCTCACGTACCCATATAATATATTAAAAATAAAAATCGACGAAAAATATTGCACTAAGTTTGGCAGATATTAATACATAGTCAAACTAATAATCAATGTAAAAATATTGCACAGATTTTCTCAAGTACCCATAAATATTAAAACTACAGATCTACGAAAAATATTGCACTAACTTTCCCTAACTTCCACACATAGTCAAACTAATATAAATGCAAAAATATTGCACTAACTTTCTCAAATACCCACACTTAAAGTTAAAGGTTTCACTTCTGTCTACCGTCCCGCGACGGTATTTCCCCTCCTTTGTTGTTTAAAGGCGTAAAACCTCTTGGTCATCATCGCCTTATAAAAAGTAGACGAAAAGAAAAATAGAGGTCCCTGGCCCTAGAATACTCTAATTGCAACAGCGTCGAAAAAGAACAAAAGTTAGTCAATAGAGACCTTTTAGAAAACGAAAAAGACTGAGAAGATGTGTGGTCCAGCTAGGGTCCCATGGGATTACTCACTCTATTGTTCCTGAGGGTATTGCAAGAAAAAATATTATAGTTCAAGGATAATGGGCAAAAATAAAAGTGAACCTTGTTAAAAGTAATTAAAAGCTTAATTTTTATCAGTACTGTTTCCATTTATGATATGATTATGGCACAAGCAAAGCCAGTGTAGACCGTATTTAAATATTTTGTTTTTGTTTTTAAAGATGGCGTACATGGTTAATTTTCATATTTTGATGACAACTACCGAACTAAAGTTTTTAGTGACGTGTAGTTTCTGGTTGGATTTAATTTGATTTCGGAGATGTATGAGAAAGTTTGTGCAATGTTTTTGAACGATTATTTGACTTAATAAGAAAATGCAACTAATAAAGTTATTGTATAAACAATAATAAAGATCGAGTCATCGAGAGCTTAGCTAGCGAAGGTTGAATTTCATTATGAAGATTATTAATTGTCACCTGTCAGAGCCTAAATACCGACATAGTTGAATTATGTACAGAAAATTAAGTTATTTTCCAAGATAACTTTATTATATTAGTTTTCCTGCAATATGTTCAGATAATGTAAAACTATGGTTTCCTTGTCTCCTGTCATTGCGAAAGTTTTCATCGTGCTGTAAAGTTATTATAAACAGAAAAACAACACAAGGGTTAAGTGGCATTCTTGTATAATCTTAGCTACGACTCTGATATAAAAAGTAGTACTAAATAAAATGTCGTTATTGCACAACTCTTTAATAGTCGTTATAAACAGTGTTAATTGTAATTTATGAAAATTATTGGTTCTTTTTTTTTTTTCAAGACGCAATTTTTTTTACAGTGTATGGTTATTACTTTTTATAAATTGGTTCGAAAGATTTAAACCATAACATTATACAGGGTGAATAGTGAACAATGTGCCAAAACAATCAGGGGTAAACGTCGTTTGCAACTAAATTAACCATTGTATAAATTTTCCAAACATTTTGTTTAACTAATCAGTTAAAAATTCTATTTTCAAACTTTAAGTGAAGCGACCCCATTTTCTATATTAACTTTCCTTTAAGACGGAACGCCGTAAGAAATTTAATAGGGCGTTAAATTTCTTATAAATTTAATGGTTGTAGAGTTATTCAATATTAAATATTTCAAACACTCACCATTTCAACAATTTATAAGATACAAATTCGATTCTTGATATTCAGATAAAAATGTAACATGAAAAATTTGTATACCAAATTTCAAAAGCTATAATATTGTTAAAATAATAATAATACAGAATACAAAATGGCGACAGAAGGAAAACGAATTATTTTTTTACATATGTTTATAGGAATTTTATTCTTTATTTTGACCAATACAATAACTACTTAAAGTTTGGTACGACATTTTCTAAAAATTCTGTATAGGTAATTTAGAGAAATGTTTTGGGTTAAAACTCAAAACATAATCTTGGATCTTGACCACTGTCATTAAAACCTCGATGTTTATCAAATACTATTTACGTTGAGAACGTGTTTTATTTTTTAATAGAAGAAAATTAGCCACTATTTAAATATTTAACATTTTTTCAATGACGGAATTCATTATTCATTTTCACTTTTTGATTGACAACTACCGAACTGACCTTTTTTGGTGACAATTATTTTTGGTTCGTTTTTATTTGGATTTGGGATTAGAGGAGGACAAAGTTTGTGGAATTGTTTTGCACCGTTTATTAAAGTTATTTTAATATTAATAACAATATTTATAGTTTTTTATTACTTTCCATGCTAATGACATAAAACCCAGGGACAGTTTTTGATAAATTCCATAATTAAAAACAAAGAGTTAATATTTTAAATAAACTGTATTTTTATTCTTTAAACCTTTATCAACCTAATCTGATATTTTTAACTTGTTACAAAAATTCTGAGCAACACAAAAAAATATAATTCCCTTAACATTAGTGGTTGGGGACATCCATGCTAATGTCATTTTCGACCATTTTGTTTTTATACACCTGCCTACATTTTTTTTCTTACAATTTTAATCATTTGGAATGATACCTCAGACTTTTAAGAAAATTAAAAAAAATACAAAGTAGATTTCTAACAGATAGAATCTATAATATTGTCAAGGGACGTAAATAGTGCCAATTTGTAGAATCACCAATACGATCATAAATTTTATCAATTAACAGTAAATGTATACATCGTTACATTTAAAACAAGTACAAATATATTTCTCAAAAGATTTCTCAATTTATTTAGATTCATAGACTTTGTTGTGTCCCAAATAAAATATATCGTAAATTATTTCAAATAATAAAAAATATATAAGATTGAAGAACAGCGCTATCAAAACGAGATTTTAAAATATTTTTCTATGCATATAAGTCGCACATGGGCTTATTATTCTAAAAATATAGGTGTCAAAAAGAAGCAATTACTCTAAACTTCATAAATGTTGAGTCCAGTAAAATTATAATATCGATATTGTGGTAATATTAATTTTAGATATTTGGAAGTATACTTGAAATCAATTAAGCCTACTATACACAGAAACTTTGAGCAGATATTTTGTAGAATCTAAGCAAATCTATATTGAAGGTCAAAAACATTGAATAAAGTATAAATTGAATACATAAGACAACCAACAATTCTAAAAAAGGATGGAAAACAACAAGAGAGACAGAGAATGTTGATTTAAACGAGTAGGATTATACAGTACAACAAACACACAGAGCACAATTCTCATAAAAAATACGCCTAAGTATCAGACGCGTTTCAACGACAAGGTTTGAGATTCAGTTGTGGTTTGGTTGGTGTAGCTGGTGTATCACTGAAAAGAAGAGGACGACCTTGTCGTTGAAACGCGTCTGATACATAGGCGTATTTTTTATGAGAATTGTGTTCTGTGTGTTTGTTGTACTGTATAATTTTTCTCATAAGTCAAGCTCAACATTTAATATGGATATGGCAGTAGGATTAGTTTAATGTATACTAAAAGCTTATTGTTTTCTTGCCTTTTAAATTGAAATTAAGACTATTTTGAGCAACAGTCGAGGCCCAATATGGGTGCTAGTATTTTAAGAGTTGCTATATGTTTTTCCTCTTCTAGAACTAGGAACTTGCTAACTTTATATAGCACTCCCCCAGAGCATTAAGTACCAGTTTAATAATTAATAGGTTATACTATTCCTCTCTCCCTTTCCCATATGACAGGGCAAATTGAATACTGAGATTGCAAAAGTGTAAACTAAATTTGGATTTATCAGATTAGATAATTGAATGCAATATTGTTTTGTAAGTTTTCTATGTAAATGCTTGAAATCAAGTTTTGTTCCAGGAAAAATCCTAGTTATTATATTTTTATGTAATATTATAATTTATTTTCAAACATGGCAAATGATGATACACGAGAATGTCTGATAATACACCTTTCCTTTACAAAACGAAGTTAGATTTCTCTTCACTTTTATGTTTTTGAGTACCGTACAATTTTCTAAGAACCAAAACCTTAAATAATTAAGTTCTTCGTTTGTTAATTTTAATAATTTCAAAATGGTTTCTGCTCTGTACAAGAATGCAGAGTCATCAGCACACGCAGGAACGACAACCGCAGATATTTTCTAAACAAACGATTGAGTCCTTTATGAAATGTATAGTCCAACTGATAAGAGTTAATCATGTGACAATGAGATCACCAATCAGTATTTACATTTTTTTATGTTCATTGTAATAAGTTCTGTGAAGAATATATTTTAACGTTAAGCGATAATAAATAATACATACTCTATAATGTGACACAGTAAGAATATGTTAAATAGGCTATTTTAGAATTAATTACCCTAGTGCTATGTCGAAGTAGCTTATTACAGTACATTTAATACAAATGTATAAATAAATTAATTCAGATAGGTAAAGGAGAAAGAAAAACTATGCCTATTTACGCAATTTCAGTACACAACCTCAAATAATTATAAGGTTATAACTGTAGCTATGTTTCCGTCCGACGCCGACATGAGCAGCATACTTGCACATTGTGCAGCGTTCCGTGACCATTAGGCTACAATGGAGATTGTTTATTCATTTTGTTTTGCTTGTTTCTACTTTTAAAAGTTTTCAAATCAATTTAAGTTCTTCAAAGATGTTACAACACAACATCGTGTTTAAGTTCTAAACACGTTATCAACAGAATTTATATGTAGTCTATAATTGGAGAAAATCACTACGACGATTATCTGTTTCTGACACTTATAAGCGTTTCCACACCTAATTTATGTATAGGATATTTCCCAACTATGTCCAATTCCTTGTTTCAAAATAGATAAAAAAGTCTAAGTCTTTCCACCATTTTGAGTTTTTTACAAAAAACATATTAAAAAAATTAACTTGATATCGAGTTTAAATTTGCTACACATATTTTTTATATGACCTACAGTAAAACCAGGAATACTGTTTTTAATTTTTTCAAAATGGCGGCCGTTTAAAATTTCAAAATACTATTGTACAAACATTTTACAAGAGACTAAAATGTTTTCTTTTTTAATGACAAACGAAATTACTTTTTAGATTTTTTTAGTAGCTTAATGGATATTGTCAAAAACTGAAAACATAATTTATTGATAATTGCCTACAGCTAAAAGTAGTCTAAATCCAAAATATTTTTGAATTGTGTTTTAATAGTAATAACATTAAATATATTGGTTTTTGTTTTATATAGATCAGATGAAGAATTTTAAATTCAGACTTCATTATTTTTCGTCCAATCTATTTTAAACAAAAAAGTTTAATTTTAAATTTAAAAAAATGATTGTTAGCGAGTGTAGCAGTTTAAGTGCTATTAAATTTATAAAATGTTGAAGTAGATATCTTGAAATGGATCAATAAATCAGGTTGGTTGTTTTTGAATAATTAAACCTTTATGTTACCAATTACTGTATATGCCAAATTTTATTTCATTATATTAAACTGTTTTAAAAATATTATCTTTTTAGCATAAAATAAAACTACGCAATAGATTGTATTATTACCCTATTAAAATGACATCATAATTAACAGTAATGACTGAAAGGATTTTTACCTTAAAAAAATACTGGCCTTATTAGGGTCCTATACATACGGATCTTTGTAGTGTGAGAGAGATATCTGTTCTGTAAGTGGGCAAGTTGCATCTCATCTAGTGTACTCGTAATGTATTTTATTTCTGGCAGTTTGTCATGCATCAAAGAAACTAAATTCACTTATGTACCTGAATTTGTAAGTACCCAGCTCAAAGTGAGCTTCGCATTTTTCTTTAATTATAAAAGCATATATTTTTGTTTTGGTTTTGGGCTAATTAACTACCATTATCTATTAGCTGATTTCGCCAAATTAAAAAATGCTATCGGGTTACATGTGTTAGGTCTGTAGTATATATATATATATATATATATATATATATATATATATATATATATAATGTTTATCTGTCATCCGGGGAATGAATACCAAAATATCGTCTGTATAGTGTAACAATATAGCCTAAACATTGCTTTTTAGTCAAATATTTCCAAGAGTAGTTTGTCTTGCACTTTTTTGTATTTTACAATATCCGTTGTGTTAAATTTTATTTTAACCAGTTGAGTTTATTTCAAAATTTAAGGAATTATAAGTGCACTTTTTTATGGACGTCATAAAAATTGAAGCTTTAAGGCATTCATCGTGATCTGTTGTTGTTATGAATTTCTAGAATTGTCCGTTTAATTATGAGTCAATAATTTGTTGTAGTACTTTTCCTTGTCAGCCAACTCTTGTATTTCTTCAATTACTCATTATAAAATTATAATTTATCTGATTGTTTTACTATGTCTGAAGGAAAACTACTTGATACATTAGAATAAATAATATTTTCATTGGAAGTCAATAAAAAACTCATTTTCATCAATTAAAAGCTCTCATAAAGATATTAAAACACATTTTCATCAAATTTTGCTAACAATCTACTACATAAAAAAAAAATCAAAATGCCAGTAGTCATGTTTTTTCGATCTTTTTTAGCGGAAAAGTTTGGAAAACAAATTATTCAGACTTAAGATTGTAGACTACTTAATAACAGAAATATATTACGATTTTAAAACATTCAGAAAAAATATACTTTATAGCCGATTTAGCAATTTTGATATAGATAAATGTATTACAACGGAAATTCGTTGTATGGGATTAGAGTTTGGTCAAAAAAGAGAAAAATCGGAATTTAAACCTAATACAAGGTTTAGCTGAACTCTAACCAACTTTGCTGTTCAGGGCGAGTCGGTGAAACTGACATATGGCTAGGTCTAAAGTCAACTTTCGCCTACTCGTTTTGACTGTAAAATCGTATGTCGGTAGATTTTTTTCTTGTATAATTGTTAGAAAAATTAATATTAAGAAAGTTAGATGAAATGGTATAATTTGAAAGTTGAATAAAACTTAAACAAACATCAAATTTTGAAAATGTGTTGTATAAGTTTAGTTAGAAGATTAAAGTTTAATAGGGAATTAAAGTGTAAAATCAAAATTTGAATAAAATAGAAAGGATATAGTTTTCACACCCTTGTGTGAAAACGAATAATGATAAAATTTCAAAATTAATAAAACAGAGTTAAAATCATATATGATAAAGAATATGTAAGTCCCAGGGTAATCAGTAAAAGTAAACCTCTAAAAAAGATAGTGTAAAGTTGAGTGCGAAATTACGTAAGATGGGAAGGTCAGACAGCATCTTCGTTACGACCAGTGTATTTATTTCAGAAACTCAACAAAATGTTGAAGTTTCAAAACTGTCAAAAGGTGTGAAAAATAAAAATTGAAAATTACGTCGATCGTTAATAGGAATTGCGGGAGAACGGGCGGACCGACAAACATCACGCGAAGTTCTCGTGAAAGCTGACGCGAAGGACTACGAAATGTCGACCAAGAAAAAGTAAAAAATATCTCAGGGAAACCGTTAGAAGAACTTAAATAAAAGACAATAGAGATTTCTGCAGTAGCAAGTTTTAAGCTGCAGAGTTCCAAACTCCAGGACTTCGTGATGTAGAAGTAGGAGGAGTCATCGTACCAACAGACAGCCACAGTAACGAAAATAATTAATTAAATTAAAATAATTCAAACACAGGATTAAAGGACATGAACAATTGTTAATAACTCATAAATAAATATCATAAGCACTAGAAATAAAAATAATGCAAAAGTAACATCATAAAATAGGAAAATAAGGAACCATGAAGGGAAAAAATTGGTAATAGAATACGATAGTTTCAAGCTAAAAATAGCTACACAGCCTCTTAAAAAAATGACTCTCAAAATAAAATTTTACAAGAAAGTAAGGGGTTAATATGCCCAACAGAACAGTGAATTTAAATAATTAAGAAAAATATAATTAAACTTAATAATTAAAAATTTGTTTGGAAAATGGTATAGAGTCAGTAATAAAAGAAAAGTATTTAAATGAAAATAAAATCAAGTTTTAGAAAGTGAAATGTTGAATTAGCGAGTCATCAGTGATTTCAGTAAAAAGTGTGAAAATTTAACATCTAGTGTTTAATGGGAATTAACATGTCAACTGTAACTTACTAAGAGGATACATGGATCACAGCAACCAGACACCAGAGAATTAAACCAATTCAACCATACAGAATCAAAATTACCAGGATCTTCAAGACGGCGGTCAGGGTTTGAGAAACCATCTAAATTTCTTTTCTTATTACGGCAAAGTCGGTCAAAAGTTAAAATTAAATTCAATAAAGTTACTAATTTTCCTGGGATAAAAAAGTTAATATAATTAATTGGAAATTGTTTAGGCTAAGAAATTTATTATCTGTGTGTGGATATTTTTTTAAATAAGTAAAATATTTGTATGATAAACCTGGACAATTGATTAGATTGTTACCTGAGAAATTAGTGTCCAGAGAAAGAAAATTAATCCATAAAAAATAATAGATTAAAGGAAATCGTTATTATTTTTTTTAATTTTAGTAAATTGCCTATCTGCTATTAAAATAAATAAAATTAGAAAAATAATAAGTTTTGTTAGAAGAATATTTTGGTGATTTTATAATTATATAAAAAAAATATTTTGTTTTCATAAGGAATTTGAATTTTGTTTCTTTTATTTGAAATAAAATAAATGGGTGTTAATTTTTTAATATCAAAAACAAAGACTTGTATTTATAATTATCCACACAGCCTTGTTTCATGTTTACAGGAAATATTTTTATTTAAAAGGTAAGATATATTGTATTTAATAAAAGTATTCTTAAGAACACGCTCCCAAGGGATTAACAAGATAGATAAAATTAAGGGGTTAAAATAAATATAGTTACTGGAAGTATTGTACAAAAAAGGGGGTACCGGCAGTTCGGGGTGACTTAAACTGTTGAAGGAGTTATACAATCCAGGCCAGATAAATGAAGAAGCCTAAACTTCCAGTGGATTGGATAACTCATTTCTTTTCTCGCGGAAACAGATCCTGAAAGAAAAAATTTCAGGATTTGAGACTAGTGCGTGTTTTAAAAGATATAGGGGAAGTGTACAGTTTAACTCACAGAAAAGTGTTGAGTTTTTTCGTTGTAGTACATTATCTAATATATATATATATCATATAAGAAAGCAAGCTGATGCTGCCTCCTTGCAATTTTTAGAAAATAAAATTTAAAAACTTAAACGTAATCATTTAATCTAGTTGGGAAAATCGCATTCCTAAATTCTATTTATCAGTAACTGCGTAATAAACACTGACGAAGTGTTACATAATAATTAAGTTAAAACAAGTTTTATTTGGAGTCTTCATATTTCAATAATATTACGCTAAAATTTTATTTAGTCTTTTATCATAACCTTGTTATTATTATTATTTTTTTGGATTTTTTTTAGTGTTTTTACAGATATCTAAGTGGCATATATATATATATATATATATATATATATATATATATATATATATATATATATATATATATATATATAGAGAGAGAGAGAGAGATGTGCGACCCATAAGTATTGTTTATGGGTAAAACTTATATAAAAATACTTACGGGCTCTAATAAAAGTAAAAAAACCCCATTTTTATTTTCATTTCCATATTATTTAAGAAATATAAAAATCTTGGATTGTTTACTATAAATAGGATGATGTTATAAATTAGACCGATCCGGATTCATTCTAAAACAATCAATAGCTATATGCTTTTAATATAATCATGTCAATATCAATTAATACAATTTATTATTTTTTTAATGCAATCAGTGAGTCAATCACTTAAAAATAATAATAATACTTCTTATCTTTCATCCAGATCAAAATAATGTATGACCTCAAGTTCAATCTAGCTCCCTTCATATTGGCTGATTGATATAAAGATAGTATAAGACACAAAATATACAAAAAGCTTGCTCACCTCTATAGTTTAAGCTCTACCGTGATCATTTGTACTCCTTGTTCTCCCAATGTGGTCTCCTTCAGTACCCAACGATCTTGATTGACTCCTCTCGGATACTCCGACCGCCGACAACTGACTGTCAATCAATCCCTTCTATGTCCGACCTCGATTTCCTTCTTTGGTCTTTCGTTGGTAGTTGAAAGTTCAGGGGTTTCCTCACTTTTTACATATTGTCTCAACTATTTTTTATACTCAGGTAACTGTGGAATCAGAAGGAATTTTTACTATCTAACCTAATCCTAATATTTAATTCCTAACACTGCTCACAATAATTCTTCCACTACCAATTGTCCGTACTCTAACTTGTTACATATCCCATTCTTGTACCATTCAGTTATATTATAAATTACATTCTGCTTAAGTTCATATTGTGTCATAACTGTAAAGCTATCTCTTAAAACCGATAATACCATTAGGTTACTGTTATTTTATAAGTTGTTATTATAATATATTGTAGTTAGTTATCTTCCAGTTTTAAAAAAAAAATATTTAATTTGATTTATCCTATAAGTACATTTTAAGTAAAACATCATTATTCAAATATTTTGGTTTTTTAGTTTTTAAATAAAAGTAAAAATATGAAATTTTTCTGACTTATTTTAGTTTTCATGTGACTGAACAAAAAAGATTTAAAATACATTATTAAATTGTAATTAAATTGTATTTGTATTTAAATTGTGTCAAAATATTTAAATAGTTATGCAGATGAGAACAATAAAATTGTTTAATTTGAAAAAAATGTCATCCATGTTTATGCAGCGGTCTGAGCGACCATAAATTACAAGTTGAGATAGAAAAAAGATGGTACTTGTTAAGGCTTAAGTAAACTGTGGTATACTTGTGATTTTATCTTTATACTATTTAGTATAATGAAAATTGTATATTGAAAAAAATTTTGTTCCATGTTATTTAAACAAAATTATACCTTTTGGAGGGTTGATATACTGTTAAAGTTGTTTTAAAATTATAATACTAGGAAGTTGTGATAAAAATTTCAGATCTGTAGGTTTTAGCACAGAGTTTTTTACTTTAGAATAATATATTTTATGCTGAAAAATACAAATAAAGTCAACTTTCGGGAAATCATGATTAACGATTGTAACTTGGTACCATACTATAGAGGAAGGAAAAATCTCTGCAACATATAAAGAAAGCATGTATTTATTTTTATATTTTAAAACACTTATGTTATAAACATTTGTACTTACTTTTGTTCCAGTTGTAAGCATAACAGGGAAAAAAACTAGTATAGGATATTAATAAATATTTAGGATAGGTTTTACACAAAAAGGATAAGTTCGTTACTTGTTAATACTTATTAACAAGCATTTATATCCTGAGGAGTCCACCTTTGGGTATCCTTAGTTTATTTCTCAAACTTACTAGCTTTTTATTTCATTAATTCTTCCCATAACTATATAAAATGCAGAATAACCTCTAAATTCACCAAAACAACTCTGACAAAAATCAATAACAATCATGTGGGACATGTATACTATGATATAACGTAAAAGTATATATATACTGTTTGTTGGGTTGTCACTGATATGTGTGTTATGTGAATATATATATACAAAGACGGTTCTTACACATTTCTTCAAAAGTGTCACTATGAACTTTGCTCCTTAATTTTTTTTAAACCAGTTCTTCTAGTTTTGTTAGATACATGCTAGCAGTTTTAAGTCTCATTCTGAAGCTATGTTAATTCCATTGTTTCTTAGATTTTTCTGTTTTTCGTTTTAAGCATGTGTGACTAGTTTGAAACACCATTCTGTCTCAATTATGGATAAATTAGTTTGGAAGTTAAACAGAATATCTTTTATGACGTCATAAGGAATATTGTGAACCACTCGCACTTCATTCATGATAATATTCAATGCAAGTCAAATGGTTGCACTAACTCTAGCGGGCATGCTAGGAACTTTCATTGTACTCTCTTCTTTGTTATAACCACATATGTCTTGTAAAATGTCCAATAAAAGGGGTACATTTTCTGACTGTAAACAGTCTTTCAAAGATTTAAGGAAATCAAAATTGGGGAAAAGTTTTTGTTTCCTTGGGGATATTTTGAAGTTTTTCTCTAAAAACTGCAAGTTATTTGATCTTACTTTTCTGGTGGGTTTTAAGTTATAGAAAGTTTTATATACGTCTAAGTCAAGACTATCCTGTACTATTCTTACGTACGCAAACTTTGATTACAAACTGAGGTTAAACGTTTTATTGCTTGTGGAATTATGTTTCCATTTCTTTTTTCAAAAAAATCTTGATTCTTCAGTTATAAAGACATCATTATTTACTGGTAAGTCTAAGTTCACAGGTATATTTACATTATCATTTAGGAGTTTACAAAGCATTTCTTCTGCTGCCAAATAATGGTGAATTGTCCAGGGTGCCTCTAAAGAAATTCTTCCATTTGTGTTCAAAAAGAATTTATAAGCTTAAAAAAACTTGAATATAACTTTTTAAATAACAATGTTATTTTAATAATGGAATTACAACCATTGATTATAAGAGAAAAAGGCACTTAACAGATTTATTGTTGTCTACTGATCCATTTAAATGGCCTTAAATTATGGTTAAATGTTCAAAAAACATTTGCTGTTATAGGATTTGCATGATATCAGAGACTAGGTTATCCAGCTTTAATTTAAACCTACAAAATATCTATTTGATCATTTCAACTGCTAATCAGATTATAATTTCCTGTTGTTATATATGTATTTGAAAATTGTACAATAATCAATTTTGTAAATACATTCTGTAAATATATTATTAAAGAATATATAACTGTCAAAGTAATTATTATTCTACTATCGCATTTATTTTGAATAAATAAGAAACATCGTATAAACTCAAGCACTGAGGAAGAAAAATTGTATGTTTTAAAAATAAGTTTATCTTTCCGTTCTTACCAATTAAAGATTTATTGAACCATCGTTAAAAATCCTAGGCTCAAAAGTTTTGAACTTTGAAGGAGTAGTAACTAGCCATTCAGGATACGATTTTCCACAGAACCTCCTGGAAGTTCTGGTTTTATAAATGTTCTGACATTCATTCCGAAAAATAGAAACAACCCTGCAATAAGAAATGTAAGCAATTTTGAGCCGACAAGACTTAGGATATCTAAGTTGATAATGTTCTCTTTTAGGAAGTTTTATACTTAATTCTTGCTAACTCAGTATTATGTAAAATACTACAAAAAGTAGTAAATTTAAACGATTTGGTAAATGATCTAGTGTTTTAATATTCAAATTAAAATACTTATATTTATTTTTATAGCTACAATTAATGTTTGCTTCTTCAATGATTTGGCTAAAATATTCACTCATAAAGGTAGATAAACGTGTTGAACTGTAAAGGCCTACAATTAATTATAGTAAATTAGACTTGTGTGATTATATCAGTTATTAGCCTACTCATATATCCTATTTGAGTAAACATGGGTTTTTCTTGTTTAAGTTGATTGTTTAATGATTCTTGTTTAAGTTCTTGTTTAATGATTACGCAATGAATGTTATTTAAATACATAAATAAAACAATGTCATAGTGACTTCAAGGTAGAATTACTTTTCTTTCTATTTTTTGTTAGTATGTAATAGTTCTGAAACTAGATATCGTTTTGTTAGTTATAATTTTAATCTATACGGTTCTTTCTATTAAACTTAATATATATATATATATATATATATATATATATATATATATATGTGTGTGTGTGTGTGTGTGTGTGTGTGTGTGTGTGTGTTGCACATAACATAGTCCTTTTTTGAGAGACCTAAGATATTTTAAAGCTGAAGTAATACATTTCAGCAAGTCGTACTACTTGAATCACAATTTTATAAACTAAATGTAAATGTTACCTTTTTTTGTAATATTTTCCTCTATACGCGACTGTGTAATCACTTCATTGAAGTTGACTTGATAATTATCTTTTACTATTAAAACCAGATATGTAGAAAGTGAGAGAAGGAAAATATTACACATTTAATAGATGGTAATATTTACATTTATTTAAAAAAAATATTATGGAGTCTTTGTTAAATTATACAATATGGCATATTCCTTTGGGAGAACTACAATATAGATAATTTGATGTTAAAAATACAAATAAATATATGTTACATGTTTTTCAAAGCAAAACTACTTCTAAGAATACAAATTTGACGCTTCCATCACTGTACGGTTTACATAGTATCACATTATTATAAAGCAACTATAGTGATTTAGAGAATGAACAACATTTTTTTTTCAGTATAACATAAGAAATAAAACAAAATTACAATTTACAATGGAATGTCTGTATTTAAGTGATAAAACGCTCGAGTGGAAAAGGAAAATATTATTTAATAAACATATTCTGTAATTAAGTATAGTGACAATATTAGGTATTTTAAGAATTTGAGAAGGTATAGTATAATGACAAAGAATGAATTAACTAAAATTATTTAATAATGTAAGTAGCAATAAGTTAATTTCATAATAAATTATTGTTTTAAAGTTATTTGATAACGATATCTTGTTCATTTTGTTATTTTATGGTGTAATTGGACATTATGGTCATCATTTGTCTTTGTGAAATACACGAAGTTTCAAGAGTATAAATCACCTCTCAATATCAAGTTTAAAACTAGAATATAAAAGAGAAAAACACCAACATTGGACCCTGTTAGAAGCTAATACTAAATACAAACGTAATCAGATAACACCAAAACATAAAGGACGGTAAGCAACTGATTGTAGGGCACGGAGCCAAGAGAGAGTTGTAACTGTTTACGGGGTAAACGACTCCTCTTACCAGAGTTGTCTTCCATCGTGTCATGACTTTCATTTGTGGAATAAGCTGTAAAATTAAAGCCTTATGTAAAGTAGAAGAATTTGTATCTCAGTTTTTAATCACTTTTTACTAATGGAAGATATAAAGTCTTTATTTCTAAACTGGATTGCCCGATAGTTTTATACATGAAGATTCAATTAGTTTTCTTTTATATTAGTTTTTCCATATAAAAGTATAATTATAATATTAGTTGATCAAGTACACATTTCACTCGAATTTCAACGAACTTTGTAAAACCGATACGTTTTGTATAATACACGTCGATCTAGGCCATTTAAAATTTTTTTTTATAGATAACTCACGAATAAGCCTTTTTGAAAAGATGGAGACTATTAAGTTTTGTTTGGGTACTTAGAGGTGATACTTGAGTAAAATTTATTGAAAATCGTTAAAGCCGATTTCAAAAAAAAAAAAACATCTTTGGATGTGGACAAAAAACAAATTTGATAAAAATTAGTCCGAGTGTTTGGGCTGTAGAGTACTGCGCAGACGAGAGACATTAAGTATGTTTCTGCACTCAGGGGATCTCAAAACTCGACGTCGATATTTGGACCCATCACACAACGTTCATTTACTGCAAATATTTGGGAATGTAAAACTAACGTTACGACTACTGGATAAATTACCACATCACAGACGTCAAAAGAATTGGTGTGAATTAACGTTAAGAAAGTTTTATTATTATTATTATTTTTAATAAATGAATTAAAAAACTTCTTAACCGATTTTGTTAAAATTTCGGTTTTAGACTAATGTGACAAAACATTTTGTGGTGCTTGTGTCTGTCCATCGCTCTGTATGTCTTCCTACATTTGGTCTCATAATAAAAAACATAGGTTATATATTATATAAATTACTTTCTAATATTAAAGCAAGTCTGCTGTTATGAAACTACAGCTCTTTCGTCATGCATCGATAACATGGTTAGACTGATTATACTTTAAACATTTGTAATTGTTATACGGTAGAAAAACCGCATAATAGTATATTTCATCACTAGGACCAAAAGTGAAGCTTTTCGATACAAACTCAAATTTAACGGCCGAGGCGGAGCCGAGGAAAATGAGCTAGGATCGAAAAGCTTCTTTTGGTCCGAGTGATGAACTATATTTTTCGTTATACTGCAAATAATATAAGAAAACAATTTCACAAAACTAAAATGTTATAACCTATTTACCTTCAAATCGATGGTAAGAGATGTTTTAACGGTTATTTACAATCAAGAGTATCAGTTGTTTTTATAGATGCTTTACAATCGTTAATTTGGGTTCACAGTTTCGAACTTCACTCCCGTTTAACCGATTTTTACGTATCATGGCCTCGAGAAACAGGAAAGATTAATTTTAGACATACTCGTCCGTCTTCGTTATCGTCTGAATATAAGCAGGATAGCGGCCACAAAACTTAAGATAGGAACATGAAATCTAGTATAGGGGACCCTATTCAAATTACGATTATTTTTAATAGTTATATCTCTTGTGTTATTGAACTTATATATTCCCACACTATATTCCCAGATATAAAATTTTAGATGTCAATTCTTCATGTAATGGTACCAATCTCTCCTCTCTACAATGACAAATAGCGAAGTTATTGTCGAAAATGTAATTTCGAAACCTAACCTCCAACTAAAATGTGTTGTTCGTATAGTTACAAAGTCCATGTCACCAACACGAGCGTATAGATTGGTTTCGACAAACGTGTACAACTTCGAGGCTTGGTTGGCCGAGACACTGACACGAGCGAAGCGAGTATATATGCACTTATACAAGGCCCATCTAAAGTGTTAAGCCGACGTCAAGAAAGTAGTGACATACACAATTGAAAACATGTGTAACAACTGTTTACAAACGTATCCTATTAAATAAAACCCTGGAGGCTGTATAAACGTATCCAGATGTTGGGGCTGGGCAAGTAACATGATGTGAAGAGGATTGATAATCATACTTTTTCTCAGTGTGAGCTGATAATATATTTAATGAAGTATTTTTACATAACGTGTAACGTAATCTAGGTTTATGGCAAGTAAAGTAGAAATGTTTTACATATTTCAACCTGGTGATGTCTTTGGTGTTAGATTTTTTATATAATAGGCTGATGGCCCCAGTTTCACCTGGAGATAGTTGAGATGGTTTTATGAAGAAATAAATTTTTTAGCACAACCCTAATGGTGGTGCTACGGAAATAAATTATGTCCAAATACAGCAACACACAAATTTTGATCAAAATCGACCCATAAATAACAAAGATATGATACTTGTTTCAGGAGTAAAAAACATCCTTGGAGTGGAACATTTTCAAAACTCTTTTTTAGTACGCGTCTACAGACCTACACCAAACCATGTTAAAACATTCGTAGCTCTAGGCTTCTTGGATACAGAGATATCGTGATTAGTTCCTTGGGTTTGACTTATATATATATATATATATATATATATATATATATATATATATATATATATATATATATATACATATATATATATATATAGATAATCTTGATAGTAAATCAAAAGACAAAATTGATGTGATTTTTTGACAAAAAAGATTACTGTGCTGTGACATGATTTAGAAAAATTATATTATTAGTCTACCAATTTAAGAAAAGCGTAATATGTTAAATAATAATTTACCAGCCGTTCTGAGAAAACCATTTATTTAAATATCAATCAATATTAATTCAACTTAATTCCACTGTGTTTCATGTTGAATTTTAATTTGTTATTAGTTTTTGTTTGAAAGTCTCTGAGAGTGATTTAAGTGAGCAAACGACGTTTAAAGCATAGTGAGATGTTACATAGTTGATAATTTGAAGAATTTTGACTGCAGAGGTAATTTTTATAAGTTGGCATCACAACATTAGCGTAATGTTCTATTATAGAGCCATCAAGTCCATGCCTAAAACCTGAGATTACATTTAAAGTCATAGCATTATATACTTTTTATATTATAAAGATATAATATCTGTACTCTTGAACTTGTCTGAAACTGTCCTTCGATATTATTATGATAATTTGGTTGTAAGACACGTGCAGCCTCGACGTGACTCCACCATCAATCTTAAAAACACGTATGACTTACACACCTTTGTTTATGGAATATGTCTCGTAAAGCATTGAGGAAATAACCTTGATTTTTTAATAATAGTTTCGTGATTAATAAACTAACCAAATTTGTAAAAATTGAGGTGAGTGATTATCCCGAGATACGTTAGCTGGATCTGCACCTTACTTCTTCTAGTCTTGAATTAGATCTCTTTCATTTTGCCTTATCAGGTGTTTCTTGATCAACTCGTTTCCTTCTTACTCTGACACTCTGCGTATACAAGGGTTAGAAGTATCTTTCTTACAGCTTATCTTCTCAATTAATTGTTGGCTTTGTGTTGGGGAGTATTTTATGATTTGTTTGGTTAAGGCGATAATGGCTCATTAGTTTTTTTTCCGGAATATTATTTTCGTTTCATCCTAATTGAATTTCATTTCCAACTATTTCGATTTATAACATTAGCCTAATCGCACGTTCTTTTTGTGATTAAACTATTTCTTTTATTTAAAAGTCTCCTTATCTCTCCAATGTACTACATGTCACATTCACAAACTGTAAGTACAATGTTTAGTGTATTTAATTTAGGCAACCGCCAATTCGACTTGCCGACTTGCGTGGCCTTGCTGAAGATTTTGTTTGTTTTAATACTGAAAGCGATCATTCATCATCGCTTTAAAAAAAAAAAAACTAAAAGAGCATTACATAAAGACCTTTAGCTCTTGAATACTCTAATAGTGTCAGTGTCCGGAAAAAAACAAGAGTTAATCAAGTGAGACCAGATTTAGGAAAGATAGAAGAGAAGTAAGTAACACAAGACTACATGGAAAAGGTACAGATCCAGCTAGAATTGCGATCTATAAATTTTCACTTCATGATTGTTGCATTTAGACAAGTAAACTGATCCTCGACAAACTAGGTTTGCAACATTCGAAAATACAATATAATAGAACAATAATTGAAAATTAAATATTGACTAATTAAATAAATATAATTACTCATTACTATAATTATTATATATCATATCAATATTTTGTAATTATTATTATTATTATTTATTTTTTAAAATTGTTATTACTTTTTGTTACTTGTAGGCCTGATGACTACTTTTGAAATCTATTAGGAATATTAAATAAACGTTCTCTACCTAATAAGTCAATATTACTCCAACTTTCATAAAGAATACATCTCAGTAAGATTTATAACCCACAAACATACACACACACACACACACACACACACACATACTCCACCCACATATATATATTATATATATATATATATATTATATATATATATATCCCCTTTTTAATTTTTGAACGACTGTAAATCTTCAAATTTTCTTTGGTAAATATTACTAGCATAAGTCAAAGTACTTTTTGATGCGGTTAAAGGTTTCAACCCTCACCCCTAAATAGGGGTTGCTGGAGTATTTTTTATTTTTAAATAGCAACCCCTAGCAAGATGCATATCATTTTAAAGAGGGTAAAAAATTGAATGTCGCAAACTAGATCTGTCTATGATGATTTAAATTAAAGTTATGGTAAAAAAAGTATCATCGTATTGATGGTTAAACTATCGTCCCAAAAAATTACGTCAAACACTTAAATTTAACAAAAGCTTTAGAGTGACCGTCGTCAGAAAATATTTACAGTGTCAGAGTCTGGCTCATTATTATTATCTTAAGTCGTACACTGTTTATAAAATATAAATATTAAAAAGTCTTACCTCGTTAAATGAGATGCTCAAAGTGTCCTCCATTCACCTCTTGGCAAAAATAAAGACGGTTTTCAAATGGCTTTCTTGCACTTTGAACCATCACTGGCGTTACAATGTTGAATGCATGCTCTATTTTTCGGTTTAGTTCATCCACATTCTGCATTACTGTGCCGTCAAAAACAATTCTCATTAATACCCCCACAGGAAAACGTCAAGGGGTGAAATATCAGGACAACGAGCTGACCACTAAACCCCACGCTGCCCAATCCACCTTTCAGGAAACTGTTCGTAGAAGTACTGGCAAACAGGAACAGCATAGTGTGGTGGCGCTCCATCTTGTTGGAATATTGGACGAAAATCATGTGTTCCTGCAATTTCAAACACTCTAGGCTTAATTGGGTTTCTCAGCATGTCCAAATAAAGTTCTATTCTTCTATCAGGATCTTCCTCGTTTAATATTTGATGTAGTTCTGCTTTGTAGGGGTTCTGCAAAACTCTATGAACTGTGCTTTTTGAAATGCCCACTTCTAATGGTGCAACTTTTTAAGACTTGTGTGCGTTGATTACAAACTCTCCTAAAATACCAGCTTGGACTTCTGTTGCTTTTATTTTTGGGCCACCACTTTTCTTGTTATTGACACTTCCAGTTATGTTGAACTTATTTATCAACTTCCTCAAGTTTTCCTACACACTGGTCTTTCAGTGTGTGTATCATTGAAAGAACGCTCGGTTTCGTGAAGGTTGCGACCAGATTGTCCGTACAGATAAAGCATTGCAAATTTTCCTCCCATTACTCTACTCATTTTGAAATTATTTATAAACAGTTTAAAGAGCTGACACAAAAACTGACTGCCTACAGCAAGACAGGTCACATAACTAATGTCTGCCTGTAACTTGCCATTTACTATTCAAAGGTCTGAACAAGTGAAAGTTGGGTTTTCCCATTCCTTGTCTCATTTCTGATAAGGAAGGGAAACTTAGCTGTACAAATAACAAAATTATTAAATTGTTTTGTAGGCCATACATTAGATTAAATAAATTAGAGAGGTCTAATTTGTGACATTGTTTTTCATTTTCTTATTTATCTTGATTATGGCTTTTAGGTAAACTTGAGGATTTTTTTTTAGTTTGTCCACCATTAGAGTATTTTTTAAATTTTCTTCCCCTCCACTTATTTAACCTTATCTTTATAGGGAGTCCTGTGGTAGAAAATGCAGATCCTGCTCTGGTGCTAGTTGATGGTGAATTACAGAGACTGGACGAATAGTTTTTGGTCTTAAAACAGACTGAACATTTCTTGATGACTCAATCTAAGGCACCTCTTCATTCTGAATTCCCTCCTACGTTATCTCCTGCTTATCTTGATCAGCATTTCATTGCTGTTTTAGAGAAAGGAAATCCTGTTTTTCATTGAAAAAAAGTATTTAAAGGTGATATTCCCGTTTTCTTAAAATCGTTTTTCTGCCGTTGAAAGAGTTCCAGCTTGCATACATGCTTCTCAAAACAATGATACAACCTGTCGTTTCTTACAACTCAGTGTAGGTGATTAGCCAGCCAAGTCACGCTTGCTGTGGCTTAGTAAGTTTTTAACGGGAACATAAAAGGCACATCCAGTGGTTGCATACTGTTGTTAGAGTGTGGAAGAAAGCAGATAATCAAAATTCCGGCTTCACGAACTGTGTCACATGAATTTTCCTTGTTTGAGAATAGTGACCATCCCGGACCAGAACAACTAAATTTTGTTTTGATGGTCGAAAAATTAATATAAAATAGTCAACATATTTAGAAAAAAGTGGACCCACTATCAGGACATTCTGCAATCGATCTAGGAAGAGCACAGTCCAGAAGTTCTATTTGCCACTTTTCTGAGGAAAGATGAGAAGAGGAGGGATATATTGTCCAGCTGTTGACATAATAACTCCACTTTCTGCAGACGAAAATATTTGTATTTGTCTTTTCCGTTTACCTGAGATAATGGAACTAGTTTTGTGTTGAGTTACTGATATTCCTGTTCCACCGACATTGACTTTTCAAGTCTGATCAAAATCAATTTTTAAAACCTCCACTTTCAAAATGGAAATAATTTCTAAACATTTTCTTTGGAAAATCTTTGAATACCGATATCATGACACTTTTTCCATATTTAGCTCAGGATGGCTTTTAAAAAAAACAAACGCTTCAATTTTCGACCTTCTGTCTTCGTTTGGTTTTAAAAGAGGTAAGGTAATTAGTTGTCTATGCCTAACTGGTATGCCATCTTTGAAAAATCTGTTGATGTTAAATATCTAAATCTGGTGATCCATAAATAGTTATTTGTGCAACTAGTGAGCAAAGTGGCACTTTTTTATACGAGAGAAAAATGTTGACGCATGAGGCTTACCGAGAACGTCAATTTTATCGAGTTTAAAAAAGACACTTTGTTCACGAATTGCACATTATACGTTGTCTTCAGTTGTTATTTTGTGACAAATAAAAACATACTGCAGCAGTAACACAATTTAATAAAACATTAATTTAACACAATAGTGTTCAAACAAACAATCAATTACAATTCGATCTTTAATAACAGCTTTTTTCTTATTTTTCAGATTATTTTAAAATCTGAACTGTCCATATTTTAAAACTAACTACACAAAATATAGCAGTAGTGCTAAACAACACATCAACAGAGTAGAAGTTCTCACGTCAAAACTGAGATTATTTATGAATATTACAAATAACTTAGGTGTATTGTTGAGGAAACGGGATTGCCAACTTCAAAACTCGGCAAACGAAAAATACTCTCATTGTACATACACTGTCAATCATCTTCATGAATAATTACTTCCTTTTTCAACTTTAAAACGTTGTTTTGTTGTTTATTTACGTTATTTTACATGTAAGAATTAATCTAACCTACATACGGGACATTTCCTGTATATTATAAATCAATTCAAATAAACTTAACCTATATTTCATTTTGTTCGGTTGCCATTCGGAGTGAGCAAAGTAGTGTGCAAAGTAGTGGGCAAAGTGAAACTGTTGAAAAATCAGCTGTTTTGCAAACTAATTTAAATGAACAAAATGTCACTTTGTCAACAACTGTAGACAAAGTATTTTTCCACCTCAAGACAATATTCAAGAAGTTTTTTATGTTCGGGGTTAAAACTGTGGGCTTGCCAATTTTTTTTCTAACCAATTCTTCTTGAGACATAAGATTTTATGTAGTCTTTTAGGGTTGTTCTTGGTACTTGGAAAGCTTTAGCTGCACTTTGTATCCTATCTTAGTTTATTTTAGGGGTTTATCTGCATCTATCATGGCTTGTTTATCCCAGTCTTGCAATTTGCCATCAGAAAGCAAAATAATGAAAAAATTAAGGCAAAATTATTATTAAAACATACACAAAACTAGCCGGAGTTTAAATTTTTATTAGTGTAAGAGGCCATCAAGCAATTAAGTCTATTAACATTTAAAAAACACTGTTATAATGTAATGAATAAAAAATTTCACTTACAAAAAATTTAATGCAATTCAAAATTGATTCCCACAACTTCCTTTTCTTTGGTAATTTTACCAAAGAAAAGGAAGTTGTGGGAATCAATTTTATTTATTTATTTTATTTTATTTTTACTTACAAATATGAGGTTTTTACTTGTGTTCAAATTGCTCCCTCTGAACAGTTCTGAACTTGGTTAATTAATATGAGCAAGAAACTGAATTAAGTATTGATATAAATTTACATCTCCCAATCAGTGACAAGATTGTTCGTCTTCAATGGTAAGCTTACAAAATTAACAACACTATTTCAGTGTTTAGCCACTGAACAGGGCTTTATAAACAAAGTTATTGATGCACAGACAGTAATTAATTTATCTCAAGGCTGATGTTATGAAAATATCAATCAGCCGCCATTTTAACAGGGTTGAGATAGAGATCACTAGTTTTGCTGTTCTTCTTTTATGAAGACCTTTAAAAGGAGGTTAGGTTAGGTTAGGTTATGTTAGGTTACTCTTGACGATTTACATTTAACATTCTTTAGCTGCCCTTAGTACATTTTTATTAACTAAAAAAAGACCTGAATTTGGTTTAATATATTCAAAAAGGTAAAGGGTGTCTTCAAACTTTTGCAAACCTCTGAATAATGATTTATAAATACAAGTATTAATTAGGACATCAACTTTCGTATATCGTGAACATATCAGAAAATAATAATAATAAAGAAAAAAAATTCAAAACCGAAAATAGTTTAGTTAACATTTACATTACTGATACATTTATTTTTCTGTAGTATAAAAACAACTGTTTCGTCTTCATCTATCTTTATTGGTCAAATACAACTACTATATCACAAAGTTTAACATACATTATTAAAACAGTAGTTTGATTCATCACGGAGGCAATGCTCCGTGACCTTGTACGCAACAAGGTGTTCTGTAGACTCGTACATCATTAATACGATGAGATCAAAGCTTCAAGGATTTTTGTACTTCACGCTTGAAGTAGGTGCTCCCGGATTCTAACGGGAAATCCGCCTCAAATGTATTAACTGACAATTTTCTCACTTGAACAAGTAACTTGTTTAATTAAATACATTTAAGGTGAACAACTACGACAAAGTTTATAGCTCCTCATTCAAAATGCACCTCAGCGTAAATACACTGGAAATCTGTTAAAATAAAAAATAATAACCTGCGAGTTATCGCTTATACAACAAACTTTGCAAAAATATTGCACAAACTTTCTCAAACACCGATTCACAATTGAAATAGCAACCAAACATAACTCTTCATCACCAAACATGTTAGTTCGGTAGTTGGCAGTACAAAAATAGAAATCAATCTCAAACGCCGTCATAGGTTTTGTAGATTAATGCATAAAATGTTTATATTTAAGGTATAACTTGCTTCCTTTGCTTCATAAAAGCGTCAGAAATATAAATATAAGGTAAAATCAAATATATGGTGGCGATCCTTTTTGATCGAGACGCTATTAGAATATTCGAGATATTATGCTCTTTTTTTTTAAGGCGATGATGATACCAGGGTTATCGCCTAAACAACAAGAAAAATGTATTTATATTCCCAATTTTGAATACTAGTTTGGGTTATTAATGGTTACATTTACAAAAATTTGAATAAAATCTGTAGAATCAATTTTGAGAAATAATGTCTTCATAATAACTCCACGGCCGATTTCAAAATCGGTTTGGAGTTATTACCAATCAAAAAGGTAATTGGTTCGAGTTTACCAATGACTCACGAACTATAATTTTGCAGAGATGGTAACCAACACGTTTTGTTTGGGTCCTTAGAGTCGAATTTTTCTAATGATAACTATCGCCATGATTGAGTTTTCTATGTGAAACAAAGATCTAGAGATATGGTCAAACTATCTCTACATACAAATTTTATTGAAATCGATCCCTTCTTAGACCACTGCAGAGGCTCTTATTTAACGATCTTGTATATTATACTACACACTACAAAAGTGAAACATACGCAAAATCTACATACACACCAGTTAAGCTTTGTGACGTAGTTCTTCTTACACAATTTATTGAAAAGTTAAAATTTTTATTACGAAGTTTCATAATTAAAAATAGAAACGATTGGATAGCTTAAGAATTAAATTAATGTGGACAATTGTAATTCATCAAATATGGCGTCAGTAGTGCTTCCCGATATCGTGGTGGGTGGTGCCAACGCGATCATTATTCATTTTCAAATTACATTTACGTACTGAAAATCAATCAAAGCAAAATTTACATTAAAATCACCACTCAAAAAGATAGGCACTCGAGAGGGGTTTTTATCAACAAATTGTATCAAAGACATTATTACAGTACAAGATTTTTAAATTGGTAAATGATATACATCATTGTAGACATAGCTTGATAATGATATATATGTAACAATCATGACAATCATGTTAAAGTTATACGGTACATAGGGTACTGAGCAGCCAACATGTATCTCTCCGACTGATCAATACAAATTATTGTCATTATAAACAGGAATATATCCGATAATATATACAAAACCCATTACAAACACACACACACACACACACACACACACACACACACACATATATATATATATATATATATATATATATATATATATATATATATATATATATATATATATATATTAATATATATGCAATAGTGTTCCATCATAGTCATTAATTAATATACGGTATGCAACAATGTAACGATAAACGCAGCTATTTCGCTCGACTAACAGACGAAAACTGGTTTTCCAGACAAATATGGTGGGGATCTAGTCCTGTCGACTATCAGAGGAGTGGGGTTGCAACGCTTCATTACATGTTCAATTGCAATTCACTCTGCCGTGCATAAAGATGTTTTATTTATTTTTTAAAGTCTGAAGATGAACGAAAGTCCAGGTTTCAATCAATTCAAAATATTAAATATATTTTACTGATTTTCATAGAAAAACTTTTAATATAATTTATTTATTTAAAATAGTCACTATTAATGTGTTGGTAAATATATAATAAATAGAATTGTACCGGATTTAAATCATATCAAGACTGGAATATCATCCAAGAATTTACTAATTCATTTATGATTCCAACTGAAAATCAAAAAACAGAAATGTGTGTCAAATATATGTCCATGTTCAGTTCATTATATTAATGAGAATCGAAATAACCCGTTTTAACAAAATAAATTTTCATAATGAATTCAATTTTGAATATCCAAGTCTTTAATTATAAAATAATAGTACCTTATATTTTCCGTTAATGACTGAAACTTTTATTGAAAAGAAGAGGTATTAACGTAAAATATAAGGTATTTTACTCTTATTTTTAAATTTGCACATTATCACTCCCCCCCCATTCTTATCATATACTTCTTCCTTGCACATTTTATTAACAGTTTCCTTCCCATATTATTATTATTATTCGTTCCGTATTCCAGCTTATCTGACACATTTCCCATTGCTATAATATTCATTTTCATACCATTTTTTTAAAAATATTCTAATTAATTACTCTAACAAATAATCAGGTTAATATTACAAACGTATTTACAGAACAGGTGTCCTTTTCAAGATTCCATTTTAAACCAGAAAATTTATTTACTACGCAGTAGGCTACGCAAAAGGCCGATCTATAAGGCCGGCCGCACACTACATCGAACGCGACACGACACGACAAGACATTTTGACGGAAGGCGTCTTATACTACTCAATTAGTATGAGTTCAAATGGAGCTGGCGCATACTACATCGAACAAAACGCGACAAGACGATAAAACGCCTTAAGACGTTTTATCCATGTCTGGCGAAGGTACGGAAAATTTCGTCTTACGACAAAACGCGATCAAACAATATCAGAAAAACTGTTGTGCGCATGCGCTTTGGATCATGTGACATCCTGCTCCAATCCTTCAGAGAGCACGTGGGCACGTGGGAACATTTTACATCGTCTGTAATCTACGGCCTAATTTGTTGCTTGGCTACTGTTTTAGTGCATTAACATTTAAGCATTTTAAGCAACTTTAAGCAAGTGAAAAATGAGTGTAGATGACAGTGCAGTTGCGGCCGTAGATGTTGATAAAATGTTATTTTTAGTGCAAAACAACCCAGCAATTTTCAACTCTACATTAAAAGAACATCACAACGTCGATGTTATCTCCAAAATTTGGACTGACATAGGAAAAGAACTGAATGTACCAGGTAATATAATCATTCTCATAAATAAGTTTCATAACAAATAACTCCATTAGTACATTTTTGTGTAACAATGTAATTATTATAAATTAAGGCTATAGGACTATTTATTTGATTCTATACACAGCAGAGCCAAAACATCCTCAGTGAGGGAGTATTTTCATGTTTTTGCAGATATAACTTGTATAGTGATTTACCGGTTTATGTCATATGATAAATATACGGAATGTCCTGTACGAAATTGAAATTTTGCATAAGTAGGCTATTTTATGACAATGATGTTTAGCTATGAACACATTATCACAATTTTTCAGATTAAAAACAACATAGCGGCTATTTTCAATTTTAAAAGCTTAGTTCTCAAAAACGGTAAATTTTACAACAGATTTACAAGATACAGAAAAGTTGTCAGCTGTACATAGTTGTCATAAATACTTGTGCAAAATTTCAATTTTCTATGTTCAATCGTGTCGTAGAAAAAACACGAGTTTTCTAAACGAATACAAACTTGTAACATGTTTATTTAAACAAACTCAGTTATGCACTATGCACACGGTTATGCATACTATCTACACCAATGCCATTTTCTCTTGCCAAGGTACGGAACCTTCTGTAGAGTTAAAATACTTCAGAAAGTTGTCCCTTACTACATAAGCAGCTTTTGCTGCTCTTGCTCTGACAGTCTCTTGATCTTTATCACAGTCTTCATCTACACTCATTAATTCATCATAAATTTCAAAAATTTGCCCTTCTTTAACTCTAATTACATTGTGAAGAACACAGCACGCTAAAACAATACTTTTTGAAACGTCTGGGTGAGTTAACATTGCTGTTTCAAATACACGGAATTTTTTTGCCATCATGCCAAATGCGCACTCAACAATTCTACAAATTAACCTCAAGAAGGAAGCGTAACTTTAAAACATCTGTGATGACCAAATTGCATCAACTACTGGACGAACAAGAAGATGAGCAAGCATCTGATCGGAATATTAATATTTCCTCTCGAGCTCCGTCCTCTTCCTCTTACAGCGGATCTAATGCTCCTGAAGTTGTGGAACAGTATGACGGCGATTACAATTACTCACACTATGAGGATCAGCATTCTTCGCAGTATCAATTACATGAACTGTTGGTACTTCCTAAAAATAACCATGTTTAAAAACTCAACTTGATTTTCATATCATACCTGTATTTTATTTGAGTGTTAAATAAAAACATATTCTTCTTGTAAACAAAACTTGCCTATTTATTGCCCTTAACATAATAGATTCTTCATAAATTGTTGTATAAACGAAACGTGCACAATAGGAAGGTAGGATTACATGACAGGTCCCCACACTGACACTCCCACACACTACCAAAAATACTGACACTTCCATACACCTCTTAACCTAATTTAAGATAACCTAACCTAACTTAATCTTACCTAACTTAACCTGACCTAACTTAACCTAACCCTCACTTAATCTGCCCTAAACTAACCTAACCTAACATTGGCGGTCCATCAAACGCTTTGTCGAGCTGGTACACCCCCGTGTGTGGAAGTGTCAGTCGAGATGTGAATCGTTAGTCAGGAAGCCGCATCCAAGAGGTGTGGGGAAGTGTCGGTATTTTTTCAATGTTTGGGGAACTGTCCGGACACCAGGATTAAGTGGCCTGCATTACAAAATAATTTAAATAAATAAATACACTGACTTACCTCAACGTAACCAAGAGTCTTTCCTCTGGAGTTATGGATTTTATAAATTTAGTGTTTTGTTTCTGTATCTTAGGACTTATTAATTGCAAGATGTAGTCAAAGGTCGAAACTTTCATTCTGCAATAGTTGTAGAACTTTGATTGATCAGCCCTCAGTTCACCAATAAACCCAATAATATTTCTTTTTTGGTTTATAGGGTGCACCCAAATATTCCTTTTGACACCAGAATCTAATAGCTGTAAAAAACTCCATAACAGTATAACTGTCTCTTCTTCTTCTTCTTCACCACGATCCATTATTTCTCACTACCTATTATTTATTTAAATATTTCAAAAATTTGAGTATACAAAACGAAATAACTACACTACACTGAACTTAAGACAATCGATCTGGCACTAAGAGGTTGTCGGAAGCCGTCGTGTTTTGTCGTGTCGGACGGTGTATGAGGCGCATCCGACAGAACGAAACAGAACAGAACAAAACAAAAGATAAACTGTCTTGTCTTGTCGTGTCGCGTTCGATGTAGTGTGCGGCCGGCCTAAGTCGGTCATATTTGTTGTTTACAAACAGTTTTAAGGTTATGTCGGCCGTAATGTTAAGTTCCAGATATCGATAAGTAGAGTTATTAAAAGTAGAGTTTTAAGGTCTTGCTGTAACAGAACACCTCGCTACTTGGTAAGAAAGAATGAATTACATTACAAGGTCAAGAACGACTTTAGCGAGATATAGTTGCAACAGGTAAATTACGAACAGGGGTCAAGGTGGTTGTGGAAAGGCGTTGAATATGAAAGCAGCAGAGAAAACGTTGTGAAGACTGAATGTCAAGGACTTGAATCGTATTTCTGTTTCCCACTTTCTCCCTCTTTTTATCGATTTTATATCATGTAACAAGTATTTATTTTTTAGTTATATCAATTTTGGAAATATAACTATTCCAATCCTCTTCAAGGTCAAACCATTAAATGTGCCTGCCCAATTAAATTAAATTAAATCAGTGAATATTGGCCCAACAATTTGTTTGGGAGTCCAAACTTCTAAATAGTAGTCATAATTTAAGACAGATTTAATACTCCTATTGCGTTTTAAAAAGGGATAGAACAAGTTTGTCAGTTTAAAAAAAAAAATCAGAAACCTCTAATTGAGATTTATAGCTAATTACTGCATTTTTTCCCGAACAATTTGTATGTTGTATTTCATTTTTTTGTATTTGTGTTTATTTTAAATAGCAAAGAGTATAAAAACGAGAAATTTACGATGCTCCAAAACTTTATGTCTGTTTTAGTTTGAGATAATTCCAAAATATTTCAAAGATAAGGGAGAACTTCTTAATAAAAAGGAGGTTGACTGATATTCATTTTAAAAGTCTCTCAAAGACAAGAGCAAAAACGAAATATAATGCTTTTTTGGTAGATTCAATCAAAGGTGGTTAGCAGCCACAGAGTATCACATTTTAAATTTTAGCATATATTCATCAATTATAATTATGTTTTTAAAACTCAATAAAAGAGGTCTAATTAGAGAATAATTACTATAAACCTATCAAACTCAATTTCAATGAGGTGGGGTGAAGGGAGAAGTTATGTTTCTTGTGTTTAGATTCTTTAACTGTTAGTAATTCAGATGATCTTGTTAATACCTACTCAAAGCTATTTATACATGAGTACCAATTAGTATTACTACACGTAAAGAAGTAATTTCACCGTATAAAATCAAATAAAAAATTAACATACCACGTTTTTAAAACGGACTAAAAAGTATAAAATAATTTTTCATAACCCTTCTACAATTTTGAGGGAGGATTATTAGTGGCTATGGATATATTTGGAATACTTGGAGAGAAAAACGTGGGGCGCAGCCAGTAAATAATACAAGTAGACAATCCGGATGAATTCACAGCTAATTTCATTGAATCGGAAATGAAATTCACTGTAATTTAATTTATTTACTCCTCCTTAACTATCATAGATTGCCTGCGCCCCACGTTTTTCTCTCCAAGTATTCTAAATATATCCATAGCCACTAATAATCCTCCCTGAAAATTGTAGAAGGGTAGTGAAAAATTATTTTATACTTTTTAGTCCGTTTTAAAAACGTGGTAGGCTATATAAATTTATTTGATTTATTATTTTCTGTTTTTTAGTCTTATGTCCGGGTAAAAGATTTCAATCGGTTCTGTATATATTGATGAGACTCTGACAGGGACATATATAGGAAATTCCCAATGCATTTCACATCCTGTTTAGCTGCAAACGTCTGAAATTCAAAATATTACCTCTTATTAGATATAATAATAGTTATATTAGTCTTGCAACTCAGAAAATCAAACTAAAGAAGTAAACAATTTTTTTTTTTTTTTTTTTTTTTTCATATACATGAATTAAAACAATACAATGTCAGATCCTTCTCCTTTACAAATTGTAAATGTATCATAAACTTATGGTGATGAAGGTCGTATTTGACGTATTCTTCCCATCTCCGTCATGGCATCTTCATTACAAGATGTTTTGCCAGTGAGTTTTGAGCAATCGAGCTCATTTTTAAATTTTTTATTTATTATTATACTTTTCAGATCGTTTTAAAAACGTGATATGTTAAAAAAAAAATTATTTGATTTATTATTAATCCAATAACTCTCTCAAGCCATGAAAAAATAGCCTCATCTACTTAAATATTCCGGTTACCATTCAAAAGCGATAACGCGTTTAAGCGATAACGCGTTTAAGTGATAACACTGTTTAAAAACTCTATATTGGTCAATTTTTATTTGTTTAACAGACAAGAAACCAACTGAATATTGTATTGTCATCCAATTCTGACCTATGTTCAAAATTCCAGGTCTCTAGCTTATCGGGATGTTAGTTTAAACTCAATTGCAAAATTCCACCCGGACAGACTGACAGATATGACGGAAACCGAACTAATAAAAACGTGGTAAGAAAAGAACATCCAAGCCCTGGAATAACCTATTAGTATCAGGGCCCGAAGAGAACATAAGTAGGTCAGAGGAATCTACTAATCCAAGTCTACATGAAGAAATATCCAGCTAGATTTACTCTGAATTGCAAAGCCCATACTCGCTATGGTGAAACCGTGACGAAATTCTGAATGGGGTTATAAGAGTGTAGGATTAGAAAAAAGATTTTTTTTTTCAAATGTTGTATTAACAAAACAACATAACTAAAGTCATTCAGATTTTTTTTTTCCATTCATCTCATTGTTTGTCCGCTCACACATTTTAGTAAATCAGGGATAAAATGTCTGTTCATCCATACTTATTCATTATTTATTCATCAGAATATTTAAATGACAGTATTCAGACTTACATTTTTTCACCACATATAAGATCACATAGATAACATAATTAAAAAACAAAAACAAAAATCAAACATCTAGATTGCTTAGAAACATGAAACAATTTAAGAAAATGCACAATATGTAGGGCCTGTAGAGAGGAATATTATTTTCAACACAATAAAGGAAGGTACTTGGACAAGTAACGGGATACTACTTTACTCAAGGATAATCATTGTCATAATCATGGGTTGTTAAGTCTGTACTGGTTAACTGGAGTATCCTACAGAATATTGCTGTGAACCATTCTCATATGTAAAAATGTCTGTCGTATGAATTGAATTTCCCCATTTAGGTGAAAACCCTGCTTCTAAAATTGATATCATTAGTAAGTCAAAAGAAGAAGAATGTAGGTGATAAACACACAGAAAACGGTTGGCACATTAAAGAAATATAAGACTAGAATAAATCCTATTACTTTTAAGGATTTCACAACCATACAGTTAAATGGCACCTGAGACAAAGCTACGAACTGCTCACAATACATATAAACAGTTGGGATGGATTGGTAGAATTCAAAAGAAGAGAAAATGAAATAAAAATTATTTTTATTTATTATTACAATACTGCACCTATGAATTGAAACATCCTCAATATCATGAATACATTTTTACATTCCTTTAACTTTTTTTGCAAATAAAAAGTAACTAGATGAACATATTTAAAAAATTTAGATTTAAAAAACAAATGTATACAAAACAATGTTTACAAAAAAAATGTACTTCATAAATAAAGGTTGAGGAGATGATGGAGGCAGCAGGTAATTTACTACTACTCTGCCGACATTGCCCCGTAGTTCAGCATTAATAAAAACATTTCTTAAAACATTACTAAAAACAAATTAATTATTTACTATGAATTTTAAAAAAAAATTTTTAATTTTTATCCAGCAATGAGCTCGACAATAAAGAAATTCAATAATTCTATCTCCAATACTTGTGAAATTTTACATATAAAAGTAATGTGTTATTGCGGTGTTTTTAATGGAAGTTTCAATAAAGTGACATAATTTAACAGTGACTATGTTATATTATTAATTATTACTCAATGTTTAATTAATACTATATAATATTGATAATTTACTTATATTTAACTCTAGAATCATAATGCGATTTTAAAAACATTAATCATAACCCGTAGTCTCTAGAAAAACTTCTTCTTTTTAAATCACAGTGGGAGTTTTTTAAAATTGAAATTCATTTATAACAAATATATAAAAAAATTTTGAAAGGTTTATATATATTTTTCCTCGGGGACATACTGCTGAAGCTCCAAATGGCCTCCGGCACTTTGGTTATGTGTCTATTGTGCTCCCCTTTCCTGTTTACCTTACACTGACCCTAGCACCTCTAACAAGTTCCAGGATCTTGTGCAGGGTATTCTTGTCAAAGTTTATGTCTGGTTGTTGGAGTCCAAACATTCTACTTCTTTTGGGTTCCAGGACCTCACAATCAAACAAAATGTGTACTGCGGTCTCAGGTACACCGCTAAGACAACAGTTAGGTGAGACTGGTAGTTGTCCCACCTTTTAAGTGGCTCCGGATATGGCCATGTCCAGTAATCATGGGAACGATCTGTCTCAGGGAGTTCCTGTCACACAGAACCAGCATCTTTGTCCGTGCATGATCTGGTCCCGAAAGAAGACACTTACCCAATCTCTGGCCAGGAAAATTGTCTCCATCGTTCGATGTGATCTTCCATGGCCCATTTTCTTACAGCTCATCTTGCTGTTGAATAACTGATACTTCATGCGGGTTCTGGTCCCACAAGGCAACCAGCGGTCCAAGGTTTAGATTAGTTTTTAGTCTTTTAATTGTTTTTGCCACATGTTACACATAAAATTTATCTATCCCATTCAAAAATATTTTTTGCAATTTGTATATGAAAACTATGTCATCCTTCTTTTAGCAGGTGGACAAAAGTTACAAATCTTCCTTGATCCTTGTGTAGGAGGCTGACCTCTTCAGCTGTGGAAGCTAGACCAACGATTTATTCCATCTTGACACTTTAGTCTTCTGATAAAATGTAGTAATCTCTGCCTCTCTTGAATTTATAATGTTGTAAGATGTATACTTATTTCTTCAGCAAAGGATCATCTTGTTATTGGCTTCCGCTTTCTTTAGTCATTTGGTATAGATATAATATAACATATGAGTTTATTTAAAATTCCATAAAACACACATAATGTACCTTCTATATTTTTTATTGAAAAAAAAAATTTTTTTGAGGTTAACATAGCCACTGACATCTCATCAAAGATATCTGCAGCACCTTTTGTAGCATTATAAAATTCAATCACATCCAGTTTTCCACTGTGGCTGTTTCAGATGTAGACAAAAGAATAACAATCTTTGACTTCTTCACTTGATAAGAGACGATGGTTTGTGGTTCATTGAAGCAAAACATTGATTTTCCTTGTTTTTTCTTGCCTAGCATTTCAGGTGGTATTTCGGTTTTATTTTTTTAATGTGCACACAACAGAACTGTTATTTTATGGTCAATTGACATTGCTGAAGCAAGTGGTATGGATATAAACCAATTATTGAGAGTTATATTCCTCTTATTACCATGGTCAGGATGTATGACCTCCTTTACAAAGTATAAAGCTGCTGAGGTAAATTGTTCATATCCGTTCCCTTTCCAAGATATGACAATGCAATGTACAAGTGGTTGGAATGTCACAAAACATAAATATTTTTATCCTGTACTTATTTGTTTTATTAAGAATAAACATCCAAAAAGGACACCATCCCCTAAAAGCTAGATGCTGTTCATCAAGTGTTAAATAAGATCCTGGAACATAGTAGTTTTTGCAAGAAAAAAAAACAAATTAATCCAATATTTCCCCTATATTAGCAAACCTATAACATTGTTATCTTTCTTGCTAGTACTTTTATCATCAAACTGTAAGCAGTTGATTAAACAAATCAAACCTGTCCTTGCTCATACAAGTTAGATAACATGATCCACTAAAGGAAGCATCAAAAAGCTCTTCAGAATAAGGGTGATAGTATTTCTGAGCAGCAGTCATTACAAGCAACCCAACAAGACCTTGATTTTAGAAATGTTGGTTTCTCTAACCACACCATTCGTTGTTTTATATTTTTTGTAATAACAAATATTTTTTGGTTTGTACAATATACAATTTTTTATAAATAAAGTAAAAGCTTCAGCTAGGGTTTTAATTTGTGATGCTGTTTTATTAGGTTTTGTTGAAATGAATAAAATAAATGTTCCTGGAAGCCATTCTTGTTTGTAAATTTGAGCGTGGTTTGTATATCCATTTGTGGCCATTTTTTTCCTTTTAAATGTTTAACATTAGGTAAGACATATTTGAGTGTAGGCTTCCCAGAGAACCTGTAGAAGCTTGAAGACTAGGAGATGGATGAGGACTTGAGGTCTATTTGGGAAATGAAGATCTACAGCAGACTGACCACTATCTAATTACTAATAAAATAACTATGGCAGTAATATTTATATGTAACCCTATTTTCATTTATATAACAACCCTGAATGAAAACTAAATAAAAGAACTGCCGCAAAATTATTTCATACAATCTTGCTACAAGTAATCGTTAAAGTTTTGAATGAAAAACTTAAAACAGCAGATATTTTTGCTCATCAAATGGATGTGTGTCCAGATTCTAACATTTGTTACTTTTATATTTGCTAAAATGACTTAATCAAAGATTTTTTTTTTGCAAAGAGCTTCCTGAATCTTCAAATGGATAAGACATTTTTCAATTTGTGAACAGTTATTTTACCATTGCTGAATGTTTGTACAGATGGGTTCCCTGCAATGGTGGGTTATTTGACAGGTTCTTTGCTTTTAGTTATAGGATAGAAAATCCAGATATTGATTTCACTCATGGCTTTCTTCACATAGAACATATCGTTGCTCAGTCCTTGGTACCTGAGCCTAATAATGTTTTGCAAACTGTTGTAAAAATGGTAAACTTCATAAAAGTAGGCCTTTGGAATCATGATTATTTAACAGTTTCTGTTCTGCTATGGATGCTGAGCACACCCAGCTGTTGTTGCATACAGATGTAAGATGGTTAACTTGTGGACGTGTCCTTCAAAGATTCTATGAACTTAGAGAGGAATTAATAATATTTTTTACATGTAAAGAGTCCAAGTATGCTGATTTTCTTAGTAATGATGCCTTGTGTAGCAAAGTTGTCTTTTTAACAGACTACTATCATGTGATACACATACAGTATTTTCTGTATGCATCCTAAGCTAGAGCTGATAAATTAAAAAAATATATATATGGTAAAACCCAAATTCGAGAAAATCTAATTTTCTTTCCTAATAATAATGCCACATTATAATGCCGATTATAATTTATAAGTATAGTTATAATAAAAAAAAAAACAATTGCTACCTAACAATTTTGAATGACATAATTGTATTTTTAGAAATCATTGCTGACCGAGACACAGATAAATATAGACAAAAACAAAAATTTATATGGGTGGAGCAAAATGAATATCCACGAAAATGTTTTTGACTGAGAAAGTAAACCAATATTTATGGGTAGCAAGGGAATCATTGCAATACCACAAAAAAAGTAACTGTATATTTTAAAAAACTCTTTTTTTTAATCCAAAGGGCACAATAATATTAAATACTTCAAACACTGAAACCAAATTATTACGAAAACTTTGTTGTAGAGCTGCTAGAGAGAATTGACAATACATCTGGTTCCTTCCATCCTGGTGCGACTAATGATTATAAGTACATGTATTACTTTTTTTTCCTTCCCTTAATGTTTATACATCATACTCGTATGACTAATGAGGACAGGAAACCACCATACATGTTAAAATGTTCACATCATAAAACCATAACAAGTAACACACAAACACTTAATTGTCATGATCTGTATAGTATGTGATAGATGTCTACTTAACGGACGGTTGACCGACTACTGGCTAAGTCTGAAATATTAAAATATGATCATTTTATCACTCAATCATACAGTATATTAGAATGGCATTGCAAATGGTCTTTGTTGTTTTTAAAGACTTTGTAGACCTCACACTCCTCAATAGCATGCATGTACTTTCCTTTGCTGCAGATATGGATAGGTGTGAAATTGGTCTCAAAATCGGCAAATAGATGGTTGGTGTCAATTTGATGGTGAGTATAATTATATTTGTTTTTGTTGATGTTTTTATTTGGTAGATAGTCTTTAATTCATTTTACAAAAAGCCTTCCATTTTGGTCTATATAGAATTTATCACAATTGTTGCAATTAATATTACATAAAAAAATACCTGTTATTTCTCCAACAGGTCTGGGGATTTTAGAGTGGAGTATTTTATGTATGCTATTGTTGGAGAGTCTAATAAATATTGTATTTATAAACACACATAACAGATAAAAATTGCCAGCTTAAGTTAAAACAATTGAAATAGATAGACATGGCTACTCGACCCTTTTTATTACATTTAGATGAGATTTTTCACAGATGGAGGCAAGCTTTTGACTCTTGATCCTAAAGTAAAACTTATGATAATATTTTGTACAGATTATGTTGCCATTGAACAGGAAGCAAAAGATATGCTACAGAGATTATTGTATATTCTGCATAATATGAGTGAAGAATATTGCCCACATATATCTGGTAATAAAATAGTTTAATAAAAAATAATCTGGTGAGATCAGAAGTAGAGTTGAGAGACACGATCTTGGAGTAGGTAGCTAGATGTTTAGAATATGAGGTATTTTTTTTTAAACTGACAAAGAATGTAACAAATAAACTTAATAAGTTTAAACAGATTTGTTGGGTGATTCACAAAACCCTGAAATGCAAAACGCTGTACAAAATTATCTACAAAAACAAATTAGGTAGAGCAAAATTAGTCATTTGGAGCATATGTTAGTAAGTCATTTTCTTGTTTATCGTTAGAATATATAGGCCACATGGTCATAGAAGAATAGAACATTTGAGTAGAAGATAATTTACATGATCATTTCCTGTGATGGTATTTACAAACAATCAAACCCCATTCAATACCATTTTGATCATTTTATTTGTAATATTTCAAATTAAAACCAATTAACATGACTAAAACCTATAATAATAAATTATAAGTCCAAATATAAACCAATATAAAAAGTTAATGTTTGTCATTCACTACACAATGATAATTAGTGTTTGTTTTGTAACAAACTTCTTTTTTCAGTTATTTGAATAGTTTTATTTATATAATTATTTTAAACTTGGCTTTGGAATTATTTTAAATGATTCATCTTCAATCAAAAAAAAAAAAATGTATTATATAATAATAATTAATTTTTATTGATCACAGATCTTTTCTGGATAATTTCTAGAATTATTTCATGCATTACATGTAAGTTAAACTTTTGTGAATTTGAAAACAGATCTGTCATACATGGCAAATCTAATAAAAGATGAACAGGTATATTGCCATCAACTGAAAGTTCAGTAAGTTCATCAAGTGTTTGTTGTATGTTTAAACTGTTATTTCGAGGTATCATCGATGTTACAATTACAGTTAATATTGTTTCTACAGGGACTTCTGAGATAAAAGCCCAGTATTCTTCAGCTGTGCTACATATTGAAACACAACATAGTTCGCTTTTAGCTGAGTGAGATGAAGTATTTTGTATAACTGATTCATGAGCTTGGGATTTTTGTTCACTAGAACATGATTTTTGAGATCCCTTGCTGCTATGTTTTGAAATTGTTGATGTGGATATCACAGATTTAAATATATCAGTAGTGCGATCAAAGTTTTCTGAAGTTTGGGATTTTGCTAATTTATGCTCATCTAATGAACTTGAAAACTCACTAATGACTATATCACCATCCTCCACTTCTGTTATAACTGGACACTCAGTAGAAATTAAAACCATGTTAATTAGTCCAGATACAATGTTTGTTACAACCTGATATGTTTCCGCATTATGGGAACATATTGAAAACCGCTCCAAGTATAAATCACTTTCACAAAGTATAATTCTTTTATGAACCGCTAGTGCAAGTGCTTTGCCAAAACCTACCCCTGGTTCAATGTCCTTACAGAAAGATAAAAGTAAAGCTGGGTAATTTACATTGTTACTTTCATCCTCAAATAAATTATACAACAGATTTTTAATATTAACAAATTTTAACCTCTCTTCTGGACATTCAGATAATTCTTTCTCAAACCAGAATGTTATATTTGTAAAGGTTTCAAAGTCTAAAGTTTCATTTTCATATGGATCATTATTTTTGCACTCCTTTTGAGTTGTAAGCAGTTCTTCAATAGTAGGAAATGGAATATTTAAGCAACATACAATTAAATCTCTCCAATCTACAAGTGAAACATTTCCAAAAATTGTATCAACAATTTCTTTCAATTCTTTTGGTTCTAAGTCATTCCATATGTCTGGCAGACGTTTCGTATTTTCATGCATGTCTCTTAACAAAATATCTTCTAGAATATAAACCAGAGGAATCTTACTTATAAAACCCCAAGGAGCAGCTGTTTTTAAATCTTTCATTAAAAATGTTGCTTGTTCTGATGTAAGTACATATTTATATTTCTCCTCGAGCAGTTCCTTTGGCCATACCAGTTGTTCTGATGATATCTGTTTTGTGACAAACAATTTAGCATCGGATATAATTAATTTCTGTGGAATTGTTGTCTCCTCTTCAATGGCTGTTGAGATAATTTTGCAAATATTATCAACTGTTTCAATATCTAAGAAATACCGCTCAATAATTTCATTAAGTAAATTATGAAATGTTAGCACAATTTCACTCAGGAAATCTGTTAAATCTAATATACCTCTACATTTGATTAAATCACATTTGTATTTTACACGTTTTACTTCATTCTCTAAAACAAATTTCCATTCATCAAACATATTTCTTTTTAAATTATCTGACTCATCTAAAGGGTTATTTGGTAACGTAGTTATACTCTCATCATATGTTTTGTTGGTTTTCGAATTTTTTTTTAGTTTCGTATTTTTTTGAATTTTTATTTTAGGTGGACTTTTATGAGATTTTTGTTTAGGCGGCATTGATAAATTTTCTTCTTTTCTTATTCCATCTCCAAACTTAGAGCCAATGTTTGTTATATTCTCAAGAGCTTTATCTATGTTTTTTTCTAATAAAAAACAAAAAGGATTAACCAAATCTTCAGTAATTATGGTATTATTTAGTAATTTGGAAATGTAATCAAATATATTATTAGTTTTATATGTTTGATTAATTGCATATGTTATGCTCTCTATTGATTCAGAATTATTTTCTTTTAGTAAATTTAAATCCAATGTTGATATTGAAAGGTAATCTTTGTGATCTGATGGTATTCTGCCTAACATTAATGTATAATAATCATTTAGTAAGTTTAAAGTATTGATGAATCTATTGAGTTCTAACTGGACCAGTGATAAGTAAACATTTGTCAAGGCACACATTTCTATTGGTACCCAATTATCCTTGATTATTTCTTTCAGTTTTTGTGCAGTGGAAGCTTTCCTTTCATCACAAATGCTCCATAGTTTGTTCTGCAATTCAAACACCTTACAGTGCATTTCATTTTTCATTTCAACAAATAATAATAAGTGTTCATCTATTGAATTGTAAAATTCTTGAAATTCTGTAACTAGATTTTGTTTATTGTCTGACTGCTCAATTAATGATCTTATGGTTTTAGAAACAAAATTTTTATAAGGCACTAGACGTGAAAATAATATGCGTTTATTGAAAAATTGTTGTTTTAAATTTTGTAAATATGATGTTTCAAAGCTTTCCCATTGAGTGGCTAAAGCTATGGCCAAGGTGTTTGGTACGTCAAATTGTGAATAATTCCATCCCGAATCACCTGGTTTTAATGGCTCAACTAATACTACCTCATCAACATCATCTTTAAGTAATTTTTCCGTTTCATTATTTTCTAATATTGGCTCATCCAAGCATGTAATTTCTGCCTCTTCTGATTTTAGTATTTCTGATTCTTCATTTCTTTTAACAGATTTTTTAAATGATTTTTTTGGTTTTTGTTTCTTTCCTTCAGATTTACTTGCTTTTTTTTTTGAACTACTTTTTACAGTAAGAGCTTTTAAAATGTCTTCACCAAAAAGTTCAACAGAAGATTTTCTTTCTGTATCAGTTTCCGCCAAAATATACCTTGCAAGTTGTTTTAGATTATTAAGATCTAATTGATCATAGTAATATTC
The DNA here is from genome assembly GCA_963513935.1 of Aphrophora alni. Classification (NCBI taxonomy): domain Eukaryota; kingdom Metazoa; phylum Arthropoda; class Insecta; order Hemiptera; family Aphrophoridae; genus Aphrophora; species Aphrophora alni. The sequence goes on along the minus strand of OY740767.1, from coordinate 117,440,486 downwards.
ATAAAATCCATCCTGGGTTTTATAGAAGCTTTCTACACTGAGTAATACTGCATCTTCTTCAACTATAGCACTAGTGGAGACAGTGGTGTTTGAAACATCTTCAAGTAATATTTCGGCTTCCTCGAGAGTTTTAACTTTAGTATAAATTACTGAATTAAAATAAGTTTTAAAATCTTCTAACTTGTGTATTTCACTTGGATAAGGTACAAGCTTAGAAAACCTTAATTCATCCATAGTTTCTAGTTCGTTTTTTTCAAGTACTTCATTTTGACTATTACCACTTTTCCCTATTTCAACATTTGGAATTTCTCGACCAGTTAGAGCTAATTCTAGAAGGGATGCTTGAACAATAGAATCCGGGAAATTAATAAGAATCCATCCTTTGATAGAAATTTGTGTTTTTAAATATTCTATGAGTGTAGATACTAGTAAAGAATCAGAAATAGGAATACCAGAATTAAGAACATTGAAAACTTGTTCACCAATTAAACCAAAATCTGTACGCTTTGGTGATCCATCATCTTCTGGTAATACTGCTGGAGTTTGTGTACGCTTTTCATTTTCCAATGTAGTTTCAATGTTATCATTGTCTAAATTATCACCTGAATTTTCCTTTTCAGGTTCACTTTTCTTTGATGATTTAGATCCTTTTTTGGCCTTACTTTTAGACATCCTTTTTTCATTATTGGTTTTTTTTTCTTTTTTAGTAAGGCCTTTATCCTTTGACTTTTTTGTAGATTTACTTTTTAAACTCTTTTTACTAGTTTTGTCATGTTTTTTAGTTTTTTCTGTGTTTGGGTCATTTGTCTCATTTTTGTATGTATCAATACTGCATTTTAATACATCGTCAATTTCTAAAACAGATATCTCTGATTTTGTTAATAGCATTTTAAGTTTTTTTATTGCTGTGCTGTCATGCATCCCTTGAATCATAACTGCTAATGCCATAGGAGGCAATTCAACTGGTTTTGGAGAGGGGGGAAATGGGTACTTTAATTCAAGAAGACGATGGACTACATAACCTAGAACTATTTGTTCATCTTCATTTGGGCTGTCTAACTCTGGACATAATTCTTCTGCAAACCAAGTTCCAACAAAGTAAAGATATTCATAAAGGCTATGTTCATTTAAGATATCATCATAATCTTGTATTAACGAAATAATACCAACACTAGTACCATCTGCATTATCATCATCATTTATGATTTGTTCTACAAAACCATCAGGAATATCTAAACTTTTAAAAAAAAGTTGTTTCCAATCATTCCACTCTGATTCGGGAACTGGTTCATTGTTTATTTTCTTAAATTCTGATACTCTAAATGAAATATTAATTATTGAATCAATCACTTCGGCACAAATATTGTAGCTTTCCTCAGCTTTTTTTTGTTGTTTTTCTGCATACAGTCTGTGATGTAACTCTAATATCCTGTGTTTTTCATCTTCGTACATTTCTTTTCCTTTTTCAAATTCATCTCTTATTTGTAAATTACATAAATGTTCTTTTTCTTTTTCAACCAGTATTTCAGGTGGTATTTGTAAAGTATTGCTTTCATGTTCTTGGGACAGCTTCATCACAATTTGTTTTTCATACTGAGATTGTTTGGTTAATAATTTTGAAAAGAGATCATTAAATTCTCGTTCATGTGAATCATGAATTTGGTGCCAAACACTATTTAATAAAGTATTTTGCATTTTTTTAGCTAAACACTTTTTCACAGCATTTTTATGTTTATTTAATCTCAACATGGATAAATATTCCTCTTTTGGCAATACAACAGAAGGCAAATGTTCCTTGAAGCTTTTTTCATTGTCCATTAGTAAAAATTGTGAATAATCGTCTAAATCAGAAACTGGTATTAAATTATTATCTTGTGTTTGCCATTTGTTTTTTGTTTGCATTTCCTGATTCAGATGAGTTCCCTTTAAATCTGTGTTACATAAATGTTCTGTGTGTGAAGTCTTAAGCTTTTCTTTAAGTAAACTGAATTTTTCTTTGTACCATTCAATGATACCTTTGTTTTCAACTATTGGCCTTTCTAAAGATAATGTGTTATCTTCGTCCAGCGTGGTCTCTGTTACATTTCCTAATTGAAATCTTGACTGTATGGATTGTTTTATATTTCTTTGACTTTGTTTTGTTACAAAGTATAAATGTTGTTTATTTTCAAAACAAAGGAACATTTCATACAAAAGCCTGATTATGGTAGAGCACTGTCCATTCGCAATTTCTGTTATGCTTTTTTCATTAAAATTTATATTCAGCAAGTTAAACCAAACACAAAGTTGTCTTAAATTTTGTTGACATGTTTTAAAATCAGTATTATGAGAAATTGACATTGAATGGGAATCACTTATAATTCCATAATTATTTAATATTTGTTTAAATAATACACCATCTTGAAATGTTTTACCTAAATATATTGGGTCGAAATTAACTTTCACACCAAGCTGTAAATGTAACCAATTTCTAAGAATTTCTCCCATTTTAAAAATTCTCTCATAAAACACAACACATATATTTGAATCGAATTATTAACCTATGTTCCAGAAAGTGACACTTTAAAAATACGGTAAATACTTTGACAACAGATGACTGCAATGAAATAGTATGTTATATCATGTGATATGGATTGAGAAAGTTCACAATCATTCACAAAAACATTGATTACTTACTTGTAATTTATGAATATAAACAAAAAATGTTTACCTGTTGCTATGACAATATCAGATTTGTTTGTATGAGTTATTAGTCATATTTGGTAATATGAGGTTATTTATGTAATACATGATCTTTTTTTATCATACTGTACCTAGTTCATAATATAATAAAATAAATTTTAATTGGTGTGTTTATTTAATACTGAAAATATATCACTATTGTTTAGCTATTGAACATATATTATTGTAGTAAATAACCACCATCTTTAGTACAACCATAGAAAAATACATCCTCCAAGAATATAAACTCCTATATAATATGCTTTCATCAACTTAATTCACTAGCACCGGATTCTTTTCTATTGAATTACAATGATATTATCTTCTATTTTTTATGAACAGCTCAACAAAATCTATACTATACCTTTATTATTTCTTGTGAATCATTGAGTAAAATGACCATAATTGATAACTAAAAACAATGTATTCTTTAAAATTCAAAGTCATTATTCTAGTATCATATATGCATAAGGACAAAACAATAATAGTTATTGTGTAATCACTGTTTTCTTCATTTTCACTACTTTACATAAATATAGAATTTCATGTTACTTTGAGAGTTCTGTTGTCAACATTGCTTAGTTTACTTTAAAGTTTCATAAAAAGTCAAATAAAAAAAACTTTAGGTTTAGGCCTACTTATTACAGCTAATATTTTATAGTTCTAAAAATATAATATTTTGATAAATACAAATGTCAATTAGAAAATTATTCATATATATTTTCCTTAAATTAATCTAATACTCCTGTATTAAGAAGAATCCTATATTACTAAGCCTTTTTATTTTTCCATGAGAGCAGTTAGTTGGCATCATAGTCGATTTCCCCCTGGATCCCTAAACCTTGTATTGCTTCAGTTTCAAAAAAAGTTATTCAGTATAGTAGAATGTATTTTTTAATAGTGTATCAGTTTTATGAATAATTTAGTTTGTGTCATAATGTGATAAAGATTTTATATTACTTTTTAAGTTTTTGTAAAAACAGTTAAAAATTTTTTTAAGTTTATTTTAATATTTATGTGATTTTAAAATATTACTCATTCCACAACAATATTTAAAACACGAGTGATTTTGTGCGTGACTTGGACTGTAAAAATTTAACAATTTGCTAGAAGAAATAGATATTGAAGTTATAAGTGGCGAAGAATACTTTCTCGTAGCACAGAGTGGACGAGGTACCAATGACACTGAAGTGGACCCAAATTTCAAACTGGAAATTGAAAAGGATATTGGAGAGTCAGAGGAAGAAAATTACAGATAAGAACCAGAAGAACCTTAGAGTGCTGTCCATGGAAGAAAAAGCAGTGACTTCAAGCTAGAGAGTCAAATACTACTTCCCAACAAGTAAGTGATGGTTCAGAATCTGATAATGAAGATAGGCCTAAAGTCTTAGTTCCTAAAATAATTGTGTTGAAGAAAAAGTCAATCAAGGGGGGAAATGGTCATATTTGGTCTAAAAAGCTGTCAATAAAAAAATGTCCACTCCAGAAATATAGTGAATCATGTTCAGAAAATTGTGGGCAATGTTAAAACTGTTATTAAACCAAAAGAATGTTTTCTTAGTTAATGGTTATATAAATCTAGTATTATTCAATCCACTAATAAAGAAGTTAATTTATTATCTTGTAAATACAAGGTCCAAAGTAGCACAATTGCACACTTTACAAAAAACTAGTTGTATCCATTCTTAGCATTGCAGTCATGAATAATAATCATTTAGCAGTACAATAGCTATTTCATAGTAGTATTTGACACTAAATTTAAATCCGTTATGAGTAGGGACAGTTGAATTTATCATTAATTGTATTCGGTTTGACAACAAAGGCACTCGGCAACAAAGATACTTGGGCCAAGAGTAAAAATAGGACAATTTTGCTGTAATTAAAAATGTGTGAGATGCCTGCAAAGAAAATTGTAAGAATAATAAAAAACCATGTTCATTTGTTTTAGGTGAACAGCTGATGGTTTTTTGTGGGATGTGTCCCTTCAGGGTGTATATTTATAATAAACCCACAAAATTTGGCTTGAAACTTGAAACTTGAACAGACACTTATACACCAAATACCAATAAATTAAGCTCAAAGTATTATATGAAGGTGTAGAGCACAAGACCTAAACTTGAAATTTCTATTTTCTCCTGATTGTTCTGATGATGTAGATTAAAGTTACTATAATGTAGACTCTAAGGAACCATACAAAATAAATTGTTTACCATCACACCGAAAATGGCAGTTTGGGAATAAAAAGAGAAATTTCAACATAAATCAAATTGAGAAAATCAAAATTTTGTTCTTATGTCAAATTTTGGGTTATAATATATATACTGTATATTGATATGACTGTTTTGTTGTAAAGTTTTTAGTTTGTGTTGAAACTTTCATTTGCCTTGGAAAAACTGGAAACATTTCAGTATCATCAGGTAATGTGTGTTTAGAAATACATTATTTGACATCTATTTCAAGTGTTATTTATACTTTTAAAACTGTTATTTTATTTTATAACTTGAAAGTTATAAATTTTCAGCACTGAGTGGGGTATCATTGGGACTGTAACAAGGGCTGGATAACTTTCTTCTTTATTATCCCCTTCCTTTTTTTGGAATCAAAGCTGAGAGACATGCCAAGAACTCCGAAACATACTCATGGTATACGTCCTTACAGAATCTAAAGCTACATGGAAGAAAGTTTGAATGAAGCCTTGTAAGCTGTAAGAAACAGAACTTTGTCTATTAAAGCATCTTCACAATATAGCATTTCAAAAAACATCTTGCACATAAAGAGCCAGAAAAAAAACTTGAGCACAGTGGGATAGGCTCTTGTTTTCACAAATGAAGAGGAGCTGCAGTTCGTAGATCACAATGTTGCTGTTTAAAACTAAGATGTGTTTGAACTTAGATGTATTGTCAAGCCCTACTTGTACTGTTGTATGGAAAAAGGAGTTGATATTCAAAAACAACTTACCAGAAAATGATTGGGTGGAGGGGTCCATGTGCTGTCACATGGCAGTATTGACACAGAGACCCACAAAAACAGTCTCTGCGGTACTCAGTACAATAGGACCAAATCATGTTGGTTTGATGGGAACATGTTCGAGGATTGGGTTCACCTTGTTACTTTTGCCTATTCTGAAGTGCCAGGAAGGGCCAAATGATGATATCGGAGATAACCTTAACTCACACATCAATATAGAGGTATTACGGTTATGCAAAGAGAATAACAGAATAACAAAAAGATTTTAACATTTCCACTAAATGCTACTCACTACCTGCAGCCACTCGATGTGGTTTACTTTTGCCCTATGTAAGTTGCCTGGCGAAAGGTGTTGGAAGACTGGAAAAAGACGTCTGCTAGAAGTCTGTGCACATCAATAGACAAGGACCAATTTCCAACTCTTCTTAAAAACCTATGGGATAGCCTGACTAAGGGTTCAGAAAACTTGGTCTCTGAGTTCTCCATCTCAGGGATTTATCCTATTGACAGACATCTGGTCCTTGAAAGGTTACCTTCAGGTAGTTTGGGTTTATCCATTTCTCCTCTTGTCAGGGAAAGCTTCCTGGATTATATTGCAAAGAAGCGAGAAGAAGTGACCAAAGCCTGTAAAGTCCAGAGAAAGATGTCGCTTCAGGAAAAGCATTTTACCAGAGGAAATCATTGCTGCTGTGACATCACACTCTGCTCATCCACTGCTGCACCTGGAGAAATAACAGCAACTATTACTCAGCCGTCTGCACCTGGGGCAACTGTCATTCACCTGAACTCCAACTGTCGACGTTAGGAATGTAGGCCTATTGCTCCAAAAAAAAAAAGAGAGAGATAGTAGTAGCAGCAGCCGTGATGATACAAGTGCTAAATTTTTGCTACAAGACTCTGAAGAGCCGCGAAACTTTCAGTGATTTGAAAGAACAGCCTACTCTATTAATGCCACCTTCACAATCTTCAAATTTCAACCAAACCTTTATGGTGGGCGACTATGTTCTGGTGAGATACGTAGGTGAGCTTTACCTGGGATGGATCATTGAGATAAAATATGACCTATCTCTGCGATGAAGAAGTCTGGCCTAAACTGGAAATGGCCAGCTAAGCCTGACAAAAATTTTTATTTGAAGGATGAAATTGTCCAGAAAATCAACCCGCCTATTCGAATTGGCCGACAGGAAATTTTCCAAGTTCAAGAACTAATACTGTTTAAGAACAATTTTTAATTTCACTTAATAAGTAATTAATTTATGTTAAAATGTTCTTAACTTCCATAAAAATTTGTCTATTCTTCCTAACCAATCATGTTATTTTGTAAAATTTTATATAAATTTGAAATAAAACCTTTCGTAAATGTTTTTAAAAATGTGTCTTAAGTTTCTGTTAAAATACTTCTGTGTAACATTGTGACAGATTGATTTTCTTTAGTGTTTCTAAGCAAAAACCTTACTGTCCGAAAGTTACCCCAATTCACGGGGTAAGCTTGAGACAAAGATGAAGGATTTTTATGAGTGAATCATTGGTTGCAGAGTAAAATCATGTCCATGTTTTGAAAGGACACCATGTTTTCATATGTAATCTCATATAACACTATAGTCTCAGTAACCTAGCTTAATATATGTTGGTAAGAGTAATAAAAACCCGAAAAAGTGTCCCAAATTTACTTCTACATTACTTTCTATTTATGCTGCTAAATGCAAACATTTACAGTTTTAAGTTCCGGTGACGCCATGTTTTCCAGTGGAAAAAATAGTGAGTACAGATGTGGCAATCCCTAGGTACCTGGTTGGATTTACACATTTTTCCATCTACTCGCCGTTCCATGTTCACTTTTCAGTACAGGAAGTGCATAAGTAATGTAAATCAAAGATTCAGAGCTACTAGCCCGATTTTGTAAATTATTTCTTGTAATTGTAAAACAAACATAATAATGCAACATTTATACCTACAAGAGTGAAAACATTAAAGTGTATACATTATTATCAATGTACATAACTAAATAGAATTTTTTTAACTTTTAAAGATGTTTTATTTCAATCACTAGAATGTAGCAAGTAGTCATTGATGACATTGTAAATAAAACATGTTTTGTATTGTTCGAATTAGAGAATCATGTTTACTTCATTATAAATTTTAGTAATTATTTTAATGGTTTGGAAAAGATTTTAAAAAAATAACTGTCTATTTTTACGCAAATCATATACTTCTCAATAATTATAATGGAAAAACTATTTTCTTACACCCCTTTTGTCCATCATAACCTGGGTGCCGAAAGATCTAGCTACGCTACTGGCTGGGCAGGAGCTTTCAATGCAACACCCACTTGACACTCTAACTTTTACAGGTAGAGATAACTTTTACATACTAAAAGATAAATGTGGAACCAAGAGTAGTCTTAGGTTATACCCTCTTTTTTAAGGCGATGATGACCTTTTACCTTAAAACTCCAAAAATAAAAAATAAAACAATACCACAAATTAGTACAATGGCAAGAAAATAAAAATTATTTGCTAGCCTTCCTGAATCCTACCAAGTATTAAATTTAAATTCTGCCCATTACTATCTAAATCATTGAAAGTTTTTAAAATTGATGTTTAACCGTTTCATTTTTACTTTGAAAAACTTTGAGGTCATAAATCAAACATCACGGTAAAGAATACAAAATAATTCAGAGGAATATCAGCTGTTTAATTTGGCTACAAAGTGTCATATTACTACTTTTTCAATATACTACACTGAAAACATTTGTTTTCTATACCTGTTCTTATACAAGAAAGTCCTTCTTTTCCTTGTACTACACCATAAGTTTTCTGTTTACAAGCTGATTTTACAAATAAGAATAAACATATCAGTTTTGTGTAAACAGCTGATTTTAATAACATTTATTTATGAGAGATTAGTTCCAAAGTCTAAAATAAGAGTTAACATAGTAGTTTATGCATCTTTTGACTTCTAAAAATTCCCATAATGGATTTCAGTAATGAGCCTGATATTCCAGATAATATTTTAAAACAATCACAAGTAATAACAAGAATACCAAAAGACAGGTATGAAATTGAATACAACCAATTTTGTTAATGGAAAAATAACAAAAAAATCAAACAAGTAAGTGATGACGTGCTACTGGTCATTGCTACATTGACGTGCTACTGGTCATTGCTACATTGACGTGCTACTTGGTATATAGGAAAAAGCCAAGTACATGAAACCTACTTCTTTATGGAGTAGGTTTTCAATTTTGAAGAATTGTATTTTACTAAAATAAAATGTAAATCTTAATAACTTTCCTAAATCAAACGCTTTTCTCAAACAGAGTACTGGTTACATCCCAAAAAGTCGAAGATACCGTACTTATATCAGAGCAAGTTTACCAATTCTTAAACGAAGCTCCTGATGAGAACTGGTTATTAGCTAAAACAGTTTTAATATTTTGGGTTTTTGGAGCATGCCATAAAGATGATCTACTACATCTAAATATAAATGATATTGAGGACAATGGCCATTTTCTGGTGGTGTTATATGGTGATGGGAAAACTCACATCTCAAGCTTATTCACAATAACAAATTAAATGATGGATGTAGTTTATATTAAACCATGTGATTTATATTGTAACTACGTAGGCCTAAGACCAAAACATATTATGGAAAGCACAAGATTACGGGAAATGTTTTGCTCAAAACGTGGGAAGCCATACTATATCTGGAATTCCTAGTAAGATTGCTAAATATCTAAACCTAAACAATCTAGAAGAGTATACTGGACATTGTTTTAGAAGAACGCCAGAATTTATGTTGGTTGAAGGAGGGGGAGATTTATTGACCCTAAAAAGGCATGGAGAATGGTAACCATCAACAACAGCAGAAGATTACAGTATATAGAAGACTCTGTGATATGCAAAATAGAAGTTTTTCGTTAAAAAATCCAAAATAATACAGTTAAAAGTGAAAAATTACACATAGATAGCATCTAAAAAATCTTGAACCCACTGATGTTTTTATGGGCCCATCACATGCAGAATCAATGGGAGATATGTCTAGGCCTACAAATGAAACACATCTCTCCATTAAGCAAAATGCACTACCTCAGCAAAGGATTCAATATCCAAAATAACACAAATTGTGCTATAAATATTAATTTCAAATAGCATTAATTGTTTAAAATAAATTATAGTTATGTATTGAGTTTATTTATTTTTTAATAAAAGGATGTTTTGATTAAAATTGTTACTTTTTCAGTAGTACTGTATAATGAAAAGTATCGTACGTAACTCGCCCGGTAGTTTTTTCCGTGCTTTCATGAAAATCTATCGTGTTTGCAGATAAAACCCTTTATACCGGGCTAGTAACGTAATATAGCCTACTATTAATCGGTGTCGTTAAATGCGCCGATTTCAACACTCTGTCACATTGGCAAGTAAGTGTCAACATTTAACGTAAAGTCGTGTGAATTAAGCAGAGATCTAGCAAAACATTTCTTTATTCGGCGATAAAATGTCGCTGAATTAGCGGTAGCGTTTATAACTTCAGAGCTGAAGACAACGCTGTTCCAGCGCATCAAGCAGCTATTTAGGTTATTGGATGCCGTTGGAAGGCAAGAATCAGGATTTTTCCTAAACAAAGGTCTAAAGGAGAATAAGTTATATTTTTAGTCCCCATAATTAAGAACGTTTTATAAATATTATAAATAAAATTCATTAAAGCAAACTTAGAAGATATAAGTTCTAAAGTTTTAGGTGTATTTTTAACTTAAATTCAAAAATTCATGGAAGGTTCATATTGTAGTCTATGAGATTTCATAAAATAAATGGGTAATTTCACAGTAAAGATGAGACAAATTAGGTATTACTTCCATACGAGGGGAAAACGTATATACATATTAATTAACAACTGTGTACAATAATAAGAAATAAAAATATTATTAGCGTAGTAAATACTAGCGTATTTCATGTATTATGGCTAAAAAATAGCCAAACCTTGACTAAATTAAAATTTTTGGTTAGTTTCCTTTGCTGCTGTTTCAGCAATGGAGTTACTAAATTCAACACACTCAACTGTTCCATTGATAATCAAATCGGACGTCATGTTGACAGCTGTTGGATCTAGCGATCCCACACAGGAGCTGCTGAATTTAGAAACTAATCCATTGTGACGACGGGATGCAGAACATTCCTTGTTACGTAAATTATATTAGCCTATCATTGTTGACATGAACTTAATGACATAAATCAGGTGTTAATAATTAGAAATTTAAACAATATCATTTCATGGTTAGATCTGTTTTCGTTTAAATAAAAACAGTTATTGATGTTTTTAACACGACTAGGATAAATTTTAATTAACCAAGTATATTTTAAGGTAAGACAAAATATTTAATTAATTTAATATTGTTGATTATTTGTAATGTTAAAATATAACATTTACTTAACCTAAATCTTAATGTTGACTCTAATCGTGTTAAAATCCGTTTATATATTTAAAATGTTGAAGTAAAAGGGAGATATCTTGCCATTAATTTGTACAAATTATTTCAAATCTATCGTATACCATTTGTTATGTAACTATAAAAACAAGAAAAAAACTATATTTAAAATTTCATAGAACACAGTACCAAAATAGATAAAAGAACAGACACACTTGTATTAGTTTAATATTTTGTGAGTTTGTAATCTAGGCCCTTATTTGTTTGTTATCTAGTTATGACCAGATGCCAAATTTTATTAAAATCGGGCCACGCATTTGGGCTGTAGAGCACAAATTAGTTTATTATAAACTAATTGATTAACTAGTTGATAAACTAGTTGATTAATTAGTTTTTTGATCATAAATATTTTCCGAAATTGGTACGAATTTATTATTTTTTGATGTGGTATTTTGCTCCATCTGAACGTCTGTGGCTATCCATTCCTCCTCTCTTCTCACCAGAAAGTGTTGGGGAACGTGTTATAGATGTTGCTCCTCGTCCTGTTAACATTATTGAGCTAGTGGTTGGTTATGGGTGTTCACAAGAAAGTGTTGCTGTTATTCACTTTTATCTCGACTTGTTTCACTTCTTGTTTGTTGTTAAATAAACCCATGATTAATAGTTATTATTCGAGTACCATACTATTACCATATTTTAATTTCATGGTATGATCTATAAATATATTATTCTGTGTAAAAAGCTACTAGGCATATATTGTTATTTTTGTATAAATGTTATTAATAATCTTTAATTATAGAATTGATTAACTTAATTTTGTTTTAGAGCTAAGTTTGTTTTTTGCAAAGTCACACGAGCTTGAAAAAATGGGGACCTATAAGTTTCTTCAGTTATTAGAGTCTAGACTTGAACAAAATTTAATCAAAATATTTACATCAGACTTTAATAATATCTTAATTTTGTGTTTTTACCTTTTTTCCCACGACCAAATTTTTACTTATTGAAAAAACATGGGGGCAAAATGGAAATCCACACGAAAAACTAGACAAAGGGTTTTTAACTGCATCACATAAATTTCTCTATAATATGTATATGTGAGAAAGTAAAAAAAACCATTAAAAAACCTGGTCTATCGGTAACAACGTATGTATTATGTCTTTTCACATATATCATAATATCACACAATACAAATTGCCATGACAGATCTCTTTAATAACTGGTCAAGGATGTAGTGACTTCATTTGGTAGGAAGAAATTTGCATATTTATTTTATCCAACGTGTAATAGGGACTGCATCCACAAGAGTTTGAAGGAGTAGTCTTACGGCGTAAATATCGTGGTAGTTATACAGGTCAAAAATTAATCAAATTTATTAAAGTAATAAAATTTTGTTTTCTTCTTAACCGATTATCGTAGTGGCGAATAATTGCCACGCTGTATAGTCATTTTAATACTGTTTTTAAACTTGTTAAAAGGGTCGTTTTTTACTCAACTTATCCAGTTTAGTTGCACTTTATCTAAACTGTAGGTCAAAAATTTTATGGGATTGGTTTAAATTCAGTTGCACAGAAATCACCATTTTGAAAATTGTATTTTTTCTATAAGTGTTGTTCATACTAAACAATTAACGGTGCAAAACATTCTCATCACCCCAACCCCCAAAACCAAGCAAAACTTATCTACACCAAAAATGACAGTTTGATGGTTGTAAATCAAAAATTAAAATAAACCGTGAACGTCATCTTTGAAATATATATTTAAATAGGACCTAAACTTGCTTCACTTGTACCATAAACCCATCCTCAGGGTAAATCGAGGGGTGTCAAGGCTTATTATTATAATTATTGCTAAACTGTAATACAATTTACTTGCTATTTTGCACACGGGTTTGACTCATTAATTTTCACGTTTCACTTAAATTTTTAACGAAATCAATAGAGTCGATTTTGAGATATTACGTATTTTATAGCAGTTCAATGATTGATTTAGTTTTGATTTTTTACCAACAACATACGAACCTGAATTTTTGCATGACGACCGATACGTTTTGTTTGTATCCTTAGAAGCTACACTTTACACTTGAGCAAAATTTGATAAAATATCTATAGACATCATTCTAAAAACCACTCTACGTATATGTGAAAAATTAAAAGCTGTCTTAAAGTATTATAATAGTGGAACATACTTCACGTTGTGGGAATATATTCATAATTATAATTTTAGTTAAAACATTTGGTATTCTATGGGAGATACAATAAAGCTCCCAAAAAATTATTTAGGACTTTAATTTGTAAAAACCAAAAATTAAAATACCTTGTAATATTTTATTATTATTACATATATATATATTGTTTTAATTATAAGTGTAGACAAAATAAAAAATTTATAAGGAGAAAGAGTAAGAAAAAAATAATAGGAATGGTAGAGAAATGAGGATAAAGAATCCCGCCAAAAAGGAACATAACACAAGTTTAGTTATAATAATAATTCAATTAAAATCCTAATGTATAAATCTGATTTAAATTAATAAAAATTACTGGTGATGTTATTTTTCAGTATTTAACATTAAAATTTAAGGACATCATCTTGAAAATTAATTCTAGTGAAATTAGAATATTAATTATGAATTCTCTAGTAAACACTGGTAAGTGATTCGGGTTAAGCATCTCAAAAAACATGTAAAACTGAACTTCATAAAGATGATGAAGTTTATGCTTTCTCTAGTGAACACTATTGACGAATTCGAGTCAGCGTCTCAATAAACATGATAAACTGAAGATAAGGTTTACGCATTCTCTAGTGGACACTATTGACGAATTCGAGTCAGCGTCTCAATAAACATGATAAACTGAAGTTCATAAAGATGGTGAAGTTTATGCTTTCTCTAGTGAACACTATTGACGAATTCGAGTCAGCGTCTCAATAAACATGATAAACTGAAGATAAGGTTTACGCATTCTCTAGTGGACACTATTGACGAATTCGAGTCAGCGTCTCAAAAAACATGTAAAACTGAACTTCATAAAGATGATGAAGTTTATGCTTTCTCTAGTGAACACTATTGACGAATTCGAGTCAGCGTCTCAATAAACATGATAAACTGAAGATAAGGTTTACGCATTCTCTAGTGGACACTATTGACGAATTCGAGTCAGCGTCTCAAAAAACATGTAAAACTGAACTTCATAAAGATGATGAAGTTTATGCTTTCTCTAGTGAACACTATTGACGAATTCGAGTCAGCGTCTCAATAAACATGATAAACTGAAGATAAGGTTTACGCATTCTCTAGTGGACACTATTGACGAATTCGAGTCAGCGTCTCAATAAACATGATAAACTGAAGATAAGGTTTACGCATTCTCTAGTGGACACTATTGACGAATTCGAGTCAGCGTCTCAAAAAACATGTAAAACTGAACTTCATAAAGATGATGAAGTTTATGCTTTCTCTAGTGAACACTATTGACGAATTCGAGTCAGCGTCTCAATAAACATGATAAACTGAAGATAAGGTTTACGCATTCTCTAGTGGACACTATTGACGAATTCGAGTCAGCGTCTCAAAAAACATGTAAAACTGAACTTCATAAAGATGATGAAGTTTATGCTTTCTCTAGTGAACACTATTGACGAATTCGAGTCAGCGTCTCAATAAACATGATAAACTGAAGATAAGGTTTACGCATTCTCTAGTGGACACTATTGACGAATTCGAGTCAGCGTCTCAAAAAACATGTAAAACTGAACTTCATAAAGATGATGAAGTTTATGCTTTCTCTAGTGAACACTATTGACGAATTCGAGTCAGCGTCTCAATAAACATGATAAACTGAAGATAAGGTTTACGCATTCTCTAGTGGACACTATTGACGAATTCGAGTCAGCGTCTCAATAAACATGATAAACTGAACTTCATAAAGATGATGAAGTTTATGCTTTCTCTAGTGAACACTATTGACGAATTCGAGTCAGCGTCTCAATAAACATGATAAACTGAAGATAAGGTTTACGCATTCTCTAGTGAACACTATTGACGAATTCGAGTCAGCGTCTCAATAAACATGATAAACTGAACTTCATAAAGATGATGAAGTTTATGCTTTCTCTAGTGAACACTATTGACGAATTCGAGTCAGCGTCTCAATAAACATGATAAACTGAAGATAAGGTTTACGCATTCTCTAGTGGACACTATTGACGAATTCGAGTCAGCGTCTCAATAAACATGATAAACTGAACTTCATAAAGATGATGAAGTTTATGCTTTCTCTAGTGAACACTATTGACGAATTCGAGTCAGCGTCTCAATAAACATGATAAACTGAAGATAAGGTTTACGCATTCTCTAGTGGACACTATTGACGAATTCGAGTCAGCGTCTCAATAAACATGATAAACTGAAGTTCATAAAGATGATGAAGTTTATGCTTTCTCTAGTGAACACTATTGACGAATTCGAGTCAGCGTCTCAATAAACATGATAAACTGAAGATAAGGTTTACGCATTCTCTAGTGGACACTATTGACGAATTCGAGTCAGCGTCTCAATAAACATGATAAACTGAAGTTCATAAAGATGATGAAGTTTATGCTTTCTCTAGTGAACACTATTGACGAATTCGAGTCAGCGTCTCAATAAACATGATAAACTGAAGATAAGGTTTACGCATTCTCTAGTGGACACTATTGACGAATTCGAGTCAGCGTCTCAATAAACATGATAAACTGAACTTCATAAAGATGATGAAGTTTATGCTTTCTCTAGTGAACACTATTGACGAATTCGAGTCAGCGTCTCAATAAACATGATAAACTGAAGATAAGGTTTACGCATTCTCTAGTGGACACTATTGACGAATTCGAGTCAGCGTCTCAATAAACATGATAAACTGAAGTTCATAAAGATGATGAAGTTTATGCTTTCTCTAGTGAACACTATTGACGAATTCGAGTCAGCGTCTCAATAAACATGATAAACTGAAGATAAGGTTTACGCATTCTCTAGTGGACACTATTGACGAATTCGAGTCAGCGTCTCAATAAACATGATAAACTGAAGTTCATAAAGATGGTGAAGTTTATGCTTTCTCTAGTGGACACTAGCGATGAGTTCGGGTTCAGCGTCTCAATAAACACATGATAAACTGTATTTTTTTATTTTCTAAGCAGAAAAAATTTTGGTTGCTTGTTGGATCAAAATATAGATTTGGATGATTTGTACATTCAACTTCAAAACACCGTGTTTTAGTAAAACAAAGAGAAGCCAAAATAAACCATTTTTATTTTAGTTAGAAGTTTCAATTAAACAAAAAATATTGTAATAAAAGAATTAATTGTTGAAGTGACTACCTTTTCCAGAAGTCAAAATTTTTTAATTAATAATAGTGTTGAAATTTGTACAGAGTATAAATTTAAGTAGCCTATATAATTAGTGTTATAATGGGGGAAATGTAGCTGATTTTATAAAGGATCTACTTTTGAAACCATTATGCCTTTTTATTATAGTTTTTTTAATTTGTTTCAGGTTTTAAAACATAATATATATTTTTTATTAGCTTGATAGTCTACAATTAAACCATGGATGAAAGAAATTAGTGAAAACTGCATGAAAATCGGGGGGAACGTTTACGCTCTTTAGCTATTAAACTAAACTAATAGATTTGGATGTTCCATATTCCGATTTTTGAGTGGAATTAGTCTTAGATAGATTTCAAAATAAAATGTGGAATAATTTTATATTTTAAAATGTGTAATAATGTTGTTATACGTATAGAGTAGCTACCGCCATAAAAAAATTAAAAAATATAAAAGGAAAATTCCTTGAATGAAAGTCGTTCAATTTGTAAGATTTTAAGAAGAAGGTAGAAAAAGTTTTCCTTAAAAATCACCAAATTCTAAAATCGGGCTTTAGACCATCGAATAGCTAAAATTGCAATTAAAATACAGCCGCTGTAAGCTGTAAAAACGTAGAAGAAATTGTAACAATCGTTCGGATGGTCAAACATTCATACTTATCTTTTAAGCATTTATATTTTTATATTTAAAGAAAAAAATTCTGTTTTATCATTTTAATTATACACCACAATCTCAAGAAAGTTCGTCAGTCTTGCATTTTTTCCATTTAGTATTATTTATAGTTGGAAATGTCACTGTGATTTCTTAGTGATTGGTAAATAAAGTTTATATATACTATAAAGTACAAAAGAGACAATGTTAAGGTCACGGCAACGAAGGGGGAGTGTGCTTGGTACAATTCACTTCTCCATCATTCAAGGTTAAATATATTGCTTAGCTAAATTAGTGGGTCATCATGTAACTTGGACTTCTGGACTTTAATTTAGGAGCAGTTTGTGATGTGCTCTGTCAAAAGTGAATTCTTCAGGAATGGTAATTTACTTTATTCTATGTACAGTGTTATAAATGATACGATTGTTTTGTTTTTTATTAATAAATTTAGGCAAAAACAATAATTATTATTTTCAGCCTCATTTCTGTAGATATAATTTAAATAAACCAAGACTTTTCAAATTCAAAATAAACGATGTAAAATTTTAATTTTATCTGTACAAATTTTAAATTTATGAAATGTTAAGATTCAGATTTTTTTTGATTTAGGCCTACTGTATTTCAATTAAATTTGAATTATTATTGAATGAAGTTGATTTGTATGAAGATATTTTCTTCGATTTTTAAATAAACACGTTTACAAAATTGTAAAGAATTGCCTATTATTTACAAAAAGTTTCTTTATATTTAATTTTTTAAATGTAGGCCTAGACCTAATTAAAATAAGTTGAATTAAAGTTAGGTTTTTGCAAAGCAAACTGCCTTCTCTTATTCTACATTCAAAAGGACAATCTTAAACTTGTGGGCAATTTCTCAAACAATAATTAAAGGAAATTCCCCAAAACCACAATAAATTTATAGTTTGTAAATAATTCATTGTGATTTCGGGGATTTTTTTTTCATTGTATAGTCACCACAGTGCTCTAGTAATTCCTATGATCAAACAATAATAATTAAAAAATTGTGTATGTTATGTCATATTGAAAGTAAAAACAATAGTTTTATCTGTATTATTTTTAAAATTAATTAATTTTAGCTCAGCGGAAGGTGAAATTTAGGTGATGTTTAGAATAATGAAAGCAGACCCACGTTTAGAATGAAAATACAAGTATTTTACATAATGTATTGTATAAATTCTTTTTTATAGTGGAATTCTCCAAACAATTTTATTGTTGTAAAATGCTCTTGCGTTATCTATGAAATTTTGATTCAGCACTGCCAATCTTTAATGATTCTTATAATTATTAGAGTTTTTTCATAATTCTTCAATTACTTTATTATGTACCATAATTATCTATGCATAGCTTAATACAATTATATGACCACTTAATATTCATTCTTTGGTGATGCAATGGAGGAATATGATGGAAACTTTTTTTTTTAACATAGTAATTTTTAGTTACAAACATTTATAAAAACAATTGGTGCACAGATTTTTAAATGTTTATCATTTCTTCTCAGACACTTAAAGTGCTGGACTGTTTTCATTAGAGTGCTTAATGAAGCATGAACACCTAACTTAATAACGTTCCTTCATCAAGTACTTCCTTTCTCTGTGTCATATATTATAACTTGTGAAAATTCTTGTGATAGTGTATAAAGTGTGTGTCTATTAAGGATTTTATTCACATAACCTATAGAGTCAAAGACAGCACTAATACACCAGCATTTAAACAACTTTAATGTAATAGCAGATATTTCTTGTTGAAACTCCATATTCAAGGATAAAATAAAGCAAAAGCTTAAAGTTAAAATATTTAATAGTATAAATAAGCTACAATTGTTTCGCCTTGCGGCATCGTCGGGCAACTGATAATTTACAGGTAAAACTTAAATAACTTTAAGCTTTTGCTCTATTTTATCCTTGGACACCAGCATTTATTCACAACTATGTGTGTTTCTAATTAGTATTCAGTTAACTGCCTTCTAAGCAAACAAGAAATAAAATGGTTTATTTTAAATTTTCACAACACCTAAAGTTGACTGCTAGTCACTTATCAGAACTAGTAAGTATTTCAAACACAAATCATAGATTGACAATAGAAATTCATCTTTCATTTCACCATCATCCATTATTTTTCAGCACCGCTTTGAACATCTAGTCCTTCAACCAAATATAGAGAAAAGATAAAATCATCTACTTTTCGCCATTTGAATTAGAATTTATCAAATAAAATGTCAAAAAACTATTACCTTGTGAAAAACAAACATTTAGTTAATCTTGTATATTTAAAACCTGAAGTGCTTCTAACCCTTCAGCTGAACTTCTACCACACGATAACTTTGATCATCCTAAACTCTAACTAATCATTATTATAAAAGTGAATGAAGTGGGAATGTTTACTACAGAAAATATTTACAACATTGTTTTGTAAAACTCCCCACTGTTAAAAGTAGAGACTCCTCAAAATGGAAGATGAAACAATCTTAACCATAACGAATAAGTATCCAACGTTATTTGACCAGACACAGAAAAATGTGTCACAACAGCATTTGCAGATTTACTCCCACTTGGCTTTATGATCCTGCTACCAAGTCACAAGTTAGTTAAGCAGGGCTACCAATGAGATAGAGTACACTAACATTCTGCAACATGTCACTTAGTTCTGTCTTTTTACATCTTGTCTCTTGTAGGATTTTCGTTTCAACTATCCAAAATTACAATTGTCATTTATCAAGATATATTCCAAAGATCTCATTTAAACATTTATATTATAGTGGAGACAATAGACTGAAATCTGTCCTTACAGGAGTAGAACTGGAATGATAGATACTATTTAACATGACTTTTGTCAAATTCTGTTTAAATTTAGGTATGTTTTCTTAAAAATTCATGTTTTCCACATACTGATGTACATAGCCTCTAATATAAAGTGTGTTTTTTTTCTTCTTCTAACTGTACCTCCTAAGTAGTCAAGTTAAACTTATTCATCATAATTTCTTTATAACTACCAGTTTATTGGCCATGGAACTGATATAAGCGATTTAATTTCTTCGGCTCTACTGATTTCATTCAAATTCTAGAGAAATTTGAAGATTAATTAATTATCCTAAATAATAGTGTCTATAAAATTGTAGAGAAAGGAAAAATCTCAGTTAAGGAATAATTTCCATGAAACACAAATGAACCTTGACAGCTATCATTTAAAATTAATTTTATCTTATAATATTTATGGGAGAGGTGAACCAAGTTTAGACCTGATTTAAATATTGTTTAATCTACAAATCTAAAATGGTGCCCATGGTTGATTTTCACTTTTTTACTCACACTTGCAAATCTGAGTTTTTAACGATGAATAGTTTTGTTTGGTTAGTATTTCGATTGGGAATATGTTTGTGAGAAAGTTTTGCAGCATTTATTTTCACTTGAAGTCCAATTTTGAGAGAAATGACAATAGTAGAATGTTAATGTGAAGTTTGTCTTTGAAGATTGTTAAGAGATTGATAAGGTTTTTTCATATAAGCTCGTCTTATAACTATCTCATTTTGTCATAAATATTTGGAGTGAACAAAAGTGTAGATGTCAGTGACACTCAGCAAGATGTAACTAGACCTCACTGTGATTTCATTGTTTGGGAATTCTTTCATTTAACATTTCTATTTGATATAAAATGGAAAGATAACATGAGTACAAAATACAGAGGGGCGTCTCACCTTTGGAGTTAAGTCTCACAAATTTTGTGTAGTTATTTATGCAAGATGGTTAGAAATAAAAGAAGGGCATGGAAGTAATTACATTCAAGATTCTTGGTAATTTTTAGAATCTTCTAAAGTTTTTTAAGGCTACCATAGCACCTATTAACAATTTTTATTAAATTCTGAGATAAAAATATTAAGATTTTCCTTCATTGAAAATCGTTTTAACATATTGTTTTTTTTTTTCCATTTGTCACTTGCTGAACGCAAGTTACATAAACTTATATTCTCTTTAATCTGAAATGACTTAACTTTTTGGAATTATAAATTTTTATTATCTGTTTTAATTAAAACATTTATAATTATTTTGTTGTTTTGTTCTGAGTTTGAGCTTAGTAATCTATATTACTGTTTGACCTCTGACAAATATATGTCTTATTTTGATTGGTATAAATTACTTCTATGATAAAAATATTAATTTTGTTACATCACCTATTTTTAAACTTAAAACAGTTTTTTTCATGTTAGGTCCTCCAACACCAACAACTTGAATGGTTTAAACCAAATTTTTAAAATTGTTTTATTCTACTGATTTTTATAAAACTCATATAACTCTTATTTTGTTTGGTATAGATTTCAAATTTTAGCTGACCATATTATAATACATTTTGTTTGGTATATTGACTATTTTTATTAGAAATTTAAGGAAATGTAAATAAAATCTTGAAGTTGTCTTATCTTTTTAGAAATTCCTTGTTTTTACTTTCAGTTTCATATATATCAAAGAAAATTTTATGGGATAAGTCGAAATATAAATGTTGAGTTTTTTTTATAGTATATCTGTTTTGAGATCCCCTGTGGTTTTCAAACGGTTTTTTTTGAAATAACCAGCCTGTATGTCTGTCTATTGTTTGTTGTATGTTGTCTGTGCAGCACTCTACAGCTCAAACCTATGAACTGATTTTAATTCAATTTGGTTTATGGGCACATTTTGGCTAACCTATTCATACTTTTTTCCAATATTATTTATAACTAAAAATTTGGGGGTAGTTGCCATAAAAAAACAAAGTTAGGATTTTATCAAAATAAGCTCCCATGTTTTATGATAAAATTTGGGTTACGTGTAACTTCCAAGCAGCCAAACAAATGTACTGGTCGCCATCTTTCCAAAAATCTTGGTTCATGTGTTGTTGATAAAAAAATCAAAACTCGGCCATTGGGCGATTTCTCAAAATCGCCTCAACACATTTCATTAAAATTTTAGTAAAATGTGAAAATTGATAACCCAATTCCTTGTGAAAAATTACAGTACAGGAATAATTGGAAAAAGAACAAAACTAACCATTGACCAACATCATTAAAACGTGATCATAATTAAATATGATTTATACTGAGGATCTGTTTTAAGGCACACAAATTTTATTAAAGTGAAGAAAGTTCAGGCTTCATGATGGAAGGAGCATGGCAAAGATTGTGGTATCACATTTATTTATGACACGCCCCCTGGCATGGTCAGAATTAAGTTCGCCACGGAATGACAACCAGGAAAGAGGGTTAATATGTCTTTATGTGACCACAACATTCATCTCACTATCATTCCACTGGTCACTATTCCTAATCTATAAGAGATATGATGCATATAAATGTTCTTTAGACATACATTTCTTAAATTTTTTAATTTTCTTCTACCCAAAGCCAGTTTCTTTAGGAAATCATACATGCTTTTAATGGTACTCCATGTGCTCCAACTTCAACTGCTAACAACTGCATAGTGAACCTTTCCATTGAGCAGCCGCTTTTATATCAAAATATTTATTCATTTTGTAAAGACGTTGCTGGGAGATGTTAGTTTCCTTGGGTACTGTAAGCTTCACCATGATGAGTTGTTTTGTGCTCAGGGAATAAGCTGTTATGTCAGGGAAAAGACTAGTCACGGCTAATTCCTCAGGTAATTGGTAGTAATAATATTTCATACCAATTACAAAATAATTTTTGCATAATATAATAAAATCTTCTAATCCAGGAAGATGCATATAAATCTTCAGATTCAGCTGTCCTTAAATATGAAACCGGCCTGGTTCCTATTCTTGAAGTTTTATTTTCCTCTCTAACAAAATGAATTTGAGTTTGCAATAATAGATTTTGATCGCCAGCCTTTCTTGCTATTGCTATTCCCTAACCTAAAGGCTCCTCAGACCACTGACAGAACTTTATCATGTCAATAGGTAAATAAATGTCCCCTCATCCAAAGCTTTTCTACAGCCACGAAGTGTTTGTTTATAGTGATAATAATATATCACATTGTGGGCACTTAACCTCCTCAGAAATCCTTCATCTCTCTAAATTCTTCGGATCAGGTAAAGTGTTCTGCAATGCGTTTGCATAGAACTTATTTTTGAGGTTCATTGATAAAGGAAAGCTCTCTACATCAAATCAGGTGGTATGAAGAAATCCCCAACTATAGTACAATCCTCTTGAGTTTCAAAGTTTGGAGTATGGAGTAAAAAGTAATATTCCTCAACTTATGATATGAAATTCCTCATGATTTGTGAGTCTGTTTTATTTCTCTTTTCCATTCAAAGACCAGATTTATTTGCTTGTGATTTTTTCAGAAATTTCCTGAAAAAGTCCTTAAGACTCTCCATGAATTCAAGGTCATTCTACTCCTCCTCGTTAGATATTCTGACAGCTTCATCATTTAATGTCTTTAGAAGGCATTTTCTCATCACTCTGAATTGTTGGTTATACGTTAAAACCAAAGTCATTCAGAATCCAAAACTGTTTGTTGATCTTTACATCATGGCCATTGGCCTTGTCAAACTTAACCAAATTAAAAAGTTTATATTTGTGTATGATTCCATTTTAGTCAAAGTTCCTTTATTCATGTCATATATAAGAAAAGACTAAGACAGACTCAGAATGATAACTTGATGATAAATCCATGCCTTTTTTATAGAGAAAGTGGAAGATCATTAATCTGACCCTTTCAACCATTAAAATCTTTTAAAATTAAAATGTCAGATCCTTGAGAACCATTATTTTTTAAATGCTATCCAAGCCATTTAAATGGTGTGTCTTGCTCTATTATTCGTATATGTTGACCCTAAAATCTTAAGTTGGCTTCAACAGGTCCAAACATTGTTCCACAGCGCCTTAGCAGTAATCTCCAATATTTTTCAGGGTTCAATCTCAGGTATTTTTCCAATGACAGAAGGATTCTATGGTATTCTGAATAAGCATTCTTGGTATTCACCATGATGTCATCAACAAATGCAAGGCATAATGGGACTTTGATACAGATGCTTACGACCCAAAATCATTGAGACATTAAAAATGTATAAAAAATCATTTTAAAACTTTTTTTTTTCAAAATTACACGTTTTTCTTGGATGTACCTTTAAACCCCCCCCCCCCCCTTAAGTGTACTGGAACTTATATTTTTACATAAACACAAATGAGGACCATGGACCACAGGGAAGAGGAAAGAGTTTCAATTTAAGTATCATAAACAGAATTGCACTGTATTAAAAAGTAATTGCATGGTGTTGATAAGCCTGTTCCATGTTGATATTACGTTTCATTGCAACTAAATTACCATTTCAGAGAAAACCCAATCTAACTGTTCCTGGAATTGTATATGATTATGAAAATAATAATAGTAAATTATATATTGCATAAGTAAAATAATAATAGACTTGAAGATTTTAGTTCTGTAGTACAACTTTAAGTTAACCTTTTCTTGTAACTATTTCTTTTCTCAACAATCACCCCGAAAACATATAATATTATATTTAATTAGGCTACATCTGTTTACAAAGAAAATAAATAACTATTTTTTAGTCTCTTTGACACTCCCGACAAACTTGAGAGTTCAATGATTATTTTTGTTTGTATTTTTCTATCTGCTGAAATACCTGATCTTAGGATTTCATTTTGAAGGCAAATCAAAATTATTTCCAACCCTTGACTTAAAATTAATAATGTGATTTCTCATACAAGTCATCATAAATATAGCCTATATTATAATTTCAAAACATCATAATTCATTCACATTGTCATTATTCACTATTTGAAATTGTGATTTCAAAGTTGGATTTGTTACAAATAAGTTAGTTAGTTGAACAATAGTTATAAAGAAACATACATGAGCTGAAATTCCTTCCACTGAATAGCCCCCTTAATTTTGAACTAATATGGTATAGTCATGAATGCTTCTCAATTTTTGTGCTTGTTGTTATATCAAAATCGTAATCATTGCCAATAAATATTTAAATATTGTATTTTCTGTTTGCCCTCCATCAGCAAATATTAAGGTTGGTTAAATGGGTTATATTATCTCAATCTCTAATGAACTACAAAGATCAATTTTACTAGTAATGAGAGGTACAAAATTGATTTGTATTGCAAGTCACAATTAATAAGTTTGATGTTGTAGTGACTAATTGAGTTTCATTAGTTTGTAATTCTATTTTTCCAAAAGTAAAATTGAACATGTATTAGTTGCATTAATGCTAATTATTTAAACTAATGGTCAAAGTTATCTATCAACATTTTTCTTTTCTTTATAACACACAAGTTTTAGATATTTTACATTCTTTCAAACTATGTCTGTTGCCTGTTTTTTAAGCAACTAAATCACAAACTTTATTCGGTTTCATATTTCGCACATTGATTATAATGCCAATAAATACAAAATGGGAAATTATAATTAGTAATAAAAGTTTGAACAGTTAAAAAACCGTCTCCATCCTGATCATTGTTCAGTGGTGGCATTTCTTTTGCATATATTATTAGTTCTTAAATGTTCGTTTGATTAGGCATAGCAGCAAAATAAATTTTTCCCCTGCTAAAATTATGTTTTGTATTAATTGACATAGGTTTAAAACATCTATGTCATTAATAATGTTTGGTTCCCCAATCCTTAATATTATCTTAGATGTCAATTTGCTAATTATTAATGAAAATAAACATAAGAGTTTGTGTTTTCCTCAAATTATTATAGCGTTTCTCAATTATATCAAAGATATTTCTTAAGAGGAGTGATATCCATAAGCGCCATTTAAAGAGAATTAATAATATTTTGTTTGCTAGTAAATCTAAGTTTTAACATAGAAATGGCCATATCATAATTTATTGCAGCAAAGGCTAACCCAGAAATGTTTAGTTGTGTTTCACTGATTAATTGAAATTAAATTTATTAACAACACTTATTGAATTAATTATTGTTTTTAGTATATTATCAAATTGTGGCCATTTTAACATGTTTCTATTACATGTAATTGTTTAGTTATTACCAACTTTGTTACTATAGCTTAGATGTTTGATTATGTCAAGTTTCAGTTTCGGAATTATTTATTTCATTTTGATTTGTAATAGGAATTAGTTGATCATTGTTTTTGTTAACTTTTATTGTGTCTTTTTCATCTTTGCTATCAGGTCTCTCTTGACCAACTCTTGTTTTTTATGTCCCTATTGCTACTAGAGTATTTGAGGGCTAGGGGTCTTTATTTTATGTTCTTTTCTTCCATTTTAATTTTTTTATGTTTTATTTTTTATGAGGTGATGATATTTAAGAGGTTTCTTTACCTTTAAACGACAAAGAAAGGAAAAATTCTGTGTTTTTCTATACAATATTCTTTTATTTTACCCTTATTTAATGATAATCGATCAATATTTCAATTAATATTTCTTAACATCTGTTACAACCTCTGTTTCATATTTTTCAGTATGCTTGTCCTGGACATCTTTTATATCTTTAGAATAGTCCTTCAATGTATTTAAAATTACAAATATTTACTTAAATTTCAAGTAATGGTTCTATTACTAGAATTTTACTTTATTTTAATAATTTTTTTACACGCTGTTCAATGTATTTTTTGTAAAGCTGTTGACCATGTTTAAGAACTGTATAATAGAGCTAGTAGTAGTTTTCGAGTGGAAATAATATTATAACTGTTTTTTTCAGGTCTGCTACCATAGTAAGACTGCTGTAATAGTTTCAAGAATTAGTACGATTAAAAATATAACAAAAGTGTAGTGTATCCTTGTCTTATTATTTTTGTATCATTATTTTATACTGACCCTCCATGCACAAGTTATAAAATGAGAAAATCGTATAAGTCACAGGGCAATAAGTAAATTAAATATAAAAACAAAAGTTTTAGTCTTGTAGTATCTGTTTAATTTAACTTTTTTTTCCAAACTATATACCAATAATCATCCAAAAACATCTGATTGGCATTACATTTAATTACACCTATTTACAAAATTTGTAAATAGGTGTATATATTTAATATAAGTAATAAATAGTTTTTAGTCCCTTTGTATAGCTATACCTTTCTGGCTTACCATGACTTCTGTACCACATTTTGCCATGCTAATATTTATGTTTACCATTATAAACCTGGTTATAAATCAGTCACTTACCTCAACTCCACCAGTGATACATTACTATCAGAAATAATAAACCAACATACATTTGTATTCAATAAACTTTTTTATTAGTTTAAAAGATAATTTTTTTCCTTTTTTTTTTAAAGGTGAAAATAATAATACAAGATGTACTGGTCTGTGAACCTTGTACTTGCTGTCGACTAACAGCTTCTAAAGATACAGGCAGAGTCAAGTAAGTTGAAAAATACTTTATGAATAGAAATAATATATGTTTAGTTATAATTTGTATATAATTATGTTAATGTAAAAATCTATTATTCAACATTTATAATTTAAAGTTGAATAATGACCTTTTTAAACAAGGACAAATTAGATTGTTATAACTTATTGTAGAGAGTGATCCAGGGGATCCAGGAAGTCTTTACCATTTTAATTTAATATTAAACATTTATTAAGGAAACAGATTACATAAAATTGCATCAACTATATAGAAAAACTCTGAGAAACTCAAAACATTTGGTGATAGATTCACTATTACAGTTTATATAGTGCTTTGTTACTTACCTTTGTACTGATCATTAGTTGGCAAGCATGCAGTATATTCTTGAACAGTGTGTTTTATTGTAAAAAACATATTGGCTTGCTAACCCTTTTGTTGTTACACCGAAGGTTACATATGTGTCATGTAACCGAAAAAGTCAGTTAAACAGAAAGGATTTCAGGCCTGCTAATGGTTCCAGAATCCTTTTGTGCTAATGAGGCCAGACACCCTTTTAACCACATGGTTTAGGATGCAGTATCTTTTTATTTGTTTGGATATTTAAATTCACAAAACTCTAGGTACTGATTTTTTTTTTAAAAACCCACATATAATCAATGAATATTCATTTAATTCTGACAAGATTGATATTTTGGTCCGAAATCTGCTATATGGATTGTTGGACCGATTTTCTTTTATGAACTTGTCAACAGTGGAGGTTTATGGACGGATCTTCATAAAATTTGAGGAACAACTTGATAACATGTTGTTAACACATTGTTACTTCTAGTATAATGGTGCAACTTGTCACAAATCCATTGCTTCAATGGCCATCATAATTAGTATTTTTTAAGCCGTATTATTTCAAATAATTTGTGATCATCCACATCACCTGACCACAGTTCTATTATATTTTTTTTCTTTAGAGTTTTTGAAGAACAAAGGTATGCATGTCATCCAATAACACTTGCACATCTTTGAGACAACATCATTCGAGATATCAACAATATTGACATCAACAGATTTCTAAGAACATCTGAAAACATATATATATCACCATAGCAACTGCAACAATGACATCTATTGCCAGCTATTTGAATCTTCCAGAGTTTTCTATAGATTTGGTGCAGTTTTATGTAAACATGTGCAAAATAAATGTTTAATTATAAATTAAAATATTTAAGGTTTCCCTGTAATTTGTCGTTAAACACGAATCTTTCTGAAATAACTAATTTAAATAATTTGTGTGCTGGCTAGCACCAAAATTATTTTAACTATGTACAAAGATTAATAGTTTGTAATTGAAATGTGTATGTAATATATGAAATGTAGTATGTAATATATGAATGTGCATAAGATGTTTCAAAGATCATGGATTCATAAGCGTGAAGAGATAAATTTTTTGGGTGACAAATTGAATCTTAAACTAACTACAACATTTTATACAAGTATCCATCCAACTTAAAAAGAAATACATACATTTTATGATATAAACTAGATGTGGCAAGAGTATTATTATAAATGAGATATCTCTAGATATGGCTGATGCACCATTTGTTATATATGAATTAAATATACAATTTATTATTATGGAAGTTATTTATTTCAGACAGAGCAATTCATGGTTAAATGAAATACTTATAAGCAATCAGTGGTTCAGTTACATTATAACTCCAAGAAATATACTATTGATATCTAATCCCCTTCATTGTAAACTGTATATATCAGTCCCAAGATAGAGCAAGCTGAATATTATTATACAATCCAAACGAGTCTACTTTCTTTAATAAAATTAATTTAAGAATACACTGGCGGTTTGAGCACCTCTATTTCTGTAAGTACTGGCTACTGTGTTTTTAACTATTATGTTCTCAAAGCTGATTCTGGTCAATCCCGTTGATAATAATTCTGACCACTGCTCTTGGTCAACCAACGAGAAGAGCCTATGACTATCACTGTAACTGTTGGCCTTTTCAATAATGACTGACCAATGCCTTTAGTCATGGTGGGTTTAAGTACCGGTACCTTTCCAGTATTAAAATGTCTTAAGTATTTTGTCTAGAGTCAGTTATTGAGACACTTTCTGATATATTTCACAACAATAGGCTGCCTTCTGTGTATTGTCTTGGGACTTAGAATAAAAATTATATTTGATTAGAAGGATAACACAAAGGTTTGGATAGCTTGAAATTTATCTTTGTTTCTAGATGGTGTGCAGATTTCCATAATCATGAAAATAATCGATTTCTGAAAATAATGGTTGTCATAATCTTTATCTTGTTACCCACTGCTGCTTTTGCAATAGGAATATTTAAATTGGGTCCATCACCACAAAGGAACATCCAGCATCCTCCAAGAACAGGTGCATGAACATTTATCTAACATATAATTTATTTAATGCTAAGTATAATATATGTTTGAGAATTTCATCAAGTATTTATTAAAAAGAAACTGATATATATATATATATATATATATATATATATATATATATATATATATATATATATATATATATATATATATATATTGCATCATAGTATGAATTCATATATTTAATTGTTTAAACATTTGATTTATACAATTGTATAAAATAGTTGTTAAATATTTTGATTTATTATTTAAAATTTCTTATTAATAGCTTAAAAATAAGACAAAATATGAAAAACTGATTAGTACGGTAATAAAAGAATATATTATAGAATATTTGTTTTGTTTTCACAAAAACTTTATTAGGACAAAACTGATCCTTCGAACCATTTGTAATCTTAATACTTTCTTAATAAAATGTAAAGATAAACTGTTGTAATATTTAAATTTCATCCATATGTGTGTGTCACATGCATAACATTATTGTAGGTTTATTAAGTAGAGGATGACTTTTATTATAGGCCTACAATTCATTCGTTAAATTTTACAAAATCAGGTGAATAATCGATACGACCGTGTGTCTTTAACGAGGTGTGAAGTGTAGTCTAGAATATATGTGAAGACATTTGCACAATCTTCCAACACTATTGCCATGGTGATACCGGTAAAAGGGAGAGATCATTAAGGGGTAAAGAGATTATTCAGACATAGTGTGGTGGAGATATAACAGCTTACCAATGCCCTGTGTGCTTCAATCCCTCATATTGCCTATTTTTGTGGGAATAAAAAATACAAAATAAAGTTGATATAATTTAGTTAGTTCTTACATGTTAGCTTATACTCTTTTTGCTTAATTATTATTGACTTATTATCAATATTTCAGTTATTAGAAGAAACAAAACCATTGTTCTTCTATAAATTGTTGTAAATGCTATTCAAATGAATTTCGTATAAAATTGTATTTATTTACTGACACTAAAATACATTGTCTGTATGGCAAATAATATCTGCATAAATTATTATCCTGTATTGCTTAAACTTACAAAAACAGCCTTAACTTAACCACACACTATCAACAGCATATCCACCATCAAACACCAGGATACACCACCATTTGTTTTATTATCATTATGTTTAAAACAAATTTTTAAAATCTACTAGCCTTGGTAATTTATTATTATTAATACTTTAAGATGTGTTAGGATTTAGGAAATGAAAATATTTATTGTAAGTTTAAAAATATTTTATTAACACTAAATAGTCAAATGTTACCAATACTATTGACAGTTAAATCTTCAATATCAGACACACGCCTGATACGTTATTATGAAATAATTGATAAAGTGTCACAACTCCTTAGCTTGCAGGTGATTAAAATGACTTGGATAGTGAAGCTCTATATAAACTGCCAGTGACCTAGAAAGAGGATCAGTGGCATCTGAGATGTCAGCAGGGACTGTGAGTTCCTGCTGGTCACTAGAAGGACATGACCCAGGAATGTACTTGCAAAAAGGACTCACTGGCAGTTTATAGAGATTCACGGCCTATGTCGAAAAGGTAAGGAGATTCATGTCTTTAGAAAACAAGAGTTGTTAAATTCATAATTTGCTATTGCTCTAGATTGTACATTTAAAGGTTTGATTAGGACAGATTATGTTTTATATTATATTTTATAGGATTAATTATTAGATAGGGTTATAATATGTCAAGCTGTCATAGAATTATTTAAAGACCTAAAGTAATTAATTGTATCAACTATAAGGGAGTAAAAAAAAAATTAATATTTACAATCTGAACCTCCAAATTTGTTATTGATCCATGATTTTGAATATCTAATGAACCTATAGAAATTAGGTATAGGAAAACTTATTCCTAATAAATGGTGAATCAGCCAGAAATAAAATTAAATATTAGATACGGATTAACATTCTTTGAAATTAAGTAAGTGTTTAAAGATTGACTTAAGTATCCCTGACAAGGCAGATTTAAAATATTTGTGATGTAGTACATTCTTAAAATAAAAAAAGCTATTTCACGAAAAGCTGATCTAACATTCATCACGACAATGCATCATCTCACACAACTCTGATTGTGATTGAATATTTGGCCTTTACGAACTTTACTATCATTCACCACACTCCGTATTACACTGATTTAGAGCAGTATGATTTTTTTAATTTCCTAATCTGAAGATGTGATCAAGGGACAAAGGTTTGACATGGTAGAAGAAATCCAGGAAATAACAATTGATGTCTTGAACACATTGATAAACAGTGATTTCAAGAGGTGCTTTGATATGTTAAAATCTCACTGAGATAGGTGTATCAATTCAGAATGAGACTAGTTTTAGAATATGGTGATATGCTGATCCTCCTGGGATGAAATTTCCTTCTAAATTCAAATCACATCATCTTCCTGAATACACATAATTGTCAAAGCTCTTCTAATACCTGTACATCTATCCTCTTTCATAAACTATCAAGCTCCAACAATTGTTGACCCCAATATGATTACAAGACTGCACAATGCCGCAAGAACCATCAGCAACTGTAACTGCAGAACCAGTTGCCACCATCAACTATCCGCCATTCTGGAAAGAAGATCCAACACTA
Source organism: Aphrophora alni (assembly GCA_963513935.1). Lineage (NCBI taxonomy): Eukaryota > Metazoa > Arthropoda > Insecta > Hemiptera > Aphrophoridae > Aphrophora > Aphrophora alni. Next base: position 117,408,034 of record OY740767.1, on the reverse strand, counting down.
TAGGTAATTCAAGTGGAAACTGTATTCCTCTACATTGTGGAGCCAACGGCCATACAAGATTCTCATGCAAGTGGCCCACTTGGCGAGACAATCCGTAGATCAGCCTTATACCACTTTGAAGAAGATGTTGACCATAACTTTCAGCCAGAGACAAGAACGTCGCATCCTACACAGCAAGAGAGAGAACCCGGACAAGAGCTATAGGAGTTAAACTATAGTCAGATGTGCTAAACACGGAACTCATCACTGGAACACCTTAATATTTTCTTTTTGCTACTGACCATCAGATAGGGGAATGATTTCTTGTAGACACCTGTGCAGCAGTATCTATCTTACCAAATTGAAACAAGACTATTTGTTGTTGTTGTCAATCAACAGAGTATTTCTTATACACTACCAATGGGATACGATTAACACCTTTGACTTAGTATACAAGTAACTTGACTTTGTATTAAGATGCTTTTTCGTCTAGACATTTATCACACCATCGTAGAAGCCAACTTCCTCACCAAGCACAACCTACTAATAAACAAGACTAAGAAGCACTTGTTCGACGAGAGTACAAGTCTCAATCAAAGGAAGGAGATATCAAAGGAAGAGTTACCAGCACTGGCCCACCACACCTTTCGGCTATACCTACAGCAGCAGATACAAACATTTCCTGTGAGAGTAACAAGCAGCCTTGTTGGAATTCAAGTGGATGATGGAAGCAGGAATCTGTCGTCCATCTAAGAGTCCCTGGTCTAGTCCTTTACATTTGGTGTAAATGAAGGATGGAACTATCCGCCCATGTGGAGATTATTGTCAGCTAAATGACAGGAAGTTACCATACCGATATGGAGTTCCCAACCTTTACATTTTCACTAATTAATTACATAACATCAAGATTTATTCTGTTCGAGCCAACCATTCATCCCAATAACACCCTAAACATTGCTAGAACCGCTGTTATTATACTATTTGGCCTCATCAAATTCCAGAGGATGATTATCAGATTGCAACATGCAGTCCAGACCTTCCAGAGATTCATGGATCACCTGTTCATTAAACTTTCACTCATTTTCATTTACCTGGATGACATCTTGATAGTAGGCAAGGATTCCACTGAACATTAAGCCCATATCCAAGTAGTGTTTCGACGTCTCTACAACAATGGTCTAACGCTGAAGCTCAGCAAGTGAATTTTCAGCCAGTCACATGTTCATTTCCTAGAATATGTTAGGCATTATGATAGTTTTAATTCAAAATATAGTTTAAGTCTTTTTAAGAAGCCAGAATGATATCAATTATTGTGACAGACCTGGAAAACTGACGAATTGTTTACCTTGCAGCCAAGGTGGACGTCATAGATACATAAACCCTTGGGTAGGAAAAAACATGGTCAATGGGCTAATATTGATCAAATGAAGTTGCTGCAGGAATTCTAAGATAGCCCGACAGACTTGGCGAGAAAGAGCTTCCTAGGAGAATTGGGTCTTCAGAGGTACATCTACTAAAGTCGAAGAAGGGTGAGCAAACTACCTGTATAAAAGAACTTATTAGTGATTTCAGAGTCAGATAGTTAAATTATAATATAGAATCAGATCTGTGAGTCACAACAATTAGAGTCATTCTGGATTCTTACTAATTAATTATAAGACTAAGCTGTTTGTAATTAGTATAACAAAACTTTTAGAGACATAATCAGATTATGATAAATAATAATGGTCAGTTATTTGAGTACTGAACCATTTGATCAAATTGAAAGTAAAGAACCCAGGCAGTTTAATTATTTAATTCTAATAAATAGCATGTCTTGCCTGATGGGATATATCCTTTGGAAGAGAAGGTTCAAAACATAACTTATATTACAAGACCAGCAACAATAATAGAACTGAGATACTTCTAGGGATGATAAACTTCTACAGAAATTGCCTATATCACACTGCCCACATGCAATAAGCATTAAATAAACATCTATGTTTCAATAAATAATTACAGCACTCCATTAATATGGACCAACTCAGCAGTATAAGCCTACAAAGTACAAAACTAGTGCTGGCAAACACAGCACTAGTCACAGAAGATACAGTAGATTTTAGTCTGTGATGCAAGCAACACTGGAATAGTACCTGCTCAACAGCAAGAGGAAAGAAGAAAAATTCAGCAACTCAGATTTTTATCAAAGAGTTTGAACGGCGCACAAATAGTACCACAAAGCATGAGAGTGTCACTAGATAGAGTAAAACCAAGCTACATCCTGAATAAAGAATATCCTGAAGAAAGGTGAAGAATATACAAGCAGGCTTAAACAAACTCGTTACTTGGCACCAGACAATTTATAAAGCTCATTTCCATCCTCCTTACTAGATGATCCACCAATTACAAGTGATGTGCAACAAAGCAATTACATGATTAGTTCCGGACACATTGTTAAAAGACCAGTCCGTTTTATATTGGAATAAATTGAAACTACAAACAAAACATGCCTTATAAAATTACGACTTAAAAAATCCAACACTCTTCTCTCTCTCACTGCCTATTTTACCTAATTCTCTGTTTTATTTATTGCTCCTTAAATGTCTATCCTTCTGTAGACTGTCAGCTGATCCTGGCATTACAGATACCCCATTCATTTTATGAGGTTTGATCTCCTCAGGATAAGTGTTGCCTCAGTGATCTGTCACCTGATCCTTACAGCACAGGCTTCTTCGTATATTGTCTGAGGGCTGATCTCCTCAGGATGAACATTCCAACCTCCTAGTGGCCTCCCCGTTCGTTTTCTGAGGGCTAATTCCCTTGGGATGGATGTTGCCTTAGTGGTCTCTCAGCTGATCCCAATAGCATGATTCTACCCGTTTGTTGTCTGAAGACTGATCCCCTTGGGATGAATGTTGAAACCTCCGAATGGTCTGTCAGCTGATCCCGGCAACAATGTACCTTATTCGTTGTCTGAGGACTGAGCCGCCGGGGTGAAGTTTCCTTCTAAATTCCTACCACGTCATTCCTACTGAATATGTGTGTCAAAGTCCTTCTGATAACATACAGGTAGTACAAACTTTTCTATCCTCTTTTACAAACTATCAAGCTCTGACAATTAATTATGTTAGTCAATTTTTACTGATTTAACAAATTTCACAAATTCTGTCAGTAGTATAGACGCCTATTAAATAATAAGCTTAACCCCTGTTTTGAATTCTAATATGAAAATATTTGAGAAGAAAAATAACATTTTAATACAGTTCATAGTCATAGTAGGCAAATATTTGAGAAATAAACAAATTAATTAATTACTGTCTTTTCAGTCTGTCTGTATTTTGGAGTGGATGTCCTAAAAAAATATTAAAGTAATAATTTGTATACAAAATATGTAATTCTATTTCTTGTGTTGAAGATCCAACAATGTTTAGCTGTTGATTAAAAAATACCACTCTTTGTAATGTTATTAATATTTGAAGATGTATGTTTGACAGAAAGTTTGAGCTACGATGAAATGCATGAACATTCTGACCATGACCTCCTGCAAGACTATAAGACTAGTTGTATTCCTTCCAGTTCATCATATCTGGTGTCTCTTAGGAGACGAAGAGACACAATGAATACTTTAAGCAAATCTGAAAATGATTCTCCTCAAGTAAGTATTATCGAAGATAAAATGCATGACTTGCCTTAGATTATATTAAATTAAACAGAAAGGTTAAAGGTTATACAGGCACGGGTACCATGACCATTGGCCTAATGTGCAACTAAGCCTCACTAGCTTGTCCAAAGAGAGTTCACCAGGAGTTTGGGAACCAACCCTATACTTCCAAGATTAAGTGACCTGCGGTCTTCTCATCCATCCCGCACAGTTTACACACTTCCTTATCGTTAGTTTCCTTGTCGTATGAAAGTACACTTCCAGACCACAGTGTCCTGTAATAAGTCCCATGATTTGTCTGTGTAGCACCTTACCAATGGTCAGTAGTCTCCTTCCAATTCTACCTGAAGGAATTTCTTTTAGTATTAATTTCCTATGGGAATGCACACTAAGATTATTCCATCTTTGCTGATATTTTCTCTGAACCCACCTATTAATGGCTATCTTGGCCAGACACACAGATATCCCTACTGCTGGCTCAGGTTTTGTGAATTCTTTTGTAGCGCCTTGTTTTGCCAATCTTTCTGCCTCTTCATTTCCCCCAACTCCTTAATGCCTCATAACCCTGTTCAAAGTTACCCAGTTTTCCAGAGACAGAACACTGAGATTCTCTTTGCATTCAAAGACCAAACCGGAATATATGTAAGTAACTGCAGGTGCATGACTATCAATGTAGATATAAATACGGATTTGCTTAAAAGTCTGCTACATATTCTCCTGAAACTAGTATTTATATTCATTACTTCAGCCTGAAAAATTGTGGCATAATATCCCAAGAGAATCAAATGCTTCAACCCTGGTCCCAGCCCATATATCCCAGTACCCAGTTCCTTCCTTAGTTTTGGAACCGTTGGTTTACCACACCAGGTCCCCTGATTTACCTAACCCTTGATATTCCTCCCTATAGGCAATTTCAACTTTCAAGTTTTGAAAATGAGTACAGTAGAACCTCTGTTAACCGGCCTTGGATCAACCGGTCCTCGGATTAACCGCCCTTTTTCGTAGTGAACTGGTTCGATGAGAGTTTCCGAAAATAAATTGTAATTGAAACACTAAAGCGGCGGCCAGTCAAACGACTTTGTCGATAGCGGTATCCCATTGTCGGCGGCGTAAAAACACCGCGGCATTGGCACCCGTCGGTATAGCAGACATACACCGACAAAAATGTTTGATGGGCTGCTTTTTTTCCACGAATGAATTTAGTTTACATTATGGAAAATATAACATTTCTTCAGTTTTCTTCTTGTCTTTGACGGGTTATGATCTATGTACAGTATATACAGTAAATAAAAATGAGCAAATTACAAAACCGGAAGCGTGTGTTGGTTTCGTTTGAGACGTGGTTAAATGTGTTAAAAAGACTTGACAGAAGGGAATCTGTAAAAAAGCTTTGTAGTTTAATGTAATAGCAGATATTTCTTGTTGAAACTCCATATTCAAGGATAAAATAAAGCAAAAGCTTAAAGTTTCAAATATTTATTAGTATAAATGAGCTACAATTGTTTCGCCTTGCGGCATCGATGGGCTACTGATAATTTACATATAAATAATAGATCTATTTCACTTAGGCCTATTCTCAACTTAAATGACCAAATTGTATTAAAATTGTCACCTCTTCTAAAACCCATCCGTACCATAGTTCATCAACCTTTATCTACCTGCTAGGTCACCCCCTTCCTTTCCCGATTTTTCTATTGTATTTCAGTTTCCTGTACTTATGTTTTGAATAGTTGTCTATACCTGTAAATTATCAGTAGCCCGTCGATGCCGCAAGGCGAAACAATTGTAGCTCATTTATACTAATAAATATTTGAAACTTTAAGCTTTTGCTTTATTTTATCCTTGAAGCTTTGTAGTGTTTAATTTTTCATGTTTGATGTATAATATACATAACATTAATATATATGATACATTTATGTACAATAAAATGAGTTGCAATTACATCTTAATTGCACAATTCTTAGCGCTACCTGATTAAATAAGCTTTCTTTGAACGAAAACCGATTTTTTCACGGGAACCTCGGATTAACCAGCCAAACGGGCAACTGGCCCGGGTGTCAGTCGCGACTAGACCAGTTAAGAAGGGTTCTACTGTATCTGCTATCTATCGTATTGGTACCCTGCTACAAGATTGGGTGACCAATTGTTTCTGTAATTCTAGCTGGCCTCAGAAGTGAGGTTCACCAGAACCTGTTGTACAATAGCCTATATAATGCCTTGCTTGTTTAGTTTATTTAATTACAGCTGTCCTTCCAACTACCATGTCCCTTCCAACTCACACATGGTTGTGTTAACCTCATCACGTAACAGGGCACTGAGACGGTTTGACAAGAGTCACTAGTCTCAAGTCCAATTTAAAGCGAGTTAAATTCCCGCGCTAAAACCTTGTAGAGAGGAGGCGAGGTGGGGCGATGACGTCACGCCAGTTCAAGTGCAAAACTGCTGGTTTGAAGAGGAAATGTCAATTTGCCTCGGTTCCTATTCTATTAAAAAAACTAAATTATTAATATAAATAAATATTCAGTAGAATCAACCGATCAATAATATCAACAAATAAATTTAGAATCATATAAAACAAAAAAGTTATTCAAGTTTTTCTATGGGCTCAAAAACCTAAAATTTGGAAAAAAGTTAAATTCAAAATTCAAAAAACGTAGAGTCATAACTAAGAGGGGAACTTTAATAATCACAAATAAAAAATATGCAATAATAATAATAAACAGGTGAGAACGGACTTAGAAAGTCATTCTTGGGGAGTTTTTTGGAATTTTTGAGTTGAAGGGGGGATATATTAAAAAATAATAATAAGTACAATTGAAGAGACTACAATAGGGAACAATAATATGTACTTAGATTCAAATTTCAAATTAAAATGACGGAGATATAATAATTACAAAAAGTAAAACTTTAAAGCCCAAAAGCGGTTAAATTTAAAGTTAAAGGGGATATATAACTATGTAATTATGTATATCTAGTATGTAAAAGTGTAAAACAACAAAGCAGAAATAATAATATATACTGGGGGGGGGGGGTTTTATGAACTATAAATATGACGATAAAAACTTTGGAACTTCAAGGACGTATAACTCGAGAACCAAGCAAGCTACGTAAAAAGTACAAACAGATCTTTTAGTCATAGTAGAAGAGGAACAAAATTTCGTCAAAAGAATTTTGAAAAAGCACTTATCTCAAAAGTTCAAAAGAAGAAAATCCGACTTTCGGAAAAAGGGCGATAACTCGCAAACGAAGCGTACTAGGATGACGAATCAAGTTCCACAAGACCCACAAGATGGAAAGGAAGAAGAATCCGAAAGGAACTTGATGATCGGACCGGCCGTTCGAAAGTTATAGCGAGTTGAACGAAAAAATGTCTAAAATTGTAATTTTCAGGAAAATACATGTCGAGTGACGCACGCATACCTCTGCGCGAGTACAGCGGTTGGACCCTGCCATGCCAACTTAGAACACAGATAACACTGAATAATATAAACAGTGAATTATCAATTAAAAGGTGTTTTAATGGAAAACAAAGGAAGAAAACTATTCAGTAGACAAAAACTATGATTAGTTAAATATATAGTGTAACAGTTTCAGACCAAAAGGGCCTGAAAATACTTAGAAGGAAGAAAAAACTTTTCTCTTCAAAAGGGGGAAAATAATTGGTTCCCTTTTGTGGGAAGTTTCCCACAGAAAGGGAGACCACAATTTATCCGTCGCAAGACGGGTACTCTTGTTTTTGAATCGACGCGAGGAAGACGTATCTTTGGCAGCAGACTCCGAGCTGAGAGGAAACTACAATTGTCACTCTACTAAATTGGACTTAGAATAATTTCTACTCATTTCGAACTTCAAGGCAACTTAGCAGATCGAATTCGAGACCAGCATTCAACTATCTTGCAGTCTACAGGATTTGGATTGAAGACATCGCATCAACAGTAGCTAAATTAAACAACTAACTTCAATATCAACAAGAACTTCAAATAAAGTGCCAAGGTATCATAAACTTAAGGAATAATTCGCAAATATTAACTTCATTTTAAATACATCTTCATTTGGGGAATAAATAAAAATTAAATTCATTTTTATGAATTTCTGCTTTGGTGTTGTATATAATTAATAATTAAATACTACTTTTTCAGTACAGGAAAAACTGACTGTGGTTCTGTCTGAAAAGTCTAGCGTTTTTATTTTGTTTAGGATATAAGAAATATTCTATTTTTATTTTGTGAAATATTTAAACTGTGTTGTTGTTGTTTAATCAACTTTGTTGTCAGATAAATTTTGAAATTGCTTTTTTAATTGTTTTGAAAAGAGAAAGATTATATACGTAATTCATTTCTAAAATTTGTTGTGTTTTCTATTTATCCATTCTGTACATGCAAATAACCTTGTCTATGATAAATATTTTATGTGTGCTCTGGTTAAATATATTTTGAAATTTTTAACAAGTTTTATCCGATTTCTCCCAAAAGGCATTTCCCCAGAGAAAGAGTGTTACTTTAGAGAAAGAGTTTAATAATCGAGCATTGAGATAAAATTCAGGGAATTTTGCGTAGATTAAAAATTAGTAAGTTTATGAGGACAAGCTCATACTTACTAGAGCCAAGTATTGCAATATCTTTGATTGCATAAAAGGTAAAAGTGAGCATCTTGGCCTTGCCCGCGTTAGTTCCGAGCAGAAAGGTGGTTCGCCCTACGGAGGTGTGAGTACAGCGAGATAAATTCGCGAAAGATAGTAAGGGGTACTCGGCGAGTGGCGTTCCAACGAAGCGAACGAAAAGAACGGACCGACCGTACGCGGCAGCACGAACCATCAAATCATAAGAGGAATTGTCAAAAGCTTCCTTGATGTCATAAAAGATATTGAGGGCATATTCCCTGTTAGCATAAAACTCTTCCAGTCTTTATACTTGACAATGTAGTGCACTCTAGGACACTATGTGACTAGTAAGTGTGATGACTTATATTCAGTGAGATCATTACACTGTGTACATGTTTCTCTACCAGTACCTTTGGTGCTTTAAAAATGTAGGAGTTCAAACTGATTTGTCTATAAGTCTTGGGCTTTGCATATGTTATGCGACTGACTCTAAATTGTATATTCTAATAACATATATAGCATTGTATTTTATTTAACATTTTAAAAACGTCTCTTACTATAAAGCACATGTTTCTGCCTTGTATCAGAAAACACGTCTGCCCAATTTGGATGCTCCCTTACAACTGTTTTAACGGCTGACTCTAAATTGTATATTCAAATAACATATAACATTGTATTTTATTTAACACTTTAAAAACGTCTCTTATTATAAAGCACATGTTTCTGCCTTGTATCAGAAAACACGTCTGTCCTATTTAGATGCTCCCTTCCAACTGAACTAAGCAACTTGCATTTTCCGGATATATAGCATACACCTATCACGTGATTTTTAGCCTTGTAATCTTGTCCGCATGATAACAGGTGTTTTACTCTTGTGATAATTGTAAAATAACTGGAAGGGAAAAACTACTTTATTCATTAACAAGCCACACGTTGTGCGACAATTGTGATAATTGTAAAATATTTACACAAGAAAGTTTTAGACTTACTTTAAACATTAACAGCTCCAAGAGTTGAGCAATAATTGTAATAATATAAAAACTGAAGGTTTTTATTAAAATTATTTAAAGCATTTATGGGCGCCAGATGTATTAACATCAATTTAGAAAAGTTAACTAATTAATTGAATTTATGAATTTCAATGAATTTAATCTCAGGGTGCAAGTCCTTTCTCCGTGTACTTTCAGCGATTTCTGGTTAGAATGAGAAACACTTAAACTGAAATTTTAATATAAATTTATTAAACATGAAACATTTATACATTATCATTTATCACAAAAATTATATCATGAAAATCAACTATTACTAACATCCTATCTAAATTTTAATTGCCTTTGAAAAGGTCTAGCTTCTTTTTTAAAAATGTTAAATTTATCTTCAAATTTCAATTATCAAATTTATTTATGAATTTAAAAAATTAAAATCGTTTGTTTCTTTATTTATCAAAAATGCATTATAGAAAACAATTAAATATGTCAGTAACCTTCTTGGTATTCTGACTTGAAAGTTTAACTATTTAAAAATTATTAAATTTATAGCTAACACAACAAAGAACATAATAAATTTTATATAATGTACAATTTTAGATATGGCGTGTTAAATAACACGTTTTACCAGTCTTTTAGAGAGTCATTTTCCATAATGTGATCTAGGCGAGGTGTCCTGTCTCGTACGTGGTAGTTTTGCCGTTGACATTACTTTAAACGCACTTCCGAATTCGTAAAAGTTTATATTGCGATTTTTTTATCACCATTGTTCATCATTTTATTGTATTAAACACAACTCACATAGTTGTCTCTCTCGCATGTGAATACGATAGTCTATTGTCTTTATTTCACACCACGTGATTCATACCGAAAACTCTAATTCTTTCCGCTATTTTAAACTAATACTGTTTTTAATACGTGAAAATATTGTTCTTAGTACTTATTAAAAGTATCCGGCCACTATAACTCCTTCACAAAAAACTGACTTTTATATACTTTACATTTTTAACAAAAACTTTGTGAGACACAGTTCAATAGGTCTCACCCTGTCAACTTCCATTCTACAGTCTGTATGAAGTAACCTGTCTCCTGACCCTTCGACTACCTGGGACAGGCCCGGGCCATTCACGTCGCCCGCAGTTGTTTACCTAATTAGTCGCCTATAAGCTTCCCCACTAGCTTAAGTAACTTTTTTACCTAAATCATAATTTCCGAAATGTTATCAAATATTTGAAAAGTACATAAAAAAATAAGATCAACGATACTAAACAAGGGCAAATTTGATAAAAACTAACAATATAGAGGTAATAAGAAATATAGAAGTAGTCTGTTTAAATCTTGTAATAATAAAGTTGGTTTTATGTAACAATATGACAATGAAATTACAAATTTGCCCTTGTTTAGTATCGTTGATCTTATTTTTTTATGTACTTTTCAAATATTTGATAACATTTCGGAAATTATGATTTAGGTAAAAAAGTTACTTAAGCTAGTGGGGAAGCTTATAGGCGACTAATTAGGTAAACAACTGCGGGCGACGTGAATGGCCCGGGCCTGTCCCAGGTAGTCGAAGGGTCAGGAGACAGGTTACTTCATACAGACTGTAAGTCTGAGAAAATCACATGGTGGTTTTCCAATATACGGTCTCAGGACATCTCCCAAATATCACTGTGTAAGCGATATCTTTCTCGTCCAGTTCCAAAAAGTCTTTATTCAACTACCACGCAAATCATAAATTGTCCGAATCTTTCAATTTTACTACACACACAATTTATTAAATATCTTATAACTAAATTACTTTAAAATCTTTACATCATTATTTATTTGCGTTTGGAAATCTATTTTATTATGAATTTACTTTGTTTAACATTGAGAGTTATTAGTCATGTTTTTGACTCATATTACACCCAATACGATTTCCCGCTATATTAAATATTTAATTCAAATTAACTTTTTTTCGGTATTACACTCTTCATTTAAACACAATTTTACATAAATATTGAATCAATCTTAATACTAAACATTACCATCTTGACAAATATATTTTTTGGAAATCTATTTTAATTTCTCTTTCCCTTATTTCAAATGTTATTCACAAACTTCAACTTGACTTATGTTGTCTACCTCTAAACCAATCATAAAATTCCTTTTGCAACAGCTGATATATTGGTACCAATTCAAAATTCAAAAATAGTATTACAATTATATATATATATATATATATATATATATATATATATATATATATATATAGCATGCATTTGTTTCATAGGTAGTCGTAAATTAATTTTGTTATATAAACATAATGCTAAAAAAATATCGGGAAATATTTTTGCATGCTTAATTGTGTTCAAATTTTTTTTTTTTGGATTACATATACATTTGGAGTTATACACTTTTTAAATTAATAAAATATGCCAAAAATTGTAGTTTCAGGATTTCGCCCCACAATCCCCCTTCTTCCATTCTAATATTTGGCATTATGTAGCAACATTAATATAACCAAATGCACTGCAAAACTATTTAGAATACAGATTCATTGTGTCATTTGCAGTGATACAACTATTATTTAACTTATGTCAAATAGTCCTTGTTTAGGAGGTTCTTTTATTTTGTCATAAAAGCTGTTGTGGTATATATCTTATACCATTATAAGAGGAGAAACACAATTACACACACTGAAGACTAAAATTCATTGCACAAAACAAACATAATTTAAATGTAATTGGTACTATAGTTTTTGTTAAAGTCTGTAGTCAAAAATGTTTTAATGGGAGTGGGAAGGGTAAACATTTAAAAAAATTTTTTATTGATTTTTTGTTTTTAATGCAGTTTAATGGAATAAAACTCCCTCTTTCAGAATATGTATTATAATTTTTGTATGTCAACTCTAAGTACACTTTTTTTGACATAATATCATATAATGTCCCGAGTTCCTACGCATTACGGCAGCGCCGGAAGAGACCTTGTTTAATATAGTACAACTTTTTTCAAAATAGTAGAGATATTTGGTTTTTACGGTTGGCAGTACTAACTTGCTCTGTTTATATTGTATTGTAGTCTAGTGACTAGTACAGCTGAATATTGTTGTTATTGTGATTTCTGATTGTTTTTACAAGGCAGTGTATAGAAATCCTGTATTCATGGTTAGTTTTGTGATGAGTTTGTTTTGTTGTGAGTGCTTGTGTTGTGAGAGGCAAGATGCCTCGTTTGAAAGTTTATTATAAGAAAAAACGTGCTTTTAGGAGGAACTAGTACAAATCAGTTAAGATTGTGGAACAACCTAATCTTAATCTCCAAGTCTAATGTTGTTTTAGAGGCTAGACTTACCTCTACTCCTGAAGTACCAAAAGTAATTTCATCACATAAACCTAGTTCATCTTCTAAAAAACTAAACCTCTCTGCTTATAGTGATTATCACCCAAAAGGTAATGTAACTGTATCTTTAGTATAGTATAATGACAAACTAAGTGAAGTTTTAAAAGGTTTTGATCTGAGTTAATACTGTGGTTGCGATGACTATTGAGTTGACGATGTCACAGGAAGGCAGACATGGACTGTCAGTATATATTGATATACCTTGTACAAAGTGTAAAAATAGTGTTAGATTTATGAACTCAGTCCTCTGCCAAAACAACAAATATGATATAAACCTTACTTTTATGTATGGTGTGAGGACTATTGGCAGTGGCCTTGCCTAAGGAAATGTTCTTTGTGCTCTTCCTTGACCTGCCAGCTCCACCTCAGAAATATTCCTAAGATACAGATTCCTTGAATGCAGGTGTATAAGAAGTATACAGCTTCATATAGCAGAATACAGCTGTAGAAGTATGTGCTAAAGACAGTATAACACAAGCAAGAAGAGAGGCAGTGACAGAAAAAAATAGTAGTTCTGATTTGGCTGTAGCTTTAGATGGGTTGTGGCAAAGGCATAGCCACACGTCTAAAAATGGTATCATGTCTGTTACAAGTGTAGACACTGCAAAAGTGCTTGATGTTCATGTGATGTCAAAGTATTGCCATACTTGCACAGTAGCTGGCAATGCTAAGCAAGTTCCTAATGAGCATACTTGTACACAAAATTTCAAAGGCTCGAGCGGTTCAATGGAAGTTTGTGGTGCAAAATAGTTGTTTTTATGACTCTATTGATTATGGTGTGTGGTATACCAAGTATTTGGGAGATGGTGACATTAAGGGCTGTCAGTCGGTTGTGTATGAAGCCCTATGGCAAGGATGTACATATAGAAAAACTGAAATACATCAGCCATATTCAAAAGAGAATGGGTACAAGGCTGATAAACCTAAAGAAGCTCTTCTTTTGCCTTCATCCAACTTTGTGCCTCTCAAGAGCTTGAGAGGCACGGAGTTGTATGATGGCAAAACAATTGGAGGTAAAAGTAGGCTCCCTAATTTAGAAATAGATAGGATATAGAACTACTATGTCCTGGCTATAAGGAGAGCTGTATGAGATCAAAAGGGGGTTCAAGGTATGAGACAGAATATATAGGCAATTTACTTCCATAAATTGTCGACTGACCAAACCCCGCAACATGGCCTATAGCCCTAAGGAGCTGATTCTTGGTGTGGCTACAATAAAGAAATTGAACTGAAACAGCCATACATCCATAAAAACAACATTCCTAAGGCTGTATTGCTTGCTATTAAAAAAAGTTTGTTGACTTGTCCCAACCTAGCCTTTTGAAAAAGTACCTTCATGGCCAAACACAGAATCAGAATGAAAGTTTTAACAATTTAGTATGGTCCAATATTCCGTCCAATATTCCAAAAAACACTTTTGTCAGGTTGAATTCCCTAAAACTTGGTGTATTTGATGCAGTTTTAGCTTTTAATGATGGATATTGTAACAAATTAAAAATATTTGAAAAGTTGGTAAAATATTAATTATGTTTCAGAGAAATACAAGTGATGAAATCATATGGAGCATTCCAAAGAAGCAGGAGATCACAGCTCAATATCTTCCACTGAGATCAGTTAATAATGAATTTAGTTCTCCAGATAAAACAACATATTTTAACAATTCTTCAAATATCACTAGTTTGGAAAATGGTGATTTAAACATTAAGGTAAAATTGGAGTTTACTTTCTTAAGTAATGAAATTATTACAGCCATAATTATGGTAAGACTCTGACACAGGATTATCAAAAATGTATTTCTTTTCCAAAGCATAGTAAGCAGTTGTTTCGGTTTTGTGGTTCAAAACGAACTAAAATATCTCAAGAGACAGTTTAATCATTTGCATATATTTTGTAAAGTCAGTATACTTAAAAGTTCCTTTATTAATTTTGAATTTTTTTTTTTATTATTATTTTTTTTATATTTTTTATTTTTGTACAAGGGAAACTGTATAACAAGCCATCAATTTCTTAGAATTAAGAAAACACGATTTGTTTACACATATCCATCGATTATTTCATTAATTTAATTATAAAGCTTTCTTCTGAGAGAATACTACTCTTTCATCAGTCTACTTTTCTTTACCTTGCTTTAAATCTATTCACAAAGTTTAACTAAAAATAAACCTTTTGACTGAATATTTAAGAAGGAAGAGGTCCTACAAGGCAACTCAATTAGTTTCCCTCGTAAACAACCAAAACATTAACATTATAATATTAATTTTGTTCCAGGGGTTAAAACAGAATAGTGACAGTGATAAAGAAGTAATGCCAAATGATAGAGATGAATCTGATACAGATATAGATACTGGTGCCGAGGTTACTAATGATCAGCCACAGTAAGTTGTAATAATATAAAAAATGTGACTGTCTTTAATTTAAATAAAACTCTTACTGATTTAAGTTGGGCGCCATTTTGTAAAGCTTTTGTTTACAAAAAATAAAAATAAAACTTAATAATTTAATTGTGAATATTAATTCTTTATGGGTCGTTAATTCTTTTGAAAAAGTGTACTAAATGGAATACTGGACGGAAAGTAGAAGTCTTTTTATACTGAAATGAACATATTTTTTATTTAAACAAACATATTACATAAAACATGAATATCAATAGACAGTTACCATAAATCATAACATCATATCAAGAATCATTAGTCAAAAAGGTCATACATCAAAGGAATTTAATTTTAATTATAATTTATCATATTTAGAGCCTGGTCCAGTTGAAATAAAATTGTTTCAAGCTCTGATACAACAATTTATCCTTAAAAAACAAAAATAATTCATAATTCGATTGGTCGCTATGTTGGGTAGGATGAACTTAGATACCTCTAGTTTGCGCCATTATTCTTATTTTTTAAAAGATCTTTAAAATGAGGTATCACTCAATAGGGGTTGCTATTTAAAATCTTGACTTACCCCCAAACTACCCCATTTTGGGGGTAAGAGTTAAAAATTTTATACTTAAAAAATCTCCTCCTTTGGTTATCTAAACTTTCCCCAAAGCAAATCTGTCTATTTCCATTAATAAAAAAAATAATAGGGCGGGGGGACTTTTGGGACACATAGTATATATAATTTGTTTGGGCATCAAAATAACAGAGGAGCCGATAAACACAGTACAGTACCTATATAAATAATGCATGTGTATAATATACATCATACCTAATCCACATATATAAACTATGGTATATGTACTTTATATAACATGGTTTATGTATGTGAAATTAATGTAGTGCTAAACCCTTGTAGAGTGAGGATTACAATGTTGCTAAATCATACACAACCTTGTACTAGAGATGGCTATACTAACAGTCGTTACCGGGGTAGGAGGAGGGTTAAACCATTCTACTATTTACATACAAACAACTATTAGTTAGTTGTTCTGTCCAATCATTAAATGACAGAAGATTATTTTATAAATTTTAGACATAATATGATGAAATTAAATTACAAATACACAAGTATGTTTACAATATTTTTATTTAATTAATAAACAGTGTTGATTTTGAGGGATGAAGTTGTGTACAGTATACTTTATGATGGGGGAAACGTTGGAGATAACAATCAGGATTTTCCTTGGGATAAAAGTGAACATCAAGAAGAAGATAAAATAGAGAAAGATCCACTGAGTGAGAGCATTATACCAGACGCAGCATACACTCAGCAGCATGCATTCTGGAAAGGAGAGGGCAACAGAAAAGCAATAAGGGAAAGTCAGAGTAAGTACTCTAGTTATTGTACATTCTTCATTCCAACTCAATGTAAGAATAAGTTGTAAATAAAATGGTACATTAGCACAACAAATTCACCGTTTAGATAAATATTTTACCTTTTTTTAATCCAATAGTTTCATTAATAAAATTTCTAGTATTGTAAATTAATATTGACATTTAAAAAAATGTTATAATATTCCTTGCTTTATGTGAATTGTTGTAACTCAAGTGTAGATTTGTATTTTAATAAAAAATAAACAAAGATTAATATACAACGATTAATATTCAATGATAAATCTTGTGATATTATTTTTGTTTCCATTAGGTAAACATGCAAATTACACACTAAATAAATCATCAAAATTCTATGTAATAAAAATAAAATATGATTAGGAATATAATTTATTATGAATTTAATATAGACCATTAATCTGCAGGCCAACTGATGAAACAATACATGGACATAAATGCAGATCCATGTGATGACTTCTACCAGTATGCTTGTGGTAATTGGGGGAAGTTGAATCCAATTCCTCAAGACAAAGCAGCTTTTGATACATTTGAAGTACTACGAGAATCTTTGGATTCAGTGCTTAAAGAATTGCTTGAAAGTAAAATTGAAAAAAGTGACTCTGAGGCATATGTGAAAGCGAAGAATCTATACAAGTCATGCATGAACAATGGTATATTCTTTGAACTCAATATCATTAAATTTATAGTATTTTTAAGAGATAGATTAAAATTATATAGTGATACATATTTTTTTAGTGTTACTAAATGATATAGCTGTTGCAGTCTTCTAAATATGACATAATTTAGACACAGAACTATGAATGTGTTTCCCTAGCAACATGGTTCCTAAACAAGTTAAGGAGAGTTTAAAAAAAAAAATTTTTTGTAACATTTCTCCAAATATTAGGTACTATGTAAGCTTTTGGAAGTGATCATTATTTTTTCAATGTTTAGTAAATTTGATACACACATTAAAATTTAAAATGTAGCTTAGACAAGTACATTAGTCAAAAATTTGGACAAGTGGCTAAATTCAGAAGTGGATTTCTAGCCATTTTCTAAGTTTTTAACTACAGTGGAACCTGCGAACAACAAACTCGGTTGTAGCGAGAACTTGGTTATAATGAGCAAAATTCCGGTATTTGTTTGGTTTTCTATTTTATTAATGATAAATGAACTTAGTTTTAGCGAGGTATCCACGTATCATAAACTCGGTTATTGCGAGCATTTTCACGGTTTTATATACAGTACTGTAATTTAATAAAGTTAAATCCAAATACAGTACTCCCAAACGCATGAGAAATTCCATTTCTTGATTTATGAAATACAGGAAGTTGTACATTTACAGTATGTTTTATACTGTACTTAAAAGTTTGTGACATTTTATTTAAAACTTGTTCAAGGAAGGTCTGAAGGGTGATCAAACGTTTTATACCTGGTCGCCAAACAGTCCGAAAATACAGTCTTCAAAACTACCCAAACAGGTTCATACTCTATTGTTCATCACACTTGTTAAACAGTGAGGCTTATTGAAGATAAATTTTACCTGACCTATCCTCAGAGCTACATTCAATAGGCCTGGTCATAATTTTTACAATGAAAGTTTTAGTCTATGAACGTTTTACAATAGTACCTGTAGTTAACTAGTGAACTGTACAGTACAGTAGTTGTGTTCAGTGAATGTGTTTAAATTTAGTGTTTCTTGTTAAAAAAAACTACAGTGTAAAGTGTACAATTAACATGGATTTTTAATGAAACATGTCGGGTGTTAAAAGGAAGCAGCTGTCAGTGATTGATAAAATAAAATCTGATAAAAAAAATTTGTATCTGAAATGATTTAAATATTTCAATGTTAATTTATAAGTTTGATTTGACAATTTAAGTTTTAATATACCAGTCCATGTCTTGTATTGTAAAGTATAAAAAATAATAATAATATTAAAATAAAGTCTTTTTCTAATAGCTGAATTAATGAAACATGATCTATTTTCAAAGCTTATAATTCTTAGCTATACAAATTTCATTTAAATAAATGTAAAGCCCATTTAATTTTTTAAGTTGCAACTAAAATCTAAATTCATTAGTTAAATTTAGTTTGACTTTTCTATATTATTATTATTTGAATGATTCAACAATTGTTAGGATGTACTAAGTTAAGATTTTGCATATGAATGTTTAATATAACAGATTGATGATCAATTTGTGTAATTGTTTAAAAAATTGAGTTTAATAAAGAATGTTTAGTTTCAGGAAAACAAATAAGGATTTCTTATTTACTGTAAACCACTGATAGTACACTTAGAAAAGAAACACGACCCTGAGAACATTTTAATTCAAAGTAATTTTTTAAATTTTCAAAATTGGTGAGTTAAGTCCACCTGGCGCCCATAGCTGAGCAAATTCTTAATTTTTTATGTTACAAAGTGTCAATTTAAAATCACAAAACTCCCTCCATTTTATTTAATATTTACATGACTTGGGTAAGTTTCACTCACACTTTTACAATTTTTTTATATTCATTTTAATTTTACTTTTTAAATTTCTAATTCAATTAAATTTTATAATAGCTTCTTCTTAGGCATATGGTATGTATTTTTGTATTAGATTATGACAGCATCAAAATTATCCGTTACGAGGAGGCAACTCGGAAGTAACGAACATTCGGCTATAACGAGCATATTTGATCAGCCCCTTGAATCTCGTTATAACCAAGTTTTACTGTATTTATGTGTTTAAAAGACAAAGAATATGAAGATAAGAAGATGAATAACTTTACAGGTTTTTTTTATACCTAGTATTTTTTTAATTGAACTGCCACTCTATCTCCAACCATTTGTTTTACAAAATACTTTCAATAGAAATATGTCTTACTTTTTTGTTAGAAATAAAATAATAAGAGAAAAGCTAATTTTTATTTCAAAATTGCGGATTGAAAATTTGTGCAAATGATAACTTATGTTTTTAATGATACAGATCAATTTAGGTTGTCTTAATAAACAGAAACATTTGAAGCACTTATGTCTGGAAATGATTTGTTTGATCTCTGTCTATCCATTTGCGCATTTTATAAAAGCCTATATTGACAGTACAGGTTTCGATAAGGAGTCTATAATTAATTTCTATATCTGCATAGACAATATTTTGTAACATGTCTTTGAACTATTCTAAATGATTCTCATTAATTTTTTTTTTTTCAAAAATCTGTATTCTGCCCAATTTTAAAATTGTTCATAGAAAATTTTTAAAACCAAACCAAATTTTCTTAACAAAACTTAACATTCTAAAATTTTGACTATTTGATATTTTGTTAACTTTCATATTTACTGAGTTAATAAGAAAATACTCATTAGTTGTGTGTAAAAAAGGTTTGTGTATATTTAACAGCTGAAGTTGATCACATAGTCATTGAAATATCATATTGAAAAAGTAAAGTATTTATAGTAGAATATTGCAATTACACCCATTTGGCTATTGAAGTTTCTTCAAATTTTGTTCATTTCAAGTGAATATTGAAAGGTAATTAGGTAATTTTTTTCAAACCTTCAATTTTGTATACCTCTAGTATAGAGTGTTAAATTTATAAATTGCGAGTTCATAATATTATTACATATATATAATTATATCACGTCAAGTCAAGTCACGTCACGTCACCTCACCTCACCTCACCTCACGTCACGTTAAGTTACGTCACGTTAAGTCAATTCACGTCATGTCACATCACGTCACGTCACGTCAAGTCATAACAAGTCAAGCCAACTCAAGTCAAATCCAGTCACATCACGTCTTCTCATGTCACGTCACGTCAAGTCAAGTCAAGTCACGACACTGAAATATAAATCATTTTAATATATTTGTAACTGTATTTGAGTGACCTTATTCTCACAATGTGTATAATAGAATAATAGTATTCCATGCCGTTATGAATAATTTTTTTAATTATTTTTTTTTATGTAGATATTTTAGAAAGAAGAAGAGAAACTCCTTTGATAAGGTTGTTGAATAAACTTGGAGGCTGGCCAATCATAAGACCTGATTGGGATGCATCCAAGTTCGATTGGATTGAATTGATGGCACAACTACGTCTCTACAACAATGACATTTTAATCTCTGAGTGGGTGGGGCCCGATATTAAAAACTCTGATGAGTATATTATACAGGTACATGTTCAAAAATAAAAATAATAAAGCTTTAAAGTGAATATAATGTATACTTTTTTTAAGTGAAACTTCTTTATAAACGATAGAGTGAATTGGATTTATACAGCTGCACGTTTAATAAAATACCTCACCCCTACTCCTTTGACAGTCGATGCAACTTAATCCCCACCATGCTTGTCTCAAATGTTAATCTCCACCATGCTTGCCTGAAATGTTAATCTCCACCACCATTTCATATGTTAGTCAAGAAAAATCACTCCGTTTATCCACACATTATCAAATGCAGAATTCTAATTATTTTTTATAATATATGTCTCTCTTATAATTGAATAATTATTATTTTGAGCATATTATATTCATGTTTTTAATGATTTGTTCATATTATATGAGTATATATATATTGGTGGTTGTAATGACTCATATTAATCATGTTAAAAGGATTCACTGCTTTTATTTGTTCATTTTTGGGTGCTAAATAGTATACACTAGTTATTCGTTAAAACATAGTAACTCTTTTCATATTTATGTTTCAATATTACTTCAAGCTAATTATATTTGTATATTCTGTTTGATACAATTAGTAGTCATTATGCCAAAAACACCAATATTTATATAAGTTAAAATAAAAATATTCATTTTATACTTTAGTTATCGTTACCCTATTGTCTCTGTTCTGGAATATGAATCTATTGAAGTTATGTAATAATTAAAACATTGTATTAATCTATTTTTTTACGTGATGTATGTGTATATAGATTTTGGATAAGTTTCATTTCTGTAGTTTCTAGTGTAAAATCATATATTTTTTAAATCCTCTGAATTTCTTCTTTCTTTTTTTTACAAAATTGAGCAATTACAAAACCAATGTTCATACCAAATTTGACAAAAATTGACCAACAAAATATGACCTCAAATATACAAAAATAATAGAACAAATAATATAAGATGATAATCAACAATTTTTTTTTACCTTAAATTTTTCAGTTAAAATTATTTAATTCATAAAGAACTTGAACTTTATAAAAAGATAAAAATAAAAAATATGTGGCTTTTTTGTACAGTTTGACCAAACAAGTCTTGGATTACCCACAAGGGATTACTATCTTCAACCATCTAACTCCCCATACTTGGAAGCTTATAAAGAATATTTAAGCAAAATAGCAACACTCCTTGGTGCTGAAGAAGCGGAAGTTAATATACAAGCAGAGGAAATTATCAGTTTTGAAACGGAACTAGCAAAGGTACTTATTAGTTACAATTATATATATTTAAATAATAGACGGAACTGTCTTGAAAACTATTTTTGTAACTTTTAACACAAAGTCTACTTTTGGGATGTAAAATCACTTCCTGGCTTCTAGTGCTATGTGTTGGAATATACTTATTAGATAAAACACATTTGATTAATTTTTAAACCAAATCTATAACCCTAATCTATTTTATTGTACTTTACGTTGTGGTTAGTTTTTATTTTATTTTTTGTTTTTATACTTCTCTTATTTGCAAATCTTGGTTCATCTCTTAATTGGTCTCTAGTCTTCGCTTTCTCTAGATTGTTGACTTAGACTTTGGTCTCAGTAGTTTTGACATTGAGACAAAAGTCATGTCAAAATTTATTATAGTTTGCAAATATATAAAAATAAAACAAATTTCACAAAAATCAAATTATTATCCAACGAGCATATGGTTAGTTTTCAACTCTTACCCTACCCGACTCCTTTTAAATGACTTGCACCAACCATTTGCTCTGGGACAGATTCATCTCCAAACCTGTGGCGTAACCTGTGGATTCATCTCCAAACCTGTAACCTGTGGCATCTACAGAAGACCAGATGGAGCAGTTTGATACAGTTGTCGGGTTAGAAGGGCGCCACTAAGAAATAAAAGAAAATATATATATATATATATATATTCTTCAGTTAATTCTAAGGATGTGGAATATTATATATCCATATTTTAATATCACTTACCAACCAAAATGTATTAACTCTTTTAAACTTTATTGCATATTGTGGAATACGTTTTCATGGTTTTTTGACAGGTCTTGGGTCTCGTTGTTGTATACAGAGCAGCGTCAGTGTTGCAGTTGCCAAAGGCAATGAAGGCGCGAAGTGTTTTCCCACGCTCGATTTCAATATTGTCTACAATGACTCATAACTGGAGCTTGCTTGGCAAGCGTATCCGACGTGTAGTTACCGTACTTGTCTCAACAACTTCTGGCCGGTTTCGTCAGTCAGTGCCAGTGTTTAGTTATTGCTTTGTTGCAGTATGTAAAGGGATAAATCTATGAATGCTGTTATAACTAACCCATGATATTTGATTAGCTTTTTATTATTTATACTTTATCAGTTTTAGTGTTTTTATTATTGTGCTAAAATCAATGTCTAAAAAACTGAGTGGTGTTGGAAAATCATAAACGTAGGAAAGAGAAAGACGAAACTGAACTGAAATTACTAAAACATGTGAAAATGGTGTCATCATTTTTTTTAAAGTTAGTTCAGCAGATGTGCAAACTGTTAGTAATGAATATGAGGTGGAGCCACCACTACCACCATCTGTCTCTCAGCTGAGTAAACCGAGTTGTAGTGGTCTACATGAGGAACACCGCTCAAGCCCATCTACAAGCAAAGCATCTCCAGGTAAAACATCAGCTGCTATTTCCATGTCAGTTAACGATCAGGTAGGAGTAGGTTTATCACAACAGCAACTGATGCAATTACTTTCCAATTTGGATATTATTAAGGAATTTGCCTAGACAGCAGCTCTTGAAATAATTAGTTCATCAATTAAGGGAAATTTTGACCCTGTTCTCTCCTCTGACCAAAAGAGATTAATTATCAGTTTAGGCCCTCATAAACCAAAAAGGCCTTTTCCCAAAGACAAAGAAGCGGGAAAAATACACAGAGGGTTCGATGAAAAAACGATATTATCAAAGACCAATAGCATCAGCATCAGCAGATCAGTTGCAATTGAAACTCCAATGGCTGTTAATCAGAAAAGTTAAATGTTTGTTATTGCTAACTGTGTTGGCTATTTAATAATTCAAGTACAGAATATAAGTTTCTTTCTGGTGCGGCTGACTGGGGTCATTTGGGCTGTAATGTTCAATATCATGAGTAATCACAATTGCCAACTATTGCATATGAAATTTATTATCATTGGAAATTAGGATCAACAGCAGATGCGAAAAATGTGACAGAAATACGAAATGCTACAGATTATTGGGAAAACAAATTAAGATGTGTTATTGACGTAATTATAACTCACGCAATTAATTATATGCCGTTTAGAGAACACAGGCTATCAGATGATCCCAGTATTTCCAAAGGCAATTTCCTTGATTATTCATCTTTTGGCTAGGTATGATGATATTTTGTCAAATTTATTAAAATGTTCAAAAAATTCAATAAAGTATCTAAGCCCCACGATACAAAATGATTTAAATTATATATTGCGTAAGAAATTATTGATGAAATAAAAGATTAAATGAGAAGCGCCCCTTTTCTTTCTGTAATTTTAGACACAACATAATATATTGCAAAAATTGACCATCTTAGTACGGTATTTAGGCACGTTAAAATAAAAACAGATGACCAGGACACACCCGTAGGACAAGAAATAAAAGAATCTTTTTGTAGGTTTCTTGCAGTTGAAAGCCAAAAGTCTGAAGATTTAGAAAAATTAGCCTTAGGTGTTACTGAAGAATTTACCGAAATGTCCAAAATAAGAGAACAAAGGATACGACGGGTCTGCTAATATGAGTGGAATTTATAGCGGACCACAGGTTAGAATAAAAGAGAAAAATCCAGCTGCTAAGTATGTGCACTGTAGTGCCCATGCATTAAATTTAGTGATTAATGACTCTGTGTCAAGCATTCCTGATATCAGAAACTTTTTTGATAACCTTCAGACACTGTATGTTTTTTAGTGCCGTTTCTAGATAGGCTCTTCTGAACAAATCAATATTTCTTGAAATGACGCTTAAAAATGTTTGTCCAACTGAGTGGTCAAATTGAAATCAAACACTTGATGCTCTTCACACTGGTTATTTTGAAATAATGAATACTTTGATGTACTTAACTATAAATGACAAGGACAAAGAAGAAGAACTTTAAGTAAGAACATTACTTAAATATTATGAAGATTTTCCTACAGTTGTGCTGACAGTTGTTGAGAGTTTGCTGCTTGACATTATTGATTCCATTTCAAAAAAACTACAAAGTGTTGAAGAAAATCTAGAATATGCAGTCAAAATGACATCATTTTTGATTGACAAGATATCAGAATTGAGAAATGATTAGTCAACAGTAAAAAGTAATGCAGTTTTACTTTGTAGACAGTGGAAAATCTCACCCACATTTCCCGAGAAAAGACTAAAACATAATAAATAAATGATGGATAAATTACAAGCTGACACTCCAATCGAGGACAACGAAAAACATTTCCGAGTTGAAGTGTTCTACCGTACTTTAGACATAAAACTCTAACACCAAGTCAACTTAATTTATGTAAATTTTAGATAGACTTGATTGAACAACTGTTCGTCCGTCATTTTGTAACACAACTCTTTATTTATTTTGTCTAATATTTATTAAAAAACAATGTTCTGACTCTGTACTTACCAAGCCAGCTATCTGTGAAACGTTGATTGGAAGGATCTACTCTAATAAATGTTTAATTACACATTCTGTTTGATAAAGTATAAATTTTTATTAAAATACATACCATTGTTATTTAACCTTAAATCTAAAATAAATCTTTTAATTGTTCATAATAATTTTAAAATAAAACAGTTTGGTTATGTGGTCATTACGCGTTACTTACAGTTCTTATAGGTCGATTTCATTTTTTCTACCTTTATTTTTAAAAAAAGTATCACCTTTGTGGTTTCACTCACGCAATTGTTGAAACATATTTATTTTTCAGTACGTCCTCATCACTCAACATTCATTCAAATAAGTTTTCTTTACATTTTTATCACTTTTGAATTAATCGAAGCTCTGAAGAAGAACACGTCTAACTTCTATTATGTTCTAACAGAGAGATCTGCCAAGGCAAGCGTCCTATTCCCCTTTCTCTCACTACAGTTCTAGAATTTTCCATGATTCCAACCAATCAGGAAAACTTAATCCAATTCATCTCCTTTTATAGAGATATCACGCTATATGCTATGCACGCCTTTGTTCTAGAATGTTCCATTTCAAACTATCACGCAATTGTCTGTTTCTTTGTTTAATTAAGTTTTCTATTAAAAGATTATATAAATAATATTTAAAATTCACTTCTCTATTTATTATTTAAATCATAACTTACGATTTCCTTATCTTAAAGTTTTTTATAATTACTTATTATTAATTAATTTATTATTTACAATCTATTGGTTGGAGAATGTCCCATGCTTACAGAAACCCCCTCCTTCGAGATTCGCATTACGCAGTAATAAGAAGCTCGCAGGACCAGTAAACTAGCTAGGACTCTCCAACTTCCTTGCCATCCCTTACATGTTCAAGTTAAAAACACATTTCACAATATATTTCACATGTATCACAACAAGTCATATTAAACATAACCTTACATTAATATATAAATTCCACAGAACATCATTATGAAAAAAAAAATCAAATACATCATTTATACATACATCAATTATTATATTAACAAATTCATTTTATCATGTTAACAACAAAATTTATCAATACATTTTTTTATAATCATTTAGAATCACATGTTATTGAAATATTTATAAAAAACAACAACATTTATTATCATTTTACAATGTTAATTTAAAATCATTTATCTTCACACAATACAATTGTATAATTAATCATTATTTATTTAACATACATTTTTATAAAAAGTTATTTATTATTACAGAGTGCAAACTTAGAATGAATCATTATTTATTTAACAAACATTTTATAAAAAAATATTTATTATTACAGAGTACAATCTTATAATTACTCATTATTTATTTAACAAACTTTTTTATAAAAAATGATTTATTATTACAGAGTGCAAACTTAGAATGAATCATTATTTATTTAACAAACATTTTTATAAAAAAATATTTATTATTACAGAGTACAATCTTATAATTACTCATTATTTATTTAACAAACATTTTTATAAAAAATGATTTATTATTACATAGTACAATCTTATAATTACATGACATGAAGTAATTAATATTTAAAGGGTTCTGAATTTAATTTATTTTTAAAAGAAATTTGCTCAGCTTTATGGGCGCCAGGTGACATTAGTTCACCAATTTAGAAAAGTTAAAAAAAGTTTAATTATTGTTAGCAAAAAAAT
This sequence comes from Aphrophora alni, assembly GCA_963513935.1. Classification (NCBI taxonomy): domain Eukaryota; kingdom Metazoa; phylum Arthropoda; class Insecta; order Hemiptera; family Aphrophoridae; genus Aphrophora; species Aphrophora alni. Next base: position 117,381,218 of record OY740767.1, on the reverse strand, counting down.
TCTCAGGGTCGTAGATACTTCTAAAAGTGTACTCCCAAATGGTATATAATGGTAAATAAAAAATCCTTTTATTTTTCTGAAACTGAACATGTAATTTATTCTAACATAGATTATTAACACACATACATAAATTTGTCATTTGTAATTATATTATATTCAAATTTAAAATTATTTTGTCTTGAAGAGACCAAGTTTGTTGTAAATGACTCTACTTTCAAATTAGTTGCAACTTTGATTAATTAAGTTTTTATACAAGCATCTTTGTCTCATATTAAAAATTATGATGCATCATTAAGTTCGAAATTCTTTATTGAAATATTAGTTTAGATATTCTTAAAATACTTACAACATTTAAATTTACCTATTTAACAAAAGTTCTAAAATATATCAACCACAATTTAAAAGTTTTATCATTTATATTTTTGTACAAAGAAAACAAAATAATATTGTCTGTTATCTGTGTTACCACATTGCAGTATTTCCCAAAGTAGACTTTGGTTGTAAAGTGCAGTTCTCGTCCTGAAGGTTGAGGTTCGCCATGGCCCATGTAGCATCTAAGTTGTCTCAGATTTCAATATAATATTCATGATTTTCGCACATTTTTGTCTCTACTAATAAAATAACGTTCATGTTTTAACATTCAAAGTCTTTCAAATTACAATATCATTTAAAATTGTCTATATAACAAACAAAATTCAATTCACGCCACGTGCTCCGTGTGCACTCTCAAACGACTAATTGCTTCACAATCGAAAATATGTCTGTCCATCTCTGATCCCACTTTCCATGCGTTTCACAAACAACTACAACTGTTTCTATTATTGTCCCTCCCTGTTATTACTCGTTTTCACCTTTTTAACGTCTTTTAGCACAAAGCACATTTTCTGCGTTACAAAATAAAACATGTCTGTCTCTGATGATGATCACTTCTAGACTCTATAGTTTATTCACTTTTTTTTTTTTAACTATTCCCTATCTGCATTGATGGTGCATTAAAGACATATTTATATGACTACATTGTTCTCAGAAAATACTTATTACATTCACAAGTACGACTGTCTCTTTCAGACGTTCCTTCCCAACTTTAATAAGACGACTCTTACTCGTTCAACGTCTGATCCTAGAATAATTCCACGCACGCTTGCAGTTCCGGATATCACATCTCAATCACTTGATTATAGCCTCAAACCCATAACCACTTAATATAAGCACCTCATATAAGCACAATTTCACAAAAATATTAAGTCTATCTTAAATATAGACATTACTATCCATATAAATACATCTTTTGGAAATTTGTTTTGACTTACTTTGTTATTCTAGAAACAGCAACAAAGCCTATTTCCGATTAAGATTATTAACTTCCATTTTCATTTTAACCAATGACAGCATTTATGTATTTTACCGCGACTTTCCATCTTGTATTCAAAAATTCAAAAAGTACACATTACAGACAAATTATAGAGTACAAGCATCATGACAAAAAAATCAACATCATAATTCAAAACTTACAATATTTAAATTTAATATATAAAATTTATGAAAAGATACAATCCATAGCCTTCTGCTAAGGTATTATTCTTATTAGTTTTAACTTATCCTTAAATTTTATAATTGAGAAATTCATCCCTAATGTCTAACCTATCTCATTATTACCTTATGTAATCAAATTTTACATCTTTTGGATTTCAGGAAATCTAATACTCTCTTTATTATGCATGTACTAAGATTAAATAAGGTGTTATGAATATACTTCACATGTTTATTATAATAAGTCTGAGAACTTCTTTGTTAAAACTGCTGTAGCCGTACAGGTTGACAACATCAATTTATATTTGACAGTTAATCATTTCTTAGATAACATCTGCACCAGATGAAAGACGCAATGTGAGTGAATTGTATCAAAGGATGACTGTGGGAGCACTCCGTGCTTATATCCCACAAGTTGATTGGCAGCATTACCTCTCTCTAGTTCTTGATCGTGACTGTAATCACTCTGAACCTGTGGTTATTTTTGCTACTCGCTACGTTCAAGATCTAGTTACACTGTTAGGAAGAACTCAACCAAGGTAATACCAATGAAGGATTAATTGGACAAATTTATATACTTAGTTTTTATCATTTATCTAGCATGTGTCATATTATATATCACCTAAATTTAACAAAACAGTGTAGCAATCAATTAGCATAGCTACTAAATATTTGATTGATTGCAATATTCAATGAACTCTGTGGTGAAATGTATAGTAAAGTCATTAATTCCCCCTACCATTATTATAGAAACAATAACTAAACACAATAATTGTAATAGTTAATAATTTACCATTTATAAGTGGTTTATATATAATTTTTAAAAGAGAATCAATAATTTACAGAAAACATAATTAGTAACAGATTTATAATTATTAAAACACATCTTTGTACTAAACATAAATTTGCAATATTTAATTGTATGAGCATTAGATCATTAAAATCTCTCTTAGATGTAAGAGAGATTTTACGCTTTGAAGTTCATCAGTCAAACCAAATTGTAAATCTGTGCAACAATTCGATTTTTTTTTTCTTTTCTTAAAATTACTTTACATGAAGGAACACGAACATTTGGTTATATGATTCGCCCACCCCTTGGCCTCATGCTGACGGGTATAAACACCTGAGGATGGGGGGGGTTGGAACATAATTTATTTTAGTTTTAGTTTATTAGTAGAAATACCTGAAAGCAATAACTATATTATAAAGAGTAATTGTAAAATAAAACTAAATAATAATTGTTACAAATAATTATGTCGGCTGAAATTGGGATAGGGAAATGATCAATTATTATATTTACTGTTAATAAAAGGCAACTAAGTCTTACAATGTTATACTATTCTAATTAATAAAAATTAGGTGAAAATATGATCTTTTATTATTATTAAAATTATTAAAATTATTATTAGTAAGAGGGGCAGTCAAAAAGTAAATTTGACTACTCTAAAAATTAAGAAAATTTATTTATTTGTTGTGAAACTACAAAATAAAACTCTACTTTTTTACATAATCATCATATCAATTAATTCAGACATTTATCATATCGAGTGAACAGTTTTTCAACACCTTCATTAAAAAAATACACATGGAAATCATAACGCTATAATAGAGGATGTTCCTACTTTTCTAATTTGAACTTCTGCCTTATGAGGCCTCTTGTGAAACAAGCAGAATGAGGGGTTGTATTGTCATGGAGAAACACAACACCTTTTGACAGTTTTCCTGGGCAGTGGTTTTTAATTGCCTTTCTTAGTCTGTTCAACATTTCACAGTAAGCTTCTGGACTAATTGTTGTTCCACTTGGCATGTAGTAGCTATGTACTACACCTAGATTTTCAAAAATAAGTATCAACTACAATTTCCCTAGTGATGGAACCTATGGAAACTTTTTTAGAGGGAGAGATTGATCATGTATCCATTCGTGTGAACTTTCATCTCCATTCACAATTGTGTTCAAAAATTCATTGCCTTCCCTGTCATAATGAACCAAGAACTGCAGAGCCGATTTACAACTATTCTCTTTATGTTCTGTAGTTAGTAAGAGAGTCATTCAACCACCGCAAACTTTTCAAAACTGCAGTTGCTTAGAGAGATAATTTTTCTTTCAATTTGTAGTGCATAACAAGTTTGTAAAATATTAAATGGTGAGCGTCTGGGTGTCTAGATATTTGTATCCAAAAATCCTTTGCAAACTCAGTTATTACAAGCATCCTTATTGCAAACTATAGGCTTGAGTACTTCATATCTGAGGTCTTGAAGCTTGAGACAATCATATATGAGGTCATGAGGCTTGATCACAGACCATTACTCTCAGAACTCATTTTGAGTAATCGTTGAAATACATAAATGATTACTATTTCTACTACAGTTAAAAACATAAAATCCATTAAATTAGAAACATTCATTACATTTATTTTTCCCAAGAATATATGGTCAAACATTTCTGGAAATAACAGTTGTTTTGACTTTCTCACATGTACATAGTATAGAGAAAGTTATGTGAGATGTAAAAAAAAATTCGATTTTGAGTTTTTTGTGAATAAATTCATTTTGAAGTCCCCTGAGTTTAAAAAATATATATTTGTGGAATGATGTCTGTCTGTTGTCTCTGTCTAGTGTCTTTTGTGTATCTTCTGTGTAGCGCTCTACGGTCCAAACGAGAGGACTGATTATAATAAAATTGGTTACGAGGACATATATATTTATGTTTAAAAAAAAAATTTCAGTAACTCAAAGTTTATAAGTAACTGCCCAAAAATTTTATTTTATTTTTTATTTTGTGATAATGATTTTGATCAAATTTGCTCAAGTGTAGCTTTTTATGGTCCCAAAAAAATATGTATTACAATATTGATATAGTTTAATCAGATGATTGCCATCATTTTGTGCAGATAAAAAACTAAAAGACATTGTTTCAAGTATATAAATCAACTCCTGTTAACAAGCGATATTCAAAGAATATGAACAAAACTTAGAAAACACCAACATAGCTTAGAATCTTAGGACCATGTTGGAAACTAATTTTAGTAATACAAGAAAGAAATCCAGTCCTAAACCTAATTTTAAGTAGTCAAAGTAACTTAGACTAATATGTTTTACTCTTTTTTATTGTTGTTTAAATGTGAAAAATCCCTCAGTCATCATATTTCTGTAAAAAGAGGAAGAAAAGAACATTAAATAAAGGCCCTTACCTCTTAAGCACCAACTCCAATAGCATCAGGGTCAGAAGAGATCAAGAGTTGGTTAAGAGATACCTGATAGAAACAATTAAAGATAAGGATGTAATCCAAGACTACATGGGAAAAGTGTATCCAACTAGGCTTGTGATTGCCATGCCACTACAAATGGGCTTCTGAGGGTATTTATACTCATGTTGGCAAACATCTGATTAAACCTATCAGGAATATGAATAATCCTCAATTATAAATAACTTTAAAATGGAAAAATGTGTGTGTGTTTTCTTTCAAAAAATGGCAGTTCATGAGTTATTGATAAAAAAATGTATATCAGACATATGGTTGTTATAAAAGATATAACTTCTCAAAATCAGCTCTATTGTTTTCACTCCAATTTTTTTTAAAATATGAAGTTTAATGGAACAAGCCAATGTGCAAATTCTCAAGTAAAAATATATTATAGATTAGTAATAATTGGCAAGAAAACAAAGATAAACTAAGACCATCAATTAGTAAAAGTTTGATTTTAATCAAATACGAATTACTGAGGATATATTTACGACTCAAGCAAAGCAAGTTTTTAAGACCTATTTAAATCCATACTCAAAGAGAGCGCTCATGGTTCATTTTTATTTGACTGAAAATTACAGAACTGAGATATTTTGTGTCCTATAGTTTTAGTTGGTTTTTTATTTGGTTTGTGGATGGATTAGTGAGAAAGTTTTTGGACTGTTTATTTTTGTTAAGTTTTTATTAAGCCAAACAAAACAGTTATGACAAATATATAATTTTTGTCATAAGAGGGTTTTTTTCTTATTAAAACAAACTATAAGATGTTTTGATTGTATAGGAACAACAACTATATTGTGATTGCCACCTAAACTTGTCAACATACAACAAAAATTGAAATTTATAGTTTATTCTGAAAGCTTCGTTAAAAAATTTAATAAATTTTTGTTAATTTTAACAGGACTATTTCAAACTACTTACTTTGGAGATTTGTAAGACACAGAGTCAACAATTTAGATGATCGTTTTCAAGATGCAAAGCAAAAGTTTTATTTTGTACTGTTTGGGAGAGAAAAATCACCACCGCGTTGGAAAAATTGTGTGGCACAAGTAAACAGCAATTTAGGAATGGCTGTGGGGGCCATGTTTGTTGAAAAATATTTTGATGAGCACAGCAAAAATGATGTAAGAGAGTTATGCATTTGAATCTATCTTTCATGTTAAAAATGAGTTATAAATTACAATAATATTAGTTGTGAAATATTAGATGCTTTATTATCATGATATTTTTTTTATATTTTAATATGTCCAACATTTGAGCATATTTTTGAAAGTTAAGTTCATATTAAATTTTTTAGATGTATGCAATCAGAAACATTCTATGATAATAATTATGCAATTACTTCTTAAACTTTGTCTATACTTAAGCTTAACATACTCTATCCAATACATTTTGATGCAGGAAGAATTTCTAATACTGATAACGTTTTGTAATTTTAATTAATGATTTGGACCCAAATTTAAAATTTTTATTTAAATTATTTAATTTATTTAGAGTCAATTTGATCTCCAAATTTTAAATAAAGGTTGGCACAAAAGTTATTTGACATTCTTTAACAAAAAATTGACAGCAAGACAGTACAATAGTTTTAGTCCATGATATTAGTATTACAAAATATTCATAATTATGCGTTATCAGGTTGGCAACAATCCAATCAAAACAAATGGTCTAGTCAGCTGGTGAAAGCATGTTGTGTTTAAAGCTGTAGTTTCCGAATTGGTTTTTGTGTTAAAGAGTTGTAACTATGTTAACAAAAGAAGAAATAATTTTCACTTTAAAAACTTTTTATAAAAGTGGTGCTACTGCAGTTATTAATAGATGGGATAGACATTTTAATTCGAACCCACCCTCTAGACAAGCAGTGTATGCCATACGTGATAAATTTGAACAACATAGATCTGTTATGTATACACCAAGATCTCCCCCCCCCCCCAATAACAGTCACAACAGAGGAAAATAAATTATGCATATGTTTAGCTGTGACTCAAAGTCCACAAAAGTTCTTCCCTGAACCCATTTTCTAACCGCACGTCTTGCCATTGAACAACTGAATGCCCAAGTGAGTTCTGGTCCCACCAGACCAATAGCAGCTCACCTTTTGGCTAGCAGGTCCTTTCTCTCCTTTTCCTCGATTCCACAATACCCAGGTACCCATCCAAGGCTTACCATGTTGGCAGTTGACAGGACATATAGAATGTGGAGGAAGTTCCATTTCAGTTTGGATGAGGTGTCTACAGAGCTGAGGGCTTTAATACTGCTTGTCTGTCTAAGAGCATACCTTAAGAATACTTTAACTTTAAGGCCTTCTTCTAATATATTAAGGCCTTCTTGGCCTTGATGTATAGATGCTAAGATTGCACAAATCTCAGCTTTAAATACTGTACAATACCGGTACCCCCTCTAAGGTAACTTTAAAAGTTGCCTCAGTGATTTGACAGTATCCACCATATTCAGACTGTTGATCATCCAGTGATCTGTCTAACCTAACCTAACCTAACCTAGGGCCACCTCGAGCAGAATGCAGTTCTTCATTGGACTGGGCACATCTTATTGGTCCGTTAGTTAGATGACACTCTCGTGTCCACATGATGTTAGCCTATTCTTGTGGTGTGTAGTTATGTGGTTGGTATTCCTGATTACAATTGTAGCCTTTTTAATGTTATTTATTTTGACTGCTCAGACCAAGCTTGTTTCTATCTTCATTGTTTCCTTTCTCATTTTTATAGTTTCAGTTTTAGTTTCCAATATGGGCCTATGCACTATTAGGCTATATTGGTGTTTTTCATTTTTCTTGTGTTCTAGGTTTATCATTTGATGACAATAATAGTTGATTTAAAGCATACTCTCAAAACGTCATGCAATAGTTTTTAATAGAATATTATTTCTTCTTAATTAATATGAAAAATCTATCTTTACCAAATAACTTTATAACCTGACCAGAAAAAGATTGGAAGAGGTATTTTAATCAATTTTTTACAGCTTAGTGAATTTGGAATGAATTTTTAAAAGTCAATGACATTTGGTATTTTTTTATATTTCTAAGTGGTTTCCATTTCTATTTTATTTGGGTTTTTTTTTATGCTGTGTATTTTTAAAAAGATATTTTTAAAATTCTAATATGTTTTATTAGTTATTTACCAGTAAGTCTTGGTGGATTAAAAATTTGTTTAATTGTTGATGTTAAATTTAATATGATTGCTACTGTGTTGTGTATTTTGTATAATGGTGTATTTTATTCCATTAAAACATCTCACATTTTTATATAGCTCTATTAAATATACTTTTTTTTTTTTTTTTTTTTTTTTTTATCCGTATTCACAATTTTTCTTCTAGACATTGGTGATGACTAAAGATATTCAACAAGCCTTTCAAGATAACTTGGATATGATTAACTGGATAGATGAAGAAACTAAATTAATAGCATCTGAAAAAGTGGAAGCAATGATGCTCCGAATAGGCTATCCTGATTTTATTCTTGATCCAAACCAGCTTGAAACTAGATATAGAGATGTAAGTATGTTGTTATTTCAAAGCAAAATAAATTGTATAAGTTGTGGAAAAATTATTATTGGTTTACAAACTGTTATAATACTAAATTTAACTCTTTTCTAACTAGGCTAATTAAGGTAATCATTGTGTAAATGTAAATATATACGGTATTTATACATTTTAGTATAATCCTCGAAATTAAAAAGTAGAAAGATTAATTGAATACTTGTTTGTATATAATGTTTGCATGTTTTCAAAATTACAGGTTGAAATATATCCAGACAAATATTTTGAGAACACTTTGAATATTTTGAAACATCTTACAAGAGTGGAACAGTCCAACCTTGGGTGTTCAGTTAACAAAACTTTATGGAACACTGCACCAGCTGTAGTGAATGCTTACTACAGCAGGAATAAAAATCAAATTAGTAAGTTCTTCAGATAAAAATAATTTTAAATTGTCATTATCTTATAGTATATTTTATATTAAATGAACAGTTTCTTATAAAACTATATTCAGCAAGAAAAACAAGGTTTACCCAACACAATATAAAAATCAAACGTTTTCTCAATGCTGAGAACCATTTTGATTGTCTTTGATGATATAATTACATCCTGTTTGTTTATAGAATTTTACAAAAATATCTATACTTATTTTCAGATTAGGATTTTATGTTCAGTACAAATACAACTAAAATGGATAAAGAAAAAAAAATTAAATTATTGACAACACAAATTTGTTAATAGGAGTTGTTAATTTACAAATTCACCGGACTTAACCCCTTAAGATTACTTTGAATTCAATTGAATAATAATGCTGAGAATTATTTTCATACATTTAATAGACTTATAAAAGTAAAGCAACAATTTTGAACATTTGATATAGCAAAACCTGATCATATTTGCCATTTTTAACTGTTACAAAATGTTAATTACATTGTTTAAAGAGAAAAACATTGTTCACTGTTTTCAATAGGGTAAAACACAAAAACCCAGTTTTGTTGTACATTTTATTTAACTGTTATTATTTATTTAAAAAGCTCAAATAAGCTAATAATATTTACAAGGGACTAAAAAACTATCACAGTATTACACTTCTTGGGGGATTTATCTTCCAAAATAAAATTTTTACTCTTAATATTTGTATATGATGGTGTTGGTTTTGAATTAAAGACAATATTAAAATAATATCATGACTTATTATTATACAAATTGTAATAAATAGTAATAATTACATTTTAGTGTTAGTTACTCATTAGTATTTATCAAGGAACTTTTTCATTATACTTGTACACTCTTTTTATAATGTTGAGTAATAAATTGAAGTAATAAAATTATAAATCTTAATTATGAGTCTAATATGGCTATATACTAACAATTAATTATTCTAGGTTTACTTTCGAAGTTAACTTTGATTTCATAATATTATTTAAGGATTTAAATAATAAAACTGTTTCATAAAAGTGAATGTCAAAAAAATAATTAACAGTGTAAGTCTTGTTATAAGCACTATTCAACAGCTTAGAAGGAATATCATTTAATAGAATTTTACCTAGGAATTTAATAGGTAGTGTTTTTAACTGTAAATTTTGTTGAATATTTTATGGCTATATGAACTTGTGACAATGTGAAAAATCAAGTTTGTAATAGATGTTAAACGCGCGAGATTAAAAATACCGAGAGTGGGAGAAGCTAATGAATAAAGCGTAACTTTCGTCAAATTATGATAGGGAAGTAAAATGGATTTTCAAGGCAACATAATGAATTACGATGTTTAGTGTAGGTATAAATTATAATGTATAGATGTGTAATTTTAGTATTGTGTGATTGGGTACAAGTGTTTTCTTCTATTATTAATAATTAATAAAATGTGTAAAGAGAAGGGGGTGTGTGGACTGTGTAGAACAGCGGAAACAAATTATGGAGGAGGCTAGAGCCGGTTTCCAATTAAAAAGGAAGGAAGTAAGAATTTGCCTCATGGCAACAGTTAGTTGAAGTCCAGAGCTTGGAGGGACTAGATGTGTTTTGTAAATTCTAAGTCCAGCGATTGAAGGGATAAGATGTGTTTTTTAAGAGTTGAATTTACCGCTTAAAATGGACAGGTTGTGTTTTTTAAAGTCAAAATCCAGTGTTTGGAGAGAGAAGATCGTAGAAAGAGTTTCTAGGTTCTGTTAGAACAATGTACATTTGATTTTTTTTTATCTCAAATAGAGATTGAAGGTATTTAAAAAATCCATATTTAGCGTGTTTCAATGACAATAACGCGGGAACATAAAAGACAATGGTTTATATACGCGAGTTATGAACATTCTCAACAACTTGAGAAAACAATTTCTGAACGAGGGAGAATCCACTACGAGCCGTAGAACTTCAACTTGTAGGACATCAGTCTTCCATTCGGACACAGACAATGTTTTTTTATATAGATCGGCGTTGTGGTATAGACGCTATATATTACCTGTTTGATTAATAACCTGTATTATGTTTTAAATTAATTTTTTGTAAATGTATATCTATTTAAAGAAAATTTAGTAGATTATTACTAGAAGAGATGCTAGTAAAAATGAAATTTTTAAATAATGAAAATAGAATCTTTTCATTTTTCTTTTAGAGCTACAAAGTTACTAAAAATAAAATTTCATAGATTAAATTCCTGTTGCAACAATTTTATTTGTAGAAGCATTTTTGAAGATAAAATTAATTAATTTGAAAGAATGAAATAAAGGAAATATAAATTCATAATTTGTTATTAAAACTAAAAGGATAACTAGTATTTATAATATGATTTTTTTTGTTAATAATATTTGTAGGATGTTTCTTTGAATGTTTAATAAATGTTTTCTTTGTAACATTTCAGCCAAAGTGTTCTCATTTAAAACCAAAATCCACTGTAAGTACACTGTAAAAAGAACTTGCGACCCTAGAGATTTTTTCTTGTTAATAACGAAAATTAACTTCTTTTCCTTTTTTCAAAATTGATGTCAAAACATCTGGCGCCCTAGTCGAGCAAATCAATCAATAAATTAATGAATTAATGAAACAAATAATTAACTTCACCTTCTTTTTTGAATTATTACAAATGTCGCCACAACTGTTGGGCTTTTTTAGTCGAAAATACAGTGATTTTGGTAATGAGAACTCTTAAAATCAAGGTAAGGACTCTCTCTATCATAATAAGAAAGATTCTTTTTTAAAAAATTTTTGTGTTAAATATAAGATAAAAAATGGAGTCAGAAATTGTAAATGTTAATAATAATGATGAACAGGTAGGGTTAGAAAATCATAATTTTTTAAACAATTTAGAACCAATGGAGTATACAGAGAGTATTTTTGGAAACATAGGGCAACTACCAATAGAAATAACAAAAAGTAATGAAGAATTAGATGAACAATTCGCGCAAGATTTTTTAGATCAAGAAATAAACAGTAATAGTAATAGTAGATGTTCAAGTGTGAACGGGAATAGTAGTTCAGGTTCGGATTTTAATGGGTTTAATAGTGATGGGGTTCAAAATAGTAAACAACAGTGTGAAGATATGAATAAAAAATTAGTAGAAATACCAGGGGTAGAAATTGTAGAAGAAAATTCAGATAGGGAATTAAGAGTTGAAGAGGTTAGGGTAATTGAACAGGTTAGGGTAATTGAGCCAAATAGGTTAGATGAAGGTAAAAAATCTCAAAGTGAGGCGTTTATGATAGAAATGCTGATAGAAATGAGAAAGGATATAAAAAGGTTTGAACAAAGTAGCTTAGAAACAAAAAAAGAAATTAATCAGAGTAGGTTAGAAACAAAACAAAATAATGTAGATTTGAAACAAGATTTAAATAATAAATTTGATGACTTTAATAATAAATTTGATCAAAATAAGCTAGAAATTAACACTAAGCTGGAAAATTTCAATGTTAAACTCGAACAGAATAATGTTAAACTGGATAAAATAGATAATGACTTGAAACTGAGTAAATTAGAGCTAAGACAAGATAATTTAGATTTAAGAGAAGCAATGTGTAAAAAATTTGAAGAAATGAGGGTTGAATTAAAACCAAATTATGTAAAATCAGAACAGAATCTTAAATTGGAAATTAAACAAATGGAAATTAATGTAATGGAAACGAATAATAAAGTAGAATTTGAAGTGAGCTATTGTGAGAAAAAAGTAGAATTTGAATGGATAAATAATGTAGAAGGTGTTTTGATAGAAAATATTAATAATTTGGATAACAATTTAGATCAAGCAGTAGCTGAAGTAGAAATTAACAGTTTTAATGAAACAAAAGAGATGTCAGATGATTTAATAATAATAGAAGACAATTGTGTGAATGATTGTGTTCAAGAAATTTCTGAAATAATGAATAATGGGTTAGGTAACAAGGTAAATCTAGAAATAACAAGTAATGTTGAAGTGAATAAGTTTGGTGGGGTTGGAATAGGTATAAGTAATTCAGAAAACAAAGCAAAGGTAAATAATGTGATAACAAAAGAATCAATTGTATTTGTAAGGAAACAAAGCTATTATAGGACAATAGGCTTTGAAAGTAATATAATGTTAAAATTTAGAAATGTTTTTAGAATCCAAGAGCAAGAAATTAAAAGTTTTTGTGAAATGAGTAGCTTTGAAAATAAGTATGAAAACATATGTGCAAAAGAAGATTTTATAATAGGATACAGGTTTGGTGGGGTAAGAATTCCTAAACTAACAGATGTTGAAATTAGGTCAGTAGATTCTGAGTTGTTTGAGAGAAGGAGGGGTGATGGTATGCCTGAGAAAGAGAAAGAGAAAAGGTTTTCGTCAACACAAAAGTGTAATGTCAACAAAGGGGAATCTTTTGTTAGGAATGGGTCTGTTGTAAAGACTAGCCTAGAAAAACTATCTAAGCTAGAAGCAGTATTTAACATTAAAAGTGTGTTAAAAAATTCAATCATGTACTTTAAAATTTTTCACCAATCTGGGAACCATCGTAAAAAATGTATAATTTATAATTGAGTTGTAATCAATTGAAATTTGGAACGACTGATAATAATGTAAAGACATTTTTATAAATAAATGGACTTGATTTTGAAAAATAATTAATAGAATAAGAATTTGGTTAATAAATAAGTTTAAGTTTGATAATGAATGATTAAGAGTTATGAATATTAATAATTTGCGTGTACTAATAAATTTTGTAAGCTAAGACAGAAATATAGAAAGTAATTATAAGCCAAGCGTAAAATGTTAGAAGTTTTAGTTAAGAACGGTTTCAGTATTTGTTAAAGTAAAGACGCTGGATTATAGCAGTAAACAACTTTATATGTTTATAGAAGAAATAATATTTAGAAAACGTGACGATAACAGATTGATTAGATGAGAGGATCATTGGAGATGCAAGATTGTTAGTAAATAACCGAGTGTTGTTTACTCCAAGATAAATATTGACTTTACGTGTTAAGATAAAACAGATTGGTTAGAAGCAAAGAGTCAGAGTAGTGTTGAAGAAATAATATTCAATATTAAATATTCAATAAAATGTGACGAGAGAGTTGAGATTCATCTACAGACCATATTGGATCTAAAAGGTTTTCATGTCTTATCAGTAGACAGATAAGGATTGTCTCATACCGAGGGGACTTGTTTATGCTTAAATCAAGCCTAAGATTCTATTGCGTATAGCATTGAGACTGAAATACAGGGTGTTACGGAAGTATTGTTCTGAAAATGAAAAAATTTTGACTTATAATCGGAAATTAACTTGCGTTTTCAAATAAAAAGTATTTAAATAAAGGATAATTGGTTTTAAATAAAATAAATAAGAACAAAAGTAGATTACATAAATAACTTTAATAGAATTGAAGGTAAAATTTCTAAGTAAAGAACTTAGAATAAATTTTAAAAATAAAATTTTCTTTTTGAATTTGAATAATAACATCTAGAAAGGATTACATAAACAGAAAATCGACGATGCTAGTAATAAGCTTGGTAAAATAAACATTATTTGAACTTCGGATGATACGATTTGAATGAAATTTTTTATGAATTTTAAAATTTTCTTCGTGTAAATGCATTTAAGGAGTACATGAACATTTGGGAGGAGGTAGGAGTTTGTGTAGTAATAATAGAATGTTTTATTCGCAAGAATAAGGCATTCTGGGACTGCATAGAGGGCGTGTTGTGAAATAGGGATGTGTTTTGGGCTTTATCTTGAATCAAGTAGGGATATTGCATTCAACCACTGCACATTCCAACGTCACAACATGTTACTCTGTGTAAGAGTCTAAAGAGCAATATTAGAAGTATGCACGGTATAAAGTAGACGGTTAGAAGAACCTATGTAGGAGAGGTTAGGAAGAAAAATGCATAAATAAGTGTGACATTATTACATGAAAAAACTTCATGTAATAAATTTTAGACAGATGTTGATTGAAAACAAATTGTAGGATATATAGGAGTGATCGATCTGTATATTTAGAAATAAATCGGACGTGACAAAAGGAGGGTTTTTATGAAATGAAACGGAAGGTTTTATAAAATTGTAAAAATGTTGATTAGTTGATTAGAATAGGTAATTAGATATTAAATTGTAAAACGATAAGTTGTATGTTTTGATGTTATAAATATTAAGAATTATTTAATAATAAAATGATAAAAAGTTGTTAGTTTTAAGTGATTTATGATTTGAGAATGTGAAGAATAGTCGATTAAAGTTTGAGTATTTATGTGAGTTTTGCCAAGACAGATAATAATTAAGTTTTTTAAGTTTTTGATGTTAAGTAGTGAGTAAAGGAGGTTAAGTTTTTGTTTTTTAAAGGAAGGAGTAATAAATTAGCAATGATAAGAAAGATTTTGATGAAATTTATAAATAAAATAAATAATTAACGATTTTTAATAAATAATGTTTTGAATTTAAAACAATAGATGATTGTGAGAAGTTATCTGATAAAGATGTCTAAAGATTTTGATGAAATACGGTGTTAGCTGGGAAACAATGTAAATTTTTTTTTTTTTTTTGAAGTTTTTATATACAAGTAATAGATGATTAAGAAGATTTTAATAAGAAGTAGTTTAAATGAGAGATTTTTGATTTTTATAAGAAGATAATGACTTTACAGAATTGTTGAGTAAAGTGGTATTTAAAATGAAGTTGTTCTGTTAAGAAACTTTTATAAAAAAGGTAGTTAGGTTGCATTAATGGTAATTTTTTAGTTTTTAAGAGGTTTTTTGAATACTACGATGAAATAAAGGAAATATGCGACGATTTTAATGAAATAAAGGAAATATGCGACGATTTTAATGGAATAAAGGGAGATTTGAGGAATTCTACGAAATACGGCGATTATTATGATTTTTTAAAGGAAGCTACGTTGAAATAAGGAGATTATTTATGAAATAATATAGGTAAATAATAAGGAGTTTTTTATTATGAAGAATTTTGTTTGGGGATTAATGCAACTTTGATTATTAAAATATGAAAGATAAGATGGAAATAATTTTAATATAGGATACTGAGAGACAAAACAATCGTAAAGAGGTAATTTTGAAATAAATAGATGAGTTTTGTAAGTAAGTTTATTTTTTTTGATAATAATGATGTTATATTTTGAATTTTAGTTGAAGAAAAGAGTTTTTTGGTAATTATAAAATCAGTAGTTAACATGTTATCCCAGTAAGACAAAGGAGAATTGAGATTTAAGTAAGAATAAATAGTTATTGGATTTAAACTAAAATAAATAATAATGTAAAGTCTGAATTGAAAAGTTTTAAAGTGAATTGAAGTAATGTTGAGTAATAAGTAAATAATTTTCGTAAAAATGTTAATTAAAAATGAGAGGTTTTAAATTGTAATTGTGTTTAGTTGAAAAATGATTCAGATGAATATCTAGAGTCAAAGGTAGATTTTCAAAGGATGTAGAAATGTCGTCTTGGCAAAGAGGATGAGACGAGAAAAAGTATATAGACGGCTGTCTGGGAGATAAGCTTTGAGCGACGGGATCCTGTCAACAAAAAATGTTGATGGAAAGTTTCAGCCAACGAGGTTGGAAAGGAAACTGATGATGGGTTTTATTGTATAAATAGAGATAAGGCTTAGCACTAATTGATTCGTATATTATTTTTTTTTACAAATGAGTTATTATAACGCTAACAAATTAAAATAATGAAATAGGATTTTAGTAAATAGATTTTATTTTCATAAAAAAAGAGAATCTTTCTTAAATTTAAGTATACTAGTGATGCTTATTTTTCATGAAGTCCTTAGCTTCTGAAATGAAATGTCTTGAACATCCATTAAGATTTTTTTCTCGATTTGAAATTTATATATAAAAAAATTTTTGTATTGCAATACACGTAATGAAATACAAATATTTGTGGGGTTTTTGTGACAATGTGAAAAATCAAGTTTGTAATAGATGTTAAACGCGCGAGATTAAAAATACCGAGAGTGGGAGAAGCTAATGAATAAAGCGTAACTTTCGTCAAATTATGATAGGGAAGTAAAATGGATTTTCAAGGCAACATAATGAATTACGATGTTTAGTGTAGGTATAAATTATAATGTATAGATGTGTAATTTTAGTATTGTGTGATTGGGTACAAGTGTTTTCTTCTATTATTAATAATTAATAAAATGTGTAAAGAGAAGGGGGTGTGTGGACTGTGTAGAACAGCGGAAACAAATTATGGAGGAGGCTAGAGCCGGTTTCCAATTAAAAAGGAAGGAAGTAAGAATTTGCCTCATGGCAACAGTTAGTTGAAGTCCAGAGCTTGGAGGGACTAGATGTGTTTTGTAAATTCTAAGTCCAGCGATTGAAGGGATAAGATGTGTTTTTTAAGAGTTGAATTTACCGCTTAAAATGGACAGGTTGTGTTTTTTAAAGTCAAAATCCAGTGTTTGGAGAGAGAAGATCGTAGAAAGAGTTTCTAGGTTCTGTTAGAACAATGTACATTTGATTTTTTTTTATCTCAAATAGAGATTGAAGGTATTTAAAAAATCCATATTTAGCGTGTTTCAATGACAATAACGCGGGAACATAAAAGACAATGGTTTATATACGCGAGTTATGAACATTCTCAACAACTTGAGAAAACAATTTCTGAACGAGGGAGAATCCACTACGAGCCGTAGAACTTCAACTTGTAGGACATCAGTCTTCCATTCGGACACAGACAATGTTTTTTTATATAGATCGGCGTTGTGGTATAGACGCTATATATTACCTGTTTGATTAATAACCTGTATTATGTTTTAAATTAATTTTTTGTAAATGTATATCTATTTAAAGAAAATTTAGTAGATTATTACTAGAAGAGATGCTAGTAAAAATGAAATTTTTAAATAATGAAAATAGAATCTTTTCATTTTTCTTTTAGAGCTACAAAGTTACTAAAAATAAAATTTCATAGATTAAATTCCTGTTGCAACAATTTTATTTGTAGAAGCATTTTTGAAGATAAAATTAATTAATTTGAAAGAATGAAATAAAGGAAATATAAATTCATAATTTGTTATTAAAACTAAAAGGATAACTAGTATTTATAATATGATTTTTTTTGTTAATAATATTTGTAGGATGTTTCTTTGAATGTTTAATAAATGTTTTCTTTGTAACATTTCAGCCAAAGTGTTCTCATTTAAAACCAAAATCCACTGTAAGTACACTGTAAAAAGAACTTGCGACCCTAGAGATTTTTTCTTGTTAATAACGAAAATTAACTTCTTTTCCTTTTTTCAAAATTGATGTCAAAACATCTGGCGCCCTAGTCGAGCAAATCAATCAATAAATTAATGAATTAATGAAACAAATAATTAACTTCACCTTCTTTTTTGAATTATTACAAACTCAGAAATTATATGCCTACTGAATTATTTGTAGCTACTGTATATTAATTTACTTTTTATAATTTGTTAAAAATTATCTTAATTAAAAATTTGGCCAAATTTTTATTTGAAATTTTATTTTCAGTGGTGCCTGCTGGTATACTGCAGCCTCCATTTTATCATCGTTACTTTCCAAAGAGTCTGAACTATGGAGGTATTGGTGTTGTCATTGGTCATGAGATTACTCATGGGTTTGATGATAAAGGAAGACTTTTTGACAAATATGGCAATTTACATAGGTGGTGGAGAGAGGAAGCAATAAATAACTTTCATGAAAGAGCACAATGTCTCATAGGTATGGTTTTGCTGCTTCCTACCTTTTTCATATGGGAAGCTATGAAAAACAAGGTATATACAAGGTGTGGCTATTTAATGATGAGACTGGCTGCCGTGTATTATACATATAACTATAACAATCAGGAGTACATCCCTTATGAGTATTCATGAAGCCTCGGGAAGCAGGCCACTCAAAGTTGGGTTTACTGTTGCTTGTAGTTAGTCTGTGTGCAGCTATTGAAGGGTCAGTGCTCAATCATGTTGCTGAAATAATGGCTGATGTTAAAATTAAGCATCACATTAATTATAAATATCTTGAAATTGAAGAAATCATCAAGTAAGTATTTGAAATTGTTTCCTAAACGACTTTCCAATTATCGAGAGAATAAATAAATGTTGAGCTTGACTTGTGAGATAATATTAGATAGAATAAAACTCGAACACAATATCTCACAAAAATCAAAGATTTACTTAATCAAACGTGTTTAAACGACAAAGTTGCCATTTATTGGAGCTCATGTATCACTGAGGATAGCAACTTTATCGTTAAAACGTGTTTGATTAAGTAAATGTAATTTTTTTGAGATCTTGTGTTCAAGTTTTATTCTATCTATCGAGAGAATATTCGAGAGAATTTATCGAGACATCAAACAATGGGTCTCAAATTTAGGTTGACCAATTAAACTTAAAGTATGTGTGAACATGTAAAGTGTGTGGCTGAATGGTTAAAAAAAATTAAAAGAATCAGGAAGAAATCTGTAAACATGTTTGTAAGGAAGACATTTGTACTGACATAGAAACTGAAACCTATCTTGCTGAAAAAGATTATCAAATGTGATTGGACATGGAGTTACCATTATGATCTGGATCTGGAGATAATTGATGCTCTGGAAACATTTCACATCAACAAGAATGAAAATAGCCTGAATGAATTTAATCGAAATTGAAGTCAATTCTGATAGTTTATATATATATATATATACAACTAGTCAGACAATGGAAATAATGAGACGATTATTCAATTCCACAAAACAGTTTTAATTGCAACATATGTTTCGCCATTAGGCATTTTCAAGCAACTAAATTGAAAACAAAACAAGTCTAAACTAAAAATGTGAGATAAATGGAAAGGTTAGAGTAAAAGGGTTGAGGAATGACAAAAGAAAGGTCAATGATCTAACCTGTGGGATGGAAGTGGGGGTGTTTTAGAAAACAAAGGTTACACAATAGGTCTCAATAGTGGTGATGAGTTAAGATATATTTATTCATTTAAGTTGGAAGTATGGTTTTTTAAAATTGATCTATTGATTTCTATTATACAATTCCATCATATACCGACTGTTGTGACATTAAAAAATTTAACTAGACAGACAACAATATTTGTTTGAGATTCTGGCCATGGTGAGAAAACAAGTTAAAAATAAAAGGCCTGAGATGTGGCTTTTCATCAAGATATCTCCAGCATAATGTTCTGTCTGTAAGGAAGTTTCTTACCTAGATCACTCATTTTAATCATCAGATTTAACGACATGTGATGTTCACTTGTTTACTACGATGAAATTTGCATTGAAGGGAACCAATTTCCTCTTGATTGTGGATGATGTAAAGAAGAAGACAGCAGTGTTGCTGAGTAAATTGATATGTGATGATCTGCAATGGTTTCCATCAATGAAAAATTCACATACAATGTTGCATACAAGAGGAATTTGTTGAAGCGTATGACAATAAAGTTGTAGGATTGTAATAAGACACCACCCTTTTATCAACAGTCTTGTTCCTTAATAGCCATACCTTGTATATTATAGTTTCATGAAGTGCCAAAGGTCTGCAAAGATATTTATAATAATAAAATTATAGGTATAATATTTTGATGATTTCCAAGTTTATTAAAAAACAATTTTTTTCAACAGTCTGACATGATTTTAATGACAATCACGATATAGGAGTGAATGTTAAATATACAAAAAACAGCTAATTTTACTGAATAAAAAATGTAAAGAGAAAGGAGAAACAAAAAACATTGTATCAAAGTCAAGAATTTCCTATACATGTACCAACCAAGTTGCTTTCAAAATGTATTTAGTGCATATTTAACAGGCCCAAAAATTTAGATTGTTTGCCAATTGATGTGTTAATTATGTTTGTTGTAATATAATTTATTTGCGTTTGAATCCTTATAGTTTGGCTCACATTAAAATATGATCATACACAATATATGTGTGTGTGTGGACAATCCTTAATATAATTTTTAGTATTTTATTGTTATTAAAAATTATACTAACATCTTTGATATTTTTTAAAATGTGTACAAAAAGTAATCAAATAAAACACTATAAAAGTTTTATTTTATTTTATAATTTGAAATAAAAATATATATAACTGTTTAAAATATTGAAAATTTGACCAGTCAAATTGTACCATTACAGTACGGTATCTTTTTTTGAAAATAAAATACTTGAGTATCTTATTCAATTATGTTTATCCTACTACATTATAAAAGTGGATCAACAAATTATTAACTGTTGAAATTTTATATAAAATAAAATATTTGCAAGACTATAGATTGCAAGACTTTGTACTATTAAATTAATACTGTATTGGTGAAAAAGTTAGTCATATAATGTCTAAAGTATATTTGGTGCACTATAGTTCCTAGCCTCAGCAATACTATGAATAAACTGAGAATTTTTTAATTATTACTCTTGTTTATAAAAATTGTGTTATATATATATATATATATATATATATATATACATACATACACCGGATGTTATTTAATTATATTATCCATCTATCTACCATTTAATATCTTTTACAAAAAAATTTAAAAACTTTGTAACTTTTGGATTTAATATACACATTTTATATGCTACATTTTAAAAATGTATAGACAGAGTTTTGTATATTATAAAAATGGCGACTATAAAAAATTTGTTGAATGTTTCGAAAACCATTAACTTTCCAAAAAATATATATAATAGTGAAAAAGAGTTTCGTCTTTTAATGTCAAATAAAATTGTTTAATTTTTTTCCTAAAGATAGCTAAGATATTGATTAAAAAATAGAAAAATAATTTCTTGGTAATAATTATTATCTACAACACCAAGAACTTTATGATACCAGTTATTTCTTAATATTATTTAGTATGTGTTTCATCTTATGAAAAAAGAAGGAATTGTATTAGCAGGTTACATACTTTTATATCATTTATTTCAAATTGAAGCATGTTTAACATTTATTTGTAAGGTAACCAAATGTTAAAAAAACAGGTGTTTTTCATATTTATATTAATTCTGAAATATATGACATACTGTACATTTCTTGTATGGACTTGCATACTGCAATAGTCATGCAACTAGAAGCTATACCAAGAGAATTATCCCAACAGATTATAATAGGTCAGAATATTTTGTATGTGGTTCCTCATCTTCTCAGTGAAATGGGACATGTTCAATGTAAAAAAAAGTGTTAACATAGAAAGATGTCATTTTATTAGAACACTAGAATTTGAAGAAGATGTATTGAATGGCATATCAGATCATCTTGAAAATAACACTAGAACATTGTTTACATTACAAAACAATCTAAATAACACAACTATTTGGAGCTTATTACAAGAACAGTAGCTGTGTCCATACCATGTTCGCAAGTGCAATCCCGTTCATCAGATGATGTTCCTGATTGAATGGAACTATGTCAATGATTTCTAGAGAAAAAAATGTGCATATCTATACAAAAATTTCATTTATAGTGAAACGAAATGGTAAATTCATAAGAACAGTCATTGTTAACTTCCATACCACACACATAAAATATGGTATCACAAGAACTATTATGTATTGTATTAATACATAATTGACACCAACATCAGTTTTCTCTGATCTTGTGACTTGGTGACAGCTTATTTCACTTTTTCTGTTCCAACACTCAATGGTGAAAGATCCTTACATTGATCATTACTTGACAATTGTATTAAAACCATTCCAGGAGAATGTGTCACTTTTCTCATGTAACAATATGTATTAAATGCTTGTTGGACCACCATCCTCTTCAGTTTGGATGTTCCTAACAATCTGAATCAAACTTGTCCAAATAAGTGGGTTGGTCGAAGAGGATCACTACTATGTCCATCAAGATCTCCCTACCCAATACTCATGATTTGTCCATGTGGTTACTTACTTGTCTACTCCTTTTCAATAGACACTTTCTTAGAAAAGCTATGAATGATGATAATAAATAAAGTCAATAAGATTCTTAAGACCTCTGAAATATATGAATAAATCCAGAAGTCTATGAGGAGATGACTAGGCACAATAACTTTAAGTTCGGGCAGTCACTTTGTACAATTTCTGTATTTTTTAAAGACACAAGTTTTGCTATGCATTTATTTGGTATAATGATACGTTTGTATTAAAACAGAAATTAATTTTGTCTGTTATTATGAGTTATAGTTTTGTTATTGTAACTCAAGTATCAGTGAGGATGGCGATTTTGTAGATGAAACACATTTGACTAAGTAAATGTAATTCTTGTGAGCTCTTGTGTTCGAGTTTTTTTTTCTACCTGTTATTATGGTTTAAACAAAACAATTTAATGGTTACATTATTTAGAACTTAATTTAAAACATACACCTGTATTTTTAACATTTGATCACCTTGCAAATAAAATATTAGATGTTCTTTATTTTGAAATAAATTATATAAAAGTACATAATAATACAAAGCTTTGTTTATTAATATGGTAGAATATGTATCAAATCAAATAACAATAAGAAATAACTGGTATCATAAAATTCTGGATGTTGTTCACAATTACAAAGAATTTTTTTATTATAATTTTTTAACAATAACTTGGCTGTCTTTTGACATACAGAATTTTGTTAAAGTTTTATTTGTCGTTAAAAGGGTAATTTTTTTGTCTGTGAAGTTAAATAGATTTATTTGATATTCAACATTAATTGATTGCTATTTTAAAATTGAATAAAATAAAGTGTTTGTTTTTGTTACACAACAAAATAGGTGATAGGTGGGGAAACTAGTGTTTAGAGAAAACATGTCTTTATTAAATAAACACAATAAATCACCCCCTTGAAGTTGGGAATATAATTAAGAAAGTCCCTGTATACATTAAATCTGTCTAGCACACAATTGCACATATAAAGCAAATCACCACTTAGCTCTACAAACAATATACACTTAAATATACAGAAATATATATAATTGAGCAATGAAACTACTATTATTAATTATTAATTTGTTATCTATTATGTTTTGTTATTTGGAACAGAAGTAATTCACTTGTTTATTTTGTTTGTTGGTTTTTCCTCCAAATGAAACAATTCGTAGTTATTCCTTTTGTCTTACATGTTAGAAAAAGTTATGCAATGAGTCAAAAAAATTATATTGAAATTACATGGATATATTAAAATATTTGAGGTCTGTTGAGTAAAAAAAAGTGGACTATCAAAGTTTGACCGTCTATTGTCTGTTAAGTGCTTTAGATCCCAAATGTAATAAATTTTGTAAATAGAATATTACAGTCATATTTTGGGTACTTTTTCTTTAATAAACTCAAAATTTTTGTTTAACTGTATAAGAAAATAAAGACAAAATTACGACTTTCCCAAATTTGGCTCTATCGATTTTAATCAAATTTTGATCAAATGTAGCCTATACGGATTCAAACAAAACTTATTGATTGCCATCTCTCCAATTATGCTGGCTTGTGTGGTATTTGTAAAAAAAACGAAAAATCGGTCATAAAGCTGTTGATTCTCGAAATATTCTTACCCATTTTGTTCGAATTTTAGTAAAATGGAAAATTATTAACCCAAACAAGTGTGCTTAATTAGGAATAATAGAATATAACAGTAAAAGAATAATTTTAAAAAGTAACTAAAACAAATATTGATTTCATCTTATAATATTTATGCAAGTTTATGACAAAAGCAAAGCAATTTTAGACTTTATTTAAATATATATATTGTTTTAAATAATCTACATAATTTAAGATGGGGTACTAACTGACATTACTGATGATGAATAGTTTTATATGGTTAGTGTTTCGACTGTGGATAGGTGTGTGAGAAAGTTTCTGCAATGTTTTTGCTCCCTCCATTTATTTCATTTTATAGGTAATAGTTATAAAGTATAATATGAATAATTATTATTATAATACATTGATTTAACATTTTACAGAACAATATAGCAAATATGTTGTTCAGGAAGTGGGATTACAGATTGATGGGATGAACACACAAGGAGAAAACATTGCTGACAATGGAGGCATCAAAGACGCATTCAAAGTAAGATTATGTTCAGTATAAATTATAACTACGATATTTTAGAGCTGTTAATTAACATACTTTACTAATGTTACTTCTTTGTTTTCATAAAGCCACATTCAATTACGTTCTTACTGATGTAGATAATTGAAATACAATTAAAAATATGGTTAGAAATGTGATACCCTTGAAATTATAACAAAATTTCCATTAACAAAACTGTTAAAATTGGCAGGAGTCATACTTACAAAAATATGGAATTAAATATAAAGTCTGAAAGATAGGCTTAGAGGAAAAGTAGGAAAAATGAAGTTTTTATTTATTATTTACATTATATATCCTTCTGTTTACTTCAAATGAAAAATACTTACCTCCCAGTTCGCCGATTTTATCTTCCATTTTGCTGCTTGTAGGATATTTTTTAAAGGACATGAACTGAGGGAAACTGTTGTTACTATTGGTAGATGGTCACTTGACATGTCGTTTCCCACCTTATACCGCTTGATGTGAGAGAAGAGGTGCAGTGTAGCCAGAGCAAGGTCGACTGTGCTGCACTTGCCGGTGCTTGCAGACTGATATGTGGGCTTCTTGTCAACGTTGAGAAGAATAATGCTGTTTTCGGCAATCCAGTCGTACACTGTGCTTCCTCTTTGATTAGGAGTGCCTGTGCTCCATGCCTGGTGGTTTGCATTGAAGTCTCCTAGCATGATGAAGTTTTGGTCATTTGGGATTATGCTGTTTAGGCTTGCCTTGGAGATGCATGAATCAGGATAAATGTAAACATTCACCAGGGTGATATCTAAGTCTTTTTCCCAGTTGTATCTTCATTCATATTAACTCCATTGCGCTCTGAGAATGCTCTATTGTTACATTGTTCACTGGTAGCGAGTCATGTACCAGAGTAACCACTCCACCACCTCTCCTATTTGTTCTTGACAGGCTTTGCATTGAGTAGCCCTTGAACTTCGGATGTTTTGTTTCATCTTCATGTAGCCAGGATTCCTGTATGCAGGCAATTTTAACGTGGGATTCTGTTATTTGTTGTTTCAACTTATGTCCCTTTCTGGTCAATCCTCTAGCATTCCATTGTAAAAAAAATTATGTCAATGGGTACACCTTGAGCTGATTGGCTGCTCCTTTTTTTTCTTCTGGCGCTCACTCCACTCTGTTCCAAAATAAATGTGATGTTGGCTCTTTGGGATGTCTTTCTTGAATCTTTGGCATAAGTTTACAGCCTCTTGTCTAGACTTGCACCACACATCCAGTCTCCTGAGATGTTTAGCTCCTCTTTTCCGGATTATCAGTGAGCTGTCAAGATTTAATTTTCTTTAATTTTGTTAGGAGGGTGGTCTCCGATGTTCCAGACGTTGACCTTGAGACGATTTGGGTGAGACTTAGCTTTGCTGTTGAAATGAGATGGGTTGCAAGGATCAGTCCCCTGATGGGTGAGGTTGCATCGTGAAGAAATAACTCGGTCAAAATTACCACATTGGGCTTCTTTACTAAGATTATTATTATTAACTAATTTTTCTTGGTCAACAAAACCACGTCAGTGTTGATTCTGAAAAGAACCTTTCGGATTGGTTGAATTTGACAAGCTTGTGTTGTTGCTGCTCATTGACGGCTATCAAAGACAGCTAATGCTGATGTTCAGTTCACAGTCAGTGACTGCTATCCAGGGGCATAAATGAGGAAGGATCAGCTTCACCCCCTCTAATAACAATCCACCAATTGGCTGTACAGTATACACATTTCAATTGCCACATATATGCTTGTGTTACTTCTTTCACTCCTAACAATTCATTTAAAAAAATACAGTAATAAAAATACTCAAGAAAATATCAGCTAAACATTATTTATTGAATACTATAAAATATTGTTTAATACAATTAGTAACTGCCCTACTCATTATTTTTTTATATAGACCTACCACTGCAATACACTTCTTACAGTGCTATAAAAGTTTCCTAATTCCAGATAGTAGAAGTTTTAAAAAGTAGAAGTGACCCATTCTTGCACAGCATTAATAACCTCATTGTAGATGAATGTCTTCTCTCTACAAATATCTAAATATCACAAAGAAAAGTGGCCGTGATTTTACCTGGTAAAAATGTGGTTTGGCTTACTATGGCGGAAATGAGCTTGTGTGTTACCATGCCGAGCTTGTTTTGACTCTGAGCACATATTTCATTGCAATAGAGTTAAAAAAATTGTCTCCATCCTTTTCATAAAGCAGCAGAAATTGCGTGGCTGCAACCAATCTTTTTCTTTCTGTTCAGACTTCAAAAGACAGGAAACCCAACTGACAGTCAGCTTGGTTAATTTAAGATAATCTTTAAGTAATGTTTTGTTAAATTATTGCATTGACATCTGTCAGTTTCTCTTCAATGGTTGAGGCCGACAAGGACGTGATTATTTTCAACTCTTATTCGACCATTTTTAAATGACTTGAACCAGTCAAACACTCAAGACTGAGGGAGACAATAATCTTCAAATTAATGTGTTTATGTCTCGAATAAACTTGAAACAACCTTCATTTCTCAAAAATCTAATGATAATTCACTGAATGAAATGACTGTGTACCTCCTCTTGTGGATTATAACTGATAAGCATGATCGAAAGAGGAACTAGCACAACTTATAAATGGCATGTTAAAACATTACCCAATGAGTCATGTTTACCTTGAACATTGCACAAAAATAGCTGGAACTTTCAGTTTGCTAACAATTTTGGGTAGGATGTTTGCAGAGATATCAAGTGGTTTGAAATAAGAGGATAACGTGTTTAAAAAAATAATGATAGTAAACTTTAATAAAAGATATTCATGAGTTGATTCTATTGTGATTAGATTTGATGTTTAAAAATATGTGATTAGTAAAAGAAATTTGGTCATGTAAGAATATTGTATTATGAGTTTAAGTATATTGCAGATTTAGATATGAATGATTTTTTAATTTTTAGAATTAGGTTGCAACCACAAAATTAATTTTAAATTGAGCATGTGTGAGTTAGAAATTTATGATGTTATATAAAAATGTGGTGATTTATGTTTTTCCAAGAAATATTTTGACTTATACAAAATCTATAATTTTGTTTTAAAATAATTAAATGTACATTTCAGAAATTGGATTCTGTATTTTTTATTTGAATTCTCCAAAGTACACTGTTAAAGAATTCACGACCCAATTAGAAATTGTCTATGCTCACTTCAAGAGTATTTCTTTTTTTAAATTTTATTTTGTTTTTTGTAATAAATATTACAAAATGGCACCCAACATAAGGAACATTAGTTTTATTTTTTTTTAACATTATAAAATAATTCAACAACGTAAGGCATTAGCTACAATTAAAATATTAGAATTCTTTTTAAAGTTATTAACTTTAATACATAACAGTGGAGGCTTCTCCATTACGACGCTCGAGCATATGACTCTAATAAAAAATAATTGTATTAACATTTATATTGTGGTTGAGAGTACTGTAGTATACATGTCCATACAGCACGTAATGGCTGTCCACCAAGTTACTAGACGTAATATTATTTGTCACAATTTCATTTTACGCTGTACATGCTTACAGTAGAAATATATATAAAAATGATTATAATTCATTAACAATTAATTTTTTATTAACTTTTAATTCAAATGGTCCTTATTTAATAACATGAAAAAAAATATACAATTTTTAATAAAGCTTTGGAGGTAAGATGGATGAGATTGGGAAAAAGTAAAAGACATTGTACTTATTCTTTCTAAATGTTTCCATCATGAATTTTTACTCTTGAGTCTCATGAACCGCTACTAGTATATAATACTGAGTACTGTTACAGTGCCTTTAGGTAACACTGAGTATATTAACTAATCAGTATGTTAATCAATCAGGGAGCAAATAAATGATACCGTACTAATTGGGATTGAATAATTTTGGTACCAAAAAAGGAGACAGGTTTTTGCTAAATCCAACTCTGAGTAAATGAGATGAATTATTTTCAAGATTGCAACAAAATAATGGTTTTAAATTACTGTTTTCTTTTCAATGCAGACTTGTGTGTTTTGTATTGTTATATTAGGCATACCAACATTGGCTTCAACAAAACGGCAATGCAGATGAAACTTTGCCAGGCCTTAATGCAACTGGACTCCAGTTGTTTTATCTCAACTTTGCACAAGTCTGGTGTGGTAGTGCTCGTCCAGAAGCTACTAGAAGTAAACTGAAGACAGCAGTTCATTCGCCAGGAAAGTTCAGGTAATTTGAAACAATAAAAAGTTTTTACATTTAATTTAATATTTTGAAAACCAAAAACTAAACAGAAGGGTAAAATAAAAACATATGTTATTCAAAAGGAAAATTAGAAGAGTTTAATATTGTAACATTTGAAAATTTTGACCTCTACAAATCATATATAAATGTTACTTAAAAATAATAAAATGAATTTGATTTTACTATTAAATTTAAAATTTTTGCTCAGCTTTTAAGGGCGCCAGACATCTCGTCAATTTTGAAAAGTTAATTATTTTATTTTATGAATTTAAATTGAATTTAATCTCGGGTGTGAGCTCTGTCAAAAGTGTACTTTCAGTGACCTATGGTTGGAATGAAAAACACTGAAACTGAAATTTTAACATAGATGTTTATTAGACATAAAAACATAGTAAATACATTATCATTTCTCATGAAAAATTGTGTCATGAAAATCACTTATTACTAACATCCTACCTGAATTCTTTCTTGGCTTTTGCCAAAGTCTGATTTCATTTTAAATTGTTGAAATTTATTTTAAAACTTGCAAGTATAATTTACTCTCATGAATTTAAAAAATATTAAAATAATTATTTACTTATCTGACTGTATTATAAAAAATTAATTGTGTCGGTTGCCAATTTGGTACTCAGACTGAAAAATTTACTTAATTAAAATGACTGAATTTATATCTATTACACAAAAAGAAACATAATATATTTTTACAGAAAAATTACAAATTAGAATATAACGTGTTATATAACACGGTTTACCAAACTGTTGAAACGTCTTGTTCACAATGTCCACTGATCGAGGTCCTGCATCTTACATGGTTTTCTAGCGTTGAAATTGTTAACTGCACTGCCGATTCTAACAAAGTCTATATTACGATTCTTTATCACCATTGTTCATACAACATGTAAAATACAATAGTCTATTGTCCGTAATCACAAAGCACATGTTCAGTATTGAACAATCTAGTTCTTTCCGCTATTTTAAGCAAATACGATTTCAAAACATAAAATTATTGTCTTTAGTACCTATTAAAGTGTCTGTCCACTATAAGTCCTTCACTAAATAACAGTTTCTTACACGTTTTACATCTTTGAATTAAAACTCGTGAGCTACATTTCACTGGTCCTACTCTATCAACTGCTATACAAAGACTGGGAAAATCACATGGCGTTTAGTCGAATGTCCGGTATATCGGCTAACGCTGTGTATGCAATATCCTAACTACCGTTATATTCAAATAACTAATTCACTTCCTAAAGTGTCCGATCACATCATTTTACATAACATACAAAATAATAAACACTTTTTTATCATTAAATTATCTTAGAATTACACATCACTATTTATTTACGTTTGGAAATCTATTTTTAATTATGAATTTATTCTGTCTAATATTGAAAGTCATTAGATACTCATTTGACTCAAGTCATCCCCACTACAATTACCCGCGATTTTAAATATTTAATCAAACTAACCTCTTCTAGGTATTACAATTTGTCTCTTACAATATAAATATCATAATTCTGAATTTTATTGCCTTAAGAATTTGATTTAAATTGTATAATGGTCACTTATAATGCATAGAATTAACAATTTGATTGAGGTTTTTTAGTTTAATTTATTTTTTAAATAAAGTCAATAAAGCTTATTCCCAAATGAAAACTAACAGCAATTGCCGGAAAAGTACAGCAGTAAGTTCCTATTAATAAATACTTCCAAGCCATTTTAATTGCTGTTTAACCTTAAACTAATTTTTACATAATTTCTATCATTGTTAAGCCATCACGGAGCATCTCAAATGATAACCTTCATCATTTACATAGAACAATGACATCTATGATGCAATCTAAATATTACCACTTTGTTTGACCTTGTTGTCTTCATAAAACAGTCAATAAGTGAAAAAGGATTTAAGATGTTTAAACAAATGTAAATCTCTCAGTGAATTGATAATTCTGGGCTAATAATTAATAATTTTCTAATTGCGATTGAGGTGTGGGGGAAGAGATGATCAAATTGTTCACAACTGGAGGGCTTGAGAGTATAGTCCTGAATTTTATAGGTAAGTTTGGTGTTCATTTTCATGAATTGGCACAACTCTTTGAGTAAGCATGCCATGTTGCTTATTCTGGATCCCAACATGCTATTTCTTAATCATATTGGCATACACACCTGCTTCTATTGTCAAGCGATAATCAAAAAGTATATGTGCAAAACTCATTGTCTGTCCTAAAACATTGTACATGATATTCCAAATGGAAAATGTCTGCTCAAGCTTCGTCATTGGTGGAGATGAAATATGCCAATAATGTCACCTTACTCACTGTGTCTATCATGCCAGAAAAGCCAATACACTGCCCTTATGGTTTAATTTTATATTGTTTCGTAAGTATCTTCATCACCCAACATGCATACAATTCCCAATAATGCAATTTCTCAGTCAAAATGTTATGAAGAAGTGAACTTGGAATTTGTGGAAATACATGGAAAGTGGTGTAATAGTGAATCATATACTACCTCATCTTTCTTTAACTACATCCATAAATCTTCAGCAACTATAGTTGCTCACTTCAATTATCATTTTACACATTTTTACATGATATATTATAAAAAGTTGCACCCATACATTCCATACCGTTGAATTACTCATTGAATTTTAACCATAATTTTGTTATAAATATGGTGAGAAATTTCAGTTGGTTTGTTGTTTCTTTTATTCAAAAATTGATCACAGACAGCTTTTCACAAGTGGTGGGCATATTGATTTTCTTAAAAATTACAAGTACATACTACACACTGCTAAAATGTGTGAATATGGCATCTATGCCTTACCAATAGTTAACCAATTTGTTACATTTGCAAAATATTAAGAACATGGTGCCGATATTTATTATAAACAAAACTTATTTTCTGGACATACCTATAATAATATAAGTTCTGAACCCTAAAATAATAGTGACTATTTTTTTTAACATTTGATAAAACTAATTTCCAACTAATGTACCAGCAAATTCAATAAAATTAACCATAATAAGAGGTCAAATATTGTAATAAAACATTCTTTATTTTTTCACATACTGTTTATAGTTGTGAATTTTTTAATACATGTTTAGCTCCAAAAATATTAACTTTTGCAACAAGTTTTTTGTGATTGCTATTGTCTTTATATATGTGTAAGTAAGTAACCACATTCATAATGTAGTATTTACAAAACACTGTATAAGTTTCTTTAATAATTACATAGTAAATAATCAATGTTTCTATTGTGTTCAGAGTAATTGGTACACTGACAAACAGTAAAGATTTTTCTGAAGTGTTTAACTGCCCAGTTGGATCGCCCATGAATCCAGAGAAGAAATGTTCAGTCTGGTAGATACTGAAAACTGAACTGTTAGATGGAGCTGCATCAAATCCAATAGCATTTATTTGTTTATACATAATAGTATTTTTTTTTAAACCTGCTATTGTATACTTCAGCCATCAGAATTAGTCATGACTGCCATTAATTCACCAACTGATAAATTATTTAAAACCAACTCAATTCTTGTAAACAATAGAAAGATCCTTAATTATATGATGCACTAATCTTAGTCATTGTACATACTGTACTTATATTTAAATTAGACTATATTATAATCTAATATAAATTCTGCTTAATTCAAACTATTTGTTTTATGGCACAAAATTAAAATAATTTGTAGTTTACTCTTATTATGCATGTACAACAAAACCAATTGAATTTTACAACAATAATAAAAAATTGATTTTTTTTTAATGTTATCAATATTTGGCAAGAGGGCCAGAGCATGTGGAATTTAAAACTATTATTTTGATAATTTTATTGATATAAACAGGCTTGCATTTTACATTATTTTATTAAATGATTGTTCACTTTCAATTAAATAAAAGTATTGATATTAGTTGTACATTAATTGTAATTAACATAAGAGTCTTTGAGCTGTATACAGGGATGACAGATGTTTTGCTAGTGATAACAAAGTGCAGAGCGCAATATATCGAATTAAAAGTGATAGCTACTTGATCAATACAAAAAGAATAATGCTTTCCTAGAACCATAAAATAGGTACCAGTGTAATAAGTACATAATACACTATTACAATTTTAAATGTTCATAATAAAAAATTTAAAAATCCAAAAAGACATTTAAATTTCAACAAATGTTACTCAATTCTCACATTTGTTTAAAGATACAGTACTTTACACCATACTATACTTTATCTTTACATTAATGAGAATAAATTTTCTGAATTATTAACTTGTTAGAGGTTTCAGAACTGGATGATAATGGAATATGAACTTGCTTTCTTGTCTGTCCATCATTTGCTGCTATGGTAAGAAAGCAGTTAAAGTTGTCGCATTGATTGGTGTAGCGGCACAACTTGTTGGTGGAACAACGCTGCAAACATTATTTAAATTACCAGTTGAGAAGGATGGAAAAATGGTAGGACATTTGTAACCACTCACTGGTAACTATTGAAGGTCTTGCAAAAGCAGTGGAAGGCCATCAAATTACTGTTTATCGATGAGATTTCCATAGTTGCATACGAAATGTTTTGCGCAATTGATTCTAGATTGCGACAACTGAAAAAGGAAGAAATAACCATTCAGTGGATTCAACATTATGGTTTTTGGAGATTTGTTAATTTCATCAAGATGTTTAAAATAGATTGCAAAATTTCATACACACACACACACACACACATGACTAAACAGTAGATACCGTAATAATAATAATTTTTTTTTTTTTTAAACCACGTTTTTAAAACGGACTAAAAAGTATACAATAAGTTGTCATAGCCCCATACAGATTTATAACCCCATACAGATTTCTAAATCCATACAGATTATACTGAAAATTTGTTATTGTGAATTTTAAATAGCTATGAAAATACTTGTAAGATTTAAAACGAAAAACATGGGGTGTGTAGGCCTACAATAGATAATAGAAAGGAGTTTAGGGAGTAACTGCCATTAAGAAAACTCAAAATTCCTAATGGAGGTCAAGTAGTTCCTAATTCAATAGATGGAGATAATCTTCTATTATTTATTTCATGCCCTCCATGTTTTTCGTTTTAATCTTACAACTATATTTAGAAATCACAAATCATAGCTATTCAAAATTCACAAATATAGATTTTTAGGACAATCTGTACAGAGGGTTAGGAATCTGTGTGGAGTTATAAATCTGTATAGGTCTACAAGAAACTATTTTATACATTTTAGTCCATAAAAAAAAAAAATAATAATAATAATTTTTCCTTTTAGTAGAGAACAAAATCTACTGATCAAAAAAAATCAGAAATCCAAAATGTTCTTCTATTGTTCTTGCTATATGACATGTGGCCTCATGGCCTTGCTTGGAACCAGCAAATCTCTCATCATCTTCTAAATATGGATTTTTTTTTTCTACACATCTGCTGGTCAGTATATTAAATTGATTAGATGCCCTATCTTCTTTGTTAAAAATTCTCTAATAAACTAGTTCATACTATTCATAAATAAAAAATAACTTGCTTTTCTCAAAGATAAAAATAAACTTTAAAAATCGTACTAAAAAGTAAAAAAAAAATGCTAATAAGTAAATAATTGTGTTGCCAAATAATTACTTTCACTAATTTTTTATCTTTGTAGGACTGCAGAATAGCAAGGCGTGAGAACTTATATACAATCATTTGCTAAATTCTTAAATTTGGATGTAATATTATAATATATTAGGCTTTTAATTGTATGTATTGCAATCATTCAATATATATTATATTCAATATATATCATTCATTCAATTATAATATTCTGTAATACTCATTAATTTTTTTTATACACTCTGAAAATATTTAGCACCTAAACATCACCATTCATAAAACCTTCTGATGTCTCAGATAAGTGATAACCTCTCAAGTAAGACCAGAGATGTCTTTTTGCAAGTTATATTTCTGAGCTGTGACTGCTCTAACCTCTCCCGCTTCATGACATAAGACTTAAGACTTCGTGAGTGATGATCGCCGAGTTGCAATTTTTTTTTAATGTTGCATAAAGGGACATACTGTAGGCTGTTTATTGTATTTAATCATACCTTAATTGATAGAAAGAAGCTTTTAAACGAGATATAATATTTACAGTTATAAATTATTTAATGTCAACAATACTGCATTATTATTTGTTACTGATATATATTAAGGTATAATTACATATTATAATATTACATCGAAATTTAAGAATTTATCAAGTGTTTGGATGTAAGTGTGCCTTGCTTTTCTGGAGTCATACCGGTACATAAAAATTGCTAAAGTAATTATTTGGCAAAACAATTATTTACTTTTTAGTATGGCTTTTAAGAGTTTTTTTGTATCTTTGCGCTAAACAAGTTTTAAATAAAATTAAAACATTTTATTTTCTTCTTTTTAGTCATACCTTAATTAAATTATTATCATACATAGCATCAGTTGTTTACTAGTGAAATATTAATTTTGAAAGATAACGCTATTTATTTAAATTCCTCATATTTTCTAAATTTTATTTTACAGAGTAATCTAATAGTTAAGTTTTTGATTATTGAAATAAATTTTTTCAAAATGACATTCCAATAATTCATTTACTTTATCAACAACCATACATTTAATTTTTTTTTTATTTCCACCTTACAGGGGGGGGGGAGATTTTTACAAAAATAATAGTGGAATATTGTATTGTCATTCAAGCTTAGTAACTGAGCATGATTTCATTAATAGATTATGTCAAGAAGTTTGTTAAATGGAGGTTACAAGATTTCAACATACACATCACAATACATATTGTGAGTTTAAAAAAACAAGTGTAATCAGCTGACATTGAAATTCACTAATGATTGTATCAGCTGATGAAATGAATTAGTTATAACAAGGCTGCAAACCTCAAACCTAAGTAATTTAATATTTAAAGTACCTACACTTTTTCTGTAGTTGCATTGTGGTACCTCTCTTGGCGTTCTTATGTTTTCTTAACTTTAATTTTTTTTAAACAAATTTCCATTCAGTGGATCGGTTACAAAAACTCTGGAATTCAATTTTCAGAGATACCACATAATCAGACAAAACACCCACACAAACTTACTCCATAAGGCAACTGGATTCGCCCTTCATGAAGAGTCCCACTTACAAACTAAATGAAAAATGAAATCAAGTCTGGTTGGATAGACAGACACCTTGATTATTTGACATATATCTTTATCCATTTGTATGTCATATTATAATGAAACCTATAATAATTGTATCGTAATTACTGAGTAACTAGCATACATGTAATACGATTTCTCAATCACTTTGTTTAATTTTGTTATGAAGTTTATTTTAGTTATTACAAACACTACCTTAAAGGTATGCATTCTTTATTTTTTAATCCGAGCTCATTTTCTTAAAAAGAAGGAAGAATGACTCACCAGCTGGACTCAGCCAGCTTTTTCTAGAATTATTACAATAAGCTGTGCACACTTTATTTTCTCTACCACTTTATGCTGTACCCTGGCAGACAAAACTGTTACTTCTAGTGGTTCGAGAATTATAAACACATGGTTGATTTTATGTATGTTTAGTTGTATTTTTATCAAGCAAAGGGTGAAAGGTACAGCATTAAACTCCTTGTATATACATGATTATGATATTTATAATATTTGTACTGATTATTCTAAATCAGAACAGCTTGTCGCTCAGCAATTTGAAGTGTATATTTTATATGTAATTTATTAGTAGGAGCAGGTATATTAACTACAGAAATTTACAATATTGAGTTCAAAGTGTGTGCTCAAACCCATCACATGTAAATATTGTTTCACAGATTCATTTTAGTGATGTGTGAGTTCGAAATAAAATAATCAGTGATTCCGAGTATCAAAATCCTCAGAAGAGTCCGAATGTTAAAATCCTCGGTTTTGTATTAAAATACTAGGACAAAATCCTCGTAACTAGGAACAAGGAGGAGGCAATGTGCGAGAACTGAGTGTATCCTTGGTGTGCGAGTATCCTCGGACAATGATATTCGTTAGGGTTGTGTCAATTCCAAACAAAATACTCGGTGTTTCTACTTTGGTTACATTAGTTTCTAAGCTGATTTTTCACTATACATTAATTAAACATTACGATTTTGAGTTATAATAATTTAGATTGGGTAACGAGTTCAATTTAAAATAACAATAGTATTAATTTATTTCCACATTAACAAAAAGTAAATTAAATTATTATTTAATTGTTATTACTTATATTTAAATAAATATTTATAGGTTACCATCTTTATAAAAAATATAGTAAATTAACTTATTTTAAATAATAACTAAATTATTAATGTTGGTAATAATTGTACTTACGTTTAATTACTGAATTTGTGTCGAGGCAGGATAACATTTAATTACGTATTACAAGTGTCAATCACATATTGTTTTAAAAAAATAAATACTATTTGGTGGATCAGTCTAACAGATAGAAATATAACACACACACACATAATGCGCATAATCATTTTGCACAGATACTTGATGTCGAACTAATAATATGAGTATTGAAATCATTCGAAGCCGAGTATTGCGAGTATCTATTTCACCAGAGTATCAACATCGCTAATTCATTGCACAATTACTTTTATTGAAACAATTTTAATAACGTTGCAAAATATTAACAGTTAAAAAATGTTAGCAAACATCATACTAAAATCATTCTACCACTGGTATATAAATAGTTTTGAAGCTACATGAACAAAGCGATCTATAAGCATTGATTTATACCTAAGAAGAAGTCGCATAGGATATGAAGTGAGGCTCAATATGTGGG
The DNA here is from genome assembly GCA_963513935.1 of Aphrophora alni. NCBI lineage: Eukaryota > Metazoa > Arthropoda > Insecta > Hemiptera > Aphrophoridae > Aphrophora > Aphrophora alni. The sequence goes on along the minus strand of OY740767.1, from coordinate 117,343,476 downwards.
TTTGAAGAGTTTTAGTTTTGTGGGTTTAGGTTTAGATGTGTAAAGTCTAGAAGAGACTATCAGAAACCGTGAATATGTCCTAGGTGTCTTTCTTGACACTGAGGGATCTTTTGACAATGCCTCCCATTATTCAAAGTTCAAGTCCTATTGTATCATAGGATTAACACGTTGACTGCTAATAAAAAATGCAATACATGCTTCATAAACTAATTTTTTTTTTTTTTTTTTATGTTATCACTTACCTCTAGTGTTATTGTGACGAAAATAGGCAAAGAAAAGTCTTCAAGTATCCAAAACTCCAAATTTGGCCATTTTGAAAATGTGCGGTAGATCTACCTCACGCGCGATGGCGCCGGTCTTGCTTGCGGGCGCACAAATTCGCACTACTTATTTTGAATAAATACTGCACTAATGTTTTAGTTTATAGTATTATTCATATAAACAAACTAACTTAAAAGATAAATTGATCAAAAATGTAAAAAAAAAATAGTTATATACAACCCAACCAACCAGCCAAAGTCTTTGTTCTTTAGTTATGGAACTGGTCAAAACAGTGCGGGACACATAAGCCCGGTTCTCCCTTGCACTCTAAACGCTGCCACATTACATATTTTTTTATACCTTTTGCGTAGCAGACTCTGCACCTTTTCTGCTTGCTTCTTTTTCCACAAGCCACTTTCTCTGTCATTTTCGAGGTCATGTGAGGTACACTCCTTTGCTTCAGTGGTCGTGGAGGAGGCGTTATGTCAGGCAGGAGCTTGTCGATAACGGCTAGATGGAAATCATACAAAGGTATTTAATTTGGCCGGTTGAGAGTTGTACCTTGTTGTACAGGTAGTGAGAATTAACCATAAACATCTGCATTATATGTACTAAATCTTTTTGTACCACCGCAGCGTTTTCCTTTCGCATGGGTAGTATGACATTTGATCACTGCGGTCTACACCCTTCATAAAATGGTTATACTGCACAATTGGCTGTGGTTTGTTCCTTGGCTGGCCAAATCGGTTATTTGAAATTACCATATCATTGGTAAATTCAGTTGAAATGTACGACACAACACGTTTGTCCTTCCACTTTCCAACGACGACACCTTCCGCGTAACGAGCAATAGTTTCATCCTTCTTCAATGTAACGAATTTCACTTCTGCAGGATTGTATTTTCGGTCTAGCCGAAGGGTTCCAGTGTAGTAGGTGTTTCTACGTACCAGAGCCGATGCAAGGGAAAAACTGTTGTAATAGTTATCCATAAATAAACTATGGCCACAGTTCAGTTTTCTTTGCATTTGATTTAGTACGACATTACTGGCATGTCCCATACCACCATAGTCTTGTACAATACATAAAAAATCTAAGAATCAAATCATGGGGGTCACATAAACTATACAATTTGATTCCATATTTGTGTCGCTTCCCCTTGATGTATTGTCGGAACTGTAAAAACGGGGCAATTTATGTATTCCCATGAGTAACAATAATACAATGAAAATCCGCAAGTCATCAAAGGTGATGTCTGTTTCATTTGTGGTAGTTCAATAAACACAATTGTGGAGCTTGGAACACATATTTATTATAACTTAAGTTATACACCAAAACTAGCTTAGCTATATCAAGTAGCGTCCATTACTGACTGTCTAGATCAGAGCACATTCTCAAGATCAGCGTTGCCAAATGTCTTACAGTGTTGTCACATTTAGTACAACATCATACAATATGTTACATCTCCCTTTTTATAATAAATTTACAAAATTTTAAATTACACTACAAACTAATAACAATGTGGCTTATTCACGAATATAACTTAACGGCAAAACTAAAGAACAATATTGCTTACTCAGCATAAACATAATCATTATATTTACACAATTTAAACAGCAAAACTAAAGAACAATATTGCTTACTCAGCACAAACATAATCATTAAATTTACAAGGCCGGTGTATAACCCTACCATACCTTGTTTTCTTTGGAAGTTGGTCATTGTTAAACTTTGGCTTATCATTCTTACTGGGACTCTGTACTCTAGTATTAGTTATATGATTTTCTAGATCTAGATTTAAATCTCTAGAAATAAAGTCAGCTTTGTTTAATGATTTTTTCAAAAAATAAGAATTCCTTCTAAAAATGTTATTATCTTGATCTCTTACAATATAAGATCTAGGTGCCTCATGTTTACCAATGATCTCTCCCGGAACCCAATGTTTATCCTTTCTTACAGTAACATAATCATTTATTTTAAATTCTTCTCTATGTTTGGCATTTTTATTATAATACCTACTACCTTTGTCTTGTTTTCTTTTTAACATTTTTTTAACTCCATGATTTAATTTTGGTTTTAGTAATGACTTAGACAATGGAACACTTGATCTAATTAGCCTATTAAATAACAATTCACTTGGTGACAAATTAAGACCAATAAGAGGAGTAGCTCTGTATTCCAGCATATAATCATTAATATCACCCTCACATTCGTCACATTTTTTAAGCATGGTTTTACAAATACCAACAGCTTTTTCTGCTAATCCGTTTGATTTCGGATAATTTGGACTAGATGTTATAACATTAAAACACCAATCTTTAGCAAAATTTTTAAATTCTATTGAATTAAATGGAACATTGTCTGATACTAATTTATTAGGTATTCCATGAATACTGAATATCTGTTTTAATGCTTTAATTACACAATTTGCAGTTTTATTTTGTAATTCTCTAAGTTCAATCCAATTACTATAGTAATCAACTAAAACTAGATAATCTTTCCTTGCAAAATGCATAATATCAATACCTACATTTTGAAATGGCAATTCTGGTATTTCATGAGGGATAAGAATTTCTTTGGTATTTGCTCTTGCAAATTTCTCACAAACTTTACATTTAGAAATAAATTCCTCTATATCTCTTGAAACACCAGGCCAATAAATGACTTTACGAGCTCTTGCCTTAGTTTTTTCTATTCCAAAATGAGCTTTATGTAACTTAGATAATATTTTAGACCTTAGAATTAATGGTACAACAATTTTATGTCCAAGAAACACAAGATTTTCCTTATAATACAAATCATTTCTTAGTTTCCAATAAGGTTTAACAGAAGGATTTAACATAGATTTTTGAGTAACCCAATTTTCTTTTATCTGATAAATAAGAGACTGTAATGTTTCATCTTTAAAAGTCTCTTTTTTGAGTTCATATAAAAAATCATTAGAAACTGGCAAATCCAGACCTAATGTATGTACAACTTCTAACATTGATGGATCATCTTTAACTTTATCTTTAATATAAGATCTAGATAACAAATCAGATATATACATTTCCTTTCCTGGTAAATATTCAATACAGAAACCATACTTTAAGAGTTTAAGTTTCATACGTTGTAATCTTGATGTTACCTTACTAATATCTTTTTCCTTTATGGCTATCAACGGTTTGTGATCACTAACTACTTTAACCTTACGACCATAAACATATTGATGGAATTTTTGAAAACCGAAACAAATAGCAAGCATTTCTTTTTCTATCTGAGCATATCTGGTCTCGCTATCAGTTAAACTTCTTGAACAAAAACTAATTGGTCTGCCTTCTTGTAAAAGACACCCACCTAAACCTGACTGACTTGCATCAGTTTGTATTACTATTTCTTTATTTGGATCAAAAATGCCCAAAGTTGGAAGATTACTTATTACTTGCTTAAGTTTAAAAAAAGAATTATCATGATCTTTAGACCATACAAACTCATTATCCTTTTTAATTAAGTCCCTCAATAACGCCAATTGTTCTGACAGGTTAGGTATAAATTTTATTAGGTAGTTTACCATTCCTAAAATTCTCAGTAATTCTTTCTTATTATTTGGTGGTTTTAATTCTAATATTGCTTTAACTTGATTTGGGTCAGCTTTGATGCCATTACTAGATATTACTTGACCTACATATTTAACTTCATTTACTTTATACTGTAATTTATCTGAATTAAATTTTACATTGTACTCTCTAGCTCTATCCAAGAACTTCTTCATTAATATGTCATGTTCTTGTTCATCTTTACCTGCTATTATACAATCATCAAAATATATACCTATTTCTAAATCTGAGAAAATTTTTTCATTCATTTTTTGAAACACTTCAGGACTAGTTTTAAGTCCGAAAGGCAATCTTTTAAAACGGTACTTCCCAAATGGAGTAATAAAAGTGCAAAGTTTACTACTTTTCTCATCTAATTCAATTTGAAAAAAACCTTCTTTCATGTCAACAACACTAAACACTTTCTTACCCCTAACTTTTGAGGCTAATTCCTCAACTGTAGGAATTGGATATTGTTCTGTACACAGATATTTATTTAAATGACATGGGTCTAGACAAACTCTTAATTTTTTATTACTCTTTTCAACAATAACAATATTACTTATCCACTCAGTTGGTTCGTCTACCTTAGCAATAATATCATTATCTTCCATTGTTTTTAACTCCTCTTTTAACCTATCTTTTATTGAATCTGGCACCCTTCTATTAGAACATGTAACTGGTACTGCATTTTTACTTAGAACTAGTTTATATTTAAAAGGAATTTTACCAGTGCCCGTGAATAGATCCCTATTTTTAAAAACAAATTCCTTGTCATTTTGGTAAGTACTTAACAAATCAACTCGTTTAATGAGATTCAAATGTTTACAAGTATTAAGACCTAGGATGGGTTTACTTTTAGAATCTACCACAAAGAATTTTATTTTAAACATTTTGTCCTTAACAACACAATTAAGAACAACATAGCCTAAAATTTTGATTCTGTTATTATCATAAGAGATTATAGATTTTTCTGTTTTATACAAAGTGTTTTGATTATTAATTTTATTGAAATGAGTAAGTGGCAAAACATTGCATTCAGCACCTGAATCCAATTTAAAGAGTATTTCATGATTATTAATCATAAGAGACTGAACCCATTCTTTTACATTTGTAGGCTCTGCATTTATGCCTATCTTTTGTAACCTGATTCCATCCAAAACAAAATCATTATCTGTGTTTAATTCGTGTACTTGCTTTGGTTTATTTCTATAGTTATTATTTCTAGGTATAGGCCTATTCATATTTCTATTTTTATTCTTACAACCTACCACGTAATGGTTTAACCCATTACAATAATTACATGTTTTACCATAGGCAGGACACTTGCCTCTTGAATGTTTAGTACCACACTTAAAACACTGGTATACATCATTTTTGCATACACTTTTCTTTTTAGCACTTTTCACTTTACTTGAACTCACAACACTATTAACATTCAAAACTTCCTTAATGCCTTTTGTTTGAACTCTGCTAGCTTCAGCTGCTCGACAGTGTACTTCTGCTATTGTTAGTGTTAGATCAGAGATGCGAAGTAGTCTTTCTGTTAGTGTGGAATCCCTTATACCAACTACTATTCTATCACGAACTAGCGATTCTTCTTGATCCCCAAAGTTACAGATTCTTGCAAGTAGTTTCAAGTCAGTTACAAAATGGTCGAAATCTTCATTTTCTTCCTGCTTTCTTGAAAAAAATTTGTATCTGTCATAAGTTTCATTTTTATGAGGTTCACAATAGTTTTCAAATGCCTCCACTACTTTACTATAATTTTCCTTGTCCTTTTCCCCAAGGTTAAACGTGTTAAAGATATTTAAAGCTTCTTCACCGGCAATATTAAGAAATATCGCAACTTTTATATTATCAGGTTTATTATTCAGACCTGACGCTAACATGTATATATCAAAAGATTGAAGAAACTTCTTGACATTGTCTCTTACGTTGTGATCAAACACTATGGCTTTAGGAGGTTTAAAATTTCCAGACGCCATTGTACAGTATTACAAAAAGCTCGTGGTTTTTATAACCTTTACTTTTCTTACAGTCAAATTTGTTTTGAATTATTATTACTGATCACACCCATAATTTGACACACACACCTAACACCATGTTTCATTTGTGGTAGTTCAATAAACACAATTGTGGAGCTTGGAACACATATTTATTATAACTTAAGTTATACACCAAAACTAGCTTAGCTATATCAAGTAGCGTCCATTACTGACTGTCTAGATCAGAGCACATTCTCAAATTCTCAAGATCAGCATTGCCAAATGTCTTACAGTGTTGTCACATTTAGTACAACATCATACAATATGTGAGTCCACATATGAATTCCATATGAATTCATATTCCACCTATGAATTCGTGAGTCTGGCATAGTAGAGTGCCCACAAAACATTTCCAATGCATACTTATTGGTAGCCACCACAATGCCTTCCAAAAACACCACATCAACCAGTAAATTGAAAAAGCTAATTGGCGTTATTTCATTAGGTAAAGGGACTAGGAATTTCTCCTCTTTTGTAAACGGTATTTCTTTCATACCTATAGTGTTGTTTGCACTCCATTAGGGCAGATTCAATGCATAGTCAGGGTCCTCAACATCTGACTCCTCATTCTCGTATGGCTGATCATCTAGGTCCGGAACATGTGATGGATCGTCCACAAACTCGTCTTCATCGGTTGTAAGCACTACATTAGGTGTATTTTTAACAAAACTTGGTCCTGGAGGCAAATCCATGGTTATTATACAAACACTACACGTTCACAATTACAACTGTCCACATAACCAATAAAAAGTGACAACTGGGAACGAAGACCACCAAAACGCGGGAAAAGTATGTCCCAACACGCGCAAAAAAACCCACCTTACAGACCGAGTGCTGGAAGCACACTGATCCAATACAACAACAACGGAGCTGTGCGGTAGTTCTACGTCATGCGCACCTGGCGTTGCTTACTGGTGCAGTAGCGCTACTGCACCCGCAGTAAACGTGTTAATATACAACCGTGTGCAAGTGGGCGGGGAACATGTTAAATGGTAAGAGAGTTGTAGCTAAAGCACTGAGATAGGAGCTGGAGGCTAAGGTCACCAGAAGTTGTCCACAGGGGGAGTTCTCTTTCCTATATTTCTGGATCTTCTCTCATCGGAAGGTTACTACAGCCAAGGATATGCGAACGATATTTAATAATGTTACAAAATATTAACAGTTAAAAAATGTTAGCAAACATCATACTAAAATCATTCTACCACTGGTACATAAGAAATCATTAAATTTATAAATAAACTAAAACGCACCATTTTTATCTTCAAAACTTATAGCTCTGTAAATCACCAAAATAAAAGCAAACACAATTTTTCAGAATAAATATTTAATTTGTATAATACATTACAAGATGACACACAATGAAATGAGCTTATGGTAAAACAGGACAAAAATCAAAACTATGTAACCAGAGAATAAATGCTTTCAATCTATACTTAAAAATGATAAATTACATCTCTTTCTTTTAAATTTCATACAATGATTAAATTAATATATCAAAATAAAATACACATCAGGATGTGGAATCATAGTGCTCAGAATATATACTAATAGACTGATATGGTAACTGTTGTTTTCTCCTGTACAGTAATAAAAGCAGAAAAAAGTACAGTAATAAATGGTCTCTGTACAAGGTAAAACTGTATTCATGTTCATTTAAGAGTTTTATTCACTACAACAGATGATTAGTTAACAACACACTTTTATAATTAAAACTATGATAAAACCTTTTATGATACAATTTAGTCAGAGTTTAAGAGAGATTCATCTCTTCACTGAGGCAAATTCTAGAAAAATATATGTTTAAACTTTGTGTATCTGGGGGATAAGGTTTCAGAATTTTGAATTACGTAATAATTTATGACATCATTGTAATCATGTACTTCTTTGATGCAATTTTCCTCGTCAATGAGATTAGGGATCTGAGGTCAGCAGAAGAATCCTCATCAGATCTCTGTTTGAGCACTATCTTTAGTGTGTACGAGTGTGAGATAATCGATTCTTTCTAACATCTTTATGACTAGTATATCCTCGGAAAACTGACCAATATGAAGAGAAAACAAATTGATTATATCAAACCCGTATACAAGCACTTTGTGAACACTGCTGGGTATCTAATAGCAGTTATATAAACTAAGATATAGAGCCTTGGTTTTTTCTAAAAGTACTCTAAATCTATCAATATTAATGGAAATATTGCTTGATAAAACTCTTAAAATGGTCATAAACTTGACAATCAACCTCTTATCCTCCCATGAAATCTCAGAATTGAGATCGGGGTTGGGGAAGAATCGTCTTCCTGTATTTCTGTCATTGGTAGAGCCTTAACTGGCCTTTATTGTCAACAAACAAGCCCATCCTTGATTTGAACTCGGACTGAACTCTTATTTTATTTGGCTCTACTATTTACTTATTATTATCTCCTTGGACTTGCCAAGTCTTGGCAGGAGTTCTATAGGTAATAAAGTATCCATTCAAAAAATCTGATATGCCAGCATAATGTAAACAAACCAAAGCGGTAGTGTTCGACTAATGTAACTGTTTAATACATTTTCGGTATTCATTGTTTAGGAGTTGCTCCAAAATTACAGAGTTTGAAGTAGCATTAGTATTTTATAATGTAGTGACTACTCTACCATCCATCATAGTAAACAACATTTCACAAGAAACAACAATATATTGTTGACCATTTGAAGTAACGTGACAGATTTCGAGGCTCACAATTTTTTTTCATGTCTTTCTGCCCATCACCTAAAGCTCTGGACTTTCTTTTTTGAACAACAATTTTATTATTGTCTACAGTAAAGAGTGGATGATGGTTTTAAATTAATCCACATTTCCTTACCTTTGTTAAGGTCAATAAGTTTCAAAGGGAATATCACTATAAAAAACAAAAATTTGTCAATATTTTCTGTACCGGTATTGTTGTATTTTTGTTTATATTGGCTGCGGCCACTGCTATAATGAAATCCCCATTTGCAAGTAAGTTTCAACTCATTAATACTCTCTTCAAACTTTACAGCGTTTACTAAACTTTGTAATGTTATTTGAATTAAATTTTGTAAATTAACTTCTGCAAAAGATTCGGTAGCACTAACATTTAATCAGAATTAGAATGCTTTTTGTTTTGTTTAATTGGTAAATATTTGGAAAACATTCCAGATTTACATCGTTTACAACAGATTTTAATATGTTATGTTTACACTCTGACAAATCCAAATTAATATACAGAGCTAATATTTGATGTGGAATAAGGGATGAACATCTTTGCCATGAAGAAGTAGCTCCATCTGCAACATGAGCAGCAAATTGTAATTCTTCTGGTATACTGGTGACTACTTGTTTTCTACTCGATTTGATGGATAATTCTAAGAAGTATTTTTCCGCCTTCCTCGCGGGGTTAAAGCCTACTCCAGGTAATGATTTCATGAAGGAGTGAACACAATTTCTTGGTAATATTGGTTAGTCTTTGTTTTTTTTTGCTTTGTAACCATAATCAACAAGAGATACATTTTGTATAAGTGTGAGCTCTGAAAAATAGTTAAAATAAAAGTAAGTCGCAAACAGATGAAGATAAAACTCATATAAATTTAAAATGTGTTATTGTGAGAAGACAATTAAGTAAAAAATACAAGAAGATATTTGGAGATTTTTTTTAGCTTATCTAAAGAATTTTCCAACCTGTATAAATACTTATTTATAAAAAAACTATGCTGGATATGACAAGTTAATGAATACACCATTGAAAAGCACTTAACATGAGCTTCAATATCCATGATAGCTTTTATCTAGTTTCACCAAACATTGTTTTAGATGAAGTACTTTTTCAGCTGAACTGCTTACAACTGAACAGGAAAGTAAGTGGAGTTTCCACAAAGTGAACTTTAGACTGACCCTAATCACCAATTGAAAGAGTACCGTAAAAACTAATTTGCAACAAAGAATCGTTGTGGAAACTTTTGTCATATAAATTTCGTGTTATTCTACAATTTTTTTATAAATTCAACTATAAAATAGGGGTGAGGTTTAGATATGGTCTATAAAGTATCTGAGGTAACTCCAGGGTATTGTCCTGTTTTTAAAAATATGTTAGAGATGACAAAGTTTGATTAGATTCTGGAAAGTGAATCAATGGCAAGTATAACATTATTAAATATAAACATTAAAAAAATTATACTAGGCCTATATATTAATTAATGATAATTGATTTGTACCACCGCCAGTGATAACTCAATGGGTTAATATTTGTTAAAAGGAAATAATATAGTTTATACACAATTAATATGTTCTCACACTTGGCATCATTACTTTTATTTAAATATGTAAAGCAGGCCCGTTTTCAACCCTTTTAGCACCCCTGGGCAAATTAAAGAGATGCCCCCCCCAAATAATATATTTTTGCCAGTTTTGGTTTGGGAGGGATTTCTCCCTTAACTCCACCGAACTCTTTTTATTTGGTGAGTCGGTAAGTCTTTCCATTATCCACCACCTATGGACCCACCGTGTTACGGACTGGCAACCGGCTACTGTAAAAACTTGCAAGTATTATTTCTGCAGTTACAGGCGTAGGTGTTATGATTGACGTCACAACATAACAACCTTGTATTTTACAGTATCACGGACCACCCACCCACCCTAAATAATAGTTCTTAATTATTGCAAACGTTTATTTCTATACATCACATTAGCTCATTTTATTTCAACTGTATGTTTACTTTTTAATTGAGTCTTGTAAAACAACTTTAATACTTCAACCATAATATCTCTTATTTCCTTTATACTTTCTTTCTCTTATTACTATAGTTTATATATACATATTCCTCATACTTTCTCCTTATATCCTATTTACATTATTGCTTTTTTTCTACTGATCTTTGATGTAGCAAAACTATCAATTATATCTTTGAAGTCAAGCTTCAGTGTAATGTCACTCTGCGTACATAACAGCATTAAGCTATTCAGCTTTTCGTCTTTTATTGTAGAACGATTTTCAGATTTTATTCTTTTCAAGGCCGAAAAGCTCCTCTTAGTTGTGCAATTTGTGATTGGCAATGTTAAGTAAATTCGAATAGCTACCACCAAGTTTGGGAATGTACTTTCTAAGCTGTTTTTTTATATATTGAGAGCACTCCCTAATTTTTGTGATGTTTTCAGCTTCCATATAAAATTTAAAATGTAGACACTCTTGCACAAAGTCCTCCTTGTAAATGTCATTGGAGTAACATTGAGCTACCCTTTGAGCCTGCTCTCTGTAATAATTCAAAAATTGAGATGTTGTTATTTATTTTATTTATTAATTTGTTAATTTGCTCGTCTATAGGGCGCCAGGTTTGCTTTAGCATACCAATTTTGAAAAAAGAATGAATTTAAATATTTAAAAGAAAGAAAAATTATCTGGGGTCGTAAGTTCTTTTCACAGTGTACTTACAGTGATATTTGGTATTTTATGAAAACACTTGTCTCTGAAATGTTAACATAAAGATTTATTAAACTATTAAAGAAACATCCTACAAATTATTATTAACAACAAAAAAATCATATTATAAATACTAGTTATCCTTTTTAATTTCAATAACAAATTATGAATTTATATTTCCTTTATTTCTTTCTTTCAAATTAATTAATTTTATCTTTAAAAATGCTTTTACCAATAAAATTGTTGCAACAGGAATTTACTTTTTATTTAAATTTAAATCATTATGAAGATCTCAGATGGAGATTTACTTCAATTATTAAAATTTTATTATTTTATCTATCAATTTATTTCCTTTTAAAATATTTATGAAACAGATTAAAAAATTTAAACATGTATAGCAAAATATATCAAAACATAATATAAATACTTAGTCCTAATTTAACATATGGTGTTTATACCAGAACACCCATTTGCACTCAAATTGTCCAAAGATATTAATTCCAGATGTCCTGAGACTTGTAGATTACAGCAAGCGTTGTTTCCTGAAAAGTTCATGTTTCGAATATTCACCCAGCACTCTAGGAATGTTATTTTTTGTACGACAATCATAACATTCATCATTAATAAAAGAATGTTCACTTTGATACAAAGTTTTTTGCCACGTGCTAAACGATCCGTTTAAGACACTCATTTACAGTACACAGTCTCTTATTCTTTGAAATCTTATAAATTCGAGTGTTCATTAAGTTTCCTTTTTTTATATTCACCGTCTAATTAAATACTTTATACTAATTTTCTCATAAATATTGTTTGTCACTTAGAATACAGTAAGTCTATTACTTTCAAACACGTTTACATTGTCATTAGAAGCGTCCATTATCACTTCCTATCCATTTTCTGCTAAATTAGTCTCTACTAGACTCTCAAAAAACACAACCATTCTCCACCAAGCTCTGATCTAGACTTTTTTAGAAACAACCTGTCACTCCTAACGCTGGACTCAGACTGACGTTACCATGAGGCAAATTCTTACTTCCGAAAGGCGTTCCTTCCGGTTACTGTTCTCACGTTTTACCGCACTGCCGTAAAAATACACATATTTTACATAACAAAACAATTAAACTAAATTATATTAAAATTGAACATGGTTATTTATACTTTTGTCTTGAAAATCCATTTTTCTTTTATAAATGACGTTACTAAATTTAAATTGTTATTTGAATCTCTTATCTCTTTGGCTTAACCGCGTCTTTCAAATGAGTCTATATTAAAATCTGACTTTTCACATTGTCACAAAACCCCACAAGGTTTGTATTTCAATACAGGTATTGGAATACAAAGCTTTTATACATATAAATTTCAAATCGAGAAAAAAAATTAATGGATGTTCAAGACATTTCATTTCAGAAGTTAAGGACCTCTTGAAAGAAAAAGAAATACCCCTTGTGTATTTTTTTTGGAAAGATTCTCTTTTGACATGAAAAAAAAATAAAATCTATTTGCTAAAGTCCTATTTCACTATCTCAGTTTGTTTGAGTCATCATAACTCATAAATATTAAAATATACGAATCAATTAGTGCTAAGCCTTATCTCTATTTATCCAATAAAACCCATCATCATTTTCCTTTTCAACCTCGTTGGCTGAAACTTTCCATCAACATTTTTTGTTGACAGGATCCCGTCACTCAAAGCTTATCTCCCAGACAGCCGTCTATATACTTTTTCTACGTCTCATCCTCTTTGCCAAGACGACATTTCTACATCCTTTGAAAATCTACATCCATCTCACACTATTCATCTAAATCATTTTTTAACTTAACACAATTTAAATTTAAAACCTCTCATTTTCAATTAACATTTTTACGAAAATTATTTACTTATTACTCAACATTACTTCAATTCACTTTAAAACTTTTCAATTCAGACTTTATATTATTATTTATTTTAGTTTAAATCCAATAACTATTTATTCTTACTTAAAATCTCAATTCTCCTGTATCTTGCTGGGATAACATGTTAGCTACTGATTTTACAATTACAAAAAACTCTTTTCTTCAACTAAAATTCAAAATATAACATCATTATTATCAAAAAAAAATAAAATTACTTACAAAACTCATCTATTTATTTCAAAATTACCTCTTTACAATTGTTTCATCTTTCAGTATCCTGTCTTAAAATTATTTCCATCTTATCTTTCATATTTTAATAATTCAAGTTGCATTAATCCCCAAAAAACCTCTTTATCATTCATTTATCCCTTTATCTCAACGTAGCTTCCTTTAAAAAATCATGATAACCGTCGTTTATTCGCAGAATTCCTCAAATCTCCCTTTATCTCATTAAAAATCGTCGCATATTTCCTTTATTTCATTAAAATCGTCGTATATTTCCTTTATTTCATCGCAGTACTCAAAAAACCTCTTAAAAACTAAAAAATTAACCATCAATGCAACTTAACTACCTTCTTTATAAAAGTTTATTAACAGAACAACTTCATTTTAAATACCACTTTACTCAACAATTCTGTAAAGTCATCATCTTCATATAAAAACTCAAAAATTCTTTCATTTAAATTACTTCATTAAAATCTCCCTTGTCATCAATCACTTAAATACAAAAAACTTATAAAAAATAAAAAATTATCATTGCTTTCCCAGCTAACACCGTATTTCATCAAAATCTTTAGACACCTTTATCAAATAACTGCTTAACATCATTTATTATTTCAAATTCCATTATTATTTATTTAAAAAACACTACTTATTTATCCTTTCTATCAAATTCATTAAAATCTCTCTACTTATTATTAATTTATTACTCCTTCCTTTAAAAAACAAAAACTTAACCTCCTTTACTCATCATTTAACATCAAAAAAACTTAAAAACTTTATTATTATCTATCTTGGCAAAACTCACATAAATTCTCAAACTTCACACAACTATTCTTCACATTCTCAAATCATAAATCACTTAAAACTAACAATTTTTTTATCATTTTATCTTATAATCCTTAATATTTATCAATGTCAAACATACAACTTATCGTTTTACAATTTAACATCTAATTACCTATTCTAATCAGCTAATCAACATTTTTACAGTTTTATAAAAATTATACATTTAGTTACGTAAGTACTCCCTAATAATGTCACGTCCGGTTTATTCCATGTATATGCAGCTTGATCGCGTCTGCATATATATCCTACAATTTATTTGCCTTCAACATCTGTCTAAAATTTATTACATGAAGTTTTTTCATGTAATAATGTCACACTTATTTATGCATTTTTCTTCCTAACCTCTCCTACCACAGTCCTTCTAACCGTCTACTTTATACCGTGCATACTTCAAATTGCTCTTTGGACTCTTACACAAAGTAACATGTTGTGACGTTGAAATGTGCAGTGGTTGAATGCAATATCCCTACTAAATTCAAGATAAAGCCCAAAACACATCCCTATTCCACAACACGCTCTCCATGTAGTCCCAGAATGCCTTATTCTTGCGAATAAAACATTCTATTATTACTACATAAACGCTCAGCCATCCACCCAAAAATGTTCATGTACTCCTTAAATGCATCTACTCGAAGAAATTTTAAAATTCATAAAAAATTTCATTAAAATCGTTTCATCCGAAGTTGAAATAATGTTTATTTTACCAATCTTATTACTAGCATCGCCGATTTTCTGTTTATGTATTCCTTTCTAGATGTTATTATTCAAATTCAAAAAGAAAATTTTATTTTTTAAAATTTATTCTAAGTCCTTTACTTAGAAATTTTACCTTCAATACTATTAAAGTTATTTAAGTAATCTACTTTTGTTCTTGTATACTTTATTTAAAGCCAATTATCCTTTATTTAAGTAAATTTTATTTGAAAACACAAGTTAATTTTCGATTATACGTCAAAAGTTTTTCATTTTCAGAACAATAATTCTGTCACACGCTGTATCTCGTCTTAATGTCATGCAAAGGAATTCTAGGCCTGGTTTAAGCATAAACAATCTCCCCTAGCTGTATGAAGCAATATATCTGTCTACTGATAAGAAGTGAACCTTTTAGCTCCAACTAGATTCTATTTCTCTCGTCATTATTGAATATTTTATTGAATCCACCTATTTAATATTGAATATTATTTCTTCAACGTTACTCTGAATCCTCGCTTCGAACTAATCTGCTTTATCTTAACACGTAAAGTCAATATTTATATTGGAATAAACAACATTCAGAGTTATCTACTGATATAAACCTAGCGTCTTTCACTTAGCAAATACCTAAACGTTTTCTAAAACTAAACTCTTAATCATACTAGCTTGGCATATAATTATTTTCTATATTTCTGTCTTAGCTTACAAAATTTATCAGTACACACAAATTATTAGTATTCATAACTCTTAATCATTCATTATCAAACTTAAACTTACTTATTAACAAAATCTTAACTACTTTTTATTAATTATTTTAAAAATCAAGTCCGTGTGTTTATAAAATGTCCTTACATTTATTTATTCATTCCAAATTTCAATTTATTACAACTCAATTATAAATTATACATTTTTTACGATGGTTCCCAGATTGGTGAAAGATTTTAAAATACATGATTGAATTTTTTAACACACTTTTAATGTTAAATACCTCTTCTAGCTTAGATAGTTTTTCTAGGCTAGCCTTTACAACAGACCCATTCCTAACAAAAGATCTCCCTTTGTTATTGTCTCCGAGTGTTGACAAAATACCTTTCTCTTTCTCCCTCTCAGGCATACCATCACCCCTCCTTCCCTCAAACATCTTAGAATCTAATGACCTAATTTCAACATCTGTTCGTTCAGGAATTCTAACCCCACCATTCTTATACACTAGTACAAAACCTTCTTTTACTATTTCTACATTTTTACTTTCAAGATTATATTTAAAGTTACTTTTTTCACAAAAACTTTTAATTTCTTGTTCTTGTATTTGAAAGATATTCTTAAATTTTATCATTACATAATTTTCAAACTCTTCATTTTTATGACCCACTTGTTTTTTAAAATAAACAGCTGATACCTTCGTTATTAGATTATTTACTTTTACTTTGTTTTTCAAATTACTTATACCCATTCCAACCCCACTAGACATATTAATTTCAACATTATTTGCTGTTTCTGGATATACCTTGTTACCTAACCCATTATTCATCTTTTTAGCAATTTCTTGAACACAATCATTCACACAATCGTCCTTTATTATTATTAAATCATCTGACATCTCTTTTGTTTCATTAAAACCATTAATTTCTACTTCAGCTACTGCTTGATCTAAATTGTTATCTAAATTATTAATATTTTCTATCAAAACACCTTCTACATTATTTATCCGTTCAAATTCTACTTTTTTCTCACAATAGCTTATTTCAATTTCTACTTTATTATTAGTTTCCATTACATTAATTTCCATTTTAAGATTCTGTTCAAATTTTACATAATTTGGTTTTAATTCAACCCTCATTTCTTCAAATTTTTTACACATTACTTCTTTTAAATCTAAATTATCTTGTCTTAGTTCTAATTTACTCTGTTTCAGGTCATTATCTATCTTATCAAGTTTGACATTATTCTGTTCAAGTTTAATATTAAAATTCTCTAGTTTTTTATTAATTTCTAGCTTATTCTGATCAAATTTATTACTTATTTCTTTTAATTCCAAATTGTTTTGATCAAACCTATTATTTATACATTCAAACTTCTTATCATTATCTCGTCTTAATTCTAGACTACCTTGATCAATTTTATTGTGTAAAACTACATTATTTTGTTTTGTTTCTAAGCTATTTTGTTCAAACCTTAAACTATTTTGTTCCATTTTTTCCATCATTACTTTTAACATACTCTTAATCTCTAAATCTTGATCATTATTTTTCACACTCTCATCCATCCTAACCTCTTCAGCTCTTAAATCCTTATCTGAATTTTCCTTTACAGTTTCTACCCCCGGTGTTTCTACTATTTTTTTATTTATATCTTCACACTGTTGTTTACTATTTAGAATCCTATCACTATCAAATCCATTAAAATCCGAACCTGAACTACTATTTACGTTCACACTTGAACGTCTACTATTATTACTACTACCTATTTCTTGATCTAAAAAATTTTGTGCAAATTGTTCATTTGTTTGCTCATTACTTTGCGATTCCTTCTCTAAATTATCAAAAATATCCCCTGTAAATTCCAATGGCTCTATATTATTTAAAGAATTTTGATTTCCTAACCCTACCTGTTCATCACTATTATTTACATTTACAATTTCTGACTCCATTTTTATCTTACTATATTTAACACAAAAAATTTTAAAAAAGAATCTTTCTTATTATTATAAAGAGAGTCCTTACCTTGATTTCAAGAATTCTCATTACCAAAATCACTGTTTATTTCGACTAAAAAGGCCCACAGTTGCGGCGACATTTGTAATAATTCAAAAATGAGATGAAGTTACTATTTAATGTTATTCATTTGTTAATTTGCTCGTCTATAGGGCGCCAGGTTTGCTTTAGCATACCAATTTTGAAAAAAGAATGAATTTAAATATTTAAAAGAAAGAAAAATTATCTGGGGTCGTAAGTTCTTTTCACAGTGTACTTACAGTGATATTTGGTATTTAATGAAAACACTTGTCTCTGAAATGTTAACATAAAGATTTATTAAACTATTAAAGAAACATCCTACAAATTATTATTAACAACAAAAAAATCATATTATAAATACTAGTTATCCTTTTTAATTTCAATAACAAATTATGAATTTATATTTCCTTTATTTCTTTCTTTCAAATTAATTAATTTTATCTTTAAAAATGCTTTTACCAATAAAATTGTTGCAACAGGAATTTACTTTTTATTGAAATTTAAATCATTATAAAGATCTCAGATGGAGATTTACTTCAATTATTAAAATTTTATTATTTTATCTATCAATTTATTTCCTTTTAAAATATTTATGAAACAGATTAAAAAATTTAAACATGTATAGCAAAATATATCAAAACATAATATAAATACTTAGTCCTAATTTAACATATGGTGTTTATACCAGAACACCCATTTGCACTCAAATTGTCCAAAGATATTAATTCCAGATGTCCTGAGACTTGTAGATTACAGCAAGCGTTGTTTCCTGAAAAGTTCATGTTTCGAATATTCACCCAGCACTCTAGGAATGTTATTTTTTGTACGACAATCATAACATTCATCATTAATAAAAGAATGTTCACTTCGATACAAAGTTTTTTTTTGCCACGTGCTAAACGATCCGTTTAAGACACTCATTTACAGTACACAGTCTCTTATTCTTTGAAATCTTATAAATTCGAGTGTTCATTAAGTTTCTTTTTTTTTTATATTCACCGTCTAATTAAATACTTTATACTAATTTTCTCATAAATATTGTTTGTCACTTAGAATACAGTAAGTCTATTACTTTCAAACACGTTTACATTGTCATTAGAAGCGTCCATTATCACTTCCTATCCATTTTCTGCTAAATTAGTCTCTACTAGACTCTCAAAAAACACAACCATTCTCCACCAAGCTCTGATCTAGACTTTTTTAGAAACAACCTGTCACTCCTAACGCTGGACTCAGACTGACGTTACCATGAGGCAAATTCTTACTTCCGAAAGGCGTTCCTTCCGGTTACTGTTCTCACGTTTTACCGCACTGCCGTAAAAATACACATATTTTACATAACAAAACAATTAAACTAAATTATATTAAAATTGAACATGGTTATTTATACTTTTGTCTTGAAAATCCATTTTTCTTTTATAAATGACGTTACTAAATTTAAATTGTTATTTGAATCTCTTATCTCTTTGGCTTAACCGCGTCTTTCAAATGAGTCTATATTAAAATCTGACTTTTCACATTGTCACATCTCTTATATCGTCATTCTGCTTTTCTCTAAGAGAGCTGAAAATTTCAAATCGTATTTCAGTAAGATTTGGCAAATCGAGGCCTTACACTTACTACCATTGAATGAATTTATACGAACGAGGTGATTTTTGCGACACGCGGGTGAAGAGGGGGCCAAACGAGTTTTCTGTTTCGGACGCTATTTTCTAACCGATAAGCATGGGAATGTTACCAAATTGTTCACAAAGATCTGAAGAATGGTTGTGCTACCTAAAAATTTTGATTTTTCAACTCTATAATTTTTTATAGTTCTTTAAATTTATAAAGTTTTATCGACATATACTGCCACTTTCTAATGGTATAGAACTCATAGCAGCTCTATGAATGGTTTTTGACAATACAAGAAATTTGCATAATACAGGCCACCTGAGCATATGTTTAAAAAATATTTTAATAAGTTATATATCTCCTGATACGTTTTTGCTTTGTTATTTATACCCTAGAGATCTTATTTTATGCCTTACTTTCCTCAAATTTGTTATGTAGACTTGATTTTATAATTGAACAAAAGGTTAACCAACAAAAATTTAATTAAACATTTAAAATGGGGATTAAATTAAATTTGTTTTAAAACGGTTCTTTTATTAGCCTTTCAATTGCGAGTGTAGTTTCAAATCTGCATCTACAGTATATGTATTTTCTGTCTTGAAATAAAATAGTTAATGCATTTAAAACTCTATTATTAACCAAATTTAAAATTAGAGAAGAAAACTAGTAATAATTTAATTATTAATTCCTTTGTAGTTGAAATTTTAGTTTAATAAATTTTGGCAAGTAAGCTAGGTTTCGCTAAGTGAATTACCATTACAAATTATAAATTACAAGCTGGAAAATTTCAAATTGGCATTGTTGAAAATTAGAGTAAGAACATTGATTTTCATGTGAGTAACTAAGAGAAAAGAGAATAACAAATAACAACATTACATAAAGATTGTTTTCTACAGGCTACCGAACGGAAGTGTGCCTAAAAAAAATAATCAAGGTTAAGCTAAGATGTGAACTACTCTTCTCTTTGTTTATGTTCACAGCTGATATTTGCATTATTTGCAATACATCAACCTTCTGATAGAAAATCTCAATACATTCATCGCAGCATTACGAAGAGGTAATTTAACAAAGATCAGAAAAGTTTGCTTGGGTAGGGACACTCAAATCATTGTAGGTTATAGTGAAATATAACAATTTTACGACATGTGGTAGTTTTAGAAAGGCATTTTAATTAATAGAATCCAATGTATTTTCCCCTAGATGAATATATTAGTTTTATTTTAAAAGTGCTGGGACAAGAAGACTGTTTAAACAGCTGGTACCTGTAATGGTTTGCAATAGTGGAAAGTCGATCTGTCTGTGCAAACATTATTATTTTCGTAGTGCTGCGCAGAAGGTTTTTTTTACTTGTACCAGCTGATGAACGACAACATTCAGTTCAGTTACAACTCGAGACACATCTGACACAACACAAGAGAAAGAAGTTTATAGTAGGTTATAGTAACATCAAGTCGAAAACATTTAATATTATCATTACTTTAAAAATTAGCAATGTGTTTTCTGACTATTTAATTTTTACATTTATTATTGTTGTCTTGTGAGTTGCATATAAACATTTAATATTGATTTTTATCTGGATTGTATGTGTTGCCATTGTTCTTTTTAATGTAAGTAGATTAGATAGGCCTAACAATTTTGTAAAAAAATACTTTGTTTAGATTTTAACTCTGAAAAAAAATCAAAAAAAAAAAAACAATATGGAAGAACTATTTTGATTCGAGGGATTAAATGAATTATTTTCATTTCTTTATATCTAGTCTTGTGAATTTGAAAAGTGATTATAATAAGGAAGGAATGAAATTTATTTAACAAAATCTACTTACTATCTGATGAATTCATAAGCCAAGTCTCAGTACCCTAGTCTAATAAATGCCTAACCATTGTTTAACCAAGGTTAATTTACAAATTAATGTTTGCCTTTATATTGCTTTATTCAAACTTTGTTTGTGTCTTAAGGTGAGTATATTTGGCCTAGGTTAACTTTATTGTTAAAAATGTTTTTGAAATTAGGTGTAACATGTATTAGCCTAATGGTTTGTAAGGGATTTTTAGGATGTCTTAAAAGTATAATTTTACAAAGTTGCTTTATTGAACTCCCTAGGTCGCATTCTCTAAAAACCCTCCTGATATAATTTATACCCATATTTTCATGATTAGAACTGAATTCTACTTGTTACTCATTGGAGTTCATTTCTGATCTATTAGATCTAAATACACCATTATTTAATGTTACTTTTAGGAATCTGTGATAAGTTAAGTTAGGCTTATATTTAGAATCCATCATATTTAGTCTAACATGGTTATCTATACTGACTATATTGGCTGTTTTTTGATTTAGGCATTAAATTGACTGTTTACTTACATTTATGCAAGCATAGTTGCAGCTAAAGTTGAAATGTTATAGAATCTTTGGTTTGTTGTGACATTAGTTCAAAAGGGTAATTGTTACTGTAACTGCAACCGGTCTTTTTGGCGATTTTTTAAAATCATGTTCTACATACCTTATTTATTAATAATAAAACAAGTTTTCAATGTGGAGCTAAATTTTTCATGGAAAATAAAATTTCAAATTTTCTACCTTAAAGTCCATTATGTGGATTACACATTAAAATAGGTTTGTATAGGATATTTTATGTTACAGTGGCTATATATACATTACCTAACCTACATGTAAATTAAAAAAAATAAAAAATATATATATACGTTCCCTATAAGCGGTCACCTATCTACGTACTAACCTAGCTACGTACCGAGCTCAATGTTGCTTGACTTTGGTGATCTATAAATACATTGATTTCTGTAATTTTGAAATCATGATTTTTCTGTAAAAAAGTTATCTCTGTGTTGAAAACTTATTTTATTATATTTCTTAATAAATTAAACTTATTATTAATAAATAAGGAATCTAGAACATGATTTAAAATAATCGCCAAAAAACCCGGTTGTAGTTACGTACAATAAACAAGTACCGTTCAAAATATATCTAACAGATAGGTGGGCCTATCCTAGATTGTTTATTAAATGAGAAAATTAAAGATATTTGTAGATTTTTCTGTAAAAGGGGTAATTGAAATGTAGATTATAATATTTGCTGAATATATCAAACTACAGGAGATTTTGTAGTTAGACTCATCATACAGCTAGCCCAACGTAGCTGTGCTTATGGCTTGATTGAAAGGGCGGGACGGTGGGTACTTTTCTAAAAAGATCGGCAACTGTATCATCTGTATCTGGAATAACGGCTAGTGGTTCCAACACGAAATGAGTCAGGGAGAATGAATGTAATTTTTATCATTGTTTAAGCGTATCTACCAACCAATCTAATCAAAATATTCAACTGTTTTTCCGACTAAAAGTTTCCTTTTTAGCTGATTTTAAATAATGGGAGTTAAAAAATCAAGTACCCTACCTATATTAATTTAAAAAAAAAGAGTTTTTACCAAATAAAAGGTGGAAAAAAAAAAAAAAAATGCCTACATAGAAGGAAACTGAACTAAAATTACAAAAATTTAACTTCATTAAGTGGAATTTTTTTTGAACAAAATAATTAGTCGAAAACCAAGTAGTTTTACTTTACACACACACAAGCTTACGGTGGCAAGGTTCTAAATATCAATTGTACAATTATTTAATTTTTTTTTTCACTAACACTCAACCAGGCAAATACAGATAATGTTGTAAGGATGGCTAGTAGAGTGGGTGCTGCGCTCACAGCTACTTTGTGTTTGCTTTAACAGTACATGCTCGATTTAACTGTTTATTAATAGAAAGAAAAACATAATTATGATGGTGTTCAATAGGTATAAATGTTAAAAAAATTATGTTTCATACATACTTAATAACTGCGACCGACAAACATGGAGAGAAATTTTACATCCAAAACAAAGTATAAACTTATGGCAAAGGAAAATAAAAGGCGACAGTTTGATTCTTACATTATGTTTTTTAAAAAAATATTTAAACTTTAAATATATACGGTATATAAAGTTTCTAATTTTCTAAAAAAGATGATATCAAAATTAGCATATCCACTTGCAATCACAGACATAGTGTGTATATTTAATATATTTATTGTTAGGAAACTGTGCATACAAACAGAATTACAAAGTTTATATAGGTTACCATATTTTTCAACTTCTATAATGAGACAATGATTTTAAATTCACTTCTTAGCTTCTAAACTCTGTGACTTCCTATTAGTTTAAATAAATATAAACAATGGTCAAATGCTAGATTCGCTGATTATGGTACCTTATAGAATTTGGTAAACTAATTAAATTTTATTACTAAAGTTTCGTTAGGTTAAATTAAAATATATATACAATAATACCTTCATTTTTCTATCAAGTTTGTTAAATCAAGTTAGTCTTAAATTACCATGAGTAGTGTACACGACTGAAGTCCATGCTTTTTATATATGAACAAAGAAACAAAGTAGGGTAAATAGATAGTTCGTTTAGTCAAAATTGACAACTAACTTATACCTTAACTGGTATAGGGTACAGGGCCGGATTTAAGCATAGGCGACATAGGCGCGCGCCTAGGGGCCCGCACCACAAAGGGGCCCGCACCACAAAAAAAAAAAAAAAAATTCACCACAAAAAAAATACAAAATAATTTCACGGGTCATGTTTTATTATCGTAGATAGTACGTTGTACGTACATACTTGATACAAGACTATGATTGTGTATGTACAGGAAACAGGGCTAGTGTATTTGTGAATGTAATGAATGATGGTGACATTGGGACTGGCAGCAGAACAGCAGGTTTGCGTGCGTTTGAGTGCGAGCAAGGGTTCATGTTGATACTTGACTGTGACTCATCCCCCTCGCCCATCCCCACTACTGGTGCTCGACAACAACACGATGGTCATGTCGAGCTGATGCTACCAAAGCTCTTTTGCGAGGATACCAAGAAATAAAGCAGGCACTGGTAAAAATTGCAGAAGACAAGGAGGATTCAGGGAAATCAAGAGTGGCTGCTCTGGGTTTAGTCCGAAAAATGAACAAGTTGGAGACAGGGCTGTATGCCGTTTTTTGGGACGATATTTTGGGTCAAGTAAACAAAACTAGCGAATTTTTACAAAACCCTAGAATCGACGTGAACACAGCCGCATCACTGTTGAAATCTTTGAGAAGCCTGATTCAAGGTAAACGGGAAAGTTTCGAGGAGTATGAGCAGAAAGCTATCAAATTAACTGACTGTCTAGAATATAAAGTTGAATCAAAACGTAAACTGAAAACAAATGTACGTTTAGCTCCTCTTGACTCTGTACAAGCTCCGGAAGTTGACCTAACGCCATCTGTTACATTTCGGACCCTAAGCTTCATTACAGTCATAGATGAACTTGAAGGTGCATTGACAAAGAGGCTTCAAGCATACGAACTTATCGATACGAGGTTTGGGTTCCTTAACAAATTGGACATGCTCTCTAATGAAGAGATGCTAGCAGCAAGCAAAACGTTAGTAGACAGCTACAACGAAGATCTAGACGAAGAATTGGGCAACGAAGTTTTACAATTCAAGAATATTTCCAACCGGTTTAAAAATGAATATAAGAAAAGTAAAAAGCACATTAGTAAAGAAAGGTGGCTGTATCAACTTATGTTGGAAAACAAAGTAAAAGATTGCTTTCCTAATGTAGAAGTGGCGTTAAGAATGTACCTTTCCTTGATGATGACTAATTGCTCTGCAGAAAGATCATTCTCTAAGCTGAAGCTGATCAAGAACAGACTCCGGACCTCTATGTCAGAAGACAGGCTAAACTTTTTGACCTTGCTTAGTATAGAACACGACGTTCTGAGACAAGTCAACCATGAGCACATCATAAACGCCTTCGTTACAGAGAAGCTTAGACGGAAACCAATCAGCAAGAGTGACTGAAGTGAACATGATTCGCAGTACATTTAATATTTAAAAAAAGATTTATTCATAAGTACTTAATATTGACTTGTACTTTTCTTGTAGACTTACCAACGTACATTAAAGTGTTAAAATTATGTTTACTTTTGTGGCTTATCTTTACCTAAAATAACCTGAGTTATAAATTAACGATATTAAAGTTTTCTAATGTCTTACATTTTCTCATCCAAATGGGTACAAAAATTATTTTATAACTGACGAAGCATTAATATTTTCAGGCCAGACAATGCAGAATATTTGGCGCAAATTCCTATAAAAATCAAAATTTTCACCTAATTTTTCAAATTATTCCATACTCCCCAAACCCCCCGATACTCCACGAGCCAAGGGCCCGCACCACAGGTGGAGCCTAGGGGCCTGTATTTTCTAAATCCGGCCCTGATAGGGTAGAACAGTTTTCAATGAATTTGGAAACATTACAAATTCTATATATACATACTACACACAGTAGAAGAACTGATCGAAAAAAGACTTTGACTACTGTATACAATTTTAGGATGTAAAGTGCACTGTGCAGTTAACTTAATATTTATTAATATTGGTTAAATTCCAATCCGAGGATATCTTATGATGTTCATTCCCAAAATCCCAAAAATTTAATATTTGGACTGAAATTTTTGGTGATTGTCTTGTTGAATCTTCTTTCATACTGGCTTATGTCTTACTTTAACTGAAGAAGTATTTTTAAAGTTGTTACATGTTAAATGATAACTACATTGATCTAAGACTAATTTTATTGTCAATATTGAGAAAAATAGCATTACCAGTTGGAATTCAACAGAAAGTAGCTCCTCTGCACTAAACTTTTGACTTTTTCTACAGCATCTTGATAAAAGATTTTCATGTCAGTGGATTAGACGGAGAGATTTTATACAATTGCCCGCATGAGCACCAAATGTACCCCTGCTTGGTTTCATTTTCTGAGGTCACTTAAAAAGTAAAATTTACTCAACCTGTAGGCCTACTGTATCACTTCAATAAGTTTTCTCCAGTGTAATGTTAACAAATGCAGTCAAAACAAACCTGAAAGACATCTACACTTTCACCAAAATTTTTACTATTGCGAGGATGCTGGATGTCATCATTTTGAACTTTTAATAAATTGAAATGCAAGTAACTAGTGTAATAAATTTATTACATTTGGAAAACGATTTCTCTGAAACTATTGGTCTAAATATGTAAAGTGAAACAATGTTGAAAGGAGATTTAACATGATGTACTGCTCAACTGTATCACCATTTAAAGTTATAAATAAAACAATATAATTTATATGTATTTTCGTACATTATCTCTTTTTATTATTTATTGATTGTTTGTATTGTTAAATATTTATTACCTTTTATATTATTTTATGATTTATTTGTTAAATTGTCGTTATTCATTCAGTTTGTTTGGATTGTTAAATGATATCAACAATAATGTAACAATTTCTTTTGATGTTTTACTTGCCACCATCAAAACCTTGTCGTACATTAATAAAACCTTACCACCATAAGCTTATGTGTGTGTAAAGTAGAACTACTTGGTTTTCGACTAATTATTATGTTAAAAAAAAATTCCATTTAATGAAGTTAAACCTTTGTAATTTTAGTTCAAAGTTTCCTTCTATGTATTATTTTTCCGCCTTTTATTTGGTAAAAACATCAAAAAAAATTAATATACTTGATTTTTTAACTCCCATTATTTAAAATCAGCTAAAAAGGGAACTTTTAGTCGGAAAAAAAACAGTTGAATATTTTGATTAGATTGGTTGGTTAAAGGGCATTTAGTGGACAGAATAAATAAAGAACAATTAATTAATCAAATAATTGTGTTTTGTTTTAAAGTTTTCAGTGATTGTGGTTAGGGGTAAATTCAAATCATTATTGTAAATTTCACCACAGTGCTTAACAAGATTGTATCATAATACTTATTGTTATTATAGCCTAACTTAAGTATTGAATTTTTAATCAATTATATTTGCTTGAGATGTAATTAGCATTCGGTTGATTGTTGCCATTGTATTTTATTGGCTTGAATAATTTTTTAAAGTAAAGAAAAAATAATTCTATAGAAGGTAAATTTAATTAGAATTTTTTTTGTTATGTAATAAAAGCAACCCAAGAAAAACAAGATTTTTTAAATATTTTTAAAAAAATTTACAAAATGTTACAACTGAGCTTATCTCATCTAGCAACTTCCTATCTGACTAATTCACTGTTTGATGGGTAACAGCCCAGTGGTTGTTCCCATATAAAGATTACTGAACTACATCAGATCCGCTGGTTTGGTTCTCTTAAGCCAACGAAGTGGACTGGGTTCATCCACCATCCTTCGTATTTCGGTGTACGGATGTCCCTGGAGTCGCTGCTGGTGTCTTTCTGCGTGATTTTTTATTACTTCTTCAACCGTTTTGATCTTCAAGTCTCTGTGTATATCCGAGTTCCTGATGTACCAGAGTGCATTCACTATACCTCTGAGCAGTTTGTTTTGAAAAATCTGAATTATATTTCTGTTAGTGGGCTTGGTACATCCCCATAGCTGGATGCCATATTCCCATATTGGCTTTAAGATTAGTTTATATAGGAGCACTTTATTGTAAGTGCTCAGCCCTGCACGTCTTCCAAATAGCCAGTGCATTTTTCTATATCTAATGTTTAGCTCGTCCTTCTTTATTTTAACATGCTCCTTCCAGCGCAATTTAGCATCTAGCGTAAGTCCCAGGTACTTAGCAGTATTGCTATAAGGGACAATTTCTTTATTTATTTCTACTGGGAGATGTTGATATTTCAGATTAGTGAAGTTGATGTGTACTGACTTAGTTTCATTTAGCTTGACCCTCCACTTTTTAGTCCAGTGATTTACTTCATTCAGAGCTCTCTGCAAGATGCTAGTTGACTCTGCTATAGAATTTCCCACTGCCACCATTGCTGTATCATCAGCAAATGTTGCAATGTCCACTCCCTCCGACTTGGGTATGTCTCTAGTGTAGAGCAGGTAAAGTACTGGGCCAAGTAAGCTGCCTTGCGGGACACCAGCTCTAATTGGTTTTAATTCAGAGTACTCTCCCTCATATTTTACCCTGAAATATCGCTCAGTGATATATGATCTTGGGATTTTATAGAATTGTTTTGGGAGGTCTCTTCGCATTTTATACTGTAGCCCATGATGCCAAACTGTCAAATGCCTGAGATACGTCCAGGAAAATGCTAGAACATATATTTTTTTTCTCAAGTGCGTCTTCTATTATGTTCGTGATTCTGTGAACCTGCTGGATGGTGGAGTGTTTCTCACGGAAACCAAACTGGTGAGATGGTACCAAGCTTCTTTCTTCTATTATTATCTTCAGGCGTTTAAGTAAAAGTCTCTCAAATAGTTTTGAAGCCATCGGTAAGAGAGATATTGGCCTATAGGATGACTTTTCATATGGAGGTTTGCCAGGTTTGGGAATCATAATCACTTCAGCAACCTTCCACTGTCTTGGAACACACTCCAATCTGAAGCATGCATTTATTATGCAAAGCAGTTTTTTGAGTCCTTTTTCAGGGAGTTCCTTTAGCACCTGTCCTGTGATGAGCTCGTAGCCAGGTGCTTTGTTAGGATTAATGTTGTTCTTAATTTCAGTTTTCAGTTCTTGCAGCGTTACCGATTTAATTTTCATTTCATCAAGTTTCTCATCAGCCTTCAGATCTTCCTCAGCTGTTTGCCTAGGTAGCGGTTGAAAAGTATTTGCAAGGTGTTGCGCAAAAAGATCTGCTTTATCTTTGGGGCTTCTGGTCCAAGTCTGTGTTCCTGATTGGTGGGTTTTGAGCTTTGGGCCTCTTAAGTCCTTTTGTGGCTCTCCAAAGGGAGTACTCTGTATCCTTTTAAGCAGTCAGGTCTTGTAGGAATGTAGGTATAGTCTCATTTTTCACTTTTTTTTATAAGGTCTTTGAGCTCGTTGGTAAGCAAATTAAAGAGAGTTTTGTCTTCAGGGGCTCTAGTGTCTTGCCAGGAATTTCGTGCTCTACGTTTTCTCAGAACCAGCTCTCTAACCTCCTTCGGATAGTACTTGGGGTGTTTGCTATTTTCAGATAGGTCAGGGGTACTGCTCCAAGCCGCCTGCTGTATCTTTTGTACGAAGAGCTCTAGCTCTTCCTCAAGCTGGTTCTGTGTTTTCATTGCAGCTGATAGGTCGACATTTTTTTCTACTAGCCTCCGAAACAGTTCCCAGTCAGTTTTGTTGTTGACCAATCTCAGTAATTTATCTTTGAGATGCATTTCAATTATTACATGTACCTAGTCCATCTGATAATTGGATTTCTACTTTTTCACTTAAACGTAGTCTAGAAAAGTTATATAATCTGTCAACATATCAATGTCAAGTTTTTTTGCAGATATATCCTTTTTGAGTTCCCCTGGGTCGAAGAAAGTGGTTTTTGAAATTACGTTTTTCTGTCATTTCCACACCCCAAACTCGAGAACCAATTTTAATTAAATTTTATAAGTGGGCAAATTTTGGCTAGGCCTATATCTCACAGTTTTTTAATAACTCAAAATTTAGGGTAGGTTCCATAAAAAAAAATATAAATAAATAAAAAAAAATTCTATTTAAAAAAAAACAGTAATTTGATATACATTTGCTCAAATGTAACCTATAACCTGTTGAGGAGTATGATGGACATCTTACTTGTTGGTCCTTACAAGAATATGGTACAACTCCTTTACGGACCGTAAGGAGTATGATTATTTTTTTCTTAAATGACTAAAAATTATATAATACAAAATCACAAAATAACATTGTTTGAACTCATTTTACAAGTTTTACTTTAGTGAAATTAAAGAAATTAACATATTCAGTTATTAAATAATACACTCTTTACTCTTAAATTAGACAGATACAGATTATAAAACACATTTATTTTAAAAC
Organism: Aphrophora alni; assembly: GCA_963513935.1. Taxonomy (NCBI): domain Eukaryota; kingdom Metazoa; phylum Arthropoda; class Insecta; order Hemiptera; family Aphrophoridae; genus Aphrophora; species Aphrophora alni. The sequence continues at coordinate 117,313,368 of OY740767.1, read as the reverse complement.
TTTGAATGGTAAACAACATTTTTAGTAAGTAATATAACAGCTAGTCTAGATTAAAATTTCTCAATTGTATAATATTCCTCAAAACAAGGATACATGTGCAGGCCAACTTTACATTTTGATCGTTCATGCAGTGTCTTTTCTCTTCGGCTCCCTTTTCGAAGTGTGTACACATACTTTTTTTTACACTATCTCTCATTGGAAATGGCCACAAATTGGCATCCTGATAGATGAAGTGCACTTTTTGCCCCTCCCACTGGACATTCAACAGCAGACATTTCTTTTTTGCCATCGTCAGAGAGTTAAGTAACTGCCGTATCAAATTCATTCTCAAATCCACTAAGTGTATTTTTACATTTAGATTAGTTAGCTTGGCTTTATGTATGATCAAGTAATAGGCATTGAAAATGATAATGTCTTAAAGATGCATAAAAATTTGGAATACCACTTTACAGTTTTTCTTGTACAATCGTTGTACGAAACCATCATGTCACTTAGGTCTGTTAGCAGTTAGAAGCCAACACATTTCAGCGCTAATTTCAAATAGTTTCCCTATTAGATGTAGGAATATAGAACAGCACAATACAACACATTTTTTACATTTATAATCACAACAATATTTTGGATGTACAGGTATGTCTATTCTCTAAAGGGAACAGATGTCTTCAAATATTCTACTCTTTTGGTATCAAAATTACTTACTCCTTAACAGGTTAAGGACCTAAACGAAACATATGGGTTGCCATCTCTCCAAAAATCCATTTTCATGAGGTATTTGTAAAAAATCAACAAATTTGCCATGGGACAGTTGTAAAAGGCGATTTATACAAAGCCATGGGTTCTACCAATTTTGTTCATATTTAAATGATATATGAAGATTAATGACCCAAATATGTGTGCAAAATTGCAATTACATAATTGACAAAATTCTGGAATAATTAGTTCACAAAAATCATCATTGAAATATGATCGCCATAATTGAAAACTTGCTTTTTATCCAATAAAATTTGTATTGAATAGAACCAAAGCAAGTTTAGGCCCTGTTTAAATATAGAATGGTGCAAAAGTCACTTGCCACTGCTTTAAACAAATACTGAATTTATTGAATTTATTACAGACAATATTTACAATGTTTTTTTGTTTCAAACTGTCACCATTCTTCATTAATGCATCTTTCAAGTCCTCTGGGAACACTGTTACATACTCTATGGTATAGTTCGTTATCACTGTTCAAATCATGGAATGCGTCCCATATGTAGTCTTTCAATTCGTCGATCGTCTGTGGCTTTTTAGAATGAACAAAAGTTCTTTAGACACCCGATACGAAAAATCCATTGGTGTAGTATCTGGTGAACGTGGAGGGTAGTTAATATCTGCCGTTGACCAATCGCTCTTTTTTCAAAAGTTTCATTCAAATAATCACGGACTGCAGTGGTCATAATGTGGTGAAACTGTCCAGCACACACCATGATTCTTGGTACCACGTAATTTTAAACCATATCTAAATATTTATCTCCTGTCACTGTTACTTCAAAAAAGTATGGTCCAAGCACGCCAAATGATGATATTGCTCCCAAATACTCACACCGGGTTGATTGATTGAGTTGTTGCTCAAACAAAAGATTTTGATTTTCAGTATACCAGTAAGTACAGTTATTTTTGTTAACTTGTCAGCTTAACTGAAAATTGGCCTCATCAGATCACATAATTTTATTGAATAACCGAGGATCATGTTTGTGTTGGTTAATCATCAATTCACAAAACTAAAGACATCGATCTGGATCATCTTCAAGTAACCCTGTACTAAACGTGGAATGTAAACATTAAATTTAAATATGTGTAACATTCTTTGCTCAGACTTTTGTGTTACCTCCAGCTCAGGGGGCTAATCGTCTGGTTGATTTTTGTGGACTTTAAGTGACATCTAAACATACGATGTAATAATTATAAAATATGCGCTTGTTGTACTTGAAGAGTTCTTATTTTTATAAAAAAAATTGAAAGTAAATTTTTATTATTATTATTTTATAAAATTATGCCAAGCTTTTTATGGGCGCCAGGTAGCGTTAGCTTACCAATTTTGAAAAAAAAAAAAGAAAAAAAGAAGTTAATTGTTATTATTAAAATCTCTCAGGGTCGCAAATCCTTTTGAAAGTGTACTTACAGTGGTTCTCTGTGAAATAAAGAAAATCTTATTTTGTTGTGCTGAAAGTGAACATAATTTATTAAATTAAGATTATACATTTATACAAGGTTATACATACATATTCATAAAGCATATCTTACTATTATTTGAAATCTCAGTGTCCTTTGACTTTAAATTCTGCCTTAGAGGCTTAAATCCTTTTTTTATAATTCTAAAATTAATAGTTGCAACTTGAAAGAAAACTACTTTTTATGGTGAGCTTTAAAACTCTCATGTAGCAAAGATGATTATTATTATTATTATTAACATGAAATTAAGTTCTTTAAATGACTAATTATTAAACAAAGATTATACATTTGAATAAATTTAGAAAGTTCATATAAAAAGTTCTTTTTCTTTTACAAAATTATTTTATTTTAAAATGTCTCTGATTTTTTGTTACCGCATAACCGATCCTGCAGATTGGAAACCTCCACGTGCCAAGTTCCTTTCATTCTGTGTTGCAAAGACCTTGCAGACTCAATCTATACACCTGACGATTAATTATCCTTTTAAATTCATGGTATTGTACAAAGATTATCATCACTTTAACAATAGTTATTGTCCAACACGCAAACTAAGTCTTACCACGTCAAACTGTCTCTAAACTCACTGAATCTTCACTATTAATGTTCTGAAGCTTCTTTTATTTAAAAACATCTCTCTCTGAACTAAATGTCACCATAGGACCTTAACTACTTTTTCTACATTTTGAGAAAGTTTCTCTTCACTGAAAACATGTCCTACCACCTCAGACCCCTCTCTAAGACTGACTAACCGCATGGGTATTTTTCACTTCCTTTTACCGTTACCTCCCTTTTCTTGCAACGTATGCGAGAATTATTCTCACATAGCAACACAGACTCTGTTCAAAATATTCGCCTGACGACAAGCTTTGTCTATTATTTTTTACAACACAAACACCACCTAAATTTTTATTACAAATTAGAATTAATATTTTATACATAACATTATTATTTTGGAAACCTATATTTAATTTTTATTACCCTAGTTTTAATAATCTATATATTTGAGTCATCTTTTTGACTTCTAAAACCCCCTCCCTTATTCAACTTTAACGTTTCCCGGGTTACTTTAAATATTCAAATCTCAATATAACCATTTTTTGGTTATCTAGGTTAAAATTACCATTTTTGGTATTACAACGAGCAATTTATTTTTTTCTGTTGTAACTGTTATTGGGCAGCCAGATCTTGGTACATCCATAAGAGATCCATGTTGTTCAAATTTATTTCGTATGGCATACACTGTTTGTCAAGAGAGTGGTTTTGAATTAAAATGTCTATCCCATTCATTAATAACTGCAGTAGTACCACTTATAAAAAAAGTTTTTGAAGGGAAAATCCTTTCTTCTTTCATTAACATTGTTACAACTGTTTAACATAAAAACCAATTAGGATTAGTTTAACATTAAAACAGCTTTAAGCACGTTTTACACATCACACTTTCACCAGCTGACTTGACCGATAGTTGTAATTTTGTAATACCAACATCAAAAACGGGCTGAAACTATTGTACTGCCTTGCTGTCAATTTGTTTTTATAGAATATCTTTTTACTGACTGTCAACTAACTTTTGCACTATCCTGAATTTCACTATTTTTTCAAAGTTGATGCCTATGGTTCATTTTTACTCTTCACTGATAACTCGCAACTTTCAATTGATATTTGGGTGACAAATAATTATCTTTTGATTGTGTTGAAGGGTGAGTGAGTAAATATGTTTAATGTTTCTACACTGTTTATTTAATATTAAAACTAATTTGATTTATATACCAAATTTGAGGAGAATCGGACACTCACTCACACATAGATGAACTTAAATACCTAAATATGTATATAAAAATGGTTCCAAATTGCTCAATGGTTATAATAAGAGGACATTTTATGTTCCATGAGAGAGGTCACAATAGCCTATTTAGAATAAATAGCTTATTTTGCATTATCAATTATAAAATTTAATATCAGAGTGAACTATGAAGATTGATGATCTAAATCCATCTACAAAATTACAAGTCAAAAATGATTTTTTATTGATAACACAATTTTGAATAATTTCAGAAATTTGCCAACCAAACGTGAAATACTCCCATGTGAACAGTATATTTATAATATAAATATGTTATTTTACATTTGTATTTAATTACTTAAATACCATACATTTATTTAGTAATTAATACATTGGGGCTTATATAGCAGGAAATTTGATGAGTGTTTATTTCGTACAGTTAAAAGTGTTTAAACAAACATTTGCATATTTAGAAACACAGTGTTTTTAGCTAAGCAACATTAATTTATTCCATCTGATAGTTATTTAGAAAACACTATAAATTTAATTATTTGAATCTTTCCGTTAGGAATATGATTTTGTTATTTAAGTGTTAATTCTGTTAAGAGTTAATATCCTAATTACCTGAACTTTTTATACTTAAAATTGGTCTAGGCTATATTTGGCATAATTTTTAATAAAAGTACTTCTTATGATATGGTTTTCTAAAATTAAGGTATAAAAGTTTGTTTTTCCAATTATTTCAATCTATTTACTCTATGAAATGCAGATGATCTAGCAAAGCAAGTTCTTTCGCCTAGTAATGATATAGAGGTGGCTGGATTAGGCCTAGTACATGGAAGTATACTGAAAGTCTTTTTAGCTTATGTGTCTTAAGTAATAAAACCGGGTTCTAAATACAAATTAAAAAAAACTTACTCCATTCTGTTCAGCTGAAGGGATTAGTATAGGGGGGGGGGGATTTTTGCAATCAAGGACCAAATATTCTCTTTAATACATGGTAAGGTTCTTTGGTAATTAAGGTTAATTTGTTTTTATTTAATAGAATTCAACAAATTATATGGAATGCAGTCAGGTGTTGATGGAAAAGTTCCTGTTTTTGTGTTTCCAAATGCTGTTACATTCTACATTGAGGATCAAGCTACACACAAACAAGTGTTAACACTATACAACCCATATGACTGGGCTGTAAGGTTCAAAGGTTAGTGTTTGACAAAAGTTTAGATAATAATGTTCTTAGGATGAGTATTTATTTAACTAAATTAATAGCTTACCAGAAGATCAAATTATAAAAGAATTTATGACAATTTGTTATAATAAGCAATACTTGTGGAAACTTTAACACCAATTGAAAGAAAACACAATTTTTTATAATAAATTTAATACTTTTTTGTATAGTGCAATATATGACAATACACACTACAACAGTTGTATGTATGTGACAACTGAGAACAATGACTGAGTCATTGAAATGTCATCCTGTATTGCACAAATAAAATGTTTACTGTGGAAAATTGTGTTACTTTCATTTAGGTGAATATACGGCAAAATAACTTTCATAATAGTTTAGCAAAAGCTTATCCCTTTAAATTGTAAATTTAAAATTGAAATGGTAAAGCTATGAGAGTGTCTGATAATAGAGGTATTGATAACTTTATCAGTTGCATAAATTTAAATATTTAAATACTCAATTGTTAAAAATTAGCAACCTTGATTGTATAATGAATCATGCTATAACTATAGCATTGTTTGATAGAAATGTACATTTAGACTCGGGTCTACTATAAGAGAGTTTTCAAATTAAGAATCTAATGAGTCATGATATAGAATTTGATGGTATAAAGATATTTGAGTTAGTTGTTGCTAAAAAATAACTTTTACGGGCTTAAATTAGCTATGCTGCTTTCATAAACCGCAAAATATATGTTGGCTTTTATTTATGAAGGTCATTTGGGAAGTATCCTCTATTTGACTATAAATAAAACAGAGTCATTATTACAGAACATTTATTATATACATCTTAAAACAACAGCGTTCCACTATTTTCCTACATAATCACCATTAAATTTTTTGCATTCATCGTATTGGTGGACCAGTTTGAAATCCCTTCTTCATAAAATTTAGCCAGCCTGTCTCTCAGCATCTTGAAATTCTTCTCCATTATCAAAGTGCTGAGACCCAAGCCATTTATTCATGTGCATGAATAGGTGAAAATCACTGCTAGCAAATCTTGGCTATATGGTGGGTTGTGAAAAATATCTTATTTGAATTGATGCAACAGATCTTTTGTTTGCCAAGAGGTGTGAGGGTGAACATTGTAGTGCACAAACAAGAAACCAAAGTCAACAAACCTTGGGGTTTTGGATGCCCTTTGTAGTTTTGTTTGGTTTTCTATCACAGCGTTCATTTTTTAAGAGTATTACGGGCAAACAAACTGTAGCATGACCTTTCCACTAGCAAAGTTGGGCATGTAATGAGGTACAGAACATGTGACTGGAGGAGCGGTGCTGATACCCCCACTACTTCTCGGATTGCACGAAACAAAGGTTACTTTCTGAATAGCCCTCATAATAAAAAAATAAAAATAAAATTAAACCTTTTTTTGGACAGAATTGTATTTATTGTAAGTAATTTACTGGGTTTCCAAAGGTTAAGAAACAAGTATTAGAAAACAGATGATATTTGAGGCTTATTGGAAAAAAAAAGTCGACTAGGGTATAATCAAAGCTAACGGACTGTTTTTGGACTTAGTCTGAATTCTTTTTGTCTTTATGAAATACACCATCTTGATACTCCATTTAAAAAATGTAAAGATGAAGAGAGTCATGTGATATAAAAGTTAATAATAAAACCAATAGTATTCAATATTTCTTCTTAAATATTAGTATTACACTGGTTTAATGCTTTGGAGACTATTTAAAATACTATTAACCAGCTAGAAAGACTGAGGTCAGCTAATATTTAATTAATACTTTGCAACTTCAGAACGGCATGAGATATCCTAAACATTTTTTAAAATATTTAGTTTTACAAATAAAGTGTTTTGTAAGAATATAGCAGTAAAGAACTGTATCCCTATAACATACAAATAATTCCATGAATAAAAGCAAAGTTTTTGACAAGTTTAAGTTTGGGTCATCCTGTAGTATAGTAAAAAAATATTTGTTATGTAACTGGTCTATATTTTTGTTGTATGTTTACTTGTATAAGTAAAAACAATATTTCAAGATAAAAAAATTGTCTATAAGTTGTGCAAGTTTTATTATCAGAACGGAAAATTAATATTTTTCTGAATATCGAACTAAGGTTTGCTATTTGGTACATATATACAACAATAGATATTTAATTTATAAAATTTTTACTAATGTAAATACGTTTTTTAAAATACATTTTGACTCATAATTTGACAGTTTTTCTTCAAATTCTAGATCAAAATCATCATCTAAGTCATTTCTAAGTAGTCTATCAACTTCATTGGGTCTTAAATACTCATCATCAACAATTTATCTATTCATTTTAGAACAAAGACATATACACACATACACACCTACATACTAGAAACTACAGAAAAATTATTTAACATAAAAATAAACACACAATAAACAAATTGTACATTTTGAAAACTCAATATCAACTGATTCTCGCCTACTAGATTAATTGTAACAGCTTTTGACAATTGCTGAAAACTAGCTCTTGACAAAACATATGCGATATTTTGTGTTGTAAATATTTTGTTTACACTAATAATTCTGTATTTATTTATAAATGTAAACATTTCTTTTGAAAAGAAAAAAAATTAATACAACAAAAAACTATTTTTTAAACTTTGGGTAATTTAGCAGTTCACCTTTCTTCTTGAAATAGTGACTTCCGATATATCCTTTTCTTCTACAAGTTAACATATACAAAAACTTAAACATAGATTTACCATAACTTCTTTTTTTTATCCTATGGATGATTATTTTATGTAAAAATGTGTTGACAAAAATTTACACGTTATATAATTATTGTACTTGTAGCTTTCTTTTGATGAATAATAAATTAGAATAGGTCGATAGCAAATTAAAAATTACCATTAAAAAGCCTAAGTAATTTAGAATTGATTACAAATTTTCCTGGTCCTTTACAATAGTAAAGAAATATACAATTCCAAGATAAATTTTTTTCCTATTTAATTTGTATAGATTCTATATTTTTGAAGTTAGTTAATACTAAATTAACTTCTACTTTTTCATATATACGTAGTATAGAGAAAGTTATGTGATGAGTCAAAAACCAGTGTCAAGTGTTTTATGAAAATATTTGTTTAGGGGTTCTTAGTGTCTAAAAAAAGTTTTGGAAATTATGTCCATCTTACCTACCATAAAACACAAAATTTAGATTTTTTTTTTCAAAATTAGCTCTATCGATTTTGATCAAATTTTTTATTATGTATTCCCAGAATACCAAAACAAAAAAAATTTGACATTATGAGAGTTATCGGTAAAAATCAACAAATCAGCCAATAAGCCGATATAAAAGACATATTTTCTCAAAATCTATCAATTTCATTAAGTTTTTGTGAAATCTGTGGCGATTAATGAACAATATAAATGAAAAATTAACACACGCGAACACAAGAATGCACGCACACACTCACTCACTCACTCACTCACTCACTCACTCACTCACTCACTCACTCACTCACTCACTCACTCTCTCACTCACTCACTCACTCACTCACTCATTCATTCACTCACTCACTTTGACCGCCGTAATTAACACTAGATTTCATCTTATAATATTTTTGCCTAAGATAAGTTTATGACACAAGTGAAGGAAGTTTATACAATTTTTAAATACGCAACTTGTTTAAAATAATTACCAAATCTAAGACGATGTCTATGGTTGATTTTCATTTTTATACAGACAACCAACAAAGTGAAATTTTTGGCAAATGAAGAGTTTGGTTTGGTTAATATTTTGATTGTGAATCGGTGATTGAAGACTTAATAATTTTTGTTTTGTTTAGTTCTATGTACTGCACCTAAGAAATATACAGTTGTAGATCCAGAAGGAACCATCAAACCTCAGTGTTGCATTGATATTGTCATTCGTCATAATGTGGTCACACCCAGTAATTGCCAAGTTACAGATAAGTTTAGGATACAGATGTTTGATCATATTACCAAACAGGTAATAGCTTATTTTGCTAAAGTTGTAATACATTTTTATCTGTACTCTAATAGCATTAAAAAAGGTTGACCTTATTTCTAGTCATATTTTTCAAAGTAACTGAATAAAAATAATAATTTGTTTTGTAAAAATATCAGAAGCATTTCAAGTTTGTAAATCCTACTTTAAAAGTTTCAATATTAATTTTGTTGAATACATCATTGTGATTATGTATCTTCATTTAATCAACTCTGGTATGATTGTAGTGGCAATTTGCTTCTGTAGATAATTCAAAACTGGAACTTTCAAAGAATACACAATGTTTTCATATAAGCTAATGACATCAGGTTGGGTTTCTGTTATGGCATTAACTGTTTATGTTTTTATGGGACTGGTTCTATATATGTATATTGTATATAGTTTTTTGTAATTTCTCATTGAGGCAAGGTATTATTAAATCTGAAATGCTGAGGATGCTGTTCTGTTGAAAAAATTATATTTATGTAGTTTTTTCTATTCAGTGTCTTTAATTTGATGGAAACCAACTGTTGTAACATGTCTAAATCAATCTTACATCTAATTGTTAGTTTTTATGAAGATGAAACAAAACTTTTATGCTCGGTGAATCTCAAAGGTACTCAACAATTTAATTTAGTTGCCGAGACCCCAGATTCTGCTTATTTACTTGGAAATGTTGCCTATTTAGAAAACCATACCAGTTTTAAATAACTTTCCTCATACATTTTATTAAACTTCTTTACAATTTTGATTGTTCAGGTTGATCTTTAGTCTTATTTTGATGCCTCATTTTATATACATGTTAACATATGTGTTTATAAACAACATTTTTAATCATACTCGGGTGGAATACCAAGTTTCAAAGTTTGGTGGACAAAAGAAGTTTTTGGGTTTAATATACAAGACTACTGTAGGCTATTCATAGTTTCATTAAATGTTACTGGGTTTTCTCCGGTTCATTCAAATTTATAGCAATATGTAATACTTTTTAAAGCATGAGAATCTGTTCAATATTTATGAGGGAAAACGTGTTGAACAGTCATTACAGATTTAAAATCCATATAACTTATCTGTGTTTGAGATTGGCAGATGATTGCTAAATACTCATAGATCAAGAACCGAGACTATAACTTCCCATCAGAGATAGCAGTTATATCCCTTTGTCCTGACCTGACTGTTTTTTTTTTTCAGCTAAAACAAAGAAGTTGATTATGGTGGAGCTCATAGTCCCTTGGGACATAAACATACCTGAGCAGCATTTATTTAAGTGCAACAAATATCATGACTTGATCAGCTGTTATATAGGCAGGATTTATTATACATTTTTCTTCTATAGAAATTGTTGCAAGAGGTTTGCCTTCAAAATATGTATATTCAATAGTCAAATAGTTGTGTCTGGGAAGAAACAGGTGTTCTAAATAGGTTGTTAAAGGTGGCAGTGAATGCTTCATATTTCTTGCTCACGATGGAAAGGGAACAACCAGCTACTTAGGAGCTGTGAAAAAACTTATTAACTCTTGTAAAATTCAAGTAGGCTTGCAAATTTGCAGAGATACCACAATCACCAGCTATGCCATCTTTCTTCTTATATGAATTATACTTTATTTTGAATTTTAGTAATCTTTCCGACTCACCAGTGGGATTAATAATACACAGAATCTAATGAACTTCCCAAAGTCACTGTTACCATACAAAACAAAATTTGACATGTTTCTGTGATATTCACAAAAAGTGTCATTCAATTTTCTCACTTACTTTAAAAAAATATGATGTTATGAAATCAGAACAACCTATTTGGAAGATTTTGTATAATAAAATTTGCAATACAGTTAATAAGTAGTCTTTTAAGTATATTTATTTTTCTATGGTGTGAAATATTTTAAATTTGTGTAACCTAAATGTAGTATTGAGAATGGGATGGTAAAAGATTTATATTGAGATTTTTTTTTGAGGTTTTTTGATCTAAAACATGGTTTTGGGAATAATGTCTGTTTGTAGACCTTGCCAATTTCCATATATTTCAAAGTTTACAATTGGTATTGTGGGCATATTTTATCCATACCTTAGGGTGTATTGTTTTATTTGTAGATAACCGAAAACTTTTAAAATAAAACAAAATGTCAATGACAAGTATCACAATTTATCAATTAATTTTTTTCTTCACTGACCAATTTATCAAGTGGTTTGTTGGTCGAATATTAATATTAGGTTAGAATATAATTGAATTGTGCTGTGTGTTCAAAAATACTTTTACAAGAAATTTTCGTTTATGTCCCTCGCTCTACCTGAAAGTTTTAACAGCATTATGGCAGTAAATGTATATATAAGGGCAATTGATGGGCATTTCATAATCAGAATATTCATAATAGAGATACCTTATTAGATATTTTTTAAAGTCACATTGCACACAAGGGACAAGTATTTATGTCAGAATCCATGTCAAATAATCTGGAGTTTCTCCTGTATAATGAAATAATAGTAGATACATATAATTATTGAAATTTGAGATTTTAATCTAAATTCATTTAGTGGGAATTTTAATATTTAAATTATATTTATGTGGTTCATTTTCTAAAATTGTATGACCAAATTTTTTTATTCTTAAATGAAAATAATTGTTTAAACTTTTTTTTTTTATTTTTATTATATTTTTTTTTTACATTTACCATTAAAAGTATACTATTATTTTTTATATCACTGTTTTTCTGTGTTTTTTGCTTTATAACATAAAATTGTTCATAAAGTCTTTTCTACTTTCTCCTATATTGGTAGTAGAGAAAAAATAAGTGATGAGTTAAAAATTGGATCTCAAGTTTTTGTGGTTGTATCCCTTTGAGGTCCTCTAAGTCCAAAAGAGTGATTTCTAGAATGATGTCAATCTGATGTCAGTCGTATGAGCAGTGCTTTACAATGCAAACACAGACTTATTCTAATAAAATTAGTTATGTGAGCTCATTTTGGCCATATCTCAGGATAATTTTTTTATATCAGAATTTGGATGTTGGCTTTTCTTAAAACATCACAAGATGAAGATTTTCTCAAAATCGGCTTTTAACAATTTTGATTAAATTTTGCTCAAGTATAAGCTCTAAGGATCAAAATAAAATCATACTAGTAGCTATCTCTCCAAAACGTTTCAGTTCATAAAAAACCAAAAATTGCCCATAGGGGTGTTATAGAGACATAATTTAATGAATTCTGGTCTCTACCCAATTTCATTCACATTTTAGTGAAATGCTAAGATTAATGACCAAAATCCTTGTGAAAAATTATAAGTTAAAATCAAATGGTTCAGAAAGAATTGAAAAAATAATAATGAACTGAACCGCTGTCATTAAAAGCTTGATTTACGATTTACACTGAGAATATATTTATGGCACAATCGTAACAAGTTTAGTCTTATTTAACTATATATAAATATATTTTTAAATGTTGTCTATGGTTCATTTTCACATTTGTCTGAGATCTAGTGAACTGATATTTTTTGTTGACAAATAGTTTTTGTTGGATTTTATTTTGATTTGGCGATGGGGTGTAAGTTTTTGTAATGTCTTTACATTTTTTTTTCACTGTGCTAGGTGATCGGTAGAAGAGATGTAACTGCAACTTTACTGTCAGGAGAACCTGATAGGTCAACACCTGACAAGGATCTTTTTGAGCAACTAACTCCTAGCAGAAGTTCTAAACTTCCACAACAACAGTATAGCTTAATCCAGCGTGATTCGAGAACAGGTATAGAGTGACATTTGAACTATTTTAAAACTATTAAAATATGAATCTACTTTATTTATGAATAAATACATACATTGTAATACAAAATTAAAGTTTAATTTAACCTTCATTATTGGAAACAGAAATATAATATTTATGAGAATTAAATTTTTATTTGATCTCTAACCCCAATGTTTAAAAATATAGTATTCATAGTGTTGCACATCCGATTTGGTTTTGGTGTACTTTTCTTTAAAATTATTTTGAGTATAGTATTGATTCTTTTGTTTTAGAAAAGGTAGAATTGAAGTATAAGTATTTTCATGTATAATGAAGACTAAATAATAACCTTTAGTATATTTTAAACATAATATTATATCTCTATAAATTAAATAAGTTGCCTTTTTACTTGTTTATATTAATATTGTAGTACAGTTTACTCTCCGGCCGGTCCGGTCCCGGATTTCCCGGAGTCGGAGATAAGTTGGCTGCGGGGCCGATACGAGCGGTGATAAGCCGCACATGCAATCGCTACCGGCCCATGCCGATACCCAACGACACTTGTACACTCTGAAACATTAACTAATACATAATACATAATAAAGTACTGGACTGAAATTAAGAAAAACACAGGGTAGGGCGTGTCAATTACCTCAACCGGGCGGAAACTTATTCTGCCCGTGAATCATTACAAAATACGTCATTCATGCAATGTGGAAGATCGCGTAAAAATTGAAGACGCTAAAGCGGCAAATTGTTATTAAAAAATTTTTACTGTCCAGTCCGGATTTTCCGGAGTCCGAATTTTTGTGATCCGAATTTATGAGAGTCTACTGTACCTTGTTTTGTCGATAATAAGTCTAAATTTCTTGTAGATTGAGTGGTTTTATCATAATACAGATGACTGCTTTAAGGTGAGTACATACTACTTAATGTGACACTTTATACATAATGAATCACACATTCATACATTTAAATAAACAGTTAACGCGAAAAACAGTGTTAATATCAAATATTAAAGTGTAACTCACTTCATTCGTTCATTTCACGTTTGACGTATATATTGTATGAAATTGTATCCTTATTTTTCATATTAAATATTTATTTCATTTTTGTGTGTTTTGGTTTGTGTAATATGTATATACATTAAGTGGTATATGCTCAGCTATATGGTATGTGCTATGTTATAATGAAACAACTGTAGCTGCAAGAAATCTAGACTTGCTATGTCAACAAAATTAGGTATTAGAATATAAATTATTGATCAGGAAGGGTGTAAGGAATCATCCAAATATTCCGCTATTATAGATGGATTCCAATAGGTTGAGAAATTTAGTTTCAAGGGCATAAGGCCAAGCTATTACTTTTCTGTATAGGCTTACAAAGTCAGGTCCCCACAGAGGAGGTTCAAACTAGCTGCATATAATAAGTAGGAGTTGCTATCTCTCACTGTTCTCTGTCAGATACTCACAACACATAAACTATCACCTATACAGTCATTTTCATACATTTCAACTACTTTGGATGATAGTTGTTATTGTCACTAATAATAACAACGAATTTAGTGATGCTCTCTGTTTATGTCATAAAGCTGTAATCCTAGCAGTGGGAGTATTATATGATTCCATTTTTGATTATTTTCAATACTTTTTTAAAAATTAAGAAAAAATAGTAATATTATCCAAAAACCAATTTGTTATATATTATTTTTCTCAAAAAGGTGCATAGATTTTACCTGTGAAATAGAAAAAAAGTTATATGTAAAGGTTTCGGATTAAGTATGTTAGGAATAAACAAATTTGCAAAAAGTAAAAACTTCACAGAAAAGAGTATATAAACATATAACATGTTTTTTTACACGTTTTTGTAAATATACAAAAGTTTTTAAATCTAATTGTGAATAAATGTTCATAAAAGAATAAATAAGTTTATAAAATTTACATGTTGAAAAATCAATGTTGAACAACAGTTTTTCATGTCAATCATACTTTCATCAATATATAACTATTGCCCTGGAACAAAATACTTCTTGAATGAATCATTCAACATGTCAACAAAGTCCCGGATTTTCAACCAAGGGACTGAACCCTGGTTGACACTGCTGTGGACAGTTGTTGGATTATAAATGAAACATTGCCATAATCAGTTGAAAACATTTCAGACTCATCATCATAGGATAAAAAATAATAGCTAAATTCTACTTTCCCAATAATCTACAATATTCTTCCTACTTTTAATCCCCATCTAGATTTAAATAGTCCATAATTTCTTCATCTCTTTTACGGTTACGTCAACTCAATTTGAGATTCTGGAATGTTGACTCACAGTTCCATCCTCTGACCTTTGATATAACAATGCTTGTAGCATTCTTATTAGTCTCAGAGACCATAAGAGTCCACCTTGCATTTGTTATGGAAATTTAAGAATTATGAGCGGATTCGAACTAACAGGAGTATTCCTAAGCCCTACATCAACTGCTGTAAATTTAGTCGATATATGCTGCTTTTGTCCCGGAGGTTTTACCCACGGTGTTTTTGTATGTGACAGTGCTTGTGTTCGTCTTTGTGTTGTTACAGGAGTAGATGTTCTGTGTGATGGTCCTGGAAGACCAAGATCATTTGGTGCAAATGTATATGTTTCTGAAATATTTGCAGTAAGTCCGGATTGAAGGAATTCCTCAATGTCCGAGATGTCCAATTCATCAATTATAGGGACATAATCATCCGAAGAGTACCAGAAAAATCAGCTAAACTGTCTTCAGAATCACTGTCAGGCAGATCTTCTGCTAACAGAACATCTTCAACCAAGTAGGCCATCAAATTCTGATGGCTTATCGAAGGAGAAGTCATAATCCCCCTCCCCCAAATATCTTCTACATCTGACAAATCTGAGTGTAATAGAGTGTCCTCAGATCGTCAGATGCATCCTTCATATTAAAAAAATGAGTTATTGAATGCCAGGACAAAAAATTATAAAATAAATGTAGGTCTAGAACAAAAATTATAAATTTTTAGCAGGATATGCCTGTAACAAATAAACTTGAAAATATTAGAATTCACTCAAAAAAGAAACACTAACTCATATATTATAACTTTTATAAACAAATTATAATAAATAAATCACTCAAAATAACAAAATAAATTCACAATAATAGAAAATAATAGAAATAAATTGAGCAACACACGCTACACTTATAGACAAAATGGCTAGAAAGATAATTTGGACAAGATTTCCGTTTAGGAAGGACGATTTTCTATTATATACTGCCCATGCAATATTAGGCTTATGACATAGTGCTATATACCAACGAATAGATCTAAAATTCATCTTTGAAGTATTATAAAGGTCCATTAGAAATTACTAATCCATTAGAAATCCATATATTACTAATCTATTTTTGACATTTCATAAACGTATCGAAAAGAACACTGGATTGGCTGATCTTGGTTGCAACTTCGTAGAATGGATATATTAAAAAAAAACTATGATAGCTACGATAATTTGGAATAGTAGTGCGGAAGAGGAAGAAAAGTACTATACAATATTGCCAACAACTTGTGGTATTTTAACAAGTGTTAAAATTTACAAAAAAAATATATGAACAAGGAGGTAATATTTATTTGTTTTGTGACGTTTCGTTATGTCTTACTCCCTAGCGGCAAAACACTAAACTTTATCGAATTCTTGGCCTTATACCTTATGTGATAAGATTTTATTATTATTTTTTTTTACATTATTAAGAATGGTTGAAATATTACCTTTACAATGATATATAACACATTTCAATATAATAATATTTACTAGGCTTAAAGTTGAATTGAAAAAAAAATACAATTTTTAGGGTGTAAAAATGTGTTAAAATTCTTGATTTTAAAAAAAAATTAATAGATTAAAGACCCAGTTGGGAAGATTTGGTAAGAACAGATCAAAAGATGAAGAATTGTTCTTTAGAACAGTTTACCTGTAAATTTGTTAGAGAGAATTATGCACTTGTGAAAATTAGACAAAGAATGATATAAATTTTTGTTTCTCAACTACACAATTTTTGTGTTACTTGATAGTGGCAAAATACACAAACTTTACCTATTAATTAAATATTATTTATACTATTTTTCATTGTATGATTATGAATCTATGGAACATTAGCTTTAAAACAGTTTAAAAATAATCGTGGTACGATGAATTTTACTAGGGTAAAGGTTGAATGGGAAAAACTGTTTTTACCTGTTCACACATGTCACTCTTTGGCTCAGTCTGAGCTATATCCCACTTCCAGAGTTAAGGAAGTTTAACCAAACACTTATATGTGAAAAATTTGAAAAAAATATAAAATTCTATGAGCCAAAGCATGCAGAATGTTTGGCCAGGGTAGGAAGGCTTCTTGGATCTACTATATTGGCACAGTATCAGAACCACACCCATGTCAACGGTGTTCAAAAAGTTACATTCTCTTTGTGGTCTTTGTCCTTTTAGTCCCTTATTGGGACTTAACCAGTGGAATGTAGTTTAGAATACAGATAATTATGACATTGCTAATGTTTTGGGCTCATCATTTGTTAATTTTTCATTAACTGCTGCTTACAATGACACCTTTTTATTCTATGAAAGGTCTCAATAAATAGTTCCTTTCACTCTAGGTTCCGATGGGAAAAATGTCCATTAAACACACCATTCTCCTTACAGGAATTGGAGTCTGTTTATGATGTCGGTATGGGATTTCGTTCCAGGCCTTGATAATATAGTTTGTTATATGATTAAACACCTCCCGACTTTGGAGAAGCTGACTCTCCTTAAAATAAACAATCGTATATTTGAGGAACAATGTTTTCCCTCGAAGTTTACTTGTTTGAAGGTTACAGTAATTCCTCTTCTAAATCCAGGTAATGAAAAAACCAAACCAGGAAGTTACCATCCTATTTCTCTCACTAGTGTGCTTTGCAAGCTGGTGAAGAGAATGGTCAATTGGCGCCTTTTTTGGTACCTAGAAAGTAACCGGCTGGTTTTTAATGAATACTGTCGCTTTAGGGAGGGCCAATCATCTAATGATCAGGTTGTTTCATTAGAGTCTGGCATAAAAATTGCATTTTTTTTTGCATAATACACTGGTCATAGTGTTTTTTGACCTGGAAAAGCCCGTAATATAGCTTGGAAAAGGAATTCTGAACACTTTAAATCATTGGGGCAATAATAAATGAATATATAGTAATAAATAAATGGCAATATTCTTGGTTTTATAAAAAACTTCCTTAGTAACCGATATTTCAGAGTTGGTATAATAATAATTTATTTTATTTCTCATGTGCAAGATAACAAATACTCACTATAACAAATACAAAATTCACAATAAAACATACCACAACAATTAAAAATATAATACAATACCCTAAATAGCTTATTTAAAATAAAATAAAATTTAAAAACTGACACAAACAAAATTGCACAAGAGAAATTTAGGAGGTCCTAGGAAAAGCCTATATTGGACCCTCCATCATAATAGAAAATATTTAACAAGCAGAAATTGAAGATATCCTTATACTAAAAACAAATATTCTTAGAAGCAATTGTGATTAGTTATCACACAAATAAAACAACATCAAAAAATTATCATACATAAACTAACTTCACAGTCTGAAGCAACAAAAAGTAAAACAACAGGCTAATAAATGATCATAACTTTGTAAGTCACAGGAGTCACAGCATACTAAAATTCATCTACTATATTGACACACACGTCACAATATACATATGCTAAAACCAATTATCTAATTTATCTATAAATAAAAAACTCTTTAACAGTTTTAAAAACATTTTTAAAGATTTCATTTCCCTGATTTTATGTGTTATCATGTAAAAAAACTTTGGTGCAGCATAGAGATAGAAATGTCTATACACTGTCTTACGAGGTATTGGTATCCTATGATTACATTTAGATCTCAGAATAGGTTTATCATCTATATTTTCAACCTTATTGTTCCTGCTCCTAATACAAAACATTCTTAAAACTTTAAATACATTCAAAGAACAGAGGGGCAAAACATTTGCTTTTTTAAATAACTGAAAGGAATGTTCAGATTTAGATTTTTTAAACATTAATCTTACTATATGCTTTTGTTGGACAATAATAGGCTTTACAGTTTCAAAATAAGTGCCACTCCAACATTCTATGCCATATTGTAACCTGCTCTCAATAAGCGCAAAGTAAATTCTCTCTAGCATCCAAATGGGACATATATTTTCCAGAAAATAAAATTTTCTGATATAAATATTCAATTAGTTTTTTAATTTAGTTATATGTGGTTTCCAGCTCAACCTATTGTCCAATACAATACCAAGATATATCAAAGATTCAGTTTCATAAATATTGATACAACTACAAGTAATACTGTGACTACAATCACAATAACTATATTTTGAAGATAAATTATTTCCAAATTTTCTACCCAAATTAAAATGTATAAAGTTTGTTCTAGCCATGTTTAAATACATATACAGTAGTTCCTATTAAACCAGTATCTCATGAGTTGTATGTCTTCTTCAATTGCTACATCAACCTCTTCAAAAACTTTAAACGAATAGCACAACACTGTATCATCAGCATAGGCTGTAAGGTCACCGACAAACCTTGCATTGCAAAAGACGTTAATATAAATATTGAGAAAAGAAAATCCCCTAAAACAGATCCCTGCGGTACCCCGAAACTAACATTCTTAATATCAGAATCAACACCATTAACTCTTACACACTGTGTTCGGTCAGTTAAATAACTCTGAAACCAACAATTCACCACTCCCCTTACACCATAAGATTCTAACTTTTTAAGGAGTAATAAATGATCCACAGTATCAAAAGCTTTTTGTAAGTCCAAAAACAAACCAACTACATAATAATAATTATTTATTCCATTATATACTCTCGACAGAAAATGTATCAAGGCATCACTCGTTCCTTTGCCTTTTCTAAATCCATATTGCCTTCCACAAATTAACTCAAATTTTTTAAAGAAGGCACTAAGATGTACATACATTAATTTTTCTAAAACTTTTGATAAAGCCGGTAATAAAGAAATAGATCTATAATTTTCACATCACTTCCTATCTCCCTTTTTAAAAATTGGAATTACCACAGCATGTTTCAGTTTACTAGGAAAAACCCCAGTAGAAAAACTTAAATTGAATATGTAAACGAGAGCTGGACTTATTTATTTCAAACTCATAAAAAAATTAGCGATTAAACTCGACAGGGGTTTCCTATAGCAGTACCTTCAGTTTGAACATAAATCTTGTTATTAAACTATTTAGACACTTGCACAAATTTATAAGTAATAAGTATTCACTCACTTCTTTATCACTTAAATTGCTATCAGTTAACCACTTCTTTATCATGTTTATAGTTTCAGCGATTGGAACACTTGGATAAAGAGACACAACATCAAATGAAACTATGTATTCACTAGGGCTCAATTCAATATTTTGCACTATTTTCAAAAACTCAAAAGTATTCTTCATGGCTAACATAGGAGGAGGAGTCAATTCTTGGAGGCATGGCACTAAACATTTTGAAATTAGATGAGTTAGCGAGTTGATTCCTGACATTATAGGCCAAATTTTCTTTCCTTCTTTATGGATTTTAGCCAAAACAATATAACCTCAGTAAAGATTGATTCGAAACCGTGAGTTGTTCAAATTCTAAGAATATTATTCATTAAACTTTTACAATTTTTTAGAGTTTCAATAGCGTTCTTAATAAATTTTGAAATTAGATTTCTGTTACACAGACAGTATAAGGTTCTTCGGTTAGCATTTCTTCGATAATATCTATATATTAAATTTTATCCATAATTACAATTGCATTACTCCGAATGAATTAGGGCTGATACAAAATTCTATACTAAAGTAAAATATAAAATGTATTGTTAGATATAATATTAGTTAAGAATATTATATTAGTTAGATGTTAACTTTATATTATTTAGAATGAAGCGAGGCACTTGTTAACGCCTTAATATTAGAAAGTAGGTTGAGGCCACGCCCCTTTAGTTTTGTTTAAATACGGGGGTTGGCACAGTGCTAGGTTAGTTATTGTAGCTCATGTATCACTGAGGATGATGACGTTGTCTTTAAAACACATTTGATTAAGTAAATGTATTTTTTGTAAGATCTTGTGTTAGAGTTTTATTCTGTTTTATTTATTGTGGTATATGTACTCAGCTAAGATATGTTGGAGTTCAACACACATGTACACTGAGACAACTGAAGCACTCTAGTGGGTACATTTTGAAATGGTTACCTTCCGCTACACCTTTGAAGTAAAATTTAAATTACAGTTTGCTTAGAATTTAAAATAATATTGCAATCAAATTTTGTTCGGATGTTCTACTCCACTGTTCTCACATCTCTAGAAACATGATCCTATCAGGTATATTACAGTGTTTGGAGCTGTTGTGTATCCTATACTGACCTTATTATAGTTCTACAGAAAAGTACGAATTGGTAGATCAACTTTGTTAGCTGATACATTTTTTGTAAATACATTTTTTCATTTATACATGATATCCACCAACTGAAGCAAGTGTTATTTTTCATATTTTAGATGCAAGTAGAGGGAATGGACCAAATTATATTATACTAGCTGTTGCAGCCGTATGTATCACTGCATTATTGCTTCCTACAGAAGGGGATGAGAGTACATTGTCGTTTAAGTTATCAGTTCAACTAAAACTTGTGTTTTCCTACGTCTTAGGTAAGGACACGATTCTTGAATACATAACTGATTTTAAGTAACAATTTTAATATCATCAACCCATACACTCTTCACCAAACAA
Organism: Aphrophora alni; assembly: GCA_963513935.1. Taxonomy (NCBI): domain Eukaryota; kingdom Metazoa; phylum Arthropoda; class Insecta; order Hemiptera; family Aphrophoridae; genus Aphrophora; species Aphrophora alni. Next base: position 117,291,673 of record OY740767.1, on the reverse strand, counting down.
ATCAGAATGGAAAAAAAAACCTTTAAGTTAAATTATTTTCGATATTTTATGTATTGTTCTTAAATAAATATAAGAAAATAATAATAGTATTTTATTTTCTCATTACATAGATAAGTAATAAAGCCAAAATTATTTTCAGGATATCGAAAATTAACAGATACAAAATTCACAAGTATGTCACAACAGTTTTATTAATAATACATTGATTTAACAAACTGGGTTTTTTAGTTTACCTCATTTTGAAAAAGTTATTATAAAAAAAACAATTACTTTATACATATGAAATCAACTAGAGAAGGGTATAAAGTTATTCCTTTTATAGAAAATTAATTTACCTGCTATTATTTATAATCAATAAGGTTATTGGGAATATAGAATTAAATGCTTATAATAACTGATAAGTAATGCAAAATCAAACTGATAAGTAATGTTCACTACAACCTCGTTAACTCAGAGTAACTGGAACTGGAAACGATCCGAGGTAACTAAAATCCGGGTTAGCCGGATAGCAATTTTTTATACATATCCAGCTCTGATCTTCTTCCGAGTAACCAATACACTTCCGTGTTCATAATATTAAGCTCTTCTGTTTTCTTTTTCACATGAGTCTACTAATTTAATCTAACATCCAGTGTCATTCCTAGGTTCATCACATCATTTTTATTAGGAATTAAGAATCACCGGAATTAATTTCACTTTTTTGTTCATAAAATTAATGTGAGTTGATATTCAGTCAGCTTGATGCTCTACTTTATCATTCAAGTACTTTGTCCAGGGTATCTTTGTATTAAGTTTCTCTCTTGCTTCCTAACAGTGTCTCTGATTATCATAATAGCAGTATCAATGACAATAGTAGCTGTTGATGTCTCTCTTTCCCCTGTGGTATATCCCTAGTGAACACCGGGTACAGTACAGGGTTGGTCCAAGGACATTACCATGAGGTACACCTTCATAGATTCCTTGAGTGCTGATTAAACATTACCATATTTAACACAGAAGGGTCTAGCGGTCAGTTTTGATTTTAAAATACTGAAAAATTGTTTTGACAAGTCTTTTTGTAGCTTATATAATAACCCTTCATGCCATACTTTTCTAATCACTTGCTTTACATCAAGGACCATGCTTGATCAGATTTTTTTTTTCCAATTTCTTCTCAACTATATCAGTTATTTTGTGTGACTGATCAATTGTGGAGGCTTTGTTACTAAACTGAACTTTTTTTATTAGGAATTAAATTCTTCCTTTTCAGTATCGGCTTCATGCGTTTAAACACAAATTTTGATGTTGTTGGCAGTAGTTTGATAGGTCTGTATGATTCCTTGTTAATTGCATCTTTACTTACCTTCTAAATCATTATAACCTCAGTCACATTCCATTGTCTGAAAGCTGCATTGATGAGGGGTGCAGAAGCTTTAGTGTTGGTATTTCTAACATTTCCTTCAATATTTGTTCTGTAATTAGATCATATCCAGGAACTTTTTTGGCATCAAGTTGGTTTTGATGGGTTCCTTCAGTTCTTTGAAAAACACAGCTTAATGTTTATATTATTGTTTCGATTGACATTCAAAATATTTTCATCTCCAATTTCACTAGGAAATGTTTTAATCCATATAGTGGCAAACGACAATCATTTGTCGTAAGAAAGTGTTTCTATAGTATCAATCAACAACTTGTTGTTGATATGAACCTACATTTTTCCATTCAACATTTCACAAACCAAAAATCGTCCTTTCATAATAAATTAGGTACCATTGTAAAGCTTCATATTTCTAACTTTCTAATTCATATAACCAAAAGTCCATAAAACGTAATAAATAATATTGGAACTCGCTAAAGTTATTGTGCCTCACCGCTAGTGAGTAAACGTCAGCATTTGTTAACTACTTTTGTCTATTTTCCTTACGTCCACATTTCTGATCTATCAACTCCCCATTGATCCTATCTTAAAGTATTTTTTTCCATCTTTCATTTTATGCCTTCCAAATAATTGTTACTCTTATAGTTGCCGTGTACAGTCATTCTGCTAGTTCATTACAGTGACAAAACTCAAAGTGGCTCTTTGACAAAATATTGTCGATGATGAGAGGTAAAATATTGATTAATAATATTTCAATTTTGGTAATAGTTCTTATATTTATTGTTTTGGAAATATAATTGTAATGAGAAAATTCAGAACTTTTTTTGGTATATTATTGTTCCCAGTGTTGCAATTATTTTGTCTTTATTGTACTCCTCAAAGTCATATTTCCAAAACAGAAACCTCTTTCACTTTGTTTTTTGTCCACATCAATCTAAATATGTTCTTGTGTTGTGTGTTATAGTTATTGTTTTATATTTACTTTGTTATTTATGATAATTTATTAACTATTATTTTGTTTATACAACTCTCTTAACAACTATATTATGTTTGAATAGTGTGAACAACAAATTTCTGCTATTTTATTACAAGTTTGTTGGTAATTTTGTTGTTAAAAATAAAATTTTTTGACTTGAAGAAAATATTTTTCATTTTTGACCACCTGACACTAAAATATATGATTATAGAACATTTCTAAATTCACAGTTCAATTCTATAAATAGTGGTATGTTACAAGTTGGGTTTTGGATACAATAACTATTTTTTATGAATTTCTCAAAATAGGCCTAACTTTTTAACAATTTTGTACTTTTTTCATAAAAATTTATTTTTTCTAAATTTACATATTTTTTTTACGTATTATAATTTTTTTACAACTAAATTACAAATATTTTGCATATCTTCTTTTTTTATCAATTTGTTGTATGGTTGTGTATATGCTTTTTGTGGCATTTTGGTTTCAGGTACATTTTTTTGATTCCTGACATACTAACTCCATAATTTTCCAATCTAACATATTTTTTATTAAATAGTTGAATTCTTTGCAAACTTTCTTTAACCCTTAAACCGGCACAGCGACCTACAGTAGGTCGCCCACGTGCTCCCAAGTGATTTCACCAACTCTTAATCACGTATTTTGCCATTCAACGTTATGCCCACTTAAAATTGTCCTATCGCAATAAATAAAATACCGTTGGAAAGCTAATGTTCCGTAGATGCATATCATGCACAAAAAAAAAAAAAAAATACCACAAAACGTTATAAATAATATTCCAAAAATTGGTGAAGTTCACGTATTTTTGTAGCGTAAAATCGTAAATTTCAACTCTGCGCCTTTTCGTATAACACGGCTCCATTTTTCCTGATACGACTACAACTCTATTTATCTGTCATTTAAGTCAACTAAAACACTGTTATATAGATCACATGTTTCTCTTTCTAACCATAGATTACAAATTATTCTGCGTCTAACAGATCCGGAGATATATCTATTTAAGCAGAGAACAAACCTGACGACACGAAATTCATTTGGCATTCGATGCGCTTTACGAAAAGACGAAATTCATTTCTCTATGTTTTTTAAATTATTTTTCTTTACAGTATGTTGTAGGGGAAATTTCATTCTATAAGTTGGTACCACTTGATATAGGCAAAAACTTACTAAGAAGGCTTTGTTTTGATCTCGAAATGTAGCAAATGTGTGACGTAAATACTATAATATTAGGCGTGGCACATATTGGTTTTGGGATTAGATTTTTGTTATTTTGAAGGTTTGTGTATACAAATTGTATATAAATTGTGTATACAAGTTACAATATAATATATGTGTTTTTATTTCTAAAGTTTGTTTTTGAGTGAATTTCGAGTGTGTATATGGAATAAGCTATAAATAAAAATGGTAAGTTTAGGCTATATGCATATTTTCTTATATTTAGTGTATTATATGATTATACAAGTGAATATGTGTGTTATTCTTTGTAAAGTATATTGTCTTAGTAAAATCTAATGATTTTGTCATAGGCCTAGCTTTAGAAAATTACTAATTACGCCTACAAGGTTGACGTGTCACCCTAACCTTCAAGCATCAGAATACCAATTTTTGAAAAATCGTCATTTTTATTTAGAAAATGTAACATATTATTTTTTCCCCTAAATATATTCACAAATATATTAGAAATCTCAAGTAATGGTTGAAAAAATTGCAAAAAATGTATTAGTATGTTTTTGATCACCATTTCTGTGAAATTTCTGCTTCGTTACTCTCGATTTTTTGGTATTTGACCAAAAAACTCCAAATTTGATATATCTAACATTTTTTTTCACTACACACGTACATTCTATGCACCTTTCTGGACATAATGATATATAGAAGTTCTGTATAAAATATATTTTACTATTTTTAATGTTTTTTGGAAAAAATAAAGAGAAAATTCAGTTTTTTTTCCTAAATATATTCACAAATATTACACAAAAATTGTGTATATCTTAGAAATAGGTAGTAAGCTATTGATTTTGGAATATACAGGTTTTTCCTGAAAAATGGTAACTTCGTTTTTGACATGTAACATACTTACTCCAAAACCGTTTCAAAAAAAAAATTTATTACATAGATGAATTCTATGCATCTTTCTGAGAAAAATGATGTCTTATATGTTAGGTTTTGTATACAAATAATATATTTTATTAATTTTTAAACAAACGAAGAATTTTTAAGAAAATTAACATTGCCGCCTCTAGGGTTAAATAACGGTATATTACAAATTGGGTTTTGAATAAATTAACTCATTTTATGATCAGTACCTGTCAATATACTACAATCTGGAGTCAGAGGGACCAAGGTTTTTTGAGAGGTGTTTTTCTTCTATCACACTCCTGTTAAGATTCCATTATTATATTCATTAATTTTTCTTCATTTCAGTAACCATTTCTTATTTTGGTAGCTAAGTATTTGAATTGTTTACATCTTTGGATTATTTCTTATTACTATCCCAACTAAATTTATCACAGACATAAAATTTTATGTTAATTAAATTCCTCCATTATATATTTATTTGATGATATGAATCTGTATGAATTATCTTGGTTGTTAGACTATTATTTGTTAAAATTGTAACTACTGTATTAGTTAATTTTAATAGCTTAATATATAAGTTTTGTCTATTTGCTGATAAATGATTGGACACTATTTGTGTTTCAGGCTTGGTAACAATGGTAATTCTGAGACCCCATTGAAGTACATATCCTTGCTGCTTGTATTCCAAATTAGTTTGTATTTATGTTTTTACCAAGCGTACTTGTATCAATATTTAAATTCTAACAATATAATTTTTATTAAGAACTCATTTCATGCAACTTTTGTTGACCCAAAGATTTGATTATATTTGACAATTTACTATCAAGGAATGTTGATGATAATTTTCATAATTTGACATATTTAATAGGGTTATGAAAGATTTAAAAAAGTTAGGGGTTAGGGCTGGTAATTTAAAAGATTCTAAGAAAATTAATTATCTTTAATAAATTTATAGATAATTAAAGTAAACATAAACATACTTATTCACATATTCCTGAATTTATTTAGCAACTGGTTTTTGGTCACTAATAAGAGCACTGATTATTTGTTTGTTTAAGCACAATATCTTATGAATTTTTATCTCATGATGCCTGTTATGTTGGTAATAAAACAAATTGGTGTGTGCAAATAAGTGATAAGACAATATTTTAAATTGTGATTTAAAAAAATTATTTATAGTTTTGTATTACTATTATTATTAAATCAATTTTATCCATCCCAAAATGATTGAAATTATGTACATTATTACTCATTTGGTCAAAATTAGGTGTTTACATATAATGCTAATAGGATTTTTATTTTTTAAATATAGTCTGAATACAAAAAATGGCATTAGCTGCGGGAATTGTTTTTACACATTATTTTAATAAGACAATAAGAAATTTGATATTTTAATAAGAAATTAAATATCAAAGTCATTTATGAATAGCCCAATCTGGAATAATAAAATATACATCATCCTATTATCTGAAACAGTTTTGTATAGTTTTTAAAAAAACGTTGTAGTTGGTACATAAGTTTAACTTGCATATGCTTGGACAAGTTTGTTTAACTAGCAAATCAGGCCATTAAAAATCTCTGCCATTTTAATAGTATTTTCTTCATAATTTTAAAATAATTCTACATATGGTAATAAATTATACTAAAATGTGATGATTTGTATTCTAACTTTACTGTTTATAATTACAAATGAAAAATTTTATCTAAAATTTAAATTATAGATCATGGTTGTGAATTTTTATCTAGAAAACAAATATAAATTGATAATGATATAAAATGCTCAAATTGCAATTACATAAGGCACTGATTTTACAGCTTATCTATTCTAGACATTTATCACAAAACCATAAATTTATTTAAAAGAGCAATACCAGAAGTCAAATTTGTTGAAATTGTCTTCCCTTACAACAGCACTAGGTAGTTGTGTTCCATAATTAATTAGTAAATATCCTTCTATTGAAATTTTATATTTGCGAAACAAATTCAGCTTTTCTAATGGAATTTAATTAAAATCTAAAAAACGATGATATAATCTTCAATGAACAATTGAAAAATATGGACAAGAAACTATTTAAAATCATTATTTTATTTGTATTTTTCAATATTCCGCATTTGTAGAAAAAATAGTTAAGGATTTAATATTTCATATTTGGTTCAAAATATTTTGGTCATATTCAGATAAAAGTTTATGACCTAAACCAATATGACAAAGTGCAAATAGTAGAAATCACAATTTGCAAGTAAATTGAGAAATGTTGCAATGAACGTAGTCATTTTCAATTACTTTTTTTTTGGATTTTTTCAGTTTACTCAAAGTATATTTTTAATCAATTATGTTACTGTCCTGCAGCTTCTTATCTCGACCAAATTGATCTCCATAGTTTTTTGAATAACACTTTAATGTCTTTAAATAACAATTAATTAACCACCATTATAAAATGATTGAACAAGCTATTACAGTTAACAAACTTTTCCATTAAGTAAAAGAATGCATGTGTTAAGTTTTATTTAAATTAATTGGTTTAGGATCTTCAGAGAAAAGTGAAATACAGACTTTCGAATGGTCAGACAAACACTAAAACATTGCTTGCTCTATTGGCTGAGATCAGTCTTAAACTTCATAGATATCGTAGACATTATCTTTGAATATTTTTGTTCTTAAAATTTTCTTACTATTTTAATTTAATAAGGAAGTAAAAGACAATTTAAAGCCATTTTTAACTTTCTGTGTTCAATGATATGTGCCTAATCCAGGTAGAGTTAATGTAATTATAAGTTGTTATGTTTTATGTATAACCTTAGGTTATAACCTAGGCTTCATTCAACGGTTTTTGAAATTTAGTAATTATAAAAATTACTATTTATATTATATTTTTTCCATGTTTTCTTATTCAGGGATCAATCTAATGCATAGTGTATTGAGTTTTAGCTTTAGTATAGGTTTAGTAGTGTAAAAAAAATATTTACACATTACTTCAATCAAAATATTAGTTTTTATTTTACAAATAACAATTTTAAAATAATTTGTTTATTGTGTCTTTGATTATAAGTATTTCTACTTTATATTGTTTTGGTTTTTATGTTTGTAAATGATTCACAGTAACGTTGCACTTTAAAAGAGTTCATATTTGAAAGATATAAGACTAGATATTCATGTCTTTTGTACATTTGTTAAGTAATATGTAGCTTTTATATACCATTTGCTTGTGTTACCAAGATGGCATCTTTGCTGTGTTAATTTCCTAGTCAAACTCTAATATTTAGATCTTGTAATAATTTTTACTACATATAAATACCTCTAATACATTAAGATGTGGTTTGAGATAGATTTTTCTACAAAGTATTAGGGAATTACAACAATTTAAGTTAAATTAAATATTACTTCTTTTGATGGTACCAAATTAATTTAGAGTAGGGGGGGGGGTGGTAAAAGAACAATAGTAGTAGAGAATCAATTAAATTTTATTACAAAAATGTAAAAAAAAATAGTCTAGATGTTTTAAATTTAATCAAATATTCAACAGCAGGTACAAATATTGTATTTTTATGGAGGATAAAAAACACAATAGGTGGCAAAATCTTATTCGAATGAATGGCATTTATAAGTTAGTTTACCTAAGACATGTAACAATTCTAATTTTTCGAATAGCTATGAAACTAATTATTTAGTTATAAATTCAGTTTCATTAGTTTATTATTCATAGTACAAGGTAGAGTTACTTTTTCTTTACAAAAGTGTTTAATTTTTATTCTTTCTACAAGCTAGTCTTTATAAGGGTAAATGTGAGATTAAATTAATTAGGTTAAGTATGAGGCTAGTTTCTTTGAAATTAACATTTCTTTACCGAGTCTCAGTTTAGATAGTTACGCAGGTTGTAAAAAGTGTTGTAAATAGCACCACACAATTTGTCTTTGTCGCAGTAGTATGTTATGGACCCCCTCGCATTCTAATGATATGTTAAATATGTTATAACAATTTACGTAAAACTTGAAACTACATTGTAAAATAACTGTTGGATTTAATGTATCAAAAATCAATTAGTTCAATAGTTATTGTCTACTTCAGTTGTTGTAGCAAGTAAATATAAAGCTATATTTAATTTTATTTATAACTGTACTAGTGTTGATGCATATTGCTTGTTCAATCAGTAACTACTTATCTCATAGTTAAATTTAAAATCTGATTAATGTTTTTTTATGTTATGTTTGTTTGTATTTTTATTGTTTTCAAATATGCTACTGATAACTTATTAGGAAGTCTTTAATATTTTAAAAAAGGATGTAATTAACCTTATATATATATATATATATTTTTTTGGTGTAAATAATAGCATATATATCCAAAATTATGATGATTCAGAGGTTATTTTCTTCCTTCAAATCCCTTTTTAATCTTTAAATACTGTATTTCAATTGTGGATTAAATTATATTGGATTTGTCAAGTTTTTATAAATTATGCTGTGGATATGTCATCTAATAATATTTAATAATCAGTACTGAGTTTGAATATATTCTGTTTTCGACCTACAGCATATGGGAGATTAAAAAAAAGTAATTGTACTAACTTAGAGTGCTATATGATGTAAAGTAATGGGATTTTGTTTTGTTTGTTATTTATTTCTATTGTGTTGTAAAATTGAAAATATTAGGACTACATATTTTGTAAATGAAGGAATAAATGAATTTTGTACTTCCAAATGTAAATAACTAATTTATGTCATAATCTATAATAATTAAATATTTTGTTGTGTTCTTTTATGAGTTTATAGTTGAATTTTGTTAAAGAATAAGTAGGTCCCTTTTGTAGGTAGTAGTAATTGTTCTTTTATTTAAAAGTTTGATATAGTTTTTGTGTTTTTAGACCAATCACACATTGGATTTGCTTTTTTTAAATTGTAAATTTTATACAAATTTGAGCTGTGCATGTTTATATACTTTTATAAATTCGCTATTGTAAATAATGTTGAAATACAATATTTTGTCATATTTTACAAATAGGTGTATGTATTATGCCCTAAATTGAATAAAACGATATTTATTTATAGAAAAAACATTTACTTTTCAAATAATTCTTGTATGCTTCAATATTCTTATTTATGAAGTTCATCTCCACCATTTTTAAGAGATTATATTTTTTAAGATCTAATTTTATATTAGGTAATATCTAGTTTTGAAATTCAAACAATTCCAATCTCTCTTAAACACTGTCTCCTAGGACTTTGAAATGTTCACCAACCCTATCCATAAGAATAATTTTTCTTTTCTTACATATACATAGTGTTCAGTATTCATCAATTAATAAACAATCGCTTCTTGTAGATTCTTTTTCGTTATTCTTTGGGTTATTCAGCTGCTATACAATTCAATGTCGCTAGGTATTGGTAATTACTGATCTGTCAACGAATACATACTTTCATTTTCTTACTCTTGGCCAAGCTTCATTACGATTGGTCAAAACAAAGTGGCATTACCTTCAATGACTCTTCCAAAACCGTGGAGAAACCTACACCAAGTTCTATAGACATGTTTTGGATTCAGTTTGATATACACTTTACTCTGCTCTCAAGCCCATTGTAAGCCTTTTTAAAAGTGCTAAGGCGCTGGGCCCAGTTAAGAAGTACCCCTATCATAAGTTATCTCTATCACAGTGATAGTTTGCAATTTCTCTAAGTTAATCTTTAAATGTCCAGACACGCTAAATTAATCTTTAACAAAATGCAAATTGACTTAGTACAAAATATTGGAAAGTGCTATTTGGTTCACTATGTAATTTGTGTTAAATCTGTGCAACAAACAAAACATGTTTGTCAAATAAACGCAATCATAATCACATAATTATACATTTCTTTAATAAAAATTCACACACAATATTTAAATGTTCTGAATTTGAAACTCAATCCATCTGCAAGATTGGAATTAATTAAACATATCAAATATTCTATTAATTGTCTACGTTCTCAACATTCAACAACTCTATGTAAATCTACACACATATGTCATAAAAAAAGCTTCATAGAGTGTTAGATTTAAAAATATATAAGCATTCAATCTTATAAACTGTACAAGTAACAAACTGTACAAATTCAATAAACAAACTGTACAAGTAACAGTTCAAGGCTAGACTGGAAGGCTCACAGCAGTTCATTGTTATGTTTAAAGAACTGCATACCACAAGTCGGCATTGTTGTTCATAAAATTACAGCTGATCTACCTAACTGGATCATATCATCTGAATTAGAAAAAAGTTAAATCTTTAAATTTAGCTAATCCAAATTATAATAGCCTACACACAATAGACATATTAGTTAGTGATTTAGGTGTCAGAGGCTATTGAGCCTCTTGTCACTGCGACCCAAATGGATCTTTTTTAACTACCCAACTAATTTTGTTAGCTTCCTAAGAATCTTAAAATGGTTCTGGGTGACATGATCGTTACCCCTGCAATGGCGGGGAATGGAATATTGAGTGTATCTCAACTTGAAATATGTGTGAAATTTTACCTAGGGATTTGCTAAGGCTAACATTTGGGCTTTTTATCCCCACTCCTACCCTACCATTCATTCTGGATCCATCATTGTACCATTGGAGGGATTCCTCCTTTAGTTTTGGTCCACCTCCCTTCCAAATTTGTTGTCCTGGTAAAAGGTTTTGAAATTCTTTTCAAAATTTATCCTCTTCATCATTAAGTCCGATATTGTCGTGACTAACTGAGTGGTATCCTGTTCTTGCAGGTTTCCCAGTATATCAGCCAATATTTTGGGCATTGTAATGTTAGTCCCCTACTGCCTGAGAGGAGTACTGTATGCACAACTTTTCACCTGGAAATGGAAACTTGCATATATTAAATTATTATTTTTTCAGAATATTATTTTAAAATGTAATATAGAAGAAACTGTTACCAAATATTCCAGCAAATATGTTATTGTTATTGATAATGCGTCCTATCATAACGTTGGGTTAATTCCAGTACCAACGTTGAGTACCCTAAAAACAGACAGGGTGAAATGGTTATAAGAAATAATACTACATATTCTCATAATGTTTAATTATGAGTTGTACGCTGTTATAATTGCAGCAAAACCAAAATATATAATATTTAAAATTGATGCTGTTTTTGTTGATACCCGTCTTTTTGTCTTCGTCTACCTTCATATTATCCAGACCTTAACCCAATGAAGATGATATAGGATGCCCAAAAAGAACTTGTCGCCGAAAGAAAAGGTTCATCTCCATGATCGAAGTAAAAAAAAACTGGTGGAAAACACTCTTGTTATATTATATTGTTATATTATACTGCAAGATTGGAAGTTTTGTGTGGTACCATTGTAAGGTGGTAGAGGAAAAATATTTAGAATCACAACCAAAAATTGACATAGTAAGTGGTAAAATCATAGTAAACTTAGGTGAAGATTCTGACAGTGAGACAAGTGACACTGATATTGACGAAAAAAGTAACAATAAAAAGGGTTCAAAGAGCGACCTTGACCTCAGCGATAACGCACTTATGTAGAATATATTAGTGAGTATTTTAATTGTAGGTCTTTTGTAATTATTTGGCTCATGATTATACATTCAACTATATAATGATTATATAGAATTACAGAAGGATAAGTTAAAACTCAAACAACTATACCTTTATACAAGTTATTCTTTTAAAACGGGTTTTAGTAACATATAGTTATGTGTATAATATGTTGTTATGACTGTGCTTACAGTTACAGTATATCTTCCACAGTAATTTTAAGCAGAGCGGAGACGTAGCGCCTTCAATGATACATGATACCGCCTCAAATGCATCTCTCTCGGGCAGTACTACCCAGAGTAGTTATTCATGGAGTATTTTTTAAACTACAACCATCTATAATTTTGAAACCATTTTAATAATTCTAAATAACGTTTTCATTTTGTCCCAAATTTGTTGTCGAAACACGTGTATTGTCTCAGGAATAAAAAAAAAAAAAAAAAAAAAAATATATATATATATATGTATGTTGGAGAATATAATATTTCCTTTTAAATTGCTTGCAAAAAAAAGTTAAAATAGGAACTGTTGCGTCGATTTTAAAACAGGTTTCGGCACCAATGAGCTTTTAAATCATATACTAATTTTGTCAATGGAAGTGGCGGTCAACATTTTAAGAAATTGAATAAAATGTGTAAAAAAATATCTCAATTTTTTATCATTTAGCAGTACTAATTATTATAATGCAAGAACCACTGCACTGATTTCTGAAAAGTTGATACTGTAGTTCCATTTATTAGCATTCGAGTTATAATATCATCTTTGCCACTTTAAAAATATATATTGTCGCTGACAATTTTAAGAAAACGTTTAAAATATTTCTTTTTGTAATACTCATGCAGACAAAAATTGTTATAACTTCGGAACTACTGAATTAATTTGATTCAAACAATGACTAAAATCCGAACAAATATTATGTCTACATTGGAAAGAAAATCGGATCAGCGGTTCTTCAGTTTTAAGCTTGAAAACGTAAAGACTGAGATAGAGGGACGTTGCGATTAAAATATGTAGAGCATGACATAAACCAATCTTACTACGCGTGAAATTATCGCACAACTTGGCATCACCGCTACTACTTGCCATAACGTTACAGTAGAACTATCTATGATTTGCCATTTGAACGTTAGTCAAAACTATTAACGTATTATATCATTGTATTTGGCTGTTGTCTGTGATCATAGTGTAGAATTGATCACCATAGCAACCAGAAACACAATGTGTAACTGATAGTTCAGTAGGTTTCTAAGTTTTACACAAATTATAAGTTCCATCCAAATTTAAAACCAAAAAAGTATCTGAATAGAGGACTTTTAATAGAAATATACTTTGAAATACCCTCGTTCAAAGTGTAGATTTAAGCTCGTGTTATAATAAAATATTTTTTTAAAAACTATTTAAAAATTACATTTTCATAAACTTAATATCTTAATGAAGGTCGAAGGTTGTTGTTTATTAACTCCCCATGAATCACGTGTCAGTTCAGTCTATTTTAAAAAATGTGTTGGCTAACATCACGTGCCCTAAAGACATGCCCAAACACCACTAAAAAGTCTTGTTCGATAACCCCACTCTACGGCCTTTTTAACTCTACACAATCTATGGAGACTGTAAAACTGTTGTAACATATTGTTTGCTTCTGTATAGTTAAATTATCTACCTACAAAAAAAAAACAAACAAAAACGCACACGCTCTTAAAATTAAACTGTCCCCATTACGCAATATTTAATTTAAAAATTAAGATATGTTCTATTAATACGAAATATATAATAATAAAAAAACAATCAGTCCTTAATAAGGCATATTATTTGTACTGGCACATGAGTTTTTGCATTTTCGATTTTTTGGTAAATTATCATTTTTGATGATTTGCTCTAATTTATGTTCATTGGACTAATAAAGCCGAGGGTGTAACGTAGCACGTAAAAATGCAGTCACTATAAAATGCACTGCAAACCTAACCTAACCTACCCTAACCTAACCTAACATAATCTTTGATACTTCAGTAATCCGAGATACAGCAAGAGAAACGGATGTCTTTACCAAATGAGCCATAGTGTTGCTGCCTCCCATCTGAACGGTCTTCTAAACACTCACTCTTCCTGAGGTATTTTATCTACTCACCTTCAGGTATATGAAAATACATAATATCTTAAGAAATGAACTATTAGATTATAAATCACAAATACGTTTTTGAGTTATTGGGGGAAAAAAAAATCATTAGGCTTGCAAAGTACAATAAAGTAAGACTACACTTCCCAGACATCATTTCTGGGAGTGATTTAAAAATATAATAAAAGGAAGTCTAGAATGTGCGTGCCAGTAAAACTCAAAAACGAATTACGGTACAATCAAAGGGGGTGTATGGTGTTGTGATAGTCCTCTATTGAAGGTTTCCGTTTTGTCTCTAAGGGCGTCCATTGGGAGATAAAAGGGCCGAACTTATGACCGAAAAAAACAAAGGAAATACAGTATTTATCCTCAGAATACCACTGATATCGACTGAATTACCATTCCAATTAAAGAGACTGCAATTTCCAATCAAACCCGCCTATAGTTTTACCATTAACAAATCGCAGGGACAAACTTTAAAGTATTGCTGCATAAGTCTCAAAGATTACTGCTTTTTCTCACGGTCAATTATACGTAGCTTGCTCTCGAGTAGGAAATCCGAAAAATTTGTATATATATTAATATATGTATATATATATATATATATATCCCAGATAACAACATGAAAAATGTTGTTTATAAACAAGTATTATATAAATAGTTAGAATGTTTTCAATAAAAAGCTTTTACTTCTTATATTTTGAGGTTTATCTCCTTATATTCCAACTACCACACAATCCTATAGCCCCGGATCCTCTTGACAAAGGTACAGTAAACTGAGTAAATTTCTACTTTGTAAAAATACTTTATTTAACTCATTACTATCATTTTTAGGATCTTGCGCATGATTCTTCAATTAGGTGCTAGCAGACGGGTTTGCGAATGTTTTAAAATCAAGATCATATTTAACAATTATTCGTGAATAACATATGTTAGAAGTCCCGGGCGAAGCCGGGTTAAACCACTAGTATATTATTTTAAAATTAGGTATAAACTATATTCTAAAGTCAGTAATATTATAAACATTGATTCATCACAATTAAATTAGTCACTTTGCCATTTTAACAAATTGGAATAAAAATTTTTTAAAATCTAAACCTAAGATAGGAGGGGAGAAAACTGGTTAGAGATTGAGAGATTCAGATAAAGATAACTCATTCAGGCCAAGATAATTAAATTAAAAACATTAAAATAATAACATGAAGTGTAAATTTAATCTAATAAAAAATAGAAAGTTTAAATTTAGTAAAGTCAAAAGCTTTAAATCGAAACAAGTCCCTCTAAAATTATTCGTATATTTGTTAGAGATGATAATAATAAAGTAAAAATAATATAAAATATAAAGCTGTTTAAAAATAAAGTGTTTTCATAATGAGTGTTATTTTAAATATAAAAGCGTAGAACGAGAATTGTTTTAGTGTACAGAGTGTTTCTAAATTACGTTACAAAACTTTTGGAAATTGTTTCTAGGGTCAAAATAAGTAAAGATTTTCCACGAACATATGCAGCAAAAAACTTAGTTTTCCGTCTGTCCGCCATTTTGTGTATTTTACAAAAAAAAATTTATTTTTTAAATAAGTTTGGATATCAAGCCCAAATTTGTTATGTACTTATATTTTTTATATGACCCTTTGTCAATGTATCAAAGCAGAACTTTGTTTTGTAGGGTATATTTGCACTCGTAATCTCATATGTTAAAATGAATTAACAACTACAAGTTTTTAAACCTTCAAGGATTCACTTATTGTGAGTACGGGCGATGGGACCCAGCTAGATCTGCAATTCATGATCGTGGGCTATGAGAATTGTTGTATATTATTATATAAAGTATATTTAAACCGATGATGACCGAGAGGTTTTGGTCTTAAATAACAGGAAAGAGTTTTCAAAATTATCTATGATTTGGACAATGACGCTAATTTAAATGTAATACTTTAAATAAATTAAATCAACAATTTGTTTAGTATAAACCACAATATTTTTAATTGAAACCTGCCGACCGCGCCATGGTTTCGCTAGTTAAACCATTGTTAAGGACTTTTACAAGAAGTCATACATTCTTGTTAAAGTCATTGGCAATGCTTTAACTAGCGAAACCATGGTCGGCAAGTTTCAATTAAAAATATTGTGGTTTATACTAAACAAATTGTTGATTTAATTTATTTAAAATGGAATACCACCAAGTACCTACGGTATTTAGCATAAATATTGTAATACTTTAATTGAATAGGATTTAAGAAGGCATGCAAATTATTTTTATTTTCCCTCCATCGTTCTATTTATGACTATGTTATACAACAGTACACACAAACTTTGCGATATTTTTTCCATTGAAAAAATTAGCGTTTGCTCCCAGAAGTTAAATCCCATTATATTAACCAAAAAATTTATTCACCACCAGTCTCTAAGTTAATGCCAACCTAACCTAATATTTTTAGGGGGGATATTCTATTAAAATTTCTGTCATATGTTTTTATTGTTGTTTGCAGGCCATACAATTCTTAAATTTAGAAAAAATAGTACATTCAATTAAAGAGGTAAAACCAATACAATACAATCTAAAATAAAAACAAAAAATCTTGTTTAATTATGCTATTATTATATTTTATGTGTATAAATTAAATGTTAGATATAATTTATTTGTCATTTTATTAGAAACTGAATTGAACTGGATTGAAAATCATCCCGTAGTTTAAGTAAATTAGATCTTACGGAGTGATAAACTCAAATATTCCCTAGTGGCCTTCTCGTTAGACCTGACCGCGGACTGCAATTATTTTTATTTGCAGTGGGCTTAGACCAGGGATATTTTATTTGTGGTCTTGCCTATTTTTCTAATTGAAAGAAGTAAGAGTTTATACTATTTTCTAATAAGATCGGATTGTAAAATAGTTGAAGTAGTTTTACAACTTCCTATTTTATCAAGTCTATATACTACGTATATTGTTTATTCAATTTCTTAAGTAGTATATTTATTTAAAAACTGCGAAGTAAAAGTTGAACCTGGAATGAATCAGGCGTTGGAAAGAGTACACGTTTTTCAATAAGCTCAATATAAAATTGTTTGAGAGAAATTGCAACCATTAAATACCAACTATTGTTATGATCAATATAAGAAAAACGAAGAATCTAAAATACACAAATTTCAAAAAATTATAACTGAAGTGATAGTTTTTGTTTATTTTCCTAAACTAGCAATTTCGACTATTTTTTTTAATAAAATTTATTTTACAACTATTCAGAAATAAAATAAGTTAAAACGTATGAATAGTGTAACTTATATCTGGATATTTATAAGGCATTGATATTCATTGGTATTTTTTATCTGGACTAGAGCATCGGTAACGCTTTTTGTGCAAAACCATTCCTGTTTCCCGCATGGACAATTATTATGAGCCGTCTTCCCTTGCTGAGAAATTGTTTTAATCCGACACAAGCATCCTCATTCCTACTCATAGTTTGATGTAAATTGCATGAACGTATGTCTCATCCATAAAAATTACTGGTGACCCTTGATCTCTACACTGTTGTAAACTTCTGAGATACCTAAGGCGCTTTTACCTTATGCTATTATTTTTAATTAAAAGTTACCTGTTATTGACAGTTTTCCTCCATATACACTTTGACTTTCTCAGAATTTTATTCAAAGTCATATTGATCCCCGTAAAGTTAATATTTTCCTTAAAACCAGCTAATAATCCTTTCAATGTAGGTCCTTCTTTTTAAATGAAATTCATGTACGTCTAATTTTGTTTTTCTCGCTACCTTGTCTTGTTAGGAGTATTACATTGTCCACATGACTGGTCATTCCTTAAGACAGGAATGAGACACTTGTTGTTTCACAAATACGATGCTGAACATTTTTCAGGTGTATTAGCTCACCATTTTCAGTCTCTCCTATCATAATCATTTGACTATTTCGCAACTCTGACATTGCAAAACTTTACCTCCACTGACTCTCTTCTTGTACGCTATATTGAATGTGATGCCAACATTAACAGAACATTTGTTATAACATTTCATCTCCGTTTTATACTTCCCTTATCTGTTTTCCTGGAACTAAAATCTATGAATTTCTCTTTCTTTTCAAACCACGTACTGTTTTCAAAAAAAAGTTGAGAGACCCATAAATTATTAAATAATCAACAAAGATTTTAAAACGGTTGCGTACAAAATAAAAATATATTGACAACTGTAAAAAATATTGTTAACGTGAACAAAATTTAAACGCATTATCTATATTCGTTCTAAGGTAAATTCTGTTTTCTTTTTTAAATTCATACATAGACATGGACAAACGACGACAAACGAAGTATTTCGTTTTTATTTGGAACACTTGAACCGATCTCTCTCATAAAACAAATATAGTTTATCATTTAAACAAATTAGAAATAGAAATGAAAATATCCTGTAAATTGTTTAAGATAACTTTATTTGGAACAAAAAATCATGTTCATCATTTGAAGGTTTTGTATGTTTAACGGTTGCAAAGAGAGTAATAAGAACTTCTACTGAGAATCTCTTTATGATTTTTACCTATAAATCGAAATATTCTGTTTCTCGTGGATACACTGAGTTGAAAATAGTGTTTTTGGGTGTTGACTTTCGTCCGGCTCACGAGTTTGATCAAGTTTTGCTAAACTATAGCATTTAACAACTCAAACAAAAGTAATTGGTTGCTGTCGTTCCAAAAATACCATTTTGTAAGTTATAGGTTAAAAAACAAAAATATATGTCATGATAATCTTATAAAAAAGTCTAATCAGTTTTATTGATTTTGTATTTTTCTTTGTGAAAATACAACCAGTAATATGTTTCACATATTTACCATAAAATTAATTAACCCTACAGGTTAACTTACCTGTAAGACTTTTGTCCCCTTTAGTAAATGTTGTAAGGTCTATTTTGTATGCTGGACTCTGTTCCCACCACTCCCTTGGTAATAGTGCTGCACATTTTGGAGCCAAGATTATAAATAGCTATAGCCCTAGCTAACATTGCTGCCCATAAGAACCAAAAAAGAAAAAATAGAAACCACCTTGTTCTAACCCAAAAAGGGTCGTTGGCGAACTTCATCAATTCTTCTTTTCTCATTCCAGCAAATGCATTCTTTAAATTATCAATATCAATTTTAGGACGCCGTAAATATCAATATGTGAATAATATTTAATCTAACCAGTAAGTGAAATCGAAAGTAAAATAAAATGGCAAGTCTGGAATAATTTACAAAAAAAAAGAATGCGAATCTTGACCACTGTTATTAAAAACTTGATTAGAATAAACGCGATTTACGCTTAAGACATAAGCTATACAAGTTTAGGTTTATTTCAAATTAACATAGTAAAATGGTTTTAATCAACTGAAAAAAATAAATAGTTGCATTACAAAGAGGGCAATTCAAAGTTTTTTTATTCAGTGTTATAGATGTTCTATATGAGTCCCACGGGTTGCACGGCAGACATCAATTCGATAGTCAAATTCTGACCAGACTTTGTTAATGTTGTCGATGTCAATACTCTCTATAGCTCTTTTTATGCGCTGCCTTAAATCCAAGAGGCTCAATGGTAATGGGAGAATACAAACTTCATCTTTAACGTAACGCCACAGAATAAAGTCGCATGGGGACAAATCTAGGTGGCCAACGCATGAGTGGCATATTGTCGTCAGTTGCGCGACCAATCCAGTGTTCCGGTAATTGCACATCGAGGTATTCTTTGACATATAAGGTGTCAATACGGCGGAGCTTCATTTTGAACAAATATGTAGTCATCACGGTCTTCCTCTAGTTGAAGGATAAGCCATTCAGTCAGTATGTCCTAGTAGGATGAACCTATGACAGTTCTTTCTTGAAAGAAGAAAGGCCCGTATATCTTTTACTTTGATACAGCACAAAAGACGTTTAACTTAGGAGAATCCCTCTCATGTTCAACAATTACTCTAGGAGTTTCTGTTTCCCAGATACAAACGTTGTGTTTGTTTACCTTTCCACTAATATAAAACGTTGATTCACCACAGAAGATTAATCGATCAATGAATCCATTTGTGTTTGGATTTTAAAAACGTGTCTGGATGCCAATACAGAACACCAAAAGTTTCTCCTTATCATCAACATGCAATGTTTGCAACATCTGTAGCTTGTAAGGTTTCATTTTTAGATGTTATCTCAGAATCCTCCAAACAGTTGGCTGTGGAACATTAAGTTCTACACTTACCCTGGACTTATCCTGCACTTTTTGGACTGCGCAGGATAGAAGCTCGAACCTGTTGCACACGATCTTCTTCCAGTGATGGCCTCCCAGTACTTTTTGGTTTGCACAAACATATGTTTTTGAATATCATATTTTTAATATTTAATATTTAATATCATATCATAATATTTTTGAATATCTTCTGCCAATCATAAATAGACTGCCTACGTGGTGTTTTTTATTATTTTTTCTTAAAAAAAAATTTTTTTTTAAGCGTATCCTAAAACTGCGTTACACTAAAGTAACTGATTGAGTTTTCTCTAGTTCAAACACACAAAAAGCCTTATAAACGCTACTATTACCCATTTTTTAAATACACAAAATCAAGAGTTGTCTTGCAACAATATTCCAATAATCAGCTGTTAAAATAAAACTTTAGTTTATTAGCTACCCAGTAATGACAACATGACCGGTATAAATTATGTAGTTTCAAATTTATTGACGTAAAAAAGTGTCTTTCTTTTTGAATAACCATGTATGTAAATATCTGACATCATAATACATAACACTAGATAGTTTTAGTACTGTTTACAAAAACGTTCCTACTGTAGATTAAACACCACTATAGGTGACACCTTTCTATTAATGGTTGGTCCTTAATCTCCTGCTCTAGAGCGTGTGAAGAGGCGGCAGGCACGCTCCAGTAACCGCCATCAAGTTGTAGACAGAGTATAGACTTCACAAAAAATGCAAACAACTGCTCAACTAAGAAAATGTGGGTTGTGCACCACAGATCGGTAACGTAACTGTTTGCCCTTTCTTATAAAAATTTTGAGCGTGTCTAAGTCATAACTTCTAAAGGAGATATAAATTAAACGTTTTCTGACTTGTTTGTATTAGAGGAATTATTAATTTAGTTTTAAAAGAAAGCTATAATGCCATACACTGGATTAACTGATAGTATTATCCGATGCCTCTATCCATGATACTTTAATTATATAAATCATTCATCGGTATATTGTTTTTATTTTATAACTTAAAAACTTGAGTTGATTTGTAATCTTGAAACGTTTTATGTTATATTTTATATACATGAATGATGTCCGCCTAAACCATATGAAGAATATAAACTTCCATCATTATCAAATGACTTTATAACATTTGTTCCAGATAAATATAAATTTACATAATAAACTTCATACTAACTTAGCCTAAATAATATTAATTTGTCACATACAACAACACATAGCTTTTGTTTAATGGCAATTTATAATGCTTTTTTCGACTTTAAAGATTTGCAGTATTTACTATCTTGTTTATAATTCAACATACGATCTATTCAAATCGGTTCAGTGGTTCTCCAGATTTAAGAACTGTGGGAAACCAATTTAAGTTATGTTTATATGTTTAGGCTATGTAGTTCCGTATGCTCTTCCTGCATTTTTAAAAGCTTAAATATGGTGTTTATATTCCAATTACAATTTTTGAACGATTAACTGACTTGTTTCGGGGAGAAAGTGATCAATACATTGAGTTAGGTGAGGGTTTATTAATTACCCAGTGTTCGGAGTATAAGGTAAGTTTGCAAAAAAATCGACCTCCATTTTGTCTGATCTTCAGGTTTCAAGACCTCAGGGAACAGAAAGAGTGACTTCCAACGTGCTTTCGTCGTCGTTGTCATTTGACGTAAGTACGATACTTGACACACAAATTAAGATAGGGACATTGGGTAGAGAGGTCTATATTGTGTCCATATAGAAGTTAAGAATAATCACATTGCAAATATCAAAATTACGGCAACTTTAAACAGTCCCCCCCCCCCATATCTCGTGTGTTATTCAACATAAAACACATTAAATTTGCAGATTTCAATTCTGAATGTAAGGTACTAACCTTACCTCTCCCTACTATA
This sequence comes from Aphrophora alni, assembly GCA_963513935.1. NCBI lineage: Eukaryota > Metazoa > Arthropoda > Insecta > Hemiptera > Aphrophoridae > Aphrophora > Aphrophora alni. The sequence goes on along the minus strand of OY740767.1, from coordinate 117,269,507 downwards.
GTGAATTTCATTGCTATAGATAGTATATAAAATAATAAAACAAAAAATAATAAAAGTAAATCAAATTCTGACCTATCCTCTAGGAATAGTGGAGAGAGATTTAAACATAAATTTAAAATAAGACAACTCTATTTAATACATTTTCATTTTAAACAATTTGTATCAAACAAACAAATCATTGATGTTAATACAAATTTGTTATCTACTCTATCTACGAAATTGATTCCGGTTTTTAAATATTATATTTTTCTTAACAGTTGAGAAAATCAGTATAGAAGTAATATTCTGAATTAAATAAATGGTAGGTTTTTGTTCAAATAAATGAATAAAATGTGCCACCGTGTTAACGCAATATTAACAATTAATTATTATCGTGATTTTATATAAACTTATTATTACAGACAGTTGAAAAATAATGATATAAATATGTAAATTGGATTTGTGTTATTTTGACTTAATATATCAAAATGTTTGTAAAATATTAGTATTAAGTGTCAACATAAAACAGATGTGGTACATATTTTTGTTAATTATCAGCCTTTTTAAAAGTGTTTGCTCTATAAAATTTTCATCAACAAAAATGACTTTGTTGTCGAAAAATCCGTTTGTAATGCAAGATCACTCGTTACTGTTTAAAAAAAAAAGAAAAGAATTTACGTTGCTTCTTGACCCCTTCCGCGCTCCTTTGGACATGGAAATTTTGTTTATTTTTAACTTAATGAAGAAACGTCTATAAACTTTTTTCTCTATGACAAAACTTAATTAAAATCATATTTTATAAAATAAAAGAATAAAAAGACCAATCTGTGGTCGTCATTTTGAAAATAGCAGATGATATTTCAGTTCACAAATTTTTTTCGTATAGAATAAATTTTAAAATGTTGGTCACATGAAACAGTTACCCTATTCAAACTTCAAAGTTACACTTACCCTCTAAGCCTTTCTGTATTTTTTGGACTTTTTCCCTTCATAATATTATTTGACGATTTAATTAATTGGTTAAAAAAAAACATTACACAAGATTTATTACTCACTCACCCCCTAAACGAAATAAAAATCAAACAATACTATTCGTCACCAAATATTTTAGTTTGTAATTAATTGTAGTTTGAGCCGATTTCGTGAAATTAGGAATTTTGGGTTTTGTCTTATGGCAGGTACCCAAAATTTGTGGTATAGAAACAATGTATAAAACTGTTTTAAGATATGGAAAAAGTATCCCCACATAATATTTTTGATTACAATCATTTGATCTGTAAAGTACAGTACTATATAGGCGACAGAAAGACATAATTCTTAAAACAATTTTTTTTGTAACTGGAGGACCTCAGAAGACATTAGTTTAATGACCTATCACATAACTTTCTCTATAGTATTTATATGGAATTGAGTAAATGACGTATTTTGAAACTGATGATCATTTCTCATTTCACAAATTAATTTTGTATATAATACAATCTTAAATGTTAGGACACATGAAATAATTTACCTATTGACATTTTAGAGTTACCTCCACTTGGTTACTCACTATGTTAGTTAAACATTTTTTAATAATATTAAAAAAAAATAAAAATACAAATGTTACATAATTAAATATGATGAACGAAGTTAATTTAGAATCCAATTTTTTTCCATATTATTACAGTAGTTTAAATCGGTGAACATTTCATGGTCTAGGATCTAGGAGATTCTACGAGGGAAATGAAATGTATGCGTAAGATCATATTTTATGTTTTTGTCAAACAAAATACGACTGTCAGAACTGGTGTCACGCAAGAGAAGGCTGTCGTTCCTGTCTGCTAGACCGAGACTTATTCTTAATAACTCTTATGTGACTAGTTTTTATACCTTCGCACATGTATTTAATATGTTCTTTCTCAATGTAAATATGATTTAAACTCAAAATAAATAATTATTAGAAAAGTTAAACGTGAATAATGGATCAAGGGATGGAAAGATGTGCGCGGGCGCAAATGCCGCCTCCGGCCGGGCTCAGATCCGACCAACCGCCCCCGCCCCCGATATTCCTTCAGTCTTGTTATAGCACTTGTTGCTTGCACTCATCGCTCTACTTTCTATCATTTATTTCAGAAAATTAAACGTTATATTGAACTCTAGTGTTTAAATTGCGAAAAATTCGTGTGTGATCGAAGTGATTTAAAATGTGCAGTCTCCGATTTTTATCAACTTGATCGAGTCCGCGTGTTTAGTAAGTATACCAACATTTCAACAAAATAAATAGGTAATTTATATGTATATATTATAAATTAGTAAGATCTAACAGAAATATACAATGGTCAATTTTGTTTTTATAAATCGATTCTTAGAGTTGGTAGACAGTAAATGTTGCATAGCTCGACACTAGAAGAGTTTTGATAATTAATAGTTTGTCAATTTATAATTTGAAGTTACAATTAACTTTTAATTAACAACAATTAGTCCATTTATTGGTAAAAACTTATCTAGGTAGTCTGAAAACATTTTGATTTTGCATTATTAAGGTAGTAATAAACTAAACTCGAAACGCAACTTAAATGTCGACTTCTTAGGACTCTAATTTGTTTTCTAATTTGTTATGTATGAATCCAATCAAGAGCCATATCAGATATGTAGATCGCCAATCCAATATATGATCTATATTTAAGAAGGAACTTTCAAAACCCGTTTCAATTGGTCGCCATTTTGAAATTGTTTTTGTTTTATAGTAACACACAATTTCACGAATCGCAATTTAGGTTACATACTGAATATTGAAAAATATATATTTTATAATTTCAGTTATTACAGCTATTAAAAAAAAAAACATAGATACGCTGACTTTTTTGTTAAAGTTATAATTAATTCTATTAATAGTTTCTCACATAATACGTAGTATTGTTACCAGGGGACTTAAATTTAATAAAGGCGGAACCAAAAAGGTAACAATGTTTGAAAAGAAAAATAAAAAAAGACAAAGACAAATTTAGTAATTAACAAGGCTCAAGTTTATTGAAAGCAGAAGGAAATTTCGGCGCTTCAGACTTTGTCATTTACAACAAAAGACATCCTGACACAAATCATCAATAAAAAAAAAACTTATGATTAACAATATCATAAATTGTAAAAGTTATAAGCCCTTAATTGTAACATATAATAATTTAGAAAAAAAATTTAATCAACAGATTCTAAAAATTTATCCCCCCTTTTAATATGTATATTTATAGTTACAAAAATTTAACAAAAAAAACAATGAGCACAGCTTAATAATTCACAGAATTATAATTAATCAAAAAAAAAAGATTATACGCCCTTAATGTAAAAGTATAATAATAAAAAAAAAATTTAATCAAAAGATTCAAAAAAAAGAAAAAAAATTATCCCCCCCTTTTTAGTTTATAAGATGATAGTTTCTTTTTAAACAATTACAGAATTTAACAAAATATAAAAGAGTTTGATATTTTAAGTTCAAAAATCATATCTATAGTTAACATGTTTATCACTAAACTAAAGATACATAATATAACTGGTTTGAAAAATTTCTTAAAAACTATATTGGCCAAATAAATTTATATATTTTAAACAAACAAAAAAAGGAATTTAGAATTTTGAAATTTTGTTAATTGACGTCAATTATTTTAATTTGGAAATTAACCTCTTGGAGGTTGTTAGGACCGAAAATTGCATGCAGGCTCCACCCAATAATTGTTTTATATATATATTTTATAATTAACTACACAGGTCTACATTTAGAAAATAGTCTTAAGGAACACATATTTGCGAAAGTAAATTTAGGCACATATACAAAATGAGTTAGTTAAAGTTCTGTAAAGTCAGCTGTAGAAAAAGACATCACTTTTATGCACTTGAAAATGTGAGGTTACGTTATACAAAAAAAAACGTGTTTTGCCAACAGGACGAAACTTGTTAGGATGTTTCGTTGGTTTGTGCAATGTGAGACAAGAATTTCTTTATTTCTCCAATTTCTCCTATTTGTCCTACCAGCATATTAGCTGTGAGCAAAAAACATGTTCTTTTAGTGTCTGTACAAAATCAGACATGTTTTAGCATTAATGTTCATCATTAAAGAAATATCTGATTATTTGCCAAAATTAAAGAAAATTGATTGTATAACAGAAATTCGTTAAGATGGTACTTAAAAGCTTCTTAGATTATTATAAATCTATTTATATATATTTTAATTTTGTTTAAAAGAAAGCTTGTATAAGACTTGTAAGATTTTGCAAAAGCTTGTAAAACGAAATTTTCTGATTTAGAAGAAATTTCCTCAATTGTTTTATATTTGACATGTTCATATTCTGATCATTTAATGTTCAACACTAGTTTGCACTTATTTCACAAAAATGTTCAAAACGTAAAATGTGCCTTTGCAAGATTTTGTAAATGATGTTTTAAGAAAAGAAAATTTTTATAATCATTTAGTTTCAAAAGGAAATAGAATATTGAATAAAACATGAAATACATATTTTAAAGAATACATGATAATTAACAAATTATTTTAAAAATTAACAAAATTTATAATATGACAAAATCTGTAAGGTTGAAGTACCTGGTAAATCCTGTCGCAGATCACGTGAGGTAGTACCGAGAAAATGATGGTTAATTTTAACATTTTTGAACCAGATTATTAGACTAAGGCGCACAAGCTGTAATTTAACATGATGTATTTGAAAGACGGTGATTTTGAGAGAAGAAGAAAACTTTTAACTAACGGAGTTATGAAGAATGTAGACCATGTTGTTATCGCATGTAGACTGTGGACTGGTAATCGAGAAGCTAGCTTGACCGGCGAAATGTACTTTGGTTTCAAGTATCAGGTGATGCTTGGTTTTGGAGCGGGCCGCTAGATGCCAGCATCTGTCAAGCGACGGAAAGTAGAATGTATATTTACGAAATGAGTTAAGTTATATGGCGGAAGTGCTTTTTTGGATTTAAATGCTACAGCTCTCCCCCCCCGAAAGACGGAGTTAGGGTGTAGTCAGAAAAGAGGCCAGAAGGGCCTCCCGCAAAATTTTGAAAAAGGTGCAAAGGGCCAGAAGGGCCTCCAGAAGATTCTAAAGAAGGGGCCAGAAGGGCCTCCCGCAAAATTTTGAAACGGGGCACCTGATAGAAACAACGCTTCATAATGCTTTTATAATCACCACTCTAGGGTGTAGCCTCCTTCGGCATTTACTTATTAAATTTTGAAATTTCTATAGCGTCTCAGCTCTTCCCATCTATCATTAGGACAAGCCCCCGACAGAAAGAGCTGAAGGGTGACGCAAAGGTCGACATTGCTGTGCATGAACTGACTTTGTACACTACGGTACATGGGGAAAGGGGTGGAGTGGCACCTCGGGAAACCAAGTGGAGGTGACCACTCCGGGGACTGGGGAGGGAATGTGCATCGCACATTGGACTTACAGGAAAGGCCGGACTCAGACGGGGGGGAGTATCCTCTGAGCCGACCTTTACATTGAATTACAAAAATAAATAAAAATAAAAAAAAACTCCTGAAGCCAATTAGGTCAGATCATGCTCAGCGTCGTTATTTTTAAACTCCTCTTCTCCCATACGAAGAGAAATTTAAACTATTCACGGCTCTTAACAATTTCCGTGAGAAAAAAGAATTTTGAAGGGTCTAAACAAATAATCCATTTTAAAAATAAACAAAGAAGCAGTATGAAACATTGGTGAGTCAAAATTGTTCTAGTGCACAAGGCAGGGCATGTGATGTTTGACTTAAGGTCTTATATGTGTATCATGTGCCCCAAGAAAAAGAATTTAATTTAATCAAAAAAAATTGTGTAAAAAAAAATTTCATCAAAATAAGGTAAGTGTTCAAAAAAAAAAAGATGTACAAAGAAAGATTTGTAAAATAAGGTGTAGCTAAATTAAAGATGTATATAAAAAGGTGACCCATGAGTGAAGAAAACCCAACTCCGGTTTTCTCAACCCTAACACAAAACTAAATAAGGAACAAACATGTTGACCTGCTAATAACAAACAACAAATAATTTAAGAAAGGGCAAACAGGCCAACCATGTTGTCCTACATAAAACTGGGCCCCTATAATTTGGAAAAGAAAAAAAAATTTTTTTTGCATGATTTGGAAACATGATTTGGAAAAGAAAATTTAGCTCACAAGGATATATTATTAAAAGGTGTTCAACATTTCAATTTACTATTAGACAAATGCCACCATCTGCATCAACCAGTCCACCGCCATGATGATAAAATTAAAAAAAAATAAATAAAAATAATTTTCCTTTCAAGATGACGAAAACAAAAAAAAATTCAAAAGCAAGCTCCGTGTTCCTCAACGAGTCCTCTAATCGCAGCAAATCCACTGCCATTTTAACTGTTGCTGATAATTATTAAAAAAAAATAAACCAAGTAATTTAAAAAAAAATTTCTTTTAAGAAGATGCCAAAAAAAAATTAAAGAGCCAGAGAAAGACTCAAGTATTATATGTAGTGTAGATGTTGTGTATATGTGTGTGTGTAAGTATGAATTAATACAGACAACGAAAGAAAACTCGAGAAAATTTTTGAAGGAGTTTTTGAAATTTTTTTTGTTTTTTTTTTTGTTTTTTTTTTTTTAACTATTTTTTGGATTTTATTATTTATTTAAAATTTTTTTTGGATTCCCGAATGACCCCGCTGTCTGGATCAAATTCAGTGAATGAGTCGTGTGCAGTGTATGTAAATATATATATATATGAAAAAAAAAAAAAAAAAAAAATAATTAAGTAGACAAAATAAAAATAATAAAAAAAAATTTTATCAAAATTGGTTTAGAAGTTTTTGTGTAATGTGTTTATAAAATAAATCAATAATAAAAAAAGAGACTATAGATTTATAGAGATTTAAATATTTAAACTAAATTAAAAAAAAAAAATTTCATCAGCAACAGTTGTGCAGTATTTGAAAAGCTGCGAAACATAAAAATGAGCCTTGTTTAACAAAATAGTTTTGAATTTAAATTTAGATAGTTCCAATGCGAAATTTTGAAAATTAACTACGGTTCCAGAATTTAAAATTAACCACGCTCTGCTACCAAAAACATGTTACCAGGGGACTTAAATTTAATAAAGGCGGAACCAAAAAGGTAACAATGTTTGAAAAGAAAAATAAAAAAAAGACAAAGACAAATTTAGTAATTAACAAGGCTCAAGTTTATTGAAAGCAGAAGGAAATTTCGGCGCTTCAGACTTTGTCATTTACAACAAAAGACATCCTGACACAAATCATCAATAAAAAAAAAACTTATGATTAACAATATCATAAATTGTAAAAGTTATAAGCCCTTAATTGTAACATATAATAATTTAGAAAAAAAATTTAATCAACAGATTCTAAAAATTTATCCCCCCTTTTAATATGTATATTTATAGTTACAAAAATTTAACAAAAAAAACAATGAGCACAGCTTAATAATTCACAGAATTATAATTAATCAAAAAAAAAAGATTATACGCCCTTAATGTAAAAGTATAATAATAAAAAAAAAATTTAATCAAAAGATTCAAAAAAAAGAAAAAAAATTATCCCCCCCTTTTTAGTTTATAAGATGATAGTTTCTTTTTAAACAATTACAGAATTTAACAAAATATAAAAGAGTTTGATATTTTAAGTTCAAAAATCATATCTATAGTTAACATGTTTATCACTAAACTAAAGATACATAATATAACTGGTTTGAAAAATTTCTTAAAAACTATATTGGCCAAATAAATTTATATATTTTAAACAAACAAAAAAAGGAATTTAGAATTTTGAAATTTTGTTAATTGACGTCAATTATTTTAATTTGGAAATTAACCTCTTGGAGGTTGTTAGGACCGAAAATTGCATGCAGGCTCCACCCAATAATTGTTTTATATATATATTTTATAATTAACTACACAGGTCTACATTTAGAAAATAGTCTTAAGGAACACATATTTGCGAAAGTAAATTTAGGCACATATACAAAATGAGTTAGTTAAAGTTCTGTAAAGTCAGCTGTAGAAAAAGACATCACTTTTATGCACTTGAAAATGTGAGGTTACGTTATACAAAAAAAAACGTGTTTTGCCAACAGGACGAAACTTGTTAGGATGTTTCGTTGGTTTGTGCAATGTGAGACAAGAATTTCTTTATTTCTCCAATTTCTCCTATTTGTCCTACCAGCATATTAGCTGTGAGCAAAAAACATGTTCTTTTAGTGTCTGTACAAAATCAGACATGTTTTAGCATTAATGTTCATCATTAAAGAAATATCTGATTATTTGCCAAAATTAAAGAAAATTGATTGTATAACAGAAATTCGTTAAGATGGTACTTAAAAGCTTCTTAGATTATTATAAATCTATTTATATATATTTTAATTTTGTTTAAAAGAAAGCTTGTATAAGACTTGTAAGATTTTGCAAAAGCTTGTAAAACGAAATTTTCTGATTTAGAAGAAATTTCCTCAATTGTTTTATATTTGACATGTTCATATTCTGATCATTTAATGTTCAACACTAGTTTGCACTTATTTCACAAAAATGTTCAAAACGTAAAATGTGCCTTTGCAAGATTTTGTAAATGATGTTTTAAGAAAAGAAAATTTTTATAATCATTTAGTTTCAAAAGGAAATAGAATATTGAATAAAACATGAAATACATATTTTAAAGAATACATGATAATTAACAAATTATTTTAAAAATTAACAAAATTTATAATATGACAAAATCTGTAAGGTTGAAGTACCTGGTAAATCCTGTCGCAGATCACGTGAGGTAGTACCGAGAAAATGATGGTTAATTTTAACATTTTTGAACCAGATTATTAGACTAAGGCGCACAAGCTGTAATTTAACATGATGTATTTGAAAGACGGTGATTTTGAGAGAAGAAGAAAACTTTTAACTAACGGAGTTATGAAGAATGTAGACCATGTTGTTATCGCATGTAGACTGTGGACTGGTAATCGAGAAGCTAGCTTGACCGGCGAAATGTACTTTGGTTTCAAGTATCAGGTGATGCTTGGTTTTGGAGCGGGCCGCTAGATGCCAGCATCTGTCAAGCGACGGAAAGTAGAATGTATATTTACGAAATGAGTTAAGTTATATGGCGGAAGTGCTTTTTTGGATTTAAATGCTACAGTATAAAGAGAAAGATATGTGATAGGCCTATAAGAAATTGATGACGAGATTATGCGAATATATTCAATTTTGAGGCCTCTTAGTTAAAAAACAGATTTTTCGTATGATGTCTGTTTGTCTGTACATCTGGTATCTGTAACCTGTTGTCTGCGTAGATGACAAACACGAGTACAGATTTGATTTACATTTGGAATGGGATATATTGGAGACAATTTAGGCTTTTAATAAAATCTTTGCTAACTTAAAATTAGGGGGTAGCTGCCAAATAATAAAAACTAAACACCCATTTAAAAAAATCAGTTAATACAATTTTGTTCAAGATAGCCTCTAAAGACCCCAAAAACGTGTTCCCGTTATATTTTCAAAAATATCAATGTTTTGTTTCTCAAAATTGACTCTAATGAAATCGTTCAAAGTTTATTATTATTTGAAGATGGTCTTTGAGAACAAGGGATATACAGACAGACATTTTTACTTTGTTCTGTTGGACTCAAAAAGTATATAAGGATATATCCTATAGGCTATTCTCAAATTTTCAACATTGATTTTTTTAAATACACCTAAAACTCACACTGTATATATGTGTGGTAAGTGTATATGTGTGTATTTTACTACAAGCTTACGGGGTAGCACCGTTTGTCCAGTGTATTTGAAAATTAGTAAATTGGTTAGGATTTAATTGTTAATTAAGTTCATTAATCATCAAAATTTACTGGAAAAAGTTTTCCAAAAGTTTTTTAATGTTTATTTTTTCTGGAAATACTTCTCACCTTATGTCATATTGTGCACAATTTTAAGATGACTTTTTTTTTACCATACAAAATAAACAGTGCTAGAACATTGCACAAACTTTCTCAATCATCCAACTAAATAAAAACCAACCAAAATTATTCGTCACCAAAAATGTCTTGGTAGTTGTTATTCAAAAATTAAAATGAACAAAGTTTTTGAAAAAAAAAAGTTATATATTTAAATACGGCCTATACTTGCTTCATTTGTAAGTGTAAATTGTATTAATTAAAATCCATGTTACAAGGTTCATTTTTGTCTTTACCTAAACCTTAAATAATTGTGTAGGCCTACTAATATTTCACTAAAATTTGAACGAAATCGGTTGAACAGATTATAAGAAATTGCGTTTTTTATAACAATAGCTGATTTTTTGTTTCTTTTTAACGATAGTCACGAACCGAATTTTTTTTTGAAACACTGTAACAAAGGTTGAATATTTGATAAAAAAAAAATAGGAATTTTGTATATTTTGATTGAAATCGGTCTACACGTTTGGGCTTCATAGACGCGAACGACACACGTTAGACAGATAGACAGTCGTCAATACTAAAACTACTTGTTTTGAATTCAGATAACGTCAAACTAAATATTTCCACAAAAAACTCGACACTGTTTTTTGACTTATATAACTTTCTATGAGGGAAAATACCCTAAAATACAAACCTACTCTATATATAATGTTGCTTTAAAAAAAATCTTCAGTAGTATAATAAAGTTGAAAGTGAACATTGACAAGTAAAATATTCTTTAACAGCTGTTATTGTAATGACCTCTTATTACAATATGTTGCAGTTAAATGTAGAAAGTGATAAGCATTGAAGTTTGGTGTTAATGTTCATGACATGTGTAAACCCTCGAAACTTTTGATCAATAATGGTTAGCCTACAGTTGCTTCAATTATAGGAAGTTAATGACACAACAAACAATACAGACTAAACTGGTGCTGTAGAACTTTGTTAGTTTACCTTCTATTTAAGGCACTACTGTTTCAATTTAAATTGAGTTAAAGGAATTCCGAGCTCGAGCTTAGGCGAGATCAGTATCAATTAATTTTAGTATAATTTACTTTTACGTTTTCTTATATACAAGGTAGAGAATATTATGTGATCTATGTTGCATTTTTCTGGATATGTCTGTTTTGTGAATCCTTGAACTATCAAAAAGTAGTTTTTGGAATGATGTCTGTCTGACGACTATGCAGTTTTATGCAATCAATTTAAACGGAATTGATAAAATTTGAATATCAAAACTTTTAAATTTTTTTATAACTCAAAATTTAAGAATAGTTTCCATAAGATCAAAACCAAAAATTAATTCCAAAAATCTGTTTTGAAAATTTAGATCAAATTTTGTTAAAATGTATCTCTTAAGAATCAAAATAAGAGGTTTTTTTTGCAGTCTTATGAAGAATATTTATACAAGTTATCATTAATTTAAAAAAAACCATGAACTTATCACAATAGACCTAATTTATGAAAATAGACTTTAAGTGTTTTGTTCAAATTTTTTGTGAAATATGAATGGGTTGCAGTGTTATGAAAAATTCGTTCCAGATGTATAGGTAAAACAAACCATGAACTCAAAATCACGACCTGTTTTTGTTCAAATTTGGTGAAATATGAAAATATCTCAGACCAGTTGGCAAAATCGAAAGTAATAGGAAATTAGAGTTCAGTAACAATTGTCAAAACAAAAGCATGAATGGACCTTGACAGTTGTTACTGAAAACTGGAATAGGTAAAAATACATACAAATTAGGCTTAGGATGAGTTTATGACACAACCGAAGAAAATTTAGCCTCATTTAAATATATAAGTAATTAAAATACACTTTTTAAATACCATTTAAAAAAATGTAAGGGAGCTTTAAAACAAACATTACTTTCATAAGAAATGTATGGAAAAAATAATGAGGTTGTTGCCATTAAACAACAAAGAAAACAAAATATATTGTAAATATACCTTTTATTTTCAATGCAGTTGACTGATTATTTCTCATTTATATTTGATTACATAGACCTATAACACATATATGTATGGTATAAAATCAGATTTAACAAAAATATTAGAATTATCTTGACTCGAATAAAAACAAGTATTTTTTCTCTTAAATGTAAGACATTCTATATTTTATGCAGTTATTTATTTACTTACGAGCTCAAGACTAACTATTCATTTTGGTTTATTTCTCAAAGGTTTTTAATCCGATTTGGTTATAAAGTTTGTAGAACTTAAGGTGTAAATATTACAAAGGAAAATGTTAACATTTTATGTTCCCATTTTGTAAAGTTTGTTGACAGAAAAATACAATTTCTTAAAAATTGTTAAACCCACATAAGAATTGAAAGATGTACAATTTTTACATACTCTTTCCCTGTTTTTAATGTATTTTTTAAAATGTTTTTAACGTAACGTAGTCCAAATTGAAGTTAAGCTATCGTTTTTAGTGGTTAAAATATACATACAATAATTTATTGTAATGTCATAAATTTAAATAGTTCAATTAAAATATTTGATATTATATCCTAAAATATCGATTAAATCCGAAAAGAAAAAATAGCAATAATATTTTTAGGTTTATAAGTTTACCAATATTGAGCAAGTAAAAGAAAATTACACTTTAGGAGTAATTTACGGAAATCTGTAAAGACACTTCATCGCCCTTATTTATAAATGTACGGACATATTTTTAGTTTTTACCGTTACTTTACAAACCGACATTTTTGAAGAAATTGCGACCAATAAAGTTTGTTTGGATATTTAGGGAATATATTGAGAAAAAAAAAAAAAAAAAAAAAAAAAAAAAAAAAAAAAAAAAAAAAAAAAAAAAATGGTCAAACTCTTTTTAGTCGATTTAGAGAAAATCATAATTTTGTATTTATGTCATATGGCAGAAAGGCCTATTAAAAATTTTGAGTTACTAAAAAAAATGCATATGTGGCAAAAATAGTGTCATTAATGTTTGTTAACTGTTTATATTGAATAATTAAACGTAATTTTGTGACATACTAATATGTGTGTTACTTTAGTTGAGTTGTATGCATGAATTTTATATTCCAGTAAGGTAAACGATAGATTGTAAAAATATTACAATTAAATAAGAATTATATAAGAACATAACAGAAAAAAAGAGAACAAGAAGAAGTTTAAAAAAGACAATTAATACCATAAATGGACAAATAATAATATATATAATAAATTATAATATAGAAAATAAACTGTGAAAAAAATAATTGTCACTAAAATAAGTGGTTCTCAGTCAAAAAGAACATGGATGCTGTCTTTGAAAAATATTTATATGGAGGATATATAGGTATATAAAGAAGTTTAAGCATATATATATATATATATATATATATATATATATATATATATATATATATATGCGCCGCCAGCGTGTATTTTTTTGTTACAATTGAAGTCTTAATGATGGTGGTTGAGATTCATTATTGTTTATTGCCAATTATTCTTGTACCGTAATATATTTTACTTCCAATATATTGTAATATATTTTACTTTTGGACACAAATTTTGGTTATTAATCCTCACATTTCATTAAAAATTGAACGAAATCAGTTGAGTTGATTTAAAAAAATTCGTTTTTTATAACAGCCTCAAGGCTAATTTTTGTTTTGGTTACTGATAACTGACAAACCGGAATTTTTTGAGAGATGGGAACTAATACGTTTCCTTGGGTCCTTAGAAGCTACTCTTGAACAAAATTTGATGTAAATCGTTATAACTGATGTTAAGAAATAATTTTGATGAATTTCTTGCGACAGATAACCCATATGTTGAGTTACCGAAAAACTGAAATAAAGTTCCAAGATATGGTTAAAATACGCTCATATACTAAATTTGATTAAAATCGGTCTACGAGTTTGTTCTACAAAACATAGACAGACAGTAATTATTCAAGATAACCACTTTTTGGGAAGGACGAGACCTCAAAACAGATATATTCTATCCGCCAACAACTTGATGATGATTTATCACATAACTTTGTAGATACTACATGTTTGCGTTATAAAGTCGAACACAATATTTACTATTTACTTACCATAGACTCTCGTAATCTAAATTTCATTACTTTTAATTACCTATATATTATAACCTACGTTTCTTTTAAATGCATTTATTATTTCTAAAATTCAAAAATTACCTTATTACTAGTCCCCCCCCATAATATCTGTATGGTACGGGTTTTGGATTTCAATATTTTGATATTAACAAGTTTGTCTGACAAACTATTAAGCAATGTATTTAAAAACATAGTCACATTTTTGTTTGGTTTATTAATTCGATTTTGTGTATCGGTGTGTGGGAAAGTATGTGAAAATATATAAATGCCATACGTTGATTTGGTAATGAATCGTACTAATTTGAAAACTCAACTTTTAGATTCCTTAATTAAATTATAATTTAGTGTACAATTTTCTAACTACATTGTTAGATAATATATATTTAGGACATTTTTGTTTTCTCTAGAGGCATTTTTGTTTCTTAAATACAAGAAAATATCACTAAAAGTCTTATAATATATTTTTGTCCAGTAAGTATTTATCCACAATGATTTTCTGTTGTAAACAATTTAACGAATAAAATCAATTTATTAAGCTAACGACACATGTTTCAATCTTAAAATTGCTTTTATATCCTTTCTTTTACGACTGAAGTATTTATTGTTGTTGTGTTATTTCTATTAATGCGAACGATTGACAACTAATTGGTTTTCTGATTCACAAGTTGTCAATACAAATTAATAAATTCTTTTTGTTTTACTAAATTAAACACATACCAGAAGTTTTAACACATATTCTTTTATCAAAAGATTGTAGAAGTGTACTTGCAGAAAGGTTTCAAATTTTAAATTAGGCTTTATTAAAAAGTGTAAAAACATTGCATGAACTTTCTCATCTTTCATCATAAAAACAAAAACAACTAGTCGCCAACAAACAGTCAATCAGTAGTTATAACTAAGGGACATCTACCTCGTATTTAAATAAAAAAACGTGCATATTTAAGTATGGGCTAAACTTGCTTCCCTTGTGCCAATAATTTATTTTCAATGTACATCGTATTTAACTAAAATCGAGTTTCTAATGACTGTTCCAATTATTATTCCTTTGCCGTAAAATTTATTTACTTGTGATTTTATATACGTCCATATATCTTAATATTTCACACAAAAAATTAACGAAATTGGTTGATCCGATTTTGAGAAATATCGTCTTTTATAACAACATCAAAGCTGATGTTTTGTTTTTACCAATATATTATATCTCATGTCCAATATATCCAATATATTGATGAATTGACCTTTAATAAGTCTTTCAATTTAGTACATTTTTACTTTCTCTACTTTAAGTAATATTACGTTATGTTTTAACTCTTCTCTTTCATAAAAAAATGTATCACCTGGGACAAGGTTTATTCTCGTAAGACTTTCCTCACAATAATTAGGATAAATAATTGTATACGCTACTTGCATATAAATCAATTCTTGCTTATATATTTTCCCTTGATGATGAAAAACCACAATAGATCTGCATATGTTAGGTCTGTAAAAGACCAATGAAAATCGAGAAAAAGTCTAATATATAGCCTCATTTAACTATTAGGTCAAATATTGAAACCAGCATTTCTGAGGAGAAGGCAACCAATAAGTTTTGTTTGGGTCCTTAGAGGCTACATTTGAGCAAAATGTGATCAATATTTTGAATCCAATTACGTGCAAATTGTAATTTTGTGTTTTTATGACAGCTACCAGTATATTTTTAGTTAAAAAAAACCTTCAGAGATAAGGATAAAATATGTCCAAATATGATTATAATCGGTTATCGTGTTTGGATTGTAGAACACTACACAGACCAGGAAAGGCAGACAGACAGACATCAATAAGAAAAAAACACTATTTTGGACTTAGTTGACCTCAAAGTGATATACCTACAAAAAAAATCGACATACATTTTTTACCTATCAAATAAATTTATATTACACTCTTATGTGATAAAGTATTATTACAATGTACTGAAAGTTATTAAATTCGACCCTGAATAAAGATTTTTACTGGACAAAAATCCTCCACACACGAAATTTGATGGAATGTTAGGTTTTGGGGTTACTTCAATTTTGGGATCACTTCAGCTCACCGCTGGGCCCTTTGAAGAGGGGTTAAAAGGTGGGGCAATAACTTTTTTTTTGTAAATATCTCAAAAACTAAGTAAGTTATCAAAAAATGTACATACAAAACGTATGTACTGGTATGTTAAAAAAAATGCACGTTTTTGTAGTTATACTGTGTGTGTATATGTGTGCATAAATATATACATGTAAAAATTTATATCCAAGTACTTGATATTACATGTAGAAACACCTACATACCCATATTTAGCGCTTTTTACTATACAAAAACGACTAAAACTCATAAAAATACAAGTTTGATTTTCTTTCGTTAAAATGCCTTATACGAACAATTGTATAAGGCATTTTTATCGCTATAAGGATCTCAAGTTTGATCGCTCATGTCCCAGTTCTTCTGACGAAAAGATTACTAAAGACAATAATTGTGATAGGAACTTTAGTCAGATGGGAACTTTTGTATGAATTTTATTTGTATCTTGCTTAGTTTTTGAGATATTTCCAAAAAACCGTTATGCCTCAACATTTAACACCCCCCCCCCCAGAGAAGCCCAGCGGTGAGCTAGAGTGTCCGATTTTTTCCCCCATTAAAGTAACCCCAAAACCTAACTTTCCACCAAATTTTGTGCCTGGAAGATTTTTGTCCAGATTTTTCCAAAATCTGCTTTTATTCAATCGTCTAAACGTGTTTTAAATTTTATTTATATCACTATAACTGTTTTACGAAAAAGTAACAATAATAACCATTTCTACTTGTTTTATTTGGAAAATATAACACAATGGATTTTGTAACTTTACATGAACTTTCATATTAAACTGAAATTTCATCTTAATAATTTGTGCCGATTTTGATATAATCAATTTTCTAAGACAACTTCTACGCATAGATCATTTCACATCTTAATAGAAAATTTACGAAATGGGATTTCGGGAAGATTGTGGGAAAAAGTTATTAAGTTTATTATTTTGGATTTGTAATAAAGTTTGTGGATTGTTTTTGCAGTTTATTATTCATATAAATTTATTCAAAAAACCTAATTAATCTTTTCTATAAAATTGAATTTGAATAACATCTGAATTTTTAACGTACATTATACTAGTTTGTAAACCATTCTGCCTTACGGGTAATATAATGACATAGCTATATATTGTAATTAAAGTAGACGCAACCCTCCCGCTGTAACTTGTTTACAATCACAGTTACGAGCAATGCTGCAGGAGCGATGTTAAAATCAATATCGGCTTTCACTAACATAAACGTTTGCTGTGTGTGTAGTATCATATTATTTTGAAGGGGAAACTTGTTGGATAATGATTATAGTAGGGGTCCTGTCTTATGAGACGGTTACAGAGATCTGAGATGGTTCCTGTAATACCAGATCTTCAGTAGCAAATATCTACAGTTTAATTATTTCAACAGCATCAATAATTAAATTATTCTGATAATTTTAGGTTATGCCTAGCCTGGACTAAGATTAAATATAATTTGTAATTACCATAGTAACCACTTGAATAATCTTAGCCAGGACTAATATTAAAAATAATTTGGAATTACCATAGAAACCATTTGCATAAAATAACATATAAAACAGCTGATTGAGTTCATCAGCATCAATGATTAAATTTTCAGATAATTTAGGTTATAACAAACCTGGACTAATTGAGTTTTATTCGAGATTTCGTTTCAAACACATTAATTTCGTTGTTATAACGTTGTTTCTTAAGGAACTGTATACGAATAAATATATTAAATGTTTTAATTATATAATATGGCTATTGATTATTTAAATATTAATGGTAATAATACAATGCACATCGCAATTATTGGAGATGGTGCGTGTCTATTTCGAACTCTGTCATTATATTATGAATAATATTAAAGAAGGATGTTGTCATATTCATCATATCATTGTATTACATGCAATAGAAAACTGGGGTAGATTTTCTGCGTTTAATAATGATTATTATTATTCTCAATCCAATAGTTATTACACTGATGTTATTACTGATTACTGTTATTACTGATATGTCTCAAAATTCAAACTTATAATAATTATAATAAAATTAGGTCCATCAGCTTTTTTACTGCATTATATCTCCCCTGGGAAAAATTACTTGTTACTCCCTTTAAATTTCAAAATATTTTCCATAAGTTTAATATTATGCCTAATATTTGATAAAAAACAATTTTTTTAGTGAATATTAAAAAAAAAAAGAAAGTATTGATTTTTTATATGTTCAAAATTCAGTATAAAAAATGTTGTCTACAAGGAAGCACTTCAGTGACAAATATACACAAATATATTTGTGCGTATACGTGTAGGAGTGCGTGTGTAGAAAAATAAATGATTAGTTTTGTTTTTATACTAACCTTTGAACCCGTTAAAGTATTGTTTTATAATTATATATTTTAATATAGATATGTATAAAAAATATATACTCAAAAAATATAATTAATTATCTTGAGCCAATTCAAATCCCATTATAAAATATATTATGTAGCTAATGAAAATCAAACCTTAACTAACGTCATTTAAATTTGATTTAATATGTAATATTAAGATGATAAACTTAAGGTGAGTGTAAAAACATATCACATAAACTTGACATGATAAAATAAAGCAATCTTAAACTTTATTTAAATTTAAAAGTACTGTTTAAAATAATGCACGAAATTTAAATGGTATCTATGGTTATACACATGTTGGTATTGATCACTACAGAATTGACACTTATGTGCTACAAATAATTTCGTTTAGTTACTATATCAAATTAGAATGGATGTGTGAGAAACTCTGTGAAATGTGTCTTCATAGTTTATTTTAATATTATATGATACATTACAGACATAATGAACATAAAGTCCACTTATTTGTCATATAGATTGCGGACTAAATGAAGATTATGTATAATCTTACATAACTCGTTATTTGATGAGATATTGGATTTGAGTCAATTTTAAAAAAAAATAGCATATGGCAATTTGATGCGTGATTTAACATCGTTTTTCAACCCTGTGTTCATTGGTATAAATAATATACAGTATAACCAACACACAGAACACAATTCTCACAAAAAATACGCCTAAGTATCAGACGCGTTTCAACGACAAGGTCGCCCTCTTCAGTGATACACGAGCTACACCAATCAAACTATAACTCGTGTATAATTTTTCTCATAAGTCAAGCTCAACATTTAATATAAATATGGTATACATGTGTTTGTAATATCTTTCACTTATCTCCAGTTATTCAGTAAAAACCACAGGAAACGTATGGAATTTAACGTTTTTCGATCACTGCACATTTAATTTTTTAATTGTATGAGACTCATGTTCACACATAAGTAAAAATTTATAAATTACTTAAGTCCGAAAATATTGCCAAGTATGTTCTCTCTTGAGGCGTATATAGATATTCTGAAATATTATTAATGTTGTCTTGTGAAGTAGGCCTACACATGTTTTGGTTTAATAAGGCAATGAGTTATTATCAAAACAATTAGATTATAATATGTTCTCAAAGTGACATCTTCAATGAATTGGGATACAGGAAATATAAGTTTGGAGCAAAGTAGCCGTGAACCAATTACATTGTAACTAAAGCAAGTGGGCCCAGCGACATGAGCTTGTTAAAATCACGGTTACGACGAACTCTGTGGAGCGACGTTAAAATCAATATTGGCTTCTTCTTATAAAAACCCCTGGTATGTGTACTATCGTATATTGAAGGGAAACTTGTCGGATAATGATTGCATTTTGGTGTTTTGACTTCTGCCATGGGGTTTACGGAGAATTGAGGCGGTTACAGGGATTCTGTGATAGCAAATGTAGCACGGAAGTTTGAATATTATCATATTTTAGAACAAAATTATCTTACAAGATACAGGTTATTGTAATTAAACATGTTTTACACATTACCAAAGAAACGAAAAATTATTTTTATTAATAAAAATTTGTTTTAAATAATTATTCGTGTTTGAATATATTAACAAAATTTTTAATAAGTAGGCCTAACACTTTCACATATATTTTTCATAGACATGTAGTACAGAGAAAGTTATATGTATTGAGGCAAAAACCAGTGTCGAGTTGTTGCAAAATATCCATTTGAAGCCCTCTGTGTGCAAAAATGTAGTTTTTCGATAGATCTCTGTCGTCTGTGGAGTATTTTTCAGCCCATTAGGCTGAAATTAAATTTAAATTGGTATGAAACGCGTTTGATTAAGTAAACGTAATTTTAATGAGATCTTGTTAGAGTTTTATTTTATCAAATATTATCTCACAATTCAAGCTCAATATTTATTTATAAACAAGTTAGACACTTATCGCGCAAAAAACTTATTACGATTCAAAGTTGTAAGAATAAAATAATAATAATAATAATTTGGTTTTCAAAATAAAAATATATAGATATTTATCTGACGTAAAGTTTATAAAACATTTGATTTATTAAAATAAACAAACACGAAGTTGTTATACAACAAAGTTATTAACGTATTGGTTAGATAATAATAATAATAATTTTATATATTATAGCTGCATTTTACTAATTTACTGAGATGTTTTGAATGATTTATGTCTCAAGTAGTAATTACTTGTTTGTTCTTAAAGAAATATCAAAACTAATTTCAAATGATACTAGATAATTCTTTTTTATAGAAGTTCAATTATTTTCTTTTTCTTTTCATAATTCTTAATTTATTTTACATTTACTATTATTAAAATAAAGTCATGTCAGGTTCTAAAGAGAAATAATAATTCATCAAATTTAATGGATACTGTGAAGAAATAAATCCAACGTGTATTGTTGGAATGACGTCTTGAAGAAATAAGTTTTTTAATTTAGTGTATTATTACTTTCCCGGACAAGGTTTTCCTTCCAATAAATAAGGATAAAACGCACTTACTTATACGTTTATATATAAATTCATGTTTATATACTTCGCTTGATCATTAAAGAAATAAAACATTATGCACTAACATCCTTTGAAGCAACGACGATCGATAATATGATTTATATTAAATCTCAGAATTTGAATAAAATTACATTCACATTTTGATAATTAATTGTAGTGTTCTAAAGTTTCTTACATTACTTCTTTCACCTTCTGACAACGTTTATCTATCCTACAAACAGGGTTTAAATTTTTTACTGTAAAACTAGAAAAAAATCCACGGGATTCAACTGTACCGCGATTAAATTAATTAAATTTATTGCAAAAGAGATATCCAAACCATTTGAAGTTGTTATTAGTATATGTTTTGTTACTGGTGTTCCCGAAATTCTTTAAAAAAAACAATAGTCGTGCCTATATCTAAAACATCATTGAAGGTTGATTTGAATAACACATAACTATTGCTTATTAAAAAAACAACGGTTTTATCGAAAAAAAATAATGATAAGGCATTTAAATAAAGGGAGTAACACTAGAGTGGTTCAAATGTTTCCTTAGAGGTATACAGCAAGTCAAAATATCTAATCACCTGAGTAGTGGCCTCGCTATAATAAAGGGTGTTCCTCAAGGTCACCTACGCCATTTTATGTTTAATTTTCATCAATGATATCTTCCATAGAAATTTTGAATGGTAAATTCGGGAATTTGTAGACTACATTTCTTTGCAAATATGTAGATAATATTTGGGATATAATGAAGTATTGTATACATAAAGACCATATAACTTTGATGTTGCCAGGATAACAGAATGATAGTCAATGTGAAAAAAAGAAGAAATTCTATCTAAAAGAATACCATATTTCCAATGTAATGTTACTTATTTAATTGTAACTGATTATGATTAAACACGTGAGATTGTCCGTCTGTTAATCAAACAGAATATATAAAATTTGTAGATGTCCATCTGGATAGAAATATGTTTTGGAAAAAGCTTATTAGTCATCTGCATAAACAAATTATATCAACTATTAAAATATTTTATTTTTGAGAAAGGTTAGTGATGTAAAAATACTTCGGATGTTATATCATTCTTATGTACACTTAAGGCTACATTACAGTATTGAATGATGGGGTGAAGCACCAAATCCACTATTAAACTGTTGTATATCACACAGAAGAGCTTCATTTGTGTAATATTTTTCAAGAACAAATATTATCCTTTGAATCCTTTATTTACGCAATTCAATAAACTTTCTCTGAAGCTTTTTGTACATAATATGTTGAACATTCCTTTGATAAAAAGTGGAAATATAAAATTAAATACAATGTATTATTTAACCAGAAGTTTAGCTGCGTTGCAATTGTTATGAACGCCAAAACTTTACAGCTCGTAATTTAAAAATTCATTTTTATTTATAGCTCTAAAAATTGTAATATGCTTTCAAATCACCTAAAAATAGAACTGATAAGTCACAACTATTTAATTAGTATATAAAGTTTTGTTATAAAGTAATTGATAATTTGTTACGTGTAATTAAGTGATTTTTATTTTTGCCAGTTGTGTCTCTTTTTTGTCGCTCCTATAATTTGGATTTTTTGTTCAAACTGTGTAATTGGAATTAGTGGTTAAGTTTGTAAGGTAATTGGTTATGGTTAATAGTTTTGTTTTATGCGTTGAAAGTATCGAAGTAGTCCTTTTATACAACGCTTTCAGTATACAAAGAATATAAACTTTAAATCATAAATTTTAGAATCATAAATTTTAGAAACATAAATTTTCAAAATGACGGCTATTAATTTTTTTTGTAAGTTTAATGGTTTTAGAAATTTTCAATGTTAAAATTATCAAACAGTCAGAGTTTCGACAATTTATAAAATAAAGTTTTCATTCTTAATATACTGATAAAAATGTAGCATGAAAAATTGTGTATACCAAATTTCGACTCTAAATCTTAATAGTTCAAAACTATAATATTTAAACACACACACACACACACACACACACACACAAAAAAACACACCGTAAAAACACACACACAAAATGTGCGGACAAGTGGAAAACGAAACTTTTCTAAACATATGTATGTAGGAATTTTTTTCTATATTTTGACAACATCCACTTAAAGTTTGACAGGATGCTTAAAATATCCAACTTATAATATTGTTTTAAAGGCAGTAAAAGTATAATTTATTTTACATATTAAGGTAAAGTTGTAATGGAATGCATTTCGACGACTTTTATGGATGCTGTGAAAATGAAATCCAATATATTGATGATTTGACGTCTTGAGAAGTAAGAGGTTCCAATACAGTGCATTGTTGTTTAAGGCACTCCAAATTACTTTCCTCACTTTCAGTAATATTTCGTTATTTTTAACTCTTTCTTTCATAAATAAATTTATCACCCGGGACAAGGTTTTTTCGTGTTTTAAGACCTCCCTCCCTATAAGGATGTAAATAGGTATTTTTATGTAAATACATCAATAAACTCATTTTATATATTTTTCCTTGATCATTAAAAAGACAAAAAATAATGAGCCTGTGTTGGTCTCCAAATGATACTATTATTCCCCATTACACAATCATTAGACACAACATAATGGATTTTGATGAAATAATATAATATCTAGAAATAAATACCCTACTTTTTGTCTGAAGACTGAAGAATCTCATTCTTTTCCTACATTGATTTTTAGTAACTTATTATATTTTGCAGGAGGGGCGCCATCATAGTACTGACCCAGCCCTATAATTCAAATAAAGCAGATCCTTTAATGCAAAGTAATGCTTAAAAGCTTGTTTCTTGAGCCTTGTAGGAAATTATGTATAACGATGTATATTGATAGATCAAGGAGTCTTATTCATCAGGGTGAGTTTTAAATAGTTTTATACAGATTTTATGGACCTTGTAATTGTATACAATTGTACTTTCTTGACGTCACTTTTTTCGTATTTGTGTATATATTGAAAAGTTTCCACTCGCTTAGCTCATGTCTGTGTTTCGGTCCTAGCGGGCCTCGACGCTGTACATATTGGAAGGACCCTCCATTCGCTATGCTGGTATCGATGAGTCGGCGTTGTCAGTTTTCTCGTACCTATAGGAATATCACATTTTTATGGTTTCGGAATTACACTTTTGTTACCATTACTTGCAGAATTTTTATGTGCATTTTTTATCGAATTTAAATTGTTATAAGTTGAATAACACGATATCAATAAAAACTGTTTAAATTATCTGTTTTAATAGAGTTATATGTGAGCCCCCGTACCAAATTTCATTTTCTTATTTTAATTTTTGTGGTCCCTATCTTAGTTAATAGGGACAACTATCTTAATAGTTAAACGACAACGGACGATGCGATGGATCGAAAACAAATTGTTTGGTTCCCTCAGACCACGACACGTGAAGATCAGTTAAAAACAAAGGTCGAAAATTTTTGAGATTGTCACACTTAATCTATACTTCGTATAATGGGTTAGTAAAACTATAAAACGGAAGAAGGATTAGAGAAGTAATATAATAATAACAAAATAATAATATGTGTCTTTATTTTTGGAGCAGGTATTATGACTTTTCTACCTATCCCCCATCGAACATATTATATACATTGTACATAGACTACATTACAAAACACAACAAACTAACTTAAAACAAGAAGTAATTAACAATTTAAACAACAAATTAAAATTATTTATCTTTTAGAACTGTAGCCCATATCATAACATAACAAACAACAATAAATAACAAAAATTGATCATAATTTTAATTTAATACTATAAATTAGGAAAAAAAACACAATTAAAGATAAAATAAAATAATCATTAAAAATTATTAAAGATTAGCAATATACATTAAAATATAATAGAAAATCTGAATAATATATTTAACAAATAAAAGCAATACATACAAACTGAGGTATTTGCTCTGATTAATTCACCCATTAAAGTCTATCATTCATTCACCCATTAATACAAATAACGCTATATTATAACTTTTCTCATATGACACCTCATAGACAGGATGCATCAGTTTTGAAAACTTGACACGGCACTCCTCAGATTTAAGTGCGTTAGGAAGTGAATTCCATAAACGTTAAGTGGACACAGTAACCGAATTATTGAACATATTTGTTCTTTGTGTAGGTATAAGAAGCGTTGTAGTTTTTGTACTTATGTCAGAGGTGTAAACAATATTTTCTGCCAGACACTTCAATTCGTAGAACAAAATGTAACGTTGTTAGAATATGATATGAATGTTGTTCATTAAGGGTAACAAGAGTATCTCGTTTTAAGCCATAAATAGAACGTATGTAATAGTTCTGTGCCGCCGGCTGTAATCTGTTGGCCAATATCACAGATATGTCACACTAACTGAAGTAATGAAATAGAGAAGTAATATCTACAGGTCATTTTATGCAGTTTGGTATTTTGAATTTAATAACTCACATGAATCTATTATTGTCATTACGACAATAAAATTGTGGTAATAGTTAAGAAATGTAGTTGCAACAATATAACCTACAAATTAGATGAAAATATTAAGTAAACCCCTTAGTAGTAGCATTTGTAGCTCATTTTTTAAAATTTGGCATGAAATAGAAAAACTTGAGTGAAAACTATATCTTTGACAATGGCAGATATATTTACTTTCTTATCTCAAGTATAATTACATCACTTTAGAAAACAGGTTGTGTAAAATTAGAGTACGTAAACGGGACACAAACGGCAAGAATTAAAATAAGTTTGATTAATATTGTATGAAACACCGCAACGATACAGTGTTCCTTTGTTAAATAATATAAACATCAGGAAGGAATGATAAATGATTTTGTGACAATTAGAATCCATTCACGTCAACGAAATGTAATTGACCTGGATATAGCCGTGGATAATAGGCGCGCATAGTGCATTGTAGGGTGCCGTAAATAAGGTTGTAAGTAGGATGTTTCTAAAGTGTTTACGTTTTTATCTTCAACATCTGTTTGTACTCAGAGCATCTTAAAACGAATATTTTAATAAAATCTAATGGAACCGTTTTTATACCTATTACGAAACCTTCTGAAATTAGTTTATATGGGGAAATAAAAGTTTGTTCTAAAATATTTCAATGACTTTTTGACCTTTCAAAACTGGATAAAAACTTTGCAATAATATTATCTTCATCCATCTCAAAAAAACAAATAATAGCTAACCAAAACTATTTGTCCCCAACGATTGTAAATTACCACTTAACTGACAAAAAATCTAAGAAGACCATGAATTATTTCTTTAAAAAAAAAAAAATAGACCTGAACTTGTGCTCTAAACACGTCTAGAGGGTAAATCATATTTGTTTAAAGTCAAATCGACATATAAATGCGAATGGCGCTGTGGTTATGGTTTATTTATATATATTGCCTGGACCATGATATTTTGTCACTTGGGATTTTATGTACTGGTTTGGACCATTAATATTCACATTTTACTGAAATCTGAAAGAAATCGTTGGAACCGATTTTGAGAAAACACGCCTTTTATAAATGGATTATGTACTTAGTACGATATTAAGTTTTTTATCTTAGTAGGCCAATTTTTGAATTTTATTTACATCACTATAACTGTTTGAAGAGGTAATAATAGTAATAATGTTAAGTATATCTACCTTATTTGGCTAGACTTTTAAATATTTTTTTATGACTCCCTTAATAATTACTTGTTTTTATTTCAAGAAAGTTAGCACTTTAGTTTTGATAATTATTATATTGCAAGTGGTTTTGCACATTGGTGTGAGGTATAGTATTTGATAATTAACTTAACTTTGATCTTAATTGTTCAGGCTTATTTTTAGAATTTTCATCCTTATAAGACAACGCATTTTTGGAAAGATGGGGATAGAACACGTTTTGGTTGGATTCGTAATTTGGTTTTGTATATGTGTGTGTGAGATAGTTTGTGCAATATTTATGCACAATTTACTTTTCACACGAATCCATTAAAAAATGTAAATGATAAATTTCATCATCTAAAAGTGCACTTTAATAACACTAGTTTGAGGTAAATACTTGATATTCATTTTATTATTTGCCTAAGGCTAGATACAATTCCGTAGCTTTATTGTAACTAAAGTAGGTGGCCCCTGCGGCATAAACTTGTTACAATCACGGTTATGAGGAACTCTGTTTGCAGGAGCGGCTTTAAAATCAATATTGGCTTCCTATTATATGAACCCTTGCTGTGTGTGTATATTGAAGGGGAAACCTGTTGGATAATGATTGCATTAGTGAGTTTTTACTTCTAGTGTGTTGTTTTGAACAGGCTACAGAGATGTCTGATGTGTGATGTCAAACTACATTACGTTAATATCATATTTTGGGAAAAAAATATCTTTCATAGTACGGCTACAGATGGTTAGGCAAACATGTTTTGCACACTACTATGTAAATGAAAAAGTGTATTTATCAATGAAACGTTATAGATTGATTCTTTATATATATATATATATATATATATATATATATATATATATATATATATATATGACGTGTTTGATAACATCTTTTAAATTAAAAACCTGTGTCAATTTTTGACGGAAATATCCTCGCGGTTTGAGCTCCTGTAAATTTAAAATGGTTTTTGAATTATGACCGTCTGTCGTGAGTGTGTGAAATACAGCACAAACGAGTGGAGTGATTTTAATAAAATTTGGTATTAAAGTACATTTTGGCCATGACTGGAGACGTTTTTCTTTTAGTTGATAAATCAAAATTTTGTGTTTTATCTCATGTAAAAAACAAGATAAAAATCAGATTATTCCGAAATCGCCTTAAACGATTTGATAATTTTATTCTGAAATGTAGCTTCTATACAAATTAACCTTACAAAACGTATTTGGTAGTTATCTCTAAAAAATGATGGTTCGTGAGAAATCGGTAAAAACAAAAAATTGGCTATAGAGTTTCTTTAAAGACGCAAATGTTCAAAATTAGTTTTACCGACTACATACAAATTTTTGGTGTAATCTGAAGATTATTTACTTAAAATTATAATCTTTGGTGAGTTAAATGACAAATAATAGAGAATTATAGTTAAGGAATAATGCCAAAAAAAGGAAAAATGAACGTTTAATACACATTTAAATATTGTTAAAAATAATATATAATATCTAGGATGGTTGATTTTATATGTTTTGCTGACAACCACTGAACTGAGAGTTTTGGCAATATGGTTAGTCCCATAGTTTTATTGTGAATATATAAGTAAATATTGAGCTTGACTTGTGAGATAATATTACATAGAATAAAACTAGAACACAAGATCCCACACAAATTACGTTTACCTACAAATCCGTTTCAACGGCAATCGCCATCCTCAGTGATACATGAACTAAACTATAACTTGTGAATGTATGTTTGTAAAAATGTGATTTATGCAACATTCTTGTGCCGTTTATTATAATTACAACGAAGTTATAAAACTTATCAAGTCATTTACATCTTTCAAAGCAACTGATATTTAATGTAATTGTCTCATCTCTGGTCCATCAATCATTTCCATTAGGCGCTAACTCACTAAATCAATAGATATTGTCCTCTTCAACTCGAAATAATAATTACTTTTTATTTTATGCCATTTGTCTGATTTTAAACAAATTAGAGAAATGCGGATATGAACAACACTAAAGATTTTTCAAAAAGTTACATCATTTATGTTAAGATGGGAGATTTTTTACGTACATAATATATTTACTAAAGGCGATGGGTTTGTAATATTATGATGTTATTCTTTTATTGGCAAGAATTGTAGGCAAAATATACTTCGACAAACACATTTTTCGATATATATCAATTTAAAATTTTGTAATAAACCTGATATTTCTTTAAGTATTGTTACAAAATAGGAGAATGTAATCTTGTCTGTTGTTATTTTTGTCTTAATTTAAAAAGGTAAAAAATTGTAAAATTTTCGATTTAACATCTGAAAGTTTATAAAATAGCTAATATTTGTGCCAATTTTTGTAAATTTTTACAAAGTCTTCAAGTTTAGGCGTTACTCGCGATTATAGATATTATGTTAAATATTTTGTTCTGAAACTCAGTGTTTTTTGTACTCAATACAAGTAACATTTTTCCCGAATAGCTAAATTTTTAATAAATTATTTATGAAGACAAAATTTGTTAATATCTGTAGAATTTGATGGTTTTTCATTTTTACAACCAATAATTACAATGAGATCAATACGCAAATTATTCAGACGTATTCTATAGTTCATCGTCAACATTTTGGCACCGATTTTATTAAAACCTAGGTTTAAAAAACCTATTTTGCCACTTAAATTAATATGAACAATATGTTGCAGACATTGCACAATGCAACTGAATACTGTTATAACTCAAACAAGAAATGAAAAATAATTTGGAAGTCCAGGACTTATCACTTATCGGTTTAATATGATTCCATTATTAAATAAATATTTTTTAAGTATCTAAATGCAATTTTAAGAAAAGTAGTAATTGTAAAATTTTTATAAGAGGCTAGATAAAGGAAAAATGACCCCCTCTGAGTAGAACATCTGAGATCATATATTATGAATACCTATGTTAGGTGAGTCATTGTCGAAGAATACCTAACAACGTCTGGTTTGGCTTAAAGAAAACTAATCACAATAAAACGTGAATTAAAAAAAAAAAACCTTTGTTGGTGTATTAATTTTCTATTTTATTAGTACGCATGTGATATTTAGTAGGCCTAAACGGATTGATTTACGTCATTATAACAATTTTTGTCGCCCACCCAATATTTTACAGACGATTTTATATACTTAACCAGTATTAGAACGTGTATCTACACTTTATGTGATGCTATGAAGTCAATAATCTGTTTGGAATGTCATCTGGTAACTAAGGGTATCATTTCCAGAGATAACAGTTCCATTTTAAATTTACCGCATTACCTAGGTTTATTAAAATAGCAGGTATATTATATATTAATTTGAAAACGAATCGTATTTTAATTATGCATTTGAAAACTACCCCAACTATAAGATTTTAAATGTAGGTCCTGACTTCAATTTATTACTATTGGTAAATTAAATTGAATTTTTAAAAAAATTAAATTTGCCCATACAATTGGTATCATTGGTATATACATTGTAAATGTAATTCATACTTTTATAACTATATTGAGGAATTAAATTAATACGATTCAAAGAAACTATGGGGAAATTTTTATTTTCTGAAAAGAAAATAGCTCCACACGGTTGTAATATATTGATGTTGAAAAAAAATTACTTTCTCGAGAAATTTATAAGAAGGAAAATAATGAATGAATCTAATATATTAACGACACATAATTCAATCTTAATATTGATTTTATATCCATTTGTATCGAGAATTGAAGTCTTTATTTTTGTCAATTTTATTATTGTGTAGGATATCGATAATAGGCTATGATTCAACGTTGTAATAATAAAAAAAGAAAAATTGTATATTAATTAGGTTTTAAAAAACATTGAACTTCACATGATGTTATATTGTAATATATTATTGAAAAATAACTGCAATAAATATGTTGGTAAGTTTTTAAATTTTATTTACATAATCAATACAAAAATTTACATATAGAACTAATTATAATATAAATATATGTCTAATTTACTGATACATTTTTCTTATATTTAGATTTCCCACAATACTTGTTTGATTTGATAGAAATCCATAATTGAACTTAAAGAAATGTCATAACCGATTTTTCTTTAAATTATTTATTTTCTTCTTTTTTGTAAGAGATAATTGTTAACTTTACTTTAAATTGATATTTGAATTTTTAGTTGTACACTCGAGGTTATTAAAATAAACTATGAACAGCAATATATTTTACGAGAGACTTAATTATAAATTAGACACTTCCAGTGTTTTTATATATATTATAACGAACTAAGGGTGTAAAATTAAAATTGACATATACCCTCCTGATGATTAAATATGTAACAACATCCTTGACTTTTAATTAGAGGTATATTTATAACAGGCTTTGAACCGATGAAAGTTGAAAGAATGCTAATAATAGTCTCATTTAGGTAATAGGTTAATATAGGTAATTGAGACGACTTCCATATTTGATTGCAATTTCGTTAAACAATTTGATAATTAAACTGTTTTTAAGGCAATTTAACCCATTTGTTTGTCCTTTTAACAAAATATATAAGTCAAGATTATCACAGTTGTTTTCATGGGGATCTGAGTTTCTCCAAGAAAGTTTGATTTGATAGAATCCATTTTGATATTTTAGGACACTAATAAATTTGATACACGGATATAGACTATAAAGTGTAATATTTGGGATACATTTCTGTACTTCCTTTTTTGAATTTCATCAAATAAGGTTATTATTTATAAAAATTTAAAAAAATACAATTTCTCTTTTTTCCCCGACAACTGAGTTTTTAAATGACAATAAATTCATGGACTCATGACTTATTTATCGAAGTTCAAAATATAACCTTACAGTCCTATATATCTGGAGATATAATATTTACAATACGTATATATTTAAAAAAAATATATAAAGGTTAGGTTGAAGAGGAATACAATTGATCAACTTTTATGGATGCTGTAAAAAAGAAATCCAATATACTGATGGATTGACGTTTTGAAGAAGTATAGCTCTCACTACAGTGCATTGTTACGTTAAAGGCACTTCCAATTACTTTCCCCACTTTCAGTCATAATACATTATTTTTACCTCCTTTCTTTCATAAAGAAATTTATCATCAGTGACGAAATTTGTTCTTGTTTTAAGACCTTCCTCTCCTCCATAATAAGGATAAAGTGCTGTAAAAATGTAAGTTTATATACATATACAATAAATTAATGTTTATATATTTTCCTTGATCGTTATAAAAACAAAACATAATGATTTTGCGTTGGTTATATGTTTCCAACTGACTCTAACATTGTCATTACACAATCATTAGGATGACAAGTTATAAAATTAACACATTTTGATTATACATATTATAACATTCAAAAACATATAGCCTACTCTGTATATAAATTATATGTTTCTTAGATTGATTTTAGTACCCTTTAAATTTTGCAAAAAAAAAACTAAAAAAAGAAACAAAAAGAGAAAAAACTCTTATACTAAGTAAGACAGAGATGTAAAATCTTAGATTGTTACAGGTCATTTTATGCAGATTGATATTTTTACTTCAATGATTTATGTGATTCTAATTATTACCACTACGTCAACAATAAAATATGGCTTTAATCGTTGAGAGATGGTATTGAAACAGTATAACTTACAAATTAGACGTAGGTGAAGTAAACCCTTTAGTAGTCGTAATTGTAGTTAGATTTTCTTCAAATTTAGGATAAAATAGTTAATGAGGTAGCACTATGTCCTTGTCAATGGCAGCTGTATTGGATTACTAACAACTTCTTAAGCACGACTTTTATGTAAAATTATATTATAATTGAAATAAACTGTTACATTTGGTAAACATTACCATTTGGTAATCGATATTATAATAATAAAACACAATTATTTATTTTGTAATATCCACTTTTAATTAGTCTAGCCGACCAATGGTTTCGCCTGATAAGGCATTGACGAGGCTGTATTACAGACTGAAGAAACCATGAATGGAAGGTTGGGGAAATACCCGGCCTGGGCAATGACCATAGGAACAATACATATTGGGAAAACCAGTTGATTGTTCTAAGTACAAATAACTTTTAAAGGTTTTAATAATGGAGAGTTATACTAATCTAACTGGTCATTTAAAACTAAATTAGGGTTACAGTATCTTATTCTTTTAATTTCTAAGCTCTCCAAAGCATTCAATTTCCTACCTTTATTATCAAAATGTAATATTTTAAAATCTACACTCGAATTAAAATCAGACACTTGATGTATTCTTAAATGATTTGAAAAACTGGAATCTTCATATCCTAACCGCCAACTTCTTTCATGTTCACTTAATCTAGATTTAAAATTACGTCCTGTTTGACCTACATAACATGAATTACATATTTTGCAAGTTATCTTATATACACCACTTCTCAATTTTGT
Source organism: Aphrophora alni (assembly GCA_963513935.1). NCBI lineage: Eukaryota > Metazoa > Arthropoda > Insecta > Hemiptera > Aphrophoridae > Aphrophora > Aphrophora alni. The sequence goes on along the minus strand of OY740767.1, from coordinate 117,236,519 downwards.
TAATTTTATCTTTAGAGTTATTTAAAATCTTACCTAAACTATTACTACAATAAAATGCCGGCCTACACTCTGTTTCCCTATTTAAAATATTTCCAACTTTTTGGCTAACATTTCCTAGATAGATAACTTTCCGCCATTTAGCGCTATTTTTAACTGAAGTTGGAAAAATAAGTTGCCTTGCATTCATCTTAAGTTTTTTCTTTAGCATTTTATTAATAATATTTACATCATATTCATAATTAACAGCTATTTGTTTAATGCAACTTAGTTCTTTATTGAAATCAGAGTCAGACATTGGAACTTTGATGAGGCGATACAACATACAATGGAAAGCTGCCAATTTATGATTTAAAGGGTGCCGAGATGAAGCATGAATAATGTTATCTGTGAAAGTTTGTTTTCTAAAAACACTAAAGTTGTGTTTACCATTTTCAATTTTTATATTTAAGTCTAAGAAATTAATTTGATCTTTTTCTCCAACTTCCATGGTAAATTGTATCGCATCGTCAATTGAGTTCAGGTACTTATAAAATAATTGAAGTTAGCGGTTAGATTGGCCATGTTTCCAATTGACTCAAACATGGCCATTACAATCATTTAAAATTGGCAATGTTTAAAATTTACAGATTTTCATTATAAATAATATGATATCGAGAAATTTACACCCTAACTAACTTAACCTAACCTAACCTATCCTGTGTTAGTAGAGGTTGTGTAAAATTAAAGTACATAAACTGACCACAAACTGTAAGAACTACAATAACTTTGAATAATGTTGTTTAAAATGTCGCAAGAATACAGATGGAATCTTTGATCATTTATTAAATAATGCAAACTTCAGGAATGAATGATAGATGACGTTGTGGGAATTAGCATGCATTCACGTCAAGGAAATTTAATTGTCCAGGAAATTGACATGACTTAAGTGGATTATATGTACGCATTGTGCATTGCTTATAGGATATAGTTAGTAAGGTAGCAAGTAGGATGCTTCTAACCTGTTATCTACAAAATGTTTAAATGTTGGAGAATTGAGAGCATTTATAAAGGGATAATTCAATAAAAATTAAATCTCGTCTTTTTTGTATTATCACAAAACCTTTTTTTTTTTACTAGTATATATGCGAAAGTAAAACTAAATTACAAAATACTTGAATGATTTTTTTTTCTTCCAACAATAAATGGTAATCTTATTTCATAAAAATAACAACATATCACCACATATATAGGGTAATCAATTAACTAAACTAATGCAACAACAAATGTTTCCATTGTAATGTTACTTTTAAATCCTTTTTTGACAACTAAAGGATATATTGTTGTTATGTTATTTGTATTATTGCGAACGTCCATTGATTTGTTTATAACAGTATCATGGGAGATATTTTGTTTTTTTACCAATTACTCAAGAATTGGAATTATTAAAGAGATTGGAACTAATAAGTTTGAATGAATTATTATGTAACTTACAAGCAGTCGTTGTTTGGAGGTTCTCCTATTTCACTTGTAGTTCGTTATCTGATGATGTTATAATATATACGAAACTTCTGTTACAACAAAATAAAAACCTCCTAAAAATTGACTGCTTAAAAATAAGTTAAATAATAATAATTTAAATACAGCAAGTAGCAAGACATCATAGAAATCATGTTTTGTTTGTCCTTAAAGGCAACAATTGATTAAAATTTGATGAAAATCGTTAGAGCTGTTATTGAGAAAATTCTAACTTTATGTTTTTCTTATAGCAGAGATCCCTAATCTTTAAGTAAAAAATAAAATAAAATGGAAAAATCTAGAGATATGGCCAAAATATTCCCTCGTATTAAAAGAGATCTATGGCTTTGGGGTGTAGAGCATTCCACAGACGAGAGACATAATTTAACCACTTGACGGTCCATTATTTTATAGAAAAATGACCATTTCAGGTCATTTTTTTTTATTAGTGAAATTAACAGTTTGGTTTAGACTTACTTCATTGCCGATAAAATTTATAGTCATTTTCTATTTTTTTTTATAATTTTCAAATACCAGTAAAAAGAATAACCCGAGTTAACTCGTGTGCTAAAAAAATACACAAAATAAGTTTGCAACATATTCATTTTAAATGTTCTAACATTTATTATTGGTAGAATGGCGGACTATTCTACATTTTTCTACTCGATGGTCCTCAAAAAAATATATCCCCATAAACTTGATATAGGTTTTTACCTTTCATATAACTTTCTCTACGCTACATATATGTGAGAATGAAATCATTACATTAAACACAAACTTTATTAGCAAGCGTTTCGAATGAATAGCCTACTATTAGTCTACAGACTAAAGTATCTTAAACTTTATTAGATTGATTTTTCCCACCCTATAGCTTTTTTGAAAAGCAAGTTAATAGGCACTATAATGGTACTTACCCAGCCCTATAATTCATTGTGATACAAGCAGATCCTCTAAAATCTGGTTTGTAGGAAATATTTATATTCAATGATCATATAGTCTTATTTAGTAGGGTAAGTTTCAAACAGTTGTTACACAGGTTTCTGGACTTGGTAATAATATTACGTATATCACTACTTTCTTAACGGTGGTTGTTATATTAATATTGACATTTATCGTAGATGTGTATATATTGGAAAGTCTTTACTTGCTTCGCTCGTGTAAGTTTCTCATCCCCGGTGCTTCCACTTGTGACGCCCGTGTCGGCGACTCGACCCTGCCATTCTCGTAGAGAGGTCAGTTTTAGAAATTACATTTTTTTTAATATAACTTCGCTATTTATCATCGTAGAGAGGTGAAGTCGCATGCAGAATAGAAATGCGCAAATGTCTATTTTACTTAGTTTGTTAATTGAATTACTCAATAGTTAATGTTAAAAAACCGTTTAAATTAGCTGGCATTTTGATAATTTTAATTCGAATTTTATGAGTTTCAACAAGGGTTTTACATGAACACACTATAGTCCAATAAAATTTCACGTTCCTATCTTCATTTTTGAGGCTACTATCGTGCGTATGTACAGACGATAACGACGGTTATTAAAAGGTCGAAAATGACTTTTTCCGTTTATTCAGGCTATCAGAAATAAAGACCAGTCAAAAACCACGTAGACTGGTTAGGTAAAATTATGAAACAGAAGTAAGTATAAATGTAACTTAAGTAAGTTGTCACTTAAGGTGAAACAAAACCTTGAATCTTCTTTTAAAATAATACAATTTTTAATATGTCCTAAACATACTTAGCTTGTGTCATAAGCACATCCACAGTTAAAATGTAGTAATATTCCGTATATCTACATCATTTCGTGTTTCCCTATACATTTATCTATGACTCCCGTAATAATTACTGGTTTTTATTTAAAGAAACCAAGCATTTTTGATGTGAAAATTTTGAAATTATTCACTAACGGTAATTTTTTTTATGCATTTTTTTTTTCACATTAGTTTGAAGTATAATATTTCACAATTAACTTAAATTTGATCTAAATGTTTAGGCTTATTTTTAGCATATTCTACTATTTAAAACAGCTTTAAATTATACTTCGTAACTCTTGAATTAGTATTTTTGGATGATATGTTGGTAAAAACATTTTCTTTGAATTAGTAATTTGGTTTTGTGTAAAGGTCTTGTGAGAAAGTTTTTGGAATGTTTATGTACAGATTAGTTTTCATACGGATTCATTAATAAAAAATAAACGATAAATTTCTTCATGGAATATTGTGCTTTAATAACACCAGTCTGTTTATGGTAATCACTTGATTATTGTTCGAAAACTATAATAAAGTGAGTTATAATGACGTATTGTAAGTAAAATAGGTGCCCCCTCCCCCTGCGGCATAAACTTGTTAAAATCACTGTTAGAGGAACTCTGTATGCTGAGCGACATTAAAATCAATATTGGCTTCCTATTACACAAACCCTCGCAGTGTGTGTAGTATCTGTGTGTGCATTGAAGAGGAAACCTGTTGTATAATAATTGCGTTGGTGGGTTTTGATTTCTGGCTTGGGGTTTTGAACCAGTTACGAAGAGTTGAGGTGGTTCCAAAGACGCCAGATTTTCAGAAGGAACTCTATTATATTATGATATAGTTTGAATTATATCATATTTTGGAATAACATTATCTAACCTATTAGGGGATATTATTATCGTACAATATTTTTTTCCCACCACAAGATAAAATAAAAAATATGTATAACAAAGTATGTATAAGGCAAATGTACATACATATATATATATATATATATATATATATATATATATATATATATATATATATATATATATATATGTATGTACATATATATGTATATATATGTACATTTACATATATATATATATATATATATATATATATATATATATGTTTGTTTACATCTTTATATAAGTTAAAATCTGTGTCCAGTTTTTTCAGATAAAACTTTTTTTTTGAGTTTTATAAGTTTAAATGTGTTTTTTGAAATTATGGCTGTCTGTTAATTATGCAGTGTTCTACAGCAAAAATGAGTGGACTCATTTAATGAAATTTAATATTTTTCAATATTTTCGCTATATCAGAAGAGATTGAATTAATTTTTTTTTAAAATAACCCAACATTTTAAGGTTCCTGCATAAGACAAAATTCCAAAACTTTCACAATTAGCTACAACGATTTTAATTAAAATTGTAGTCACTAATTAACATAACAAAATGTATTGGTCGTCACCTCTCCAAACATGTCGATTCGTTAGTTATTGCTATTTAATCAAAACATTGGCTATAGAGATGATGAACCTACTGATTTCATTCAAATTTTGAAGAAATGTGAAGATTAACGACACAAAGTAGTGTGCCAAATAATGAAAAATTCAGTTAGAATAATGACAAAAAAACAAAAATAAAAAAAAACAAACAAAAACGAACCAATAGTGAAGCAAGTTTAGACATCATTTAAATATATAAATAATGTTTAAAATATTTTACATAGGCCATAATAGCTTCAGTTGTTTTTCACTTCTTGATAACCACAGAACTGAAAGTATGGCTAGGACTAGTTTTGTTTGGTTAGTATTTCGATTATAAATGGGTGGTGTGTGCGCTAGTTTATATAATTTATATAATACTTATAACTTCAATTACAATTTCATTAGTCATCTTAAAATTAGATTCTTTTCTGTAAAATCAGAGGCCCACTGGAGTGAATACGGACTTGATAATCCCGAGGGAGCATGACTTGACCTACACCATTCTTTATATGGATCAGATTAGATAAGATCTCGCGTTCGTGCCCTCTTTCCTATCAGGTTTCTCTTGACCAACTCATGTTTTCCCCCGACGTCGACGATAGCGTTAAAAGTCATCATTTTCTGCTCTTTTCTCATTCTTTTTAAGGCGATGATGACCAAGAGGGTTTTAGCCTTCAAACAACAAGGGAAAATGAATTTTAGACAACATATATATTATTTTTGTGGTTGTCCTAAAACGTGTAAAACTCCCTGGTAATATTATGAAAACAAGTCCTGCTTGATAAATTTCATTACGGAAGAAGGAAGTTAAACAAATTTTTTAACTATTGCTCATGGCCGAGGAAATAATTGTGTCTTTAACAAAGTCGTAATTAAAGTCGATATATTACTTCGTCAAGAACAAATCAAAATATTGGATTTCTTTCTTTACATTATTTATAAATCTGATAATTGTTTACCTTTGTAACCTTGCCTTTATATTTTAAACCCTAGAACCCCTTCTATAAAATCGGCCCATTTTGTTAATTTTTAATTGTTTTAGTATAAAACACCAAAAATTATAATGTCTCAGAAAGGTCGATTTTATCAACGAATATTATATGTAAAGGTTTTGGAGTTGGTATGTTAGGAATATAAAAATGTGTAAAAATAAAAAGAAAAAGCCACAGAAAAGTTTAGTTATACCATATAACGAATTTAAATTTTGCGGTTGTGAATAAATGTTGATGAAAAAAGTGACGATTTTATAAAATTTACTTGTTGAAAAATAAATTCGTATGAGGAAAAAAAAACAACTGAAAGTTAGGATTATTATTTTTTTAAATCACAAAAAATATTAATATTATACGAAACACAACTTCTTATATACCATTGTTTAGAGAAATGTACATAAAAAGAACTATGATTTATAAATTTTCTACAATGATAGATTTTCGAGTAAAGTAATCAAGAATTAGAAAAGTTGTCTTCACGTCCAAAAATGTTAACCTAAAGTTCACCTACCAATTTTAGATTCACCTATAAAAATTTGTTTAGACTATTCAAACACTTAAAATAGTTGTAGAATATAGTTATGAAAATAAATCTGTATCAACACAACACAATATATAATAAAACACAATAAATTATAAATCAAAAACTCTCAAAATTATATTTTCCTGCACTATAAACTGTACTAGACACAGCTTGGGGTCAGATGGGTGTGTTACAACTCAAACTGCAGTAGCAAGCTCACAAGACACGTTTGTTGACCACTTTCTTTGTGTCAGTCCAGTCCTAAATGTTAATTGGACAGGGGAATCGATCGAATAAAACATTCGACTGATCTGAAATCCTACTTTCCAATGATATAAAGATCGTCAACAAAATTGAAATATTACTAATAGATTATTGACATTTCGTAAACGTATCGAAAAGAAAACGGGATCGATTATTCTTGGTTACAATTTCGAAAAATGTATATATCTCAAAAACTATCACAGCTACAATAATTTAGAATACGTAGTTCGAAATTGGAAGAAAAGTTCTATAAAATATTGCCATCTTGTGATATTTGGACAAATATTACCATTTACAAAAATTATATCATCAATGAGATCATATTTTCTTACATTGCAAAGAACTGTTAGTGCTCCTACCTAGCGGTAAAACACTCCAAATATAGAATTCTTTATTTTTTTACTTTCACTGTATAGAATTTCCGTTATATAATTTTGGAATATTGAAACATTTTCTTTACAGTGATATATAAATTATTCCGGAAATATTAATTTTAGTACTCTAAACGTAGAATTAAAAAAAAAAGAAAAGATTTTTACCTTTTAAAAAGTGTTAAAATCTTTGATTTTATTTAATTTTTATAGATTCGAAACTATAAAAGTTATAAATATGAAGATACATACTTTAGGTTTGTCATTGTAGATTTATTAGATAGAAATATGGACTTGTGAAAATTAAACAAGGAATGAGGTAAATTTGTGTTTCACAACCACGCAGTTGTTGCGACACTTGTTTGTAGTGAAATTCATAAACTTTACCAATTTATTAAATATTATTGACAACGGTTTATGGTATCTTGGTTACATGAATATGAATGTTTGGAACATTAGCATTAGAACGGTATAATTTATTGCTGTAGGATGATTCTTAGCGGGCGAAATGTTAAGTTAAAAAAAGTGATCTTGTATCGTTTAGCGCTACAGGAACGGTTTTCATCTACAAAAAATGTGTCGAATAGTGGTTTGAGGGAAAACTTTTTACAATTACAATCAGTTTCATTGTCTACGCAGAAATATACTGTAACCTATTAGCTACACGAAGCTACATATTATTAGACTTTTTACTGATTTCGATTGAACATGGTACACATTTACTCATTGTTATTCTACGTTCATTTTTTTGAAAGCTGTCTTCATGGTTTTATAAAACATTGCAATGCTCTGATTAATGATTATGTTTGTCGTTAAGCATATCATAGTTTGATTGTTTTTATTTGTTATTTAAAGGTTGTTCATAAAAAAAGAAGAAAATAATATAAAATAATTCCTCAAAGACTCTAGTAGGGACAGGGCAAGATGAGAAGAAGAGTTGACTAGGAGAGACCTTATAGGAAAAATAAAAGAGAGGGATATAACCCAAGACTACGTCAAAAAGGCGTAGATTGCCACGCCCGTACTTACTGTAGATTATTAGACGTTCATGAAATGGATTTTATTGTACACATAAGGAAGAAACGAATGAAACTGGCATGAAAATCTATAAAATTGTAACGGTTATATTTTTTGTATGCGTTTGATCTTCTTTGTCTCTGAAATGAAAAGTCATCTAATTTTTTACAAAATTTAAAAATGTCGTTTACAAAAGAGGGAATAATATATACTACCCTTTGCTATGCAAATACAACGTCCGAAAGCGGAAGCTTGGGTGGAGATCTGTACAATATCAAACGGGAAATTCGATGATTTATCACCAGAGGAGAACAAAATATATTGTTTCCTTTTGTATTTGGCAACGATAAGTACAGTATGGCAACAAATTATTAATTTTTTATTAGAGAACGTTTATAGGGGGGGGGGGGGAATTTGTTCCAAAATTACTTAAACCTATTTTAAGTAATAACCTATTTCAAGTAAATCGATTATATACAAAAATATAATAAAGTAAATAAACTATCTTTTTTAATAATATACGGGAAAAGGAAAAGTTGTTATCCGATTCTGATCACCTGAAGAGACAACCACCAGACACAATCAGACGAAAAATGGTGGTGCTGGAGGGAGAACCAACATACACCAGTAAAACCTAACTGGGTGGAGGGGCAACCAACAGACCACAGCTAGATGGTAGGGACTTAGAGCTGGAGAGACAACCACCAGACACAATCAGACGAAGAATGGTGGTGCTGGAGGGAGAACCAACGGACCACAGCTAGGAGGTTGGGACTTATAGCTGGAGAGACAACCAACAGACAAAATCAGACGAAAAATGGTGGTGCTCTAGGGACAACCAACAGACCACAGCTAGGAGGTTGGGACTTATAGCTGGAGAGACAACCAACAGACACAATCAGATGAAGAATGGTGGTGCTGAAGTGACAACCAACATACCACAATGGAACCTAATTGTTCTAGCGGGACAACCAACGGACCACAGCTAGATGGTAGGAACTTATAGCTGGAGAGACAACCAAAAGACACAGTCTGATGAAGAATGGTGGTGCTGGAGGGACAACCAACAGACCACTAGGGAGAGAGAGGTAAAAAACGAAAGAAAGACGATATGAGAGGAATAAGGATGCAAGGTAATGCTAGTGCTTGGTGCGAGAACTGGTAGAACTCTGCCTCTGGGCTTAATGCAACCCTTTATTTAGTCAACAGTAAGGGGAAGAATGTTACCCCAATCTGATGTTAGGGATGGGCGAGTCCCGTCTGCTAGAGGAAGGTGAAAGTATTTGCATTACCTTGCCTCCGGCATTTATTTACGATTATAATTTCATCATAACAAAACATATTGAATTGAACATTTAAATATACAAAATAAGAATTCATGTCTCAATTTAGGGCGAAATAGGTATAGTCCCTAAAATACCCACATCGATTGTTTGACCATGACCTAACCTAACCTAACCGTATATCTGAGAAAGTAAAATGGAAGTTATTTTAATTAGTATTTGTGCTTAAATAATAATATATTTTAAGTATTTAGATCCTACAAGAGTATATAATGATTCATTAACGTCATATCCATGAAATGATATTTTAATCAAAAAATATTGCTATAAATTTTTCTCTCGAGGCCTAAATTTACTCGACAAGTTTTTGCACAGGGCTCTTTGGTTCGTGTCAGAGAGTGGGTATATCAAAACAGTCTCATTATAATGGATCCATAAAGTGACATCATTGCATCATATAATGAATATGACTGGCTAGGATAGATGCTCACGTGAAAGTTTGAATGACACAATAAATAAATATTTTGCAACAATTTTACTTCTAAGGATGTTCCCAGTTTCATTATCCTTTTATTATTTTTATACACAATTAAATTCTAAATATTTTGTTTGGAAAATTATGATTAATTAAACAGTATTTTGTTTAATTGGAAAAAGGCATATAAATGTAATATTTTCCCTTATAACCACCTGAAAGTAAATAAATTAGTTAAAATCTGAGACTAGTTAGAATCATTTTGGTGAAAAACCTTTTTGAAACCTTGAAGTTTAGAAATTTATTGCGATTTTTAGAAGTTATGATTAATATTTTTATTTGAATCCCATGGCGTTTGTACTCAATACAAGCAACATTATTTCCGAATAACAACGTTTTTGTTGTATATTTGTGAAGATACAGCATGATTTTTATTTTGAAGATTCAGATACAGCAAATTTTAATGCTACAGTTCATCGTGTGCATTGTATTAAATTATTATATATTGAGATATTAATAAAAGCTTATTATACAGTTTATGACAAAACTGTTATATATAAGTTCCGGTCATATCCTGCACACGAAGTGAAACTGTATACTTGCAACTTCCAAAATAAGAACACAAAATGTCTTCAACATCATTGTCGGTAAAAAATGACTCCACTAATATTTTATTAGATAAAATATTTATGAAATATCTAAATGTGAAAAGTAATATAAAGAATGAAATTTAATAAGACGCTGGATAATGAAATAATGTCGTGAGTCGGCTTTCAAAGCAACATCTGTGGTTGCGTATGTTGCCAGACATAGTCGAACAATACCTGGTTATATTGTCTGGTTTGGTCTAAACACAAAATGATGGTCACCAATACGGCAGTTACAATGTAATATAATTCCTTTAAAATATAATGCAAAACATTACATTGGTCTAGTAAATATTATATTCTATTGTTTGAACAATGATCTAACGCAGTAGAGTAAGTTTGTTTGAAACAGTTGTTACACAGGGGTTTGAAAGTTACTTTCTTCACGTTGGCTAGGACCTAATGTCTCTCCTTGATGTGAATATATTACAAAGTCTCCACTAGCTTCGCACGTCTCAGAGTCACAGCTCTGGTGAGCCTCGACGTAGTACATGTGTGAAGGAGTCTCCACTAGCTTCGCACGTCTCAGTGTCACAGCTCTGGTGAGCCTCGACGTAGTACATGTGTGAAGGAGTCTCCACTCTCTTCGCACGTGTCAGGGTCACAGCTCTGGTGAGCCTCGACGTAGTACATGTGTGAAGGAGTCTCCACTCTCTTCGCACGTGTCAGGGTCACAGCTCTGGTGAGCCTCGACGTAGTACATGTGTGAAGGAGTCTCCACTAGCTTCGCACGTCTCAGTGTCACAGCTCTGGTGAGCCTCGACGTAGTACATGTGTGAAGGAGTCTCCACTCTCTTCGCACGTGTCAGGGTCACAGCTCTGGTGAGCCTCGACGTAGTACATGTGTGAAGGAGTCTCCACTAGCTTCGCACGTCTCAGTGTCACAGCTCTGGTGAGCCTCGACGTAGTACATGTGTGAAGGAGTCTCCACTAGCTTCGCACGTCTCAGTGTCACAGCTCTGGTGAGCCTCGACGTAGTACATGTGTGAAGGAGTCTCCACTCTCTTCGCACGTGTCAGGGTCACAGCTCTGGTGAGCCTCGACGTAGTACATGTGTGAAGGAGTCTCCACTCTCTTCGCTCGTGACGGTGACTGCCGGATCTCGTTACTATACGAATATCACATTTTTTCTTTGGAGGTCAAAGTTCTAAATTACATTTTTAAAAATCACTTCACTAATAGTCCTTGAAGAGAGGTTGCATTAGACGGAGAATTAAAATATGTAAATTATCCATCTAATTTAGTGTGTTATAAGTTAAATAACACATAAGAAATGAACATAAAACTGTTTAAAACGGCAGCAATTTTGACATTTTTATGAAATTAAATAGTGTTTTATACATAAAATGTATGTAGAATAGTGTTTTATGTACAGTCCCATTAAAAAATTATGTACTTATCTTACTTTTTGCAGCAGTTAATGCGCTTATATATAGATAATAACAAGGACGATTGACAGACGGAATGTGGAAAGTAACTTTTTCGCTTCTCTGAGGCGATGAACATTTTCGATTTTTATATTTGAACGTTTGATGGAGACAATGTGTGCAATTAGTTATCCACCTGTCTAACTCGACACTATAGCTGATGCTGTGTGGTCTATAATCTGTTTGCAATGTCATACTGTAACAATGTGTGATTGGTCAATTACAAAGACAGCAACTTAATTTAGAGCTTACTGTATTACCATATTATTCTCATATTAAAAATGTTCTATTAAACTGGCATGTAGACTACTCCAACCTTAAGAATCTTAATGAAGCTGCAGACGTAATTTGATTAATTTTTAAATGTAGATTGGACTTTAAAGGAAAATTAATTCCCCCATGCAATTTGTATAGTTGAATGCAATTGACCGATACAATGTAATCTACAATTTTATAAATATATTAGGAAGCCAAGTTAATAACATTTTTTGTTTAACTATGGAGAAATTTTGAATTGACAAAAAAGAAACAAATAACTCCAAACGTGTTGTAACTAATTGATGTTGATGACATATTATTATCCTCCAAAAATTTCCTTTCGTTATCAATTTAGGAGAAGAAAAACAATTTACCATACTAATGAATTAAAGACACATGTTTGTTTTACATCCTTCCTATTATGAGAACTATGTAGTTATTATGTCTTTGTAGTTATTATTGATGTTATTTTGCTGTATCAATTATTGGAATTCTGATTCAAGGTTGTAACAATATAAAATATTAATTTGGTTTCAAAACTAAAATTAATTGACATAAACGGTATAAAAAGTTTGATTTATGATACAAAACTGCAATAAATGCAAAGATGTTGGAAAGTTTTTGAATTTTATTTACGTCACGCGAACGTAATGATAGATAGTAATTCGTATTTAATGCATTTTTCATTTAATGATGTAAAATAATTTATTAATGTATTTTTCATTCATGTTAATTTGTCTTAATTTTTGATAACTTTTAATATTTTTATATCTTTTATAATACTTAATTGTTTAATTTGATGGACATCTTTAAACGAACTATAAAGAAATTGAGATAACTTAAATTTCCCAAATTGTTAACTTTATTTTAAGTTTACAATTTTATTGAATTGTTAGTTATACAATCGATATAATTAAAACTAACTTGTTACTTTTAAAGTTGTATATTTTACGAGATATTTAATTATAAATAAAAGACTTCCAGTATTATTAACATATTCATAATGAACTAAGGGAAGATTTTTAAAACAAAATTGACATAATATAGTTTCCTGATAATCGAATATTTAAAATATTCTTGACATTAATTGATAGTATGTTTAAACTTTGAACCTATGAAAGTCGAAAGAATGTATTAGAATATTATTATTAATTGAAAACTTCATTGCAATTACGTTAAAATGTTTACAATTATTTTTATTTTTTGAGGTTTATTCTCACTTATTTGATCTCGTAACAAAATGTAAATGAAATTCAAGACTGAAGTAGTTTTTATTATGTAGATCTCAGTTTCGATAAAAATAGTGGAAAAACTAAGAACTTCGAATTGTTGGAAACTATTTGTTATTTTAGGACGGAAGAGAAATTACAATATGATACACTGAAATAAATATAACGATATTCATGTTTTTTAAAAATTTTGGTCTAATATGTAGATATGTCAATAGTTTTCAAATGTAATCAAAGTAGGGGGTATGTGAGTATCAAATTTGATAAGTCGATGTAAAGATTATTTTATAAAATTTGTCTAATTCTGTTACTACAATCCTTATTTAAAAATTGTAATCTAACATTTTAACGCGGAATTCTCTTTTTCATTTATAAATTACAAATTAAAAATATCAAATTCACGTATGCATTGGTCATATACTTATCGCAATGGGAATTCGTAATTTCTAAAATGACTTCTAAAACGTTAACTTAAAAATCTTATTTTAAAATAAAGTAATTATTTAACTATAAAATTCCAACATAAAAATAAAAAAGAATATAAATTTGAAAAGTTAGAACACCGTGTTAATCAATAGTCTTTTATTACATTTTAACCACTGACAGACAAATTTCAAGATTCACATGCGTTACATGTCTTATGAATCGTTTTTAATAAAACACATTTTGCCACAGGATGTTGTTTTTGTCATTGTCATTTAGGTCTATTGGTATGTTAAAGTTACCAGACACACTATTATTAATTAAAAATTACTTTAAAAAAGATGCTATCAATATTTCAGCGAAAAAGTTTATTTTAGCGTAAAAATATTATATTACAATTTCAAAATAAGATATGCAGTAAACAAATTATGAATATATGAAAAGTAATCTATATATTGACTAAATAATTACTAAGTAGGCCACTATTTACTTTTTAAGTTTCAAGTGACCATAATTTCATACACACACACACACACATTTAATTGCTTACCACTAAAATTTTATTTAAATATGATGTTACACTATATAGTATTAGATGAATGGTTGTAAAAAATATAAATTTATTAAATATAAGAGTAAGGTTGTAAAGAAATACAATACATCAACTTTTATGAGTGCTGTGAAGAAAGAAATTCAATATTTTGATGGATTGACGACTTGCAGAAGTAAGGCTTTCAATATAGTGCATTGTTACATTTACGACACTCGCAATTACTTTCCTCACTTTTTAGTAATGTTTCATTACTTTTAAATCTTTTCTCTCGTAAAGAAATTTATCTTCTGGGAGATATTTTTTCGTGTTTTAAGACCTACGTTCCCAGAATGAGAATAAAGTGGTGTAAAAACGTACTTTTATATGGGTAAACAGGGTGTTTAAAAAAGTTTTAGGAATTCAGGAGCTTATTCTTCACATCAAAACTAATGAAAAACTTTAGGTAAATACACCTCCTAAAATGCTTAATTTTCTATCTAGCCATCATTTTGTTTTTAACAGAAAAATCATTTTTCTTAACGGTATATGATATGGAGTTGAAAATGTCTTAATGCTAGTGTAAAGTTTTCGCCACATTCATAATAGCTCTGAATTAGTTCAACACGAGTTTGTTTTGGTAAAGAAATAATCAAAACAAAGAACAATTAAAAAAAATAAGTGTTAATTTAAGTTAATGACAAGTCACAATTTTAACCTATACAGAATACAAACTTTAACTTCAAACAAACTATTTGCAATCACTACAATGCAATAGTTAATAAAAAAATAATAATAAAACAGCTGATTATTAAATCCCGAACTTATATAAATAGAGGTATGCATTGTTTTTTTTTGGTTGAACCAAACGTAACTAAGCCATCGTCGTTTTAAATAGACACTTATTTTGAAAGACCCGGTATATTACCATGAACCTTGGGGATAACCATCAACAAAATGGACGTAGAATAATAATAAGCTACCGTGTAACACTTAATCCGGCGGTAGTTAAAACCGATCAGAATAAATGACGTTGCTAAGATGTAGTTTCATTTAGCTAATAGGTTAGCTATATGTCTGAACGTAAGCTATCAAATTGAAAGTTGTAAAAATCTAAATTTACTAAAAATATAAAGCTAAGGTTATAAAGATAAACATTTTATAAAATTTATAGATAACTTGATGAAAGTAATCCTATATTTTGATAGATTGACTTTATGACGAAGTAATTTTTTTATGTTGAACGTTTTTCAGACACTTCCAACTTCTTTCCTTGAATATGAGGAATATTAAACAAAATTTAACTACTTTCTCATGTAAACAAATTTACCGAGTAGGACTTGTTTTCACAGTATTACCAAAAATTTTTTTACGTTTTACGACATTCTCAACAAAAATATATAGGTTATCCAAAATTCATTTATTTCTTGTTTTTTAAAGGATAAAAACCACTTGGTCATGGCCTTAAAAAAAAGTGTAAAGATTATGAAATATAGACCTCAAAAATTTATTTCGGGACCAAAAAAAAAAAAAAAAAAAAAAACATGAGAGACCTGATAGGAACGATGAAAGAGAGAACTGAAGACAACATAAAATAGTTGTAGATCCAAATAAGCTGTCGTTGGATTGTCAAGCCCGTACACACTATAGTGTCTCCCTGAAGGAAATATAAATACATTTATGTTAATACACTTTCTTTCTTGACAATTTTAAAACAAAATTATCCAATTGATATCAAAGTTGGATCAACAATTGTCACACCCATTGAATGAATTTACAAATTTTTAAAGTAATTGATGGGATATCACTTAAAATAACAATAAGAATATTACAATAAAAAATAACATTAACATTTACCTAAAAAATTAAATATTTTATATTAGTTATAAAGTTTTCACAACAACTTTTTTTGTGGCGATTAAAGAAGGGAAAAAATCATTTAAACAAATTTGAAATAAATTTTTGAAGTCTGCAAACGGCGAAGTAATTGTACCCATACATACATTTTACATACTAACCGAGTTCTAGGCCTTGTGAGTTCCACCTTTCACCTTCTTATTAAACGTCCATTTATATAAAATTAATGGTGTAATATTAATGATATGAAATTTAAATTTAATATTAATAATTTGAGTATACACTGCTACTTCTAACATTACCTGAATTTCAATAGGCCAGAGAGGCGAGGTTACTAAGGGAAATAACTTACATACACATGTACGAGTCGAAGCAGTGCATAACAGCGATTAAAAAAGAAATTAATCTGAAACGCGTCAGTAGAAATTCATGAGTGTAAAAGAATGTACTTGAATTAATTATGTATATGCTAACTGAAATATAGCTTACCAAAATTATTTTACATTTATCATTAGAATTTAATTCTGTCACTTACGAAATGCATTTACACTAAAACTGCAAATAGGTTAGCTCCGGCGGCCGGATTATATAAATCTGTCTATAATATTTGTCAATACTAAAGTTCATTAATAAATGACAGTATGATATTCAAGTTCAATTCTCCAGGGATAGAGATAGCTGGAATTGGAGGGCATGCAGGTCACAACCACTGTTCAGTTCACTGTTGGTTATACGATTCTACCTGTCTATCTTAATCCCATTTGACTGAAACTCGAACTAATTCAACAGTCCTTGAAGAATCTATGCCCGCTAGATTAGTTTTCAATCGAGTATTATGTGGTTAGTGCATTGAATTATCGAACTCCTGTCGACGATTGTTCTACTATTCTCAACCAGAGTTCACTATCAATTTTAATATTTTAATATACTTCACGATGCTGGGTCAACACCGTAAACTTTAAGTCACCAAGAGCTTTGGACTTCTCACTTGTAAAGAGGAGTTTCACTAGACTTGCCGGGCAAGACAACATAGGAAAACTACCATTATTCATTTGTCTTTAAATTTTTAACAAGAATAACGTTTTTGATTTGGTATAAAAAATACAAGTATATTCTGTGTTATAAATATTAGGGTTTCTTATATTTCTAATTGGTTATTTTAGTCTGCTTAAAGAATTTACAGAAAAACAATATAATAAATATCAAGATGTGATATCAGGATTTAGAAAGGGTGAATATTAAAATCGTAGTTTTCAGAAATTGTGTTTAACATTAGTGAATACACTAAGGATGAAAGGGCGAATATTATAATTAAGTGAAAATACACATGAACATACATAAATAAATTTAAATTTATTTAAATCAATGAAAACCAATATATAAAAATAGAAACATTGTTTTAAGTGGAAAAAACCATAGCAAAATGCATTATCGAACGCACAAAAAATGAAAAGTTAATAAGTATTATTTTTCATTATCAATTAATGTGTTTTTAATGTTCTTTCCCCCCCACCACATAGTAAAATAACATTATTAATTAATTGAGTAATTGGAGAATAGATAAATTTATGGAAAATACTTATGCAAATAAAGTCACATGTCAAAGTCAGTCAATGATATCTTTTCCTTCAGTTGGACACTGAATCTCTGTAACCTCCACTGAACCTTCGTCTTTTATCACATGTTCCATAAGCCGATAATTACCCAGTGGATTTTTGCCTTTAACCAACGAGGAAAAAGTCACTTGCTCAAAACTGATTATATAACAAGTTTAACAGCATAACCTATAAAGTAAAAGTAAACTTTATTAAAACATTTAAGATGTTTTTAATTTATTATTTTACTTTACTTTACTTCTTTAATTTGCCTTCACGTTGGAGCGACAACTATAACATTTATGATGTTATTAATTCAATTATAATTAGCCACACTTTGGAGTGCCAAATATAACTATCTGAAGAGACTTTTAAATAATTATATTTTAATACTCATTAAAAAACAACGTTTTACCTGGATAAAATCTTTAGTTTAATTTAGCATAAATAAAAAAAAAAACAAACAATGAAACATGTACATTAAATTATTCAATTCTTACTTAACTAGATCATTCATTCCTCAATCATTCCTTATTTTAATTTATCTATAACAGTTTAGTTCTTTAACTTATTATTTACAATTTCAGTCTTGTCTGTCTTTTCTCTGTCTTTCCTTAAATAATAATACAACAATTTTTATTTCAAACTTGACTTAAATTAGAATGAGTTTATGAATTGATTCTACAATTAAAATACAAAATTACTTTATTTTCTAACATTAATTATTACTTGATTATTCAAATTATTAGCTCCTTTTTAGGATTTATTATATTTCTTTACCAATTTAATTTTTACTTTACATTTAAATTATTATCTTTTTATATAGGCTAGCTCAGTTTTAAATTTATTTAACAAACACAATCTCTTATCTCGGGTCAATAGGTTCTTTTAATGGCTCAATTGAAAGTGAAATAAATTTCACTATGAATTTAATAATTAACAAATTTTTTGGTACTTATCAATGCTGGTCCTTTTGATCGGTCGATTTGCACTTTGTCACTACACATAAAACTATAATTGACTCTTTTATTTTTAAAAGACATCACACTGCTCAAAACACTTTATTCCTTGATTAACGCTTTCTCTCGCTCTCTGGTTTGATCCAATTTCCAGCTCCTCTCTGCGATGTCGGTAATCCCTTGGATCTGGTCAATCGAACTCCTTTTCTCTATCTGATTTTTAAAAAAACTCCACAAGACTTCTAATCTGCAATTCTTACTGTTACTTATTTCTTTCTTTCTTTTACTCTATAAATTAAACTTATTAAACTTTTTTAATTAACTCGGAGACTTCTTGTCTCTTTCTTTACTGTTGAACAAACTTTATGGACCACAGAGCAGACTCTCTGTGCCCATAACCTTCCTTCAAAGACCTCCCTTCTAAGACTCCCTTCTAAGACTCCTTACTTTTCCGAAACCCTGGTCCCTGTACAACTCTCTCCCTTCTCTCGAAAACGAGTTTCGCGCCCTGTTCGCTGATTCGTTGATTTTCCCTAACTTTCTCAACATGTGTCCTTTTTCGCTTCTTAGTGGTTGTTTTTAAATCTGTCCGTTGGTTTTTTAAGCGTGAGATCGTCTTCGATTGGTCGACCTACTTTCTCCTTCCTGTTTTTTGTGTTTTTTCGAAGCACCGTTAGACTTTCTACTTGTGTACCGTTAGGACGCTGGCTTTCCCTTCGTTTTCTCTTTTTTTATATAAAAAACTCTGCGCTTCCCTAAGATTCCGTTACTGTTGTTCCTTTAATGTAGCCCATGTGTTTTCTTCAAGGTTGTAGAAATCCTGGTTCTATTGTAATTTAACACGTACACTTTTAACTGCAAGCGACAGCTGTCGTCTCCCTTCAGTTATTTAATATTGTTCCATTTTTTCATATTTATTATTTTATAAGTTATTTTAATTATTTTATTATTAGATGTCATGATATCAATTGTTTATCTAGGTGAGATTATGATATCGTTACATTATATTAATCACTATTGTGTTCAATTTTATTAAATTTTGACATATAGTGCTTTAGGAAGCACATGTCTATTTCATTGGGGGATAAATTCATTTATTTAATTTTCCCAAATGTGATTTTTCTGGCTTTAGTAAACAGGTTGGGTAAAATTAAAATACCGAGAAAGAATATAAACGACAAGCATTAGAATTAATTTGAATAACGTTATGTAAAACTTCATCAACAATACAGTTGTAATATCTGCACGTGGAATTGGGATTACATTCATTTGTTAACTAATTCAAACGTAAAGAAACCGACTGGACGGGTGTTGTTAGAATTAGTATCATTAACATTGAGGGAATTTAATTGTCCTAGCGATTCTATGGACAGAGAGCATTAATCCAAGCCTGATGTAATACTTATAGATTCTAAATTGTAAGGTTTTAAATGTCAAGCTTTGAAAACATTTTCTTCAAAATGATTAATTTTACCTTTTAATAGTACTACTTAATAATAGTTGGAAGTCTTATGAGTCCAAAATCGGTTTTGGGAATATCGTCTAACGTTTGTCAAATTTAGTCCGTCTAGTGAGCATATTTTCAGCCCATTTTTTTTTGGATAACACAATACTTGGTGGTACATCATAAGACAAGCACACAAAACTAAAATTTTCTCAAAATTGGCTCCAACGATTGTGATCACATTTTATTAAAATGTAAGCAATATACGTCCCCCCCAAAAGGATTGGTTAGGTTAGGTTATTATTTATTCGAAAATACTTATTTGTGAATAAAATAATTAATTTATAAAATTAGGCTCTACTAATTTCATTTAAACTAGTTTAAAATTTAAAGAACAACGAATCAAACCTGTGTGAAAAATTGCAAATTATAGGAATTATAGAAATTACATTCAAGGAATAATTTTCAAATAAGGAAAACGAATCTTGAAGGCGTCAAATAAAATTGATTTAATCCTACGCCATTTATGCTTAAGAAAAGTTAATGAAGCAATTTTAGACCCTATTTAAATGAATATATACACGTAGATAAAATAATCTATGAAATCTAAAACGTCGTCCATGATTAATTTTCATTTTTTTACTGATAGTTTTTGTACTGTCTTTTTTTTTATGTATTTACTTTATTCAATACTTCAATTGTAAATGTAGACTACGTGTGAGAAATTGTGTATTGTTGACTGTTTATTTGTTCTTTACTCTAAAAGATATCACAAATTATAAAAAAAAAAAAATTTCTACAACAAACACTTAGGCAACAAAGCAAGATTTCAAATACCATGTCATCATACATAGTTGTTATTTGTACAATATGCTTCATAATATTAAACAACAAGGAAAATCATTCATGCAGAATCCAGCTGGGAATCAATTTGGCTCCACCTCCAATTCCAATTTTATCACAAAGCAGATAAATCAAATGCAGCGTTTAGCACAATGCCATACAATACATTCCATGCCTTAACTAGAAGAACAATATACCAACAATAATATCTCTCTCATTTAATTAAATACTAATTGAATTTGGAACAGAAGTCATAATATATGTAGAACTTGGAATCAGCACAAAATATAAACTAAGTCGAAATGTTATCTAGTTATAAAAAATCAGGATTTTTTACGTTGTTTCAATACCAAAAATATAAAACACAAAGAATAAAAATAATTAAACATGAAACACACACAAATTAAAAAAAATACACGCATACAAGTAATAAAAAAATCTGGATGTGTGCTTATGACCACACGATAGAAGTGAAAACATCTAATTTTCCAATTTTAATATAATATAATATTAGATTTATGTTATATATAGGATTAGTGCGGGTTAGGTCGGTGAATCAAAAACGATGTGATATTAATATTGTCATAACAATGATTTATTCTTAAGTGTGTACTCATAAAGTGATATTGGTTACAAGATGTACAATCATATTGGTGAATTAATTATATTCTAAGAATGAAACAATAGGTTTATGGAGGCTGAACTATAAGTTACTATAAATATTTTAGATTCAAATTTATTTAAATATCTAAAAATACATTTTGTACTGTTAGTAAAATGGAGCACAAATTGTAAACAGTTTAATATTACACTGATCATATAAAATGACATTGGAACGATGCATTTCTTGTCGGACAGTAAACGTGGCTGATGACAACATTAACTGGAGCCGAGTATATACGATTCAGTGCGTCACTGCCTCGAGGGCGTTTGGTGTTGAGTGGAGCCGAGTAAGCCCGATTCAGCGTAACCGACCCGAGCGTGACAGTTCACATACGTTTACTCCTCAGCAATATGCTCCAATGGAAGTTTTCACTTCAAAAACAGGTAATATACGCACACAACACAGAAGAATACACCCATCACACACACAGACACACACGAGATGAAACAGAATAATAACGATGGTAAGAAATTAAAACTACAACACAGAAACCTGACAAAGAATAAATCCTAGTTTGGCATTGTTATTTTATATTTCATATGCTACTATATTTGATATTGACCAGAGAAGTTCGGATTTGTTTGAATTCGGCCCATATAATTTCGTCTGCATGTTTATGTGTTTGTTAAGCAGACTGTCAAAAGGTTCTACCAGTCAATCTTTTTGAAGTTTAGGAAAAGTGTATTATTTTGTATGTGTTTGTGTTGTCAATCAGGTAGGTCATTTTTTAAGTTGATCTTTAACATTTCAAATTTAAAATGTTTAGTAACCTTTTGTACATTAATAATAGAAAGAAAAACAAGTTGTTGAGCTACATGATACATAGCCAGCCCCATACAATGTAATGCAATCAGATCCTCTAAATGTAATACCCAAAAGATCTTTTCTTGTGCCTTGTTGTAAATGGTAAATTGTAGTTTTAGATAAGAGGTAAAGTATTGTGGTCCAGTAGAGTAAGTTTGTTTAAAAAACAGTTGTTACACAGGTTGTCTGAACCTCGTATTTGTTGTATAATACCCTTTTAAGACACGGGCTAAGTCCTAACGAGTATCGTAGATGGGAATATAAATATTAGGAAGTCTCCATTCACATAGCTTATTTAGTATTTCCATCTAGCGGGCCTAGAAGCTATACGTAAATGAAGGACCCTCCACTCGCGGTTCTAGTGTCTGTGAATCCGCCCTATCGAATCTCGGAACTATACGAATATCATAATTATTTTTTTGACAATAACTTCTCTATTTATCGTTATAGAGAAGTTAGGGTAGTATCATTATATACAGAATTGTAATCTACAATTTATCTATCGAATTTAATATATTATAAGATTACTTACACACGAGAGTATGAACAAAAAACTATTTAAAATGGCGCTATTTTTACACTTTTAATTAAAGTTTTATGGATTTAAAGTGTGTTCATATAGAAAGCTATTGAAATTCATACTCCAGTAACAAATTTCAAGTTCCTGTCTAGTTCTAGTGGCAGATATAGTGCTACGACGATAAGGTCAAGACAAACACAACTACAACATGTTAAAAATCAAATTTTCGTTTACGTGAGGCCATGAAACGTGAACAACTGTCAAAAACCGGAGGTTGTAATTTTTGGGATTAGCAAACTTACCTTACACATCGTTTACTGCATAAATATTAAAAGTTCTCGTTTTATTTACGCAAAAAATGTCGACCTTGGTTTTTGACTGATGATCATGTTATATGGCCTCAGGACACCGTCCGTCGTCGTTGTTGTCTGTACGTAAGTGCGATAGCGGCCACATGTATTGCCTACTCAGTAAAGTGCGTATTTGGTAATCTAACAAAAAAAAGACATTCGTTTTGTGACAGTTTGTCACATTTCATGGCCTCAGGAAACAGAAAATGAGATTTTCGACATGTCGTCCAGCAATCGTCACGTTTGTTGCAATTGTAGTCTGAACCTAAGCACTGCAGCGGCCACAAAATTAATATAGATGCATGGCATTCGGGGCAAGAGACTATAATATAACCCTATAATTGTGTGCTCATACATAACCCTATTTAAATCCATAAAACATAAATATAATTGAAAATGTCAAAATTACGGACATGTTAAGCAGTTTTTTGTTGATATCTCAAGCGTTATTCACTTCATAACAAATTAAATTACATGCAATTACAGATTTCAACTCTCAATGCATAGCATCAAAAAAACTTCTTTACACGACAAATAACGGAATTATTATTAAAAACGTGATTTCGAACCCTGATCTCCTGAGAAAGTGTGATATTCGTATAGTTACACATCCTTCACATTTGTATATTATCTAGGCCCGTGAGCAGAGCAAGTGGAGATTATTAGGACAGTTAGGGCCTATACAATGTCAAGAAACTGGTGATGTAGGTACTCTAATTACGAGGTTCAGAACGACTGTGTAACAACTGTTTTAAACAAACGTATCTTATATGTGTTACTCCATGATCTACCAATATAATTTACAATTTCCTACAATTCCCCCAAAACAAAATTGGTCATTACATTAAGAAGATCTTGTTTTGGTCTATTGTATCTATGGCGATTTTAATATTCTAATAAACTACCATGCTTCGAACCTAAATAAAATATATCCAAATGAAAATATCCACTTGTACCTGAATGGAGAGCCTTAAAATTATAAAATTTTTATATTTTTATTCAAATAGTGGGTTTTTAAAATGAAAAAATAAAACCGAATTAAATTAAACACGTTCCATTTATTTAAATTGTGCGTTGACTTTATTTGTTTCAAACACACTAATAATTATTATATCATGTATAATTGTTTGATTTGCAAACAGTATAGGGGACTTAATGAAGTGGAACAAATACGTCGACTAAATATATGTTCTTCGTGTAAGTTATGGTTCAGACAGGAAGGTATAACTAAAGCCAATACGCGGTGTGTAATGAAGGTAATCCTTAAGGATTTCGCAATCGCACTGATTTATGGTTACGCTCTTTTGCTTGAACTTTGCCTGAAAATTTGTAGAAAGAGATAAAACATTCATCTAACAATCCTTAATTGCAATTTTAGTGTCGTTTTAGTTTGTTTTTATTATTTTAGAATTAGTAGGTAAAACCAAAGACCCTTTTCATTTCACGTTTTTGTTTGTCCTTTTGTCTGTTTGTAAGTCACAACCAGTCTGAACAGACAATTCCATAAATCCTATATATTTTAAAATTTTAATTTATAATCATTGAGTTGTCCCACACAAAGGTAAAATTTCACAGTAACAAAAAGTCATTAGGGCAGTTAAGGGTAAAAAATTATTGAGTTGGAATTTTTTGTTTTTAATAACACGTGTGAATATTTAAATAAAATTAGAAGTTATTCTGATTACGAATATGTTGGTTTATTGATAAAAGATTAATATGTTGCTAGGCCAAATTTAAAGTGTCAGACATCATGTTCCTCTAACTTGAACACGGCGTGTCCTACAAATCTAAAATTATTTGGATCTGAAATATAAATTGCAGTTCGAAATCATATATTATTTTTTGTATGACGAATACAACTATTTAACCTCACAATGAGAAATACTCAGCTTATAAGTTTTAAAAGCAATTATTTTGAGATGTGAGACAAACAGTTCAATAGCATTGATAGATGGATTGTATTTTCATTTATTTATCTTTTTTACGGTTCATGTTTATAATTTCACGCGTGTGTCTGTCTCTACAATTTATACTGCAGCTCGCATGCTTGGCCTTTTTATTTTAATTAAAATGTAATTCAGAGCCCATTTTAGAAGAGTAGTCTATTAAAAAATGACCGTACTTTAATAGAATGGATCACATTAAATGTGGTCACTATGTAAGGTTCATAGGGTGTGAAATGTCTATAATTTTGAAGGAAAGAGAAATTAGACTGCAACTATGCTTATAAAAATGGCTGAAAGAAGTTTTCACCTATTTAATCGTGTAACGAGTTTTACAAAATCTCAATGTAAAGTTTATAGTGAAAGGCTGAATAGAAGTGATGTGAAGCGATCAGCAATCTATCATCTTATAATATGGAACTAACTTAAGAACCACAATATTTAGATTGATGGGTTTGGTCAATGTCATGAAACCAGTCTGTGTTATTTTAGCCAAGGTTAAGCTTGAAAATGCCTGTATTAAATGTATTATACTGAAATACTGTATTTATTGAAAATGAAACTAAATAAATAGTGGTATTGTTTATTAATGTTTAATTTAAATTATTTTACTAATGACGAAATTCATAAATAAGATAAACGCAGATTAAATTAATTAATTTTTGAAATAATTAAAATTTTTTACAATAATGTTTTATTTTCTTGTGTATAATTAATGAGAACATTATGTAATTTTTAACACTCATCAATAAATAAATATTAAGCTTAACTTGTGAGATAATATTAGATGGAAAAAACTCTAACACAAGATCTCACAGAAATTACGTTTGATTAAGTAAACGTAATTTTTGTGAGATCTTGTGTTCGAGTATTTTCCACCTAACACTCAACAATATCATTAAAAATATTATTTACTTATTTTTTAGTTATTGAGATAACCGACCTATTGTTTTCGTTTTTTAAATATGCCTATTCCTTGTTCTCTACCGAGCACAAGTTCCTAGAACCCAGGCGAGAAAACAGATAAGCCTAGTAAAGTTTTATAGCCATTATCTGACCCCGCCCAAACTTTCCAACATCTACTAAATCTGATAAAGAGATATCGTCTAAACTGTTAGGAACGCTATAAAGATAACATCATTTGCGGACATGGAGAGTTATTTCAAAAAAAAAAAATGATTTGTCACTTGGTGAGAATAAAATACGAGGGAAAATAAACAAAATGAAGAATCACTATCACCCAAAAAAATATTGTTCTGATATAAATGATAATCTCATGTCATTGTTGTATTGTTAACTGTTCGTGACTGTGTTTAAAAGTCAATTTAGAAAAATTTCTTCTTTGTCCGATTGCACAAAAGAAAAGATACGAGTAGTGAAACGTTTTCTAAATTTTGAAGAGGTGATCATCAAAAATTATGATATGATACAGCAGCAATATTAAGGGAGTTGTTTGAGTGAAAACATGATTTGTGAATGGATTGAGCGCTTTATATCGGCAGTATTATTGTGAAATCCTGTCTGAAAATTGAATTTAGTGTTTGACCATCCTTTTTTATGCCGAGTCTGTGCATTCAATCATGAACCATGCCAGCTCGATTCGGTTAGTCTGATACACACCGGATGTTGTTTAAAGACAAACCATTTGTGTCAGTGACAGGGGAAATTTTACCAGTTTAGATCTCCTAATTTCATCAGTTTTTGAAGTTGAAATTCGTTATTTTTTAGGGTCTAATTTAAAAAGAGTTCGAGTGTAACAAAGAAGATGTAGTTTAGCTGGATCTACACTTTTCTATATCTAGTCTTGGGTTGGACTCTATCTTTCTTATCACGTCTTTCTTGACCAACTCACGTTAATGATCCTGACATTAATGTATTCTATAATTAGAGGTCTATTTTCTTGTGTTATCAATTAATTGATAATAAGACGACTAATGGAATACATCCCTACAGATCGATTTTACTACAGTGCAGGGTTGTGGGATCCCCAGTACCTTCCGGTGAAGTTGATATTTTTATATAATTTAAATATTTTTTTCGATTTGTTGGTTTTATATTAAGGAGCATTTTAGGCTCTGTTTTTGTTAAGGCGATGATGAGATTACGATAATTTTTTTTCCATAAAAAAAGTTATGTTTTATCTAAACCACCACTGTGATGTTAATTGTAGCTTTTGATGTGGAAAACGTTAGAAATGAAATTTAAATAAAACTCTGGGGTGACACTTCTGTTGACTTTGCAAAGGAATATAAACAAGATATGGTTCATTTTAAAAGGGGGAAACAATCTAGAAAATTAGTGATCAATAACAAAGTTTAGGTTCAATAATAATGGGAAGCGACATGTGGCAATAAAACAAAACCATTTATTCAGTACTACGTTAGTGCCAGATTGAATAAATCAAAATATTGAATTTCAGTGGTAAGAATGTTCTAGGTAAATTTTTAGTTATAATAATAATAAGAATACTAATACTAATACTAATACTAATACTAATACTACTACTACTACTGCTGCTACTACTACTACTACTACTACTACTACTACTACTACTACTACTACTACTACTACTACTACTACTACTAATAATAATAAGAATACTAATACTAATACTAATACTAATACTAATACTACTACTACTACTGCTGCTACTACTACTACTACTAATACTACTACTACTACTACTACTACTACTACTACTACTACTACTACTACTACTACTACTACTACTACTACTACTACTACTACTACTACTACTACTACTACTACTACTACTACTACTACTACTACTACTACTACTACTACTACTACTACTACTACTACTACTACTACTACTACTACTACTACTACTACTACTACTACTACTACTACTACTACTACTACTACTACTACTACTACTACTACTACTACTACTACTACTACTACTACTACTACTACTACTACTACTACTACTACTACTACTACTACTACTACTACTACTACTACTACTACTACTACTACTACTACTACTACTACTACTACTACTACTACTACTACTACTACTACTACTACTACTACTACTACTACTACTACTACTACTACTACTACTACTACTACTACTACTACTACTACTACTACTACTACTACTACTACTACTACTACTACTACTACTACTACTACTACTACTACTACTACTACTACTACTACTACTACTACTACTACTACTACTACTACTACTACTACTACTACTACTACTACTACTACTACTACTACTACTACTACTACTACTACTACTACTACTACTACTACTACTACTACTACTACTACTACTACTACTACTACTACTACTACTACTAATAATAATAATAATAATAATAATAATAATAATGATAATAATAATAATGATAATAATGTGTGAAACTCTCCTCGAGATAGGGTTAAAATAAAATATACCCATATACCAAATTGATTCACAAACCGACTACCTATTTGAGCACTGCACTAATAACAGACATCATTCTAAACATCGTAGTTTCATGTGGACTTTGATAACTCAAAAGGGATAGTTCCATAACTTGCTCTAAAACAATTTGTATAGGCCAATCACAAAACCTTCTGTATATATGATAAACTAAAACTTATCTAAAATACAAATAGAATTATTTTAAAACGACAAAGTGTTCATATTTCCCAAAAAGAACTCCAAACGTGTTGTAATATATTTATGTATAATAAATATTTATCTCCAATGAATTTCCTTTTATGAGTAATTTAGAAGAAGGAGACCAATTTAATAAACCAATACATTAACAACACATGTTTCAATATTAACCTTGCTTTAATGTCCTTTGTTTTATTACAACTGAAGTCTTGATTGTTGTTATGTAAGTGCATTGTAGGGTAAGATCGATGATAAGTTGTAACAATACAAGTTAATAAATACAAATTAAAAATACAGTATAACAAACACACAGAACACAATTCTCATAAAAAATACGCCTAAGTATCAGACGCGTTTCAACGACAAGGTTGTCCTCTTCAGTGATACACCAGCTACACCAACCAAACCACAACTGGACCAAACAAATCAGTTGTGGTTTGGTTGGTGTAGCTGGTGTATCACTGAAGAGGACGATCTTGTTGTTGAAACGCGTCTGATACTTAGGCGTATTTTTTATGAGAATTGTGTTCTGTGTGTTTGTTATACTGTGTGTTTGTTTTCTCATAAGTCAAGCTCAACATTTAATACAAATTAAAAAGAATGTACATTCTGCAGTTTAAGATTTTTGGATTTTTATTGAGGCTGGATGTATATATACATATATATTATTAAAAATATTATTAAAAATATAATATTTACAATAAATGGAAAAGGTTTGGAAATTTGTTTTAACTTTATTTTGTTTGAAGACGTAATAATAATTATGTTAAATCATACCAAAAAAAAAAAAAATCTTATCAAATCATTACCTTTTTGTCTATCTCATATATTATACGTAATTAAAATTTTATGATGGGTCAAAAAACCTGTTTAAAATTTTTTGCGACATTTCCATTTATAGGTTCTTCTGAGACCAAAAAGTGGTTTGAGGATGATGCCTGTATGTCAAACAAATGGCGTCTGGCGTCTGTTGTCTGATGTCTGCAGGGTTCTTTACAGCTCAAAAAAGTTGATTCAATTTGGCCATATTTTAGGTATTTTTTTCCTTTCATTTGTAAATAATTCAAAATTTAACTAAATCTGCTTTACGACAAAAAACAGAAATTCCGACCCGAGTTTCAAATAAATTATTGAAAACAAGAATGCTTGAATATGTTGACTCCATTTTCATATTTTAGGGCGGGCGATATATTATAATATGTTATAATTATAATTGTAATAATTAGTTAATAAATATCTTGTGTTCTCCGTCGAATAATCTTAAATTAATCCATTAGGATATCCTGTTACGACAGGTTTTTTCTGCCAACAGCAGATTCAGGCCTCAGTCGATCCTGGAAGGATATTGAGGTGAAATTGCATTGGAACTACATTTTGAATATATAATAAAAAGATGTTATAAATTACATTTAATTAAAAACACCTTTAATAAAAACTTGTCGGTAGAGTATTCGCAGGATTATAAAAACAATACTCACCAATTATTCGACGCAGACCTACAAATACACTGGAACCGTTAATGTTTTTACATGTTATTTTTTGTAAAAAAAAATGTATTTAAAAAAAGTGTTTTAAAATTGAATTTATATTTTATTATTTGTTTCAATACGTAGCTTCAACGAACATTCATGACGAATTTTACAGATGATTGACTCAGTCCAAGGATCTGATGATGGCAGATAAAAACTGCCAAAACCGGTAATCCTATTGGATTAAGCGAAGATTGTTCAACAGACATAACAAGGCAAATAACTTAATAACTAGTTATTGATAGTACAATCCTGGAGGCTACACATATATTTCGTTTTAATTTTACATTATATTATTGAATTATATTAATATTATTATTATTATTTCACATTATATTAATATTATTGAAGTAATATTCTGAATGATTTCTTGTCTTGATTTTGTTTCAAATTAAATGTTCACTTTTTTATCTTATTTCAATAAAATAGGACTAAATTTAGATTAAAACACAATTTTTCTTCTATTTTACTTCACGTAATTATAAGAAAATATTAATTTGATGCATGTACCATATATTGTTGTCTTAAACCTTATAATCAATGAATATAGGCTATCAAATTAAAGCCAACAAAATAAATTAAAATGTATATAGAAGTAGAGTTTTAAAGGGATATAATTCATAAACTTTTATGGATGTTGGGATGAAAGAAATCCAATATAATGATGGATTGACTTCTTGATAAACTTAGTCATTTAATGTAGTACATTTTTACATTTAAGGGATTCCAATTATTTCCCCCTGCTTTGAGACATTTTTTATTTGTTTTCTTCATAAAGAAATTGATCACGTTAATCGTATTTTTGCAGTTTGACAGATGACAACATTTCTTTTATATTTTCCATACCTAGCACAAGGATTAGAAGTTGCACAAATTCCTATGTTTTACTTTATTATTAAATAAATTCATACTTATAAAATTTTTGACTAAAATGTGGACCAAACAGTATTTTACATCATCTAAGCGTTAGAAAATATACATTTCATTACTCATTACTGTTGGCTCAAGTTTTCCTTTAATACCTTATATTATAAGTGGATGTAGACTACAAAATGAAAGGATAAAAATGTATTAATCTATTAAAATATAAAGATTGGGTTATAAAGGACACATCTCATCAACATTTATAGATACTGAAGAAACCAATCCAATATAATATTCATGGATTGATGGATGGGGAAGTCATACCCTTAAGTGTGTTTATTGCTAGTCATATTTGGTTAATGGGAAAACATTTTCAACTTATATTTGAATGATCAATTTAGTTACGAAATTGATTATTTTGATCACATTATATAGAATTTGATACGCAGAATAGAATGAGATGTTGTCTAATTTTCATGTTTAAATGTGACAAAAACAAAACAAAAAATAATTTATAAAACTAAAAATTTTAGTAATAATAGGCCTAATAATATTAAATTTTAATATTTTGAATTGAAGTTTACAAACGGGTAGATACCCAATTATGATATTTCACACTAACCGAAGGCTACAAGTACGTTTATCCCCATCCCATCCAAAAAAGAGAGGCATAATTTGAGCGCAGAGATTAATTATCGCCACTTCTGAGTTTCACGCCCTTGGTTGAACTTCAAAAATTTTTAATTTAATTAATAATTTATGTTAACATAATTAAACGATTTAAAATAACTACTATTGTAATGTACGATAAAAGACATTTTCACTTAAAACCTACAACTAGGAAAGTTACCTAAAATAATTGACCCCTAAAATCTGATATTTAGTTTTTACTTGTATATGACATTAATTTGTTCATACAAAGTCCGTACACAATTTCGAGAATCTCATTTTGTACGATGGATAGTGGTGGTGAGAATAAAAGAGAATGAGCGTACATGCATGTCACAATCTGCTTTTGTTATGCTACGTCTGCAGCTGTCTCTCTGGTTTTAATTACAAAACAAGGAAAAACAATGATTAGAGCTCCACAATGTTTAACGAGGTTACCACTGACTCATTTTGATGACAAAAATAAAGATAATAATTTGGAATATATACCTTGTGCCTTAAATTCAAGGACTTATTATATCATTATAACTTTTAGTCTGCTTGAAACTATTATTTTTTTTACTATTTATGTTAGGATTTAGTTATGCTAGCACTTATTTTTGAAGATTGATGTTCTGATTCTATCAATACATTTGGTTGTCTATACGACAATAGATAAGGAAGTTTTCGTTAAGAAATAGAATTGTAACCATGAACATACTAATGAGACGAAAATAAGCAATACACGTTTCAGTAGTCACAAATTTAGTTATTTTTCATTCAAATTTGTCATTTTATTATAAATGTTTAATTGGGTTTTATTTATGTAAATATTCATACGATAAAATATTAACATGTCAGTAAATAAGTTGAATAAAATTAGAGTATAAGTTTAGAACATAAACGCAATAAATTATAATGACTTTGATAAATATATTTTTAAACTTCTTCAACAATATCATAAATGTTAAAGCTTCTAAAAATACTACAAATATAATTTAAAACTTTTTAAATAATACAGTTGTATGTAAAATTGGTTTACATTAATCTGTTAAAATAATTCATAAATCCGGTTACATAATTCAAGAAGCTAGCAGTCGCAATCAAGAGAATATAATTTATCTGGAAATTCCATGATACAAACACTACCCCAAGTGTGCAGGTTATAACTTGGACGTTTTAAATATTTTAACCACTACAACTGTAGCTTATTTTGTGTAGTTTTAAAATCTGAATACCATGGTTACTACACTATTTTTGATTATAAAATAGAGTTTATAGTAAAACAGGATATTATTAATAAAATAACATAAAAAAAGGTAATATTAAAACATACAAATTTCCTACAAAAAAGGTAACACAAAAATGCTAATATTATTAAAAAGACCAAGAAAATAGAAAAATAAGTAATATTTCAATTACCTCAGTGAATTTGTCACGTACAATATGTTTAAAAAGCTGTGGAGTAATAAGAGTTATAAATATTTTTAAAACATTAAACTTGTTAAATATACTTTTTTTCATATGTCAAAATCTGAAATGGCAGTTGTTAAAATGTAATGATATTGTGAAAAAAGACTTCACATTAAAAACCCTCAACGCCCTATGCTCGTGTCGTCTTATTCTTGTAAATAAATCATAGATTCATAAATTAAGTTTTGTACATTGGTGTTAGTTACATGCAGGATTAAAATGGTCAAAATTTAGTCACTTAGTTTAGTATGTTGGATGTAGTATGTTAGTTTAATTATTTATTTTGGATAACTTAAAATTTGACTGGTACGCACCGTAAAATTCCTATCTTCTTAGAATCAGGTTTGACGAATTTGATTAAAATTTCTTACATATTGCCACTAAGAATCCAAACAATCGTATTACGTCATCCACAGAAATTCTGATTTAGGCGTTTATAGGTCAAAAATGACCACAAACGTCGTTAAAATATCTTAAACTGAACCCCCATTTTTATCAAACAATATGCTTAATAAAATATAATTCCTGAGTAAATAAAACCTCCGTCTGATAAATTTTGATATGTTCTAAACTTTCTGTAATTTTTATTTACAGGTTTTCATATTGGTTTGGGACATACACTTTACATTTTACTAAAATATAATCGAAATAAATAGATTTTGATACATTATAAATGTAAGAATAGCGTCTCTGGTTTAGAGTAATTTCTACTTTCTAACAAATACGTAGTGTGTATCAGTTATGTGATGGGTGAAAAACCGATATCGAGCCTTTCGCGGAAATGTCCATTTTGTAGATCTTTTAGTTAAAAAATGTAGTTTTGGGAATAATGTTCGTCTGTCAGTTGTCTATGCTGTGATAGTACAAACTAGTGAATTGATGTTAATCAAATTTTCTATTGGGCGACATAATTTGGCCGAATTTCGTGACGTTTTATTAGATTTTTGATATTTTGATATTAAATATTTAAGCGTATCTAAAAAGAAAGTATTCAGAATTTTTTTTTTTTTATTTTCTAGATTTTTTGAAATACAGTCTTTAAGATATTGAACAAAACATATTTTTGTCATTACTAAAAAGATACCGTTTGTGAAATTTTAGTGAATGGAAAGAATAGTTGAATGAACTGTAATAAAAAAAAGGAGTTTCACAAAATCGGCTCTATCAATGTCAATCAAATTTGGTGTATTGTGATGAATAATGACCAAAACTATTTTCCAGAATTGCAAATAAAATTACATTTCTAAAACATTTAAACAAACCATCACCACTGTCATTAACCATTTATTTCATCCTTTAATATTTATACTTAAGACGAGTTTATGATACAAGTGAAGCAAGTTTCGACCTTATTCAATTAGATCATTATTGTTTAATATACCGGTAATCTACAAAATCTAAGACAGTTAATGTTTCATTTTAACTTTTTTATTGATAACTACCAAACTAACATTTTTAGACACGAATAGTTTTGTTGTTTAGTACTGTGTTTTGATTATAAATAGGTATGTGAGAAAATGTGTGCAGTGTTATTGCACAGTATAACTTCCATATTTGTTTTTATGTGAGGATGATGACGAATTGTTTACATAGATTTTGAGTACGTGAGCAATTTAATGCAATATGTGAAGTGTTATTTTGTCATACTTTAGCGATTTATTTGTTTTTGTGTTCAGTTCAGTTTATTTCCTTTTATTTTCAGAAAATACAATAAATAAATTTTATAGTACATGAGTTCAGTAGAGCACAAGTGAGAGCACAATATACATTTATCAAAACAAGATTTTGCTAACTGTGTCACTTGAAGTTTGTTCCCATATTAAAACCTAAATTTGTTTTTACATAGCTCTCTTTTTATATGCATACTAGTTGTAATTTACAATTTGTTAAAACCTAATAAATATTTGTTGGTAAATAAATAAATTGCATTAAAATAAAGGGTTTAAAACACTGCAAATATTGTCTAATTTCCGCAAAAACAAATAAAAACCATAAAATATTAGATGTCCCTCAAAAAATGAAAGTAAACTATGGAGACCGTTAAAAACAATCTATGTATTTAAACAGGGACTATATGTTAGTTTGTGCCATAAACGAATTATAGGTGTAAATCGTATTCGTTTAAAATCGGGTTTTTAATTAGTAAACCCCATTTAGTATATTTAGTTCATAGTGACACTCACGTAATCAGGTTAACTTATTATATCTCAATAAATGTAACCGAAAATAACCAATGATTTATTTTCTATATTCTAACTCTAACCCATAAGTTTAGGTTAGGTTAGGTTGCAGATTTAATAATACTTTACATTATAATGTATATTATGAAAAAATAAATGTTAATAGGAAACTGATAAATGAAATGATGGCATGGCTTCCTTCTAAAGGGATTATCTTAGTTCATGCATGCAGTCAGTTGTTGCAAATATTATCTGGTTTTATTGTGTGATTTGATGTGCATACCAATCGTTCAAAATAAACCAAGTTATAGCTATAGCGAAAAATATTTGTAGTTGAAATATTTTCCCATTTGTAAGTTTCTATGCATTCGTAGGGATATGAACACGTATTCTCTTTACAGTAGTGTGAAATGTATTTTCAACACGTTACGTTATTTTCAAAAAGTTTTATCATTTTACTAATATATTAGAAACAATGTTCAACAATTACCTATTGTTGGAATGTGAGATAGCCATGTTTTAAAACTCTGTAGCTGATATTTGCTGTCAATAATCTTTTTGGAATGTCATAACAAATTGGAGTGTCTTTTAATATTTCCAGAAATAACAGTCGGTTTTTTTAATCTCGTTACCATACATTTACATAATTATAATGTTGTATTAAAATCACATACATAATTTACATTAATGTGATGGAAAATCGTATTATTAATAATCTTAACTACAATTTAATATAATTGTAAACTCGAACCGAGAAAAAAACTATACCATTTTGAGAACTACTCTAAACCAAAAATTATAAATATATCAGAATTCCAGTTGTAAATGTAAATTGGTAAATGTAAGTTGAACTTTAAAGGAAATTAAATTTTCACATACAAATTATATTGTTATCAATTAATTATGGATTTAGAAAATCATCTATTTTTATAACTATCTCAAGAGAAATACTACGTGCATGAGTTTCAATTTCCAAGGTAATTCTTAGGAATAAGGAATATAGTTTAATAAAAATAATATAAAATCATATTAACTATAATATAATAGTTGTAATAATTATAATAGTTTTACAATAGTTGGCATAAAATGAAATCCAACGAACAAATGAAATGAAAGAAAAGAACAAATGTTGAAGTGCTTACCTTGTAAGGGCAGTGAACGTCACAAGTGAGGTGTGTGTATATATAAGCACTTGGCCAAAAAGAGACCGAATCAATCGTTATAGGATGGACCGCTGTGGGAGTGTGAGAAGATAGCCAGACTTGGGGAGAGAAAAGGAGACACCATCGACTTGAGACAGAGATAAAGAGAAAAACGATAAGAAGATTTTTGGAAACGATTGAGCAAGATTTAATGTTTTTAAAGGAGCTTGTAATTGTTTAAAATAATGATAGCATCTAGAATCACAATAGTGAGACCATTCTGGGTTTATGTTTTTAATAGAGGTAATTTCTTTAGAAGGGAAATAATTGATTGTAATTATTAACGTATAGTGATAATATAGAGCAACGATCAATTATGCCTAATAGAAACTTATATTAATGGATGCTAATATGAACCAGTAGATTTATGTAAGAATAACATTAAAAGAGATTCTAGTTAAATTAAGCAGCTGATTAGTATTTGTATGTAAAAAACACAGGCCTGAAATTTGATTATCTAACATAAGGAAGACACCATAAATAAACAATATCAAAGGATTGAACAAACTTGCTCACTCATCCAACCGTAAAATCAATCAAATTGCTTCGTCACCAAAAAGTTTGAGGTCGGTAGTTAACGTTCAAAGAGTAAAAATAAACTATGGGCGTCGTCTTTGAAAAATACGACCTATAATTGTATAGTTTTTACCATAAACGCCTCCTCAACGTAAATAGTATTTATTTATATTGGAGCTTTTATTGACTGCTATCAATGTACATGATTGTTTTTACCAATTATTCTGTGGTGAGTGGTTCACGTTTTGGCTATTAGAGTCTCGCTTTTGCCGGGAGGGGTACACTTTACTTATTGTGCAGTGTTGGTTTGTGAATTCGTTCCCTAATTCTTCACCAAACGAAATCGGTAGATCTGATTTTATGAAATTATGTTTTCCATAACAGTCCAATAGCAGCTATTTTGTTTTTCTATCGATAAGTCATCAACCGTCATCTTTTAGAGGGGTGGCGACCAACAAAATGTGTTCGTTATACTACTCGTTTAAACAAATATTTGAAAACTTTGAAATGTTATTATGTTTTATAATCCTTTTTTTTAACTGTGTTCTACGTTTATCTTATATTCTAATTTAATTACTTAACAAATAATGTATTTTAGTTTTTTCTTTGTTTTCTTAGTAAATTTAACATGTGATATTTAAATATATTGCAAATTTATTAAAAAAATAAATTAAAATTGATTATTTATATTAATAAGGATGATAAAGTAAAATAAATACATTTTTTAAATCATGAAGGCAAAGATACTTTTGCGCATGTATATTAATAATTTCGCTATCCAAATTTTCCATACTTCAGAACTATAAAATACCCAGTGCTATCAGTTGGTACAAAAAGTGTGATACAGCAAACACAGAGAAATACAAGTTTGTTTTGAAGCAGATACTGAGAATAAAACGAGCTAGCCTAAAGGCCTTTTCACACCGGCGTACTGAACGTCCTGGACGTTTGGTACGTTTGGGACGTTCGGTACGCGCCCATTCCACACCGCCCAACAACGTACCAAACGTCCAGGACGTTCGCTCGATCAGTGCTCTTGTATTAT
Source organism: Aphrophora alni (assembly GCA_963513935.1). NCBI lineage: Eukaryota > Metazoa > Arthropoda > Insecta > Hemiptera > Aphrophoridae > Aphrophora > Aphrophora alni. The sequence continues at coordinate 117,198,292 of OY740767.1, read as the reverse complement.
TTTATTTTTTTACCACATTTTCCCTTTTGTTATTAGAGCACACTGTATTAATGTAATCCACAATGCCTAGATGCAATGCAGTATATTACATGTAGGCCTACTTTTTAGGTATTTGACATGTACATTTTATAGATTACTGTACCTAGTATTATATATCAATTTCTATTTCTAAGAATAACATAACATAACATGATTTCTATTTTAAATAATATTTGTTTTGCCTGTGAAAGTTAATACGATTGTTATTCTTTTTTTTTTTAAATTGAGCCTTTAGTAAAACTAATATAAAATGAGGTCATTAATAATTATACTATAATGACTTCCATTAAATAACAATATAAATATATAATCGTTGCTCTAATGTTATTACATTACAGTAAATGACAACTTACTATCTTTCTGAAGATTTGCAGCAATCTCCTCCCACGCTGCGTTCTTCATAACCAGGTCCCTGTATATTTCTAGGGTTGTGTCCCAGATTACAGGATGATCACGTACTTCTTCCAACAACGCTTCCATGGTACAAATGCACAAAACACCAGCAACAACAAACACACTGCAGATGACGCGGGGTTTTGCAGAAATGACAGGAGCGGAGCACGTGGTTCCGAAGTGTTCATTGCGCATGCGCTAGGCCGTGGACGTTCTGGACGTTTGTGAAAAATCACTCTCCGAGCGATCCTCCGAAAAACGTACCAAACGTCCAGGACGTTCGGTACGTTCTGTACGCGCGGTGTGAAATGGCTCATTTGATAGCATGGGAAGCGATTTATTTTGACAAAAACGTACCAAACGTCCAGGACGTTCAGTACGCCGGTGTGAAATGGCCTTTAACGTCTTGAGAAGGGCAGTGTCTGTCTATGACGTGACGCCAAGAACAGTGATCACGTCAAGCCGGTATCTGGCCGGCTTTGATTATGTTAACGTGGTACATTTTTCGAGCCTTTTTTCACGCGCTAATTCCAGCGCACAATTGTAATGACAATAATTTCATGCACATCGAATGTTCTGTGATCTAAAATTCGTCTTCTAAAACTATTTTATATTTGGTTATTATATCCAGACGAAGACTTTCGAAGGTTTTAAAAGTGTAAACATATGAAAATATAACGCTTGGGTAAAGGGGCACGATTCATCAAATTTGATGAATGCTGTGAAGAAAGAAATCCAATTTTGATGGATTGATTTCTTAGAGATGTAAGTCTTTATTTAATACAGTGCGCCGTTAGTTTAAGACACTCCCAATTACATTCACAACTTTGAGCAATATTTTCTTATTTTTAGCTTTTTCCTTTCATACTGTAATTTAATTATCACGTAATGTCGGCTGCTTAACAGAGGACAAGGTTTCATCCATGTTTGATATTTTAAAACCTCAGATTCTAATCATATATAAATAAAGTCTTGTTAAAACATACAACATTCTCCAATTGGGCACTAAATCTTTCTTAATAAATATCTTATCATTGTAAGTAAACAAACTAGTTTAACTGATAGTCCAGAAAGTATGTACAGTGGCGGTGAACATAAAAAAATTATTAACAATTAATTTTATAAGTTAACAATGAATGTTGTTATTTTATGAAAATGTTTGATAAATTATATATAATACACGGTATATTAACCGAGGACATAGGCTGAGTTTTCCCCCACCCACTACCCAAAAAAATCATACGAGACCATAGTTTATGACACTTATGGAACGTAATGATGTATAACAAAATTATATTATTGAAATTTGAATGGATTATACAAGTCACCCAAATTATAATACTATCCCGTTGTTACTAAGTAATTAATAATTTTAAACGTCTCCATTAAAATGGCTTTTTTAATTATACACCAATTTAAATATACTACTATCCTAGGAGTTTTATTACAATACAACAAAAGTCAATTTGTCTAAAACCTCCTGCAACTCCTGTCTAAAGAATGTAACAACTTATAGCCAGTGATTTAATACAATACATATGTTAGTCAGAAATCCTCATAGATACAATCATACTTCGTTCTTATTTGTGTAAGATTTATTTGTTAATGATTTCTGGGAACACATTCCATTTCAATTAATAAAATCAAAATCTACAGTAGTGGTGGTACTAGGAGAGTATGAGCAGACATACTCACAAGTTGTTTTCATCATACCCCTGCTACTCTACCTCTGTCATTCCAATTACATAACATAAATTATACTGACTTGTCATATAAAAGAAATGAACTAGGCTTCTTTTGTTGCGCGACTCGCTTTCGCTTCTCTCCGTTTTGTAGCGACTTTTTTGCGACTTCTAATAGCCACAGACTGGTTATGATGGATATTATCATTCGATTTAAACAATGGACGTCACAGAAATATAAGGAATCGCGAACTAATATCTTGTTAAATGAAAAAGGAAACTAAGTTTTTGGATTTACCCGATTCTGTAAGAAAAATTTCAACAATACTTTTTCACAACATTTTCACTTTAGGAAAGATAGTGTCAAATTTTATAATAATTTCAAAATGCCTCATATCATTCGATGAACAATGACAAGAAACTCCCAACTCGTCTTTTCATTCCCTGATATCCATACACAGCGCTAATGCTGGTCTCTTTTCTATTTGATAAGTGTACATAAAGTTCTGTTTGTTCTGTGCGTTTCATTAGGAAGTGTTCGTTTCGTATAACAATACTGTACTGAAAACTTAAGCACTCATGGTGAATGCACAAATTGCTCGCATGTATCTCACAGTAGCCATATGTGTGAGGGTTGGCGTCACTCCTATAGGACAGAACTTTTGAAACGACTGTGTACTGTGAGTCTGACAAAGGTCAAATACTCAGTTTGACTTAAAACGTCTACAACTCCAGTATAGAGACCACTAAACAGTCACTAAAATCAGTTGTATATTACTCTTACTTCCAATACCAAGCGTCTATTTGCAATTGCCCTAAGAGTCTCACTTACAATGAGTACCGACTTGATAATATCGAGGTATTCTAGCTGGATCTACACCTTTTATCACTTAGTCTTGGGTTAGATCCCTCTCTTTCACTCTTTCCTAACCCGGCCTTGTTCTCTTACGACCCTAACACTATTAGGTTTATTATTTTATATTATATTCTTTATTTTTTTTAAGCTGAAAGGTTTCACCCGTCTAAATAACAAGGGAATATCCCATGTTCACTTAGTATTGGTCCATATTAAAGTATGATAAAAATTTGTGGTACTTCATTCCATTTCAATTGTATGATAAGAGGACTCAAGTTTTATAGTAACGATGGGACATGGAGAGATGAGCAAACGTGCATGTCACATCGTGTTATTGTTATGATGTGTACAGATGTCACTCTGTCTTTCACATTCCCATTACGCAATACAAGAATACAATCATTACACTGGCATAAGGTTTATCGAGAATAACGTTCACCGGTTTATGGTAAAACCTTGTAGGGATTATTATATTTTGCATTAGGTTTTAGTCTGCTTTAAGTTTAAAAAAAAACAAACTTAAACCGTAGGTAATTTTATTAATTCGAAGTCTTTTAATCTTCCTAACGCCAACATGAGAATAACTTACAGTATTATTTTTTTACTCCAGGCACAGTAATATTTAAAAAAAACCGAAATTTTTAAAACTATAGTTTCCTTCCCCCTTAACTACCATAAGGTAAATTTTTATTGTCGTTCTAATTTTTATAAATGCGGGACAATACAAAGAAATGCATAGTTTAAAACATATAGGTTTTATCGGCTTGTATTTGATTTACAGACAAATGGGTGAAATTATAAGGGTCCTTGGTTTTACTTTCTAAGCCTAATACAAATTGATAGATTTATAATTTAAGTAGGCCTACATATTATATGTGAAATGTAAAATGAAATAGCAATAATAAAACAATAATTTTGACAATTTCCGTTAAGGAATAGAATTTAATCATATAACTTACAAATAATATGGAAATTAGTATAATATTTTTTCAGCCGATTTATTCAAATTGACTTTTAAATTTCATAAAATAGTTATACATGAGGAAGCATTACCCTTTTCATTTGCAGCTTTACTTTTAACTTATTTAACACGATTCTACTATCGACGGAATTTACTTGATGGAATTCCATGTTGAATGAAAGACAAACCCAATAATTTGTAAAATTCTACAATTCAGAATAAATTGTATAATTTGTTCTTCTTATTTCTCAACTGCGATTTTTGTGACGTTAGTAAACAAATTGTGTGTAATTAGAAGTTGAAGACACGAACAGCGTTACTTCTAATAGTAAAACTTCGTCAATAATACAATTATAATCTGTGCACGTAGAGTCGGCTTACATTCATTTGATAATTCAACTATTACGAATCCGGCAAGACGGCTGTTGTGGGAATTAGTTCCATTCACATCAAGAAACCCGGAACTACTATTCACAAGAGAGAAGTTCATTACTTAAAACGTGTATTTAATGAAGTTTCATGTAGGATGTTTAGCATATGTAACTTCATGTTGTTTAAAATTGTATAATTATTTATGAATATCAATTTATATAGTTCTATTTTCTTTATTAAGTAAAATGTAACAATAAATTAATAATTTTACAATGCAGAAATGATAATAGGATAAGACGTTGATTTATTTTCATTTATTTTAAATTATTATTTATGTTTAGGTCATGTAAAAGTATAGGTAGATTTTTTATTCGTGGTATCGATTAGATTTTTTTTTTAAACCCTCTCGGGACTTATAAATATAGTACTCAGCTAGCTCATTGTCTAACTCTCATGGGTTCGTAGTAGATCTATGTTATCAAAACAGTTATATTATAATGTATGAACTGGGATATTTGTTAAAGGAGCTTTGTAACCTTGATGTTTGTTCACCGCGTATTTGAAATAACAGACTCTATCTCAACTATTTGATCGATAATAGCAGACATAATCTATTTTGTCCCTCAGTACGGGTGTGAGTACCCGTAGTATCCATGTCTTATAATGAGTACGAGTGTTGCAAATACGAGAATTCCTAACTGGATTTACACCTTTCTTCTTGTGATCTTGAGTTAGAACGCTACGTTTTAGCTTGCTTATTTCTCTCAATCAACCATGTTCCCTTCCAACCCTAACGCTACTAAAATTTTGGAGGACTAAGGATCTTTATTTTATGATTTTTATCCGTTTGTTTCCTAAGGTAAAGTTCACTGCCTTCAAAGAACCAAAGAATCTCTATGTTGTATATTTGAACTTCTCACATTAACGTAGATCAAAGATTGTGTATGAAGTTGCACTTAATAATAACACAACAAAAAAAAATTAAAGAACATCTGAATGATAAAACGATTACTCAAATCCTCTCTGAAGGAAATCCGAAATTACCATAAGTTATGAATGATGCAGACATTTCGAATAATATCTAGTTTTATGTTGTAGTTTGGCTTAAAAAAAAATATCGTAGTTCGCCGGATTACACGTTAACGAAAAACATTGGTCAATGAAATATTTGTTCAGTTTAAAATCGTGCTGTGGGTATGTTGGCGAATATTTGGGAATTATAGTGGATGAAAACAAAATACTTTTTATTAACGTTATTATCAATACTTTTAAAAAAATTACTAGTAAATTAGATTACATTAAATCAATTGTTAAAAATCATAGCTTTTAACTCACTTATCTCCAAAACCAACCAAATTAATTCGTTACAAAAAAAATGTTCTTCAGTTCAGAAGTTCTAGGGGCGACATCTATAAAAAAAAAAATAACAAACGTATTTTAAATAGGGTCCACAGTTTTAATGATGGACGTAAATGTACATTTTTTTTTTGTTAATTTTTCTTGAACCATAATACTTTTTTTTGACATTTTTACTCAGTGACGAGTCATAATTTTATTCTTATATCAATCAAATAATAGCCCCATAGCAGATTTTTAATGATAACTCGAATATCCGTATTTTTGAAGAGATTGCAATCAATAGGTTTTGTATTGTGTACGTAGATGCTATACATGAGAAAAAATTGTTCAAAAATGGATTTTGGAAAAAAAAATTTCGCTTATTTTCTAATTCCAAGCTACCCATAAATATTATGTATCAAAACAAAACAAAAATCTCGAGATATTGTCAAAATAGCCCCACACCAAATTCGAATAAAATCTGTCTACTCACAGATAATAAAATCATTGCGCAAAGCACAGAACAAACATTATTTAATAAACATTTCTTTATCTCTGGGGGCGTCAAAACAAATATATCCTCAACAAACACAATACAGATTTTTCTACTCGTTATTATTTCCTCTAATCGACGTATATATAGGAAAATCAAAATTAGCCACAATTGAAATATGTCATAGATTAGCCGTGCTTCAACACATGCTGTGCGGTCGATAAACTGTTTGGAATGTCATCGGAGTGTGAGTATGATTTCTCATTTCCAGAGAAAACATTTAATTTAGAGTTACCCTAATTATTAGATTATTCACATAATAAAAATATTATATAATATCCTACACCAGTTTCTCATCTAATCGTATTAATAATATTCTAAATATCACAATCAACCCTAAGGTTTTGAATGTAGCAGGAGACTTACGGTGATTACCATTACAATTTTATATTTAACTTTAAATACACATAAATTTGTGTACTATTATGAATAAATATTAAATTGATAATGCAATCTAAATTGATAATGAGATAACGAAATTATTAATGATATCAATACTATTTTTTACGATTCATATTTCCAAATAAAAGGGCTAAGCGTGTGCTAAAACCACACGATGTAGGGTCTTTGTGGCCAATAGGGACAGTTATTTTTATAAAGTCGAAGTCTTTAAGCTGTAGTTTATATGTATAGACAGCTGTTAAAATATAATGGTCCTTGGTTTTACCTATGGACTCTAATAAAGATAAAACAATAAAAATGTTATCCATCTTGTATTGGCTTTTGAATTGTTTGTCTCCATCTAACTGAAATTGCTTTGCTAAGTATTTCTCATTGTGCTGTAAAATTAAGCTATAGGTATCTTACAACAAATGATTTTGCAATGCAATTTAATGTCAAATCCAAATTTTCTTTCTTTCTTTAAAATTTTTATTTATTTTTTTAAATTTGTAGATCATCTGATATGAAGAAAAATGAAAATAACTAAGTAAAAGAAATAGTATATAATATTTTTTTACAATTTGCGTACTAAAGTTTTATAATACAGCTGCATAAAACAATAAAAGGTTCTAGGGTGTGCTAGAACCACACGACTTAGGCATATAGGGACATTATTTTTATAAAGATGAAGTCTCTTAAACGGCTGTACGTCAACAAATTATTTTTTTCGTCAATAATACGCATTCGTTGTAAGAATAACTTCTAGTTTATTTGTAACCCCCACATTGTATTATTCCCAAAAATGAACTTTTTCAAACACGATAGTTTTCTCCCTAAATTATCTCAAGGTCGTTTTTTTTACCTATATATGGGCATTACAAAGATTGTAAATGAAAATTTTGAAATATTTAGTATTTATCGTCTTGTCTGTGTAGACTGGTTGGACTTACAGACAGACAGATGGACTGATACGCGTATGAAATTATAAGGGTCCTTGGTTTTTTATCTACAGACCCAAAAAGAAAAATAGCTTCGCATCTGATGTAATGTATTGATTTTCAATAAATATTTACACCCATTCAATTTCCTTTCTTGAAAAATGTAGAAGTAGAAAAACAATTTATCAAACTAATACATTAAGGACACGTGTTTAATTTTAATGTTGCTTTTACGAGATGATCGTATATCATATATCCTTTATTTTATGACAACTGAAGGCTTTATTGTTGTTAGTGCTATTATTGGGTAGAATCATTGATTAATTTTATGACTCAAGGCTTTAACAATACACGTAAATAAACATTTGCACAAAAACTTTATCACGCAGACGTATCGATAAAATCAAATACTAACAAAACAAAACTCTTTGTCAATAACGTTGCAACGGACTTGTCAATCAAAAGAAATTACACAAGCCGTCTTAGATTATATAAATTGTTTTTACAAAATTTTTATATTTAAAGGACTCCTGAACTTACTTGAATTGTATCATAAACTCTTCCTAAAGGTAATTTGTACTCTCTAAATCACATTTAATCTTATTGTAATTAAAATTATGGTGGTCAAGATTTGTTTTTCTTTTTGAAGAAAAAAGTAACTAAAATTGAACGAATTTGGTATAGCCGATTTTATGAAATTAAGTCTTTCATAACAGCTACATGTCCGATTTTATGGTTTTGCCGATAAATCATGAACCATCGGCTACATTTGAGGAAATATTTTATCAAAATCGTTAGAGCCGATTCTGAAAATAGAAATATTTTAAATATTTAACCCCATATTTGGAATTATCGATATCTATACGATAGATAATAGCTGCCAGACATTAAACTCAAACCCCACCCCTTTTGGTCTTTTAGTCAAATGGACATTTCCATTCAAAACTTTACACCAGGCTTTTGACTCACCACATAACACTCTAATACTACTTATATGTTAGATAATAAAATATTGTTTTGGAATTTACGACGTATTGGAAGAAATGTTTTGGGATTCATTGTCCAGTGTCAGAAGGGTTTGTATGCTTGTAAGAACTGAGAATGATGCCTTAGTCATTAAAACATCGTCATATATTTGTATTGCACAAATAAAGTTGTTATTGTGGAAAATAGAATTTTGATTTGGTGATTCTCCCAAAATGGAAATGTAATAACGTATCTGTACAGTACGCAATATTTGTAACTCGTAAACTATTATTCCTGCGAAAAAATCTATAGTTAGCTATCATATTTAAAAATGGAGGCCATTTTCAAAGAGCTAAAAAAATGATTTTTAAAATCCATGAAATAGTAACGAAAATTTCCCATTAAATAATTTCCATATGATCAATAGTTTACCATATGTTTGAAGGTTTTCTCTTTTAATATTTTCCATATGTCGAAGCTTTTCCATTTAATGTTTTCCATATAATCAATATTTTAGGAAATGTTAATAGTGTTTATGACAAAATAATCACTATGTATACTTAACTAAGTTGGTGAAACCTTGCTACATAAACTTGTTACAACTACTACGGCTACGACGTGACATTACCAGGACTTTGTTGCAGAAGCGACGTCAAAATCAATATTGACGTCTTCTTATATAAACCCTTGTTGTGTGCGTGCGTATGGTATCGTATATTGGAAGGGGAAATATGTTGGATAATGATTGAATTAGGCGGGTCTTGACTTCTGGCGGGGTTATGAACCTGTTATGAAGAGCTGGCGTGGTAACACGGATCTCTAAAAATTGCAAGGATTTTGCCAAATATTGTAACAACATTATCTTATACAATATTTCTAAAATCCTTTTTGTTTGCACAAATATTTTGCATATTGTAAGATAAACAAAATGTAGACTTTATTAGTCAAATTTTACACGGGGTAAAGTTTATTAAAAATTATATATAATAAGATGTTTTTAAATTAAAAATTATGTTACTTGAAAAACAGTTTCTTCTTCGTCTACTAAGTACTATTTTTGAAAACTGAGGCCGTCAGGGGCACACTTATGGTGAGGATGGGAGTGGCAATCCCAAGGGAGCCTAGCTGGAATTACACTTTTTCTCATGTAGTCTTTGGTTAGTCCCCATTTTTAATTTTTCTGTCATGTCTGTATTGACCATCTCTAGTACTCTTACAAAGCTGTTGGTATTAAAGTGTTCAAGGATTGTGGGCTAATATTTTATATTATTTTCTTGTTTTATAACGCACCTCGGATAGGTAAGATAGTTTTATAAAGAAATTTCAAATACGGCAACACACCAATTTTGATCAAAATCGCCTCATAAATAACAAACAAATGATACTTGTTTTAGGGGTAAAAAACACCCTTGGAGTGGAACATTTTCAAAACCTTTTTTACCATGTTAAAAATTCATAGCTCTAGGCTTCTTGGATCGAGAGATTTCGTGATCAATCGGTGGGTTTTGACTTTTATATATATAGATGATAACCGAGAGGATGTCGCCTTTACACAACAAGAAAACAAAATCTACTGCTCGATATTGATTGGCTGGTATTTCTCTGGTATAGGTGTGAAGAAATAATTTTTGAAAGCAATTTCTAAAATGGTTTAAATAAATAACAATTAGACAAATAATTTTGGTGTTAACAGTTTATTTCTGAATTTTGTTTATTTTGCTGAAAATAGTTTCGTAACCTTATTACACGATGGGTTGCAAAGCCTCTAAAGCTAAATTAAGGAATAACTTAAATTCTTTTTGAATAAAATTATTGGTATAACTATAATTTTTGACTTAAATGAATGTTCCTAGCATTTTTATTTATGCGTGACATGTATTAATAATCGGAAACAGATATTTCTTCATTTATGTTGGTTCACTTAAAATTGTGCTGCGCTGGTGTTAAAATAGTACAGATTTTGAGGAAACCAAAGTTTTGTGTTTTAGTTTTACGACAAGCACTTCCAAATTTTGAGTTATTAAAATAGTTCTACACACACACTTGGATCAGTAAGTTACCACCAGTAGTTACAAGAATCACACTGCACAAACGACAAATGGGTAGAGAAACGTTTTATAAAAAATCTCCTTTTTGGACTTAGCGTTATCTGCCAATTAATATTTTCATGGTAAATTTTATATAGATCCCCTCATTTTTTCCAACAACAATAACTTCAAACATACTCGTTAAAGTAAAAATATATGTAACAAAATACATACCTGTCTTGTTCCTTTGTGAAGTTTGTTTATTTGAAACTTAATACAAGGTAAAAACGTCCCGGGACGATTAATAAATTTTGAACTAGAAAAAGTAAAAATTAAAAAAATTAATAAATTTTTTGACATTATAAGTTAAACTCATCACTACCCTAAAATGTTGTTTTTGGAGGGCGACTCAAACATTCCACATGTTAAACCCATTTTAATGGTCTTGTTTAATAGAAAACAATCGTACAAATTTAGGGGCACTGTCTAACTCCAATCCAAAATAGCGGACGGTAAAATATTCAATTTTCTTTCTTCAGAATCTAAGAAAGTATTTAGATAAAATTAGCATAAGAAGAATTTTACTGTGATTTTATTCAAGTTTGACCAGAAAGTTGCTTTTCCTTAAATCTTTAATTTAGGTATAGGGATGAATTATGATATATTACAGTACCGAGATTTAAGGTACCGAGATTTAAAAATAGATTTTTTACTACAAAATTACTTCTACATTTTCAGTTTTCTACCTTATCAACTTTAAAGTTATGATGTAACCGTCCTAAAACGTTTACACCCTGTATATGTAAGTAATTATCAGAATCAAAAAAAAAAACATACTCTTTTGTTTTGTTTTTCAACTACTGAGCGAGAAATATCAATAATGTTTTCATGTCGTACTTATCAATTATCCTTCATTAAACTACCTTACAGAATTATATATTTGGAAGAAAAGATCAGATTAAAGGGTATTCAAATAATATAAAGGCTAGATTGTAAATGGAATTTAATTAACATTTATGGATTCTGTGAAAAAAGAAATTCAATATGTTGATGGATTGATTTCTTGAAGAAACACTTCTATCAATATTGTATACTGTTTCGTTTAAAGCACTCCAATTACTTCCCCAACTTTGAAGAATATTTTCTCATTTCTTAAGTACTTTTCTTCGTAAAGAAATATATCATTTTCGTTGAATTATTTTTGGTAGTTTGACCCGGGTTAGGAGTTTTGTCATGTTTTTGTACATCCATGACAAAGAATATAGAGATTTTTTAAATTCATGTTTACATACTTACATTCATAAATAAATAAATTCATGTTTATTTAGTTTTCTTTTCCGGACCATCTAAAAAAAGTTTTCTTATTGGTACAAACTTTTTTCAACAATTGTCAAAGCAATCATTTGAGAAACTAACCACATTTACACATGGAAAATCATTTATAATGATCAAGATATTTCAGTAAATTACAAATTTATTTTTTAGATCTCATTATGTAGAATTAGTAAAGCAGAGTTGATGTTATGAAACTTTCTACAACTCGTTTTTGAGATATGGTAATAAACTCAAAATAACCTACACATTTGCGGAACAAATTGAATAATATGATTAGACATGGAAAGTATTTGCAGTATTATAGATATTGCATACCAACCAGGGCCAAAGCAGAGTGAGTTTTTAACACTATCCAGTGAAAAAAGAAGAAGAATATTAACAAACGAGCTTTACATTTAGTTTGAAATTTTCTTGTTGTACGGTAGTATAGCATGACAATAGTAACGCTATCCCTTACTCACTCCTGTTTCTAAGTATTGATATAATCTTTGAATAATTTCCATTAAAAAAGGCAAATGCAGCAATGTTAAATGGTTAATGTATAAACAATGATTGCATTATAGTTTGTACAGGGTTTAAATTACCACTATCCTGGAATTTTAATTGCAACTCCGGCCGATGAAAGAAAACGTCAATGTTGTCTCTCAGACCAATATTTAACTTCTATCTGTGAATGATATTTATCTATTATAAACAACATTTTTGGCATCTCATTCCAGTTCGCTTGTACAAAGGATAGTAGTGGTGAGAATGACTGTCACAAACTGGCCTCGAATTGTTAACGTCTTCACTTAGGTTTTTAAGGTTTAGTTTTTGAAAAAAGGTAAACCTAAAAATGCTACTTTATGAAGGTTTTAATTCAGTATACAAAGTCTTCTGAATTCACAATAATTGTACTGTATTTTGAAGTGTATAAATGTAATTCAATTAGTAACCATTTTGATAATAAAAATGGGAGTTATCTTTAAGAAATAGAGTTTTAACCTTATGAAAAAAAAAGAAAGAATTAATGGATTTAGTAGTCGTAATTGTATTTGCTCTGTATTCATATTTGACATGTAGGGTTTATTAATTTATTTATTCTATCAAGCCCTAAACAAACATAAGTTGTATGCCAAATGTTTATTAGAACTATAACCTACAATAACAGAACTTACAATTAAAACATAATATAAATCTTGAATTTAAAAACAAATGAAAATATAATAATTTACAAACAATAAAATGTAAAAGCATTTAAATAACTCATATTATTTAAACAATTTAATATTGTAGCCTCAAGAAACTCATCCACTGAGTAAAATGTATTGATTTTGAGTACCTGTTTTTTCTTTTTATTTTTCAAGTTCGAGAGGCCATAAGGCCCCAAACCGATTTATTGCGGAAAAGGTCGTATTAAATTCTTTGGCCTTTGCAGGAATTATTGAACACGACTGAGGAGTTACCACTCTACCAATTCCGAGACCAACAGTTTGTTTTATGTTCTGACTCATTACATTTCAAGTGTGTTTTTGGGGCTGTAATAAACAAGTTGTGTACAATTAGAGTACTTTAAAAGCACATAAAAGACATGAATTTTAATGTTGTGTAAAAGTTTGTTCTCCATACAGTTATAATTTGTACACGTAGTAAGCCTAATTAGTGCTGTTCGTTTATATGTTAAATAATTGAAACATCGGGAAACAGACTAGCCGAGTGTTGTGGGAATGAACATGTATTAAGAAAATTATAGCATTAAGGGAATTAAATTGACATGGAAATTCCATTAACAGAAGAAGCGGGGACATTTAAATATGGTGCAGTTAGCAAGGTGGTTTTGAATAATATGTTATCTTCAAATTGTTTCAAATGATTTGATTTTGTTTTTTTACCAGGAAAGATACTGAACTACTGAGTCGAAATTGACATAATTAAGGAAAACATATATTCTATCAGGTATGGCTTCAATTTGAAACTTTATTTAAAATTATGGTTTCATAAAAGTTTGTCAGATAAAAACTAAGGGAGTATATTCTCGAGAGAAAAAAAAATTGGAATAAAATGTACGTAAAAGTGACACATAAGTAATCATTAAAATCAAATTGGTAACCAAAAATTTTAACTTACTTGCTTTCTAATAAATTTAAATTGATTGTCTTTTCCTTCCATCACCGGTAGTCAGTTTTATATGATTATTGTTCAATTCGTAACAACTGTTTCGTAAACACAATGAGCTCGAACAAATATGTATACCATATTAGGGTTTGGACAAACTCCACGAAGGACATAAGGCTAGAGTTAAATATGTGGTGGGGGGTGTAGGAATTAATGACCTTATCGCCCGCTTTAGGCCTTTACAATTGCGTTGATTTGTAGCTACACTCGTGTTTGACCTTTCCCCGAATATTTGAAATAAGAGATAAAACATTCAACCAACGATCCTTTTTTTCAGATTTTACAAATGTTTTATATTGTTTTTGACTTTTCTTTTAGAAGAATGATAACTATCAGGCAGTCTGTGACATATTTGCCAAGCTTTATATGAAAAACGGTAAAATTGTTCATAGACGTTATACTAACAATTTATACACTTAAATATAAGCGTAAGTAAACAAAATTTTCATTATACCCCAAAAAGTGCCGGTGAAAGAATTTTCAGTAGATAATTACAAACGAGCAATGGATAGTTTCTTAGCCCAATATATAAAAATTGGTTTAAAAAAAATTTTAAAATAAAATTTAAAAAAATACAATGTTAATTTTCTCTACAAGTTTATTTGTGGAATTTCTTCTTTTCCCTTTGTAATTGTGTGATATTTCTATACTGGCATCTTGTTTATCTGGTATAAATTCGACAATAACCAGTATCCAAGAGCAAAACACAATTTAAGTACCTTATTTTCTTACATATAAGTCGTAATGAGAAAGGTTAGGTTAGGTGCCGGCTAATAGAAAGTGTTGATTTTTCGGAAATTGTTTGGTTGTCGTCTGAGTTAAAACATTTGGTGTTTGGAATGTCTTTCTGTGTATCGATTGTAGTTCGATGTCTGTGCAATGATTTACAACCAAAACAAGTTTACGAATTCTATTTAAATGTGGTATACATGATACATGACTATATCTTCGACCTTCATTTTTCATTTTTTCCATGAAAAACCTACCATTTACAACCTTTCTTAAGTCATACCATGAAATTATTAAAATCGATTATTCCAACAATAATGATAAAATTTTGTTAAAATATGGTCATACTGAAACAAAACGTAGGCCTATTGGTCATTAACTCCCAATAATTTATAAAAACGAAAACGAATCTTGACGTGTAAAGTTTATTCTAATTTAAATAAAGCTGAAATTTTGCCGCTTATTCTAAAAATGGGAATCATGATGAGATCGATGACTAACCTCTTGAAGGAGAGGACAAAAGGTTGTTTACCCCAGAAATAGTTAAGATAACTTTGTCTTGACTCCATCCCTTAAAATAAGTACCTTGCCGTAGTTTGTGCATTGCAAGCCTACGTGTTGTGGTTTTATCACTTTTGTATTTAGTTTTAGCTTTGACTGCTCAGGCCAAGTTTTAGGCTCGAGTTACTTTCTTATATTAAAGTTTTGGTTTCAAACATGACCCTAGGCTATCTTGGTGTTGTTCTCTTTTATGCTCTATTTTTTACTTGATAACGAGATTTGATTATAATCTCGAAAGGTGGTGTTTTCTTAGTTTTCTTATACAGCAATCATGACAAATGTTGACATATTGTTAAATATTTAAATGTTAAATATTGACATTTAAACTTTAACATTTATTCTTAAATGTATGACAAAAGTGAAGAAAATTGAGACTTTATTTAAATAAACATATTTGGATATATTTGTTTAGTTGTTATTTCGTTGCACGTGACAAAAAGTTTGTGGAATGATTTTATACCGTTTATTAGTTTGTGTTAAACTTTCTTCTTAAGATTGTCTCTTTGGTTAATAGAAAGTAATTACAAGATTAATGAAACCTCTGCTCATTGTTAAAATGTATCAGGCTTTACTGTCAGGTTGGTATAAGGTCCACAAGCCGTATAATGTCTACATTTTGGTGGAAAGAAAAATTGTAGTAAAATTCTGTTTATGAAAATGGTTGACTGAAGTTTCCATTTAGTTAATCGTGTAACGAGTTTTACAAAATCTCAATGTGAAGTTTATAGTGAAAGGCTGAATAGAAGTGATGTGAAGCGATGGACAATCTATCATCTTATAATATTGAACTAACTTAAGAACCACAATATTTAGATGGATGGGTTTGGTCAATGTCATGAAACCAGTCTGTGTTATTCTAGCCAAGGTTAAGCTTGAAAATGCCTGTTTTAAATGTATTATACTGAAATGGAAACAAAATAAGATATAAAAAATCAAATGAAAGCATATTGAGTTGTCCATGAATATTTAAATTAAATTCATAATACTAATGATGAAATTCATAAATAAAACTGAAGATAAACTCGTATAAAATTAATTATTTCGTTTCAAAAATAATCAAAATTGTGTACAACAATGTTTTACTTTCTTATCACAATACATAATATAGAGAAAGTATGCGATAGTTTATAAAACAAAACTGAACACAAAATCTCACAAGTATTTAATATTTAATAGTTTATTTGTTGAAACGTGCATCACTGATGATGACGACTTTGTCGTTGAAACACGTCTCGATAAATAAACGTATTATTTGTGAGAATTTGTGTTCAAGTTTTATTCTATTAACAATACCTCAAGTCAAGCTCAATATTTATTTATGATAATGGGATAAATCGAGAAAACAATTTTAAGTTTGTTGTGGATATCCGTTTTGAAGTTTCTTGAGTAAAAAAGTATTTTATTGAATTTTCAGTTCTCTACTGACCAAATGTGTGGACCGATTATAATAAAATTTGGTTAGTGAGTTTATTTTGGAACTCAATTTAATTTTTCCATACCTCATAATTTTGACGTAGCTGCTGCCATGGAAAAAACAAAAACAAAGGCGGGGTGATATCGAACTCTGCTATAATGGTTTTAATTAAGTGTTCCTCAAATGAAGACTCTAATTACCCAAACAAACTGTAGTGGCTTCTATATTTTCGCAAATGTCGGTTCGTTAGTTATTAGAAGAAATGTTTTGTCGAACATGTACAGTTTTAGAAAGACAAAGTTTCTCAAAGTCGAATTACCGATTTCGATCAATATTTAGTGAAATGTGAGGAATAATGACTCAAACTTGTGCTCAAAATAGCAAGAATAATATTTTATAGTAAGGTGTAATAAGAATTAGAAAAAAAATTAATGTCATCATTTAAGCTCGATTTTAATCAAATGCGATGAACGAAGAGGGCGCGTTTATTCCACATATCGATAAATTATAGCCTTATTAATATATACAAATATCTTTCAAAGACCACGTTCATTTTAACTTTTTAACGGACAACTGCTAAACTGATAATAAATATTAGTTACTACCCCCCCTACCCCAAAAATGCCGGTTCTGGAGTTATCAAGCATAAATATATTGAACCCAAATAACTCCTCACTGATGCCAGGTTTAACATTCTCCCCCTCCCATAATTATTCGGGATTTATAAAAGAGGTTTTGAGGGTCCCTAATTTTAATTTTAAAGGGTGTTTGAATTGATGCCAGTTTGTGGGGCATATTATTATTATATCTCCAGATTGTCCCCAAATTTCTTTTAATCACTTAAAATTTAGGAGCTACATGTAATAAAACCAAAACTAAAAATTCTGATTTTAATAAAATTTGGCTGAATGGGAGTTTCCAATCTACCAAATATCCAAAATGAACTAAACATTTCCTGAAAATATCAGATCGCGAGTTTGCACTTAAAAATTAAAACGAATAATCGACGGGATCTTAAAGTTTAAATATTTCAAAATCGGTTAAACTATTTCGATACGTTGTAGTAAAATGTGAAAATCAGTGACCTAATCATCATTGCAAACCTGAAATAAAATAAAACTACGGTTTGTGAGAAAAATTGAGTAAATTTTAAATATTAAAATGAACTCAGCCCGGCTTTTTATTATGATCTTTAGAGGCAACATTAAAAAAAATAATAAAAATAAGTGAAAATTGTTTAGTAATATTTGACAAAATATGAATTGCAGTTTTCGATTTTATGTCTGCTACCCCATATTTTGATTTAGTTGCTACAACACTTTTTGTAGGGGTAGCCTACGTGTAAAAAAGTCTATTCACTGTTTTTCTATTTCTAATGAAAAATATAACCAAAAAGTATTTTTTAATTAGAAATTTGATTTTTATAAATGTATTATTTAGCTTGTCTAATCCTTTAAGTAACCAAACTGAGTGTTAGAATGTTCAATAAATTTATTCAAATTTCTACAATGATTTGAATTATTTCGAAGAAGCATTGTGTGAAAGCTTGTGCAGAGATAGCTGTCGGTTGTAAACGCGCTCTGTGGAATTCAGAAATTAACGACTTTATCGTCGTCCCGCAGGCATCTCCACTGCGTTGATTTGTGTCCACCCGCTTTCATGGACATTTTATGTCTAGCGTTTTACGTGAAACCTTATAAACAGCCACCGAGCTAAGTGTCCACTTTTGTTATTATTTTCACGGTTGTGATATTACCTGAATAAAGTTATTTTGTTTAGGTAAATGAATATTTTTATTTTGGTAGTTTTCAAATAGGTTACCAATTTTATTTGGATACCAGGTCTTAGAAACATTTGCGCCACAGAAGGTAACTTGAATGTGGTAATCTCCATAACTCCTAGTTAAATCGACATCTTTCTTTATCTAGTCTCGGGTTAGAACCATTTTGTTCTCTTCCGATTCTGAAGCTAATAGTGATTTTGAAGACTATGGGTATATATTATATACTCGTGTCACCTTTTTGTTTTGAGACAATGATGAATGCAAGGTATTTCCTTTTAAAACAAAAATAAAATAATAACTTTTAATAGTGAAATATTCAAATACACTAATTCCAAGACTAATATTTGAGGGTGTGTTTTATGAATTATTTTGTGAATATTGAATCTTTTGGCAATTGTTGTAAACCGTGATGAAATTAATCAGATATTCTTTTTGTGACCCACCATATAAGATAGACAATGTATTTTATTATAGATAGCCTACTTGGTTTTTACAATGTTTGTAAATCTTAGACTAAAAACAGGAGGACTTTTATGTGTTTATATTATTAAGAGTCTTCATTATGCTAGTGTTGTGATTATTGTTAATTGTGTCAGCTTTTGTTTCATTTGGCCCCATCTCAGTAACTATTGCTTTTATTAAGGAAATAACACCAACTCCTTGTTATAAGATTGTATCTCTTTAAGCAATACATATTATTATTATTATTATTATTATATTGTGTTTGATTGAAACTTTTCCCGTGAAAACTACACACATTTACTAGATGAAAAAAATAAAACTACTATTGACATTTCAATTAAAAAATATGATAAGTTACATTCACAAGAAGGAATAGAGAATTATACAGATGCATCTAATTTACATTATTCCCTTAATATTTGGTCGATGACTAAGAAAGGGTTATAACTCCAATAAAAAGATATTTTAAAAGACATTTTATGGATTGATTTAATTTGCTCGCATCCGAAAGAGTAGTTTAAGAGATCAGTATAACAAAGAGAGTTTCTGTATAAATGCAAATCTATACGTATCGTATTTTACTATAAAAGTGTTTATATTTTAAATTGTTTTATTTTATGGTAAATACATATCAAGAATGAAATATAATACGATAACAACACTTTATTTACTAAAAGATCATCTTAGATAAAAAAAAAAACATTACAACAATAAAACAAATGTTACTTTATACGCTTAATGACGCTTTATTAGAACACTTAAGCGTCAGCTACGATACTTTGGTGGTAAAACGGTGCTTATAAATGTTAAATTTATTTTGTATTATTTGATACTGAAAAGGACTTCTCTGTATAAAAAACGAAAACAAATGGAGAGTATGTATGGTGAAGCTGGGTACAAATCGGAGACATATTCTGGGCATTAGCGCTTAAGTTTTAGTTCAGTTCCAGTTTGAATTATTGGCAGAGAACATTTTGTTCTGAAAAAGAAAATGTTCAATGTGTAGTATTAAATTGATTAATATAAGTCCATGAAGTGACTATGTTAGTGTTTTTCATAATAGTTTAAGTATGATGTGTGTATAAGTGTGATGGGTTACTTAAGAGTACACACAATTTTCTTTTTGTGTATACGTATAGTGACCCGTAGTGATGGAGTGAAAAGCACCAGGCAAAATGTATCGCATTCGGTGACCTCTTGCAATATTTATTTTGGAACCGGTTGGACCATCCTTTCCCTAGCTGCTAATGGGAAAAACATAGAGAGAAAAATTACAAGTTTGTGCGGTAATCACCACAACTCATCGTGCTCATAAAATGGAGCGTGATAACTATTACTATGGGGAGTCCTCCTCTTTGTCTACGAGGAGATAATAAACGAAGTCAAGCAGACCACTTAGGAGGAATCGTATTCGTGATAGAATAAGCCCGTAACAAATAGGAGTGGACAGGCTGTAAATGCTCCAGAAACATGGTAAAATGAACATCCAGCTCCCGATACTAGGACAACGTTGAGGGATAGATGAACCGCTGAGAATGATTGGACCTGAAGATTCTGAAAAGAGGATGAGGAGATCCCATATTATCCATTAGTCGAATGAAGAATAATAATGTAGAAAAGTACTATAAGAGGGTAACAGATTCAAATAGATGAGATATAGGTTCAAATAGTGGAACAGTAGGGACCTTTGATCCACGTCATGTGCTGTATTATTTAAAGGAGTTGGGGCTAGAGGGGTTTCTACAGAAGGAAGTTATCAGTATTAGAAGAATTAGGGGGGGCATTATAGATTTCTAGGTCGCGTAAATTTCACCCCTATATCACTACTACTACTGTATAACTAAGAGTTAAAAGAACTTGTGCCCAAATACTTTTTGATAAAAATATGTTCATCAATTTAGAACGAGGGTAGCCAGGAAAACACATTTAAAAACAAAACTCTTTTATTCGAGGAGTTTAAAAACGGACAGTGCAATGAAAACATTCACATTGTTTTTTATGAATAATTATAAATTGTCTGTGTACTATATATTTTAAAGAAAAAGGTTAAAATTAAAATTGATTAATAAATATTTTCTTATAAAACTATCTCATATTGTTTGTTCCTGAGCACCCGTTTGGTCTTATGGATAGGACTCTCGTCTTGTGTGCAAGAAGTTACGAGTTGGATCCCCATTGGAGCTTAAAATAGTTTCCATGTTGACCCAGCATTGATTGGTGAAGTGATGAGTTACAACTAGTAGCGAATCCTGCTCACCAAAGTTAGAATACTCCTTAGTACTGACCGGCTGAAACCTATCTAGGGCTTAACTTTATTTTAACTATGATGTTTTAACATCATATTTGTTCCACAGACATCCCATACTAAGGTTTGTCTGTTTGTCTATTGTTCATGCATTCCAATGAGCTGACACACTCACTGATTCAGGCTATGTAAAATCGGTTTCCTGCTACCTGCCGCGCATGATAATAAACTACACATTTAAATTATTTTCGTCTTGATTGACATTTCACAGACTGTAGTTGTACTATATCAGTGTAAAGTGACAATTAATTGTGGTTTGATGGAGTCTATCGCAGTCTACCGCATTACCATTTGTATATATGAAGCTGGTGTTCACCTTCTATTGGATTAATTAAAAGGTACTAGCCTATATTTTATTAAATGTTTAAATCATGTATACTGAACTCTTATTCCATGTGTGATTGCATATTTTGTAATAATGAATAATAAGGTTAATGTTTTAAATAAGTTATTTTTCTTATATTTTCATTTTTTTTATACCAAATTTGTTTGGTAGCAGATTATTGTTAAGAAAAATGTGTTCTTCCAAAAATTGTGTCATATTTTTATAACTGAAGAAAATCCTTTCTATTTATTTACATAAATATTTTATAAAATATCCACGGGTTTTTATAAAGTAACTTAATAATAAATTGATATTGCAAAAACAATTTTAAAAGCTAATACTTTTTGGTACTTGGTAGGACCTAAAGACGAAGTAATAAGAATGAGAATTTGGAATTGTTGAACGAAAATAACAGCCAATAAAAATAAATTTTATTATATTTTAGTGGGTTAATTATATTTTATATTTAATTATATCAATATTGATTAATTTAACTTAATACTAGAAATTAATTTTTTTATATGGTTTTAGTTTGAATTATGTGTATGATTGTAATGAACGTGATTGTGTGTGTGTGTGTGTGTGTGTGTGTGTGTGTTTGTACATATTATTGTGAAATTATTTATCTACCAACCACATTGCCATAAATATTATTTTTCCGCCAAGTCATTTCAATAATTATGTTATTTTTATATAATATTCATGTAATGAGAAACATAAGAGAAACTATATTATCTATTATATTATAAATAAGTAATAATTATTACATTGTTATTATAATAAATACTCTATTCGTACGTTTTACCCAAACTCTAAATACACTATTATTTTTTCCAAACATGAACGTGTTTTATAGATAATAATAATCATCATAAGATATATTTTATTTTACCAGATTGAAAGAAATGAAGGCGCACAAATATTATCCAAAACACTGTTATTTGGCTTTAAACGGTTTCTATTCATGAAAGAGTTTCAATTTCTCACTTGCTATTAATACTAATAATGGAGAAAAGTTTGCACTATGTAAAAAAAAGAAAAAACATAACAAACATGGAGAATTTTTTGCTTTCTCACAAATACATTATATATTGTATTTGGAAACTAACCTGAAACTATTGTGTAAGTATTTGTAGATATTCGTTTTTAGGTTTCTCTATCTAAAAAAGAGTAGTTTTTACGATGATGTTGTCTCAATGTATAATGAACTTTACAATTAAGTTAAAACCAATTATTTATGTATACATGTTACGATATATCTTCAGGTATTAACAAAAATAAGTCACTTCTTGCTAGGCAATCTATCAGGATATGATTCTATTACAAAAAAATTAGATGAAGTTCAAACGTAGTTCCAAAAACTCTTTGTTAGGGAATTACGGCTAGCGAAAGATTTCTCCAGGATTTTTGATTCACCGGTAATACGCGGTCATAAATTACGGGGCATAAATTAAACGCAAATTTGCTGGTCTTATACGTTTTGTGACCTAAAAAAAATCTAAAATATAGGTCCCAGAATAGTAGCTTAGTTTTTAGAAAATCATTGTAAAACCACCAAAACTGTTGTCGAATTTGTAATTTTGAGTTAATTAATATGTATAAAGATAATATTAAAAAAACAAAAAAAAAAACAAAACAAATACAATGCAAATAGGATGTATTTTAAATAGTCTGATTCGTAAAGCACAAAATTAGAAAACAATATAGATGTAAAAATTATTGCAATTAAAAATTTTTTTTTTTCTATTGTTGGATTTTGTAGACAATTACCGAGAAATCGAATTTTTAGGTTTTTTCGATTATTCAGTCATTGAGCTAAAGAAAACAAAAAGGAAACCGTTACTTTTCGAGGTGTTTGAGATTAAACATTTGAACGTTTGTCATTTTGAAAATAAAGTCTAGGTTTTCTGGTATACTGCGTAATAGGTCATATAAATAATAAGATTACAAAATCTTAACTACTTTCAAAGATATAGTGTCATTTTTTAAACACAAAATGGCCGACAGTCTTGAAAAAAAGCGTTTCGAGATCTATGATTATATAAATTTCGTATCTTATTTTTAGCTATAGAATCAATTCTCGAGTGATTGCCATGCAGTTCCGGACCGCCCGGAATATATATATATATATATATATATATATATATATATATATATATATATATATATATATATATATATATATAGTGAGTGAGTGAGTTAGTGAGTGACTGAGTGAGTGAGAGAGAGAGAGAGAGAGAGAGAGAGAGAGAGAGAGAGAGAGAGAGAGAGAGAGAGAGAGGGGGAGAAGAGGGATATATATATGATTTAAATAGAAGAATTTTTAACTTTGTAAATAGTTGAAAATGGAATGAGATATTATTTCCAACTTTGAATTTTGAAGTATACTAATTGGTTTTAGTATGAAATAACTGGTTCCTCCCCAATAGGATTTTCCCTATTTTAATCTAGACGGAACCGAAGCAAAATATAAATTTTCAACTTAGTCTTTGGGCATACAGTACTTAGAATAAATAAGTTTCTACTTACATTACGAAATGAATTCTTAATTCGGTCTACATGTGTTCCTTAGAGTGTAATGAAAAGCTAAATATTTGACTTCTCTTCTCACTAATGCATCTACAATTATTTGTCATTTCATTTAGTCATGAAAGTGAATGCAATTTAAATTCTCTTACATATAAATTTTAAAATTACTTTTTTTAGTTTTCAAAACGATAACACTATTAATTGAAAATAATAAAATTCTCTGTTAACGTTTATTTAAAAGTAGAGTAGGAAATGGTGATAAATTCACAAATTGAGTTCCAATAGAATAACAATCTATTTCGATACATCAAACAACCTTTATCGGAGTTAGTGAAATGTTAACCAGTGAATATTCAATTCGACAAAGGCTGGCGACGAATCAATCAATCACCTGAAGGCAAGAGCTGTAATTATCTTCCACCACAATCATTACGCCGTTATAAATGAATGAGTTTTATATTTCAGGGCGTGATAAACGTAAGCCTGACTACAGTTGTAAACAACAATGACTTTATTTTTGTAGTAAAGGTTGGCAAGATAATAAACCATTTAATGGGCACCATCATGGTACTTACCCACACAAATCATATAAGGTAATACAAGAAGATCCTCTAAATTTACAACCCAGAAATTGGTTTCATGAGTTTTATAGGAAATGTTAAATTGTATTGGTAGATTAGGGGTATATTTAAAACCGCTGTGACACAGGTTTTCTGTACCTCGTAATTGCATATTTTCTACTCTTGACGTCATCTAGGCCTTAGAAGGTCTCTTAAATAATGTTTACATTAAAAATACTCGTTACCACTTTTTCTTGAGAGGTCAGAGTTTGAAATAACATTTTTGACTTAACTTCACTCTTCGGCATTGTAGAGTCGTAGAATTGGTACAGTTAAATGCAGTTAAGTGCGCTTTAGAGATGTGCTGGCTCATCCCTCGAGGCCTCTCAAAAAGTTCTGTTTTGGACTATCATCATGATGTTGAGTGAGGAATCAATATTGGTAGCGAATTCTTTTTGAGAAGGTTAAAATTACTCCGATGGGAATGCGTTATCCATCTAGTAAACTGTCTAACAGTCTTCAAGGAGGGTTGAGCGAAAGAATTACTGTTATTATTTAATTCCTCTTTCCATTAACTTCCCTTTACATACCCTAATTACCTCTCTTTCAGTCGACTCTAGTGTAACTGGTCAAAGTATCGTCCCACTATCTTAATTTCAAAGTAAAGAGTGAAGTAGTGAAAAATTATAAGGGTTTGTGGTTCATTGGAAACTAATAGTAAAACCATTCGTATCTATATCGCAAACTGTTGTGGAGATATATCTAGTTTGCAGACATAAAACAAAACAATTTTCGACTGAAGTTTAATGGAATCTATTTCTTTCATTTTCGGTCTGTAATAACTTTCCAAAGTGAGACACCTTACATTCTTGGCACTCTGTATGAATTAAAGAAATAAGATAAAATCATACTAATCTTGTTATTTGAGAACAAATTTATGTTTTGTCCTACAGATGTAAATATAAATCAAAGTGTGATATTTCATCCTTCTAGCGACATTCAATGCAATCTTTATGACCACTTAACGGACACATACATCTAGCGGGTAGGCAATTCGACTTCTTAGCAATTCAGATTTAAAGTGATTCCGTTTTAAAAAGCAATAAATTTACGTTCGAAAATGCAGAGTTCGCGTTCCATATATGGAAAACCTTCCATTCATTTTACATCTGTTTATTGTGAGCTAGTAGGTCAGTAATCACCATAAAGTGTGAATTATTTTTTTGTCTGGTTTTACTTAAATAAAAAACTACAAAATTGTGTCCAATTATAGTATTTGTAGCGACTGCTTATATCGATTATGTACTATTTTTACTATATACAATATATACACATTTTAATTCAATTAAATAAAATTGGCAAAACAAAACATTTAAAAAAATGAAAACAATATATACAGTATAGGCTATATATATATATATATATATATATATATATATATATATATATATATATATATATATATAAGTTTGTTTTAACTTTCCTTTATAATTACTATTTTATCTGAGTTTTTCTCTGTCCATACAATGAAGGGCAGTTCATAAAGTTCATAAATTACTACAGACTTTATAGTTCGAAAGCCTTTCTTTATTTATAAATTATAAGGATAAAATAGGATGAGAGCAGAGTTTTACGAATATTTTAAAGGATATAAATGTGAGAGAAATCTACACAAAATAATTTTAAAGGTCTTTAATAAACCGTTATTTTAACCGCGTCTCATTGGGATAAAATTTGAGAAAGATGTATTTTTCTTTTAATAATAATTTTAATATCCTAGAAGCAACACTTGAAATAAATTTTACATGGAATTTTACTCAACGTCTAATACAATGCAATGTTAAATACACACTTTAAAGATAATGAAATTAGCTACGATTTTTATTTTATTTTATTGCTTTAAGATTAAAATTTTCCCAAGCTAGAAAATATATAAAGAAAAATATATTTGTGATAAAATTAGAAATAGTTGACTTAATCGTGTAAATTGCTTTTTCATAAAACACAAGTTTTAAAGTT
The DNA here is from genome assembly GCA_963513935.1 of Aphrophora alni. Classification (NCBI taxonomy): domain Eukaryota; kingdom Metazoa; phylum Arthropoda; class Insecta; order Hemiptera; family Aphrophoridae; genus Aphrophora; species Aphrophora alni. The sequence goes on along the minus strand of OY740767.1, from coordinate 117,171,610 downwards.
GACAGTTCTTATGTAAAAAACAGGGTTTTTCAACATTTGATATGAATAATAATCTTTAGTCAAATCAAATGTTCAATATTTCGATTTTAATCATTGAACTCTGAAGGTAAAATATGATAAAGAGAACACTCTACATTAACAAATGTTTAACTAATGATCCACTTTTTTGTTCTTTCATCAGATGAATGTAGTCTTTTTTTTTAAAAGAAACAAGGGTATTTTTCCTTTCCCCAAAGTAAAAAATTATAAGTAATTGGTTTAATTAACTAACTAAAAAATTTAAGAGTTTTTATCCTGTACTAAAGTAATTCATTTTAGAAATAATGATAAAAAAATAGCTTCTATTGTTCATAAATGAAAATAAAGGTTTAATCATGTAGAATGGAATAAAAACTAGTTTTTATTAGCAAGACTTCGATAAATATAATCGACCTAATGAGCAGTTATTAAACAGCTTCCATAAGAGGAATTGATAGGTAGGCCTATATTAAAAGAGATGAAATTTCACATTTTCTGTATTATATATTCCATGGATACCATAGGACTACAGACAGATTTTGAGTTGCATAATATCTACTCATTGGACCTTTCAGAAATGTAAAAATTGTTTACCCAAGTGAAAGGATTACGTCTTCTTAAAGTGTTCTCTTCCTCATTAAAGAAATTGCTTCCCTTTGAATATTGTGAAAAGAATTGATTAAGGTTCAATAATGACCTTTAGACGTGGCGATTCGCCACTATGACGCGGCCTGTTGGCTATCTGAGTTCTCTCTCTATGGTTATGTACGTAGCCGGCAAAAGGGAGGCGAGAGTAGCCTATGCAGGACAGTCTCATACCGTGTATCGTTAAGTGCGGTTGATTATTAAATGAGTGGCCCAGATATTACGGCAATGAAATATCTTGCCCTCCTAAATGGTCGGGTAAGTGCACCTCACTGGTCTTTGGACCCAGAAGTGGTTCGATGTTTAGTGCTCGCGAGTAATTTAACCGCAAATAGATAAGTGAGTCTTAATCCCGGCATCAGGTAATTGACTTCTTATTGTCGGACCTCGTTTGCGTTACATCCAATAAGTAACCAAATTATTAATGTAATTTTATTAATTACTTGTAAGCTCATCCACAGCTGGTTTAGTGTGTCTGTAATTGTGGAGTGATATTTCAGACGAACGTCTTCTTGTTTACCCACGTCCAGTTTTAGCTTGTCAACTGAGATATCGGCCACCCAATATATTTCATCGCAAAAATATTTTGTGTATGACATAATATTTTTTCGTTCATATTATTTTTTAACAAGAATACGTAAAATTATTTTCAGTGGCTTATAAGTTTATTTAATTTAAAATATAATCATGAAACGAAGTGAGGAGAGTTATTTCTGTAACCTTTTGTATAAATTAAAATTTAACTATTACTTTAAAAGTAATAATACGCAAGAACATAATTTTTTACTCGTTAACATTGACACAAACTGTTAATATTTACTGTAACACTGTTATTATTATATTTATGTTTAAAGACTATCATAATACATTAATATTTAGTATTAGAATAATTTTAACTAAGTAGAAAAATATATCTGGATATGGATGTCTATTTGTTAAAGACTCTAATGCAGCTTTGTGGGAATATAAATATATAAAGAGATTTTGATGAGAACGAAAGGACATTCAAGCTTCTATTGTCGTAAATTAGTCTCATATGGGTGACTAAATAAGTCTTAATATTCTATTGTTAATTATTTATATTGTCCTATTGTTTTAATAACGGATTTCTCTCAATTGTATAAAAATGAATTTAAAAAAAACAATAACAGCTACTAAAATTCTAGAGGAATCAAGGCGACCCTTTTGTGTTAAAATTCGAAATAATATAGAAATAATTTTTTTTTTGTTCAGTGGAATAGAACGTTTTCTTTGAATTGGCACAATTTATTATAAATCTTAATGAGAAAAACATTACAAGGCAAAGTTATAACATTATTTAGTATTTTAAATAGGGCGTATACAACTTTCTATTCAACTTGTGTTTTCCTGATTTAGATCTTTCTTCTGTTCTCTGAAGCATTTAGACAATAAACCTTTATCATTATTATACTCCATAATTGTATATTTTTTAATTATACTTTATTAATAAATCTGCTTTTTTCTTGGTTATAATAATTTAACGTTTTATTTTAGCTACACTATTGGTAATCGCCCAATGAATCGATTATATGGTTTTTTTACTGAAAAAAATATAACTTGAAAAATAGGAGTTTTTTGTGCAATTTGTTTCAACCAACCCCGTCAACTTCCATTCAAGCCGACCACCATTAATTTATAATGGGCCTCTCCCACCACCTCACCACAGGTTAACACAAAAAACCTTGTGTCTTAGGTCGGATTGGAGGACCCACAATCTTCGTCACCAATCCTTTATCAAAGGACTCCATATTTATGGTAGTTTTGAGTTATTGTTCGTTTTCCGAAAATTAACTTTTCCGTGTTCCTTTTTCTTAGAAACTATAAAGATGTCGTCTTGATTATTTTCGTAACACATCTCATGATTTTAATATCTTATTCGACCCTACCTTAAAAACTTTGAACAAAACACTTTAAATGGTTATTAAAAATATATTTTTCATATTTAAAATTGAATTTAGTTCCAAATATATATAAAGGAATAAGCTTGTAATGGAAAAAACACCATTCTGACATCTTTTATAGTTTCCGAGGAAAAAAGTACAAATGTTAACAGGCTCAAGTATAGGGCCTAGTACTTACCTGAACTATTAATATGTAGACTTATAGATTATTATTGACTTCAAAAGTCTTAAATTTACTTCGTATGTTTTATAATTTGTCGTGGTTATGATTATTGCATGAAAAGACAAGTATAAAATATTATAATTTCTGTTACAACAACCTCATTTACTGAAATAAACTTTAATTTACACATTGTTTCGAAAATTTTGCTGATGATTTTAACTTCGAGTCTTACTACAGTTTTTATTTTTAAAATTTCAACATAATAGTTATTACTTAGACGAATAATTCATTCTGAGTAAAATTCGGAACTTTAATAATAATAATATGAGAACGAATGGGTTGACCCCAAGCTTTTATTTTTAGTCAAGTGTTTATGAGACTGTATTGGATACTGAAGAGAACTGTGTTTACTACAATTGATTGATTTTGAAATGAAAGTTTATTTTAAACGTTTTTCAAAAAGTTGTAAATGTCACGCATTCTTATTTCTTTAAATACAGTTTTTTTTTGGGGTTAAAAACTGGGGCTGAGTTGTTCGAATTCCTTTCTGAGACCAAAATGTGATTCTGGTCTGTCGTCTGTGCAATTCTCTACAGCCCGAACAAAAGGAGTGATTTTAATGAAATTTGTAGTGAAGTCTTATTTTGGTAAATTTTGGGATTATTTTTTATTTTTAACAACATCGGGAGTAGACTACTGTTATAATACAAACGACAATATTTCGATTTTATCAAAATTGGTTGCAAATAATTTGATCAAATTTTCCTTAAATATTAGCTCGAACGAACACAAACAAAAACTACGGTATTGATAGCGATTTTTGAAAAAATCCAGTTTATATGTTTTCGGTAAATGCAGTTTACATGAAGAAAAATTCGGCTAAACATTTTTATTGCAATTTGATACATACTTTATTTTCCTAAACTGCCGCTTTAAAACATATTTTGTTCACAATTAAATAATGGAAGATCTGATACAAAACAATCACGTACAATTCCTTTTTTCCAAATCAATTCTAATGGTTTTTATCAAACATTGCTGAAAGGTGAAGATAAACTTTGCAGAACTTTGATAATTCCTTCACAATCAAGGTAGGATTACATTTCACAAATGACTGATGAGATGAAATTATGGAAATTGCCTTTTTTTAGAAGGTTGATTGTCTCAAAACTGTTCCACGATTTTTCTATCAAATTTTTTGGCGACGCATGAAAAAAATATCACAAATAGACAATTTATAGGATTTTTAGAGTAAATTTTGAATTAACAAAACGAACCCTGAAGCAGTCCAAACAGGCATGTTCCAATTTGTAAACATTAATTTATTATTAAATAAACTAATGGTTTTGTTGTTTTACAGATTGTAATGGAGTCTATTATGCAGCTGTAATACATTCTAGTACTTTCGTTGGAGAGACAAAGTTTAACTCCGTTTTCCAGGTACACTTCAAAATTTATTGTTTTCAAAAGCTGCACAAATGTTTTATTTACTATATAATGATATCAGATTATAATTTTAGATACATTGATATCTAGACATTATCTTGACTATAGGAGGTTACTTGTGTTTTACAAAATGTTAACAAACACTCTTTGTTGGGTTTACTTTAAACAACATTTTGTATATGAAAATATAACACAAGGATTACAGAAAGTTATAATTATTTAATTAGTGTTTTTCAGGTTGTGATGACGATCTTAAGTGTTTCACCATCTTTAGTTGTTACTTGGTCACAATTCTTCTTATTTGTACTTTTTCATTTCAAGTGAGTAGTGCAATAGTACACAAGCAGGAGCGTGAATTAAGGTGTACGAATGACTTTATTTTCAACATAAATTAAATAAACTGTGAAAAACCTTTGGACAAACGTTCACACGCACTCATTCACAATCAAAATTCTAATGAAACATAATTATTGTAGCACAAAATATCAGTTTGGTAGTCGTGAGTAAAATATTAATATTAACCATGTAGACCCTCTTAGATTTTGTAGATTATCTTAAACAATATTTAAATATGGTTTCTTTTGTCTCATAAAATTAAGCGTAAAGATGAAATCAAGTTTAAATGAAGGTTGTCAAGGTTGGTTTAATTTTTTTAGATTATTACGACGATTTTATTTTATTTTAAATTTTACATATTTGAACATTTTTCCAAGAAATAAATGAAATCGGAAAGCCAATTTTGGGAAAGTAATTAAGTTCAATGTTTGAAATTGAACTCACAAACCTACATATAACTAGGAGAAATAACATCTAATACGTTTTGTGTTTTTACTTAAAGGTTAAATGTTAGTACAATTGATCAAAATCGTTACATCTTTATGTTTTATCTTATGGAATCCACCCCAATTTTAAGTTCCTGAAAAAATGAAAAATTCTTGAAAAGAGACCAAAATATCATCACATAATAAATTTGATTAAAATCTGTCCACTCGTTTAAGATAAGAAGCGTTACAAAAAACTATGTTTACTCGTCAATCCTCAAAACTGTTATATTCAAGAAAAACGACAGAGATTTTATGATAAAAAACTTTTCTTTACATACTACTTATATGTGAGAAAGTAAAAATCTAGAAATTGTACAGAAAATATTTCTTCGGAGGGGGGTTAATAGTTACGGGAATAACTTGTTATGGTGCAGGGATTTTTTAAATTAAATATTCCAATATTTCTTTTAAAGATTCTGTAGATGTTGATAGGCGATCTTCTGAAGGCCAGTTTTTTACTCGCAATGATGTAAATAACATTTATTTTATAAGGAACATTATCAAAAATATAACTAATGCTATTGAACGATTTTAGTTTTGAACGGCAAGGACTGTCTTCACACTCTTGTGCTCCTTCATTGTACGATTTCAACTAGAATCCACAGTATACATATAAAGCTGTTATAAAAACATACCTGTCCTAAATGAAAAACACTTAACACTTTTTGTTGTAGAAAATATAAAATTAATATGTAAGCATTTAGGTTGGCCACCGCCCGTCTTCTTACTTCACTACTCAAGCATGGGCGGCGTCCGTATTCCGTTCATTGAGGATTAATAAACATTATTAAAATCAATTAAGTTCACAATTTTCTCCTCTAAAAGTATTGATTCAGTTTGATTTAATGTTGTGTTAGTTTTATTTTTCGCTTTAGTGGTTGAATTTATTATCATAACTTCATCATTATTTTTATTGATATCAAGGTTAAAATGGTATGTACATGTCCGTTATTAAAATATAAAAGTGAAATCTAAAGCCAAAGTTTTTCAAAATAATCCTGATTTTACAGAAAAATTTAAAAAAAAAAAATTTATTTTTGATTTGGTTATCTGACTAGTGTTAAAAAAACAGACGTACAAGAACCTTCAACTGCTGAAGTTAATCAGTTTTTCTTCGTAAATAAATATAAATTAGATTTTAGTAATGTTTATAAAACTACGCAAAGTAAGCTACTTCTCGTAGCAAAATGTTTTAAGATTAATGGTGTATATTATCTTGTTATCTTTGAATTATCTGTATCTAAGGAATTAATGCAAGTAATGTATTTACATTTTCTTTGACCTATTTAACAAATGATGAGCAAACAATTAATTTTATTTTTATAAAGGAAAAAAAATATTTTAATTAAAGCTGAAATTTCTGACTTCTGTATATCACAATTTATCTTACCTCAGGTAAACTTTGAGACCCACTAAATGTATTGTTTTTGAAGACATAAATAGCCACCTTGTTCAAAACTCTTACAAAACTCCACTTATTAAAAGCATCTGTTCTTAATTGACGAATATTGCGCAGTTTATTATATATTCAAGTTAGCAAAATGTAATAATTATACTTTAAACAGGTTCATAAACAACTGTGTGATAAGCATTCTGTCCTGCTAGATTAAAAATCAAATTAATTAATTGGGGAGGATTAAAAGAGCAATTTTACATTTATGAAGAAAAGTTCACGTTTTGAAGAAAAATTCAAAAATGTTTTTTATTAAACTGAATCTATAATGAAAGAATGTTTATCATATTTTGATTATCCTAGAGAAATTATTTTGAGGATTTATTTTGTCCAGTCTATATTATATTATGTGATTAGTTGTTGGTAGTACGTATAAATCCAACTTGAGAGTTATAATCATTGTAGACATAACTTTCAACATATTAATCCTTGGCAAGTTCTTCTTTTTTAAATACATATGTGTTTATAAGGTATTAGTATTTCTTTTAAAGCCGAGTGGTAATGATGTTAGTATTTCAGAAGGATTATTCATTAATTACAAGTAATTACTTTGAAATTCCCAAAAACTAATATTGAAAATTTTATGAAATTATGAAAACATGATTATTTTTGGATCCTAAACGAAGTATTATAATATTATACAAAATTGTATTCAAAAGAATATTGAATAAAAGTACTTGTGGTCTTTTACCACTTTTTCAGTTATTGATAGATTTTTCTTTTGTTTTGGTTTTTAAATGGTGCTTGCATCAAGATTGATAAAATACAGATAAATAGGTGAGTTAAATCTGTGAGAATCTATGACAATCTATGTATGTGGGTTTAATTACTTTTTTTACGCATGAATGTATAATTATGTTCATGGTAAACATGAAGATGTATTTGTGTGAAAGTGTGTGTATAAATTATTGATTCATTTTTTGTGTACGACCCGATACCGATAACAGTGTCCCAGAAAAAGCATAAGGGTTCAGCTTTTGATACTTAATTTGAAATAGATGTCTAGCTGGTGAATTTATGAATTGATTATGGCGTGAAATAAAAATTGGTTGATGGACCATTATTTTATTATTTGATAGGTGTAGGTAATAAAGTTTATGAATTGTTCACTGTTATTTGATTAAGAGTTTTGTTATTTATAAATTTTGGGCAAGATAACACTCGATGTTAATTTGATGTTAAAATATGTCCATTCCTAAAGCTGATAATTTGTCTGAAGTAAAAGTTATTATGTTCGTCACTTACCAAGGTGACATAAAATTCTCTGACACAGTTTTAATGATACTTGATTTAAAGTGTTGCTGGAACTGAAGTACAATCACTTTTATTTTTCTTCTTTTTTATATTATTGAATCTAAAACCTTATACGTCCACCTGCTTTTAGTGTTACAAGTTTCCTTCTTCCTTCTTGCTCCAAGCAACAGTAATAATCGAATAATGCTCTCACCTTATTTTTCTCCCATTACTTGTGACAACCTCTTTCCTTGTTTATTATATTGTATATTTAGCACTTCATTTTAATACACATATGTACACAGGGTATTTTCTTTAATAATATGGGTTACAATTTCTTGTATATATATTTAGGTTTGATGGATGAAATGGGACATAAATGAGACATAAATAGAAATAGATAGTTTGATTTAGAGATTGGGTTTATTTTGACTTTGTATAATAGTAACAATAATAATAATTTTTACAATCGCTTAACAATTAGAAATTGCCATAGATCATCAGTAGTCATTTTGGATAAATTTATAGAAAATTGTCTTGACTGGTTTAAGGTGTTCGTACAATTTTTCTATTGTTCTTTTACTATTTAAAATTGGTTTAATTTCAGTTCTTAGAGCAAAACTATCCAATGTAGCTGAAGAAGCCAGAGGTCTTTCATTTCTTTAATTTAATATCGGTAAATTATTTTAACCATTTATACAGTTATCTCAAAAGATAGAAGGAAATAGGAATAGGTGAAAAAACGTTTGTGTCAAAACGGGCAATTTTTGTTTGGAAGTGTTAAATACTAAAAGTTCTTTATTAGTAATGTCAAATTGTTAATAAGGAATTTTTCTGGTCGTCTGTAGTAATTACTACTTTTGTATAAACATTTTGTTATTCACTTCGTTTTGAGAAAGTATTACATTAGCTTAGTAATTACTATTTTAATAGTACTTATATTTACTTACATTTACTTTGTATGATAAGTTTGGCAGATTTTACAGATTTTAGCGTTTTTAGTAAATTTAAAATAAAAAAAATAAAATTATATACGTATTAAAGTTGTTCGAGAACAAAAACAAATCCCGTTGGTTGATTAATTTTATTAAACAATATTGTTAAAAATCTCATATAACAATTCGGTTGATATATTTAGAAATCTAAAACAACAATTTTATTCTGTTGATTTAATTTTTATGTTCATCTATAGAACATGGTGATTATATGTTACAATTTATTGGTGTAATGTATTTGGTAAGCTACTATCATCTGTGCGTATAAAGTATAACACTACATTGTGGAAATGTTGATCAGCTGTTGTTATTAAGTGATAAATAGAACATTCAAAACATGAAAATGTCCACGATAGCTCGGTATCCTAGAGCTATGTTAGAAAATAAAAATAAAACTTGACTTACGTATTCAAAACAAATAAAATACTATATCCAAACCTAATCGGGAAGTCCGCAAGTCAACAATTACTACACATTAATAAAAGAAATGACAAACCACCAAGTTAAACTGAGGATATATACTGGTAAAATCATATTTGGAGAATTTATACTGAACCTCGAAATATCGTGTAATAATTTTATACACACAAATGATGACAAATGTACGAACGAATGATACCAATAATATGGACAATCCATCATTATCCAATAACCTCAAAGAGGCATTTTAAACTTTAACAGAATACACTAAATGTTTTATTTTTTAATGTATAAAGTAAAAGTGTTTTCTTTAATTTATAATTTTTAGTTATTTGTTTGTTAGTTTTGTAATTAATATCCTAAGCAAGTAATTAGTCTTTGAAACACTTTTAGTATGGATTTGTTCAACGTAACAACCTAACGAAGACTAATTAAAACCTGATGAACTCGTTAAAATATACATAAAAAGCAGATATGGCTTTTCAACCCTTTAGTAGTTAGAATATGATGTAGCCTATACAAAACTAGGTTGTTTATAGCAAGGCAGGTATGTTTTGAAATATTATTAAATAAGTGGTTGCAAACATTTTCTTGTATACGTCATTCATTCACACACAAGTGATTAAACACCGCAGAGTTTGCTTAGAAACATTACAAAATGTATCATTCAAGAATAAAATTAATGAAATTAGTTAACTTTTCAAGTATGTAAATTAATGATTAATAGATTTTATTTGGTCCTTATATTAAGTTAATAAACTTAGATCCTCATAAACTTAGATTAGGTGTATTTTCCCTCTACCAATCATTATTTGTCAAGCTAAGTGTATTTACAAATTAATATTTTACTTCATTATTACAAACAAAGGTTACTCTGTTCTATTTTCACCACTATCTTCTAAGCAAACTCTAAACATATCGGAAATTATTGCAATCATTTTCACTTTTGTTTAACAAACTCGTATTTACTTTCTTGGAAATACAATAAAATCACATGAATACTAATCAGTATTCATGTGATTATGTAATCAGTATTCAGTGAATATTATTCACAATAATAGAAATTAGTCACAATAGCAGGATGTACCATACTCACAGCACAAACCATACATGAATATAAAACTACAGCTAAAATAAATCAATAAACTTAGGTCAGCATGGCAAATTTAATGTAAATAAAGATGACTGTGACATCACAGAGGTAGGTTCCGGTTTCGTATGGCTTCGACCCAGCCTTTCCCACATTCCCATTTTTATTCTTGTTACTAAAACCGGTATTTCGAAGAACATAATAGTGAGTAAGGGCGTGGAAATCCTGAGGACTGTAGTTGGATCTATACATTTTTCATGTAGTCTTTTGTTAGATCCCTCTCTTTCCTCTTTCCTGTCTTGTTTCTCACATTTAAACTGTTGTTCTCTATTCGCTTATTTAAGGGTGTTTATTTTGTTCTTTTCTTCCATTTTTGATAAGGTTATGGTGACCAAGAGTTTGTTCAAATTTAAACATTTAATAAAACAAAAACTAACCATTATTGCTCAGATTAACATGATAATTAAAGGAGAAAAACCTCTCGGTAATGATGACTTTGAAATAAAGACTCCTTCCCTTTATTACTATAATAACGTTAGGTTCGTAAAATAACAAGATTTGGTCAAATGAGACATGACAGAAAAGATGGGAGGGAGGGATCTAACTCAAGATTACATGAAGGATGATTTAGATACCTTCTGGCTTGCCACATCCGTACTAAATATAGACTTCAGCGTCTTAAAAATATCATGAAATACCATATGTTTCAAAAAAATTGTTGATTCAACGAACTTTCTTTTGTTTCTTTAGATTATGGATTTATTTGAATTTATAAATATTGTTTTAATATTTATATCTCATTTATTAATAGTACATGGTGATAAAGTTACATTAACACTTATTAGTGTAATGCAATGTGCAATGTAAACAGCATGTTTACGTCAAGGACTAGAAGAAGGCTTTAAAGGCAAGGACATTCTAATTCTCTCTAATAGCCAAGCGACAATCAAAGCCCTCAGCTCCGTAGAAGTGTCATCCAAACTAATATGGGGTTCTCACTGTTCCCTATGAGTACTGTCAGAAAATGGTACACCTGGGATGTGTATCAGCATTGCGGGATCGAGAGTAATGAGAGGGCAGATGTCTTGGCCTAAAAGGGGTCCGCTGTCTGCTTTGTGGACCAGTTATTCATACGCAAGAAAATCAGTAAAAAAATGAGCAAATGAAGAGCACATAAAACCATTGAAACAATTTCCCGGCCAGAGATTCAGAAAACGTCTTCTCTTGCGACCAGATCCTACTCCGGTAAAGTTGCTGGCTCAGTATGAGTGGAAGTCCCTGAGACAGATCGTTACCATGATTACGGGACATGACCACATCCGGAGCTATTTATATAAGGTGGGAACAAACTGCCGTCTTTGTGGTCTCGTACCTGAGACCGAAGTACACATTTTGTTTGATTGCGAGATCCTGGAGTCCAAAAGAAGGAGAATATTTGGATATTAGAAACAAGACATACATTTTGATAAGAACACCCTACACAAGATCCTAGAGCTTGTCAGAGGTACTGAAGTCGGTGCACGGTGAACAAAAGAAAAGGGAGCACAATAAGCTCACAGCCGAAGTGCCGGAGACCAACAGTGCTTCAGCAATACGACCTTTCCACAAAATGGGGTAATGTCTCCAGTAGGGTAATAGTAGTCTGTCTAGCGGCTCCCCCAACTCGGCTGGCTCCTGAGAATTGGCATTGAATGTCTTTGCAGGTATATATAAACCATAATATACATAAACAATAGTACACGTTTTTGGTGTATCTTTTTAATCCCAAGTAATTCTAGACAATCGTCTTTACCTCAACTGTTACTAAATGAGCAACGCGCGCAATGTTTTTCACGTCTCTACAAGAAAATTAATTACAGATCTAATATTTTACAGTGTCCAAATAGCAAGTATATATTACTTTTAGGACAATCATTTTTTAAAAACAATAATACTTATATTAATCATGTAACAAGAAACCACGAGAAAAAGGCTATACCAAGATAAAAAGATATTTTACATATAATTTTGTATTACCTATTTAAAAAACAAGTTATTAAACGTTTATTTGCTTGAATTTAAAATGATCAAATAAAAATATAATAAAATCATGCACCGGAATAAAATATTTGATGAGGTCAGCACACGACTTTTCAAATATTAGCGTTAAAAAAACCAATGTAAAGTTCGAACTTTGAATAACCAAAATCTTTCAATAGTTAATTTTTTACATCCTTAGAACCATATAATTCAGAACTGTTGTAAACTATAAACCCCGAGTCTGATGAATAGATATTTATTACATTTTTCATCAAAATAATTCCAATATTTATCCCTATGTAATTGACGTCTTCAATTACTAGTTTTTCGAATGATGCATGGCAATCATGTTACACTATTACCGTATTTTCATGCCCAACCTTTACGATTTATTAACCACAACAAAGAGGCTCAATTGTAGTGAGTTTGGGTGTGGCAATCCCGAGCTGTCCTAGCTGGTTCATAAATCTTTATTTATTATTCTTGCGTTAGATCATTTTCTTTTATCTTTCAAATTAGGTCTCATTTGACCAATTCTTAATCTCTCTTGACCCTAACGCTATTAAAGTATTCAAGGACTAGTGGTCTCTATTTTATGCTCTTCTTTTTAACGTATGACCTTTAGGTTTTTTCACCTTACATAATTAAAAAATAAAGCCCAAAATATAATCATTAATTATATCCATACAACATCAATCTTAAAACAAAAATAGTTAACCGAATCACCAGTTCTTGAGATAACACTAACAAAAATAGTCAACTGAGTCACCAGTTCTTGAGATAACACTAACAAAAATAGTTAACTGAGTCACCAGTTCTTGAGATAACACTAACAAAAATAGTTAACTGAGTCACCAGTTCTTGAGATAACACTAACAAAAATAGTTAACTGAGTCACCAGTTCTTGAGATAACACTAACAAAAATAGTTAACTGAGTCACCAGTTCTTGAGATAAAACTAACAAAAATAGTTAACTGAGTCACCAGTTCTTGAGATAACACTAACAAAAATAGTCAACTGAGTCACCAGTTCTTGAGATAACACTAACATAAATAGACAACTGAGTCATCAGTTCTTGAGATAACACTAACATAAATAGGCAACTGAGTCACCAGTTCTTGAGATAACACTAACAAAAATAGTTAACTGAGTCACCAGTTCTTGAGATAACACTAACAAAAATAGTTAACTGAGTCACCAGTTCTTGAGATAACACTAACATAAATAGGCAACTGAGTCATCAGTTCTTGAGATAACACTGTCTAAAATAGTTAACTGAGTCACCAGTTCTTGAGATAACACTAACATAAATAGACAACTGAGTCACCAGTTCTTGAGATAACACTGACTAAAATAGTTAACTGAGTCACCAGTTCTTGAGATAAAACTAACTAAAATAGTCAACTGAGTCACCAGTTCTTGAGATAACACTAACATAAATAGACAACTGAGTCACCAGTTCTTGAGATAACACTGACTAAAATAGTTAACTGAGTCACCAGTTCTTGAGATAAAACTAACTAAAATAGTCAACTGAGTCACCAGTTCTTGAGATAACACTAACATAAATAGACAACTGAGTCATCAGTTCTTGAGATAACACTAACATAAATAGACAACTGAGTCACCAGTTCTTGACATAAAACTAACTAAAATAGACAACTGAGTCATCAGTTCTTGAGATAACACTAACATAAATAGACAACTGAGTCACCAGTTCTTGAGATAACACTGACTAAAATAGTTAACTGAGTCACCAGTTCTTGAGATAAACTAACTAAAATAGTCAACTGAGTCACCAGTTCTTGAGATAACACTAACATAAATAGACAACTGAGTCATCAGTTCTTGAGATAACACTGACTAAAATAGTTAACAGAGTCACCAGTTCTTGAGATAACACTAACATAAATAGACAACTGAGTCATCAGTTCTTGAGATAACACTGACTAAAATAGTTAACAGAGTCACCAGTTCTTGAGATAAAACTAACTAAAATAGTCAACTGAGTCACCAGTTCTTGAGATAACACTAACATAAATAGACAACTGAGCCACCAGTTCTTGATATAACACTGACTAAAATAGTTAACTGAGTCACCAGTTCTTGAGATAACACTAACAAAAATAGACAACTGAGTCACCAGTTCTTGATATAACACTGACTAAAATAGTTAACAGAGTCACCAGTTCTTGAGATAAAACTAACTAAAATAGTCAACTGAGTCACCAGTTCTTGAGATAACACTAACATAAATAGACAACTGAGTCACCAGTTCTTGATATAACACTGACTAAAATAGTTAACTGAGTCACCAGTTCTTGAGATAAAACTAACTAAAATAGTCAACTGAGTCACCAGTTCTTGAGATAACACTAACATAAATAGACAACTGAGTCATCAGTTCTTGAGATAACACTGACTAAAATAGTTAACTGAGTCACCAGTTCTTGAGATAAAACTAACTAAAATAGTTAACTGAGTCACCAGTTCTTGAGATAACACTAACATAAATAGACAACTGAGTCATCAGTTCTTGAGATAACACTGACTAAAATAGTTAACAGAGTCACCAGTTCTTGAGATAAAACTAACTAAAATAGTCAACTGAGTCACCAGTTCTTGAGATAACACTAACATAAATAGACAACTGAGTCACCAGTTCTTGATATAACACTGACTAAAATAGTTAACTGAGTCACCAGTTCTTGAGATAAAACTAACTAAAATAGTCAACTGAGTCACCAGTTCTTGAGATAACACTAACAAAATAGTTAACTGAGTCACCAGTTCTTGAGATAAAACTAACAAAAATAGTCAACTGAGTCACCAGTTCTTGAGATAACACTAACATAAATAGACAACTGAGTCACCAGTTCTTGATATAACACTAACAAAAATAGTCAACTGAATCACCAGTTCTTGAGATAACACTAACAAAAATACTAAAGACACAGACAGGCAGAAATCTTTCTAAAAATGTTCTAAAGTTTACGGGCATTTTGATTTAAACCGCCAAAATACAACAATAACTTGATATCGAAATTTTAGCATACAAAAAAATCCTTAACTTTGTAGTTGGAAAGCAAATAAGCATTAACTTATACTGAAGTGTAGTAGTAGGATTGTACCAACACTTCCTGATGAAATATAGGCCTACTTAATTCACACTTGATTCCGTAACAGACTAGGGTAACGTTATTTACTACCTTTGGCTCTTCTACTCCCACATAGAGAGGAGGAAGTAATATTTGTGGCGAGGTTTGAAATGATAAATATTTTGTAATGTGATATAACTGAAAATTTACTGTAGACAGCAGGAAATAAATTGTATAGAATTTGCTAAATAGTCAATTATAAGCGTAAAAAATGTTGGGTAGCCGGTAAGAGAAATGACTGTACACTATTTGAATATTAAGATTTTTAGCAAGTTTTGAGTCATATAATGAACCAATGTTTATCATCGCTGACTTGTAAATTATATCTTTTATCTTTTTGTTTAAAGAAAAAACCTCTCGGTCATCATGCCTTTAAAATAGAGACTCCTACCCTCTAATACTCTAGTAACTTTAGGTTCGTAAAAGAACAAGATTTGGTTAAGTGAGACTTGATAGAAAAGATGGAAGAGAGGGATCTAACGCAAGACTACATGAAGGATAATGTAGATCCCTTCTGGTTTGCCACACCCGTACTAAATATAGACTTCAGGGTCTTAAAAATTTGAATAAAAACCATAAGTTGGGCAAAATTTGTTGATTCAACGAACTCTCAGATGTTCCCTCAGATTATGGATTTATTTGAATTTATAAATATTGTTTTAACTTTTATAATTTATTTATAAATAGCACATTGTGATAAAGTAATCTTAATAAAATATTCATTCAATATATATTATCTTGTACAAATTGAATAAAACTTATAGTTATAGGTACATTTTCCATCATTTATCTACATAAAAAGTATTAGGCCTACATGTCGTTTCAAGAGTATAAAATAACAGCTGTTATCAAATGATAAATTTTCAAGAAAAGTCGAAAATTCCAACACAGCCTAGTAACCTAGAATCACATTGGAAACTAAATTGCAACCAAGAAAGGCACCAGGGGAAAATATAGGTATGAACAGTCAAAATAACAAAGACAAATTTGATCCAGGAAATATGTGACGGTTTTATCGATATGAACAATCTTTTTGATTTAACCTTGCTATTACTAATTGTGCAGAATTAAACGGATCAATTTTAGCCTTCCATAAAGTAGATAAATTGATTCTACCTTTTGGTTAAACTAAAAACAATTCGAATCTATTCACAATTCGCATGTTATAGGTTCATCACTTGATGACAGGGTTGGTTCGTACGCTCTACACGTGGTATATTAGTTATTATATACACAAATGTCCACTATAACCAATAGCCTATAAATTTAAATCCGAATAAATTTATTGGTTGAATCGTATTATAACAAAAATCGTTGAGTTACAACAAAAATCGTGGTTTTCATATGTTTTATCCGTTATAAAAAAAATTTAAAAAAATGGAAATTTTATTTAATATTTTCGTCAAGCTTCATCAAAGGTATTTTTGAATTTAATATTTTAATTAATATCTGAATAAAAATCAATAGCGTTAGTTTGAATTGATAACTAATTAATGCTGTTAAAAATAAAAAGATATATTTCGTGTATTTAAATATTACATGGTAAAACATATAAGGCTAGTTTTCATGCAGGAAAGAGATTTGGTTGGGTTTATAGAAGAAATGGTCCATGTGAGAAATCATATCAAGAAAACAAAGCAGTAAAGTGTACGTGAGCTGAATATGTAAAACCGGGTCCCTAGTGGCAAAGCTTTGAATGTTTGTTTGGTGAATGAAATCTTCGTTATACTATAACTTTGTAGGTTTAACATGTACGATCTCTCTTGTGTTGAATAGAAAGTATCCTCAAATATGTTGATTTTGAACTATCAGTCGTTTTAAGGCCTACACCTGAAAGAATGAATGAATCTTGGAAATTAAAAACAATTTTGATGGTGCAATTATAAAACTATTGATTTTGTAGTTTATCTTTAGCCTAAGAACAACATATATATACTGTTGAAGATAACAAGAATAAATGGTGCAAAAACATAGCACAGATTTTCCCACACAATCAAAATCAAAATACTATTGAAACAAAACTATTCCTCATAAAGTATTTCAGTGTTGTAGTTATATGTAAAAAAGTAAAATAAATCATGAAAATATTCTTATTTTTTTTAGAATATACGAAACAATATTTACATATTTAAACTTAGATTGAATAACTTTACTTCACTTGTGTTTTATTTCGTCTTGAGTATAAACATTATAAGACGCAATCAAGCTTAAAGGCGGTGGTCAATATTTGTTATTGTTTTAGCAAAATTATTTCTATTTCTATTATTTTCAGTTTTGTGTTGAGTCATTAATCTTTACATTTTACAAAATTTAAATGAATTCAGTTGAATCGATTTTGAGAAATTGCGGCCTTTGTAATAGCTTAATAGTCGATTTCAAAGCCCAAATATGCTCGATATGACCAAAATATGACCAATTACTAATTTAATAAAATCGACCTCTCGTTTGGGTTGCACAAAAAACTAACTACAGGTACAAGAGAGACACACAATAGAGGCAAGAGAGACAGACATCATACTCAAGATCATTCATTGGACACAGAGGATCTCAAAATGTATATATGCAGAAAAAATTCAACACTGATGTTTTTGACCCATCACTCTTTTACACCACGTATACATGAGAAGTTAAGTTATATTACAATGTGATTTTAGAACATTTTAGGAAAGTTTTGCAATAATTGTGAGTCCTTTATTTTAAATAAGATTTATTATGATTTTTAGAATGAAATAATGTCTCAATTTTTATAAATAAAGATATTTAATTGAATTGTATTAAAAAATAAAACCAATTTGTAGGGTCCGTAGATAAATAAAGGACCCTCATAATATCATTGGCTTGTAAGTCGCAATCATTCTACACTTCTACACAGACAAGACGATAATTCTTATATATTTTTAACTGTTCACTTATATTCTTCGTATTTTCCCACAAATATAGAGAGAAATCAAATTAAAGAGATGGTCATATATACTTCAAATATCGAATGGAAATATATATATTTGGAAATATTATTTGTGGACTATCAAATAAAACTAGAAGATATTCTGATTACGGATATTTATGTTTATTTGTAAAATATTTATGTTGGCGCTAGGCTAAATTTAAAATGTCAGATAGGTATCAAAAAACAACTTAATTTAACCACACAATGAAAAATTAAAATGTCAAAATGAAGACATTTTAATCAGATTTGTTTTCTAGAACTGATTTTATAATTCAACTTCCAACACATTAAATTAGATACAAATTTGCAAATATTAATTAAGCATTCATTGGTATCAATCACACCTCTTTAAGATAACAAATAGCGAAGTTATTCTGGAAAGAAAACTATAAGAACAGTTTTAACCTATAAGAATCACCTATTTAACAACTGTTTAACATACCGGATAAAACGCCGTGATTACCATACAATTGAACATTTTCTACTAAGCCTAAGAAACCTACTTTTGGGCAGTTACATTTAGAACATCTGCTTGTATTAAATTGTATGGATTGGGTAAGTACCATGATGGCTGAGTAGGTACCATGGTGGTTGGGTAAGTACCATGATCGTTGGGTAAAAACCATAATGGTTGGGTAAGCACCATGAAGGTGGGTAAGTACCATGATGGTTGGGTAAGTACCATGGTGGTTGGGTAAGTACCATGATCGTTGGGTAAAAACCATAATGGTTGGGTAAGCACCATGATGGGTGAGTAGGTACCATGGTGGTTGGGTAAGTACCATGATCGTTGGGTAAAAACCATAATGGTTGGGTAAGCACCATGATGGATGAGTAGGTACCATGGTGGTTGGGTAAGTACCATGATCGTTGGGTAAAAACCATAATAGTTGGGTAAGCACCATGATGTGTGAGTAGGTACCATGGTGGTTGGGTAAGTACCATGATCGTTGGGTAAAAACCATAATGGTTGGGTAAGCACCATGATGGGTGAGTAGGTACCATGGTGGTTGGGTAGGTACCATGGTGGTTGGGTAAGTACCATGATCGTTGGGTAAAAACCATAATGGTTGGGTAAGCACCATGATGGTTGGGTAAGCACCATGATGGATGAGTAGGTACCATGGTGGTTGGGTAAGTACCATGATCGTTGGGTAAAAACCATAATGGTTGGGTAAGCACCATGATGGGTGAGTAGGTACCATGGTGGTTGGGTAAGTACCATGATCGTTGGGTAAAAACCATAATGGTTGGGTAAGCACCATGATGGTGAGTAGGTACCATGGTGGTTGGGTAGGTACCATGGTGGTTGGGTAGGTACCATGTTGGTTGGATAGTACCATGATGGTTGGGTAAGTACCATAATGGTTTGGTAAGGGGAATCAACTTGTTTTAGTCTTTAGTAACTATTAATATTCAAATTTTCTAATAAAGTACCGAAATGAGAAATCCACAAAGATCACTTGTACTTGAATAGAGAGCCTTAAAGTTATAAAGTTTAACATATATGTTTTTGCCCAAATATTAAATTTTGTTTAGTGAAAGAGTAAAACTAAATTATGAAAATAACGTTCAATTTATTTAATCTGTGCATTGACTTTATTTGTTTCAGTCACCTCTAATCAGTATAATATAAAATTGTTTATTCTTGTTATAATTTTAAACTGTATAGTGGACTTAATGAAGTGGAACTAAATATATATTCCTCGTGTAAGTTATGGTTCAGACAGGAAGGTATAACTAAAGCCAATACATGGTGTATAATGTAGGCATTAACGAGCTTATCTCACGCCTTAAGGTCTTCACAATTTGTACTGATTTATGGTTACACTCTTTGCTTGAACGGTCCCTGATCATTTGTTGTAATAGGTATAATATAGCAAGTCATACACCCAATTTTAGTGTCGTTTTCGTTTATTCCTGTCTTTTTACGGTCAGTAGGTAAAACTAAGTACCCTTCTCATTTCACACGTGGGACTGTCCGTCTGTCTCTAAGTTACAACCAGTTTACACAGAGAAGACGATAAATCCCACATATTTCAAACTTTGTATTTATATTCTTTCTATTGTCCCACAAATAGGAAAAATATAACGGTAACAAAAAAGTGCTTGGGGTAGTTAAGGGGTAAAAATTAGATTTTTTTTTTGTAATATTGTTTTGGAGTATGAGATAAAACTAAGAGTTATTCTTATTACAAATATATATGTTTTTGACGAAAATGATATGTTGGCCAAAATTTAAAGTGTTATATATCATGCCCCCCACCTATAACTTGAAAACTGGGTGACCTATAAATCAGAAAATTGGATTTGAAATTAAATTAGAAACCACCAAAATCATATATATATTATAAGGAATACAACTTAATAACTACACAATGAGAAATTCGTAGCCTATAAGTTTTAAACGCAGTTTTTGTGAGATGTGAGATAAACAACTCAATAGCCATTAAAGATATATACATTTTCATTGATTTATCATTATTAGAATCCGTAAGTAAAACCAACGACCCATAATTTTATGTCGGTCTGCCTGTGTGTTTGTAATTCGGACCAGTCTGCATAGACAAGAAGATAATTCCTATATATTTTTAATTTTACATTTATATTCTTTGTATTGTCCCACATATACGAAAAATATAGCTGAAACAAAAAATGACCTTTAGCTAATTAAGGGTCGAATTGAATAATTTTATTTTTGGAAATATTATTTGTGGATTAACAAACAAAACTAGAAGTTATTCCGATTACGAATATGTACGTTTATTCGATAAAGAAAGTAATGTTAGTGCTAGACCGCTTAAAAGACTTTGACTTTAAAAAAAATAACTGGCCCTATTGTAAATTGGTTTCTTTAATTTGCCTTAGAATTATTTTCTATATTATCAAATATGGTTTAGTACTCAATTAACCTTTATTAACAAGAATAACTATCTTCTATCTTATTACAATGTTACGATCTTCTTCTTATTACTATTAATCCAGAATAACGTTAATTATTGTGACTTACAGACCTGATTCTACGTTATAATTCAATTATCTCTGACTTGAAATAATTACAAGTATCTTAATACAAGAAGTTTGCTCATCCTGTTTGTAATTCTTGTGTATGCTCGTCCGAATTTTCAATTCTCCCAGGAAGCTCTTATTCACCAAGTCCGTCTGGCTATCTTCAAGAATTCCTGCAACATCTCCACTTGATCAGTTTTGGGCTACTTACCACGCGTTTCCTCCCACCCAAGGGTTTTATATCATTTTAGAATCAATAACGTAAGCAAGGAGAGGTAAGCGATTTCGTCAGTTTTCCAGGTCTGTCACAATAATTGTTTCCATTCTGGCTTCTTATTAAGAAATTAGGCTATATTTCTAACTAAGACTATATAACTCCGGATCTTTAGTTGTGTACCACATGCTTGACCCTTTTATTATATAATATTTAAACAAATTGTCTCTTCCGACCCTAATGCTATTAAATTATTCTATTTTACGTGAGTTTTTCTTTTTAAGACAATGACTGAAAGAATTTGTTTGCCTTAAAAGAATGATACCTTACTAGAGCTGTTCTATTTTTTAAGGATTTTATCGAATATACCGTTGTGTGTAGACCTTGATTAAATTGTTTAGGACGATCATGAGATAAAGACGTGTTATTTATATCTTGAGATAACTATTGTATCTAAATCCATTGTGGTAAGTCTGGAAATTATTTTCTATCTGATAACATTCTGTATAGCATTATTGTATATTATTTACATAATACCTGATATACATTGAAGTATTGAACATTCATTTATGTGCTGACGCCTTGCAAATTAAGATTTAATTGGAAATATCAGAGTTAGCTGTTGAATACTGTATTTAGTGCTACTGAAACCAAATCACTGTTAAAACTAAATATGTATTCGTTATTCTTGACGTAAGAATGCAATTGAATAAAACAGTATATTCAATATTTTATAGATTGGGAATGAATTATTAATATATTATCAATATCGTATAAACAATAATCTAATATGGAAATACTACTTAAATACCGCTTAATATTTGTCTGACATGGTTACATAATAGTTATTGCTATTTAATGTTAAGTTATAGCTGATGAAGGAATACATTTTTCCAGATTTAAAGATTTAACTGTAAAAGTACCAAAGAAATTACACCTTGTTCAAAATTATTGCTTTGTATCATTTTCTACTTAAAACAATATTATAAACACATTTCAGATAAAACTTGGTACTTTTTAAAATTATTATTTTTTATTGCCTTACTCTTTCGAAGAAAGGTTTATATTTGGTTCAAACGTCAATTCCAGAGATAAGCAGTGAGGGTTGTATTTATTACTTTTACCAATAGATAGACCTAGGTTACGTGTAATAAATCTGTTACGGTGCCGGCAAGTAGACTGTAGAACTGGGAAAATATTGAAAGTATCAACAATCGTTCTCGGATTTGAAGTGCTGTTTTGTGATAATCCGGAATAGTTTGTGACGTCTAGGGAGAGGTTTAAACAATGAATTCATTTTTGAGGGGATCTGTTTTATTTATAACATAAAATTAGTTACTTGTATTTATTTTATGAAAAAAGTGTGTATATATTTGTTTTATACATAAGTTGATTCAAAATTGTACGGCAACTGATTCTAGAGGGAAATGTCAGG
The DNA here is from genome assembly GCA_963513935.1 of Aphrophora alni. NCBI lineage: Eukaryota > Metazoa > Arthropoda > Insecta > Hemiptera > Aphrophoridae > Aphrophora > Aphrophora alni. The sequence goes on along the minus strand of OY740767.1, from coordinate 117,148,618 downwards.
AAACGGGTAACACAAATATAGGTCCGGATACATTTAGTTTTCCTTTTCTCCTATCATTCTTTTTTTAAGGAAAAAAGGATAATATATAAAGATATACGTATATCCTTTTACCAATACAGTTGAAAACTAAGACTTTATATTTATATTTTTAAAATGGTATTACATGATATTTACAAGAAAAAAAAAGATTGTCTCTTTTTTGATGAAAAATAGTTATTTGTGCAACTAGTGAGCAAAGTGGCACTTTTTTAAACGAGAGAGAAATGTTGACGCACTCGGCAAGCCTCGTGCATCAATTTTATCGAGTTTAAAAAAGACACTTTGCTCACGAATTGCACATTATAATTTGTCTACAGTTGTTATTTTGTAACAAATAAAAAACATACTTCAGCAGTAACGCTTACTTTTAAGTTCTCACGTCAAAACTGAGGTGATTTATGAATATTACAAATAACTTAGGTATATTTTTGAGGAAACTGGATTGCCAACTTCAAAACTCGGCAAGAGAAAAATACTCTCCGTGTACATACACTGTCAATCATCTTCATGAATAATTACTTCTTTTTCAACTTTAAAACGTTGTTTTGTTGTTTATTTATGTTATTTTACATGTAAGAATTAATCTAACCTACATACGGGACATTTCCTGTATATTATAAATAAATTCAAATAAACTTAACCTAAATTTCGTTTTGTTCGGTTGCCATTCGGAGTGAGCAAAGTAGTGTGCAAAGTAGTTGGCAAAGTGAAACTGTTGAGAAATCAGCTGTTTGGCAAACTAATTTAAATGAACAAAATGCCACTTTGTCAACAACTGTAGACAAAAGTTATTTTACAATTTTTTCTATAAAAAATATAATTTCTTGGTAATTTTCAACAACAGCCAAGATTACTCTATACCTACTAAATGTTATGAAATTATAACAATTGTTATTAATAATCCATTGTCCATAAATGTACCACACATAAAAATGCTTTCCTTAAAGTTTTAAAAATCGAGACTGATGTTTTAATACTAATTTAAATATTTTATACTTATACGTCGATAACTTGGTCCTTTAACTAAATGAATATTGTTAAAAATAATCTACACATTCTAAGATGAAGTCCATGGTTGGTGTTCACTTTTTACTGACAACTACAGAACATTTTTTACAATAGATTGTTTGGTTAGTAGCCTATTTCAATTATGAATGGGTGTGTAAGAAAGGTTTTGTCGCGAACAAAAATAATTTCTCACGGGTAATAACTCACGTTAATAACTTCATTTCAAATAAATCATAATTTAAATATTAGAATTTACTTTCATGTTGTATTTTGGTCTGTACTGATCCACCCCAGCAGTAAAGCTCATTTGTTCCCAGATCTAATCTTTCCCTCATTACGTCCTTCCTAAATACATTCTATTATCTTTGCATCCCGAGCAAACTAACAAGGGAAGCAGACGTTTAAGTAAACAATCTGCTCTGAAAGCTTAATATAATATGTTCATCAAGTTAAGTGATGGCTGGGGATCGTGTTGAGTGAAAGCATTATTTAGAGCCTTCCCCACTTACCTAAAACACCGGCTCTTTGCATCAAACACTTGTGTATTTAACAAAATTAAGCATGACTGGTGAAACAGACATTTTACGAGGCTTTTCACAAACCTCCTTAATGATATATAACACTTGTGTTCACTTATGCAAGTGAATGTTTAGACCAGGTAAGTTTCAATTCCACCACACACTTTTCCTTTCAATTTCTCAAATGTATTTTCCATATAAAGATTTCCATATAGACCCAAAAACACTAAATTTTGAGACATTTGTTATTTTGGGATGAACTTAAAAATTTCAAAAGGGAACAAGTGTCACTGAAACATATCTTTTGGTTTTAAAGTTAAATGAAAATGATATGGTGTTTATATTATTGGTATAGTTTATTCGCATATTTGTATATAATAACAAATATATGACGTTTTGAGAGTATGAATCAACTTTTGTCATCAAGTGATAAACCTAGAACATGAGCCAATGATAAACGAAGAATATGAGAATTATTAAAAAGCCATAGGCTCTTTCTAATATAGATAAAAGCCAGACCGAGATATCTACTAAAGCTGAAATTTGTACAGGATAATTCTCCCCAAGAAGTGTTCACAAGGCCAACCGCTAAACTCATGAGAGAGGACAAAAGTTGTTCACACCGATAAAACTTTAGCTAACAGCATACACACATGAGTAACCCGTGTATGATCTAGGTTCAACTTGGTTTTTATCCTTTTTTGGGTTAGTGTCTGTTTCTGTTAACTAATGTTTTTTTTCCTGGTCAAGTTTTGTATTTTAGTTCACTCAGGTATAATTGTTTCCTTTCATAGATGATTAAGTTTTAGTTTTCAACAAGACCCTAAGATATGTTGGCTTTGTTAATATTTCTCATGTTCTAGGATTTATTATCACTTGATAACGGAGGTTGGTTCTTAATCAAGAAACGCTGTGTATTTTATTTAATACTCACAAATGATATATCGCTATTTCACTATACAAACGATGGTGAAATTCAATCTTAAAAACCTTTCATCGTTTCTAAAATAATACAATTTTTATGTTGATTTGGGCTGCTTTTTTTTTTTTTTAAAGAAAGGAAAATGCAATATAATTTGTCAACGGTGTACCTTTGAAAAAGAACAAAAATAACTAATGCTTTATTATATTGAATGATTTTGGATTTAGAATCATTGTGGAAAAAGAATTGTATTACTTTTAAGATTTAACATTTTTGTATTTTTGTGGGTGATATGTTGGAGTTTAAATTACAATATTAAATTATTACTGCTTCTATCAACGACTTAAACGTAAAAAACAAGCCCCAAACTATGTGTTATATCAGCCAAAATCGTCGCAGAAATGGAATTATTTTGGAAAGGTTATACTAATTTTGAATTATACAAAATTAGAGAATAATGGAAGAGAAGGTTTGAACTTTACAATTTTCAAGTACAAATGTATCCTAAAAGTTAGTATTAATAGCACTACAACGAAAAGATTATGGAAACAAACCAGTTGTCACAATATGCAGACAAAAGTAAGGAGAGCTGTCAGACGGAGTAACGAGATTATGTGATTGGTTTTTAAAATCAAATTGAGTTTTTTGCAGATACCCTTACAGTACTTTAAAAGTATTGTCGTGTGTAGTCTACCCAGAGCTCAAACAAGTGATCCTATTTTAATCAAACTTGGTTTATGACATATTTTCGCCATATCTCGGAAATTTTTACCGACAATAACTCATAATTTTTAATTAAACACAAAATTACAATTTTTCACAAAAAACACAAAATATAACCTTTACGTTTTCAAACAAAAGGTTTCTCTTTGTTAAATAAAGGCGAAAACCTCTCAGTCATCATAGCCTAAGAATAAAAAGAAGAAAAGAACATAAATTAATGACCCTACCAGCTTTGATATATTCTAATAACTCTACAGTATAGTTGTTAAAGAAGAAGAGTTGTTCAATAAAGACCTGAAATTAATTTATCAATCCCAAGACTACATGGAGCTAGGTGTAGATCCAGCAAGAACCCTCAGGATTGCCAAGATCGTACCCACTAAAGTGAGCATCGAAGGTAACAAAAATATTAGTCATCAACTCTCCCAAAATACCCTTTATTGAGTTATTATTTTAAAAAATCGGCCATGGACCTGTTATAAAACACTTAAATTTTCAAAATCGATTCGACTAAAACACTTTTGTAAAACAATTTAATTTAAAAAATGATACAGTTCAGGAATAAGAAGAAAAGCTTGATTTTACTGAAATATAATTTACACAGATGACGCGTTATCTTAGTTTCATTTAAAGATATGAATATTTTGTCATAGACGGTTTGTTTTCATTTTTTAACTGACGACTACCCAAGTGATGAATTGTTTGGTTTGTTTTAATTTGATTTTAGTGTTGTGGTATTAGAAAATTTATTCAACACATTTTGCACAGTTTATTTTATGACTTTTTCCATTACATGTTCAAGAATATTTCCCTTCAAACTCAATAATCTTGTCAGTGATGTGCACGTCAATTATCCTTCAGAAGTGCTCTACCATTCTGAATGACAGCAAGTAGTGTTTCTCTTGTTTTCACTTTCAACCTTTGCATTATACATGCAATTCTCGCAAATACAATAACCCAAAGGAATAATGTCAGGTTACTACCTACCCAATGATTTTCAAATAAGTTTAAAACAAATTAGCTGAACAGCGTATTAAAATGAGCCGAAACCCAATAATTTTTGAATTGCATGTATTGTACTACCAATTTAAAACAAACTTAACGTTTTACTAATTTTAACATCATGTCCATTGTTAACAAGAAAACAAAATATTCCCCTGTAAGTTTTTGTGAATCTAGTATTTTCATGATATTGAATTTCATATAAGTTTAAAAAAAATTCTGATCAGCTAAATAAAATGAGCAGAAACTCAATAATTTTGGAATTGCATGTATTCACTACCAATTTAAAACAAACTTAATGTTTTACTAATTAATTTTAACATCATGTCCATTGTTAAAAGTAAAACCAAATATTCCCTTTTATGTTTTTGTGAATCTAGTATTTTCATGATATTGCAAGTAAAATTTAAAGTGGGGGTCATTTAGAAATTATCTTGTACATCATTTTTTACGATTTACACTATTTTACATCTATAGCATATAGAACAAACATTTATGTCAGGTTTTTTTGTGGATATCAGTTTTGAGGTTCTCCGAGTGGAGTGCAGTGCTTTACAGGCCAAATACTTGACCCGATTTGGTACATGGGCATATTTTGGCCATATCTCGGGACTTTTTTAATTTGAGGCTAACTAAAAATTTGTGGATGACTGCCGTAAGAAAAACACAATAGTACGATTTTGTTCAAAATTGTTTCGAACGATTTTGATCAAATTTTAATTAAATATGAGTCTGTGAGGATAAAAAATTATTGATTCTCTTTTATAAATTGGCGGTAAATTGATAAAATAACAAAAAAAGGAGACGTTAAAGATATTAATTCTCAAAAACCTATTTAGTTCAAATTTTAGTGAAATATCTTCAATTTTTATTACACAAATCCGTATGTTAAAGCACGAGTAAAAACAAAACTATTACTGCTCTACAATAATTGTCAGAAAAAAAAGAAAAAAACGCGATTCATTAAAAGCTCGATTTTATAGAAATACCATTTACTCTAAGGACGATTTTGTTAGCAGTAGAAAAGGTAGTTAGGTCTAATTAAAAAAATGCGAGCCATATAGTTGCCTTTGAAGGTCTCAATCCAATTATTTCTTCTAACCGAACCTCACTCATGGGTAACCAGCTTCAAAGAAAAACTAAACTAATTAAATATAAAGGCATTAACTAATTAAATCTAAAACTACACTTGCACATAATATTTAACCATATGGTCCTCGGAGTGATAGACCTTCGACCATTTTGAGTAGAGATTGGGTCAGTTTAGATCCAACATGGCGGCTGTACCACGTGACCCCCCCTCCCCCCCTCCCCCCCTTTGCCCCTCCCCCTTTGCCCCTCCCCCCTTTGCCCCTCCCCCTTTGCCCCTCCCCTTTAGGCCCCTTCCCTGTAGGCCCCTCCCCCTTGCCCCTCCCCTTTAGGCCCCTTCCCTTCCCCCATTGGTCCCCCACCTCCTCCCCCCCCCTCCCCCTGCCCCTCCCCTTTAGGCCCCTTCCCTTCCCCCATTGGTCCCCCACCAGTGACGTATTGTTGTCGAGACACACACACGACGCCATACACACATGACGTCATACACTTAACTTTTTTAATACCAGCGGGATTCGAACCTGTGAAGTTTGGATTTGAAGGCGGACACGCTACCGACTGAGCTATCGTGCATAGTATTACAAGTCGGATATTTAAAGCAGTATATAAGCCGCCACGTTGTAACCGCAATAATGTGTTATATATAATGTGTTAAGATAGTTAACCTAACCTATAAGTGTCCTACTTTTGCCCATCCACAGCCTATCAGCTGTTACAATAATGTGTTATTATATAATGTGTTAAGATAGTTAACCTAAAGTTTCCCACTTTTGCCCATCCACAGCCTATCAGCTGTTACAATAATGTGTTATATATATATAATGTGTTATATATAATGTGTTAAGATAGTTAACCTAAAGTGTCCTACTTTTACCCATCCACAGCCAATCAGCTGTTACAATAATGTGTTATATATATATTTATATAATGTGTTATATAACGTGTTAAGATAGGTAACCTATTAGAGTTTCCTACTTTTGCCCACCACGACCTAGGTACATTTAATGTGTATAATGTGTTAAACATAGTTTCCTCCGTTGTCTACCAGGGTGTAGCACATGTGTTTATGTATCGTGTTAAAATATTGTTAACCTATGCTTACCACAGTCCAAACGGGTGTTAGTCTGGCCACTATTTAACCGAACCGAAATTACCAACCGATTTACCAACCAACCGATTTACCAACCGAAACCAACCGATTTACCAACCAAAATATACTTTTACCAACCGAAATATACTTTTAGCAACCGATCTACTAACCGACATACACTTTTAGCAACCCAAACATCCAACCGATATACCTCGACCCGCGGACTTTGCTCCCCCCTGCGGGAACCCCCCACCGGCTGCGGGAACCCCCCACCGGCTGCGGGAACCCCCCACCGGCTGCGGGAACCCCCCACCACCACCTCCCAGCGTGTGTGGAAGTGACAGCATATCGGTCTCAGCCCGGGGCCCTCTACTCCCCTCCAACAATATTCATATAGGTAAGAAAGGGGGGTCGCTTTCGACTACCTCGTTTCGGCTACCATTCCAAGGTGTGTAGGTCAGGTTCTGACAGGTCTAGCCGGATTGTACAACAGTGCGTAACAGTGCGCATGCGTACTACTCGCTGAAAGGAGAGTGTCCACAGGTTACTCCATCTACACTACCAGAGTGTAGCACCGGTCAAACAAGTTAAAACAAAGTGACTCACACGGTTAGAGTTACTTGAAAAGAACTATGGAGCCAATTTACATTGTTTCCTCGCAAAGTAGGGTGACGAAAAAATTTCGTACTCTAAGGACTAAAATTCAGTTTAAATTTCATCCACCACCCGAGAATGTTACGGAAATTGATTGGATAAAAAGAGGCTTTGAATGTTTGGTGGACAAAATGAAAAATGGAACAGCTGATGGTGATCTGTTGGGCTTTACTTTTACTAGTCTCAATTTTAAAACAAAGACGCCTGGATACGTTGCTTTTCGTAAAGCTTCCGACATCTCTGTCGATCTCTTATGGACAATTTTTGGCGGACTAATCCAAAGCAACGGTGAGGCGGGAACAAGCAGCGATAATTTCGAGATTACCTGCACCAGAGTATCTCCACGAAATAAATAGTGCCACCAATCTGTAAACACACTCATTTACCTAATGGATGTAAGGCGAGCCATTGCGGCGGAGCTCCACAAGCCCGCTCGAAGAAATTTCAAAACACGTAGTGTGACACTGAAAGGAGTTAAGTGGACGACAAAGTTAGAATATCGAAATTTAAAAAGACTTTTGCCAAAGGATATCTACCCAACTGGACAAACGAAGTGTTTACCGTGTACGCTGTTGTACCGACCAATCCTGTAACGTACATTCTACAAGACTCGAAAGGTGACATTCTGAAAGGGGGATTCTATGCCGAAGAATTAAGCAGGTCAAAGATCGGCAACGTGTATCTTGTTGAAAAAGTATTACGCAAAAAGGGTAACAAAGTACTGGTGCGGTGGTTAGGGTTTGACAAGGAACACGACAGTTGGATTGATAAAACCAAGCTTGTTGTTTAGGTATTTAATGGGATAGCACTGTTAGTTTTCCACAGTATTTAGACAAACGTTGCGTAATGCGTTTAAAAAACACAGCGGATAAACTACGTGTAAGAAACTTTGACGTTGTTGCAGGAGGCGGCGGGTCAACAATGCACCGTCACAGTTCTTTATTACCAAACACAGTTCGATCTATAGTGTGCGGCCCATCAAACAGTGGCAAGACTAATGTGCTATTTAATCTGCTCTTCAATCCAAATGGCCTGAAATTTGCCAACGTCTATGTATTTTCTAAATCACTCCAGCAGCCAAAGTACAAGTTTTTGGAAACTATTCTGGGAAATACCAAAGAAATTGGTTATTACACATACACGGACAACGAAAATGTCATCCATCCTAGTGAAGCGGAGCCAAATTCGATAATAATATTTGACGACATAGCTTGCGAGAAACACGGCAATATACGTAACTATTTCACCATGGGACGTCACAATAATATAGATTCCTTCTACTTAGGACAGACGTACAGCAGGATTCCCAAACAATTGATTCGAGACAATGCCAATCTCTTGGTCCTTTTCAAGCAGGACGATCTCAATTTACGACACATTTACAATGATCACGTAAACACTGACATGGTGTTTAGTGCATTTAAAAACATTTGTGCAACCGCGTGGAAAGATAAACATGGATTCGTTGTAATAGACAAGGACAGTGAACCGGAGAATGGAAGATTTAGAATTGGTTTTGATCGAATTGTAACAGATTTTTAAGGTACAAAAGGCTTGATACTTGCAACAATCGTCATTCTACAAGATGTCTGGGAAGAGAGAGCATCTAACGCTGGAGATAGCCAGATTGCGCAAGGCTATAAAGAAAAAGTACAGACAGTTGAGGTACGGAGAGGTCGAAGAGGAACGAATGTATACTAAGAAATACACACCGATAATTAAAGAGTTGCAGAAGAGTGGAGTGTTTTTGCCGAAACAAGAAATTAAGCCCGAAGAAGAAGAAGAGTTGGATGAAAAGACGGAAATAGCGGATGAGTGGAGCAGCGAGAGTGAGGAAGAGAAAAATGAAGAGTGTGGGGAAGTACCGGCTACTCCCAGTGTTGATTTTATGGATACCGAAGTTATTGCAGAGACTCCGGACCGACCGCAGCCCAGTGTAAGGGAACTATTGTCCACACCTGTAGGGCAAAGTGAATCTGAACAATGGGTAAACAGTACTTTCGCACATCCGCTGGCACGAAAATATATGCTCAAAATGATTAAAGATACCGCCGGTAGTCAGAATATAGATCACAGTTACGGACCGAAAATCGGAGCCGACTCTATGATGATCGGTAACAAGACTCTTCAGTTGTCGGACGATGGTGAGATTATAATTGACGGAGTTCACTATAAAGGGACGCCAGGATTGTACGAGTTGGTGTTTAAGCGTATACCCGATGATGATATATATACCGAGGCCGATTTACGAGCGTATAGAGATATCTGTGTGAGATCCAGTGCACACAAAAGATTATACGATCCGAACGGACAAGTTAATCGTAACAAATCTATGAAATATAGAAACATTATAGAGCAGTTATTTCCACCTAAAAAAGTTAGCGGTAGAGGTTATTCATACTGGGACGATCCGAATGAGTTGTGTGACAGACTGAGACATTTGTTGGCATCTCACGATGCAGGACACACGGGACATGCAAATGAGATAGCTTCTATTATAGAAGAACTAAAAGAAGCTGGAATTATAAAAGGCGCGGGAATTGCAAAAATAAGAACATTAATACGATGAGTGTCGACAAGTTTGGACGTTATTCGGTGAGAAAGGCTTTATCCTCCTCCACCCAACCGATAGTTAGAGGGTACGACCTTACCCCTGAGGGTAATTACGATATAAAGGGTAAACTCTTGCGTAATGTAGGCGCTCCTCTAACGGAAAAAGATGCTGTTAATCTAGACACTGTGGATAAGACGTGTATAACCTTTGATAAAGTCGCACAAAAATATCACACAAAGGGCATACCCTTGGGCGGTCTGGGTCCGACTAAAGATACCGATGACGCTGTAACTAGAGGATATCTCGAATCTTTAATACCGATTAAACTTATGACCGACTATTCCGTTAGACAGAGTCGAATACAAGATGTAGGTGAACCTATAGACGACGGTGATGCCGTCAACATAGCATACGCCAGGAAAAATTTTCTCGTGAAAAATTTGGAGGGGAGCGATGAGATGGAAGCGGGAGCCTTTGATGCTCGTAACGCTAGCATCTGTAATTTAAAGTATCCCTCTAGTAAGACGGACGCCGCCAATAAGATGTACGTTGACAATAAAAGTATTGTATCCGACCATATGGGGTATTATTTTCTTCATCGTCGAATTGCAAGTGTCGGTTCCCCCGTCTACGCCGATGATGCTGTCACTTTGATTTTCCTCATGGAAAATACCGTACATCTACACCAATCACCGACATCCGGTGAATCGGTTTTCAATGCTGAAAATAAGAGGATAACTAGTGTAGCCGATGCCGTCGACGATATGGATGTAGTGACTTTAAGACAGTTGAAAACATACATTCGAGAATTGGAGACGTGGATAAGGAACAATGTGTTGTTGTTGAAAAATGGCGATTGTTTTAACGCCGAGGGGAAACGTATCTGTAATGTCGCCAAAGGCGATGTCGATACGGATGCAATTACAGTGACACAATTGGCCGGCTCTATAAAAGCGTTGGAAAATGGTTTTAAGGCGTACAGTAAATCGGAACTTATAGAATTCGCTCGTGTTATTAAGAGAGAATACAGTAAAGTGGATGTTTCCAAAGACCGAGTAACGAACTGGAGATCACTATGGGGTTCGAGCGATAAGGTATAACCAATTTTTTCGCGACGACACCATAAATACGTTGCACCCTTGAGTATTGATTCAGTATAGAAATGGCAAAGGGACGAACAACAAGGGTCAAAAAGGGCCGTGGTCTCGTTTCTGGAATTTTAAGCGTTGGTGATAGGGTTTTAAACAAGGCTATAGATCTATTGCCTGTAGAACTCCATTTACCCTCTTACAACTATTGCGGTCCGGGTACAAAGCTAGCCGAGAGATTAGCCCGAGGTGATAAAGGAGTCAATCCGCTGGACGAAGCGTGTAAAGAGCACGATATAGCGTACAGCAAATACAGTGATTCGGAGCATCGTAGAGAAGCGGATAAAATTTTAGCAGAACGGGCTTGGAGTCGAGTCAAATCGGGTAACGCGTCTATGGGTGAACGGGCAGCAGCGTGGGCTGTAACAACGGCCATGAAAGCGAAAACCAAATTGGGAGGTGGAGGGAAACGTCTCTTGTTGGGTGGGGGTTTGTATCTCAAACCGTATCAAAAAGGCAGCGGTCTGATGCCATATGCTAAAGGCACTGGTCTGTATCTCAAACCGTATCCAAAAGGCAGGGGACCGAAAGGCAAAACCAAGAAGAAGAGGATCAATAAAAAAAAAGTTTGATTGATTCATTACCAAACAGACCGTTAACGAATATTGATTTAGAGAAATATGCCGCGAGGATACCGTATTTCAGAGGTGTTTTTATGAGGGATAATCTTCCCCCGACGGGGCCGTTGAAAAACGAATCCGCCATTGTCAACCTCGATAGTAGCACGGGTGAAGGTACACATTGGGTGTGTTATAAAAAGCGCGGTGTAAATGTAGAATACTATGACAGTTTTGGAAATCTTAGACCTCCACTCGAACTGACTAGATATTTTGGTTCCAACGCTAATATTCACTATAATTACAAGCGACATCAAAGTGACACTTCAGTCGTCTGTGGACATTTGTGCTTAAAGTTTCTACTACCATGAGTATTGTTTTAAACGGAAATAGTTCTACACTTTGGTGTGATTTCTTTCCACCGATTGATCTATCCAATGGAGAGTGGGAAATCGGTCTCATTGATCTTGCTGTGTACAATTCCATTCCCAATATCGAAGAGGGAATTAATAATAAATTGTATCTCGGTGGAGATCAAAACGATAATTATGAAGTGACCGTTAACATACCGACAGGTTCGTACGAAATTGAGGATATTGAAAAATATATCAAAACCCAACTGCCGTCGGGAGTGACATTTTCACTCAAGCCGAACAATAACACACTTAAAACGGAACTTAAGTGTTCAAAGACTATTCATTTTAAAGACGGATCTATAGGAAAATTACTCGGTTTCAATAATGGGAATTTATCAGCCGACCAAAGACACGAATCTGAGCTGCCCGTCGATATTATAAGAGTGAATGTTATTAGAGTTGCGTGTAATATTGTAACTGGATCATTTCAAAATGGAAAAGAGTCACACAATATACACGAGTTTTACCCACAAGTGGCTCCGGGGTACAAGATTGTCGAAATACCTACGACTGTAATATATTTACCAGTCAACGTGAAAACCATTCATAACATCACCGTAAGCCTTAGAGATCAGAACGGAGTACCTATAAATTTCAGAGAAGAATCAGTTTCTGTCCGATTGCATTTACGTAGAAATGGGTCTCGTATTTAATGGACAACGTTATAAGAACAGTATCAGTGTACGTTCAAACTCGACAGAGTTAACAGCTAGAAATATACGTTTTCTCTCGGCTTTGGGATTTAAAGTGAAAAATGGATCTACTGGCAAAAGATAGTGCAGCAGAATACAATGACGTCATCAGTGGTCTGGAATACCATTCGCACAGACCTTATGCGTCGTCAACGTACGGTAATAACGATGAAATTCGTATTCCCATAAATCAACAGGACGTGATCACAGCACCGTTTGGTAGTATATTGCATATAAAAGGAACACTGAGCGGTACAAAAGCGGACGGCACTGCTGCAACGGTGAAATTGGTCAACAATGCCGTAGCCTTTCTATTTGACGATATTAGATACGAATTTGCCGGTAGCGAAGTGGACCGTACGAGAAATGTAGGCATCACGAGTACCATTAAAAATCTATTGTCGTTGCGAGAGAGTGAGAAGAATAAATTCAGCAACGCAGGATGGTTGGGAGCCGGTGGGATGGCTACCTCTTCAAACTTTTCCCTCTCTGTACCATTGAAGCTGTTGATGGGCTTTTTCGAAGACTACCAACGGATTGTACTGAACGTAAAACAGGAACTAGTGCTCTTACGTTCGGCCTCCGATTTGAACGCTGTATACAGTGATGATGCTACAACCGTTAATCTAAAGATAACTAGTATACACTGGAGAGTGCCTTATGTGACGGTTTCAGATTCACTCCGATTGAATCTTTTGAAAATGATCGAAAGAGACGAACCTGTCCATGTTCCGTTTCGTAGTTGGGAGTTACACGAGTATCCAATAGTGCCGCAAACAAATCAGATTTCGTGGACAATTAAAACCGCTAATCAGCTGGAAAAACCACGCTATGTTATTCTAGCCTTCCAAACAGATAGAAAAAATCAGATCAAAAAGGATGCCTCTGTGTTTGACAAGTGCGGCCTTTCAAATTTAAAACTCTATCTAAATTCACAGTATTTTCCTTACGATAATATTAACGGCGATATTTCCACATTGTACGAAATGTACCATAGATTCCAAGAATCGTACTATACGCACGAGTCCTTGCCCAGTCTAGATTTACAATCTTTTACAGATTGTCCTCTCTTCGTAATCGATTGTTCAAAACAGAACGATTCTATTAAATCTGGTCCCGTGGATGTCAGACTAGAAATAGAAACTTCCGCCAATATACCTGCAACTACTACAGCCTATTGTCTGATTTTACACGACTCGCATATTGTGTACAATCTCCTTACGGGCACGGTTAGAAAGGTAGTGGAATAGATGCGCATGCGCACAGTCTCTCTTATAACACGATACAATTATCGAACCAGTCATTCACGGTCGAGACATCATGTGCACCACATACCCAGGAGTCGTTCATGCCTTCCTCAGGCTCGTGCCTAAGGATAGAATATCGGATTTAGAGGACTTTTTTAGCGAAAGCAAACTATATTATTTATTTAACCCTAGTGAAATAGACAATCAGTTGACCTTGACATTCACAGAGTATATCTACGATGGCGACGATGACGACAAATATCATGTCGATAAGTCGCAAGTATCGGAACATGTCTATACAGGTTTAAAGAGTCGGCTATCTTCGGGTAACATCGGCCCGTCTTCGGATTCGGTTTACGTTTTAGTGGGTGGGGTGGGGATGGTTTATCGCAACCATTATTGTGTCAGTTGTGGGGAGGATGATATAAGCGACGAAAAATACTATCAATTCGATTTCGACGATGCTCGTCTACACGAGTTCCCATTGGTTCTAATCGAACCGGAACTTGAGAAAGGTTATTTGCACAATCTTTCGTCATTTTATCAAAGTAGTCAGTTGTAACCGCCGTCGTCGGTCAGTCGAGACAATGGATCCGAGCAAGATGGACGTGGAGCGAGCTCCTACCAAACGTCAGGTACCACCTAACCTCCCTTTGGGAATTTTTCTTAAATCCGTTCATTTCCTAAACAAAGAGTGCACTAAATTCATAGCAACCGGTTTGTTCCAGCATACGGGTTTCACTCTCGGACTTTTAGTACAGAGTGGTAAAAGATTTGTTTACTTCAATCATAATCTACTCGACGAATTGTCGATTAATTTAAAATTTATAACGGCAGCTCTCGGCAGCAAGAGTACGTTAAAATTCGCCATGAGTATCGGTGACGTAATAGTACGGACTACTTTCGGTAAACGTTACGTTCAATTGTACGATGGGCAACATTGTATGACCTTGAACGCTGACGAATGGAGGCTATTCGAGGAGAGTATGCCGCTCGTGTCCAGACGTGTCGCCGAATTGTTTTATATCGAGGAAGAGTTACGCTCCTACATCATTGAGATCTTGGCAAGCGACGAGCTCGTATCTAGCACACTCCCCGAAGCGGACAAACTGTACGACGAAGTGAGCTTGTTTAAGAAACATGCAGACGGCGGTAGTTGAATTTCACGCCTTTCACGATAACGACAACAAGTATATAGTCAAAGAATTGGCCATTGTCGGTGATCAATTTCAAAGTGTTACAGTCTTTAAACCGCCCTACAGATTTTCTCTCCTTAACGAAAAATCTCAAAAATCGGCTCGTTGGCTACAATCACGTTTCCACTATATCAGATGGGATGAAGGCGGTGTACCTTACAACGAGGACACGATACGCACTTTGTGCAAGCCTTTTGCAACACTTTTCACAAAAGGATTGGAAAAGGCACTATTTTTGAGACAATTCCATCCTCACGTCATGGAATTGCCTCAAGAAGAGAAATTCTCCCATAGTGGAGACATTAACTGTATATTACCTCAGCATAATAGTAACGTAGATAGTAAATGTGCACTAAAAAGTGCTAAAAGTTATTACGATTTACTCCTTGCCTAAAAGGTCGCGGGGACGGTATGAAGATACCTGACCAGCATCTGTGTATGTGTGTAACCCTCTGGTGTGGAACTAAAAAGCCCGCAAGGTTGTATGGAGGTCCCTGGAGCGGAGTTGATTCTCCCGTAAACCTGTTTGAAGGTCACTGGCGCAGTCGAAAGACTTGATAAACTTTGAATGAGGAACAATTTGGGCACGGAGTCAAAGCGTAAACAAAAAAATACAAAAAAATTTAAAAAATCAAAAAAAAATTTGGAGGCCACAATTTTGTAATGGAGTGGTGGTCACAGGAAATAGCGATGGATTTGGGGCTATTTCCACAAGGGGTAAAGCCTTCTGCTTGCCCCGGCTTGTAATGTGGGCTCTGTTATGGCTTCACTGTACCGGATGACGGTTCCAACCCCGTAAAACACAGAGGAGAAGCTTATTTTAACGAATTATTTTCTGCTTTTTCAGGAATTGTGTAAGACGCTGGAATCCTACGTGTGCTGTGGTAACGCATGTAAGAAAATCAAATTAAAAGATCTGGTGTTTTGTACAAAACCAGATTGTTACGGAAACCTGTGCACTTGTTTGCTTGCCGACTGCCGCTCAAGGAAGTCGTACAGTGTTCCAGTAATAGTACGGCCTCCACATTTGACCGGGTACTGTTGTGCTAACAAATGTTTTAAAGCACCCGAATGTCAAGTTGACGGCCTGGCATGTACAAAGTGCCAGGCATTCAGCTTTTGTCATTGTAGGTGCAGGTATTGGAACGTACCGATAATGGATCTGTACAGCTTATTTACGACAACCACTGTTGGCACAGGAACTGTATCGGACCAGTGTTATAGTTGTTGTGTACTGAACTGTCAAAAGTTTTATATTAAAGACTTATTATTTTGTAAACAGTCAGACTGTCATGGTGACTTGTGCAGGTGTATGTTTCGGAGATGTAAATATAGGAATGTAATGTTGTAAGTTTGTGTGTGTGTGACTCAAAAAATAATCTGGGGACCATTGATTGGTTGGGTAGTTGACTCAACTCTGTGTTTATTCTCGTTATTATTATAGTACTCTGTAATGTAACTTTTTTAAACTGAGAGAATACATTATTAAAACATCTACACGTTTTCATATTATTTACCAACCGTGTGAGTCACCTTGTTTTAACTTGTTTGACCGGTGCTACACTCTGGTAGTGTAGATGGAGTAACCTGTGGACACTCTCCTTTCAGCGAGTAGTACGCATGCGCACTGTTACGCACTGTTGTACAATCCGGCTAGACCTGTCAGAACCTGACCTACACACCTTGGAATGGTAGCCGAAACGAGGTAGTCGAAAGCGACCCCCCTTTCTTACCTATATGAATATTGTTGGAGGGGAGTAGAGGGCCCCGGGCTGAGACCAATATGCTGTCACTTCCACACACGCTGGGAGGTGGTGGTGGGGGGTTCCCGCAGCCGGTGGGGGGTTCCCGCAGCCGGTGGGGGGTTCCCGCAGCCGGTGGGGGGTTCCCGCAGCCGGTGGGGGGTTCCCGCAGGGGGGAGCAAAGTCCGCGGGTCGAGGTATATCGGTTGGATGTTTGGGTTGCTAAAAGTGTATGTCGGTTAGTAGATCGGTTGCTAAAAGTATATTTCGGTTGGTAAAAGTATATTTTGGCTGGTAAATCGGTTGGTTTCGGTTGGTAAATCGGTCGGTTGGTAAATCGGTTGGTAATTTCGGTTCGGTTAAATAGTGGCCAGACTAACACCCGTGTGGGCTGTGGTAAGCATAGGTTAACAATATTTTAACACGATACATAAACACATGTGCTACACCCTGGTAGACAACGGAGGAAACTATGTTTAACACATTATACACATTAAATGTACCTAGGTCGTGGTGGGCAAAAGTAGGAAACTCTAATAGGTTACCTATCTTAACACGTTATATAACACATTATATAAATATATATATAACACATTATTGTAACAGCTGATTGGCTGTGGATGGGTAAAAGTAGGACACTTTAGGTTAACTATCTTAACACATTATATATAACACATTATATATATATAACACATTATTGTAACAGCTGATAGGCTGTGGATGGGCAAAAGTGGGAAACTTTAGGTTAACTATCTTAACACATTATATAATAACACATTATTGTAACAGCTGATAGGCTGTGGATGGGCAAAAGTAGGACACTTATAGGTTAGGTTAACTATCTTAACACATTATATATAACACATTATTGCGGTTACAACGTGGCGGCTTATATACTGCTTTAAATATCCGACTTGTAATACTATGCACGATAGCTCAGTCGGTAGCGTGTCCGCCTTCAAATCCAAACTTCACAGGTTCGAATCCCGCTGGTATTAAAAAAGTTAAGTGTATGACGTCATGTGTGTATGGCGTCGTGTGTGTGTCTCGACAACAATACGTCACTGGTGGGGGACCAATGGGGGAAGGGAAGGGGCCTAAAGGGGAGGGGCAGGGGGAGGGGGGGGGAGGAGGTGGGGGACCAATGGGGGAAGGGAAGGGGCCTAAAGGGGAGGGGCAAGGGGGAGGGGCCTACAGGGAAGGGGCCTAAAGGGGAGGGGCAAAGGGGGAGGGGCAAAGGGGGGGGAGGGGGGGTCACGTGGTACAGCCGCCATGTTGGATCTAAACTGACCCAATCTCTACTATTTTGGACTCACACTTCATCAATTCATCCCTATGGGATTGGGTTTTTCCCGAAAACTCGACAGCGCCATTAACCTAATTTGTTTAGTATTTTAATAAATAACGAGGAATTGACAAATCAGGCCGTTAGTTAACAATTGACCTACATCGACTCCACAGCCGATTAGACGCTACCTACACGCTACGTTGTCTAACTCTGCAGGAAGGAAATTCAAAAGATATGCTACACGGTACGGATTCTGGTTACCATGCCTCTAAAACGTCATATATATATATATATATATATATATATATATATATATATATATACACACACATATATATATATATATATATATATATATATATATATATATAACCATACATAAATAATATTGTTTTTAAAGACGACGTTTATTGTTGATTTTTCTTTTTGACTATAACTACCGAACTGTCATTTTTGGTGATGAATAGTTTTTGTTGGTTTTTATTTGCTTTTGTGGATGAGTGAGTGAGAAAGTTTGTGGAATTTGTTTACAAAGTTTATAATGTTAAGGATCATTTATAAATTCTGTAAACAACATATCGACTCATTTTTTCTAATTATTATTTTTTTAAATAAAACATAAACAGGCAGACACACGCAAAAGTAAATATTTCTGGACACAATATTCTTCAGAATATTTTGTTTTTTCCAACCATCCGAATATATCTACCATTATTGTCAATGCTTCGGTATAATGACAGGGACAATAATGTAAAAGAATAAATAACTGCATAAAAGCTGCGATGGCAAAACTCGACCTCTCATAAACCTTGCTCAACAACAATACAGCAATAAATCAACATCCATCTTGTGCCTTACATCTCGCCAATCCTTAAGATATCTCTTAAGCTTTCATTCATAAAAACGCTGGAAGGGCTATTTTAAAGGATGTAATATTTTCATTCTCTCAATGAGTTTTATTTTTCGATTTCACTTAAAATATCATAATGATATTGCTTGGGTATATTTCAAGTGTGTGCCTGTGTTTTTCTGAATTTCGAAATAATTTTTATATTACTTTATACAATCCAATAACCGAATATTTACACTAATTCTCCAACACACACACACGTACGATCTCTTATTTTGAATATGTAACTAACCTTGAATATAGAATTGACTTTTATTCTTCAAATACCGAATTAACATTTTAATTAATAAATAGTTTTGTTTGGTTATTATTAAATTGTGAATGGGTGAGAGAGAATGTTTTTGTATAGTTTATCTTTGTCTTTAATTAAAAATATAATTAATTGTACTTTAAATTCATTTATCAAATGCAACTATCAGACATAATAAATTATTCGAACCATCTATTATTATATCTCTGAAGACTAATACCAGAAAAAAATATTTTATTTGCAGTTTTCGAATAATAAATTGTGATTTAAAAAATGTTCCTTTTCAGAAAAAAAATACTTCGGAATTAAAAAATAAGCGAATAATATGTCGTCATGGAGAATTTCAAAGCAATTAACTATATCGTAAAATTATCTCTCTCTCACACACAGTTGTTGTCATTAGAAACACCTCGCCCATATAAATAAACCACTGTAAACAGAGTGTGTTGTACAGACTTGAGTGGGAGTACTAGATATTTCCGTGAGAAAAAAGTGAAATATGAAGCCTAATCTGACAGCCAAGTCGGAAGAAATGAATCACTCGGGTGATACATGGATTTTATGTTTGCTGTACATTTCGCAACAAGTATTTTCTTACAGAGATAAATGTGAAACATTTCCTGACCAAGCAGACTATTCGCACTTACAACATTGTAGGACTTACACCAATGTTCTAAAGATAATTAATATACTACAGGTTGTTGTAATAACTATACTTAATATATATTTTTCTTATTGTTTAAAGTAGAACAACATTTCGGTCATCAACGACTTATAAAGAAAAGAAGAAAAATATAAAATGAAGATCCCTAGCCCTCTAATAGTATCAAGGTCGGAAGGTTACAAGAATTGTTCATGAGAGATCAAATAGAAAAATTACACCAGGGGTCTAACTCTAAAAAACATGATAGAATGGTCTTGATGCCTTGAAAAAACATGATCCAGCTAGGATGCCTTGGAATTTACAAGCCTGTACTCACTATTTGAGACCCTCAAAATAATACATAGTAATACCAATTCATCACATGTTGAACGAGTGATTACTTAAAAAAATAGCTTAGTTTAAATTCTGTAATGGTTTTATATAGTAAAATTAGCTCTAAATTTCTCAAAACAGGACAAAATTAAAGTGTCAAAAAAAAAAAAACTGCAAGCTGGTTCAAAATGCTATTTAAGAAATCGAAGAGTTCTGATTTCTGAGAAATTGTGACTTTTTAAGTAGAGGGGAACAAACGGTTAAAACTGAATTTTACGAAACATTTTACAAATAACTTTTAAAGTACATAATATTCCCTCCAATTAGGTTGTTAACTCGTTTCGATATGATTAGAACTAACTGAGTTATTATTTTTTAAAGTTGGCGCTGAGATTTTTTCATGTCGAACACACGATTTTTACGCCCTTTAATAATATTAATCCCGTACGTAGTATAACAAATTCCAAAATAGATAATTTAAATGTCTTTATTATGAGCCTTTATGTTTGTTCTTATATGTGAAAATTATGATAAAAGTTTGAAAAAACCAAAAGAAAACACAGATCGCACCAAAAATTTAAATCGAAGAATTCAGGAACAACAACATTATTTGGCCCCAAAAAACGATTGAACACTAATTTTACAATATTGTTCAATACATTTTTTGTGTGTTCTTAAAATTTTGTATTTGTATAAAAAATAAATACTCCACTCGATATTTTAACAATATTGCAAATTTTGAATTTATTACCTGAACAAAATACAAAATCGTTTTACGTTGTTGCGGTTTGATTATTTATCTTACAAATTCCGTAAGGTCCGTATATTCATCAAGGTTTAAATAAATTTGTCAAGGACATTTTGTATATTTGTAGATATATTTAAAGAATCAGGATTTAAAAAAAAAATAATAGAAAAGCAAATAGTAAAAACATAATAATAATAGTTTTTAGTGTAAAAACAAGATTTTTCAACTCCTCCTCCTTTAAAAGTGGCCCTTCCGATTACTCGGACCTTATTGATTTCTTTCAAATGAAGTATTTTAAAACAACTTATATTTTAATTTTTACCGTAATGTTCAAACGATTCTAACAAGAATTGAATTAAAAAAAAAAAACTTTTAGACTTAACCACCATATTCTTAGTGCCGATTTTAAGAAATCACGTCTTTTATAGCTCTATGACCGATTTTTTGTTTTAACCGCTAACTCACTAACCGGGAGAGATGGCGTTCAATTATTTTATTTAGATAAGTATGTACTACATTTAGCAAAATCTTCTCAAAATCATTGTCTTATTTTTAGAAAATCAGAATGTTTTAAAGAATATAACTTATATCTACAAATTTTGAGTTATTAAAAACAACAGTATAGGCCTATTTAAAAGTATACCAAAATATATCTATACACCAGTTTTTATTAAAATTAGTTCATATTCAACGAAAATTACATCATGATTGATGTGTCTAAAAATTCCGTGTGTTTAAAAAATAACAATAATAAAGTTATTTTTTTTTAACATTTTATTTATGGAGATAGCATCTTTATTTCTCAACGTGCGTATACAATTCAATTGGACATCAGTGAATACAAATCTTAAGTTAAATGTTTATCACTTAATGTTTTCGTATGAATTGTTGTGGGAGGATGTACTACAAAACTATAGGTAAAACTTATTTTATAACGATCATGTAAATTTGAAAATTGGTTGCCTTTTTAAATTTATTAACACATTTTCTGTTTAACGAACGAGTTTATCCATTTTCACTAAATGAGAAAATGGGAATTAAAATATAACTTATTTGTAACTTTTTGAACATTTAATAACACACACACACACACGCGCGCGCGCGCGCGTGCATCTGTGTGTATATGTGTGAATGTTATATAAATATACTTGAGAATTGAATTTCCTTAACATCTTTAATTAATATGAATAATAAAAAACAGACAATACATATAAATATATATTTCACGGCTTCTGTCTTTATCAACAAAAAAAACGAGAGAGAGTAGAGTTATGATTGAATATTATAATAATTTTAACAGAGTGAATATAATATATAACTACAGCGAACAGTATCGGTGAACATTTCCATGAGGAAGATGAAAGCTCCTTTGGTAGGAATCAATCCCCAAAGCAAATCAAGGAACGCAAAAGGCAGCGCAGTTTCAACCCCAGCCACTTGGGAGTTGACATAACTCTTACACACGCCTTGTGCCACCCTTCATTAAACAAGCGTCTTGAATTACTTGACTGAGTGTCACTTATAAGCAAGTTACATTGATTTTCTTATAAGTATCAATTTGTTTTGAGATTCTTTAGGTCACTTTAGATAATGTAAAGTTCAGACGCCGTTCAGAATGATGGCGTCCAAGTAGGTAGACCGATTTTGTGTTTTTATGTTGATCGTCTTAGAGGTGTCGTTATTTATTTATTTTAAATTTTATATTGAAATATTGTAGGATACTAGAAAAGATTTAAACAAAAAATTGTTGCTAAATTGTAGCGTAATTTGGTTTCCATCACATAAGAAAATTGGTAGAATCTTTTGGTAAAATGTGAAAACCTACAAGTTTCGATTTAAACTTCGATTACATTTTGATGAAATGTGAGGTTTGTGAATGAAATATTCAATCAAAATGGATGAACCATTACGATTTTAGGACCAATTGTAAAATAAATTAACCCTGGTCGCCATCTTTACTTGAGAGGTAATTATACTCAATACTCAAAACATCTGAAGAATGTATTTTTTATTTGTAACGTGGTTTGGATTATAAACCTTCAAACAAACAAAATATCTGGGTACACCCAAAGAATAAATTTAAGATATTCAAACTAAAGATAAATTTCATATATACTTCAAAACTTTTAATATTTATGATGATAGCAACGAATACATTGTGTTTATTTAGGTTTCTGTGACGATATATGATACAATTAATTTGTGTAATATTTAATTACTTGTGGCATAGATACAAAACACATATTTATCTTATGATTACGAAAATATTGGAAATAACTTTATAATCGGAATTCATCGTAACAGTCGCGTCGTGTACGCATTAAACAAACATTTTCCTTTTTGTTGTTGTCAATTTTGAACACATTGCTGTTAATATTTAAATATGCAAATGAAGGGTACGTGAAATGAGTTCAATCTTTGCGTGCATGTGTTGTCTATCATTTCATCTGTGAACAACAGATACTAATTACTGTTTGACAACCATCATTAAAACCAAGTTTATTAAAATACGTGTAATTACTTTTAACTTTTGTCGTTCATTCTAGGGGATGATTTGGTACGCGCCTCTTTCAATCAACTACCAATAATTAGTGCTGTGTAGAGTTGGGTTAAAATATTAATTCCTGAACTGAAATTTTTCGCTTTTTATTTTTCTCTCGTATTTGGGTTCTTCAATTTCCACCAACATGTGAAAGAAAGCTATAAAGCGGATTTTGAAAAATTACTTTTTTTATAAAAGCATAATAAAAATTTGTGTTTTTATTGATAACGCATTGATTATTGGTGCAAAGAGAAATAATATGTATGGTGTAGGTTCTTAGATTGTATAGTTGAGAAAAATTTTATTCAAATTGTTGGACCCGATTTTGTTAAAATATTTTTTTCCTTATTGCAGCTATATGATAACTTCGAAAACGACCCTCTTCCTCAAGATATATTGCCAAATATGTCCATTTACCAAAAATGGAAATTGGTTCACTACAAAGACGACAGTCTATAAATGTCAGTCAGATAGAGATCATTCCAAAAATCACTTCTATCGACTCAAGAATATCTTGAGACCTAATCGAATAAATCTAAAAAAGCTCGAAAAAATGTTTTTGTCAAATCACATAACCATACAACTTAGATTTTAGAAAATTTATAATATTAAAATTAGAATGTTTAACAAAGATATTTAGATAAGTATTATATACATATTCGTATTCATAAGAATTATGTATAAAGTTATATATATATATATATATTTCACTCAAAATCTTAATTTTTAATATGACGTTACCATATACAGCAGCGGAAGTAGACCTTACGTATACTTTACTTACTTTAACATGTCTGTTAAAATATTGTTTCTACAAAAATTGCTTTGGCAACGATGTTCTGGAACAAATAAAAAAAAAAATATGTTAATGAATGCAGAGATAAAAGACCCTTTTTGAAATTGAGATAAAACTTTTACAATCGTTTAGGTTTACTTAACTGTTACCATTAAATTAAGTTTAAATTTTACTTTTTCGTGTTATTTAAAAATTCGTAACTTCTTAATGTTTTAGGGTTAGTGCCATGTAATTTCAAACAGCATAAATGTTAAACAGACATTTATATTTTTTTAGTGTAATACTGGCTTCATGTTTTTTTATTTAAAAACGTTATTTTATTTTGTTATTTTATATTGTATAACTTTAGATTATTATGTTAGTTTAGTAGTTTACTAAAAGTACAAACTAACGTTTGTTAAGATATGGTCCAATTTCCTTTCCAGGTCAATGGTATGTGTCCTACATGGACTGGGGCGAAATGATCTAAACATGGAAGGGTATGGAAGGGTTGACAGGACGCAATTTGTTTAGTTCTTTTTTATATAGTGGTAGAACTAATTGAGATTTTACATGAATGGTGAATTTAATCATTTAAAAAGGTTAAATCAGAGTGATTTAAGTGACACTGATATAACTGTAAAGTATTCTCAACTAGTGATTGTGAATCCGTTGTAAAAAATCACAGCAACGGAGGGAAATAATAATTTATCTTTTCAAGCTAGACGTTGAGATTTAGGAAAATTCTTGTTTGCACAAATTGCAAATGATGTGATGTGTTTTGTCAGGAGAAACAAGATTCCACACACAGATCCTTTTGCCGCGTGATGACATTGAGTTTACAAGTTTTAAAAACATCTGCAATAAAAACCAGAGAGTCTAACGTAATGTAAAATAATAAAACTGCGAGTTAGAAGAACGAACTAGTTACGAACCACAATCACAATTTACCACATGGTAATACGAAACGTCAAACAAATATTGACTGGCACTCAGGGGCACACTGTAGTGCGTACGGACTTGACAAAGCCGAGGGACCTAGATGGATCTAAAGCTTTTTTATATAATTTTTGGTAAGATCCTCCCTTTTTATTCATTCCTCTCAGGTTTCTTTTAACCAACTCTTGTTCTCTTCTGAACCTTGCGATGTTTGAGTATTAAAGTGCTAGTGGTCTTATTCTTTTACAAAAAGATGATCGAGAGGTTTTTCAACTTAAATAAAACAAACAAACAAAAAAAAATTGACTTTTTCTGTATCACCAAAATGACTGTTGGAGAAGTGTTTGTTATCGTCTCGGTAATAACTGAAATTAACCAATAGTGAAAGTAGGGAGAATCGCGATTCATAAAATCACTGATCAGCGTTTATCAAGTTTCGTGCGACTAATCACTGACAAAAATCACGGCGATTTTACAATCACAGATCATAGGTTCAGCAATCATCACTAGTTTTATATGTTGTTTATAGATTAACCTTCTGCAGGTGATGACCAGAATGTATGAACTATATATTAGAGTATTTAATGAATACAACTACAGAATATTTATTACAATTTTTGTGTTTTAGTTACCGTATTTTCTTGAAATTATGGTTAAGATAATTATTGATTGAATTGATATTTTACCAATCAAGTTTGAAAATGTAAGAGTGATTTTTGTTTGTTAGCGTTCGTCTAACGTTTTATTGCGAAATTTATTTTGTTCAAAATCTTATAAGTTACACAACTACTTGACTGAGACATTTGATGTAGTGTTTGTCATTTATATTGTAATGTTTTAATAATTACTCATTAAAGCTGGCTAGAAGTAGTGTTTAGCTGAAACGTGTTACGATTGTTCATGGGGGTATTTAATTAATATGATAGGGTTAGACTTACATATGATAGCCATACTGTGGGAAAACGTGCTTACTCATTCCCTAAAGAAGTTTTAATTCACTTATTCTGCTCCAAACCAAACACCACTCTAGTTAAGCAGCTCTTAATGAGTATAACCAAATTAACTTAATGACGAGGAGTTATACTGTAATTATATAAGGAAACTGCACACAACAGAGACTGATACAGGTGGTCTTAGCTGTTGGTCTATTCTACCCAAATTATTTAACATATATATAATTTCCGCAGGTTTACTAATAATTTTGCCGTTCCCGGAAAACAAGGTAATATAATTTCCTGAAACTTAGTCCGACATAAAATTTTTTGAAAATTAGGCTTTTATAGTCTATTAAATAAATATAGTGAGGTAACTCGATTTTAGACTCCTCAGCTTGTCCCAGGCAGTCTTCACACACACTCCGTGGATACCTTTCTCCATTCACAAATGACAGGTGATAGCCAACTTCTTAGATATAATCCGGCCGATGATTCCGATTACAATTATTAATATTGCAATTAGGATTGCAACCACAATTGTAGGGCCAGTAACTGTTGGTCAAAACGCGCCACAGAGCCTGTCGTAGTTTACAATGATAACTCATCGTCACCAACTATCTTTGTTAGACCCAGAAAGAGTTACTCATATATTCAAATTATGAATATATTTTGTTTTAGCCTAGCGTTGCCATATGGCAACACAAAACATTATTTATTTGATCGCGGGTAAATTTTTGTTTTGGGTTGATTTGGGTTGGCTAACCTGCTTGACTATTTCTTGACACATGTGAGAGTTGAGAAGTGACGTTGTTAGGAGATAGTTTATGTTTGCCTGTTAGTGGTGCACACTGAAACATTCGTATGTGATTTTGTTACAAAACACGATGACGTACCAGTTTGAGTAAGTAATTTTCTATTTTATTTATTGCTTTTCATTTCTATTTATATGATAAATTTACTACTAAATAGTGTAAAAACATAATAACATATTCCTCCCTGAGCCACTTTTATTTTCACGTGTGCTATACCCTTGTAATGTTTGCTGTTGCCAAATGGCAACACTAGGCTAATATACTACCAAGCGTTTACATAACACGCTTGGTGGTTAACACTTGCTTTTCTATATTTCAGGATAGGGTTAACATTGCAAGAGGCTGTAGAGCTACTCGTTGGTCAAGATGAAGACATGCCTAACAATTTTGATTTATTTATCGCACCTCCTGACCCTTCCGTGCTTACTGACGAGGATTCAGCGGGAGAAGATGAAGGTGGCCTACTTGACAATCTTTCGGGGAGGCAACTAATGGCTAGTGCTGAAATACGAATGCCTGACAACACTGTCATAAGTAGTTTACCTGCAACTAGGCCTAATGAAACCATTGCGCCTGGACCTTCATCTGAACTTAGCAGTGCCGATCAAGAAATGCGGGATTTGTCTTCTAATACTGTGGCTCCTGGCTTTAGAACTGCAGGTAGAAGTGACGAGCGTACTGTGCCTCCAGGGACTTTACCCACTAATAATAGCACAGATCAAGGTATCTACGATGTCGGCTTACATGTAAATACACCTTTGACCTCGATAAGAATAAACAAAGATAATATAATACAATATTTGATTTCTGAGAAGCGTGCGGAG
Organism: Aphrophora alni; assembly: GCA_963513935.1. Lineage (NCBI taxonomy): Eukaryota > Metazoa > Arthropoda > Insecta > Hemiptera > Aphrophoridae > Aphrophora > Aphrophora alni. Next base: position 117,121,025 of record OY740767.1, on the reverse strand, counting down.
GTAGTTGCAAACAAGAAAAAGACGCCAGTTATCAAAACTTGGGTAGAAGGTGACATAGAACCAAGCAATAAAATATTTCCCAATTCCAACTTCTCCAAATATCGAGATTTTTCAGCATCTGAGCTGTTCGAACTCTTCTTTGATGATGAGCTATTTGATATATTGGTTTGTGAAACCGAACGATATGCCTTAGTAAAAAATGGCGAGAATCCACATATTTCTAAAGATGAGTTGAAGTGTTTTTTTGGCATTTTGATTCTAACCGGATACCATACATTACCAGGAACACGGTTTTACTGGGATTCAAATTCAGACATGGGCCTAGACTTCGTAATTAATGCTATGAGAAGAAATAGATTTCAACAAATCATAAGATCCCTACATTGTGTTGATAACAATAACTTTGTTATGAATGACAAGATGTGGAAACTTAGACCAATGCTAAACAAAATCAAGGAGAAATGCTTAGAACACTTTCAACCAGAGGAAAACCTTTCATACGATGAAAGCATGGTTGAATATTTTGGCCGTCACGGTTGCAAACAGCACATTCGAGGCAAACCTATTAGGTTTGGTTTCAAAGTCTGGTGCCTCAACACTGTTTCTGGTTATTTGGTAGCATTTGATGTTTATCAAGGTAAATCTTTGGGTGTACCCTCTGTCAACGAGGAATTATTTGGAAAATCTGCGGCACCCTTAGTGAAGCTTTTGGATGAATTACCTGAAGACAAACAAGATTGTCCATACAGAATATATTTTGACAATCTATTCACCAATATATATCTATTGAAATATCTTCGAGAAATTTCTTATAGTGGAATTGGGACCATCAGAGAAGATCGTCTACGGAAGGACTGTCCTATTTTAGCAAAATCTGAGATGAAGAAAAAACCAAGAGGTTATTTCGAATCAGCTATATGTAAGGAAGATGGAATAATCGTATGTAAATGGGTTGATAATGGAGTGGTGAGTGTTGCTTCAAACTGTCATGGGGTGGAACCGATTGCTAAAGTGAGACGGTATTCTCAATCACAAAAGAAACATATACTTGTAGAGCGACCGGCAGTATTCAGTCAGTACAATAAATTTATGGGGGGCGTCGACAAAATGGACGAGAACATAAACAGATACCGAATATCAACGAGAAGCAAGAAATGGTACTGGCCAATACTTACATGGTTGGTTGATGTCTGCACCAACAACGCATGGCAAATTCGTAGATACAGTGGTGATAACCAACCTCAACTTGAATTCAAGAGAGAACTCGCCACATACTACATAAGGAAATATGGGACTCCAGGTAAGGGTCCTGGAAGGCCACTCTCTTCCAAGAGATCTATTAGTTCCAACCGTGTTTCGGATGATATTCGCTATGATAGAACCGACCATCTTGTAATCGGTGTCCCTGATAAGAAGAAAAAGCGATGCGCAGGAGAAGGCTGTTCTTCTATTGTACGCACAATGTGCCAAAAGTGTAATTTGGGAATGTGCATTCCGTGTTTTTCAGATTTTCACTCTGTCACTCACTAAAGAAAATGATTTAGTAATTTTTTTTCAAAGCATTGTTTTTTGTTATTTACTATAAAATATTGTAAGGTTAATGTACTGTTTCAATACATGTGTGTTTATAGATAAACCTGTTTAGTGTTCATTATACACAATTTCCTCTTACTATACACATGAACTCTTCAAAGGTAGTATATTAGCCTAGCGTTGCCATACGGCAACATCAATTTTTAAGCCCCTAAAGTATTTTTTTTTCAAAAATTTTGTATTATTCTTTATATTTGTCCACCAAACAACAAAAAAAACTGTAAAAAAAATAATTTTCTAAAAAAAAATTAATTTGGGCTAAAACGGGTTTTAAATAGGGCAATAGCCACTTCAATATCAAAAAATATTGTTGCAAATTTTCGCTAGAAACATTAAGTATCAAAATCAAAGTAACAGTAAATTAAAATACGATATATTCAGCATCAGTTGTTTAATGGCAATTACTTCGGTTTCGTTACCAATAAGATGATGTAAATTGTTAGAAAACAAGTTGTAATATCATGTGAAAAGGCGTATTCAGTTTCTTAAATTTTGATGAAAGTTTAAGTTTAATGTTGGTCCTGTTATACTGCTTACATGAAAATGAAACCAAGTTCATTGAATAATATCCTAAATATACGACCCCTCCATCTTCCGTAAATCTATATATTTTTTTTAACATACACATACACATCCATATCGTACACACTCATACACATATTTCCTGATAGAATAAATGTTACAAAATATTTAAGAGAAAAAAAGAAAAACCTCCAAGGCATCGCCTGTTTGGAGGTATGTTTATTATACATTCTTGAATTAAAACGGCTTTTCAAAACAGTACAAAATTAAATAAAAAAAGGGGTTTATATAATTTTAATATACTCTTATATATGTAAATGTAAAATCTCCACGTGCTAAATTCAAATTATTTATACAGATTATGACAATACATAAAAAAATTTCAGTAGTTTATAAATTAAATGTTGGAGCCATTTTCTTATAACATGGTGTATTTTCAAAAGGATACATAAAAAAATATATATTTGATCTCATACGGTTGAATATATTTGATAAAATTCAGTTCTTGTAAAAAGTTGTTTTATCCTTTAACATAAATTGATCGTTTTAATTTTTGTTCTAAAAAGTTAAAGATAAAAGATAAAACATTTACGGAATCTGCAGGAACTTGTTATTCAATGTTAGCTTTGATTTGTTATCCAAACTTAAAAGCTACGCAACTCTTTAGCATCTGTCAGATAAAAGTCAATCTCTGATATTTAAATTGTAAGGTGATTCGTTCTTTCTTTTAATTGGATGAACAGAGAAGCCAATTAAAACTTTTTCTTCACTTTTCGTTTAGTTCTTGCTTAAAGCCCGAACTTCATACCGGCTAGGTTAATGAGGGTGCCAAAATGAGGAATCAGTCTAGCACATTATAAAACTAACACAGCTTGAACTCTCAAATTTCGAGAAACCCTACATCAGCAAGGTAGATGTTTTAATCAAAGCCAATTACTAAATCTTCATCTTATAAACGTTGTACCTGATTTCAATACAAGTACTCCCTTCACAACGTGCAGTCTGGGTTTAAATGTTATAAAACAAATAATCAAATATTTTTATTTTAATAAAAATTAACGCAGGTATTTAATGTGTACGATAAAGTTAAATAATAAAATCGAGAGATTTAAAGTTGTGTTTAATTGGCACGAAATTATTCCATAGGTAGGTGTACATATCGTAGTGAAGTGTGTTCATGTTTCCACAAGGGAGATGGTTATAACTAGAATTTTTGTATTATAAATTCGCCCAAAGCACATTTTTCGAAAAGTCGAATTTCTTCTAGACTGACTGACAAGTGAATTTGAGAAATCAGAACTGATGAATTTACAAAAATATCCTTTTCTTAGAAAATTTCAATATGGATAAATCTACGAAAACATCATATTTATTTATCTTTTCACCGCCATTTAGCAATACTTTCTCTCAACATATAGTTATAAACGTTAATTTAAAAATTTTCTCAAAAGTTTCACCTGGAAGTTTTCAAGACACCTGGAACTGAATTTGACTAAAATGGTTTAATAACAACAAATATTGAAGTTTTCGGTTCCAACGTTGCAACTTGTACATTTATAGATATCTGTTATGACCAATTTCTATATTTGTAATTAAATAAGAACATTAGGTAATAGTGACGTCATTTTAGACATAACCTGTGATGTTGAATTTAACCTAGCCAAACGGGGGTTGACTTTATGAGCAGACCTAAGAATATTAATGCTAACCAATGGAAAATGAATTTATAGCACTAGAGCTGGAGAAGAGAAAATTATAAAATATAATAGGAAAGTCTTTATATCAGACGGCTTGTTTGTAAACAAATACTTCTAGTAAATTATTAAATGCCAGCTGGTAGAGATCTTGCCACGATCACGCTAACTTGGTTGAGGCATGTCTCGCCATTCAAATTAACATACGCCTTCCTTCGTACTAAAGAAACAACCTTTAACTTTGAAACCGCAAATGATTTTAATAATTCATAATAACGATTTATTTCAGTTCAAACATTGTTATTGACAATATGTATGTTCTCGCTGAAATGTTAAATATATGTGGGAGAATATATATTGCATCCTAATCTCTAACAACAAGTAGTTAAATTGTTACTAATTTAACTACTGTACTGATTTAAAAAGCTTGAATTCCAATTAGCGTTAAAATCATATAAAAACTAATTTTATTACTAACAATAAGTACTTTGTGGCTGAAATAATTAAGAACATATGAGTCTATTTTTCAGCAGCACATAGTGGTTGTTACTCAGGAACTGTTGTATTGATTTGAAAATCGTTGCAGAAAATGTTATAATTTTGGAATTACTAAATCAATTTCAATACAACGTACACCTAACCATATAAAATACCTTAATAAACAATAAAACTGCATGACGATCGAAACAAAATTACAAAAAAACCTTTATTCTTCTTACCCTAGCGTGAAGTTTGTTAGAAAAGGAAAGACAAAAACTCGATTTATCATTCTAGAGAGTACATTTTTATCTTTAAAACTTCTAGAGAGCCCTTTTTGTAATCTATATAATACACGTATATGTAAATTTATAATTAGAAACATGGTTTAAAAAATTCGTATTGCGGAGAAAGAATCGTCTATTCTGGCAACTGAGTTAGACCACTCCCCGTCCTAAAAAGAGAGTATCTTGCATCAGCTAACATACGTTTGTCTAAAATAAAGCGAAATTACTAAATGTAAGGGTTGAAAAATAAATAAGTGAAAAACAATGAACTTTGACGTGCGATAATAAAACAACTAAGTGTCATAGAAGAAAACGGTAAAAAGACATTTTCGTCATAGATCTAAGTGAATAATAAAAAGGAAAAAAAACTAAAATCTAGGAATATTTCTATAATCGAAAACAGAAAATACCAAAATAAGAAAAAAAGAAATTTATTTCAGAAAGTTAGTATCGCAGAAGTAGGGAAAAAAAATTGTACATGACCACAAGAAGCTGGAGATGGAAACAGAATGAAGAAAAGTGAATTAAAAGATATGGAGGTTTATAGAAAATAGAAATTTGGAAAACTTTTACCGGAATCGACACATTAAACTTGAAACGATGACAATGGATTGGGACGTTGCGAACCTCAACCAGACAGAGCAACCCAGGACTCGAGACGGCTAATTGAAGAAGGGAGTTGGATAAATATATATAACTAAGCACTGCTACAACAAGTGACTAGGAAGTTGATGATGTACAAATAAAAGTAAATAGTAAGTCATTAAGGGAGATATGACAAAAAAACTTAAGGAATAATTTATAAACTGAAGAGAGTAAAGTTGGTAGACCACTTCCCTTTAAAATTGAAAGACTTTAGGAGCGGTTGAAAGATCTACACTATTGCCACAAGCTTCAAGCTAGAAAGACGTCACATTCACTCATGAGTAATTAGTGAATATACTAGGAATAAGTCGTATATGTATTAACTACAACATGGTAAATTAAAAAAGTTATAAAAAGTGTAAGACTCAACGATGTTTTAAAAATTAAAATTTAGTTTTCAAGAATTCAGTAACAGTAAACCTATTCAGACTTCTAACGACTAACTTCAACTTAAAAGATTTCAACAAGAAGAGAAGTTAAACGAATTCGACTACAAGAGAGGACGACGCAACTGTAACATCAACAGACTACCGATTTTGATGAAACTTGGCTGCATAAACTGCATAGCTGACCAGAACTTCCACAATTCCAAACTCGCAGAAATAGCTACAGTTTCTAAGGATATTTTATCAGCATACATGAGCCTAAGCCATCTTTATTTTAAAATCTTTCCTTTAGAAAAAAAGTGTACATTAAAAATTAAATTAAACTAAAATTTAAATTTAACTTCTTTCTTATTAAATTCACATGATTTGTTGTGGCTATTAATTTTAAATAAAATAAATTATATTGTGTAGTTATAGGATATATTTCTTTGTGTTTATATATGATAGAATAGTGTTTCTTTTACAATTTTAAGCATAATATTTTACATGTTTAGTTAAACAAAAGTTTGTTTTGAAATAAAATAATACTTTAATGAATTCATGTTTTTGAAAAATTTAATATTTAATTGAAATATAGGATTGAAAAATAATCAATATTTAAACTTTAAAACTTTTTTAACAAACAAGATTTAAATTCATTTTGTGGTATATCCTCCGTTTGTTTTAGATCACCATATAAAGTGGTATAATAAATAAACGCAATCTCTTCCAAACACCCCGTTCTGAGAATAGTCTCATACAAACAGTAGTAATTAAATCTGTTATAGACAAGATAAATTAAGAAAGTAAAATTAATAAGTTCCGAGGAAATCACTTCGGCAGATTTTTCTTGAAATGGCGTCCACTTTGTCAAAATATTTAAAATATATATGAAATCGTAGTAAAATCATAAGTGTGTGTGTGTGTGTGTGTGTGTGTGTGTGTGCGTGTGTATGTGTCTACAGTAAGCCAAACTGTTCTCAAATTAATTCTTTGAATAGAATCGGTGAGTACTTCACAGTCTTGGGTATCGGTGTTTCCATGAGGGGGTGCAAAGTTCCTTTATTAAGAATCAATCCCCAAAGCAAATCAAGGAAATGAAAAGGCATCGCAATTTCAACCCCAGCCATTTGGGAGTTAACATAACACGCCTTCCGCCACCCCTCATTAAACAAGAGTCTTGAATTACTCTACTGCTACACTTATAAACAAGTTATATTTATGTTCTAATAAGTAGCGATTCGTTTTACGTTAGTTTAAGGGGAACAATAAATATTTTATTTGAATGATGTCTATGTCGTCCGTCCAACGCGATACAGCTCGAATGTGTCAACCGATTTTGTATTATTATGTCCAGTGTCTTAAAAGGTATCGTTGGTCTCTTTTTGCAAAGTAATAGGATACCAGATATAAGATTGAAGCACTAAAAAGTAGCGCTAAATACATACACAAAATATAATGGTTTCTGTCTCTTAAAAAATGACTGGAGTTTTTGGCGAAATGTGAATATCAACAAACTGTTAAAGTTGTCTTAGAAACTCGAAATTTGATCACATTTTGCGAAACAAGACGTTTGTGACATAAAAAATTATACATAAAAGATGTAACATATGATATTACAATTTAAGAATCATTTACAAAAGAATAATTAACTGTGGTCGAAGTCTAGACGAAAAAAATACCCAAGAAACATATATTCTTATACTTCCATTTGAAACCTTGGTTTAGCTAAATATATATATATATATATATATATATATATATATATATATATATATATATGTAAATATATTATATACTTAATATATATATTATGTCCCACTTTAATTTTACGATTTGAAGATATTCGATATTTTAAGACAAATTTTATGAGTCATGTGTATGTGTGAATTGAAATTTTTTATGGAAATGGCAATGAATACAACGGGTTTATTTGAATTTTTGTACGAAAATGTGTGACAATTTGTGTAGTGTTTAATTACTTGTGACATAGGTACAAAACTTACAACATGATTACGAAAATGGTTGGAATTATAAAAATTAATGGAAATTTCTTATTTAATGATCATGTACGAATTAAACACACATTTTCCATATTTGTTATGTCAAATTTAAATGTATTGCTGTTATTATTTAATATTTATATATGCAGATTGAGGGAAATTGAAATAACTTCAATTTTTCCATGTATGTGCTGAGTGCACAACAGATGCTAATTACTGTTTGAAAACCGTCATTAAAACTGAGTTTATTCTCAATACATGTAATTACTTTTTACTTTTGCCGTTCATCCTGGCGGATGATTTGGTACGTGACACTTTCAATCAACTACCATTAATTAGTGCTTTGTAGAGTTTGGTTAAAATATTAATGTGTTTAGTTTGTTGTTTTTGTTGGTTCATAAGTTGTTCTGGACGAAGTTTAATTTAAATGTCGTAGAATAGAAATAAATATTGATAGTTTTATAAATAATTAATTGTAAAATGTTAGTTATAATTTGCATAGCAATCTTTTTAATATCCTACGTCATAAACGGTGAAAAAATATATACACGTTTTATTAGCTAAAATAATAAAACTAAGTAATTAGCACGTCCCTATAACAAATAAAACTAACCAAATCTAATTGTCAATAAATTGTCAGTTCAGAAGTGGAAGATGAATCAAAGATTGTGAAAAAAATATTGATATATTTAAACTTTGTATTCAAAGCACATCTAAACATATGTATTTTTGGCCCATCATATAACTTTCTTTATATTACTTTTATCTGAAAAATTAACAATTTGTAAAATTGAAATGTTTTAAATCGATTTTACTGTTTGCACACATTTTTACAATCATTACAAACTATTAACACACATATCCGTATTTGTATGACTTGGTACATACATTTCAATTGAAATTTATATTTAGTAAGAATCATGCCCTTATATAATAAACACTTTCACTTCTTTTTGTATCCTTAAATGAATAATTCATTAGCGGAGGCGACATTGAATAACTTATGATACGTAGAACATTTTTCTAGAAAAATATAAAAACAAATATCAATCATATATTAAAAAATCCATTTCAAACTAAAGTTTTATATTGAAGCCAAGAACACCACTTTTACAGTAATTTCGTGAAATATTAACAATAAGTTTAATTTTACTTGATTTAAGTTATTTTATAAATATATTATTTAATATTTTGATAAACGTTCAGTGTACGTTTCATGTAATTTCTGGAAAGTAAAAATATTAAAAAAAAACCTTTACATTACATTAGTATATTAATAGTTTTAATTTTTTTAACAGATTTGTATTATAAATTTGATTAGGTAAAATGTTACGTTCTTACCGTAAGTGTAGTAGTTAAAATAATAACAAGATTGACTGTAGGTAACATGTAACAGGTTGTTATTGTTTTAGTAAAAGATTGTAAAATCTATGTCCTAATTCACGTTTCATATCAATATGACGAGGCTTCACGCTGAATGGCCGAAGGGGCACAATTTATTTTAGTTGCATTTTATTTAGTGGGAAAAGTAATGGTGATATAGACCAATCACAGCGATTTTAAAGAGTGATTAATAGTGATTTAAGTGACACTACAACACCCGAAAAATAACTTCCAACAATAAATGCTGTGTAAACAGAAAAACAACCTCGTCGACTAAAAGACATAAGTTTAAAATTGGTCTCATCCATAGATTATCGGATATAGAATCATAAGTCGTTTGTTGATCAAAAGTTGTAGAGTAATTCTTTATGAAGTAAGAATTGTGAACTTAATTTGTAACCGAACTTTACTTATGTGGCCATAAGATAGATTTAACAGACTGTAACCTAGTGAACTACAGTCGTAATGTTATCTTCCACAGACTGAGGAGTGTAAATTTTGCTCTTAGAGAGTCTAACGCTAAGATGATCCCAAAAATAAAAAAATAAAACAATAATTTAACCTTTAAACAACTCAAAATTAACTTATTTTATTGAATTTGTTGTTGGTGAAACTCTTTTCAACATACAAACTTGTTAAGGGATAACTAAACATTGTAGAAACATACAGGTTAAATTTAATAACATTGTTAAAGGCAATAACTATTGAGATCAAGTGTAAGTAGACGAAAGAGTTTGTTTAAAGGGAAAACGTAGTTCCTAAATCCTTGAACCTTTTTTCGGCTTTAATATTTAGAACATTATTATAAATTTAACAAATAAAATTTCCTTAGCTAGGACTAATATCAGTGTTAGAAGCTGGTGTACATTTTATTTTAGAACAAATATCTTTTCTTGTTATTCCGTTATTTGAGTCTAATGTATTTTTATACATTGTAAAATTAATCATGTACAAACTGTTTTTAGGAACAATAATCAACCAATATCAAGTTTTTCGGGTATATATAAGGAAAAACAATGATGATTACAATTAATTGCTTTTTTTCTTTTAGAATTCTAAGTTTTACTTTCTGTCATATACGAAGAATAATAGACAAAGTTATGTAATTAGTACGGTGTAGAAATAATCCCGGATATATTAATATTCTGGTGGAACGAGCTTAAACAGTAGGCTGGGAATTTTGCATTGTCTTTCTGGTGTGCCATTTGTGCAGGACTGGTTTAATCAAAGTTGGTATGTGGGGATATTTTGGGAATACTTTAAATTTGTATTATCCAGCATAAGAAAAAAGTACAAATTTGAGATTAAAATGTTTGTTAGAATATACCCCCCCAAAATGTACTTGCTGCCATCTCTTCAAAAATACCAATCTTCGAGCAATCGGTAAAAAAACAAATAATTAGACTGTGAGTTGCTATAAGAGACGAATTTTTCAAAATCGTCTCTAACAATTTCATCAAAATTTTTCTGAAATGTGAAGTTTAATATCTTGCAAATCTATTATTAGTAGAAAATTACCATTAAGGAATAATTTAAAAAAAAACATAAAAAACTTCTTATTGTGATAAGGAAATATGCCTTTCTAATAACTAATAATTAGATGGTATGCTTAGCTTGTACTCAATTATTGAGATCAGAGTTATAAATATGGGTTCATTTACAAACTGTAAAATCGCTTTATTTTATCCCAGGGCTAATTTTGGTTAAACATTTGGGGCGAATTATATTATAATTTATCGTATTCATAAATAAAACAATAACTTTCAAATAGTTATTCTTGTTAATAAAGGTAGAGTACTGAACCATTTGATTATATTGAAAATAAAAAACCCATACAGTTTAAGAAACGAATCCTAACAGGATCTATTTCAAAAGAGTTTCTGCATTATTACATCTTAACTGAAGTAAGTTACATTAAGATATTTTCGACATTTGATGTTTAATAACTCTGCGTCCTTTGTTTTCCTTTCCAATACGAAGATTTAATTTGTTAGAAAACAAATTGTAGCATCTTGTGAAAAGGCGTATTCAGTTTCTCAAATTTTGGTATTCTAAAACTTTGAACTTATTCTCTACTTGATTGTACTACGCTAATGAAAAGTTTAGTTCGAAGTTCGTTCTGTTACGCCGTTCACATTTAAAATGAAACACATCTCTACCTCTTATCTATTTCTGATTCTCCCCCTCCCCCTTCAAGTTTCTTCGAAAACTTTAGCTAAATCAATAACATCCTAAATATACTATCCTTCCCTCTTTATATAATGTATGAAACATGATACTACTGTTTTAATAGGAGTTAGAGGAGAAAAATATTTAATGTCGTATTGTTGAGTAATTTTAATGAAATTCATTTCTAATAAAAAGAAATGAAAAAAATTGTTTTATCTTTTAACACAAATAGAACGTTTTAATTTTCGTTGAAGAAAATCTAATATTTATATTAAATATTTAAAGATAAAACATACATGAATAAATAAGACCTTCCTTTAATTCAGTTTTAGTATTGATTTGTTATTCAACCTTCGATGATAAAAAAAAAATAATTGTTTTATACTTGAGCAGTCAATCTCTGTTACTTAAAATTAAAACGTAAGGGGGTTCTTTTTTATTTTAATTGGATAAACAGCAAAGAAAATTAAAACATGTATCATGTTTTCTTTTAGTTGTAGAATAAAGGCTACACTTTATTTAGGCTCTGTTAATAAAGAAACAAAGATGAGGAATCGGTCTAACGCATTATAAACCCTACATAACTTGAATAATTTAATAAGCCTTTCTGTCCACAGAACTTCAAAGCATTCAAAAAGAGTTGTGCAGTCATTATTACAATATGCTTATTTTTAGCCTTAGCATTTAAATAGTCAATTTGACAAAAACCATTATTTATTTAAGTGGCAATTTTAAATATCTAGAAATTATTTTAAGGTTTATGAATTTAATGCGAATGGAACAATGTTTAAATCCGTTGTGCTCCTCATACAGGACACAAATCCTTATAATTTATGTCATTTAAAATACTTTTAAAGTCTTTGATATTAAAGCTAAACCTTCTAAAAAAACAGGTCCTACCTTGCTGCAGAATAGACAAGATATATTGCGCCCGGCGCGGCTGCCTCACAATATCGATTCTACCGGTAGCATCTGTTTCCACAGTTACCCGACCTTTCTCTCCAGAATACAACTTTTGGTACTTGCTTTGTAGTCAAATGTACAAAAACATCATTTATTTTTTTAAATATATCTATAGTGTGTAATTTCTTTACTTACTGCCTTAAAAAATAAAAATAGAATGTCACTGCGTTCGCACATATTTAGATGAATTTATAACTTTATCCATTTGTTTTGTCGTCGTCGAGGTCAAGAAAAAGCTGCAATGCATAGGGAAAAAGTTTTATAGCAAACGCAACTCTAAAGATGAATGTTTGTATCAATGACACAGTTGTAATTTTCAGATAGATATAAAGATGGTGAGAAACGTCATAGACGAGGTCAATGGTGTTGAAGGAAAGCGAAATTTATAATAATTAAAGCAAGTATTCAATATTGAATATAAAGATTCAAGAAGAAAACGTTTTCTAACTTTATAGACGGAATAACAAAAATGGTATTGGCGACATGTCAAAATACACATTTTCAAAAGAACTGCGCGACACACAACCAAAAAACAACACTTTTTTATAACAGCGGCACTGGGAAAACAAACCAAAGAAAAGCATAGGAACTCTTACAAAACTGAGGATGGACTTAGAATAACAAACATTTACAAAAAGAACCATTGAGGAAAATAATATATTTTCAAGTCTCTACTAGAAATGAGCTTAAATAACAAAACTGGAGTTTCAATGCAAACCATTAAAAAACTTAATTTTGTACAGCTGTATTAATGAAATGATTAAGGATTATATGCAACACTACAGTACAATTTGGAACCTCTACAATTTGGTACAATTTATCATATGTCACTGAATTTTCCTTCATCCTAAGATATTGACCAATTTTCAATGGCTTTTATCCTCATTCGAGGAATTTCACTTCAGATTGTGATGAGGTTGGGTTAGATCATGACGTCATAATAAGCAGCTCCGAGGTGTCTAAAACCGGTAGTGGTGAAATGGAGATCACTGATTTTGCATTATATCACAGTCATTAATTTCTACTTTGAGACAAAACAAAATAGGACTTAGATGCACAAATTATGGATGCACACACATTTTGATGGTTCTTCGAATTTATATGATATTTTCAATAAGTTTTTAAAAGATTGTATTTAGTCCATAGGTAGTAAATTTTATTCAATTTTTGATAAATTTGTTATAGGCATTCACTCAAAAATATTTCTGAATTATTAAAAAAAAAAAAAAAACAGGTTCTAGGTATTTGTAAGACTGTTAACAACAAATTTAGGTTTAAAAAGTCAATGTTCAATGACTATAGAGACAACATTATCCTGACAACTCTTGCAGTGGATTTTAATTTAATGGGACGATTCCATATTGTGAGGCTGTAGCTAATTAAAATAATAACATTATTTATTATTTCAGAAAGATATTATTTGCAGATTTGTATTGTTTATGTAAGTTGAATGTGCTACAGTCTATTCAACAAATTTATAAGAAGCACTAAGATTGTCTATTGGAAAATATCAGTTTTAAAAAATATAAACATGCAATCAATTAAAACTATAGGTTATGTATTTTGAAACTTAATTATTTATATTTTAAGAGAACGAATTTTGAAACATAATTTATTTGCAACTGTTAGCAAGGAGTCACCGTTATCTTTATCTGAACTGTGTAGGTCTCATTTATATACTTAATAAACAGCTGAAATACCTGAAGCTGCCCAAGTTTTATTTAGAATACATTATTAAATAAACATTTATGTATAGATTTTTATTTTGTTTACTTTATCCTGAAATCGGAAGGAAAAAGAGTATATTATGATTTGGTTTTTATTCTGATTTGGGTTTTTTTTGTAAACTTCACGTTACCAGACCTTGCAGGTGTTAGGTATGTAATTTTTAAGTTTTAACTTAGATTATATTTCAGTAGTTTATTGAAAGGTATTTGTGCCAAATTTGGTCCTAATCCGTGAATTTGTCATGTCCCGTACATAGAACAAACTTACAATTCATACATACACAATTTATATCATATTAATGTAATTAAGATCATGATATTAGTACTAACACCTAAAATTGTACTCTAATATATCTAAAAAAACTATTATTCGTATTTTGAATAACTTAAATCTAGCACTGCACTCAAATTAAGTACCAGAACCAAATTCAGGATTTTTTAAATCGTTAATATAACCTATTCGTCATCGAGCTTGCTTAGGCTAAGTATTAACATTTCACCTGTTAGCTTAAATTAAGGAGTTTACTCCTATGAAAATTAAAGATCGAAAACACATTCATACTAAATAATAAAAGGGTTGCTAGAATTAACAAGGAAAATTCAACTATGATCTAAAATTACTTGAAGATAAACATAAATTATCATTAATGTTGTAATTTGATCCTGAACTTTTATTTAAGTTGAAATTGACTTGTATGCCAGTACCAACGCTCAGCAGACAGAAAATATTTGTCATGATATATTTATTAACTTAAAAATAAATATTTGTTTTTTCTTAAGTGTAAATTTGAAACGTTTTATTTTTAAGTTTCTTTAGATCTTAAAGTTATATATTAGTTTATTCTAGCTACTTTAACAGTAGTTTCTAAGGTTGATGTTGGTTAACCAGCAAATTCACTGATAAAAATCAAAGCAATTGCAGTCCTATCAAAGTCTGTATATCAGATACTTGACGTCCATTGTATTATTTGTACAGGTGTTTGTAACAGACAAGATGTACGTATAAACGTTTGAAGTATGATAGTAATTGGTTTTAATTAATAACTGAGTTTATACAAAAAACATTGACGTCTTCCGTACCAGAACTATTTCATTAAACCCTTCCTTTCTAAATGCCCCAGTTCTGTCTTTACCAGGTGCTTTACAGTTCAGTCGCTTAGTTAGGTTCTAATTGTGTACAACGAGAATAATATTATCTACAAATGTTTCGATTGCATTCGCTTTAGCTTCAACAATATCAATTTTATAGTCAATGAATTAACTGCGTAGATAACTGAATGAGGAAAACAATATTGTTTATTGTTGTCGGGAAATTAAAAAAAAAAATTTTTTTTTAATAAAATGGACTCGATCATTATATATATATTTTTAAGATTAACAAACAAATTAAAATAAATGTAGTAGAACACATTTTGTGCCTTATTTTGTGATTAACACGTTTTGTGGCTATATTGAACAAAATAAAATTAATATAGAAATGCTATGTTGTGTTTTATGTTGGCTTCCTTTATGTTAAGGTTATCAATTGAGATAATATTAATATTATATTATATATAAAGTAATGGGAGGTTTTCTTGTATAAATAAATCCAATAAATCTTTTGCTTTTTAAAATATATTTTCTCATTGTATCTTTAAAAAAACTTTATAAAAATAAAACAAACCCATATTTAGATTTAATTTTTACAGTAATTTAAAATAATTTATTGCAGAACGCAAAATCGAAAAAAAAAAATCTAAAGGAACTGATTAACGTCTTTATTATGTACGCATAGAATTTTACCCTCAGTAAAATATTTAAAAATATGGTTTTCTGTGAAAATAAGTATCACCACTCCTATTGAATACACATAAATTGAAAGACATTGGAGCTTTTGTGAAGAGAAGAAGTATATTAAAATATTTAGACATTCGGGTATGGTACGTGGATCACGTAAGAAAAACGTGATAAACGAAGAATAGAGAAGTGAGAGGCTCGACAACAAAAGTGTACAGGCATTAATCATAAACCTGACTCATGATATTGACGATAATAGTGATTGGGACAACTGTAATGATAAAGAAGACCACTGCTTTTAGCATATTTTAAAGAAAGAAACTAAGGGAATTGATTTTTTTTACAAGTTACTTCCATCGCTATAAATAACGTCTTAGAAATTTCAAAATCTCGTGTACGCATAACTTTTCACCCTGTGTAAAAAGACTTTGCTATTGAATTTATGAACTGATTATACAAAATAAAAAATAAAAAAATATTTATAAAACCATAATCACAAAATATTACATCTATGACAAACCCCCAATTGTGATCGAATTTCCTTCAGGATAACCTCTTGAAGCTAATTTTATGTTCTGAATGGTCTCGTTTCGTATAAGATACTATATTAAATTAGGCTAAAAATTTATTTCTAAGTCTGATTGTATTTGTGCACCTGCGTTAGTGCTGCAAGTTGAAACTTGCACTTCAGCCGCCTATCATAAGCGAATGGTACATAGAGCACGTGATTAGAGCTCAGTGGAGGCGTTGGAGTTTTCCGTTACGCAAAATCACCGTCTCCATTCATTATTATAGTTGTTAAAAAATGATATTGGTTATATTTATCTAACATTTACATTTTCGGTCACATTCAATTACAAAAAAAATCTATACAAAATATCTATCTTGCTGTAGGTATGCTTGTCTATGTATGTTAACTTATTACACCATATATACAAATACCACATACTATAAATAAAAGAATATGAACATTCGGTTGTAATCATTTATCTAAAGTTTACTTGAAATGTCCCTTATTTACCTAAAATCACAAAATAAAATAGAACTTATTTTTTCATTAAAAATACTTGAAGTTCCCACACTATATTCGACAGCTTTTGTTTTAAAGAACTTTAGATTCAATTAGCTTCAATTCGATTCCACCCTTAGTTACAAGTTTTTTCCCTTTATTTGTATAGTTCAGACTACAAAAGGGACAAATTTATTTAATCTGAACATAAAAAAAAAGGTTTATAATTCAATAATATAATTTATAACAAGAACTTATGTAAGAAGATTTAAAGAAAGAATAAACAGGGAAATCATCCCAATATATGGAAATTGTTCTTTCCTTTGTGCTATATTTTGAAAATGGATTTGTGTTTTATGGGATGGGATGAGCTACAAAGACGGAATGAAGTAATTTATGTGTGGGGAGTAGACTAAACTGACAGTTATTTGGGGTGTGGAAACTGACGTTAAGCCTATTTGGGGACTCAATAGATTCTGGTTTGTTTACAGAACTGTCGGAAACAGTTCCGAAAATTTACTGGTTGTCAGTGAGAAATCAGTATTTAATAGACCACTATTTAATGTTAACCATCTTCGGTAAACATGCTCACGTTTTAATGAATTTAAGGGTGTTAATTTTTAAAATTGTAAAGGAGAAATGAATGATTATCTACTGCAACGGAAACACACGGTATTGCTCAAATTTTGTAAGTTACTCATACTTCTACAAACTTCGGTCTTAAAATCTGGTATAAGTGAAATAAAGAATAGTTAAATCAACAGTTTAAATTTTATATTACAAATTTAAAACTATAATTTTGATATGCCGAACTTTAACTAGGTGATCACTCTATAAATAGCGCAAGTAACTTTAAAACAACTGATTTCTTTAAGGAACAGCAGACATAATTAGAATTACTAATGAAGCTTCGTGAATTGTGTAATAATGACTAATTATACTTTTATAATAATTGAGATAATAATTTGTTCTAATGGAACAAAAGTAAAATTATAATCTTATGTTGAGCTTGTTTTAAAATATCAAAGATTTTCTAATTTATTTTGAAGTTAAAACATGTGACGTAATGTGGACCTAAGTTAATTACTTATACAATTTAAAGAAATTTATTTAAGTTTCTTGAATTGTTTTTTTCATGTATTCTTTATTAAAATCAAAAAAAAAAATTTAATTTCATTCTAGCGTTTGAAAAGAAATTAATAAAATAGAAATTTGGCTACCTCGTTCCATTTCTAATCGGTTACTAAATTGTACAACTAAATTTATTTAAAGTATGTTTGAAAGTCTCTAGTATACAGTATTATATTTTGTAGGTTTTAATTATAAGTCAGAATTTGCTCAGGCATTAAATTATGGGAGATAAAAAAAATCCATGAAAATTAAAGAACATGAATTTCTATTCACAATGATCAGCTTTCAAAAAATCTTTATCTTTATCTCCAACAGACTTTGTAGGTACAAAGTCTAGAAAATGTGCACATCTTTCTGGAAATTTCTTGGAAATTGAGGATACGGTGAATATACCATTCACAGTTTATAAAATATCGAAGATTTTATCTTGCCGTCAACCATAATACCAGAATATCCATGCATACATCTCAATGTAATGCAATTGGATAATACTGTTTGTATGTATATCTTTAAATTCTGTAACTGACCTATGATAACTACCGGAGGTATACAGTTAAAATAAGAAGAATACAATTATTTGATAAAGAATATGGTTTGAGACCGGAATTTCCAGTCTCCTATTAACCTTAAACATTTTAAAATGTAGACTATAAAATGAATTAAATAATTATTAGGTTTTTATTATATGTGATTCTGCAAAACTAGGGCTTGCATAGTGTATGGATATGCTTTTAAAATTAGCTGATGAAAGGTAGAATGTTGAGAAGTACACTAGTATCGGGATATATATATATATATATATATATATATATATATATATATATATATATATATATATACAAACCATTTATTCTGGTGAAGTTAGTGAAACTTAAAATGAAAAGAAAATATAAACGGAATTTAAAAGAGAGACATTTCATCACACACAAAAGTTGTAACACAACTGTCAACTTTGGATGGAAGAGCATACATAGGATATCTAAACTAAATAAATCAACACTGTAGAAATGGTTGAGTATAGTTTAAATCTCTGCTCAGTTTCAAGTTTTATCTAACTAAGCTTATGAGAAGTGTTATATATAAGGTATTCACTTACTAAAACTATTTATACATGTAACCAGGAACATATCATGTAATTCAACAATAGATCACCTGAAATTAGAAGAATAAAATCAATTATAAGATAATTTTTGTAAGAAGTAAAACAGGACAACTATAAATATATTATTAAAAGATATCTATGAAAAATGTATGTTTATCTCTAAATAAATATTAATACACTGTGTGTTCTTAAGATTTGATTTAAATAATTTTCATTTCAAATGTAGAGATCGTTGTAGTTCTAGTCACATATACGGCAAATTATAATTTGTATAGATACGTTTTGTATTATACCAAAATAATGAAATAAGTTCCAATAAACAATATCAATATTTACGAATCATCATCACCCAACAGCTGGTTATTCAGATACATATTGCAGTATTTACTTTCTCACTTATTGTACGCAACATTTAGAACTTTATATGATGGGTTCAAAATGGTTGTCAAGTTTTTTGCGGATGATATATCAGTTTTCAGTCTCAAAATAGTGTTTTTTCAAAAGACATTTGTCCGTCTCTCTGGTGTCTGTCGTTTGTTTGCTTGTATGGCTTCTGTCCTCTGTTTGTCATCTGTGCAGTGCTCTACAGCCTAAACGTGTCAGGCGACTTTAATCATTTCTCAGAATTTTTTTTCGATACCTAAAAAATTAGGGGTAGCTCCCGTAAAAATTAAAAAAAATAACTAAGTAATAATTAACATTTTCTCAAAAATGACTCTAACTATTTGTACCCTCTAAGGATCTCAAAAAATATATTGATTGCCATTTTTCGAGAAATACCGGTTCCTGGATTATCGGTTACAAACAAGAAATCGGATAAGTGGCTACTATAAATAATTTAATTTCTCAAAATCGGCTTTATCAAATTAGTTAAAATGTTATTGAAATGTGAAGATAAATGACCCAAATCTGTCGAAAAATCCAAATAAAAAACACTTTAATACTTAAAAAAAAGAAAAGAATCTTGACATATTTTGCGACAAATAGTTTTAATTCATGTAAATACAAATCTATAATAAACTCATTGTAAATTATGTTCATAATATATTTTTTTTGTTACAAATTAATGTATTATTAGTTTAATTATTAGATTTTTGATATTTCATTATATATCAAAAGAAGTTGTTCGTCATAACGAACTTTGTGATAGTAGAATGGGGAAGTAGAGAAGAGGAGAGTGAAGGCGTTATACAGGAATGAACTGTAACAGCCTTGGAGTTGGCAGGGACTTATTATTCGTATTTTGTTTCTATTTGTTTTGTTGTTTAATATTATCCAACGAAATATTCACTATACAAAATTGAATACATAATATAGAAACAAATAGAGAGGTTTGTTGCGGAATATAAATCTGATCTTCCTTTACTGTATTTTTAGTAAGGGAAATGGTAAAGAAAATTGAAAAAGCTTAGGTGCTATTAAAAGTTAAATTATACATGTAAGAAAAATTGTTCCCAATTTAAAATTTAATAAATGTAATTACTAACTTTTATGTTGTTGTTAAACATTATTTTTTCAGAATGTTCTAGATTGAGTAAAAGACATACTAAAAAATAGGAAAGAGGTAAAACTGCTAAATCATTCTTTTGCTTTAAAGTGATTAATATGTTTAATATACGTATATATATTTATTTTCATTGAAAATGGTTGTGTGTGATTTTTTGTCCCAGACGAAATCAACGAATGTATTTTATCCATTTTTTTTAGTTTGTAATTGTTGTGATTACATTATTTATACAGTATGATTGCTATGTTAATGAAGTATCTATAATACTACATTTTCCGTAGATTACTTATTTCTTAGCATAAGAAATTAAGTTCAACAGCTGTGTCTTATACAAATTGAATATCAAAAGTATAAATACATCTTGAAGTAAAACAAACCTATTAATCAGAAATTGTATAATTGAATGCGATATTTTCTCAGCAAAATATTAACATTATGTTTTTCCTCTTTTGATCTTGATACGGTTTCATTTCATATGGAAAACATAAATAATCAACTTGAATATTTCTATATATACTTTCTTCGTTAATAAAGAAATGGAATAATTCAGAAATATTTGATAACTGAAAATGTTTTTTTTTTCCATGACTATAGAGACTCCATCTATTATTTGAGAGTAACGTTTTGGTTTTTACCTTGGAACGCGTTATGGTTGTTTGGAGTCAAAATAACTTATTAATACCAGGATGAGCATAACCAACATAGTGTGAACTAAATAACTCTTGACTTAAATAAACTAAATAAATATCTGGGGGCTCTACATAAGTCCAGTCTATTAAATTCAGTCACCACACTTTATTCCAAAGCTTATTTCCTACGTCATTGGCTTTCCTTGTCGATCCTCACATCAGCTGATTCACTGCCTTCTCAATTTCTCGGTATTGCCAATTTATTTGCTGACAGAAGATTCATCTATATCCAACCGGTATTGAATAATTTATAATCTTGTCTTAATAAATGTCATAGACAATAAAGATTTTCAAAAATTTGTTGAAACACATCAAAACGTTTTGGGGATTAAAACTAGGTGCTAGTAAATTAAACTCTGTCTTTTTAATGCATAAAGGTTATATTTATATTTCAAAGCCTTTTATAAATACAATTTTAGAAGCGCGTCTGGTTTTATTGTCTGTGCAGTTCAAATGGGAAATAATTTTCACACTGTTTTACTATTCAGTATTTTTATCACCTTGTGCAATAATGACCCCTCTCTATATGTCAAAAAGGTTACCTGGCAGATTTTATACCAACTTTGTTTTATAATATCTAGAATCAAAATCTCAGACGAAGTCTTGGTATTTCTAGTTTAGTATCTCTGCATAGTACAAACTGTGCTTTATTATACATATATTTAATCTAAATATTATAAAATACATTTTTCCTGTTTCAAATTAAAAAATATATTATATAATATAATAGACTACCTTAAAACTCCAAATTGAATTTAACTTTAAAAAAATATTTTGTTATTTTTTTTAAACTAATATTTTAAATCGGGAAATTGAGTACCTCTATTTAGCCGATATAATACATTTTAGAGCAAAACAGTTTTCTGAAAATGCTCCACATATTGTAGTAAGTAAATTATGTATCAACACATTGCACTTCACTAACACTAACACAAAAGAAAAAGTCAAATGTTATAGGAGTAATATAATTAAACTATCTCCGCAATGCTTCAATTAATTGTCTAGGTACCACAAAATTTATTTTTTATTTTTACGTTTTACAATATTTTGCTATAAAAAAATAAATATTTAAACTGTAATATATTCTTGACAACTTCAAAAAATAAAGGTGCATTATTTAACTCTCTGTAAGTACATTGAATAAAGTAGGATGTGAATGCTTACGGTATGTGGGTTAGGTTTATAAAATTAGTTACTTTTAGTTTAAGTTAAAGGTTAGTTGAATAACATTAGGTTTATTTAGTTTTGTTCCAAAAAAATATTTGAAAATTGAGTTGTACTTTAGTTTTGAAAAAAATTAGTTTGGCTCATATTGATTTGATTTTTCTTTCGGTTTTCATGTAATTTTGTCTTATTAAAATTAAATAGTAAAATTAATATATATATTATATATATATATATATATATATATATATATATATATAAGAAGAATATATTGTATATTTTCTTGTTAGACAGAAACGAAGACTTAGTAGTACTAATCTTGCCCAAGAAATAAAGGCAATTCATTCATTCATATTATTGAAAGGAAAAAAAATCCCTCATTTAATTGTAATAAATCAGATTATAGTTTTAATTTTTGTAACTAGAAGGAACTGTAAATATAGAGAAACATTAAACGGAACAGTTACTGTATATTAAAAATAATATCTTGCCATGACTGTAAATTAAAATAAACGGTTCAAAAATATTACCCAAACTTTTTTACTCCCCCATCCCCAAAGCCAAAACTACCTCTCACTAAAAATGTCAGTTCTGTTGTTGTCAGTCAAAAAATGAAAAATAAGTCATGGACGACGTATTTTATTTATTTAAATAGGGCCGAAGTTTGTTTCACTTTTATCATGAAAGGACCTCAATATTTGAATAAAATTAAGTTTTACAGACGGCGATAAAGTTTGATTTTTCAGTTTTGCCAATTATTGGGGTGTGAACATTACAATGTTTTACTTAAGATTTTGTACACAGGTTTGGGTCATTAGTCTTCACATTTAACTAATATTTAGAGCCGATTATAAATGAAATAATTTATAACAGTCCCATTACGTATTAATTGTTGTTTTAACTCTGGTAACCATTACGTTTAATTTTGCCAATTAGAGACTATACTTGAGCAAATATTGTTCAAAATCGTGATTGAAAATATTAGAAAATCGTAATTTTATGTTTTTCTTCTTACGACCACTATTCGGAAGTTTCGAGTTAGTGAAAACAAAATATATTCCAAAATATTTCCACATATTAAATAATAACATTATAACATCATAACTTAACCTAAAGAAACCTAGCCTAAAGTCCAATAGAATTAGTCCCACGCGCTTGGACCTTTGAGAACTGAACATACGACATACAGACATCATTACAAAAAATATTTTCTATAAACATAAGTTTTCGTTTAGAAATATCTGTATAAAATCTTTTTTTGACCCATCAGATCACCTTCTCTAAACGGCGTATTGTGGTAAAGAGGAATGCAATAATGTGAAATAATAAACAAAAAATTATCATTTAATGAGATTTTGTGATAGCTTTTAAAAATTCAGAACTTTGAGGAAGAATGCAGACTATGCAAACAAGGAACGATCGTAACTGGGAACGTTGGTTCAGGTGCAGATGAGTTTGGTCAAATGGCTCCTTCAAGATACATCTGTCGTTATTGCTCTCTAAAATATATGAAAAACATGCAACTGACTTGTATTGAAGCAAGTAAATAACCACGTTTATAAATAGGCGTGCATAATATGGCATTTTTTGTAAACAACTTTAATAAGTTTTCAGTAGAAAGCATGTGGTCGATGGAAAATGGTGTGATCTCGTGAGTCGTGGAATTTACTCTTGGAAAGAATGGAAAAATAAGAGACGAGAGTTCAGAAGGAAATTTCAATAAATACAATACACAATAATATGAAGAAGAATATCTAAAATGTTAACATTTTCTCTCTATAAATCAAGAACTTCCTTGCTCGTGTATTCCTTACTATTTAAATCCCACCTATCCATATTGAAGAACAATCTTTAATTCTTTAACGTAAATATGTCATTAAAATTGATAGGGATTACAGAAGTTCAATTATAACGATATCATCGGATACAGTTTCGCATCGTAACTCAAAAATTATCGTTTAGATAGAAAATAAAATGTATAACTTTTTAATTAAATAATCTAAGAATGAATTTCATTATTGTTTGTTGCCATACCGACTACTGTTAATTATAATTTATTAAATTACTCACCGTCCAGTAGTTTTTTTGCGTTTTTTCTCAACGACGGCCGTTTCGGCTATTCAGCCATTTTCAAGTGTTCAGTTTCAGGACATTTACTATTCCTCGTTATAACATAAAAGTTCACAACACACAGTTATACACGCAATACACATACACATAGAAGACACAATAAAACACATCTTGTAGGTACACTATCTGTATCTGGACTGACCAGATACAGATAGTGTACCTACAAGATGTGTTTTATTGTGTCTTCTATGTGTATGTGTATTGCGTGTATAACTGTGTGTTGTGAACTTTTATGTTATAACGAGGAATAGTAAATGTCCTGAAACTGAACACTTGAAAATGGCTGAATAGCCGAAACGGCCGTCGTTGAGAAAAAACGCAAAAAAACTACTGGACGGTGAGTAATTTAATAAATTATAATGAATTTCACACAGTGTGGATTGAAATACACTCTGGGGACGGAGCACGACTATCTTGTGATCGTTTCCCCTCTTCTGAAACCTTTCACGCAGTGTTACTTCTGATTCAGTGAAACTGTAGGTTGGATCAATCGCGAGTTCTGCTCTTAATGATTAGATTAAAAATATAAAACATTACTCTAAAATTATTCTGATCACTTTGTATTGTGTTGGTGTTTAAAATATAAAAAGTTAATAACGTCGGTTTATACTCGTGGAAAAAAAAGTTAAAAAACATAAATTCTGTAACGTTAGAAAAATTATTTCAACTCCGCTCCAGTGAGTAACCATTTAAGAGTGAGTAAAGTGATGACGGTAATGAAAGAAAGCCTTCGTGGTTTTGTGCTTACACGACGGTGCCAGTACACCTGCCGCGGCGGCAATACATGTAGATAAAAAATCGCTTCTACGTGTTCACCTCAATCTATTGACTTACATAATGTATGATCATTGACTTGGGCAGCGGCTAGAACCTGTTTCAAAAATATTTTTATCAACAATCTGTTTAGCCATAAGTGTAACACTTGTGATATCCTATGATTAAGCATTGTACAAGTACATTAATCACATTAGTCCGTACCCGCGACATAGATACCCGAAATAAAGCACAAATTATGTCAAACTGTTATTACGAGTTTGTAATAGTATAGTTTAATTTTATATTACTATATGTATGGTTAAAATAAGTGATTTCGTACTTAGTATGTTAATAATTACGTACTTGAAGACAATGGGCCGTATGAATAAAACTAGAGCAAATACTCGTGAATACGAGCACTGAGTAAAAGCTTTTGCTCTTGAGTAAAATGTCTGAGTATAAGCAAACGCTCATTTTAATATGAATAACCATTACCTTACACTCACATCTTATACTCATACCTTTTACTCAAGAAAACTGAGCATTTATTTCAACAAAGAGATATTTATATCAAACAGCTTATTACAACTATGAAATAATATAAAGCATAAAGGTTATGATAGGTTATGTTCGAAAATTTGAGTAGTGGGTCTGTTTTATAAGAATAATTACTAAAACAAATTTATTATTACTAATAAATAATTATAACTATGTTCAGTTCTGGAAATTCAGACTTCGACTGTGATTCTGAAAATGGTAAAGGTTATGTGTCTGAAAATAGCTCATTACTTTTTTTTGCAAAAACTCTGAAAAAGTTTCCATAGCTCTTAGACAAATCTTAAGTGCCTACAATCATGTATAAAAAGAATGAGGCGCTAAAAAATCTCTTTAGTGACCCAGAAAATGTTCACTAATCCAAGCTAAATTGATTTCATCGAAGCGATATAATGTTTTTTAGTCTCTTGTTTCGCAACATAAACGAGACTTGTACACTTTTTCACGACGCAAATTAATTGGTAACTGTGCCATTTTAAAATTTGAGTCTACTACTAATCAGACTCAGGTTTTCAAGAGCAATTACTCACACTTTGGAGTATTTGGTTCTTTTTATTCACACAGGGATCGGGAGCAAAAGCTCAGACTCAGAGCAAAAGGTGGCATTTGATATTTTTGAGTAAAAGCATAAGCAGTTGCTCATCTTTATTCATGATTATTAGAGTATTTGCTACAAAAAAGTTGAGTAAAAGTACTTGCTCATTTTTATTCCTACGGCCCAATATCTCGACAAACGTATCGGGTCTGCCGATTTTTATTAAAACATCGTAATTGTAGCACCATAATAATGACTAAAAAATATATATGATCAGTTACTACCATTTACTTTAAATCTTAGTAAAATTAGTTTTAAGTGTTGTCGTGTTGGTGGTGATGGATATAAAACTATGGTTAAGATTACCGAAAAAAGTCAAACGAACCGAAAATTTAAATTAGTTCTTGCAGTCACAGAAATGTATAGAAATGGTTTATCTTGACGTACGATGATTTTTTGCAATACTAAAAGTAATGTTATCATTATTGCTAAACAAGAGGTTTTGTTATTTGATACCATTTTGTATTGTAAATATATTATTATATTTAGATAACTTTAGAACTGATTATTGTTATATAATTGAACTATATAATTAGTTTAAAAAAACTAAAACGTAAAATGGATCTTAAAAAACGTATATTGGGTTATACGTTCCCAATATGAGTAACTATTAAATAACCCTGGATAATTTAAAATAAATAAGGAAAAACTTCGTTCTTTAGTTTAATTAGAGTTTTATAAAAAGCCAAAGTAATATATAAGCCAAATGTGAAGTTATATATTGAAAGTGTTTGGGACATTCATATGTCAAGTTTTATTATTAGTAATCATAAAAATGATCGGGTTATCTTATAATACCGATTGTATTTTTTGCCCTTTTATTACCTCACAGTATCTTTATAAATAATCAATACACAGTTTTCATTTAAATACATACAGGTTTCTACGTTTTTCTATGATAACTTAACTAACACAAAATATTCACTATTTTTCAATGATAATGTTCAATATATGGCAATTAAATTTTATAGAAGACAATAAGTCCAATTACCAATAGCAAAGTACTCTTTACGAAATGAATAGATAACGTAAAACATTTATTGTACAGAACAAAATATGAAGAGTTGTGTAGTGTCGTAACAATTTCCTTATAACAATGAGTATCGATTTTTCTAATTGGTACATGTTTAAAAATAGACTATGTCGTATTGCTTCCTTCTATATTTACTATCGTGTCTGAGTTGCTTCGTTGTTCTTTTTAAACGTTACAGTACAAATCGAAATCTAAAACTACAGTCGTTTTTAAACACATGAGTATTTTAAGCGGTGGTAAGGTGGATATTAAAAAATTGCTAAATATTTACTTTGTGATATTTATAATTTTATCGATTTAGGTAAGAGTAAATAATTGTATTTTAATTAAAACAACTAAATATACAATATGCAATTTCAAATTAAACTCCACACCATCATCGCAATTCTATCTATAAATAAAGGACTATAAATTTGAGGCCTACATTTTAGGCTAGGCTATTATTTAATTAGTCCGTGTGTGACTGATAATGCAAGTTCACTTACCAACCTTTGTAAGTGATTTTATAATGACAGTAGATAGTTATTAATGTAACGGTTTAGTTATTTCTATGAGTTATTTTCTGTGCCGTCGTTAAATTAATTGAATATTGAACTTTGATTACCAATTCATTTATCCATTTCTTAAATTTGTTTAATTCATCCTCATCTCGTTTTCGTTAATACAATTACTATTTGTTTTATTATTGATATCTATCCTGCGTTCACATGCCAACTTTTTTGTTTGTATTCAGCCCCTTAATTTACTGTATGTGTAAATAATTTTTAGAACTTAAATAGCAATCACCCTTATATTTTGCCGCAGAATTTCAAAGATGCTTGGGTGGGGGGGATAGTAAATGAATATATATATTTTAATCCGTGGGAGAAGGTAATATATAAATCAAATATATATTGTTGATAAAATCTCTATTTTTTTATAAAATCCGAAGGATCCTACCTCTTCCTTTATGAAAGTCTTGGATTTAGACACCTCTCTTTCAGCTTTCCTATCAGGTCTTTCTTGAACAACTCTTGTTCTCTTCCAACCCTGACGCTATAAGAATATTCAAGAGTCAAGGGTCTTTATTTTATAATATTTTCTTATTTTTTTAAAACTATGTTGATCGAGATGAAAAAATATCATTCATTATGTCATAATTTTTTATAAAATAAAAAACAAATGTTTTTGTATACAACAGTGCATAGTAACACAATAAGTTAGATTCTTTATTATACAAACAATGAAACACAATAATTACAATAATAAAATATTTTAATTGAACGTCGGGACAGATTAACCGCTAATTAATCGTTAAGTGACGTTAACGATAGTTTAAAATTGATTAACTTCCAAAATGTTTCATGCTTTAGGAATATTACTCTTAAAATTACAAAATCACGAAATTTAATGTTTTATAGAGATTTACTGTTCAGGACCAAATTAAATAATATAAGTAATTAAAAATAATTATATATATTTAAAAATAAATATAAATTATGCATCTTATACACCTTCCTTTACGTCTGATTTACATAGTATAAAACTTGGGGGTAACAAGAACACAAAATTCTGTGTTTATAAAAAATCGGCTCTAATGATGTCTAAGAAATTTTAATAAAATGTGAAGTAACACAAACCCATGCAAAAAGGCAAGTAAAAAGAACACGGTTTTGGAACAATTGGCAAAATCATAAATGAATGATTCATTAAAAGCATGATTTTAACGAAATACGATACATGCCGGGATGCGTTTAGTACACCAGAGTAGGAAGGTGAGATCATATTTGAATTACGATGGCCATCAATGTACATCTTGAGTTATTAAAGTTTAAAAAAGCTTTGTGTCTCTTAAAAATACTTAGAAAAAGTGATTTTGATGAAAATAAATGGTTCGTCTTATAATTTGAGCGTTTCTTTCATTAAGAAAATGAGTAGATAAATCTAACAAATAGATATCGAATTAGTTGCGAAAAAATGTGCGTTTGAAAACCCCTGAGTCATTGGTTTGGGAATGTTGTCTTTCTCCCAAACGTTAATAAAACATAATTTATAAAAATCCAAACTCGATATTCACTATTTTTTTAATATATGTATTTTTTGATAACTTAAAGTTACTAAAATAATAATTACGACCGTCTATGTGACTTTTTGTAATGTATTTTACTTACTTTACATGACGCGTTTCGTAACTCGTTCCATATTCAGACTGTCGCTCTGTTGATGTAGTTATTACATTAAAATAAATTATAGTACAACATAACACACATACATGCGCACAATAACACCAAGTTTGCACACCATCGACTACATTTATCTACTGAGAAAATGTATTTTAAATTCCAAAAAGTCACACAGACGGACATAATTATTCTTTTATTCATTGATGACTTGGATACAAAAACAATGAGTTTTAAGTTAAAATTACTGATTATTCTTTTTTCATTTCTGACTGACAATCACCGAATTGTAAGCTTGGTGACGAGTAGTCTTGGTAGCTTTTCATTTGGTTTTGTGATTGCGTGGGTAAAAATGTTTGTGTAATGTTTTTTCATCTTTAATTTATATTTCCATATAAATGAGAGAACAGAGTGCTGCAGGAATAGAACATTACTTCTTATTTTGTATGCTTCACAATCAGATTTAAGTTAATGTTAAAGCATCGTGTACACAAAAATGGCGCTGGATCAGTTATTGTTTGAAGGGAATACAGTAGCCTATGGGAGATTGATGTTAAGATCAGAGAAGGTGACTGAAAACTTTTCTTGTTAAATACGACGTCACAGTGAACACTGTGACGTCTGAAATGTAAAACAAGAAAGATAATATAGGTAAAGGTACACTTTGTGATGATTGGCAAGCACACGTGTTTCGTACAAAAATTTCGACTTTTCAGAGGAATTAAACTTACAGTGCGCCTAGACTCAGTTATATTTACATATATAACCATAAAAAAAGGAAATTATATGTAATTTTGTTCGCTAAAACATAGTATGTATATATTTATGTTGTTATTAAAGAACTACCGGGTCTTTCAAAACATACTTAAAAACCTTTGTTGACTACAGTTTGTTTGTTTTTTTAACATTTAACAAAATATAGTGCATAAATCGCTTTGGAACGGGATTTAATAAAAACAAATTAAATGTGGAATTCACATTTTGCGAAATGTAAAGATTGTGTTCTAAAAGATGAGTCAAAATAAATGTAACACAAGAAATTAGGTTTTAAAGTCAATAGAAAAATAAACCTGTTTGCTTTATAGACAAAATACTAAAAAATGTAATACTTATACTTTTGTTTGAAACATTATAATTTGGATAATAATGTCTATTCCACTTTTTTATACAAATTTTATGATTTATTCTGAAAGTAAAATTTGTATGAAGATGGCAAAGAATACTTTGGGTTTATTATTATTTTTGAAAGGGTGTGTCAAACAATTGTGTAATATTTAATTACTTGTGACATAGATACAAAACATACATGTAGAACATGATTAGGAAAAGGGTTGAAAGTAATATTATAATCGGGATAGACAATAACAGTCTGGTATGAATTAAAATTAATTTTCTATCTTCAGTATGTCAATTTTGAATTTATGGGTGTTATTATTTAATATTTAAATATGGAAATTGAGGGAACATGAAATGAGTTCAATCTTTGCATGCATGTGTTGAATGTCATTTCATATGTTTACAACAGATGCTAATTACTGTTTGACAACCATCATTAAAACCAAATTTATTCCAATACAAGTAATTACTTTTGTTTTTGCTGTTCATTGTAGCGGGTGATTTGGTACGCGTCACTTCCAATGAGCTAGCATTAATTAGTGTTTTGTACGGAGTTGGGTTAAAATATTAATGTGTTTAGTTTGTTGTTGTTTTTTCTATGATATCATTCTAGGTAGTGTTTATTTTAAATGCTGTAGAATTTAAACAAATATTGATAGTTTTTGTATTAAAATATTTACAAAGCAACCGGTTTAAGTTCTTACATAATAAAAACATTTTCATTCCTTTTTGTATCCCCTTTTGGTGGAGGAGACATTGGAATACTTATGGTACGCAGATAAATAAAAATATTGTTTCACCAAAAACTAAATTGACGTTTAAAATGTTCTAAGCAATTATTTTAGGAAAAAAAATCAATCATATCATATTGAATGTAGAAAAAATAACCAGTTAAAAATTAAGTTTTTTTAAAAGTTACAGTAGCTTTTACAGTAATTTAAAGAATTATGAACATTAAGCTTAAATTTGATATTTTATAAATTTGTTACTTCATACTTTGATAAACGTTTAAGGTACGTTTCACGTAATTTCATTTAAGGAAGTAGAAACATTACACTAACTTTTACATTACTGTAGTGTATTGTTTTTATTTGAGTAACAGATTTGAATTATTATTTTACATGATATAACTTTACATTTTTAACGTAAGTTTATTAGTTTGAAAAACTAAAAAGATTAATTGTAGGTGGTATGTAGGTTCTTATGCCTGTTTTGTATAAAAGTTAGTAAACCGTATGGCCTAATTAACCCTACAGGTTAACCATAATTATTCTAATGTTACAGGCCACAATCAAAGTGATTTCATAGAGTGATTAACGTGACACTATGACACACGTAAAATAACTTTCAACAATAA
Organism: Aphrophora alni; assembly: GCA_963513935.1. Classification (NCBI taxonomy): domain Eukaryota; kingdom Metazoa; phylum Arthropoda; class Insecta; order Hemiptera; family Aphrophoridae; genus Aphrophora; species Aphrophora alni. Next base: position 117,089,118 of record OY740767.1, on the reverse strand, counting down.
ACGTTGTATAAACTGAAAGACAACCTCTTCGATTAGAAGACACTAGTTATAAAATAGTTCTTATCCATAGATTACAGGATATAATATAAGGGAAAATCTGGAGACGTTTGATGATCGAAAGTTGTAGAATATTTTATTTATAAGGTAAAAATTGAGAACTTAATTTGTAATGGAACTTTACTATCTGGCTATAAGTTTGGTTTAACAGAAATCTAGTATCATTGTGAACTAGAGTCGTAAATATTAACTTCCTCAGACTTAGGAGAGTAAATTCTGCTCTTAGAGAGTTTAACGCTAAGATGTTAAAATAAAACGCTAAAACAACCTTTAAACAACTCAAACTTAACTTATTTTATTGAATTTCGTTTGCGATGAAACTTTTTCCAACATACAAAACGTAATTAATGGATCTTCAATTGTGGTAACATAGAGCTTAAATTTAATAAATGTATTATAATTGTTATAGTAGACTATTTATGATTAGATATAAGTAGATGGAAGTGTTTGTTTAAAGGGATAGTGTGGTTCCAAAATCTTTGATCCTTCTTCCTTTTCTGATAATTACAACACTATTATTAGATTTACAAACGAGAATTCGTTGGCTGGGATCAATATTAATACTAAGAGCTGGTGTACATTTTATTTCAAAAACAATATCTTTTCTTATTATCCCCTCATTTAAATGTATTCCCGGATCTTATAAAATTAATCTTGTAATTTTTTTTTAATAAGAAAATTAAGTAGCAGCAAATAATATTGGCCAATATCAAATTGTTCGGTTATATATAAGGAAGATCAAGTATGAATAGAACTATTTCTTTTACTTTCTGTCAAATACGCAACGACTAGATAAAACTATGTAGTGGATAGAAAGCGGTGGAGAATTTATGACACAAATATTTATTTGTGGCCCACTGAGCTCAAAAAGGAGGTACTGAATTGTGTTGTCTTTTTGGTGTCTGGTGTTTGCTATCTCTGTAATGGGCAATACAAACCAGTAAACCGGTTTTAATCAAAGTTGGTATGTGGGATATTTTGGGACTATTTTAAATTTATTGTCCTTAAATATGAAAAAAAAAAAAAAAGTACAAATTGTGGATTTAAATGTTTCGAATGTACCAAAACAAAACGTACTGGCCGATATGTTCCCAAAAATATCAATGCAGAGCTATCTGCAAAAAATATTTATAAAAATAACTGCACTTAGTGTTAGATAAAACTTTTTTTTTTTTTTCAAAATTGGCTCTAACAATTTCATTCAAAATGTCGGTGAAGAGCCCATGCTCAGAAAGATCCTCACAGAAGCTCAGCATTGGGCCTTAGCTGCAAACGTATACCGGAGACATCGAGCCATCGAGGTGAACAGCCTTGGACGCTTGAACTAAGAAGTAAGAATTAAGTAATTTCATTCAAAATGTTGTGAAATGTGAAGGTTAATGACTGAAATCAGTGTGCAATAAAGAACAATAGAAATAATTTTAAGTATAATTTATCGTTTACGAATATTTCTTTAAAAAACGATAAATATAACAGCCGTTATTTAAACTTGGTTACATCTTATAATTTATAATTGAGACAAATGAAACAAGTCTAGTCCTTATTTAAATCTATAAATATGTTTTAAAATTATCTGTAATTTCTAAGACGGAGTTGTATGTTTGATGTTCTCAATTTTACTTACATTTCAGAACTGACTTTTTGGCGGCGAATTTGGCCATTCACATTTCATTGTGAATGTGTATTTGAGACAGTTTGTGTAATGTTTTATGTATGAAAAAGAATTATTTGATAAAATTATTTTAAATACAGTCTTTAAATTGTGTTATGAGAAACGTCAATCTTTCTTTACGACTCCTTAAAAGTTTTAATTCTATTGTACTTGTGATTAAGTTATGGAAAGTTGACAATTAAGATGTACATGGGAAATCAAATAAATGGATAAATAAATGTAAATAGTAGAGAGAAAAAAATTAGATTATACTGATTGTTGTCTGAACTTTTATCATTCCATACAGGATTTACGATGGTTCTGGAAAAGAAATTTTTTTTTACTAAGTAGCCTAAGTTTTCAGTATTCGGATATCTCGGTAATATTTTGGATTACCAGTAACGAATATTTACATCGAAACTCACGCTAGGTAATACCTAAGATTGATATAAGAACTAAATAATCTATTCTGTGTCAAACCAAATCAAATCGTAATTGATATGAATTAACGAGAAAAACTACAAAATGAATTTCCTCCTTAAAAACAAACATCTACATTTAAACAAATTATACATATATATCACTTATACAAAGCTTTTACTTTCTTGAATTTGGTTTTCGATAGGTTAATGAAATTCGACAAACCATTTAAAAATAATGGTTCCGCCAGCGAAACAGGTTTTTATCATTGTTTTTTGTGTGACACTAAAGAAGCCATCGAAAACATGGCGTCTCACCAGCGCCGAGTCTCCTCAGCGCCGAGGGCAAATTAGTTTCCTCAGCGCCGAGGCCATAAATTATCAAAGGGTCTGCTCAGTGATGCAGAAGTGACAAGGGTTAATATCTTCTCAATGAGTTTAATCCGAGAAGGAGTAAATATTTGTCATATTTTTATTAAACTAAAAATACAATTTCACTAGGTATGAGAACAGTGCCAATATTGTATGGGCATAGTTTTAATATTATACATTTACATTTTTATGATATACTTCCTTCACAGCTGTTGTGTGGTTGTAATAGGTTTATTTAAGGACAATAAATGACAACGCGCTGAAACTGGCTTTGGCACAACTTAGTTTTGGTGCAATGACTCATGGATTGTGGTTAGGTTAGGTTAGGTTTACAATTCGGCTGTCAAAACTCTCAGATTATGCCAGGTAGCCCGCTGGGCGCTGAGGAGACGCGGCGCGGAGGAGACTCGGAGCTGGGGAGACGGAATCCATCGAAAATGGTTTCTATGATTTTGAGGTGAAATTACAAAATTTATGGTCCAGGCAATTTATTTATTTATTATAAAAAATGCTGAAAATAATTATATTTGTTTTACAAAGTCGTAATAACTTTTAATATGAGCACTAAACTTGTAAACATCTAAGCAATAGTTGATCTCCACCCATGTACGCCAGTTTATACCACGAGTAACACTCACTACGGAGAGAATATTCTCTCTTATAAATGCCGGAGATCTCGGATTTGTTTAAGGTAGACAATGTTCATAACCTGACTCAAGGAGAAAATTTAATAGGTATGAAATCGGAGCTTCTTATTGAACCCAGAATAGGACTATTACTTCCAATCCAAAAGCCAAGAAACTTATCATTAAAAGTTTCTTGTAATTTGAGACTGCAATTAGGACGGTACTTAAATCCAGCTAAATAGGTGCTTATTATTTCCTTTCCTCTTTTAGATTTACCTTCAGTTAATCATAATCACAGAGTTTTCTGTTGCAGAGTTTGTTATTACTAAAGTAGTGACTACTGTCTATGAGTGACCGAACGAAGCGGGGCGCAGTCCTAAAAAAACAAAACAAAAACTCTCCTAAACAAACGTCTAAAGAGCACTGTTGCGATATTCACAATAAATAATACAAGGATTCCCTGAACCAAAAAAAAAAAAAAAAAAAAAAAAAAAAAAAAAAAAAAAAAAAAACTAAGACGGTAATAGAACCAGTTGTGTTTATTAAATTACCCGCATGTTCACTTCGATGACGTAGTTATCATCCTCAGAGGGTCACAGCTTAACTTATAGAGACAACAAATAAACCTAAAACTAAATGCCCCCTTCCCATTAATAACAGGCCGATTACAAAGAGGCTCGCCTTACCTCAGTTATCTGACCCATATGTAATAAACGTAACTGGATTTATTATGTTTTCAGTTTTTCATCCTGTATTCCTTATTTTCCTTTTTTTGAAATTCCAAATGTTTATAAAAAGTTTGTCATTGCAATAAGTTTGATACCAATTTCGATGGCCCTAAGTTATAATTAACGAATCACCTTTTACATTTTTGCAAAGGTCACGGATTTTCAATATAACCAAGAAACCAAACATACAAATTTAGTATGTTTAAGCGTGTAAAAAAAAAGTAATTACAGAGGCAATTACATTATAGTTTACTTTATGGGTGGTGAGAACTAGAGCGCACATCCTTGCTTTCGCTTCTGTTACGTAGATTCAGAACTACAACTTTACTTCCACGGATTTATTGTCCATTTAGGAAGATGGCCTAATAGTAATTCCACAAGTAGGATATAAAGATGTTACTGTCAAAGATGTTTCCACAATATTTCATGTTAAACGAAGTGAGTTACAATAAGATATTTTCGACATCAGATGTTTAATAACTACGTTTCCTTTATTTTATTTTCCAATACGACGATTTAAATTGTTATAAAACAAATTGTACCATCTTGTGAAAAAGTGTATTCAGTTTCTCAAATTTTAGTATTCTAAAACTTTGAACTTAGTTCCTTCTTTATTGTACTTGTCAAGTTACTAACTTTGCCAATGAAAAGTTTCAGTTCAATGTTGGTCCTGTTACGCCGTTCACATTCAAAATGAAACGCACCTCCGCCCCTTATCTATTTCAGATTTCCCTCTTTAATTTTTTTCAAAATTTCAACTAAATGAATAACATCCTAAATATACTATTTTTCCATCTTCCGCAAACGTATAAAACATGATTTATTTTCAACATAAGAGATTAATGTTTACCTGAAAAAAGTACCTGATGTCATACATAGTGTTGATAAGTACTTTAGTGAAAAGTAATGTAAAAAGTTGTTTTAACCTTTAATACAAATAGAGGGTTTTTAGTTATGTTGGAGAAATGAATAATTTACATTATATATGTAATGATATAAAAAATAGATAAACAATTGTTTGTTATTCAAGCTACTCCGCTAAAAATTAAAAAAGGAACCTTTCTTGAGCAGTAAATCTCTGATGCTTAAAATTAAAATATAAGACGATTCGTTCTCTGTTTTAATTGGATAACAGAAAAGTAAATTAAAACATTTTCTCTTGTTTTCCTTTAGGTGTAACATTTTATTCCGGCTAAGTTAAAAAAGAAGTAAAGAGGAGAAATCGGTCTCACAGATTATAAAATCAACATAGCTTGAACTCTCAAACTTAAAGAGGCGGTTCATTAGACATACGTCTTAACACAAACCAATTATCAAAACTGGAAGAAATTAAATTACATTTTACACCAAACGTAGGTATATTATTATACAAAATAATGTATTGAGATAAATTTTTACATTCACACGTAGAGTACAGAGAAAGGTGTTTGGTTTGTTAAACAATTTATGTTTCTTTTTGGATAAATTTCAGTTTCCTGAGTCCTAAGATGGGGTTTTGTGAATTATGTCTTTGAAGTGGCTTTTTTTAATGAATAGTTTTGCTTATTTTTTATGAATAGGAGAGAATAGTAAGTCAGTACAGTGTTTTGGTACCAATTATTAACAATATAGCGTTGTTAGTAAATGTAGGCTTTTAATATAGACTCATTTGAGAATTAATACCGTATACATTTAACAATATCTCAAGTAGTTAAGTTTGCAAAAAACATTGTTTATTATGTTTAAGTATAAGATAATGTTGTATAAGTGGTAATTTTATATGTATGATACATTTTAAGGTTATGAATTTAATGTGAATGGAACAAGGTTTAAATCCGTTGTCCAGCTCATATAGAACAAAATTATTATATTTCACTTTATTTAAAATACTTTTAAAGTCTTTGATATTAAAGCTAAAACTACTAAAAAAAAGAAGATCCCTCTCTGCTGTAGAATTAAGTAGATATATTGCGCCCGGCGCGGCTGCCTCACAATATCGATTCTACCGGTAGCATCTGTTTCCACAGTTACCCGACCTTCCTACTCTCGTTCCACTTCAGAATACAACTTTTTATATTTACTTAGTAGTCAAATGTACTAAAACATCACGTCTTTAAAAAATCTAGTGCTTAATTACTCTACTTATCGGTCATAAAAAAAAATTTAACTGAGTTCGTACACGTTTAGGTGAATTTATAGTTTTATCCGTTTGTTTCTCTTGTAGACAAAGTGATTGAAACAAGTGTGACCGCTGTTTTATACAATAAGTAGAAAGTTACAATAAACTTTAAAAGGTAAACCCTCTCCAGAATTGTTAGAGTTAAATTAGAGGTATTACACAATTGAAACGTGTCCGAAACTGCATTGCAAACGGAGGAAGTCATTTTGAACATGTATTAAAAAGATTAAAGGTAATTTGATTATTGTATACTTAATGTTATGTTAATGTTTTAAAGTAATAAATTGACGTCATCAAAAATATGGTTGTATCCTTTTTGAAACACCCTGTAGAAGAATAACAACAATGGTTGGTCTAATAGTATTGGCGACCTGTCAAAACAAACATCTTCAAAAGAACTGCTTGGCAAAAAAACACTTTTTCTGTGACGACGGCAGTGAGAAAACAAACTAAAGAATGCTATGAAGTCTTACAAAACCGAGGATGGACTTAGAATAACAAAAATATACTAAGAAAAACAATCGCAAAAATAATATATATTTATGTTTCTAGAAATGAGCTTAAACAAAAAAACAGGCTTTATAAAGAGAAACCATTAAAATAACTTTGTATGTTTATTTCTGTATTCATGAAACAATTAAGGATTATATATAATATATAAAATTGTACAGTTCGGAATCAATTTATCACATTTTTACTCAATTTTCCTTTATCCAAAAAATAAGTCTACATTCCAAGTTCTGATTTCCTCATTTGATGGATTTTTCTTACATATTAGATTGTGATGAGGTTGGGCTAGATCATGACGTCACATTAAGTGGCCCCGAGGTGTCTATAACTGTTAGTGCTGATATGGAAATCGCTGATTGTACATTATATAACAGTCATTTCTATTTATGATAAAACAAGGTGTGATACCTATACCAATTATGGACGTGTTGTTTATCACATTTTGATTGTTGTAGAAATGTATTATATATTTAATACATGATTAAAAGATTGTATTTGTACCAAAATAATTTTATTTATTTTTTTTACAAACTTGTTATAGGCGTTGTTTTAATAAAATTTGAGAAGGTACAAAATATATGGTGAGGTTCTTCAAAGAGTGCCACATATCAATTTTAGGTTTAGAAAGCCAAAGTTCAGTGGCTATAGAAACAGTAGTTAATACTTTAACGTGAATATATCATATAGGCTGTACTACTCTCTTTAAAAATATAATGTTGTTTTCTTTATTAAAGAAAATTTTTCTACGGTTCATTCAATAAATTTTAACTAATATGAATTTCTGAAATATATGTTTTTAAACATGTAAATTACTTAAAACTAGAGGATATTTATTTTTAAACTTAATCTGAAAACTAGTTGAGAACTTTAAATGATTTAGTTTAAAGTTTATTGCTATCTTTAAGTCATATAATAGTTTATTTCAGCTATTACACAGTAATTTCCAAGTTACAGTATATGTTGGTTAGCCAGTAAATTCATTGATATGATTCAAATAAATTACAGTCCTTTCAAGTCTATATACCTCTTATTAGTTATAGAGGTGTTTGTGGCAGACGAAATGTATGTCAAAACGTTTTAGGCATGATATTAATTATTTAAAATTAATAACTGAATTAACACACAAAAATATTGATTTTCTCTGTACTTGACTACTCTATTAAAACCCTGATTTTCTAAATGCCCCAGTTCTGTCTCTACCAGATGTTTTACAGTTGAGTCGCTTAGTGGTTGTAATTGCTTCTAGCATGAGTAATATTAGCAACAAATGGTTCTATATAATTCACTTTACTTTCAATTTTACATTCAATGAATTAACTGCATAGACATTTGACTGGATAAAATATTACAATTTTGTTTAAAATTGAAGGAAAATATTTTATATTGTTCTATTTGAAAAATAAAACAACCTTGATATATATTTTCAAGATTAACATAAAAGTCGTAAGTAAATGCCTCACAACATATTTGGTTTCTTGTTTAATATCTAACTGCTATTGTGGGTACATTTGAACCAACAAAATTTCAAATTGGAATGGAATGTTGTTTTTATGAGGCTTGATCTCTCTGTTAACTAATTCAGATATATATATATATATATATATATATATATATATATATATATATATATATATATATATATATATATAATTTAAATTGACTTTGCAATATGATAACTTTTAAATAATACAAAGATAATTTGACATATTTACGACAAGAGGATTTTTCACTGAATATTCCTTATCAACAAAACAGGGATCTTAGTCGAGAAAAACTATTGCGAAATAAAGAAATTAGAATTATTGGTTAAATAAGCAACTGTACAAAATTTCATCCAGGAAAATTTTCAATTGATGTATCAAAATCTGTATGAGATACAAGAAGTTGAATATTATGGCCGGCAATTTTGTGCATTAAAACATGCATGTTCATAGCACGGAAATTGTTTTATAGCACAAATTTCCACTTTTGCATTCAAATTTCAATAGGCACTCCACAATTCTGCAATACTGAAAAACAGTACACATATGGAAACTAGAAGACACATTTGTATGGGATTAAATTCCATTTTTAAAATTTCTCTAATTCCAGAGAAGACAGTTATTTAAATACACAATCTATGACTTGTTTATTGATTTATATTTTCTCCTATGGAAGTAATATCGAGAAAGTTAAGTTGTAATTGAAAAATCCTTTTTACGTCAAAAAATGTCTCTTTGTATAAAGGCGTTCATTTGTATAAATTCTGTTCGTCTGTGGACTGATTTAAATCCAATACAAGTACACTGATTTAGTGATTTAATTGAAATTTACTTCATAGAAATATTTTAAACAACTTCTATACATTTTTAATTAACATACAATGCAGTTCTCATATAATTGGTAGCAAAATATAAAATACAACAACACCTTCTAGAATGTCGAATATATAAATAAAATATTGATATCATCAATTTCAATCAAACCGAGGGCGTGGCGAGACGAAAATAATTAAATACTTTTCCTTAAAGAAAGTTGTCAGTATCGAGGAACAAGTTGGAAATAACCCTCTCAAACACGCACTCTACTCGTAAGCTGTCATAACTGTAACTCTCCAATTAACACATCCATTACAACACAGAAACTTTATAACTTAACCGAATTGCTGAATCACAATTTGTGACACTGAATATAATGTAATATGTTATTGAAAATGAGACAAATCGTTCAAAATTATTGTTTGAGATATATTGTAGCCAAACAGTCAATTTTAGATATATAATTTAATCCTATATATTTGTTGGTTTATTTATAAATTTGAAGAAAATTTTATAACATATCCACTTAAACTTATTTGCGATTTAGTTATAATTTATTTTTGTAAAATTATTAAAAAAATGTTTATGTATATGGTTAGAGAACTTGAAATATATTTTATAGGTTGTATCCTAAACAACTCGTACACTTTAAAAATAACTAAACGTCACGCTAAACTTTCGTTTTTACACCAACTTACAATACTTTATTGCATAGTAGCAAAGTATATAAAAAAGACACAGTAAAACTCCCATGGAGCTTAATTTTTGTGTTACACTTCGATTTTATCGTTCAAAATAACATCTTCGCTATTTCTATGTACGCATAAAATTTACTCTCCATAAAATAGTTTTAAAACTCTTTTGCTGCTACAAGTATCTCAGTTCCTAGTGATAAACACATAAGTTGAGAAGCCCTTTGTGAATTCAAGAAGCATATTTAAAACATTTAGACGTTCGGTTTGCGTAAGAAAGACGAGATAAAGAATATAGAAGTAAGAGGCTCGACAACAGAAGAGTAGAGAAATTAAACTTGACTCATGAATATTGAAGAGAACAGTGAGAGGGGAATATTTAGTGATTAAAAAGAACATTGCTTTTAGGATATCAAAAAAATCAAAGTAACTGAATTATCATTACCCATTATTTTATATCTTTAAATAACCTCTCAGAGGTTCCCGAAACTCGTCTACACGTAACTTTTTTTACGCTGTGTAAAAGTACCAACAACATAGTTTTCGGTGAACTGATTATACAAAATATAATAACCATGAAATACAATTGTGAAAATAAATGATAAAAACAATTATAATAACCAAAAATCTCATTGTTTCACAAAATATTACATCGTGGACAAACTCCCAGTTGGGACAGAATGTAGAATTTCCTCTGGGACTTATCTTGCAGCAGTATATGGTGTGTTTGGCTTAGTTTCGTATAAAATATTATATATATTTCAAAAATAATATAATGTAGGAAATCTGTTGTAAAATTTAAATATTTGTTATAGTGTAATAGTTTCCCTAAAGTGGTTGGGGAAATACACCACCACAGGTTGATTGTATTTGTGCACCTCTGTGAGTGCTACAGGTTTAAAATTGCATTCTACCCGACTATCCTAAACGAACAGTTTTATAGAGCGCTCGGTTCGATTCCAGTGAAGGACGCCCTATCGTAAACGAACAATTTTATAGAGCACTCGATTCGAGTTCAGTGAAGGACGCTCTATCGTAAACGAACAGTTTTATAGAGCACTCGGTTCGAGCCCAGTAAATGCGAAAGGTTTTCCGTTAAGCAACATCACCGTCTCCATTGTTGTGATTGTTAAAAATGATATTGGGTATATTTGTCTAATATTTACACTTTTACATTTAAGTTCTGCTGAAATATAAAATTTTTTGTCGCTTTTACAAAAAAGTTTACCCACAAATACTGGTAGTCCAAAAAGTGTGCAAACGGTGAAATATCTCCGGAAATACACATCTAATAAAAAAAGCGTGTTTAATATTTAAAACCCCGGGGACGAGATGGATTTAAATTTAGCACCATTGGCTGTCTTTTTTTTTAATTAATGAGTACGTACTTTTTGTTTTTCACTATTCCGTGTATTTTTCGAAAAGTACGATAAATCGTATTTTTTTGGTAATAAAATTAAACAACCTGATTTCTCTATTCACAATGATTAGCTTTCAAAATAGCTTTATCTTTATTTCCGACGTACTCTGTAGGTAACAAAGTGTAGAAAACTTGTAAATGTTTTCGGATATTTAATAGAAATTGAGGATACGGTTATAAATATAATATTCACAGTTTGTAAAGAATAAAGTTTATGAAATATTTCTGTCAAAAAGAGAAAAAGTCTACCAAAAGAGCACGTATCTTATATAACGTAATGGGAAAATATTGTTTATATGTTCAGAATTTCTATATCTTTAAATTATGTGAAAGACCTATAACAACTATCAAAGGTACCCAGTTTAAATCAGTAGAATACAATTATTTGATAAAGAATATAGTTTTGACAACGAATTCCCAGTACCGAATTAACCTTACACAATTTGGAAGTATAAAGTGAAGTAGAAAATTATTACGTATGTATTATACGTGCTTATGAAAAAATAGGTCTTTTATAGTATCTGTATAGGCTTTCAAAATCTGCACTATATACTATGGTAATAAACAGTATAATGTTGAGAGGTACACTAGTATCGAAAGAATTTTGTAAAATTTAAAATGAAAGGAAAATATTTCGAATTAGAATATATACAATTCAACACACAAAAAGAGGTAACGCAACTGTTAATTATGAATGAAGGAGCGTATGATTCGTGATTTAAATTAATAAAAACTTTAAAAATTTGCTGAATTTACAGTTCTAATATTGGTTCAGCTTCAACTTTTATTCAACTAAGTTGTTATACGTACTTCAAACAGACACCAAGTACAGATGAACTAGAACAATGCAAGAAACTGGAAGACAACATTGTAAAAACACAGTGTTGTCTGTAAAACCGGACAACTGTAAATGGTATTATAAGAGAGCTACGAAAAGTGTATTTCTTCTATCGCTTTAGTTTTATTATTTAGGCCCAGTACTCAACCACTCACTGTTTATTTTAAAGATTTGTTTTAAATCATTTTCGTTTAAAATATTGACCTCATATTTTTATGTTGTTTTATATGCAAATTCTGAAGTTTATACTTTTTATAGAAACGATGTGTTTTATATGCAAATAATGACAAAATAAAATCAACAATAATCCGAATGAACAATTTATATTCAACCATCATTAGCCAACATCTCTAATTATAGTTTTCTGTCCTCTGTCATCTGTCATCTATGCGTCATCTACGGCCCAAACGCGTGGCGTGTTATTAATCAAACCTCAGAAGCATTTTTAATAACTCGAAATTTAGAGATAGCTGCCTTAAAAAAAAATTAAATAACTTTTCTAAGGATCTCAAAATATGTAAAAACAATAAATCGGACATTTGGCTATTAATAAATGATGTGATTTCTCAAAATCGGGTATATCAATTTTAGTTAAAATTTTAGTAAAATGAAAAAATTAATTACCCATCTCTGTAGAGAATTGCAAATAAAGACACCTTTATGGAATAATTATCAAAAACGAATCCTGACCACTGTTATCTAATCGTATTATATTTGTTTTATATATTACATATTTATACTTAAGACGAGTTTATTACTGTAAGAAACGAAGCAATTTTAGATTTTATTTAAATATATACATATTAACAAAATTAATTTACAAACACTAATACCAGTGTCCATTGTACATTTTCACTTTTTACTTACAACTATCGAAACTGACATTTTTTTGCGACAAATAGTTTTATTTAGTCAGTATTTTGATTGTGAATTGATGTGTGATAAAGTGTGTACAATGTTTTTCGACGGTATATTATGAGTAATAATAATCCCAAATAAACTCTCTATACATTATTTTCACAATCTGTTACTTTTATTATACATTATTGTGTTCATAGTTCAATTGTTATAATTTTACATATATCATAAAAAGTCCCAAGAAGTTATAGTGAGAGTAGAATGGGGTGGGAGGGATGAGGAGGGAACGCGTTATTAGAAAACTGAGGCGTAACAGCCTTGGAGTTGGCAGGGACTTATTATTCGTATATTGTTTCTATTTATTTTGTCGTTTAATATTCTCCAACGAAATATTCACTATACGATATTGAAGACGAAATATAGAAACAAATAGGGAGCTTTGTTGTGGAATTTTAATATGACTTATCTTTACTGTATTTTAGTAAGGGGGTTTAAAGAGAGAATTAATTGAAAAAGCTTGGATGCTATTAAAGGTAAGTCAGATGTGTACGGATTTGTTTTAGAGTGAAAATGGTTATGTACTAGCCATTGATTTAAATTGGATAAAATAGTAGAGGAACATTCTCTTCTAAATATTTAATGGAAAGACAATTTCTTGTGCACAAAGTTCTTGAGTTCAAAGACAATCTAACAAGATAAAGGGTTAGAATTCAATTAAAACTCTTGATATATAATACAAGAGAAAAAGATGCAATCATTGAAGTTTTCAATCCAAAACGAGGACAACCAACATAACTTCTGCATATTTTCTTAGGTTGTAATGATTGTGACTACATTATTCATAGTTTTATTGCTATGTAAATGAAGTATCGAGAATACCTCATTTTGTGCAGAATACGTATTCATTAGCAGAAGAAATTAAATCCAACAGTTGTGTGAAATTATACAAATTGAATATCTTACGTACAAAACTATGTCTCGAAAATGAAAATACCCTTATCTTGGAGTAATTACTTGTGTTTATGGATTCAACATTTTCACAGGAAAATATTAACATTATCATTTTCTTCATTTCAACGTGATTGCAGTTCATTTCATATCGAAAACCTAAATAATTAACTTGAATATTTCTCTAAATACTTTCTTCGTTAAGAAAGAAATAGAATAATTCAAAAAATTTTGAAGACTTAAATTAGGTATTTCCATGATTATATAAACTCCATAATTTTACCTTGGAACGTGTTATGGTGCTTTGGGGTCAAAATAATTAATACTGGGATTATCCTACCCAATATATGTAGAATTGAATAAATAACTGCTGTCTTAGGTAAACTAAATAAATACAGGGGACTCAACACAAGTCCGGGTAGGAGATACATTTTAGTTACAAAGCTTATCTCCTACGTCATATTTTTTCCTTTTCGATCAGCAGATCAGCTGATTCACTGCTGTTTCAAGTGCAGAGGTATTGGGAATCTGTTTGGTAACCGAATATTCATCTGTATATCCCTGCAATGCCAACCTCTGAGTCGGTTTGACTGTTCTTTGGAACATATCACAACCTTTATACCGAAAAATCCATTGGAATTTCCGGTCTTATTAAATACCCTAGATAATCAAATCAAATATTCTCAGTGAATAATAAGTTTTTCTCAGTTCAAACAGTGAATAATTTTCGTGCTGTTTTCTTTTCAGTATTTTTGTCACCTTGTGTAATAACGAGGCCACTATATAAAAAAGGTTATTTGACAGTTTTTTTACTAACTTTGTTTTATGATTTCTAGAAACAAAATTCTAGAACGAAGCATGAATGTATCATCTCTGATGGCCATGACTCTAAAAGTAAAATAAACAGTGCAAAGATATTATTTTACAAATTTTTTTCCTCACCTATCTCTCCAATGCCAGAACTAACCAGAACTATTCGTCACTAAAAATGTCAAAAAAGTCAAAAAGTGATAAATAAAACATGGACGACGTCTTTTATTTATTTAAATAGGGGGGCTAAAATCAAAGTTTTAATGGTGGTGGTCAAGTTTGATTTCTCAGTTTTGCCAATTATTGGAAAACATTATTTTTGTTTTAACTTACATTTTTGTACATAGGTTTGTGTCATTAGTCTTTACATTTAACTAATAATTTTAAGAGATAGGTAGAGTTAATGTTGATAAATTACGTATTTTATAACAGCCCCAGGACCGATTTATTGTTATTTTAACTATGGCGAAAATAAGGTTTTGTTTGGGTAATTAGGAGCTACATTTGAGCAACATGTGGTCAAAATTGTTAGAGCCTATTTTGAAAACAAACGTTTTTATTTCATTACACCGTTAATAAAAAAATTTGAGCTATAATAAAAGTATCCGAAAATATGCCCACATAATAAATTTGAATAAAGCGGTCGAGGTGTTAGGTTTGACGACAAAGAGCTCTGAATTGACGACAAACAGACGTCAATTGAAAAAAAACTACTTTATTAGACTTAGAAAATCACGAAACTGTTATACCCGCAAAAATTCGTCATCTTTCATCACCCATCACATCACCCTCCCTATAATGCGTACATGTTTGAACAAAATTAATAACATAAAATATTAAACAAAAAATCACCAGCTTATGTGAATGTTAAAAGGTTTTAAAAATTCAGAACTTTAAGGAAGAATTCAGAGCATGCAAACAAGCCACGATCGTTACTGGGAACGTTGGCTCAGGTGCAGATGGGTTTCCTGAAATGGCTCCTCCGAGATACATCTGTAGTTATTGCTAAATGTAAACATATGGTAAACATGCAACCGACTTGTATTGAAGAAAATGTAGACTGCAAGTATAAAACCAACTTAGTAAAAAGGCCTACATGTTACAGCGTTTTTTATAGAATTTTAATCAGTTTTCAGTGTAACTCATGTGGTCAACGGAGAAGGAATTGCGGAGTTTACTCTTGGAAACTAGGTTAAATATTGACAATTTCTGATAGTTTCCCCGCTTCTGAGATATTTCACTCAGCATAACTTCTGACTTAGTGAAGATACGATTAATTGAATTGTTGGGTTCAATGATCAGTTCTGATCGTAATGAATAAATTTAGTGTATAGAATATTAGTTTTAAATTGTTTTGGTGAAGTTGTATTTTGTTTCTATTGAAATTCAAAATAAACAAATTCTACAAAATGTCGACTTATATTCGTGGAAATCCAAGTAAAAATATTGAGTATGGATTAGAGATAGAGCGCCATTTTAAAAATACGTTTGTCAACAATCCGCTTGACCATAACGTCTGTGATCGTCTACGGTCAAACATTGTACACTTATAGTATTTAAATTATCAGTTCATACCCGCGACACAGATATCCGATTTAAATCCTAAAATGTTATTTAAAAGGCTTTTAAACAAAAACTATTTAACACACTGTTATTAAGGTTTACTTTATCCAAAATCGTAAAAATGACTATAAAATTTACAGTACTAAATATATATTTACAGTATGTGATTTCCTACTTAAAATATTATATTAATAATAAAATATCGTGAAATACATGGCAAAATATTTTAACGGCTGTAAAGATTTTGATTCAAATATCGTTTTTTAGCGTCGTAGTAATAATTACAAAGTAATTATTAGTCACTTCTATTTACTATCACTTCTAGTACTGAGAAAATTTGCTTTACGTGTCGTCATATTTTTAGTAATCAATATAAAATGATGAGTAAGATTAGGTGAAATACACACACTCTCCGAAGTTTCTTGCAATCTCAGATATAAACTAATGGTTTGTCTTGACACACGAGGATTTTTACAATACTAAATATTGCAAATGTATTATTATACCGAAAAAAAAATTAGATGTTATCATTGTAATTCAATAATTTAACAATATAATAACTTAAAAGTACTAAAATTCAATATGGAACTATATGTTTCTATATTTATTAATTATACAATAACTCTTATCACAATCTTAAAGAAAATATCGAAAAACTATGTTCTTTGATTCAAATTGAGTTTCATTTAAGTGCCAAAATAATATATAAGTATACATAATGTATATATTAGTATATTTATTTTCTGTTTGTAATAGACTCCAATAACTATGTTTTCTGTTTAAAATACGTTTGTTCGAAAAGAAATATATTTTTCCTTGTTGTTTAAAGGTGAGAAATATCTATCTCGGTCATCATAACTTTAAAAAATAATGTGGATGGACCGAAAAATAAAACTATTACTCTCTGAAATTGTCTAATAGTGTTAGGGGGGATCTAATTCACAACAATATTTAAAATTGTAGATCCATCTAGGGTCCTTCTGGATTGCTACCCACTATAGTAAGCCCCTGACTGTACGAAATATGTATCTAAAGCGGTCAACTCAATTTGTGTAATCTTGTTGTTTACTTTATAAACATATTATGTAAAACTTATGTATGCAACGCTTATGTATATACGACTTAGGTAAATTATAAATACGTAATTATAAACAAGTAAATTATTTATATTAAAAGTACTTTTGATTAGCACTTTTAAAATAGACTAAATGTGAAGTATTTTCTATTTTGAATTTAGTAACTTTTTTGTTATAAAAATAACTTATATACCGAATCCGTGTTGCTATTTATGAATATTGTAATATATAAAACCTAATAAATAAATAACAATGGTAAGTGGCAAATTATACTAAAATGGTATTTATTATTCATATGTTAACATTTTGGTTAAATTATTTATTGAAACCGTTTGTCAAATTCATATGACAAAAAATTATATTAGAAATCATAAATAATCAGATTATCTTGGAATACGGATAATATTTGTTGTCTTTTTATTATGCCAGAGTTTTCAATACGTCTCTTTAGATATAAAAAATACGCAGCAATAATTTATTAGATACGTGTTCCCGCATTTTGTTTTTTGAAATGTCACAAATGTTATTGTTACATGATCAATATATGTAATTATATTTTATAGAAACCAATAAGTCCAATCCAGTAGTAGATAAGTACCCTCATGAAATGGAGAGATTTTGTCATACAGATCATGAAATATCAAGGGTATTTTAAATTGTCTAAGAGCAATAATAAATTTATTTCTTTAATTTTATTTCCAAGAGAGGTATATTAAATTATTTGTTCTGTAATATAAGTTTCTGCAAATGATAAAACGTACACGTGCATTATAAAGCACAAAATATAATGAGTTGTGTATTGTTGTATACAATTTCCTTATAACGATAGTTATGGATGTTTTCCAATTATTGGTACATGTTTAAAAATAGAATGTGTCGTATTGCTTCTTCTGTGTTTACATTCTTGTCTGAGTGGCTTCGTTGTTCCGTTTAAAATCAATACAATAAAACTACACGTCTAAATTTACACTTGAATTTTAACCCCATACGTATTTAAAGTAATGCTGTTTATTCACAATTCGTTAAATATTTACTTAGTGTTACTTATAATTTTATCGATTGAAGTGAAAATAAAAAATCTTATTTAAACTAAAAACAACAATAATATTAATAATAATAATAGTGTTTTTATTAACTCCAACTAGTGCAAAAAAAATAAAAATAAATAACACCTTAGTCATGGTCACTTTTGACATCTGAGAAGTAGCAGTAATACAGTAATCATACATAAAATATATTTTGTAACTCATAAATAAATTATTAACAACAACATATATATATATATATATATATATATATATATATATATATAAACTAGAAATAATATCAATTAAATAAAGAATTTAACACTTTTGAACTACACAAATAAAAACAATTAAATTTAAAAAATAACAAATAATACCATTCAAACTCCTCTAATGTATGGAAATAATAGTAATACCTTAATAAAACAAATCAAATAAAAATCATAAGAAATAAATGAATAATTAAAAGCTTCTAAACTAAATAAATAAGTCAAATTAATCTTTAAAAAAGACTTAAATGGTTGATGTCTAGTCAATTAAATAAATAATAATTCATTTCACAAAACGTAAGCAATAATAACATTGAAATAAATCATTAATCTCTACTAAAATAAATAAAAAGCAGGCATTGATTTTCCAAAAATAAATAAACACTTGTAAATTAAATGAACAGTTAAACTTTAAAAACAACAACACAATATTCAATTAGAATTTCATACATGCAACACTTCATTTAATTTACTGAAATACATCCATTCGACACGTATATAACACATATGGAGATTAAAATCAAACCCAATACCACAATTTAATAAACAAAACTTTTATTTCCTGATGTACATTTCAGTAACATAGTTACCATCCTCAGAGGTTGAATATTACACAAATACTAAATGTATAAATTTTATAAAAAGTTTTACAAATGAGATTTCAACCAAACTCCAACCACCTTAGCTCCTTCGCTCCTCGTTAAAAATTATGGATATTGAACTTTGAATATTAATGTTTTTTGTTTGTTAGTTTTTTTAAAAAATCTGTTTAATTCAATCTACATCTCATTTTCATTTCATGCAATGTATTGTTTTATCTTTTATTTCTATCCTGCACTCACATACTAACTTTTGTGTTTGTATTTATTTCCTTAAATTACTGTATGTATAAATAATAGTTAGAATTTAAATCATATTCTCACTTACCATATATTTTCCCTGTTTTTATGAGGGGATACATACTATTATTCCAAGTATTACGCCTACTCTTATTACAATTTTACGCTGCCTGGTGTATTACCTTGTGGGCTCCATGTAGTTGTTGCTCGATTTACATGAACTTAATTTTGCCTTGGATAAGTATACCTATGAGATGTACTGTCTCAATTCTTGTCACACCATATCGAAGGATTTTCCTATATCCGTGCTATATGACGGCAGTATCTACATCGTGTGGTTACACATTATTCATGACTTTAAGTTGAAGACTGTATGAGAAGATATTAAAGTCAGCAAATCTGTAGTTCAGTAAATGTCTAAGAATACCAGTGACAGTCATAGTAACAGAATAGTTATCCGAGGTTGTATCTATCTTTGTTACACCGCACCCAGGCTGCATATAAACACTCCAGCTGCGTGTATGAGCAGAAATCGGTTTTTGGTCAGACGTTGACCAAATGCCGATGTGGCGACCTCAATAGGCCTAAACGGAATTTATTTTTTAGATTATAGGACTTAGAGAAGTACGGATCCTGCAGGAATGTCTTAATTCATTATAAATATTTTTATATGCGGTCAATATTCCGCCTGTGAGCTGAAGTGACTAAGCAACACATTAATAAGAATTATAAATTTTAATATTTTACCAAATTGTAATTCAAATATTGTCAGATGATTTTAAGATAATCCAACTTTACAACGACATCTTAATTATAAATATATCATTCATTTTAAAATAACGACTCCCGAAATCGCAACTTTTGTAAATTTGCTTATTATTTTAATCTTTTTAATATACCTTTATCAAAATTGTTTGTTTATCAATTTTGATAAAATTTGTATTTAGAGTTTCGTTCATATTACATCTCCCACTTACTTACAGCAAGACTTTCTAAAAAAACATACATAGTGATCGTCAAATTATGGTTTTTATTCTTCAGATTTGCTCATTTGTATAAAGGTGTATGAGAAAGATTGTGAAAAATCTATCTAGTGTTAGGTAAACGATACTATTATTATTTGACAATTATTATCATTGTTTGATGTCATTAACTCTAAAACTTATGCTAAAATTATTGCAGTTTTTAACCAAATGTACTTCAATATTTCGGGCTATTTGTGGGTTATATCTTTCTTACAGCCTGAATTGTAAAATACTTAACTTTACAATTATTTCCACAATGGTTAATGTGCTAGCAACACCTGGGTTTGTTTGGCGACACTTCAATGAATTTATGGGATGAAATGCTGCGTGGGACGATACTTGAAAATGAATTATTCGGATACTAAAACAAGGAAAATTTGAAGACGTTGTTAACATAGTTTTCTTATACCATTCTCTGTATTGTTATAAGAGGAGTTCTTCATGTGCCGCTTTTCCTTGAATGGCGGTCTTGTCGAATATCATTTGTTTTTACAAAGTGTTTTTATTCATTCGTTTATTCAAATGAATAATTCATATCTTTAGAACTAACAGAACACTGAATTGCAGTAATGTAAGCAAACTAGATTTTTATTTTTATACAAAATGTATACAACTAATTATCAAATTTAATCAAATGCAACACCAGACTTTAGATGAATTTAATTACATTTCTAAGTTTAATTGTTTCAGCCTGGAATCGGACAATTTAATTAATAATACACAATGATATATTTGAATTGTGAAAGTTATCTCATTATTAATGGTTCAATATACAATTTCGAGATTAGGTATACACCTGTATAAAAACTGCATTCCATTGCGAAACATAAATTCTCGGATGTTATACCATAACCGAGAACCGATAATTGCCTTTAAAGAATTAGTTTGTTTAGAATGAAACCCATTATAAAGGTAAATATTGGAAAAAAATAATAATAAGGACGTTTATAAAAGGGACTACAAATTATAAAATAATTTCTCATTTAAAAATTAATAATATAATCCTATATACTAATTATTCTCCTTAAACTTGATGTTGGTGAATTTTCAAAAAAAATCAAAATTCTTCTAAAATTCAAAACAAAAAACGTTGAGCACACGCAATATATAATTTATGAATAAATATTCACTAGTAATTATCTTGGCAATGCAATTGATTTAAACTATTATTTGATTTTTCGCTACTAGAGTTACCTATAATTCTTACTGTTGCATGTTGCACCCAAGCGACAATTATACGACAATGTCATGGTCACATTTATGGCCCTAGCCAAACAAGTATATGCCTTATTTAATTATATAAATATTTTTTAAATAGGCATTAAAGATTCATTTTCACTTTTCGACTGATAATAGTGACGAATAGTGCTAGGGTTAAAACATTTATTGAAGGTTACGTTATATATTTTTGTCCGATTTTATCAAATGTGATTAAATTTACTTTTGTACAATAGCCAGAATAAGATAATTGATTCCGAGTTTTAAATTTTCCTACAATAAGCTATCTACACATCTATTGGGCAAAAGTATCTTTAAAAAAATATTTTTTAGGACGAACGATATTTTAAATTTGTTAAACTATTTTTTCGAACACATGACCTTATTCAGCTATTACAAATGAGGTTTTTGCTTCGAAATAATAATTTAACAAATTTAAATTGCCTGCAGTCCTAAATATTTTTAAAAGTAATTTACACCCACTATTTTTGTAAATATCGTATTTTGTGGAAATTGAATAATACACATTCAGTTATTTCCATATGGGTTTTCTACATTACAAATTAAAAATTTTGGCAAAGGATGCAACAGATATTCATGATTTAAGCTATATTGTTATGTCTATGCAAGACGTTACTCTAAAAAAAGAAGATATTAAGGATAATCGCTTTCTTCAAATATATTAACCTATTATTTTGACTATATTATTATTGTTTAGACCAAAAGTACATTTGACCAATTATATAGAAAATTCAAAAAAAAAAAAACATTTCTATACTAAGGCTGTAATAATTAATATATAAAATAAATAAAATATAAATATAATAAAATATACTTAAATATTCGTCAATGGTTACTACACAACCGACAAATAAAATTAATATAATAAATAACAGTAGTTTTAATGAGATTTTATATTTGGGACATACGTTAGGTTACATACTGGAAAACAAAGTTACAGTTCTAAGGTTTTAGGATATTTTTTCTTATATATATTAACTTATAACAACTCATTTTATGCAGTTTAAAAAAATAATTATAACTAAATTCAGATAGCTAATACTTCACAAACATCATGAAATAATTTGGGGTTTTATTACAGAACCATAATTTTAGGCTGTACATCATTTACAGTATATTTATGTTATTAAATTCTAGCGCTATTCTTCTCTTATATGTTTCTGCTTCACTAGTGAAATATAAAACTTGTTATAAATCAAAATATATTTAAAAAACATATATTTCAACTTTCAATGCTCTAGTTGTAGAAAATTAAATGCTAAACACACACTATATCTATCTTTTATTTATAAAGATTATATATGATACAACTAATAATTATTCTTTAACAGAAAATCATAAGAGCTGCAGTTAAATTTACTTTTACGACTTAAGTTTGTCATTTCAACAAAGTTACAAGACATTAAAGTATTTTATAGATCTGATTGTGTACATACGTATTTTACGTTGAACGACGTAAAGTTTTATTGCTTTAAAAGTTACGTCGTCTTTATTAGCATTACCTTAACTTTGGATAGAAATCACAGACTTCCTTCCTATATAAGTTATGGAATTTTACTTAAACTGGATAGTATTTGGAAACAATACCCAGCATACGAAGTAGAGGGGAAGTTTGGTAACAGAAAACATTTTGACCTTTAGTTTTTGACCGATATTAACTTTTATGGCCTCAAAAAAGGAAAAAGTAGTTTTCGTTATGCCGTCTGTCCGTAAGTCGATGTCGTCTGCACGATTGATACCACGAATAATTAAGATAAAAACATGAAATTTGATGTAGGGAGAAAACAGTATGCTCATAAATAACGCTATTGCAATTCAGAAAAATCAATTTAATAGTATCAAAATGAGAGCCATTTTAAACATTTTTTAAATATCTCGTATCAACTTATAACACACTAAAAATTTGTCAAATTCAATTCTTCATGTAATGGTACCAACAACACCTCTCTATGATGACATATAGCATAGTTATTTTCAAAAATATAATTTTAAACCCTCACCTTCGAAGAAAATGTGATATTCTTATAGTTATGAAATCCTGTAAGGTCAAGTCATCGATATGAGCGTAGCGAATAGAGGCTCCTTCACATATGTAGGCCTACAGCTTCAAGGACACCCAAGGCCGAGACACTGACACGAACGAAGTGAGTGGAAACTTTTCATAAGGATACATCTATAAGGTTCGTTAGGCCCTAGCTGACGTCAAGAAAGTAATGATATACACAATTAATTATGAGATTCGTAAAACCTGCGTAACCTGCAACCGGCGTATGTTAAAGGTTTTGTAAAAGTTTTGTTTTCTTAAAAAATTCATAAATAATATTATTATTTTACAAAACCTAACTTATAAGATATAATTTTTCTCAGAAAGATGCATAGAATTCATGTAATATATATATATATATATATATATATATATATATATATTAACTATATATATATATATATTAATATATATATTAATATATATATATATATATATATATATATATATATATATATATATATATATATTGAAACGGTTTTGGAGTAAGTATGTTAAATGTCAAAAAATGAAATTAACATTTTCCAGAAAAACCTGTATCATCCCAAATCAATATCTTACGACCTTTTTTCAAGATATACAAAAATTTTGTTTAATATTTGTGAATATATTTAGGAAAAAAAATTGTTACATTTTCAAAATTTAAAAAAAATATAGAATTTGTTACGCTTATTTTCAAATATTCACCAAAAATAGTAAACTTTATGGAAAGCACAACTTCTATTTATATCAATATATTCAGAAAGCTGCAAAACATTTAGCTGTGTAGTGTAAAAAAATGTTAGATGTAAACAATTTGAAGATATTATGTCAAATAGCAAAAAATCGGAAAGTAACGGAAGGGAGAGTTTCACAGAAATGGTAATCTACACCATAAATTTTTTTTAATTTTTTTATTTTTTTAACTATTACTACAGATTTGTAATATATTTGTGGATAAAAGTTGCTAAAAAGAAAAATCAATTTATAAAAATTTTCATTAGACATGGATCATTTTTACGTAAAAAGTGAATATTTAGTAACTATTTTCAAAAATTGACAAAAAATTATTATTATTCAAAACCCAAGTTTCTATTACCTATTGTTTTACAAAGATACATAGATTTTATGTGTGTAATGCAAAAAATTTTAGATGGAAATATTTTGGAATTATTATATACGGAATCAACAAATTTACCCTGTAACCGAGGCAAAATTCCACAGAAATAGGTATATAAACCATATAAACATTTTTTTTAGAATTTTTTCAAAATATACAATACTTTTGCAATATAGTTGCGAATAAATGTTGGTAAAAATCTAAATCAATTTATACAATTTTTATAAGGAAATATCTATGTTTATTTAAAAAATGGCAAGACAAGGTTAGGTCAATTTTCAAAGATTCTTACATACAGCATGTAAATGATAAATTCATACATACAACATGTAAATGATAATATAAAACGAAATATATGAATTATATAATATAATACGGTGAAATAAAATAAATTTTGTGTACTTACGTTTACAATGGCATCCAGATGTCCTCTAGCACTGCAGCTGTCCGGAACATCACGAACTATCATTACTGGTAGAAAGGCTTGCCGTTTTAGGCCTTATTTGTTTACACCTCCAGTAATGTTTGAGGTTTGTGAAACATTTCTGGTGTACACCGATGTTACACCCTGGACACCAGAAACGAGATCTCATGTCGCCAACTTTAATCCCACAACACACTGCACAAAGTTTTTTACCAACATTTGGCAGTTTTGTTAGTGTGTGTGTGTGTAGGGGTAAAGTTGCCGAGCTTGTCGCTGTTGGTGAAGATGGTCCGTGTCGTAACTGCATAACAGACAGGCCAGGAGCAGTAGCGTTTAAATCCGGTGCGTAACATAGAATGTCAACTATATCAAATACGAAAAATTGCCGGTTTTTAGCGTTTGGATTCTGTGCCTTGTACAGAATCCAAGCGTTGAAAATGGCCATGTCGACAAAGTTAAAGACTATCTTACGCCAGTATTTCCTACAGGTCCGAGAACAAGTGACATGGTAGATACTCTTGTCCTTATTATCAATCCCACCCATAAAGCTGTTGTACTGATGTATAACAAACGGTCTGGCTTTGGTACCACCCCATCTGTTACGTACATCAATGCTAGCAGCATGACAACCTGTGGTAAGTAGTAACACAGGTTTCCTACTTTTCGTCTACTTGTATTTCAGGACAAGTGTTTCATCTCTCCTGAAATACAGGGATTCACCAGCAGATAGTTCAGCTGCTACCATTTCTTTTGGTAACTGCTTGCTTATTTTGTTTATCGTGCCTGTCAAATAGGTTTTATTCGACAACAAATATAGGGGAAGAGGTACCTTTGTGTAGTAATTATCAGTGAAAAGGTGGTAACCTTTCCCCAAAAAATCTGATTTTATCATCAAGTCCTTGACAACTTTTTGGGTGAAAGGATCTGGGTCATCGGCCAAGAAGTTTCTACCATTGTACAAACTCATTTGAAGAACATAAGAAGTTTTCGAGTCGCATATCTCAAACTTCTTGATTCCGAAACGAGAATGTCTCTTATTAGGCATGTATTGAGTAAAAGCACCGCGGTTGTTCGTGCCTATCATGCTTTCATCAATACATACCTCTTGGCTTGGAACAAAATGTCTTGAATGCATCATTCATCATATCAATGAAGGTCCGGACTTTATTCCATGAGTCATGTCCGGGTTTATTCCGTCCCGGATCTTCGATGGATGATAAATGAAACATTGACATAATCCGTTCAAAGCGTTTGAGAGTAATCTGTTTGGAAAAAAAGGTATAGATTGCGATTCCAAACTTGACCAATAATCTTCAAGATTATTCCTTGGTGTAAGCCCCATGTTGATCAATAATTCCCAGAACTTCTTCATCTCAGTTACGTATACGTCAACCCACTCATTAATTCTAGAATATGGTCTTAAATTACCAGAATCTTTCCGTTGACGTAACACTGCTTGTGCGAACTTATTGGTCTCTTCGACCATAAGAACCCACATAGCATGTGACATAAAGAGATAAAGAAATAACAATGGATTTGTACTACACGGGACATTTCGAGGCCTTATATTTTTTACTGTAAGTTTAGACGCTATATCCTTCTCCTGTTCTGGAGGATGTACTGTTACCCACGGAACCACAGGTGTTTGTGTTTGTGTTTTGGAGACTTTACGTTTTTTTCTTTGTGTTGTTCGACGAGCAGGACTGTAGTGTGTGATGGTCCAGGAAGACCAGTACTATCAATTTGTGTTTGTGCAGGTGGCTGTAAAACAATTTCCGGCTGATCAAAGCCAAAAAAGCCTAATTGGTCATCTAAGTCTCCCACACCAGTAACTTGGGCGACATCATCCACAAAAGACATGTCATGAGCTGAGTCTTCTGAACTTTGATCAGATTCACTGCCTCCAGGGAAGTCTTCCCTGCAGACAGATCGTCTTCAAAAGTTAGGGCCCTCATTTCATGGTTTGCTCTTGGAGGAGAACTTGGCATGTCATCAAAATGACCTTCGAGGTCTGAAAACTCGTCATCAACATAAGATTGTCCAATTTGTCAGACTTGGCTAAATTTCTGAATGCCATTATTTTAAATTAAACAGTTAATTATATTTTATTCACATATATGTATGCCTAGAAAAAAACTGACACAATAATATGAAAAATCACTGACACATTTATTTATCACTTATAAAATACCTAGTCTAACAAACACATGGCTTATAAATGTTAGGGCTAGGCCTATTAAATAAAACCTTTAATATGAATAACGAATCAAAATAATACACTACGGCAACCCAACACTTTTATTTTAACTTATATAAACAAAATATTAGATCTCACTTCACAGATCATGTGCTTTTGCAAGATAGGCCTTACAATATAAATGATTCTAGAATTAGACCTAGGCCTATTAAAATATAACATATAATATGAAAAATCAATTAAAATAATACACTATAGCAACTATACACTTTATTTTAGTTGTGTAGATCAAAATAAAACAAAATATTAGATACGAATCAATCGGCCTAGTAAAAACCAAACTTCACAGACCATGTGTTTCAAGACTAGAATTCAATATAACACTAATAATATGAAAATCCACTAAAAAAAAAAAAAAAAAAAAAAAAAAAAAAACACAAACATTAACACATTTATTATACTTTGTATAAACAAAATATAATTTTTAAAAAACGGTTCAAAAGACTATAAATTCACAATTATACCCAACAACATTTACTTACAACGATGGAGCAGGTCGTTCGGCTTGATAATGAATATGGCCAATCTAACGGAAAGAACTCGGTTTTTCTCAATTGTACAGCCTTTGTAATATTCATTCTACAGGTTTGTATGAAACACGAAATTAAACAATGAAACCTCCTCAATACAGTTATACCAAATACAACAAGTATGTATAAAAATGAAGATCGTATTTTTCTAGACTGTCTAAACACTGAATACGGCAAACCGGTCAGAAAATTCAGGGGATCATTTCGAAGAATGGATATAACTCATAACGTATATAACTTAGGATATATTTGACTTCATAGTTCGATAGAGAAAGTACTATATAATATTGTCAAATTGTAATATTTGGACAAGTTTTACCATTTCGATAAATTATATGAACATAGATATGAATTTTCTAAGTAAACCATAACTCGGACAAACAGTGACGTCTTAGCGATTTCAACGCCTACTTCAATCAAATACTGCTTTTCAACTGTTGATGACAACAAATTTTCTAAACTTGGTTATGAAACATTGATACATTACCTTTAAAATGGTATAATATACATTTTGATAAAATAATATTTACTAAGATAAAAGTTAAATTGAAAAAAATGTAATTTTTAGCGTGTTAAATAGCGTTAAAATTCTTGATTTTGTTTAATTTTTATATAATAGAAACTATAACACGTAAAAGTATTTGAAAACCACAGATCGAAAGAGAAAGATGCGATCTATCGAACAGTGTTATTTTTTATCTGTTTGACAGAAATGTCGAATTGGGAATATTAGACAAACGTCATGACGTTAGTTTCGTTTAAAACTAGTCAGCGCAAATCTTTGACGTTAAGTATCAAATATATGCAAACTTTGTAAATTTTTGGAATATTATTTATAACGGTTTGTGGTAATATTTTGCATGATTTGTGCATGATTTTGCATGATTGTGCATATTTTGCATCTACGGAACATTATCTTTTCAACTGTATTTTATTTATTGCGATAGGACGATTCTTATTGGGCGAAATGTTGAATGAAAAATACGTGTTTTAGAGTCGGTGAATTAAAGGTCGAGTGACGTTTCTAGGGTTTTAAACAAACTTACCCTATTGGATAAGACCCCTTGGCCTACCAATACAATTAACCGACTTATCGTGTATTACATTTAGAGAATGAATATATTACATTGTATTCATAGTATTTTTAGTCCTGGTTAAGTACCAAGATGACGAAAATTTTTCTTTGTCCTTTATTTTATTGTTTTTTCCGTTAAAGAAATGAATATAAAAAAGCTTTTAAACTTGTAGTTTATTTAAACCTGAGAGACTGGGATTTAGCTTTTGAGATCAATGTCCTCCTCTAAGTGTGGTTGTACTTCAGTTAAGCCCTCCCAAGTCAGACTTATGTTTTACGACTCAAGTTTTCCAATTTTATTATAAACAATTACTTGTAACACAACTTAGGCCTGCTTAAAATAAAAAGAACATTTACAGAACTAGTATTATAAAAGATATATTATTTTTGTATAACTTTCATAGTAGCAAATCCCACCATTATATTTCAGTTTATAATGTCATAATTTTAATCACAACCATTTCCCCCAAAGAAAAATCACATTAAGATTAAAATTTAAAATTATCACAGGAGTACAAAATGGAAGCTAAGTAACTAATTGTTTTTCCATTTTACAAAATTTAAATTTATAAATTTCTATTCTCTGAAGGTAGAGGTTGTTAGTTTCGTTTAATTAGACAGTAAATGAACAACTGTGTTATTTATAAGACAAGTTTAAAAAAAATATTATAGCTAATATCTATAATCAATTCCAAACATTAATACTAAAGTTTATAATGTGGATTTTTCATTTTACTGATATGTTTTGAAACAGACATTTGTCATAGTTTGTGTAAATGAACGTAAATACGAAGTTTCTAGAATATAAATCAACTTGCAGTATCAAATAATAAACCTAAAATACTAGGAAAGTGAAAAATACTAACGCATACCATTAGTATTTTGTTATATTGGAAACAATAATAAAGTGCTTGGAAACTAAACCAAGATTTGAATCTATCCCTAAAGCTACGTAACTTGATAACGAAAGTAGATTTAAACTGTCGAAATGTCATGATATATATATATATATATATATATATATATATATATATATATATATATATATAATAAATATAAAAGTGTTTTGAAAATACGAAAAAACATCAGTACAATATTATTCTAAATTGCCTTTAAACTCACAAACAAACCAATTTCAATACATACTTAATAACAATGTTCATTTACCCATAATTTTATCAAGTTAACAATTTCTCATACAATGTAAATTGTTATCTTCAAAATATAACATTATCCGAAATAGCCAATCATACTCTAAAATTATGAATTAAAAATTAATTCAAAGAAATCATAAAAAGACGTTTTGAATTTATTGAGCATAAATGTGTTAGTTGTTACTGATAAAAGTCCCTTTTCATTGAGATCGTCTTTAGTTTGCTCGTAGGATTTTAGGAGCTGTTCTTTAATGCCTTGACTTATCTTTTCAAAACGATGACATTCTCTGAGCTTAAAGACGTCGATTATTTCTTCTATAATGTTATCCCAGATCTCAAAGTTTGGTATTCTTAAAAGCATCTCCTTACTTCTCATTTCTCCTTGTGTACTTGGAAATGAAAGATAGCCGATTTCCATTAAATGTGTAAACAAAATATCGTAATTCGGAGTTATAGGATTTTTTTCATAGATAGTTTTTAATTCTAATAAATGTTGTATGTTCACACTTTGATAGATCTTTACTGAAACGTTATTAAAAGTGAGCAAGTCTTCAAATTTTTTCAGAATATTTTTATTTTTAAGTATTATATAAATATTTTCAATGTGGCTAGAATCTGCCCAGTAATTTTTGATAACACCACTATTCAAAAAATTTAAAATGGAAAATGGGTTATAAATGTTCTTACCATTTTTACAAATATAACCATTGTACCAGAAGAGGGCATCCTGAATTTTTTCTTTATGTAAACCAAAAAGCGGATTCTTAAGAAGTTTATTTACTTCGCTTTGTTGAAAACCGTAAAAGTTTACAAATGGGTGATTATCTAAAAATTTATAAATTTGAAAATTATTCAAGTTGGAAAACTCACCACCAGCTATGTACGAGACACCGGTGATTATTCCATTCCCCACATGATCGTTTGCTTTACAAAGTGCAGATATTTGGCCAATCACTAATCTTACAATTTTACTCAGTTCTACAACATTTGCTTCAAACATCGCTGCCATAACCATGGAATCGTATTCGTCAACTAGTAAGAATACTTTGGTATTATAATGCATGTACAAAAATTTTGCTAAATTTATTAATCCCTTTTTAACTTGTCTATTACTCAAAGTTTCATATCTAATTTCTCCACACCAATCACTGCACAACTTCTTTTGTTCACTATCTAAACTTTTGCTGATGGTTAAATATTTATGTTGGTTAAAAGCTACATGCACTTTCTCCCTAAGTACGTTAATTGCAGTTTTATAGCTCGTAATTTGGTCGTAATCAACTTTAAGATCAAGGTAAATTACTGGATACATACCGAAATGTTTATAAAAAAATATTTCATCACTATATATTAATAAGTTTTTGTTTTTGAAAGTACTATGTGCTTCTGTGTCGTTTATATTTATATAAGAACCATTTTCATTAACTTGAATTGACAAAAAAGTTTTAATCATATCTAAATTTGTCGATTTACCAAAGTAACGAGGTGCTGTGATAAGGAAGTATCGGTGTTTAAACAATTCTTTTAACAATTCAGTTTTATCTATGAAAGCTGCACTCTCAACAACTTCACTGAAGTAGCTTGATCCTAATTCAACATGTGTCTCCTGTAAATGAATAAAAATTGAGCAGTAATTTATATTCACATGTTGTCATGTTTCACATTACTTAAATACTTAACTATTTACTGCTTTATATTGTTGATATCGCGATATGACGTGAAACCTTCACGATGAAGTAGATTTTTGGAGTTAAAAAGTAATTTTAAGATCTCATAACGTCATGATCTACAAGTATTTACAAGTAACTTTATCAATATTTTCCTATCTAGAAAATACTTACATTTTTGCCAGTCAAAAAACCAGTGACATGTCGATAAATGTTAACCTTTTCCGTTACATATGAGTAATAAAATCAAACTTAGTTCTTTTAATTTAATGTAAGATATTTTAAATTGAAATGTTTACTGTGTTATAAATATAATTGATGATTAATATTAATAACATGGATTATTTGGATGTTTTCATCTTTTGTGTGTATAAAAACTAATACACAACGTTTTGAGAATATAAATCAACTTTTTTTTAACAAGTGATTGATTTACATGGCAAAAGTGAAAACATGAACATAGTCTAGTAGACAAGGACCATGTTGGAATATAAAGTAAAATTGTAACTTAACATGGGAACCCAGGTATAAACCTAAGCCATAATTAATAATAAATGCAAACGTCATCTTCAAAAAACCATAAAGCATTGAATTGAGCTACAAAAAGAACTGGAAACAAGTGATTGTTAAAGGATATCGTTCCGGGAGGAAAATGACCTAACTGTGTATCGGGGTGAAGAATATAAACATTCCTTGGAATATAATTCTACGCATTTCATGGAATTATATAAGGAAACATAAATGAATGAGGAGATAAACATATGTTATTTAGTTTCGATGATGAGATTTTTTCACTAACTTGCCTGTTTGGAAAAGTTTACAATTATTTGCTCTCAAATTAAAATATTCTTAAAGAAAACTAACCATCCTTTAAACAATATCATGGATTTCCTTAAATGATGCTCAGATTGTAATTTTTTCCAGGGAAAACATAAGATATATCGCCAGGATGGCGGTATGACCATGGGTAATCCACTAAGTTGAATATTTGCACAATATCTTTACGCAAGAGGAAAGTCGTTGATTCTTTAGAGATTAAACCAAACGTATGTGGAGGAAATATTCTTATATGGCCTCATCTTACCACTAAATTATAACATTGTGTCCTTAAGACTTCTTTTTACAGGAAAAAAAGTCACACAGGTCAGTTACCTAAATTATTTTTCTAACCAACCTTACTCTGTCAAGGTTAGATAGAATAACAATGGAAAGAGAGAATAATATTAGTTCTGATAAAGAGAGTCTAAATGGTATTAGGGATGACTTAGTCATCAATCAATATCCCTCATTCCTTTGTATCTAAATGAAAAAAAAATCTAAGAAAAAGGAAGAGTATAAAAACAATTATAAACCTTTATTGTAACGATCCCTTATTTGCCGGGATTATTTTAAAACATGAGGCGAGTTGTTATGAAATATAAAATATGTACAGCTGTCAATAATCAAAACAATGTTATGCAACATCTCCTCAAAACCGAACCTAAAAATGGCACTCTGGGGGATAACAAAAACTCAATGAGATTTTATGACAGACAATAAAACATTTAAATATAAATTACTGTTAATACAAAACATAAGGTTTTTAAAACACTTGCAAGACAAGACATAGGGAGCTGTTCGGAGTATAGACTTCAACAGTTAGATTATAACACACACACACACACACACACACACACACACACACACACATATATATATATATATGTATATATATATATATATATATATATTCAATGAACTCCTGGAAAATGGAAAAATATTTGCCAAAGGAAAGTCTTACATACAATTTATTACTTTGTTAGCGATTATTTGGCAGATTCAATGTCAGACATGTTTAAAAAATAACTCTTTGCAGTCTCTTTGAATAACTGTGTAATGTTTTTTTATTAATTTATATACTTTGTAATTAATCTGGAATATATTTATATGAGTGTATAAATAAAATAATAATTTGTGCTGAATATAATTTTAAGTTATTTTATATTCAATTTTTTTTTATTGTTAATTAGTAATATATGTATGTAATGTAAGTGTTTTATAGTAATATTATATTTATAATTCATACTATTTTATTATAATAATATTAAAATGTTTTGAATATTATTGTAATTAAAATATTTTGAATTTAGACAGTTTTCTAAAGATTTTAATAATGATTTATTTTCTTTAGGTTAGTTTAATGCCTTTGATATAAACAAATTTAATAGAATGTATGTTTCCTTTCTCAGTTTCCTCACATATGTACTATTCTCTAATCTGACATACATGTAAAAACTGATGAATTGTGAAATAATGAAAAGTAAAAGTGAACATAATAAAAACACATCATTAAGCCTAACAAATAATTCGAAAATAGCCAAACATTTTTGGTCCGAAAATTATAAATTTACTTTGGAAGAGACAAAATATAATATCGGGAAATTCATGGGAGGAAAGGTTTTAGAAACAAAAACTAAATGAAGCCAGATATATAATGTTATTGTATAAATCCTATCAACCATAGCAGTGTATAAATAAAGCCATTATGGTTTCTGTTATTATAAACTGATATTAAAACAGGAAATAATATTTCTTCTACTTTATAAGGTTGAAATTTTGTCGCTTAGCTCCTCAGTTAAATGACGGAAATTTACAATAAACTTATGAAATAGTGTCAATTATATGTTCCCCCGATAAACAGTTAGGTCACTATTCTCTTTGGACGAAACCATTTAACAGTTAGTTTTTTGACGTTCTAAATTTAGTACTTTCGTAATTAGTCTTATTTTTGAGTACTCAGGCTTAGATTTAGGCCACAGTTTCTTTCGTAGGTTATGTTTAAAGTTTCCAATATGGCCCTAGGCTACTAGGCTGTGTTGATATTTTTCATTTTGTTTTGATTTTTACATATTCGAGGTTTATCAATTACAGTAGTTGCTTTATACTCTCGAAACGTCATGTATTATTTGTCCGATAAAACCATTTACTTGTGTAACTTTTATAGATATTTTATGTAACTATAATGAAAAGAAAACAAACAATCACAATGTAAATGTCCTTATACAAACTGTTTATTTGTATGAACTTTGAATACATGTAGATAATAGCCTAGTGGACAACAATCATTATATTGAATCAGTTGTTTTTTTGCTATTTTTATACTTTCATTTACATTTTACAGAGAAAGTTTTTACCTAAAATTGTTATTACTACTGCCAGGTAAAATAACCTTTTTGGTATAATTATTCAGTTTATTATCAAGCATTAGATCTACTTTTTCGTACACATTTTAGAATATACAGGTTTCTTTTGCTTCATTTACTTGTTAACATTACATTAGTCACGCTATGCAAATTTAACTTGGAACATGTGCTATGTAATCAAAAATCACATTTTTTTTCGTCCGGCAACCAAAATAACGTATATGAAAATATTTTTTGTAACTTAAATATTCTAAAAAATATATATATTTATTTTTGCATTATAAAATGCTAACAAACCTTGTATACACCTACTGTTGTTTTTCCAATATAGAGATACAATCATTTAATAGCTTTTCCTGTTATGAATAACTATGTACAATTTAAAAGGATATTGTTCTAAATTAACAAATGCAAATGAGTGAAACTCACCTCATGGGTATAAACACTAGTCAGAATAAAATTAGCAAAAATAACACAAAAGATCATTTTTAAATCTATAAAAAATATAAAATATTGTCATTCACAAACTTAATAAAGTTAAAACAAAATAAATTGCTCCCGATAGTCGACTCGAACTGTCACTAGTGAGATTAGTTTATGATTAGTTCATATGTTATATTTAACACTTTCGATGACAAAGTAGATAAAAATTAATCGCTAATGTTATATGATCAAAATTAAATATCTGGTGTGTTTTTATGATAAGGTTATAATTATGTATTATTATTGAATTAACTGCATTTATTTGCCCTTCATTCTCGTTATCAGTGTTTCACGAGATTGACATACTACTAATAACATGTACAAATAAGAATTGTGTTTGATTATTATCAGCATATTAAATTTTACATTCTTTAAGAGATGTATTTTAAGATTAACTAGGTAGCAATTTATAAAAGTTTAAAATTAGAATTATTTTTTAAATAACTCTAATAAAACAATAAACAATAAATAATAAAAGTTAAACAATAAATATAACTTAAGGCATTCCCTTTAGTTTATTTTGAAACCCTTAACCGTTCCGCGACCCATTTGGACACACTTGTGGAGAAACATAGTTTATCATGGGAAATTTGTTGATGCACAGCTTTAGGTTGTACATTGTCACTTCATTCAGCAAAGTTAAATATTTATGATTACATAGAATTTGTTTGATGAAATTATTTTCTTTGTTGTTTTATACAATTAAAATTATGGATGTTGATGCAGATTAATATATTAATTTCTATATTTTCAAGGCCAATCATATTTTTCCTGATTAAGATCATAATAAGGTTAGGATTACGATGTAATGATTTTTGTTTAGTTTATGCCATCAACAATTTTAGCGTTTCCATATCGATTTGCTGGTCATTTACCATAGCTTTTGAAATTAAAAAAAATAAATAAACAAAAAAATGGATTAATTTTTTTGTAACATATCTTACGTTACATCTCGTGATATATTATAACCTCAATAAATGCAAATATCGTTCAATTAATCGTATTGGGAAATACCGATTTAAATTTTTTTTTTTTTTTTACACCAGAATATTTTTTTGTTTTTAATAATAACTGATTGCAATTCATATTAAAAATTTTACTGAAATCATAATAAAATAAAAATCATATTTAAACTAACACATACAAAATGGTCACCATTGTTTTACATGTCTTTATACATTAGTATCCCATCTGTTTATCAGTCATATATTAATTTGTCTTTATCTAATATCTACTTGTTTTTATTGTATTTTTAATTTTAGACCATTGGGAAGGTGTCTTATACTTGGCCTAACAATAAGTCCTAGATTTATGATTTGCTGATGAAGGCAAAAAATATATGTTGACCAGAAATAAATGTTCGGTATCAGAAAATATATATTTGCCCTCCAGATCCAGCTGTTGTCAGGAATAAGGACTAGAGTAACGAACACTTGCCTATCAGGTGATGTACTTGATAACTTAATTCCCCTGTCTATTAAATGAACGTGTCAGCGATAACCGTTAATTTTCACCCAATCACAGTTCAACTAAAAAAAAACACGGATAAATGGAAATTTGATGTCACATTTGCAACCTTTTCCAGATAGAATTTTCTACATAACATGATTTGTCTATTGTTCAGCTTTTTAAACTTTTCAATGATAACAGAAAAATTATTAAAATAATTTAAGAGACCAATAACCATGAAGAATTATATTACAAAAGTTTACATTGCAAAAGATTAAATAAAATGTTTTATCGGCATTTTGATAGTAAATGGCCACAATTCACTTGAAATACAAGTTGCTTTACTTGGACAACTTTAGTGATGTGAGAAATGAATTTGTATGAGAAGTAAATGGTCCCTACTTTCTTTATTTATTGATGTGTCAAAATTCATGGCAACCTGCCATGCATAGTGGAAAAAATATGTCAGATTCAATTACGAAGAGAATTCATTCAATTTTATCATACCAGGTTCGAAAATTTCATTAAATCAGGAGGAAGATCAGCCTTACCAATTTCCAACCCCAACCGTTTAACGTGTCCATGTAGTCACACCTATTATCTCATTATCTGTTAATAGTAAAACAAAAGATGGTGATTTTAGACACCTAAATTATTTTAATATTATTTTTTTTAACTTGGGCAGTTATGGAACAAACATTGAAACAGGAAAAATAAATATATATAGAAAAAAAGATGTATGAATTAAGAAGGTGAATTAAATGATATATATAAAAAATAATAATAAAATAATTTGAATAAAATAAATATACATTGTTATATTAAACTTATAAATACATAATTAAATATTACCTCTTTTGATGTGGCTCTTCTCATAATATGATAATTACATTTTCTACTTATTAATTATTTCTTACTTTAAAAAAAGAAAGAAAAACCAGATGGTGGAGATAGCTCCTTGCACCCTGTGAACAGTCAAATATGCGTAGCTACGAATCTATTTGCTGCCGGTGGATTTTCACTGCGTTGCTCTATTATATCATTTTTATTAGTGTACAGGGAATGGAATAAAACATTTATAATAAATATTTTGTAAAAGTCTAATGTCTTAAAAACCTAATTCGGTCAACATAACCACCCAAAACATTTTGGAATATATGCTCATGCATACAAACTTTACGGACTCTTCCGTTTTACAGTGAGAAACTAAGAAAAACTTTAAAGACCTAATAATGTAAACTTGGAAATCATCAGGAACCAGATGAATCTACAGCCATTTTTCATGTATTTTATTATAACTTTTTATAGCATAATTGTGGCCATGATTTTTACAATTTTCGAATACTGAAGGAAAATTAGCAATGGTGAATCTTCTGTCAGACCTACTGTATAAACGACAGAACTGATTTTTACGCTGTATTCACAAACATATCGAACCATTTTCTTCTATTTCCCTTTTTTTATTTTTATTCTTATTTTTTTTTTAGAAGGACAACTTTTTAATTTACTCTATATATCTGTATGTTCATTCAACAAACTGTAGTCTGTAGAGTCTTATTAAAAAAAAAAAACTTTTAAGTGTTAGAACTGTAGCATTTAAATTCAAAATAAGCACTTCCACATCCAACTTCCGTCGCTTGACAGATGCTGCCACCCGGCGAGATCATCCAAAACTAAAGATCATATGACATCGGAGGGCAAAGTACAACGGCCAGACAGCCGGTCTGCGCTAATACCCGTTATCTAGTCTACCGGTAGTCACTCACAATGCCTGACTCTTTTCATCGTTACGTTAGATATAATAAATTTTCTTGATTCTCAAAAATTCTGCTTCAATCTTCAACGATGCTTAATCTACAGTTTCTGTGCGTTTTAGTCTATAATGTTGGTTAAATTATTATTTTTCACGGCACAAGCTCACGTGATCTGCGACAGGATTTTCCAGGTACTGAACCTTACAGATTTTATCATACTTTAAATTTTTGTTAATGCTTTAAAAATAATTTGTTAATTATCATGTTCTCTTTAAAATATGTATTTCATGTTTTATTTAATATTCAATGTTCTTTTGAAACTGAGTGATTATAAAAATTTACTTTTTAAAAAACATACTTTACAAAACCTTGTAAAGGCACATTTTGAGTTTTGAACAATTATGTGAAATAAGTGCAAACTAATGTTGAACTTTAAATGATTAAAATATCTTATTGAAAATGTCAAATATAAAACAATTGGAGAAATCTGTTCTAAATCAGAAAATTTCGTTTTACGGACTTTGCAGACCTTGCAAGTCTTATACAAGCTTTGTTTCAAACAAAATTAAAATATATATAAATAGATTTATAATAATCTAAGAAGCTTTTAAGTACCATCTTAACGAATTTCTGTTATACCATCAATTTTCTTTAATTTTGACAAATAACCAGATATTTACTTTAATAATGAACTTTAATGCTACAACATGTCTGATTTTGTACAGACGCTAAAAAACATGTTTTTTGCTCATAGCTAATATGCTGGTAGAAGAAACACGGCTAAAGATCTGAACATGTTTCGCCCTGTTAACAAAACACGTTTTGTTTCAACATAGTTTCAGCGTTTCACGTGCACAAAAGTGATGTTACAAAAAAACTAACTCTATAGAACTCTAATTAAACTCATATTGTATATGTGCCTAAAACTATTTCAGCGAATATGTTTTCTTAAAAAACTATCTTTAGATGTAGACTTGTGTAATTAATTAGAAAATATATAAAAAATTATTGGGTGGTGCCTGCATGCAAACTTTCGGTCCTAACAACCTCCCAGAGGTTATTTTCTAAATTAAAACAATTGACGTCAATGAATAAAATTAAATATTCAAAATTTATGTCTTTTCTAAAATAAACTTCTCTTTTATAATAAATTCTTTTGTCTAAAATATATATATTTATTGGCCAATATAGCATTTAAGTAATTTATCAAATAAGCAATATTATGTAACTGTTTCAAAAAACCATCATTTCATAAAGTCAAAAAGGGGGAAATAAATATCAGTATCTTTTCATCTTTTTTTTATTTTTGTAATTTTTTACATTTAAGGGCGTATAATCTTTTTTTTTTGGATTAATTATAATCCAGCTAATTGTTAAGCTGTGCTCATTGTCTTTTGTTAAATTTTGTAACTATAAAATATATAAACTAAAAAAAAGGGGGGGGATAAATTTTCAGACTCTATTGATTAATTTTTTTTTTAAATTATAATATTTTACTTTAAGGGCGTATAATCTTTTTTAAATATAATATTGTTAATCATAAGGTGTTTATGATAATTTTGTCTCAGGATGTCTTTCTCAGTTGTAAATGATAAAATCTGAAACGTCGAAATTTCTTTCTGTTTAAATAAACTTGAGCCTTGTTAATCACTAAATTTGTTTTGTCTTTTTAATTTTTTTTAAATTTCTAAACATTGTTACCATTTTGGTTCCGCCTTTCTTAAATTTAAGTCCCCTGGTAACATGTTTCTGGTAGCAGAGCGTGGTTCTCTTTAAATTCGAGAGTGGTTAATTTTAAATCCTGGAACCCTAGTTAATTTTCAAAATTTCGCATTGGAACCATCTAAATTTAAATTCAAAATTATCTTTGATAAACAAGGCTCAATTTTTATGTTTTGCAGCTTTTTTCAAATACTGCACAACTGTTGCTGATGAAATTTTTTTTTATTTAGTTTAAATATTTAGACATCTATAAATCTATAGTCTCTTTTTTTTATTATTTATTTATTTTTATAAACACTTACACAAAACTTCTAAACCAATTTTGATAAAATTTTTTTTTATTATTATTTTGTCTGCTTAAATATTTTTATATATATATATATATATATATATATATATATATATTTACAAACACTGCACACTAGTCATTCACTGAATTTGATCCAGACAGCGGGCTCATTCGGGAATCCAAAAAAAAATTTAAATAAATAATAAAATCCAAAAATAGTTAAAAAAAAACAAAAAAAAAAAACAAAAAAAAAATTCAAAATCTCCTTAAAAAATTTTTTTCTCGAGTTTTCTTTCGCTTGTCTGTATTAATTCATACTTACACACACACATATACACAACAACTACACTACATATAATTCTTGAGTCATTCTCTGGCTCTTTCACCTTTTTTTTTTTTTTTTTTTTGCATAATCTTAAAAGAAATCCTTTTAAAAATTAATTGGTTTACTTTTTTAATAATTATCAGCAACAGTTAAAATGGCAGTGGATTTGCTGCGATTAGTGGACTCTTTAAAGAATACTGAGCTTGCTTTTGAGGTAGTAGCTAGAGGTGGTGAAAAAGACATTGTAGCTAAAATGCGAACCTCTCTTAGGTCCTTTCTACAGAATAGTGTCGAGCCCGAAATGGGGAACTTCACCGAAGACATCCTCTTGCAACAAATAGCGTTAGCCCGGAACTCCTTGTTTGTCTTGCAAGACGACCTGGAGAACCTCGATTCCGAAAGAGGAATCAAAATGATTCGTGTTCGTGCGCGCATAAACGTTTTCGGAAGACGTCTAGAGTTCCTAAATCGGGTGCATACTGAACAACTAAAAGTTGCAGACAACAACGTGCCACGGGATCTGGCCGAGCTACATAACAATTTCGCTACGCTCAAAGAAAAATTTAAAGCCTTTGAGCAAACCATTGCTCCCCTAAAATTAAACGTAAGCATCCCGCTAACGCCCTCTGGGGGAACCACTAAAGCTAGCTCTGCAGAGCCATCTCGGTCTAATGGGCCAAATCTCCTTGCGGACACGCCGCAGGCTGAGGCTCAGCAAGCCACACCTAGCAGTTCGAAGGGCTGTCAATACATCTCCTTATACGGGAAATTAAGTCATCCTGCCGAACAGATCATTAAAACAATTCCTCAGACAGATGGGTTCGACCTTGACAAATTATTAAAATTTTTTAAGATTTCTTTAAAAATAGTCAAAACTTACCCGGACGTAGCTGTAAACATTAATAATGTTCTGATGCCCTATGCTCAGGGCCCTTTAAATTCATGTCTGATTAGACATCAGACATTTAAAACCTTTCACAAAGAGGCCTTATGTCTCTTTATACCTTCGAAAAGGTTGGCTTCGCTAGTACAGGAGTTATTTTATAGGCCCCAGAAGACTAACGAGGCGGTGCACATTTTTGTTAATCAAATTAAAGAGGCTGCAGAAACTTTAAATCTAGATAAGTCCGAATTGGAGGTCACGGACGTCATTCTGGAGGGACTG
This sequence comes from Aphrophora alni, assembly GCA_963513935.1. NCBI lineage: Eukaryota > Metazoa > Arthropoda > Insecta > Hemiptera > Aphrophoridae > Aphrophora > Aphrophora alni. Next base: position 117,047,079 of record OY740767.1, on the reverse strand, counting down.
TCTCCGGAAGTCCGCAACTGCTTAGTTTTTGTTGCCAAACCTAAAAACTTTGCAGACTTAGATCACCTCTGCGCACATGTCAACAATGTGATGTATACTGACAGGCAAAGGGCTCCATTAAAGAGACCCGAAGTTAGAAGTCCTGATTTTAGACCGACGAGACCTGTGGTCTGTTACAGTTGCGGACAGCCGGGACATAGAAGCCCAGAATGTCGGAACCGGCCTCCAACAAGGCAATATCCTCCAAAAAACGGAGGCAGGTTTGGAGTCTAGTTGGTAGCTCCAGGCCAGCCTCCCGTTCAAAAACCAACCACATCGGATTTAAACATAATCTAAAACCACATTTCTCTAATAAACCATCTTTTCAAAATTTAAACTCAATTTCCTATTTAAGAAGAAACAATTTCGGCAATAAAATTCAAAATTACGTTACTCCCATCTGTTATCATTGTGGCATACCCGGTCATTATATCTGGGGTTGTAAATTCTTCTCTCTACGGAATAGGTCCAGGCAAACCTATTCCAGCTCTAAGCTTTCCAACTACAAACTTCAAAAAAAAAATAACATTTCTCTCAAATCTAGGAGTCTGAACGATCAGTTTTTGCCTTTGGTGGAAGTAGCTTTTGGGCAAATTAAAGTTAAGGCTCTGCTGGACTCCGGTTCAGTAAGATGCGTCATTTCTAAAGCCCTTTTTAAAAAATTAAAGAACACCAAGGCTTTTAAATCCATAACCAGGGTGAAGGCTGATTGTGTCACGGCTTCTGGAAAAAGGTTGCCCATTTCCTACTCTTGTCGTCTTCATCTTAAAATGGAACATTGTAGTTGGAATGTGGATTTTCTGGTGGCGCATAAGTTGTCGTGTCCTCTGATCCTCGGATCAGATTTCATATCTAAAACGGGACTGGTACTTGATCTTTCAGCAAAAAACTTCTATTTCAAATTTTCAAGGTCTATTGTTTTTCCTCTATGTAATTTAGGTAATTCAGCTTATAAACCTATAGTGTCTACAACATCTGAGTCTACTGCTCCTGACCCTTTAGGTCATCTTCAAAAGAATGATAAAAACACCATTCAAAAAATAATTAATGATTTTCCTCAGGTACTCACAAAAAGGTTAGGTCTAACACATCTAGTTGAATACGATATTCAACTGAAGGACAACACTCCGGTCAAGTGTTCTCCATACCAATTGGCACCTCCCAAAATGGAATACCTCCGCGAACACATCAACGAATTGTTAGATTCAGGAGTAGTAGAACCCAGCCGGTCGGCATATGCATCCCCTGTTTTTCTGGTTCAACATCCCGAAAAGAAAACAAGGATGGTGATTGATTATCGGAGGCTCAATCAAAACATCGTCGTCGAAGCGGTGCCGCTACCTAATTTACATCAAAGTTTTAACTGGTTTGTCGGTGCCAAATATTTCACAGTATTCGATCTAAATTCAGCTTATCATCAAATCCCTTTGTCTCAAAAGTCCAAACAAATTACCAGCTTTTGTACTCCTTGGATGCTTTATCAGTTTACTCGAGTCCCTTTTGGACTCTGTACTGGTGCCCAAGTGCTTACCAGACTTTTGGATCAGGTCTTCCATGACATCAAATTTAAATTCATCTTTAATTATCTGGATGACCTAGTCATCTACTCCAAAACTTGGGAAGAGCATCAAAAACATCTTCGCGAAGTCCTTACTCGTTTGCGGCGGGCTGGCTTGACTGTTAACCCAGATAAGGTCCGTTTCGCTGTGAATGAGATAAGCTTTTTAGGACACCTAGTTTCTTCTCGTGGCGTGCAAATCGACCCATCTAGAACAAAGGCAATTAGAAATTTTCCGCAACCCAAGAACCCTAAGGCCGTTTCCAGATTTATTGGAATGGTCAACTTCTTTGCTAAATTCATTCCAAATTTCGCGGAGCACGCTGCGCCTCTAAATCTGCTTCGGAGGAAGGGCCAAAAATTCTCTTGGCAAGCTGAACAAGAGAAAGCTTTTAAACATCTTCGAGAGGCAATAACACAGCCTCCGGTTCTCCGGATGGCCGATTTCGCCAAACCATTCATCCTGCAAACGGATGCGAGCTCGGTGGCCCTTGGAGCAGTTCTACTCCAAGAAATTGACGGCTCACGACAGCCCATAGCGTACGCTTCACGTACTTTAACACCTGCAGAAAGAAAAGCCTCATCTGCATATGAAGCCGAATGCCTAGCAGTAGTTTTTGGAGTAGAGAAATTTAGGCAATATCTAGAACATCGGGAATTCCTATTAGAAACCGACAACCAAGCCCTTTCTTGGCTTTTAGCACGTCCTCGTCAACTTGGTAAATTAGGCCGATGGATTGCCAAGTTGACTTCATTGAAATTTAAGGTAGCGCACATAAGAGGAACTCAGAACATCATAGCAGACTCCCTCTCGCGCATGTTTGAACCGGAAAATTTCAACGAAGAAAATGTCACCTTTTCGTGTACCAGTCTTCTCACAAATTTTCCTCTAGCTTTTCATGACATCCAGACTCATCAGAAGGCCGACCCTATTTTGAAAAATATCATTGCCGACCTTGAACAGAACATCTCTTCGGAGAAGTACTGTTTAAGTAAAGGTGTACTTTGCCTGAAAAATCATTTGGAAAAGCCCACCAGAATTTATTTACCTCAGTCCTTAGTCGACCTGGTGATTAATTACCATCACGACTCCGTTGTGGGTGGTCATCTTGGAATACTTAAAACTTTGTTTAAGGTAAAGGAGAATTTTTATTGGCCAACTTTAAAACAGGATGTCACCTCTAAAGTGCGAGCTTGTTCGGTGTGCGCTGTAAGCAAACCTGCTCACAACTCCAAATTAGGATACCTTGCCTCAACGGTTCCCAATCGTCCCATGGAAAAATTACATATCGACTACGTCGGACAGCTTCCTAGGACAAAACAGGGCTACAACATGATACTGGTCGCAGTTGACCAGTTCTCAAAATTCACCTGGCTCATGCCTGTCAGAGATGCAACTTCCCACAGTACAATTAAGGCCTTAAGCCAAAACATTTTTCAAAATTTCGGTTTTCCAAAGATAATTATCTCTGACAATGCACAATGTTTTGTATCACATGTCTTCCGCAACTTTTGTTTTTCTCGCGGTATTAAGCATGCAACTTTATCTCCTTATCACCCCCAACCTAATAATGCGGAAAGACTTAACCGAAACCTTAAGGCAGCCCTCATCGCCTATCACTCCAAAAATCAATCCTCTTGGGACGACTCCCTTTGCTGGCTTCAGCTGGCCTTCAATTTCGCACATCATGAGACTCTTAAAGCAACACCTTTTAGCATTCTTTTTAATTTTCTCCCCAATACACCACTGAGTCTCAGCTGGAACATACACGATCTCCTTCCAAAACCTAATACTAATCCATCACAAGTTTGGCGCCAGGCCAAAGACAATATAATGAAAGCGCACCAAAAGGCCGAAAAGACCTATAACAAATTCAGGAAGCCTCATCTGTATAAAATCAACGATCTTGTTTGGTGTAAAACACACCCTCTGAGCTCTGCCATAGACAAGCGAGCTGCTAAATTGATGCCTCGATGGTCAGGTCCCTTCCGGATCATTGATTTTCTTACTCCAGTTACCGTTGCGCTTTCTTTCGCCAATTCACCTCGTTTTATTAAAAAAGCACACGTCGAGCAACTCAAACCTCATCATATAAATTAAATATTAACAAATTTCTAGAACCTTCTCCTTTACGATTTAATTTTCTTTCTGATCTTTCTTGGCCCGCACAAATTGTCATCTGGTAGTCTTCTTTTTGTGCACTGCAGAACATAATAAAATACGGAACCAAGCCGTATTTCCTCTGAGCCAAATGCACATCTGTATGTTTGGGCATCGGTGGGCTGAGCTCTCCTAGAGCCCCTCCGTGCCGTAATCTGTATAGATGTTTGCAGGCGAAGAGATCTTGATTTTCCTTGTCCAGTGATATATCTCACTGTTTCCCGGACTTGACGCTTTTCAACCCATAGTCTGATCAACTATGAGTTTCCACTTTACGGCAATGGCCGCTACATGTACCTGACATGTTTCCCTATCTAGACATATCTTAACATCGAGCACTCCGCGGGTGTAATCGATGCGACAAGAATATAGAGAGCGTCATGAACTCTTCTGTTTCTTCGTCACCATAACGTCTTCGGACGAGGACATAGTGAGTCCATTTCCTTAATAGTTAAGTTTGGTGTATTTGTTCTTTGTTGTTTATCTTGGTGAAGGTATACTGACCGGTTCTGTCGAACTACATATAGATAATGTGGCACTCGCCATGCATGTTAGTCTTAAGTTTTTTTTTGTTTATCTCGAGGTCTAAAACACCTGTCTGAGAGAAATTTTTTTTACCCTTTCAAGCACACTCTCTCTCTCCTTTTTCTAAATTTTGCGGGAGGCCCTTCTGGCCCCTTTTCTTTTCCACTCTAACTCCGTCTTTCGGGGGGGGAGAGCTGTAGCATTTAAATTCAAAATAAGCACTTCCACATCCAACTTCCGTCGCTTGACAGATGCTGCCACCCGGCGAGATCATCCAAAACTAAAGATCATATGACATCGGAGGGCAAAGTACAACGGCCAGACAGCCGGTCTGCGCTAATACCCGTTATCTAGTCTACCGGTAGTCACTCACAATGCCTGACTCTTTTCATCGTTACGTTAGATATAATAAATTTTCTTGATTCTCAAAAATTCTGCTTCAATCTTCAACGATGCTTAATCTACAGTTTCTGTGCGTTTTAGTCTATAATGTTGGTTAAATTATTATTTTTCACGGCACAAGCTCACGTGATCTGCGACAGGATTTTCCAGGTACTGAACCTTACAGATTTTATCATACTTTAAATTTTTGTTAATGCTTTAAAAATAATTTGTTAATTATCATGTTCTCTTTAAAATATGTATTTCATGTTTTATTTAATATTCAATGTTCTTTTGAAACTGAGTGATTATAAAAATTTACTTTTTAAAAAACATACTTTACAAAACCTTGTAAAGGCACATTTTGAGTTTTGAACAATTATGTGAAATAAGTGCAAACTAATGTTGAACTTTAAATGATTAAAATATCTTATTGAAAATGTCAAATATAAAACAATTGGAGAAATCTGTTCTAAATCAGAAAATTTCGTTTTACGGACTTTGCAGACCTTGCAAGTCTTATACAAGCTTTGTTTCAAACAAAATTAAAATATATATAAATAGATTTATAATAATCTAAGAAGCTTTTAAGTACCATCTTAACGAATTTCTGTTATACCATCAATTTTCTTTAATTTTGACAAATAACCAGATATTTACTTTAATAATGAACTTTAATGCTACAACATGTCTGATTTTGTACAGACGCTAAAAAACATGTTTTTTGCTCATAGCTAATATGCTGGTAGAAGAAACACGGCTAAAGATCTGAACATGTTTCGCCCTGTTAACAAAACACGTTTTGTTTCAACATAGTTTCAGCGTTTCACGTGCACAAAAGTGATGTTACAAAAAAACTAACTCTATAGAACTCTAATTAAACTCATATTGTATATGTGCCTAAAACTATTTCAGCGAATATGTTTTCTTAAAAAACTATCTTTAGATGTAGACTTGTGTAATTAATTAGAAAATATATAAAAAATTATTGGGTGGTGCCTGCATGCAAACTTTCGGTCCTAACAACCTCCCAGAGGTTATTTTCTAAATTAAAACAATTGACGTCAATTAATAAAATTAAATATTCAAAATTTATGTCTTTTCTAAAATAAACTTCTCTTTTATAATAAATTCTTTTGTCTAAAATATATATATTTATTGGCCAATATAGCATTTAAGTAATTTATCAAATAAGCAATATTATGTAACTGTTTCAAAAAACCATCATTTCATAAAGTCAAAAAGGGGGAAATAAATATCAGTATCTTTTCATCTTTTTTTTATTTTTGTAATTTTTTACATTTAAGGGCGTATAATCTTTTTTTTTTTGGATTAATTATAATCCAGCTAATTGTTAAGCTGTGCTCATTGTCTTTTGTTAAATTTTGTAACTATAAAATATATAAACTAAAAAAAAGGGGGGGATAAATTTTCAGACTCTATTGATTAATTTTTTTTTTAAATTATAATATTTTACTTTAAGGGCGTATAATCTTTTTTAAATATAATATTGTTAATCATAAGGTGTTTATGATAATTTTGTCTCAGGATGTCTTTCTCAGTTGTAAATGATAAAATCTGAAACGTCGAAATTTCTTTCTGTTTAAATAAACTTGAGCCTTGTTAATCACTAAATTTGTTTTGTCTTTTTAATTTTTTTTAAATTTCTAAACATTGTTACCATTTTGGTTCCGCCTTTCTTAAATTTAAGTCCCCTGGTAACAGAACAATAAAATAAAACTTATTTTTTTTAATGGGAGTTATGTATTTAATTTGTGATCGTATAACATACTTAATATATGTTAACTAGACAATTTTAATATATTGGTTAACATTTTTTAGTGTATTCCAAAATTAAGTTTAATTTGCACCTTTTAACACTTTGTTTGACACCAGATTAAACTGTAATTAATTAAAGCCTCAACAGACTTTTTGTTGAAGTGGAGAGATGTAGATTAAAATATGAGATCGTCATTAATTTTTATTATATCACTTATTTATTACAAAATGGTTTCAACGAAAGTTATACATTTAGATTTATGATAGATAACATACCTTAAATGTTTAAATGTAACACCTGTGATATTTCAGGTCAATTTAGGTTTTTCATGATTTTTCAAACTAAATTTTAAAATGGTCACAGGAGTAAATTCTTAAATGACATCTCTGACGTGTTATCCTTTATGACGGATTAGAACTAACTTGCATGTTGTTTTACAAGTATCTATATTCTTCATGAACCCGATTTTTTAATAAGTTTTATTTTTAAGCAAACAATGTATATGTAGTAATTTTGACGTTTGGTGTTAGACAATTAACATTTATATAAATAAACATTTTAATAAAATAAATATAAAGAAGCATTGCATAAATAAAACAGAATAAATCGGAATTATATATTTTTCAACAATTCAATTTAAATAAAATGATGTAAAAAAAATAGTTGAGAATTACAAATAGTTTAACCTTTAAAAACAATAACATCAAGGTTAATTTAATTTTAATTAAAGTTCCAAAAGATGTTTAATTAGGTTTTTGTTTAAAACACGAGGTCGTCATTAAAATTTAGTAAACGAAATTTGCTTTGATTGAAATTTGTTTAAATGAAACCTATACATTTAGATTAATTTAAAATATTTAACATATTTTAAATGTAAGGAATAGTATATTTCATTACATTGGTGGTTTTAATGACAATTATTATGTCATGAGTTTATGTCTAAATACATTTTAACATGGTCAAACCAATAAATTCTACAACGCAACCCTGATCTGTTATCATTAATAATGATATAAAGGTATTGACGTGAACGTGGCGTGTTTTGTATTACAGTATATTAATATAATGAAGATGAAGATTGCCGAGTTCTTTCATAGAGTGCAAGGAAGTGTAAATTAGCAATAATGTTTAACACGTATTTACTTGGATGAGTGATTTTGATCATCAATAAGCTTCAAAGACAAATGTGACGTGAAGGGAATAACAGAAAATCTTTGACGTTTGTCACAACTATTGAATCAAAGTTTTCTCCTTCTATAATATAAAACATTTGGATTCTCTACTAAATAAAGCTGTAGCTATTTGCATTTCAATTCATAAGTGTTGTAGCGGGGAAATGTAAATCAATAATTAAAAATAGTGACAGCGTTGTATAACGTAATCAATGTTTCTATTGTTGTTGATTTCTGCAAGTGTTTTTAGATATTATTTGTAAATCAAATCTATTCTTTCTTTTTCTGATCTCATGATTGTAGACAGGTTTCTTGATACTTTCAATTTTAAACTTTATACAATAACTAATGTTTTTGTTACATGTCTGGGAATTTCAAATTAATAGGGTGTAAAGTAAACTTTGAAGTTTCAGGTTGTGAACCTTTTTAACTTTAATAAAGTGGATGTAATGTTACAAGCAAAACTTTATAATTGCTGTAGTAAAGTTTTAATTAACCTGAAAATCAGCATCACTATTGAAAACGCGGATATCATCATGTACTAGAAATTCATATATATAAACCAGACTTATTATCTGCACTTATTATTTTTTTAAATTTTAGAAACTGTAAAAAAAATAGTGATATCTAAAATTGTGGTCGTTAAAAAAGTTTTTAAGCAGAATCCAGTTCGGCTTTACTTGTGGTTTTATTACTGAAAACGCATTTTCGAAATTAAGTACACGGTTTTTGCGGGTTTGAATACGTAAATAAGTAAGTGGGAATTTTCGATAAAAAAACTGTTTGACATGGTAGACCATTATGTTACTTTTTTTAAAAAAACCAAAAGAAATGCGGAATCAAGGAAGTTACAAGTACCAATTATTTTCTTTTGCATACCTCTGTATATATATATATATATATATATATATATATATATATATATATATGGAAGAAATTTTGAGTTAGCATCAATCAAAACCTGTTGAAATTTCATACAATGTGCCACAAGGATTTGTGTTATAGACATTAGGGACTCTTTCTAATTTATATAAACAGTTTGTGTATTGGACAGTTCCGTAGAGAAAATATTTTCGCAGATGATCCAGGTTTGTGTTACGCGGAACACTCTTGGGAAAAAATACTAGAATGTATGACGGACCATTTAAACGTTTTGCGGTTTTACTTTTGAAGCATTATATCTTATTAAATACGAAAAACATTATACATTGTTAATTATAAAGTACTTAGGACTAACAATTGATACCAGAGTGTCTTTGAAATCAAATCTAAGAAATTTACAAACAAACTAAATCAGATAATGTAAACATTAAAAAAAAAATAGTTACACGTAATGTTTTGAGAAATGTATACTACTCTTTAGTAAATACCAGGCTTGAGTATAGGTTGTAGTCTTGGGGAATGAATTACGTTACTAACCCCACACGAATATGTTTTTAAACACAATATATCATAATATCATATAGCTTTAAATAAACATAAAAAGCAGCTGTTTATATATTTTAAAATGTTATCTTTACAACATCTTTATGTTTAAAAGTATTTTATACACTGAGTAAAAGTAACGAAAAACGAACAACCCTGAAATAAACCTTAAGCATGGTATGCAAGATTCAGTTCCTAAAACGTATAACATTTGTTTCACATAACATTTGAAATTGTATTTGTTTATGCCTCCGAAAATATATAATAACATTCCAGAGTCCATTGAAATATTTTTGACTATGACTGTGCCATTTTAGATGATAGAACACATCTTGTAAATATTTTAAAATAAAGTTGTTGTTAGCTAAGGACATTTTCTTTCGTATTTAGGAAAAAGTGTGAGTTTGTGTATATTTGGACGTGGCTTTCAATTGGCATATATAATTATATGTTATAATTATATAAAAGCTATATAATTATTTTCTTATAAAAGTTAAATGTAAAACAGTATCAATATACTGTAAATAGTAAATTTGAGCGAATAGAGGAGAGAATTAAATGTTGCCATTAATTTATTAAGTATTAAATAATAATATATTTACACAGTTAAAAAAATATAAATTTTAAGATTAATAGTATAATGTACTATCTGCATTTGTGATAACTGCAATTCATTTTGTGTGTGTATCAGCTCTGGTTAGCATTGCACATACAATTGGTCTTTGTTGGAGATATTACATTTCATTCTAACACTGTGTCCCATTTTATAACCGAGTGAATGTAGTTTGCCATCCCACGGGAACACGTTGCTTCCCACAGGATAAATATCCGTACGTGCTTTCCTTCCAAACACCGTAATGAGTTCTACAACTTCACGAAATTTAAAACTGTCAACTGTAGTACCTAAATTCTAAGCGTCATGTCGTTTATTGTTTATAGCAAAATTAAAGTAATAAATAACTACCGAACCGTGAGTTGTTGAAGAAATCTTTGTCTCTTGTAATTTTTATAAATAATGGTACGTATTTGTAAAACGTATAAAAATACTGACCCATATCTTAATATCTGTATTATGAATTAGTTTTATTTCATATTAGCAATTTAAAAGTGGGTACGTTGCTAGGCTTTTGCGAGTAAAATCTTTTAAATACCTCCAACAGGGAAATTATTCTATAAATCTTCTTTTCTTTATTTTCTCACATATATAATATAGAGAAAGTAATCCGTTGTTGTTCGTGCATTGCTCTACTTCCAAAACGTGTGGACAGATTTTAAGAAAATTTGGTTTGTTGCGTGTTTTAGCCACATCGCAAGACTTTTTTTGTTGATTTTTTAGATAACTTCTCTAAATTTAAAGGGGGTTATTTGCCACAAGTCGAAAGCCTAAAATTACATTTTTTTTTTCAAAATTGGCATTTGCCGTTTTAAAACTTTACTATAGAATCAATAGTTAGAAATAAATATACCAATAATCGGCTATAGAGCTGGTATAATAGTCTTAAATCGGCTATAACTAAATCTTTCAAATTGATAAATTGTAAAGAAATAATTTACAAAAAACAAAGATGAATTTGACTGGAGTCATATAAACCTGATTTTAGTCTGAAAATTTAGTTGAAATTTTCCTTCTTCACAAAGTTAGGAAAAAACGAAAATAACTAAACACCAAACAATTACAATAACAAAGATAGTATCTATCCTCTGATGATAATAACTTTGCTATTGAATTGTACATCAGGAAATTAAATGAATAAACCAATAATTATACATTTGTGTTTGATGTGTAGTTATTTGCCATTTTGTTCTACGTTTGTGGTTAAGGGAATTTTCAACTAAATTATAGTCAATTTCACCACAGTTTTCACAGATGATTTACCTTAAAATATCTATACTTAAGAAGAGTTTATGTCACAAGTGAAGACAGTTTATACCTTATTTACATTAATAAGGTAATATTTAAAATACCTAATAAATATAAGACAACATCCAATGGTTGATTTTTATTGACAACTACCGAACTTATATTCTTGAAGGAGATTAGTTTTGATTGGGTAGTATTTTATTTTCGGTGGGTATGTGAGAAAGTTATTACATGTTTCTCACCTTTTATTATAATAGTTACAAAAGTTATCACTTGTTTATAATTCACTGCATAGTCAACATAAATGCCTTAAACATAATCTAATATTACGTCTGAATAAGTTTTACCCAAGATCATCAATAAAATTGTGTGAAGAAAAGACGGTTGTGGCAATTAGTTTAATTTACTGTCCGATACAAAATCTACTGTAAATACAATAAGAAAAGGTGGTATATTACAGTAGACATTTAGAAATGTCGTGTTGAAAATTCATGCAGTTAGAACTGATACTTTTTCATATTACAGGCCTGTTTAAGACAAGCTTTGAAGACTCATAACTTCAGGTTTTAAGTATTTATTACGCCTCTCTCGTTTGAGCTATACAAATATTAGTGCTCCTAACACTATACACTTGTACTAAATCTTGATTTTACACTATCTCAAATTAGTTTTTTTTTTTTAGTTCGATTGCGACGAAGATGTAAAATAAGATTCTCACTTAATCAGTTACCACAAAATACAAATTATTTTTCGTAATTACACATTTTAAAAGAAAAGTTCTTTGATGTCAGAAACTTATTTAAATTATTTTTTATAGACTTTTAATAATGTAACGAATATTTTAATAAGATTTATTTCCGACAGAAATATAACTTCTGTCAGAAGAAATGATAGAACACTAATTTTAAATTAAAACGTTGCTTTAAATCTCACCTTACTTGTAAAATCATAAATTATAGTCTTCCGCAGTATATTATCGTAGTAATAAATGGAGTTGTTTTTTGGGTACTTCTAAAACTGTTAAAATATATTTTGTGAAGGTGTTAAGAAAATATCTTAAGAATGATGTTATAAATTATTATTGAAGGACTTTTTTTACTGACTATCTTTATAAACTATACGTTATTTATTATACAAAACGATTCTCTTTTACGCATAAATATGCTTCTCTGTTATGTCTTTTGGAACTTACTCTACTAATTACGCCCTTGACATAAGAAATAAAAAAACAAAGATTATGGTTTTAAAAATTGAACTTTTTTTGATGAGATTTCTTAATTATTTTTGGTAATGGCAGTCTTTTCCAGTGTTGTTCCGTCTGAGGATTATACTACAAGGTACAGGTTTGATCACAAAAAATTAATTTTTGAAAAGTTTCTGTCTACATCAATATCCTGCAGCACATCAGCCAAAAATTCCTTGCAGTGTTCTAATGGTTTAGTTTACGACTATTCTGGCACGAACGTTTTTGTTGTGACCCGCACAAAAAAATTTCCACTCAATGTCAATATCATTCAGCTCTCATTCGGACTCGTACAATCTGTGTAATCTTACCCACAGTTTCTTAGCTTCTTTAAGTGGAAAGTCGACTATGTTTACCACATTTCACGTTCTTACTTTATTTGTCACCCAAACACACTTGAACGAGACATGCAGTCTATCTCATGAGTCACCGTAAGAATTAGATATAACGTGCCAATTTGGTTTTCTTCGATTTTATTTAAAATTTACCCATTGTTAAAATTTTTAAATTATTACTATTCCGGTACACAAAGGCACTATTATCGAACACTCAAAAGCAACTGAACCTCAGAGAGTGTTGATGATTGTCATTGTAGGTTCAGAAATTTACGAGGTTTCTGTCAAATATATCGCAATTAGTTATAAATGTTTTCTCTAAAATACAGAACACGCAGTGTCGTTATTTAATTTTAGTTACGAAGAAACACTTATCTTTGACGCAATATCTTTTATTCCCTATTTCATATTCTCCTTATGAATCTATGTTTTTCGGTTAATCGACACTTAAATCTAACGGTATATTAACTGTTCTAGGTTATGTATACGGTACATTTTTCCAATGTAAACTATTCATAGCTTAATTATTGACGCATATATTATCACCAATTCTAGAATTTTATTCTTAAAAATTTTCTTCAAGATATTTATAGAAATAGTTTTACAACAAAAAAAGAATTTATGTAATAGAATAATCATGTAGCAGATTTTCTAAGGAAGAAAGTGATATTTTATTTCCAGAAAAATCAATGTAAAACGGTATCGTGGTTAGGTTAGGTTAGGTTGTACAACTAAAGTGTTTATTGTGGAAAATTGTGTTTTTACATTTGGTAATACAGCTAAATCTTCAACTATACATTTTTATAATTAATCCGGAAATTGTTAGGTTTTTGGTTTTTATTAATTTTATCAGCACGGCTGCTATCAACTGACTTACGATGACCTTTCATTAAGGTCGTGACAACAAACATTTTTTATTCCAATTTATATTTATATATTAATAGTACAATAATAATTAATAAAAACGGACAAATCAGTTAAAACTTTTAAATTGCATGTTAAATATCTGGCTAATAACACAAAATTACAAATTATAACATACCCAACTATCTAAAATATGAAATAATTTTAGTGAACGCAAATTGAAAATTTAGAGAAACTTTTAGGAAAATAATTATCAAAAGGTTTTAAATGACCAAATATGTAGAAAAAGTATATTGGATTGAGAGAAAATTGTAATTATCTCGTGTTTCTCAACTTTTAAAGACATGAGAAGTTTTTACAATAATGTTTGTCGACCAACGCGTCTGTCATTATCTCAAAATAAATGAAGTATAAACATTAAAGATGTGTTGTTTCTCCCAAGTTTTTTGGATTTTGTTTGTAATCTGGTTAGGATAAACATAACAGAAGAGTGAAAAATGACTGTTTAACATCATATTAAGAACGGCTGACCCAATGTCTCAAATATTTAGAAATTGAAATCAGCTTTTATTTTGATCAAACGTACTCTTGTGCTGGCCCCATCAACTTGGATAAACATAGGGTAACTGTATTTAAATTATGTTCTAAAAAAAAAAAAAAAAAATCATAATTTATTCCATAATAGTATAAATTAAATTTAACCACTTTTTTTACAAGTCAGGTAAAATAAATTGGTAATAAATTACCAACGCGAGCAATGATAAATAGGAGACTAACTTTGCCAACAGCTGTGCAAGGCTAAGCAGAGTGGAACGATCAATGTTGCAACGGGAAAGTCTAAATGTCAGGTCTGCGACCTTTGTAACCATATTCCATTAACTACACATAGTCTCTCATAACTGTTTTGTGTCTATTATTTAATTACTGCAATCACTACAAGTCTGATACAACAATATTTATAAAATAGGCTTTTAAAAAACGAAATACATCTAGAAATCGATTAGTTAGAAAATTAACCTTGTACAAATCATTTTGTCAATTTGTTTCATGTGTATTCGAAGTATGTGTGGTTATGTTTTAATAGATGTTTTGGATATGTTTGACCTATTACTTCCCTAGCATATGTACATTAATGTAGTACATATGTATGTTACATATGTACGTATATTAATGCTACGTATTAATGTATCATTAATATAGTATTCAGTGTTTCAATTATTGGATAATATTGATTTGTTTATATTGTTGATATAGTTTAATTGGATATTAACCATTATTATAAGTTTGTCATTTTACTACGAAGAAAGTTGGTACTTAAGAAAGAATTATTAAAACTGCTGAACAAGTTCCAAAGTTATATTTGGTTTCAGAATAGCATCATGGGAAGCGACTTACGAAAGTGGCGTTATGAGATGTAGGCTGAACTGTGATACAGAGGTACTGAGTCTAGAATAGGAAGGCGAAAACATACTTCCGTTTGACCAAGCGTATTGCTTTGCTTTAGAAACTGATTTTTAAAAGAAGGGGGAAGATTTTTGTAAATCAAGAAGCCCTATAAAAGTTATTATAAAAATAAGACAAAAGAAAAGTAATATTCACACATGATTTTGATTTATGTGTAATAAGAGGAATTGTAAATTAATTTTAAAGGGAAAAGAACACCCTACGTTTAAGTCTTTATATTTAAAGTATTGAAATATAAGATACATTAATTTTTATGGGAGTATGATAATTAAATAAAATATTAGCAAAAATTAGGATTTCAGTGAAAAATGAATTAATGTTATATTATTGCTTAAATTGAAAACCAGTTAGTTTCCTGTTAATAAGATTTAAAACTTAGTAATGATAATCGCTTAGTACACGCAGGCGGAATCTGGGATAATCGGGATACAAAGCCCGATTTCTATGTAAGCGGAACGACGGGCATTGCTAGTAATAAATAAATAAATAAATCTTATAATAAAATTAAAATTCTATATTATTTATGTAAGACATAAATTGTAGCTCTCTAGTGCAGAACTTTCAGTTTATTCAAACAATGAAGTTATTCGCATATAAAACTTGGAACCACCAAATTTGCTTATCAACAAATCGCCAATAATGTTATTTTGGTCCCACTACCTAGTCCCTTTAATTCTCCCGTTGAAATGTGATTTCTTCCCAGGGAATCGCATAATATCCCGAAGGAGAAATAATATAGTGCTTTCCCTTTCCGGACCTTCACTGCCAAGTTTCTTTACTTTGTGTTCAATATCTTTTTATTTGCAAATCCTTCTCTTTATTTATTTATCTTTTACATAATATTATAATAGTGTTCGTAAGTATATAATCTGAATAAAAGTAAGTTAATTTATTGTCTAATAATGGAAACTTAAAGTTATAAAAGCACAATTTTGAAAATGTTCAACTTAATAATGTTATAGATAAAGCTAGTTTTAGACGATATACGTAAAGTTTGAAGGGAGAAATACTTGTCCCGTATGCGAAATTGAAATGTTTTTAAATGTCAAAAACAAACGACTATTCTTGGATTTTTGTTGGTATATTACTTTGTACAGTTTTTAATATTTTCAACTTGACGTTGATACTTATGGTTGTTTTTATCAATTACGATAGATAGGTTTTACACAATGTGATAGTACAATAAGTGTTAAATAACCAACACTTCAGAAGTGAGTCTAAAATTAATTTTAATGCTAGTTAATCATACAACAGATTTTTCTCAATATAAAAAACTAACAATGACTTTAACAGTCCCAATTCTGTTTACTATTAGTAGACAATTTTTAACAACTTTAATAATTTTAAATTTTTTTGTATAAATTCGAAATAATGCAATAATAATAATATAAATTACCTTGTCTATTTTGACCATCTATATTATGATTATTCCACTGGATTACCAGTTTCGGCAGATCAAACCACCATTTTCAGATCCAAATTCCTCAAATGTTGGTTCATCTAAGAGACATGTAATTAACATTGCAGTTATATTTTATTGGTTACAGTTTTAGTTTTGAGCATTCTCCTCCATTGTTTTCTGTGTTACGTTGCATTTGCGTTTTTAAGTGTTTATATTCATCTCATCTTACTTGTATAAGATAAAAAATATAATAAAACTGCAATTTTAATGACATACTCCTTTATGGCACACTTCAAATTATTTGATTTCTTATAATACGGCAAAACATATAACTGATTACTAATTATACTTTATACAATAATATTTAATAATCATCATACTTTAATGAGCCGTATCTTTCAAGTTGTACATTTCATCTTTCTTGTAGGAGAGCTCAGTTTCACTTACCTTAAGAGCATTTAAAACTAGTTACGAACAAAAAAAAAACCCCCCAATGAATATATTTTTGTCTATATCGCCGTTTGTACGTTCATTAATTCGCTACAATAATAATCAATCAGCATGCACCAAGTATAGTAAACTGTATAATAAAAAAAAAAACCCTTCTCCAGATGTAAAGAAAAATATCATAATGATAAGGTATAATAGTATTGAAATTACAAATGCACGTGCATCAAAATTTAATATCCTATGCTTATCATTCTGTCTTGAGTTCTTCCTCTAAATACATTAACCTATTTTTTTACATCTACTAAGAATTACTGAAACAATATTGGTCTCTGTAAATAAATGTCAATAGTTTTTTATACGATTTCACTTTTAACACTAAATCACTTCATCACTCAGATAACTCATAGCAGAAAAACAACAGTAATTTCAACTTTAAAGGATACAATTGCATTTATTTTATTACACCTTCTCAAGAGAGTCATTTATAGTGAGTTCGTTTTAATCAATCCAGAGGTACATCAGTTGGATCTACACGATTATTTATATAGTTTTAGTTTAGATCCCTCTCTCTTTTATATATCATAATAGGTATCTTGTAAGGATTAGTTCCTTTAAACTGCCTGGGTTTTTTTATTTTCAATATAATTGACTGCTTCAGTAATAAATTAAAAATTATTAACAAGATTAACCATCTCCTGCCTACAATGTTACAATATTCATATTACTATCATTAATCCAGATTGACTCTAATTGTTGTGACTCTTAGATCTAGTTCTACGTTATAGTTTAATTATCTGACTCTAAAAAAGTTACAAGTTTCTTAATACACAAAGTTTGTTAACCCTGTTTAGAATTCTTGTGGTTGCTAGTCCGAAGTTTCAATTCTCTAGGAAGCTCTTACTCGCCAAGTCCGTCTGGCTATCTTCAAAAATTCCTCCAGCACCTCCACTTGATTAATATTGGCCCAATGGCCACATTTTATCCCACCCGAATGTATATATATCATTCTACGTATAGTAAGGTAAGCAATTTTTCAGTCTGTCACAATAATAAAATGTTGTATTTCTAGCTTCTTAAAAATAACTTACATTATATTTCTAACTAAAACTAACCTAATTCCTAAGAATCTCTTGATCAACTCTTGTTCTCTTCCAACGGTGATGAAATTATTGATCTAGATTCTATTTTCTTAAATCTTATATTCTGTTAAGGTAATTATGTTTGATGTGGTTTTTGCCTTTAAAACACAAAAAATTGTTAATATCCTATTATACTTGGAAATAAAATTATTTATATAAGAGTGGCTTTTACTTGTCGGTTTCTTTTATAGTGAAAGGTTTTATAATAATTTGTTTGTAATTCCTAGACATTGGCCAATAAATAGATATAGATTTCAGGACTGTAATTGCATGTAAACAAACTAGGCTTACACCTGTGAAATTTTGCTATTGGTTAAAGATCAAACAGTAAAGTTGGCATTTTTATAAATAAGCGTATTAATTGTAATATTAATTTATCTTCTTTATGTTTTACCGTTATAGAAATTTCTCACACAGATTGAAGGAAATGGGTGGTTTGTAACCAAACATTTTCTTTAAAAATCTATAATCAAATTTAATTATTAAATTTGGATTCATTACATTTTATTACTTTTTTACAACTACACAATTAAAACGAAATCTCTATTGTAAAGTTATTAATACGGTTTAGATAATTTCCCATGGTTTATTAAAAAACTTTAGTCTTTATCATTCGCTTAGTAAATGTTTTACTTCGGAAAAGTATATCTAATAACCATCCAAGTAAAATTTGAATTAAAGTCATTAGTATATCTCGCTTCAAGATCAAAATATAAGTCCAATAAATTGTTCTCCTGCAGAATTTAAAGACATATTTTAAAGAAAGCTACTTTGTCTGTCGATGTTGAATAAATAGATTGTATAAACTTTAACCAATTAATATAACAAATTTGTTTAAACTGTGAAGCACAATCCTACGGTAACAGAAACATTTCTAATATTTCTCAATTTGATAAAAATCTATTATTTTTTCATTTTAACTTTCGAGCTTGTCCCAACAGCTGTGATAAAACCTAGGTTATACAAGCTTGTCAAGGAGTCGAGTTACACAATAATTGCGAGAATTCGTGTTTGTGACTCTACAATGTTTCTAGATGAGGCTGTGCTCTCCAAGAATCTTTTTTTTTACTCTTGTAAAACATCACTCTCCTATAAAATACTGAATTAGACTATAGTACCCACCTCAAAACGAATGAAATTTTACCTGTTTAATAAAGGCTAATTTTCTACCTTAAGGTAATAATGTTATCAGAATTGTTTGTTTTATTATTTAATTACATAAAGATTCTTTATTATAACAATATTATTGAACCGATTATGTAATTCTTACGTTTTTTTACTAATAATAGATTTTTTAATAATGAAAACACACAACAGATATATAATAAATACACCGCCAATCTGTAAAACACGTTACATCATATTAGTACATTTAACAATTGTAAAAACCTGACAATGACTATGTGGCAAATATTTGTTCTTCAGCAATATTAGTGAGGAACCGGTGAGTAGTAAATACAAATTTAATATTTTTGTTCCAGGTTCAATCCTACGCTAACCTTCCTTCATTCGTCAGTAAGGGTTATCTTTTGTGAAAAACATAAAGACATAATATTAAAGAGTTGTCAAGAATTTATGTCGACAATGTCGTTGTATCATAAACATTTTATTGCGTACAGTAAACTTGTGTAGTGAATAATAAACTTGGAGATATATTCAACTGATTTCACAACGATTCAATTAGGCACAATAAATATCTTTCATATTTTTAAATACATAATTATCGGCTAGTTACTTTATTTATGAAATATACTAATTGCATACTGGTTTACAACATTAAAAGGAAAACTAAATTAGAATTCCAGTTTTATAAACAAAAATTTCATCGCTCTTCTTTTTTATACACATAACTGTTAAACTGCTTACACAGTGAAAGAATAAAAACTTGTTGAAATCAAATTTTATAAAAACGTATATATTTATATATATTTTTTTAAGAGCTAAACATATTGATTGATATCTAGATGATAATAATAATAATAAGAGGATATTAGTGAACGTCATGTTAAAAATAAGTTATATTAATTAATTAAACAAATTGATAAAATACGAATTTCAATCACTTTTGGTTTAAAATATGTTTAACCTTTAATACAAGTTATTTTTATGTCAGGACCAATAAAGAGAAAAATGTACCACTAAATCCGAGTGTGGATCTTCAAAAATTGAACCTCTATATTTTTCATTCACCATGAATGATATTAAATCTATTTACATAGTAGATAACGATTTTGCATTATAACTACAAGGTTACGAGAGGTAAACATTAAAACTTTAGTGGAATACAATTGCACCAGGTTTTCCACAATATCGAATTAAGGTACCACATATCACCTCAGATTAAGATAGGAAAGATTTTATCTCCTGTTTGTCAGTTATTTTTTCCTAATAAAGCGACCAGTGTTGCCTCAAATACCAGAATATGACATTCCTTCAACTTATTATTAAAGAAGTCGAAAGAGACAATTAGTTAATTAGTTACGTAAAATGACGCTTCTATGAACCCAGAACCTGAAGTGACGATGTGTAACTTTCCCTTTTACCTTTATTCCCATCTTGAGTAGAAGAACTATATGCGATTGGAGCATTTGTTAAACCCTTGAGATATCTCCCCACCAATATCTAGTGCAGTGAGTGAGTTTGAAAGATAAGAAGGATACGTGTTTTAGCCGATGATGAGAAGTTGAGCACTTCAAGAATATTGTTTATATTTACTACCCGACAAAGAAAATACGTGGTCGTCTGGCCGGAAAAATGAGCAAGACCTAGTTAAAGCAAGCTAACGACAACTTTGTCAAACCCAAACCCATCACAATTTAGGATACGATAGACTACTGAACTTAATATAGACAATGTTTCGTGATTAAATCACATATAATGAATTAATTCTCTGTTTGAAGTTATTTGTTAATGATGGAAGTTCAATTTTATTATTATACATTTTTCGGACATTTGCCATCATTTGTGTGTTAAAAATCAAAACACGACGTTTCGGGAATAAGAATCAATTCCCGTTATCAAGTGACTAAAAACTAAAGAAACATGAAACTAGAAACTAAGCCTATGTAAGAAGTAAAATGAAATAAGAATACTACCAACCTTAATATCTAAGCATGCATTTCAGAGCTATAACTGAGGAGTGAAAAAACGCAATCACGGTAACACACAACTAACGTCAATTTGATTTTTAACACACAAATGATGGCAAATGTCCGAAAAATGTATAATAATAAAAATGAACTAATGTTTTTAATACGATAGAATCAAGACAATGCAATTTAAAGTTATTGGGGAAAGATTCTATTTGATGTAGTTTTTGCTCTCATCTTCAAAAAGACAAAACGAGAGAAATGACGTAAAACATATATAACAAATAACAACTATATTGTAGGTTTCGTTTTAGCAATTACATAGTATTTGCAAAGGAAAGATATGAAATTTGTTTACCATAATATAAAGACACCAGACGCTATTCAATTATATTTATTTGTTTTTCTAGTAAAATAACTGTTTGCAATTAGTTTTAATTTAGTTGTAGATCATGTATCACAGAGGATGGCTACTTTGTCGTTGAAACGTGTTTGATTAAGTAAACATAGTTTTTGTGAGATATTTTGTTCGTGTTTTATTATATTTATTATTACTTCACAAGTCAAGTCAACATGGATGTCCAATAGTGAAATAATCGATTTTTCAATGTATACATATTTTCATATTTTTGTAGTTCTTGTATATATAGTTAAGTAATGTAGTTAAGTAATTATTTAGAACGGGGGAAAGCAAGCTAATAAATTAATTGCGCAACGTAAGAAATAAATTAGTTGTATCTGTCTCACTTTCCCTCTCCGTCTTAACTATACAACTATGAAGAAAGAACACTCTGAGTTCTAAAGAAGTACACATTACTATAACTTGCTTTACCATATACCTTTTCATTAAATTAAGAAAATAATCAAGTTTCATACACTGGAAGAAAGGGAGCTTATAAATTTAACTTTGCAATATAATAAATAAGGTTGGTTAAGACTCTCTCTCTTTCTTGGACAGATATTGACTAGACAACTGGAAAGAAAGGACACATTAGCTTCATTAAAAAGCTTTTTACATGAAGGATATAACTATTAGAATTAACTTTAAAATATGCCATTACAATTTTTCCATAATATAGATAATAATTATACGAGAATAGTTTCAATGTAAAACTATCTTACATTATGTTACAAACGCGTTATACGTTTGCCCATTCTGCACAATAAAGGCAATAACAAATGTTCTATTAAAGATTTTCTAATGACCCTTCTTTTAGACGTTATCTGTCATTTTGTTCCTTTACATTACAGCCAATGTTTCTTAACTACTTCTACTGTAGTGTTTTATATACATTAATTAATGAATAAACACATCTAATTTAACACATAACTTTTGCTACAAAGGTCCTTAAAAAGGCACACATGTATTCCCTGACTAGTTGTTGTTTATAATTCGCAGACGTTTTCGACCATCATCCCTGAATTTGGATAATACTTGTAACTTCATGTTTCTTAAGTGCTTTTTTTAACTAAGTATGTAAAACTACTCTCTATCTTCCCGTAAATCATAAGTTAGGTTTTATGAGGATTTAGCATCAGCATCTTAAGACTAAGGACAAACGTCTCCTTCAAAGATCAACAAGTGCATCTCCTTCTATCGCTTTCATTTGCTTCCCGTTCTGCTGGTATTTTTGTCGTGTATTTTAATGTCTCACGTTCTTCCTTATCTTGTCTGCCCCTTTGTTGAGGGTTACTAACTTTGTTTCGGATCCTTTGCAACTCCTTTGCTACCTCACATCCTCGATAGTTAGCAGGATGCTGCCCTCCAGAGTTGGCACATTTTGGAGGAGTATCTTTATTTATATCACACTGCTGAGTAGCATGCCTCCCTGCACACTTTACGCATCTAGGTTCCCGATGACAATACTTTGTTGTATGGTTAAACACTTGGCAGTTTTAACATTGCGGTATCTGATTTGGAGTTTTTGTTAAGGGTTCATTTAATTTACATACGCAAGATGGATTTGATATTATAGATTTTCCCTATGTCTTCGTTACTATCAAATGTAAGCATAAATAATGGAAGCCCTCTTTTGCAGAGTATTTCATTTCCATCTTTGCCTGAACTCCTTGTTGCGAATCCTACACTCTTCTTTGCATCCTTCTCGTCCTTTTCGATGCAATAGCAGTGCTATATTACATTTACACCAACAACTTGTGGCTAAAACACATTTTTTTATTGTTTACGTATTTTTATTACATTTTAAATGCATTATTAAAAAATATTAAAATTGTAAATAAATTGATATACTTTATTACACCACTCTTGATAAGATTTAACTATATTGCATACGTTTATTTATTAAGCAGAAAAAAATATAATATTCTCCTTTTTTAAACCTTTTCTTGCAACTTTTATGTGGAGTTTGATTAGGAAAATGATGTTATGTATAACGATGTTATGTTATGATGTTATGTAATATAATGAAACCAAATATTGTTAAGAATCTGATTTTGGGCTCAATAGACGGTTTTATTACAGTGTTACACATTTTAATGAACAGTTAAACTAAATGAAGACCAGTTAATTACATTCAAGGCTGGCGGTTGTGAAACTAAAATACGAGTTATTTTACTAGGTTGTAAGAAAAATTGAGAAATGATTACATTGAGCAATAAAGATACATACCGTACAGTACTAAATTTTTTTCAAAAGGTCAATAATTTATAACATTATATTTCAGAGCAAAATAGTTGTTATACTAAATATAAATACAACTCTAGTTGTATTTCATATCGTAAAAATTAATATATAATAAAATTAGGCCTCCTTTAAAAGAATGAATTTAAAATGTAAATTAAACAGTACATCAAATAAAATTGACTAAGTATGTAGGAAGTAGAATATTTTTATTGTAATAAATTTGAATAAAAAAATCTTGTAATAAATTTCATTCCCATTATTAACTATAATATTCTACAGTTTCTACAGAGTTCTTTACAGGTTATGCATTCATTTTTCAAACAGTAATCAGAATATATGCTACTTGCTAGGTACGTGTAGAGTGAAATGATTTTATTTTACATTGAAATTTCAACTGAAATGTCAATGTTTTATGGATTGGAATAAAAAAATTAATAACAATGTTTACAGGGAAACTACCTTGTTGATTGTTTAGCGCATTGTTTTAAAAACATACTAATATTTAGATATATTGGTGAACCGCAACGTTTTAAAATTAAATATGAAGAACTTGCATAATCGAAACAAATATAGATGTCTTAATATAGAAATTAATTGCTTGTTTACTTTAAGAAAAATTAGTGTACGAAGAACAAAAGATTATAAACAAATCTTGTATAATTTTATTTTAAGAAATGGGATTATTTAGACAGAATAATGGTGTTTTATTTTAGTCCCTTTTGTTCGTAGAAAGTTGTATTTATCTTTGTCGCAAAGAATGTATTCACCCAAGCAAATCCTTATCACATTTAATTTTCCCTTCCTTTCATACTTCTTCACTTTGACAAAGAAAATAAAGATTTTGTTACATGTAATAATCATAACACAGTATAAATATTTGTAGACAAATACTTTTTAAATGTTACTGTTTTTCATCTTAAATGTATAACTTAAGTCCATATTTTTTCTGTAATCAGAAATGGTGTTTTTTCCCTATTTTATTATGCCTGTTTTGCTGGACAATAAAGCATCATCAGGTGTGCATCCAGTAAACGAAACAATAATGTAATATTAGTGTAATTTTGAGCCAGGTGTTGTGAAAAACCCACTAAAATTCGTAAAGATGTATGGATCTATTGTAGGCCTAATGTTTAAATTTTTAATATTCTCTAGTAAACAGTTCTTAACATTCATTTTCATTAACTTTTTTCTTCCTTGGATAGTAAACCATCATGTTTCATCCAAAGTTGTGCTAACCTGTTTAATGCTAATTTGTTAATTTTTAAAGATCAAGTACTTGTTTAAACATGATGAATATAAAATGTTTTAAAATGGAAATTATTAGTTTATTTCTGTTGCTTTTAATAAATAGAACAAAATATTAACAAGCGCAACTTTTACATTATATTTTATTAAATTTAATTTTAGAAAAAAATGTTAATATACAGCAGAAATATGACGACTTTATTCGTTTACTTTTGTTCAAAGAGAAACAATTAATTTAATATTATATTTTATATTAATATTATAATTTGTTCTTCCTGGAAAGAATTTATTATTCTAAGAAAATCCTTAACTTATTTTTATTTCACTTTTATCTTATTTTATTTTATTTCTATGAATTTTGTATTAAAAAACTTCACTATCTAAAGATTAAAAAAGATCCAAACATATCTTTTCAATCATTAAAATTTAAATATTAAGATTAGGAAAAACTTACGAATTTCTACTTGGAAAAGAAAATACTGACTCTCGCTTGAAAACAACCAGACTGACGCTTAACATTCTCTCCCTAATGTCCTCCTTTCTGACCACCACGTGATTTCCGCTTCAAATGTGCAAGTGAAGATATTTAGGAATCCATTCAAATGTTGCTAATTTATTAAATTTTGTTATTTCCTTTTCTATTATTTTGGTTTCTGTTTGAACCCTACTATGCTACATCAGGAATAACTGATTTTTCTAAACGTGATATTTCTTCTGATGAAAATAACAGGAGAGTAAAATTTTATTGTTTTGCATATCTTAAGAACGGGTGTTTTTTGTTTCAATTGCTATCATGAAACATATTCTTGAGTACACCTCAATTGCTAAAATATGCAGTCAAAATTTGTACCCTCATTTCCCATAAATAGAAACAAAACTAAAATTAATAAATTAAGAAAGAAACACTTTTACTTTATACTTTACTTTTAATACATGAATAATTTATTGGCGAATCCCGCCTATAATGAAAAATTGAAAAATAACTGTGGCAACAGCTGTGCAAGGCTAGGCGGAGTGGAACGATCGATGTTGCAACAGGAAAGTTTAAATGTCAGGTCTCCGACGCTAGCAACCAGATTCCTTCAACTACACATAGTCTACTATTCCATAAAAATTAGCTTTAATTATTTAATTACAATTTTCTTATAACAAGGTTTATTATTCTAATCTTTTATATATACATACAAAACTGTTTAGATACCTATAAATAATTTTTAACAGCATTTTCATTAACTGTTATTAGTATTTATAATATATGTAATTTATGGCCCTCTGGAGCACACCACAGTGAGTACGGACGTGGCTACCGCGATGGTTCCTAGCTGGAGTTACAACTTTTTCATGTAACCTTAGTTAGATCCCTTGTTTTTATCTTTCCAGAAAGATGAAAGAAAGGGTTCTAACCTAAGACTACATCAACACTGAACATCTCTTCTTCTTTTCTTCCTATATTAACGCTGTAATAGTATTCGTGGTTATGGGTTTTTATCATCTTTTTTATAAATCTCTGATAACCCAGAGGGTTTTCGCCTTATATATATATATATATATATATATATATATATATATATATATATATATATATATATAGACTTCTTTAAAATACAATTTGATTTTTTTTTGGCTATGTGTAATATTTAATATTTCATATCAATTTTAAAAAAGGCATTTAACAAATTAAGACTGATAAGTCACATTTGGTTATTCGTCTATTATAAGAGTTTGGATTTCAAAATATGTTTAGTTTCATTTTACATAAAATGGTGGTAATAGTTTTTGTCGAATTATCATTTTGTTATATTGTATTACTTAAATTTTGTAACATAATAATAACAAGTTATTAAAATAACTACATATTTTTTTAGTAGACATGTTTGGCTTTTTACTTGACAAGAAAATATGTAAAATGTATAATATTTACGACACTTAGAAAGAAGCAGTGGCGAAAGTGGAAGCCTATTTGAAAACCAGAGCCAAGACAGATCAAAATACTACTGACAAATTATAACAGTAGAAATTCAACAACATATACAAGGGTGTATAAAATAAGTAAACAAAATTGACAAGATTCCTACCAGGACATAGTTGACTCAGGAAACATCTTAGAAGGATTGGTGTAGAGAATGAAGGTACATGAAATTCTTCCAAATTATGCCTTAGATTCTGGCTTGGGGGCAGAAACCCCACACCACATTACATGAATGTAGCGCAGTGATGCACAAAAGAGCTAACAGTTTAGGGTGGTACCAGATTGACATAGAGGGGATACAGACCTTTGACGCTCTTCACGTTCTGCACTTCCTAAAGGATTTGTGGCCGAAGGTGTTAGGGCCAAAATTAATTTAATTTCGAATCCTTCATCTTAAATGAAAGTTTGTTAATCACACTGAGTCACCGACTTGAACGTATTGAATTGAAGATTTGTTCACCGGGTGCCATTTAAACAAAGACACAATCAAGATTGAAGCGAGTAGAGGCATATATATATATATATATTAAATTAAAGTTAAGTATTAAATTGTGCGCATAACATATAAATCAGTCATAACATCAAATGAAAAAGAAAACATTATATGTTTTATGTAATATATACAATATGATTATTTAGGTCCCATTTCATTGACACTGAATACGTACATCTCAAACTTAAAACTTGTAAGAAATCTGAAACCATACTATTAGTTCAAAAACTAACATTTACATAAAAATTATCCAGATCTTACTGCAATTTTGCCTTTTGAATTAAGATTTCCTCCAGGGAAATTACATAATATCCCGATTTATAAATCAGGTCGTCCGTGCTTTGCATTTCTAGATTATCTGATGAGCTTTACAAAACTAGTAGATAAATTTACTTCCAGTTTAATATCTTATCTGTAAATCCTTTAACTCGTCATTAACCTAAATCCCAGTTACTAGGTAGATAGAATAATTCGAAATGAAGATTACTATTGCCTCTAACAATTGAGCGTTTTTGAATATTTGTACTGTACGCAACGTACTCGCCCTATTAGTATTTTCTGAACACTAGTAGCCAACGGTAGGGTGTCTTGATAGAGTTTCCTAGCTCCGAAATTGAATGCTATTATATCACAATATGGAAAAGACTAGTTTTGAAATTAGGGTACATGGAGTCGTATCCCCAAACAGACAAAAGTTGTGGTGAGCACGGAGAACAGTAAACCACCAAACTAGACCTATGAATGCTGTTGAGCTAATTTAAGACAAGTTTCCTCTGCCGCCATAATAAATGTAAGGCCTAACCCTGCTGTAGGCACAATTCCGACAGACATGATCTCTCAGTAAATGCCAGGGCAGTCCTGCCAGAACCACCGGCTCTCACCTTGTTAGTGATAATACTTCCCGCAGTGATGGGTTACAATCACCTCGAT